>OY829501.1:2975202-4247451 GCA_963691745.1 Ditula angustiorana
AAAGTATCCTATGTGTTAATCCAGGTTATAAACTATCACCCAAACACCTACGGCACGCTTAACGGCTTTCATCCAAATCCATTCAGTTTTTTTTTCGTGACTGAGTAACAAACATCCAAATATCCAAACATCCAAACTTTCACATTTATAATATTAGTAGGATTGTCATGTTTCTAACTTGACATATAATTTCGTGTGTTTACATTTGTGCCGAATGACAGTAAATCAAATAATATTATTACTTTTTAAAATTACATGGCACAGCATACAAACACTAAAATAAGCTAATAAGTAAGTTCAAACAGTAACCATCTTAGCCGACCATTAGGCTGCTTTTCCACCAGAGATGTGCGAGGATGCGTAGCGAGGAATGTGTTTGTAAGGACCCAGGGGCGTAACTAAGGTGGGGCAGGCAGGCATGTGCCCTGGGCGCCAAATAAGGGAGGGCGCAAAAAACGAAATTTACTAACTACCTATAAAAAAAAACAATCCAAATTCGTATACATGGCCAAAGAGAAGTCTTTTGAGGATCATTTAATCCTTATTGTAGATACATTTATTCCAGACCGGGACATATTTGTGGTATTTTGTTTGTTTTATATACATTACATTACAAAATTAGTAAAAAAATAAAAAAAATGTGTAGGTATCTGTTTTTAAAATAATTTACAAAGGGAAAGGGGCGCAGACGCTCCTGTAAGGACCAATAGAATCGCTTCATTTACCTCGCCTCGGTCAGCACAGCTCTGGTAGAAACGGCTCATTGGTTCTTTACAAACACATCCCTCGCTACGCATCCTCGCACATTTCTGGTGGAAAAGCAGCCTTAAAGAGGGAGCTGAGAGAAACTGTCTTTGCTCAAAAGTGATAGATATACCAACTTGACAGTGCATACTTTGTCCCTCCCTTTCGAAAAATGACACTTTCTCGCAGTTCCGCCTTTAATGGTGGCTTATATTAGCGTTGCTGAACTATCGATAGTTGACTTCGAAAAATAGTCACAATATCGATAGGCCTATCGATAGTATCGATATTCATTAAAATCCAATATTATCGATATTATTGGTTAATTAAAATCTATTAATACTATAAATAGGGGCGGGAAAAGTTCGTAATATAATAATAATAAGACTAACAGTACTAACTCCCTAGATGTCCCATCCTTCCTCTGGGGGAACATAAATAAGCGCTCTACATAACCACACGAGACATTGGCAAAGTGCCTCGCAGCAAAGCCATAACAAAAAAAAACTATTAATAGTATCGATACTATCGAAAAGCAATACTATCGATAGTGACGATAGTATGTATAGATGCCTATTGATAGTATTGGATTTTATTGACTATCGATAGTATCGACAATGATTAAAAACCAATACTATCGACACTTTTGATAGGCCTATCAATAGGCCTATCGATATTGTGACTATTTTTCGAAGTCGACTGTCGATAGTTCAGCAACGCCAATATAAGCCACCATTAAAGACTGAACTGCGACAGAGTGTCATTTATCGATATCGACAGTTCGATGTATTGCCGCAACGCTAGCATATATGGGCCTTCGATTGTACTTACCGTTCGAACAGGAGTCATCCTCCGACTTGATATCTGATTCCAAGTTGGCACCATCTAAATAACAGAAACACAATAAACTTAAAATCATTTTAGGGTTCTGTACCTAAAGCGGCAATATCACTACTTCGGTCACAGAATAAATAATAGTACTAACGTACAGAAACTTCTCTTTTCCGACCACCATTAAACGAATACCAACTTTATAATCAGGCACAAAAAGTTCGTATTACTTCACAAACATTCGCCAGGCGGCATGCGTCATAAGGAAGGCACCGCCCGCGCCCGCCTTCCACCCGCAATGCCCTGGCGCACCGCTAGGGTTGGGCTGCTTACTGTAATACTATCACAACGCGCGACACAGAGTGAGCGGGCGCGCGCACGGCAAGCCAGCAACCTACTGCGATTAACCTATGCCATAGGTCATGCGGCGAGCGCACCTACAGTGCGGAGTGGAACCCCCCTGCTTCGGTCACCTAATGCGGTCGTTGAACTTGTCATATCAACCAATCAAGTCAGTCTTTTGGGTCTCCACAGACCCAAAAGACTGCAGAGGTGGGTTGACCAGACGTGACAGCCCGTGTCAAAGAGATAGGAAAAAGCGTGACGAAGGGGTCTTGAGATGTTAAAAATTGTGTCACGTAATTTAAAGACGACCCCTTATCTTATCTTATCTTATGTACAAAGGGTCCTTTCGGATACACTTCGATCCAGCGGGATATTTTGTGTATTTACCCCGCCTTCGCACTTAGGCCATCGCCTTTTCCACTTCCTCCATAAAGTGAATGATGTGGTTTAGCGCTAGTGCCTTGAATTCTCCTGGTTCGGGGTATCCGTTACCGAGAGTTTTATTCTTGTTCTGGCGAGGGCCTCACAATCACATATACGGATTTTCGTTCTTTCTTCAATGGACGACCCCTTACTCAAATAATTAATAGATTAAGGCGTTATTTTGCGGAGGTCCATATCAAGAAACTGGAACAAATTACCTTGCTACTCCACGAAACTAGTGCCGGGCTCGTGCAAAATAGCTGCGTCTGTGTGTGTGTGTCGTGTAGTTTTAGTGTTTAGTGGTTGTGTGTAGTTGAGTCTGTGTGATGTATGTTGTTTCGTGTGGAAGCGGAGGAGGGTGGGTTTTTGCATGAACATATATATGTCGCACAGACGCAGCTATTTTGCACGAGCCCGGTACTTGTTTCGTGCGTAATTTGTTCCAGTTTGTTGACTTCCTCCTTAACTCCTCATATTTGAACTGCAGAATTTAAAAACATAGTTTCACCTATAGCAACGTGCTTCCCGAACTCTGTCAGCGTCCTCTCACAGGCCAGCACCTGCTGTTTGAAAAGTGTCGCGTCTCGCAGCCTCCGCACACAGCTATCGCAGATGCCGTAGCCTTTGGTAGAATCAGGCGTTGGCCTAATCTGAAAAGCATTGGTAATATAAATTGCGGGTGGTAGGACCTTGTGCAAGGTCCGTCCGGATCGCTACCACCATCTTGCTCGCTAATCCTGCCGCTAAGCAGCAGTGCTTGCACTATTGTGTTCCGGCGTGGAGAGCAAGACAGCCGGTGTAATTACTGGCACAAGAGGTATTCCATCTTAGCCCTCTGGGTTGGCAACGCATCTGCACTCTCTTTGTTGTTGCAGGTGTCTATAGGCGGTGGTGATCACTTACCATCAGGTGACCCACCTGCTTGTATGCCTTCCTGTGTTGTATAAAAAAAAAATTGTTTTAAACTTTCGCGATTTTCACACATATTTATTTTATGATCCCGGATGATATTTTAATATTAGGATCCCTGTTGGATGAAATCAAGTTAATTGAATTGTATTTATTTTTATTTAGGTTAAGTTATTCTTATTTCACTTGTTTTCTAATAATTATAATTTAAGTACCTAAATAAAAAAAATATTCATTTTTATTTTAGATAGATAGATAGATAAAACGTTTATTTGTTACTGCAAGCACACACAATCAAAATGACATACAATTTAGAAGAGAAAAAACGAAAGTTAACAAATTAGACAAGACAAGACAAGACAAATACTCTTTATTGAAAACCACATGGAAAATAGTTAACAAACATTACTTAAAAAACAATTTACAAAGTAAACAATTGGCGGCGTTATCGCTTAAAAGCGATCTCTTCCAGACAACCATTTAGCATGGGAGACACGAAAAAATTAGATGAGTACTTGTTGTTTATTTCCAAGCCTAAGACAATAGAGTAAGTATTTGTATGAGTAGTTATTTTATCATCTAATTACTATAATTATAAGAAATTTATTAATTACGTGAGGCGATTTCCAAAAAAAAAAACTAAAATAAATATTAAAATCGAATTTAGAATCTTTGCTATTTTTTGCAGTTTGTTAAAAAAGTAGTTTTTAACAATGAAAATTTACGATTGTATATATCTTGAGTTCCATAATTAAAGAGTAAAAAACTTCTGTGGCAACAACAAAAACATAATAAACAAGCAATATATTATAGTATTTTCAAATCATATTATTATTATTCTGTGATTTTGTGATTTTTTTCTGTCATTTTAACTTATAATTGCACGTCATGAGATGACAAAACTCTTTTAATTTTGACATTGCGTATTGTACACCATGTTTATGCAAATAAATATTTATGATTTATGATTTTACGATCGACCCCTGACAAAATATCTAGAGCACACCGCCGCGCCGCTGCCGAAATTAAATACATACACAAGTAAAGACTCGCCTGTTTCCCAGAGGGGTAGGCAGACCACTTTCCACTTGCTACGATCAAGACCTACAACCTTTGCTTCACTCTCTCTTCGCTTTGTTACTCTCATAACTTTCTTCTTGCACATGTGAAAGCCAAGTAAAAAAAAAATCTTCATGCATGACATAAAATACTTTAAAATAATGCAGTTTGTGGTAACTTTTCAATAAGTTGGTGGCAGAGTTGGACGTTTAAAACTGATTAAGAAAGACTGGTCTTGTTCTGCTAGCTTACCAAAATCATAAAACAAAACTTAAGATTTTTATAAGAAAGTCGAAAAAGTAAGGGTTCTAATGAGCTAAATTTAAAGATTACACGAAAAACTACTCAAAGTATAGTCAATTTAACTCACAACTATGTTCAAACAGTCTCGCAACATATCAGCATAAGTTTCTTTAGCCCCTTCGTAAATATAAGCCTCCCCGAGATTTCTGAAGCCTCCTTCGACGTGACAACAGCGGCACAGTCCATTTTCATTCCACGAATCACTCATAATTCCGCATTGAAACTTAAACTAACAATAATAAATAATAAATTAAGTAAAACCATAAAACGCTTACGAATACAAGAGAAGATACTTTTTTAATTTGACACTAATGACACATGTCATGAGCGAAAAAAAATGACAGTTGTAAGCTGTATTTTACTCCTAACGCAATATTGACTTTGAATTGTGCGTTCTTAAATCGAAGGTACAAATTGAACAGAGGACCTAGCATGCTAGCTTTTATCGATGACATAAAACATTTATCCCGTTTAAGCGTATAAACGCGAGCGTGCTACTGTAGCAGATTTCCTAATTTATCTTAATTGAATCCTTATAATTTAAAACTGATCGTATAACAAAGCTTTTTACTACAGAAAGTAATTTGGTCAGATATAGCTGTATGAGCATAAATCCCTTTAGCTTCCCTGTTAGTTAAGCATGAAAAAAAATTCGGTTTTCAGTGATGCCAGACATACAGTAATTACCGTATTTTTACTGTTTTTTTATGCCTGATGTCACCGTGTCAAACCTTGAGCCCAAAATTCAACAAAAAGTACGGCAATTTGAAAGTGGTTAAATGGTGACGAATAATAGCTAACAACAATAATAGCACCTGCTGCAAATTATGCATTTAAACTCAAAAGCCACTACTGTATATTTCCTTTCTATCACACTTCTCAAATGATATTGTAATATTTTTTTATCTCTTAACTTTTTATGTTACAAAATAAAGCTAAGCACAGACTTGAAAGAAAATATTTGTTTGTGGCATTGAGCATTTAATGCTTTGTGGTATGTCAAAATCATACGTATTGCTTCTGAGAGAATTTGGTTCTCTGCTAATACTAACTTTTAATTATAATCAGAAGCCTTAACACCAATTCTTAAATATCTTGCTTTAAAAATGATGAATATCCAAGCAAATTTTTGTCTGCTATTTGACAATCCTTAAAGAATTTTGCACATAGCCTTTCATTGAACTTATACTAAAAGAAAGGACTCCTGTGCAAAATTGTAGGTATGCTTCTAGATTCACTGGCAAAGGTAAAAAAAAGATAGGTAAATAAATTATTTTTTTCGCAGCTCCAGGAGTTTAAAGACCCGACCACTTGGTATTGATTTCAATTTGATATCTCTATGCATTCTTGAGAAGAAGGGCCTTGCCATACAGACAGACGGACAGACGGACAGCAAAGTGATCCTGTAGAGGTTTTCTTTTTGGAGCTTGGAACCCTAAAAACGTTTATTTGTAAGAGTTAAGTCTTGAGTTGCCTGGCATTCAGCCATCATTGCTATTTTAATTTTTCTGGTGATTTTCCCCGCTTCTTAATTCGGGGTACGCTTTGTTTGATCATGATCTCAGATTTTACAGATTATATCATTGGAGAAGAGAGACTGCCATTTGAGCTTCGCTACCTCTTTACAGAGAAACCGAGCTACTTACGTGATCACGCTTACCCATTCATGTACAGGTGCAGGTTTCCCCACGATGTTTTACCTTACCATTAGAACATTGGTTACTACAATACCTAGGTGATGTAGTTAGAAAAACATCAGTAATCTGATCACCATTTAATCACCATTTATTAGTAATTATTAGTAATTGTAATGTTTGTATAGATAATTATCGATCTTTTCATAGTAATTACTATTGCAGTTCATTATATTAGAAATAATCTGGTAGCTAATCAGTAGATAATGGTTTAAAAAAGTGATTTAAATTAATCTTTTAATAGAAAATCCATTACGAAATGACAATCTCAGCAGTAATTACTAGTGATTTAAAATTTGTATAGATAATTAACTATTGATTCTTTAATGGTACTTAATCACCATTGCATTTCATTACTTTAAAAGTAATTCGGTAATTAGTAGCTAATGGATTAAAAAAGTAATTTCTATTAATCTTATAAGTAGGAATAGATTACGAAATGACTATCTCTGCATTGTGCACGGTAAATTATTGAAACGTTGTCACGTCAGGTAATCCATACAACACAGTCGGGCAACACTGCCGCTTTCGTTCTCATTCGCTTTTTTTCTTTTCTTGAGTGAGAATCGTTGAATAGTGCGTGTTGTGATCTTCGATGTGCGGTTAGAGTACAGAACATTGTTTATTAAAACTGTCCCTGTTTAATAGTGTAAAAAGTCAAACACTGAATGGTACGATGGACACTGACGCTGTAAATATGTCTTTAGGTAAGTTATTAAAACATTAACGTTGTGTTCCCTCCATATTGTTTTGCAACCATGTATTTATAATATTTGTTGTTCTATCCATGTGGTGAATTCTAATTGTATTTGTAATAACATAATTTAGTCCTATAAATGCACACGATCGTGCTTTATCCTTTGTACACCTAACTTTTAAGTTCTGAAACGAAAGTAGGCACCTAATTTCTTTGAAACTGAAAACTTGCATACAACTTTCATTTATGGCCTAGAGACAGAACTAATGATCATTTATTTACTAAGAACTAGGCAATTGGCTCAGTAAAATAGTTAAGACTTCTTTTTTACCTGACTGCCGACAGGAGGGTTATGTTTTAGTGTATTAGATGTACAAACAAAATATGTTTGGTATTGTTCAATAATTGTAATCGAAATTATTTATTTCTAAATTTTTTAGATTTTTCTTTTTGTATTTTTTTTACATTCAAATTAAATTTAAAATGCTATATAATGAATGACAACACAAAGAAAAATTAGGGTAATGGCAGGATTTGAACCTGCAACATCAGCATTCCGTGCCTTGCGTATTCCAGTTTCCGCCACATTACCGCTGGTATTGTTCAATGTCTTGTCATCTTTTGTTTGTCGGTGCCGGCAGTCAATCCTTATAACATTTTAGTTAGATATATTTTAAAATGCTTTGCATGTGGGGACAATCCAATAGCCAAAGTGGTATGATCAAATGTATTGTAAATTGTTTGAACCTGCCGGTAACACGCTATTACATTTAGGGCCTATTCAAAAGACTAGATCGCCTTGGGACTTAGCGAATTGGAGATCTTGTATCAAGCTTGGACTTGGAAAATTTTTATCAACTTTTTCAAATTTGTATTATGGTAAAAAATCTTACAAAAAAAAATGCTTGCTGTTTTTTCTCAATTTTTGTCGAAATTTTTCTAAGTCTTTTTGATTCCTATGCTTTTTCTACATTTCGCAAAAAAAAATCTGTCTTACTATATTACACTGACCTTTTTGCCTGTGACTTTGTTTGCCTGACTTTTAGAATACATACTAAATTCAACCCTCTTTTTAACCCCCTAATGTTTGAGTTTCCTAAAGTCCTTTCACTGTGCACCTATACACCCCGTTGGAAATAAATTATAGTTTTAGCTCTTCAAAATCCATGTATTTTTATCTCGGGACAGGTGACAAGAAACAAAATCGAATTATAAAATTGGATTACAAAAAACATAGACAAAAAGAACGAGTTTGTAACACCCCCTAAGGACCACACGTTCCAAATTTCACTTTTCTAGCTTCAGTCAGTCTCAGTCTGTCAGTCAGTCAGTAATGGCACACTTTTATACGTATTGATTTTTGTTGTTACAGATGAGATCATCAAACAGAACCGCATAGGCAAAAGCAACAATCAAGGTGGAAACAGGGGTCAGAACCGGTCCACCACACCCAGTGGCTCCTACAAGGGTGGACAGAATCGTGCTCGTTCACAGACCCCCAACCGATTCTACAACGGCAGGCAAAATCGAGAACGATCGCAGACACCAAACAGATTCTATAATGGAGGACAAAATCGTGGCAACTCACAGATACGAGCCACTACACCCAGTGGGTCCTTTAACGGGCAGAATCGGGGTCGTTCACAGACACCTAGCAGGTTCTACAATGGGGGGCAGAATCGTTCAAAAACACCAAACAGATCCTTCAGGAGCCAGAGTCGTGGGCGATCGCAGACACCATTCTACAATGGCGGGCAAAATCGTGGCAGATCGCAGACACCAAATAGGTCCTTCAGATCTAACAGCCGGTCTAGATCTAGGTTAGTATTCAGAGTCAAAAAGTCAGGGTCAAAATATCTTTATTTATAAAAGGCTTACAGGAAGCGATTATTAGCTATTAGCATAGGCAAATCGCTATAGGCTGTCGACTTGCCGCGCGAGTGTAATTGAAAACGAATGCCGCGCAACCCTAGCGTGGGAGCGCTGGGAGTAGCGGGGGGAAGGCGGGCGCGAGCGGCGCGTTCTTTATGACTCGCGCCGCGTGGCGCATGGTGTATGAAGCAATACGAACTTTTTGAGCGTGTGAATAAAGTTGGAATTCGTTTAATCGCGGTCGTAAAGAGAAGTTTCTGTACGTTATTTATTCTGTGCCATAGGTCCCGTTCCCGCCAGCGCTCGCAGTCGCGCTCGGGCTTCACGCCGCGCGGCCGCGCCGGGCTGGAGGAGCCCCAGACCGGCATACCTGACCTCGTCCAAGTGGGAAACTATAGAGGTAAGTTTGTGATATCAGCGACCCGCCCCGGCTTCGAAAGTGTACAATGTAAGTAGGGGAAATAATATTCACGTACCACCTTAGAACCCTATAGCAATGACGCGACGCGTTAAGCGCCAGACTATGTCATACAAATGTCATGCGTATGTCTCTTCGACTAGGTTCTACGGTGGTACGTGTTTCAATTTCCTTGACTGTACAGTGAGCCTCAGAAGTCACTTAAGAGCCTTGTTTTAGTGACGTGTGAAATGCGAGTTGCTTGAATTTGTCACATTACTGACAGCGGTAATGTTCAACTACTTCAGAGGCTGCCGTTACATGTCATAAAAACCTTCTGTAATAAATCTCTAAATGATCCAAATCCATTGCGTGGTTTAGATGGTGTAAGCGCCCAAAAATGTAAGCACAGACAGGAAAGGATAGCGACTCTGTTTCCTACATCTACAAAAATATATTATCAAACCGCGATTAGAATAGCATTAGAGAGTAACATCAGCACACTGTCATTTCATAGACTTGCGTCAAACTTCATTCCTATATCTATGAAATGACAGTGAGCTGACGTTACTCTTAAATGCTAATCTAATCGCGGTTTGATAACAATAAAGAGGTAAACTTTGTTTGTGTGTAAAGGGAACTAGAACTACTGAACCGATTTCAAAAAAAATTTCCCTAATAGAAAGCTACACTATCCCTGACAGACATAGGCTACTAAGGCCACGTGAACGAAGTCGCGGGCGTCCGCCAGTATACTATATAAAGAAGATAAAGGTTACCATTAATATTTTTCAGGTGGCTACCAGAACCGGATGCGCCGTTCCAACTCCAACTCGAACATCTTCACGAACAGGCAGAAGAACCCAAACTACAACCAGATCCGTTCTCAAACCTTGACCCGGAGGAACAATTTCGACGCCGACATGACGGTCAGTGTGTCCAATAACCTCGCCAAACGCCACAACAGCACCAACAACAACTATTTGAACAAGAACAGCTTGAACCAGCTTAACAACCAATACGGTTATCAGAAGAAGTCAGGACCAGGCAGCGCTAAGTCCTGGAAGTCCTACCGATCTAACCGATCCAATTATTCTAACAAATCGGGCACGAACAAGTCACAGTATTCGAATAAGTCTCGGAATAACTCTAGATCCAATCAGAGCTTCAATAATCCGAATAGGTTTAACAAGTTTCAAAGACGGCAGAACTTTGTGCAGATGCTGAATCCTAAACTGCAGCAGGAGATTGCAGCAATACAGGGGAAGGCTAAAGGGGCGGTGGTTGCCCCGACTGGGGTAGATTTTACCCTCGTACCGGCTATTACAGCTCAGACCCTCCATCAAAGGTTCGCTGGAGCATAATTTTAAAATTGTACTGTTTGGTTATTCGAGGCATCGTCGACGTCGACGAGGTCATTATGTTGTATAAAGGATTACTACAAGACATGTTAAGTATGCCTAATAAAAAACTTAAGAAGTGCCCTTTCTGCTTGTAGTTTGCATATATTAAGCTGTAATTAAGTTGTATGTATGTTTTGCGGGTGGTAGGACCTTGTGCAAAGTCCGTCCGGATCGCTACTACCGTCTTGCTCTCTAATCCTGCCGCTAAGCAGTAGTGCTTGCATTGTTGTTCCGGTGTGGAGAGCAAGACAGCCTGTGCGATTACTGGCACAAGGTATTCCATTTTAGCCCACTGGGTTGGCAACGCATCTGCAATTCCTTGGGTTTTACGGGTGTCTATGGGCGGTGGTGATGATTTACCATCAGGTGATCTTCCTCGTTTGCCTTCCTATTTAGTGTAAAAAAAGAAATTAATTGAAATTTCAAATTTTCGCTACACGCGCTGAGGGCATTTCTTATTTTTTTAAATTAAAGTACATAATAAAGTTCTGTTTTCTCATGTCAAAACTTATACTGAACAGTTGCAGTATTGATTAAAGCGTCCGTTACGTCGCGCGGGCGCACGGAGCGGGTGCACGCCTATAGAACAAATAGTATAAGCTCGCACCCGCGCGAGTTAGCGGGCTCTCATACTATTTTTCTAAAGGCGTGCACCCGCTCCGTGCGCCCGCGCGACTTAGCGGAGGCCCTGAAGTTTTCAGACTGGTTTCTGTTATTTAAACTTTTAATCCTACTGCCGCCTGAAGCAGAGGGTTATGTTTGTCTCAAATTTATTGTTATAGAATAGACCATAACTGTGCCTAACAGACTTAAATCATTTGTATCAAACAGTGTACGACCCTAGGCACAGCTATAGGTTATATGAAAGATATTCTCAGTTGTTAAGAAAAAACTATGGGTCGATTTTTGACTTTCGAGCTTTGACACTCGCCAATAAGTGCCGGCTAAAATATACGCTCGCGTATTTGATTGGCCCGCGAAAGGCGATAGTCTAAAATCGACATTCTGTCGTTTCTACTAACTTTGACTTTTTTTGAATCTCAACGGTTGACTAAACCTCACCAAAATGGGCGTTTTTCATAGAGTTTCGACGGTTTTGGTGAGCTTTATTCAACCGAGTGACTAAAGCTCACCAAAATGGCCGAATGGCTATGAAAAACGACCGTTTCGATGAGCTTTAGTCACCCAGTGAGATTCAAAAATCGCACTCCAGGGTCCAATTTCATAAACGCGACAGGTGACAGTGATAATTCGGTATACATTGCTTGCCCACTATGATGTTGAGTCTGTAAGTCTGTAGCGTTACTTGTCGACACAGTAATGTACGGCGAATTGTCACTGTCACCTGTCGCCTGTCGCGTTCATGAAATTGGGCCCAGAATGTCGTTTTGTCTTCATACGCTGACATTTCTGGTAGTTACAGTTTAAATTTTATACATCGAAATGAGAAACTATAGAACTGTGTACAACGCAGTGGCAGAGTAGCCGACCATAGTCTATTTGGTAGACTATGTTGGATAGCCTGAATAAAACTGTCTGTGCCAATTGTCAAGTAAACAGCTCTGCGTTTTGTACGTTTTAAATTGGCGTCATATTTTTAGGTCTGCTATCCGACGCCTGTGTCGCTGCTAGTTAGAAAACTTAGAAGCACTTTATTCACTTACGATAAGATTCAAAGTTGAACCAATGGCTAAATGTTGAAAGCCCTTCTTCACTTGCTTCACCCCGTCGCAAAGTGGTGACGCTAGACTTGTAACAATCCGAACAAGTAGGCAGATCTATCGTCTTCTTATATCGATGGTTTTATATCTCAGGAATAGTATTCTAACCTTGTAATATTAGTTAAGATAGATATCATTTATGATTTTAACCTTGTTTTAAAAGGTTAAAGTTATAGTTTAGACATAATATTAAGCGTTAAGTCTAATTAGTGACATGTTTCGGGGATTCATAGTTTTTTTTGCCATATGTTCAATTTACAGCTTGCGAAGGATATCCATCAAAACAATGTAAAAGCTACTTACACTAATTTGTATGTAGGTCCTTTCTCGCCTTTTGCATAATTCGTGCAATGACTTAAGGCCCATTTACATGGTACGAGAACTCGCTCCGTGTAACTAGGCCTTAACGCAGCCTTGTAAAGGTAACAAATAGAACTATTTTTTTGTTCATTTTATAGTAGCTAGTCACAGAAATTGAAGTACAAAAGGTTTATTAGTTTTTTTTTAAAGCATTTACCTAGTTTATTCCGAAAATATATTTTTCATTCTTGTGACGCAATCGTATGATTTATTAAAACGATTTTTATCCTGAAGATAAATATAATATGTTGATAGAGTAAGAAATAAAATGGGGACGGCAGAAATAGTACATTGTTGTAGAGGCGAGGAAAGTAAGCAATAGCAGACGAGTACGTTCAGACACTAGTTTATCTATTGCAGTTTCAGCAGTCATTACATAGCGCTTTTTTCGATTACTGTAAAGAAATAAGAAACAATTGAGGCAAATAAAAATATCCTCTTGTTCAATTTTAAGGGTATGAGAAAATATTTTTTCTCCCATGTTCTATTATCATGTTTGATATCGACAGTGGACATCTTAAATGTAAGGAACATTAAGGGATATGTCCCTTACGACATTTCAAATTTCTAGTGTCGATATTTTTGCTACTTTTTAAATATTGATAACTAAAAACAAATTTCTTTGTAGCCTAAAAGAACGATTTTTTTAAAGAAATAATATTACGCATTATAATTAGTCGATTGGATGAACAATTGACCAAACAGAATGAAGTATAATGGCGTACTTTGATTGGTCGAAAAAATTGTAGGCTTGTTAAATTCAACACTACCATATTCATGTTTTATGCCCACAATTGGAAGCATATAATGGCAACATTTCTGCGCAGTGTCATGAAAAGGCTATTCGTGTATTAAATAATTATAAAAAAATTAATTTAACAGATTTTACGTCACCCCGGGTCGTAAGTAGCAATTTACCGCCCGCTATGCGAGCGGAAATTTCCACTTCCTGGCCAGGGCAAGACGTAAAATTGTGTACACACTTCGGACGGTGATGAAGAAAGCCTCAGGTCGCATGTTTATCGCCGTCGCCTTGGCTCGTGCGACAAGTTCCTGCGATCTGAGACATTCTTTATTTCACCACCCTCAGGTTGTAATGTACTATTTCATAGCTTCCGTACGAGGTAGATACTGGCTTCCTACCCACTTGTGGACAAATCTGTGTTACTATTGATCGGTATTGAAGTTCATTTGTAAACATTACTATCAAAGTTCTAGATAGAGTATTATAAATTAAGTTGGTTAATCAAGCTTAAAGGTGACCTTAATTCATTTTTGTTTTGTTATAGAATAAAAGATTGATAATATAAAAAAGTTTGTAATTTGCTTAGAATCCCTTAACTTTTAACCGTTTCAACGCCAACATTGGATACATTCATACTACAGGTTAACCTTTTTAACGCCAAAGCCCGATATATCTGTACGTTGAGTTATACGCCAAATACCGATATATGCGCACTATGGGTTTATTGCCAAAGACCGATATATCCGCACTATGACTTCAACGCCAAAGACCGATAAATACGTCAAAGCGCACAATATTAGGGTGGCTTACGTGCATTCGCATATGGTCCAACTTCGTTACTTACAAAAAACTTTGGCGTTTGAATGGCGACTTGTATTTGACGTGGGGATGATAGGATAAAAGTTTAGATAACGTTGTTTTCGACTTACCAACACGACATACACAATACATCTTAGCCCTTAGGGTTGGGAACGCATCTGCAAATCCTTGGCGTTGCGGGTGTCTATGAGCAGTGGTGATCACTTACCATCAGTGGCCCGTTTCACTACAAGTTACAATTTTACAAGTCTAAACCGGCAACATTGGTCAATAATGACCAATGGCAATGGGCATAATGACCAATGTTGCCGGTTTAGACTTGTAAAATTGTAACTTGTAGCTTCGTGAAACGGGCCACTGGTGACCCACTTGTTCGTTTGCTTCCGATGTTGTAGAAAAAAAGAAAAAACAGCACAATAAAGAAAACATAAATCTATCTATATAAATAAAAATGAATTGTTGTTCGTTAGTCTGATTAAAACTCGAGAACGGCTGGGCCGATTGAGCTGATTTTGGTTTTAAAATGTTTGTCGTAGTCCAGGGTAGGTCTAAACGGTGAGCAAATATGCCTCCAATAATTAGGCGGTACGAAGTTCGCCGGGTCAGCTAGTGGGTAATAAATAAAACATCCACTAGGGGTAATGTAATGATATAATTCAATACATTTCACATCGAAAATGGAGGTATGACATGCCCAATTAGTCAATTTACCGTATATTTATTATCTACCTAAACTAAACAATAATAACAATTTAAAATAAATGCTGCAATTGCAATCGCGCTGTCTTATGGGATGCTAAGTTTTTATTATATTTTATAAAATACATTTTTCTTCACATTTCAAAGCCTTAACCGTTTTAACGCCAAAGCCCAATATATCCGCACTATGAGTTTAACGCCATTGCTGATATATCCGTACTGAGTTCAAAGCCAAAGGGCGATATATCCGCGCTATGACTTCAACACCAAAGAGGGATATATCCGCACTATGAGTTCAACGCCAAAGACCGATATATCCGCACTATGACTTTAACGCCAATGACCGTATCCGTACTATGAGTTCAAAGCCAAAGGGCGATATATCCGCGCTATGGCTTCAACACCAAAGAGGGATATATCCGCACTATGAGTTCAACGCCAAAGACCGATATATCCGCACTATGACTTTAACGCCAAAGACCGTATCCGTACTATGAGTTCAACGCCATGACTGATATATCCGTACTATGACTTTAACGCCAAAGACCGACATATCCGCGCTATGACTTTAACGCCAAAGACAGATATATCCGCACTATGACTTCAACACCAAAGACCGATATATCCGCGCTAAGAATTCAACGCCTACGACCGATACAATATACGGCAACGCGTAGGGGTTGTTTCACAAGTGCTGCGACCAAATTAATGACAGTTCCATACATTTTTGGTGCCAACTTTTGTCTAACGGCTTATCCAATACAAAAGTGACCTATATGCATTTGCATAAGGTTCAACTTCGTTACTTACAAAAAAGCTTGGCTTGTGAATGGCGACTTAAAAGTGACATGGCGTTGAAATGGTGTGGCTAGCTGTAACGCCTGCAACGCACTTTTTTCGGTTTTCTCGACTATTTAAGTGAAATAAAAGAAATTCGTGCACTAATACATTTTGAATTTCACTTGAGTAATCGCGAAAAACGAAGAAAAAGCGACGTTGACAGCTTTGTCCCCTCTTAAATAAAGCTGGATTCACAATGATAAGTTGCGAGCGATAAAAACGCAGCGATCTTTTATCTTCGACCAATCGGACAGCGCTATGGCGCCGTGCCCTTGCATTGCTATAGCAACGAGCGCGCTAATTGGTTGAAGCAAAGAGATCACGCGTATTTCGCATTGTGAATGCAGCATGACAGCGTAGGTCCGTTCGAAAAAACATTTTTGATGTCTAATGCAAACAATATTGCGAGAAAAACACTCTTGTTCGTCAAGCGTTACCAATATTTTGTTAATATATTTAAAAATAGGCACCCATGCATCTGTGCACTGAGAGAATATAATATAATAGCCTATAAAACAAATGAGATTTAAATGGCAGTCAAAAAGTAAAATACAATGTAAATAAATAAAATCTAACTTAGAAAATATAGTATCATTGTTGTCCAAACCCGGCGGGTAATTAAATATAGTAATAAATTTCAATATTTGGGGGATGTTAAATACGGCCGCGTTCCGAATCACTTTACATCGCTCACTTTTTCGGACCGAATCACACTCACAAGACCATCGTAACGTCATTGACGACGTCATAGATTGGGCTTACATCGCTAACGCAGCCCAGTAAACGTGCTATGCACGTTCATTTACGTTCAAATTGTTTACGGCTGTAAACAATTACTTACAAGCAAAATAAGTGATGTTTCCTCTCTATGTGTACGCTCGATGCTACCACTTCCGCCCCTCCGCCTGCCCCTCTTGCCGCGCAGGCGATTCGGCAATTAACTAATTGTTCCATAATTACAATACGCGATATTAAAAAATTCAAATTGAATTAAAACATTGTGAGTGAAAAAAACTCGTGAATGCAAAATAAAAATAAGGTACAAAATTACTAGACGTAACAATAATTAATTATAAAGTCATTTAACTCTTAAATTAACTTAAAGCTAGAAATAATTAGCTAACACTGGAACGGCACTGTCATTTACAAAATTAAATATCAGTATCAACGTTGTTATTTTTGTTATCATTCATGTTTTATGTTTGTAAAAAAAAAGAAACGACTATAAAGGTCCATTTACACGGAGTAAATTCTTGTATGCAAGTTGCATCACATTGCGCGGCTCGATCAATCGGTCGATCACAACACATAATACAACTTGCATCCGAACTCGCTCCGTGTAAATGGCCCTTTACTAATTTTTTTTTCTCCATGCAATTTTACTTAGTCATCCTTACCTATTTCTTCCCAGAATTTGGCTGAAGAAGTACGTTTTTTCCTTTAAAAATTTGTATTGTTTCTATCGTAAGTCTTCAGGAGGGGTTCGTTTTGATTTATCAGTTTTTAAAATATCTATATATTCGAATATGACAGTGCTAAGCCAGTTAAGGCGATGAAATTGGGACCAGGAGTGCGATTTTTAAATCTCACCGGGTGACTAAAGCTCGCCAAAATGGCCGTGTCTCATAGAAATGCAGCCATTTTGGTGAGCTTTAGTCACCTGGTGAGATTCAAAAATTGCATTTGAATCTCACCGGGTAACTAAAGCTCACCAAAATAGCCATTTTTCACTGAGATTCGGCCATTTTGGTGAGCTCTAGTCACCTGGTGAGATTCAAAAATTGATTCCCTGGTCATATTTTCGATATAAAAAACAACGCAGCAACGGAACTCTATGAGTAGCGTAGAATTTCTTTTTTTTTATGTCAGTTTGTAACATTAACAAAATGAAACCCTGATCTAGTATAGAACCATGTCAAATTCACGTAATACGTCAAATAGTGACTTACTCTTTTTATAAAATAGAAAGGCAAAAGTCAAAGTCAAAGTCAAAATATTTTATTCAAACAAACAATTGGGACAACTGATGGTAGGAGTAGATTGCAGATGTATTGCCAACCCAGAGGGCAAGATGTAATACCTCTTGTGCCAGTAATGTCACCGGCTGTTTTGCTCTCCACGCCGGAACACAACACAAGCACAGCTGCTCAGCGGCTGGATTAGCGAGCAAGATGGTGGTAGCAGAAACTTTTTACGATTTGATTTATAACGTCATTTTGATACAGTTTCATAGTGGACCAAGATTCCATATAATATAGTCAAAGATTCGAATTCAGCTGCTTTAAAATCTTATATAAGATATTGTATCAAAAGTAAAACTAAATATATCTAAACAAAATAAAATAGACCATATTGGTTTGTCTATGTCTAAATGTAAAATTCTCAGTCCACAGACGCGTTAAGACAGCGCAATTTAAGGAATCACATTTTAGGAATTAATAATAATAATAATACCGTACCGTATAACAATTCAAAAATCACAGGTCCTAGACAGATCTACAGCTTAACACTAGCCTTGCCAGCCGGCGTCGGCTGACATCGAACTCATGATCGCAAGAATAATAAATATATCACGGAATTTCGTTAGCACTTTTTTCATTGAAAACGGAGACAACCAAGCACAAGGGCACAGAATAAATAATAGTACTAACGTACAGAAACTTCTCTTTTACGACCGCGATTAAACGAATTCCAACTTTATTGACACGCCCAAAAGTTCGTATTACTTTATACACATTCGCCAGGCGGCTCGCGTCAAAAAGAACGCGCCGTTCGCGCCCGCAACTCCCAGTGACACGTTGTTAGGGTTGCGCTGCGTTAGTTTTCAATTACACCGACACAGCAAGCAAGCAAGAGGCGGCACGGCGAGCCGACAACCTACTGCGATTTGCCTACTCTGTAGGTAAGGCGGCCGAGCGTACCTACAATGCGGAGTGGAACCCCCCCTGACGCGGATTACCTGATGGGTAGTTATTACCGCAGGTAAACAAGAGACCGCAATAGAAACCGGTCTTTACTTAAAGTAAGCTACTATTTCACGTTTTTAGTTTTAGTTTATATCACATAAACCACCTCCCATCCTCCTCTTGCCTCATATAGAGGCGAAACGCGCGTAGATCGTGTAGTTTTTATTGGTGGTGGTTTATAGTTGAGTCTGTGTGATATATGTTGTTTCGTATGTAAGTGGAGGAGGTGGATCTTTGCATGAAAAAACAATCGCACAGACGCAGCCGTCTTGCACGTGCACGGCACTGGTTTCGCGGAGCAGCAAGGTAATTTGTTTCAGTATAGTCTTCTGGCGCCCGTGTCAATTTCTTGTTCGATACATTTTCAGCCTGACGTAAAGTTCAAAATGACAGGCGGTCCTTTGAAACATCTTTGGGCGGCTATAAGATAGAACAGTACAAGACACCCAACATTTGTGGCCCGTGCGCGTGCGCATGACTTTAAAACTACCCTATAAGCCACGAAAACAAATTAGACCATGTATATTTATTATCCTTGGTAATCCACTTTTATACCGTTCCAATAACCTTACTTTTTCAAATATCGCTTAACCGATTGACGATTGAACACGTTCCATAGACTAGGGTGTCGCAACGGGACGGCCTGACGCCATTCGTGCTGTCAAGTTGGCAATAGTGATGCGCGCAGTGTTGCCAGTGCAAAAAAATAAGCAAGGTGTTGTCATAATGCATGTTAAAAAATGATTTTTTAAGGCGGCAGCAAAATGCCAGTTTTTATTTTTATCTATAAATATGTAAAGTAATTAAATTAGGTTATTAAACAAATGTATTAGTTGATTTGGGTTAATGACAATCGACGTATAAAATTAGGTATACCTATATAGAAAGTTTGATGGTAACTTCAACAAAGACAAGTTGAATTGGTAGTATAAAGTTTTTTTAAATTTTACTACAATAGGGCAACACTTGGAGCGCATCACGTACAACAATTTAGTACTAATATAATATAAATAAATAAATATAGCATCCGTCTATATGCAAAGTATTAGAAACACGAAAGTTTTTAAACACGTTAAGACAAACTCACCTATGATGTTTTACCCCCCTCCCCTTTTAAGCTCGCAAATAAAAGAAACCCCTCCGGCCTTGCTGCCTTAAAAAGTCCGCAAAATACTATTAATAACTCAGGATTTTTTGCTATGATACTTTGCGCCTATTGGCTGTACCATCGTCGATAAAAACGCTCGTTGCTATATCAACACTCGTGCGTGACGACATACCGCTATCACTGATCGGTCGAAGCGAAAGATCGCTGCGTTTTTATCGCTCGCAACTTTGTATTATGAATCCAGCTTAACAGCTGTGGCCCGTTTCACGAAGCTACAAGTTACAATTTTACAAGTCTAAACCGGCAACATTGGTCATTATGCCCATTGCCATTGGTCATTATTGACCAATGTTGCCGGTTTACACTTGTAAAATTGTAACTTGTAGCTTAGTGAAACGGGCCACTGACTTTAACCCATGACATGAAGTTACGTTAATTTTATCTGTGGTTTCGTATAACAACGGGATCGTACGAACACGAAACGTAAGTGACTATAAAGGTCGATACACAATACAAAGTTGCAAGCGATAAAACGCAACAAGTAATTGCAGGCAAGGGCGCTTCGACCAATCAGATACACTGAAATGAGCGTGAGAGATATGGCAATCACTTTGCATTGTGAACCAACCTTAACTGAAAGCGCAGCGTTTGACAGCTAATAGTGACTTTGACAGTTTTTCTAGTTATTAACACTTCAAAAATCCGAGGGGAAGGTTTTTTATGACGCGTGACATGTGTTTCTCTTTGCATATAGATGGCAATGCTTTATAAATATTTAAAGAAATCTAAAACATCACCGGTCACCGGAAAGGGTGACCGAATGTCACCGCCACGGTGGCGAGAGACCAGACTAGCATATTTTTGGCCAACTCTTAATAAGCCTACTATTTGAATTTCTTTTCAAGAAATTTCTCATTTAAATAGAAAACAATTAAAATCTATAACACTGGTTTGCAAGTTCATGCGAGTAAATGTACGTTTTCAACCCTATAGCCGCAGTTTTCTATTAGAACGTAGACCTTATACGCTGCCACATAAAGTACATATTTCAATTAAAGTAGAACGGTGACCACACATCAAGACTTTTTATTTCTTAAGGAAATATGTACCTTGTGTGCAAACGATTAATATTTACATTCTAATGTTTTATTATGAAGTGAAGAGCTAAATGGACAATAGTTTTATTTTTCGGGAGCTTCCTTTATAATTATTATAATTCCAAAACTGAGTGTAATTTTTAAAATAAGAAGGCGAACGAGCAAGTGGGTCACTTGATGGCAAGTAATCACCCCCGCCCATAGAGACCTGCTATACCAAGAAGACTGCAAACCAGAGGGCCAAGATGGAAATACCTCTTGTGCCAGTAATTTCGCCGGCTTGCTTGCATATTTTCACCATGTTAGTTTTAATAAGGATTTTTTTTCTAAATTTGCCCAAATAACTATCACTTCAGTACTCAAGAGATACTTAATTGACATTAGTTTCATTTAATGTCAATAAGACGTTTTTTAGTACGGCTCCGAGTTAACTGTTACAAAAGCTGTGCTGGCTACGCCGCATTTTTTCGTTTCTCGCGATTGTTCAAGTGAAATTAAGTGAAATTCAAAAATGCATCTTGACACCTCATTCATTTGGTATTACGCTGTGGGTAATGCAATATGTTTTTTTAGATGAGGTCTCTAACATGCTAAGGCCCACCATACAAGGAAACATGGCAAAAATCCCAGTACACTTCGAAGCTACTGTAAAATAATGAATTTGTATTAATTTCGTTAAGAATATTCGTTTCAAAATATGCGATATAAGCTGTTTAAGTTGTCTTGTTGGACAATTTAAATATGAAACGAAGAAATTAAGACTATTCTTTTGACAAATAATTAAAATTTTCATTGAAAATTCTATGTACTTTGTATAGGGCCATAGGCGTCACGTGACGCATCGTAAAATTCATGCATTTATATTTTCCCTTCAATAATTACAGTCGAGCCAAAACAAGATAACATCGTAACTTTAGTCTTTTTCTAACCTCCTCCTTGAGTTTCTTCCTGTATCTTCTCATTAAAGATTTCCGAACTGGTGGTTAACTTTCTAACTTTCATAGGTGTTTCTTGTAAGCATCTGAGTAAAGGTCCATATCCTCAAAACCGAAATAAACTACCTTGCTACTCAGCGAAACCAGAAAACAAAACCAAGAAATTCGATTTTAATGAGTAGCTAGGCAGTTTGTTAAAAAAAAAGTAGTTTTTGACTAATTGCATTACCCAGTTAAAACGCATCAACTGACTGAGATGTCAAGAATTATTTTTCATAGTCATATCAGCTGAAAGCCGCCCATTGCTGGACATAGGCCTCCCCCAAATATCGCCACAACCCCTGGTCCTACGCTACTCGCACCCAGCGGGTCCCGCAACCATCACCAGGCCACGGGACCACCTTAATGCAAGTCTACGGCGTTCACAATAAATTTTTGAAATCCCACTTAATCTCTTAGAAAACCGACAAAAAACGAGAAGCGACGCTGCCAGCTTAGCTTCCCAACCGCACACTCAGAAACAACCATTCACTCGCATGACCCCACAACTAGGTGACCTTGGTGACCACATTTGATAATCTTAACCTGACCCTGGTCAGGACGTCCCGTCGTGACCTAAACGACCTAAAAAAGAAAATAATACTGCAAGAAGAGAGCGTACAAATAAACTTAACAACTAAACCCAAAATCAGTACCGGGAGGAACGAATCACTAATACAATGGCAAAATTCACACTTACAGTGGAGACTAACGGACATCGATATTGTGTACACGAACATTAAATTTAGGAGATAAAGGTGAGGACAGGGTAAGCTAAGGTCCACTGGACCTGGGGCGAGACGGGCCCTGTACTGACATGGCTGTAATGGTTAAGGGGAATGCTGCTTTTTGGGTTTCTTCAAGTTTTCTTCGTCGGCGCCGGACCTTGGCACCTGGAAATCGCGGGATATGTATAAAGACCTCATAGGAGCGACACTTTGTGTCTCCTAGTGTCTGTCTATCAGTGTCCGTCTCTCTGTGTATATCTTTGCATCTGTATCTTTGTATCTGTCTTTCTGTTGCTAGCTATGTTTCTATCTCTTTGAATCTGAGTATCTCTATGTCACCGTTTCTTTGTGTCAATCTGTTTGTGTCTGTCTCTCTGCCCCTATGTGTTGGTGTCTGTCTGTGTATGTCTCTTTGTATCCATCGCTTCGTGTCTGTCTAAAGAGACACACATACATATTGACAGACACAAGGAAAGCCTTGTGTCTGTCAATATGTGTTTTTGTGTCCCTGTCTCTGTGTCTGTCACTTTATTTCGGTTTGTCTGTCTGTATCTGCCTCTATATGTATGTCTTTGCACCTGTCTCTTTGTATCTGTCTTTCTGTGGCTGGCTATGTGTCTATCTCTTTGAATCTGAGTATCTCTATGTCACCGTTTCTTTGTGTCAATCTGTTTGTGTCTGTCTCTCTGTACCTATGCGTTGGTGTCTGTAGCTTTGTGTCTGTCTGTCTATGTTTCAGTTCTGTGTCTGTCTCTTTCTTTGTGTCTGTCAGTCTGTGTGTTTTTGTGTTCGTTTCTCTGTGTCTGTCACTTTATGTCGGTTTGTCTGTCTGTTTCTGTCTTTCAATGTCTATCTTTTTATGTCCATATCTTTGTGTCTGACTTTTTGTGTTCATCTCTCTGTTTAGTCTTTGTGTCAGTCTTTCTCTGTCGTGTCACTTTGTGTCCCTGTCTGTCACTCTCTTCTCTCTGTGTACGTACCTCAGTGTACCGCTCTCCCTTGAGCGAGACGATCTTGTTGTCCCGGTAGCGGACCATCTTCTTCGGCTCCATCTTAGGGGCGAGCGGCTTGTGCTCCTTGGTGTCGGAGTTCTTGTCAACGTACGAGTAACTGCCAATTAGGCAAAAAAAACAATGTTTTATGAAAGCATCCAAGATTTTCGCTCCAGGGACTACCCTGGACAGGGGCTGCATCGGAGCGGGCTGACAATGGCATTTCATAATTCTCATAAGTTAAAAGCCGTATGGAGTGTTTTGGGCCATGGCTGTGTGGACTTGGATTCCTTTGCCTTTCCTTAAGGGAATATCGCACAGTGGCGTGCCTCGTCTGTCAGCGCTGTCACTCACCGCGCTATGATGCGGTTCTTGAGCTCGTTGTCGTTGCAGACGGGCGCGCGCGCCGCCGAGTGCAGCGCGGCCGGCGACAGCGCCTGGCCGTGCTCGCGCCGGTGCAGCAGCGTCGCGGCCGCGCGCTCCACATCCCCGCATGCGATGGAAACGCAATGCTTGATCTGAAGAATAGAGGAACGTGACGTTTTTGCACTGACATGGCTGTATGGGATATGATTCCTTTGCCTTTCCTGAATGAGATACAGAGAATCTACAATAGTGTGTGTTACGCTGTGCTATATCACTTCGAGCCACACTAGAGGGCGCTGCTAAAGCCAGCGTTTATTTTACCAATCGGTATAAATAAGCGCTGGCAACATTTAGAATCGTTAGGGGCGGGGTTTGTTTGAATTAGTTACGACCCCTTTCCTTTGGAAGGGCTGCCTAGGTTTTGAGCTTTAAAAGCCCCTGCAGCTCTCAGAGAGCTGATATTTTCTACATCACTACAACCACCTCTAAACGGTGAAACCTCTGCCCAACTGGGTAACTTCCTACGGGTTACCAACTTCCTACGGGCTACCAAACTTCCTACGGGCTACCCAACTTCCTACGGGTTACCAATTACCTACGTGCTACCCAACTACCTACGGGCTCACGTTCCCCAAGCTTCGCATATCCTCGAGCCACCTGCAGGGCACCTCTTGCCGGTTACTTGGACACTGTACCCTGACCGAGCTGCTACCAGCCGGTTACTTGGACAACCGTACCCTTGCCGAGCCTTCTACGCCCTGCAGCCTACGAAGACCTGCCGAACCTCAAGCCTACGCTGCTCCACGTCGGGTCACGGCCAGGGGAGTGCGAGCGATCACGTTAATTGACTCAAGTTAGGAATTAGGCACAAGAATTACGAACTTACGACCTAGAGTCTCTAGTCGTCCTAGGGAGCTTTTATTTAAATAAAAACCTATTGTTAAAATTTTATTCTTGTTTCACTCGAAAATCCCCTAGGGCGAACTTCTGTACCTGACCGGGTAACAGTGGCGCCAACGGGTTTTCTTGTGCTATAGTTCTTGCTTGAGTCAGCTAGCTACGCTAAAGTTGTTGGTGTTGGTGATTTTTCTATAATTTTTCTTCTTGTCTTGGATACCGCAGTAATTCTAAATTCACTTGTGCACCCGTTTTGTGGCGGGCCAAGAATACCGCAAAACCGGCCTGGTATTCGTAAAAGGCGAATGAACGGCGTTTTTGCCGAAAATCAGGGTTGTTGTTAAAATTCTAACGGTTTTTTTTTTCAAATTTTAACGTCTATTTTTCTAAATTTTAATCGCTAATACCACAAATTTGTCTTAACTATTCTACATAAAACAATTTAAATTAACAACACAACGTACATACTTAATTTAAATTATCGCACTATCGCGATCAATTTAAATCCTAACGGACTAACTGTTAATTTAAATTTACTTAGTAACCGTCAACTACAATTAACCGCGGGTTCGAATTTAAAAAACCTCAACTGCCACTAAGCGCCTAAGATTCAGCTGTAGTTAACTAAATTAACTACAACGATTCTCTTACAGCTATCTCACTCTGTACAACTCACTTCGCTCTTCTAAAAAGACTACTTGCACAGAAGTGTACCTATTTAATAATCCTTAAAAACCGACGGTATATATTGTTAATTAACACTACAATTCGCTTTAAAATTACTCTTCTATCTAGAAACAACAACCACTGAATATCGACATTTCATCAAAATTAGTTTGGACTTATTCGGCAAAACCACTAAATTTTATTAACATCTAGTAGCTTCACTTTTTTTAATTATTTTAAATTTTAACCTCTGTAACGTAACTTCACTTTTATTTTTTTAACACTTCACTAAATTACTGCGATATCCAATCCAGTACATTGTAACTCTGTAATTATACTTCACTTTCTATTGTACTCATACGGTCTAGCATCCAGTGTTAGCAGAGAGAGTTCTACATACTAAGTTATCACCTTCCTTGTGAGCGCGTCTCACTAAACATTTTAACTGAACACATAGGTGTTCAACAACCACCTGCATTCCGGCCATAGGCACTCTTCTATTGTGCGAAGACCTTATCGCGCGCGCCTAAGGATCACTATACACTATCGGTAGTATTTCTTTAAAGCGGGTAAATCTTAAAGTCGCGCCGATAACTGAGACTACTTAAATGTTTAACTTAACTACAGAGGGCAAAATTAACTACTGTTCGTCATGGAACTTTACAATATTAAATACTCGTACTTATCCTTGCAAAGTATATTGTTCTATAAAATGCAAGTTAATAAATAAACAATCCCTGCCTACAGCAACTAAAAACTCTAATAACTAAAAAAAATAAAATGACTATCTTCAATACTTGGAAATATTCTCTTAAACTTAGAAAATACTTTATACTCGTGACTATTTTCATTAATCTACATTCCTTACCCTAACAACTAGCACTCAATTTTAACGTTTAAAAAATTATATTTAAAACAACAACAACTAAAAACGCGCATAACTGAATAGTAAAATATCTAACTTCAATACTTGCTAATATCATCTTTAACTTTTATAATACCTAAAAATACTCTTAACTATTTTAATAAATCGATTTTTTTTTTAATCTAACTAACTACTACCACCACTCAATTTGATTATTTAAAAAATAATTAATGCACCAAAACTCCATTATGTTAAAAACTAAAGCCTTTTACTCCAGCGGTTCTGAAGACTGGTTAAATAAGCCTAAATTCACCTACCCTAACAGCATGCATACCTACTCCGAGCGGATAGTAACTCGTAAAAATAAGCCCTTACTACTTTGTAATGTTGTTAACTTATGTAGGGCGGATAGTAACCCTACGACATAATGAAGAACGGTCATGCAAATTGAGTACTTTTAATTAACGTAAAAACAATCCTAAATGATTTCTATTAAATACAAATCAAAATTCAAGTTCTACGGCGAGGTTCTACAACCCTGTCGCATTAATTCTTAAGCGTTAGCATTCTTATTAATTACGTAACACGCTGGGCGTCTCCTGCGATGACCCAGTGACCTCAAAAGTTCAGTCGGCCGACGCGTTCGAGCGAGTTGCACGCGCGCCATGTTAAGTTAATTCATTCATGCAGCAAATGCGCGCGCGCATTCTCCGCAATACGTAATTATAAAATAATAAACTGCGTTAAACCGCCAGTTTAACCTATGCTGCATGTTAATATTGCAACACAACACATAAGTAAAACATAGTACCACAGATCGTTGCTCATATTAAAAATAGTCGCAAATAGTTAAAATTAAAAGCCTAAATACCAGTAGGGTCGCGCCTGCTCTTAAAAACGCCCTAATGTTAGCATCCAGTTCTCGGGCGGTCTTGGAACCCGTTAAATAAAAGCCATATCCTATCTGGATGTTAACCTATCAAGGACGGATGGTAATCCTTGGACTTTCGCGACAAATTAAATATATTACGAGCACGCCCCGCGCCTTCTGCTACCAGACGCGAAGGTCAGACTAGCCCTATAGCCGGACCTACTCTGAAAGAATGATGTATATATGTGGATAGTAAGAAAGGCGATTGATGAATGCTGCGACGTCGTAAGACCTTTAGCGAAAATTAAAATGAGTTTTAATTTTCTTTACCGGGGAAAAGGGGAACTGTTACGCTGTGCTATATCACTTCGAGCCACACTAGAGGGCGCTGCTAAAGCCAGCGTTTATTTTACCAATCGGTATAAATAAGCGCTGGCAACATTTAGAATCGTTAGGGGCGGGGTTTGTTTGAATTAGTTACGACCCCTTTCCTTTGGAAGGGCTGCCTAGGTTTTGAGCTTTAAAAGCCCCTGCAGCTCTCAGAGAGCTGATATTTTCTACATCACTACAACCACCTCTAAACGGTGAAACCTCTGCCCAACTGGGTAACTTCCTACGGGTTACCAACTTCCTACGGGCTACCAAACTTCCTACGGGCTACCCAACTTCCTACGGGTTACCAATTACCTACGTGCTACCCAACTACCTACGGGCTCACGTTCCCCAAGCTTCGCATATCCTCGAGCCGCCTGCAGGGCACCTCTTGCCGGTTACTTGGACACTGTACCCTGACCGAGCTGCTACCAGCCGGTTACTTGGACAACCGTACCCTTGCCGAGCCTTCTACGCCCTGCAGCCTACGAAGACCTGCCGAACCTCAAGCCTACGCTGCTCCACGTCGGGTCACGGCCAGAGGAGTGCGAGCGATCACGTTAATTGACTCAAGTTAGGAATTAGACACAAGAATTACGAACTTACGACCTAGAGTCTCTAGTCGTCCTAGGGAGCTTTTATTTAAATAAAAACCTATTGTTAAAATTTTATTCTTGTTTCACTCGAAAATCCCCTAGGGCGAACTTCTGTACCTGACCGGGTAACATGTGTTACAACTAAACGACCCGGGCCAAATTCAGATATCGAATCGCACTTCAAAGCTATTTACCCAATGTTGAAATGGGAGCGCGGTAAAAAGTGGCGGTTTGGGAGTAGGTAACCGCCAAGTTTCATAATGACCGCACGGGAGTGGATGAGGAGCTTTAAAAGTGATAGTTCGGGAATGAATCCCGAGCTTCAAATAGGACAGCTTGGAAGTGATCGCTGAGCTTCAAAGTGACAGTTCGGAAGTGACTCCCGAGCTTCAAATAGCTCGGGAGTGAACGCCAAACTCAAAAGTGACATTTTGGAAGTGGCTCCCGAGTTGGAAATACGACAGCTTAGGAGTGATCGCTGAGCTTCAAAGTGACAGTTCGAAAGTGACTTCCGAGCTTCAAATAGAATAACTCGGGAGTGATCGCCGAGCTCTAAAGTGACAGTTTGGGAGTGGCTCCCGAGCTTTTAATAGGACTGCTCGGGAATGATTGCCGAGCTCAGTGACAGTTCGGGAGTGAACGCCGAGCTTCAAAAATGACACATCAGGAGTGGCGGGTGACAAATAAGACAGTTGCTGAGCAGGTTTAAAGCTCGGACTGCCGAGCTCCAAACATTACATTTCAAGAGTAATTTCCGAGTTTCAAACAGCCCGGGAGAGATTGCAAAACTTCAAAAGTAACAGTTCTGAAGTGGCTCCCGAGTTTTAAATAGGACAGCTCGGGAGTGATCGCCGAGCTCCAAAGTGGACAGTTCAGGTGTTCGGGAGTGACTCCCGAGCTTCAAATAGTACGGCTCAAGAGTGATCACCGAGCTTCGAAAGTGATTGCCGAGCTTGAAACTGGAATATTGGGGAGTGACCTTCAAATTTCAGACAAGACCGCTCAGGAGTGGCGAAAGAAACAAAAAGAAATGTACAGAAACACATTTTTTAACGGATACTTTCAATCATAGCAACCGCTCACCTCCATAGCGCAGGTGTTAGGGAACATCTCATGAAGCACAGCGCACTGGGCCGACAGCACGCTGAGGTCATCGCCCTCCAATGCCACGCGGCGGCCCTCCGCTCCCTCCGAACTCTCCGAGCTTGAGTGAGAGCTGCAAAATAAAAACCACATTGTAGGTCCGCCCGGATCGCTACCACCATCTTGCTCGCTAAGTATTAAGCTTAAGGCAGACTTACCGGCTCGGTTTGGCAGCGGTCGGCAGCATCTCGCTAAGGGTGTGAAGCGTCATGGTCAACTTGTCGCTGCTGCTAGAAGATTCCTCTGCAATAATTGTCAATTTGGGATTCATGGGCGTACTCAGGGGGGGGGGGGGGGCAGGGGGCAGCTGCCCCCCCCCCCTTGAAATCTCGCAGAATATGTATGAACTCGCCTAATTACTAATCAAAGTGTAAACGGGGCCTTATGCTTTAACTTTTAAATAAACGGCGCAGTAGACACTGGCAAAATGCACGGTGCAATTGCCAAAAAAACGCGTGCGCCGAAGGCGGACGAATATTACCGAATCTAGCATCTGACTTGCCCTACCCCCCCCCCCCGGGCTAGAAGCTGGGTAAGCCCATGTTGGGATTATTCGTTGAAGTCCCTGGGATACTGCGTTTGAAGGAGCTAACTATTGCGCCCCAATGACAGAGCTTTTTAATCGTGAGATCTGCAGGCCAATGGTGGCCGCCTAAATGCGGGCACCGACACTGGCGGCACAGAAGAAATAATAGTACTAACGTACAGAACATCGCTTTCGACCGCGATTAAACGAATTCCAATTTTATTAACATGCTCAAAAAGTTCGTATTATTTTATACGCGGCGGCTCGAGTCAAAAGGAACGCGCCGCCCGCGTCTGCCTACCCCCGGAATTCCCGGTGACACGTTAGGGTTGCGTCGCATTCGTTTTGAATTACACTGACACAGCGAGGACTAACGAGCGGGTGCGCGGCAAGCAGACAGTCTACTGCGATTTGCCTACGCTGTAGGCAAGGCGGCCGAGCGTTCCCACAGTGCGGAGTGGAACCCCCCTGCTAGCAGATCCAGCGGGGGATCATGGGAGCTATGACCCTTGTGGGTTGAGTCTAGGTCGACTAATGATACTCTATCCACACCATTGATGAACAAAGTTGTGTGATAACACGTTCTAGGCATTTGCATACATACATAAAGATTTCCATTTGCTACGATCCTGACATACAACCTTTGCTTCACTTACTCTCATAACATTCTTGATGCATGCTCTTCGGTTTAGGGTACTAGTGACCTGGCCTTTCTCCAGAATGTCTCCGATTTGGTCGGAGAACGTTCGCCGAGCTCTATCCCTTCCCATTTTTCCATTCACACTCTCGACAAATATGATGACGATGTTTATATACATCTACCTACGAATAGCAACTTTGTGTAGCGACTACGTAGTGATACGTACCATGGCTGGAGGGTGGGTCGCTTTCCTCGGCAGTCAGCAGAGCCTCCAGGTCAACGACCCAGGAGCAAACGCGTTCCACATCGATGTGCGCAAACTGGGGCACATACGCCGCCATCATCTCGATGAACCCTGGGATGCAATTAATAGATTTCATCTAATAATGACTAAGAAAAAGCCCAGCGGTTTTTTGTTATAAAATAGGGAGGCAAACCAGCAAGTGGGTCACCTGATGGTTAGTGGTCAACATTACCAATAGACACTAAACACCAAGGAGATTGCAACGCGTCGCTAACCCAGAGGGCTAACATCGAATACTTCTTGTGCTAGTAATGTCTCCGGCTGTCTTGATTTCCTCGTCGGAAAATAACAGTGCAAGCACCGCTGCTTACCGGCAGGATTAGCGAGCAAGATGATAACAGCAAACATAACAACATAGCTAGTGGTTGCGGCTTTTATTCCCGCAATTGGCAGATATTTTTAAAATGCCTGTCTAAATATTTTTTCTATGGAAAAGGAAGGCAAACAAGCATGAACCTGGTGCAAAGAGCTAGAACTAGGCAATTAGCGATTGGGATAATAATAAAAGTTTAAAAACTGTTACCCAGCTACAGAAAAAACTAAAAAGTAAATAATATTGCTACTAGACAATAGATGGTGTTATTAATAACAAAATATAGTTAAATAGATTTTCTGTAGCTTGGTATACTTTAATATTGAATAATATTTATGTTTTTGAACCCAGAATTTACTCTTCTTTCCTTTGATATCCATGAATACAAGACAGAAAAAATCTTTTTTTGAGACCCCCACTTTTTGGATATAACATTTAATTTTGTCATATTTATTTTGTTTATAAAAAATATAGCCTATGTCACCCAGACTACAATTACGAACCGATTTAAATCTCATTCATCAAAATTGGCTCAGTCGTTTAGGCACTACAATGGAACATACGTAAATACAAACATACATACATAGACTGCTAAAAACATAACCCTTCCTTTTGGCTTTGCCGTAGTCGGGTAAAAAGCTTTTAGCTTTTTTCGCTTTCTTTGGCTTTTGGCTTTTGGCTTTCTTTGGCAATTACCATCTAAATGGGCACAGAAAGAAGGCGAAGACTCGGATGATAATAAGTTTATTGTTGTAATATCTAAAAAGTTTTTCAGCATAAAAAATAAATAAATAATTATTTTCATGACACAAATTCTAATTGGAATTGAATTGGAACCAATTATTATATTTCAAAGTAACTCTAATCGTTCTTAATTGTCATTAATATTGGGTAAAAACTTTAAAAGAAATACGAAATAAAGGATGCAAAGTTTGACACTAAATGCAAATTAATTTAACATTTCGCTGCGGTCCTCTTTCGATCGGCCTTTTATTATACAGTGATATCAGATATTTTCTTACAAAATAAAGCACATAGTTCAAGTGTCTACCTTCAACATCGAAACAGGGATCCTGGGAAGACTCCTCGACGAAAGAAATAACGTACGAAAGAACAATGTCGTCAATCACGTTCAAATCCGCCGAAGGGACGTTTTTAGTAATAAATTGAAACAAACTCTCCTTAACAGCAGACTCCTGCAAAGCTGTCGTACTCATTTTCACTTAAAACTATATATTTTTCAAGATCTCTAGAGTTGATGAATTTATTCGCAACTTGATACGTTACGCCTCGCTAAACAGGTAAAAGGGACGACGTTTAAGAGCAATGGGCGGCTCTTGGAACACTTTTCTCTTATGGTTACTACGCTTGTGCGTTAATTTATTAAATTTCAGGGAAATACTGGGCTACTCCGAAGATATTCTGGAACTTCGGCGACAGAAAATCAATACAACACAACGCAATGTTTTTTTTCTTCTGTCACAAAATTGTTTATGTTGATCGGGCACAGACTCGCTAGTATACAGCCACGGCTTTAAAGTGACAGATTTTACGGGTACTACATACGATACGACTATCATACGACACAATGTACACTTGGGAAGCAATCGGAAGACCGCTGTCAAAGTCATTATTTCGCTGCAAAATAGTTTGACGTTGCTTTGGTGCGACGATTTTTTTCCTTATTCCTTAACTATTACGTTAGTCGAATATATGAATATTTTATTTAAGATAATATGCTAAGCTGGGCTGATAATATATTTGAATTTGGGGAGTACTTTAGTAGACAATGTACACCAGATTTGGTTTATGAGGAAAGGAAATGTTTTACATTTTTGTACAATTATGCAAGATTTTGACAGGATTCACAACCGAGAAACAGAAAGATATGAAGTCTGGGAACCTTCTGAGAAATAACAAGCTACCGGTCTTGTTACTCCAAATAATACGCCATTATTTTCAATTCGATTTATTTCAATTAAAATTTCAAAATATAACGAACAGTCATACTTTCAACTTTTATTCATAAAATGACAAAATAAACACAACGCCAATTTCACAACTACATGGTTTTTTATTATATATTACAACGCATGGAAGGTAAAATGTCGCAAGCGACATGTTTTCGTTTTGCTTATTATATTTTTTAGTACGATTTGAAGAATGCAATTTACTTTTTTTTATATTTAGATTATATCCCTTACTACATTTCAATTTCCATGCGTTAATTAGTATAATGTAGGTAAAATTTGTTGAGAGGAATCACATTGTGGAACCCTTACCGCAAAGCCGGAGCCTCATGTTCATATTGACAATTCAGGCATAACCATATTAATAATATCGTTTATCATTAATATGAAAGCGAGATTCAACTGTTATTTAACGCAAATAACCGTTTTTATTTGCATTGTCGCTTACGATAATAGACATTTACACAGCAATGCTCTTCATACACAATGAGACGGTTAAATCATTTTGCACTGTCGGACTAAATCCTTTCGCCCAAATCTTTATGAGCTTTCATCGGATCTCATTCGAAGGCCGGATAGCAGGACGAAGGAGTTGATGCCGCAGACCGGGCCGATGCGTGTGTACCGCGCAGACGAAACTCTAGTTTAGCCGGGACACACTGCCCGGCCAAATTATTCAGTCCGGGCCTGTCCGACCGTCTGTAGCCAGCATATCGACATATTTTTTTTTAATTAAAGGTACTCCGGCTCCGCGAGATGCCCACTTATAATAATCTGTAGTCTATACTAATACACAGTTATATCAAAAAATAAAACATAGATAAGTCATAGGTAGATAGGTATTTTTTAGGTACATCGAAGACGCTTTTAGTATAATAATGCTAAACACTTACAAGATTGTACTGTGGCAAGTTTTAACAGAAATTTGAGTATTTCGAGCCTGGTACTCTACCCTTTTAATATTTTTTTGCGTAAGTGACAATAAGTACCAAGGTCACTTGTTTGATTGAGCCGTATTTTTTATATTGTTCTACCGAAAACAGCAAGTGTTTGGCATTATTATAGTCAGCGTGCGGTAATAAGGGCCCATTCACATGGACTGATCTGATACCAAGATAAAATAATCCATGCCGTTATAAATAAAATATGCTATACTTAGATTTAAATAGGTACATAGATGGCATGTCAAAAATAGCCACATTTTTAGTTTATGAGATTTATTTTTAAATTTTTTCCCTACACAATATGGATAGGTATTTTATATTTCAGCTCGGATCATACCGCGTGAATGAGCTATAAGATAATTTATTACAGAAAGTGAATACTATCTAATACAAGGTGCAGTTATCTAAAAGTCGCTTAGCACTTTTAACCTTATTTTCGAACTGTTAAGTTTTATATTAATAAAACGGATCAATCACGTATTTTTGCGTCGGGAAATGCCCGACGTGGACTGGTCCGAAACATGTCGGGCATTTCCCGACGCAAAAATACGTGAGTGATCCGTTTTATTAATATGTCCGAGTCTCACGGTAGTTTTATGTTAAGTTTTACTATAGATTTATGACAGTTATTTGACTGATCAAGCAAATAATTGGTTAGAACCAGGCTATTGCTTTATAATTTTTTTGCGGCTTTCGCAAAGAAAAATAGCTAGATCGAATTCTATGGCCTAAAATTCTGTTGTTTTTAACAAATTCTATGGAATATTGTTAACAACTGTTGTAAAAACTTTACAAAGTTTTGAGCAAGCCAGTAACAATAATAATCCATACAATTGCGTGACTTAATTTATTTAAATTAATAAGTAATAGCTAAAGATAACATATACTGCCAGCTGTTTTACACGCTAGATACGCCTACTAGGCGGTCGTTCAATCAGCTTATCACGTGTACTGCAAGAGGTGGGTCAGGGTAGTCATTTACCAGTGCACTGCCGGTAGCCCCATCCTCCTTGGTCTGTGGTACGCCAAATTAAAAGGTATGTATCAACTGTATGAGCATACGTAAGGACTACATATAAGACACATACTGGGGGGTGGCAGGGAGGCAGTAGGTCCCCTAAATGGCTTCCCCTTCTTTGAAGCACCCTATCTCCCATACAGTGCTGTTGTACCTGGCCAGGACTTTCTATATTTGTCTCTCCTTAAAGCAACGATTTGCCTCCCATGACTAAGATATAACAAAAATATAACTTCGGTCTCTTTTGCCCTACAATAGTTGCAAAAAGGGATTTCAAGCCAATCCTCAAATATTGATGCGATATCCAGCGTGTAGAATAGAAGGCAGATAGAAGGCATAAAAGGGCATGTAGTCTATTAAGCGCTTTGGAGTGTAAATAGCTTTACATTGTAAAAAAAATTAAACCCTGAGGGTAAAATCGAAAAAGCCAATTGAAGTCAGTGGCATTTACAATATCGACAAACCTGGAGAAAATGCTGTAAAATCCAAAGTCATGACTTATTTTTACGCAAGTATTATAAAAGACTCAAATCAGATCTAAGAGTATTTAAGAGCGATATTTGTTTCAGGCGTGTCAGGCATGAAGGAGGAAAAATAAAGACGACTGCACAGACGGACAACGCCATCTGGTGTGAGACACGTGAAGTTTCTGGCTTCATTATTGCAGCAATCAGCGCCATCTAGTTTACACTTTGCGTCCGTTTGTAACGTTTAACAGTCCTCTTAATTTCATCCATTCAAAACTTTTTGCTTTGTGAATTAGTATTTATTTTATATTTAAATATGTGGTTTATTTGCTTAATTGACTTTTAATATTCTATCTACATTATGTGATTTTGTATTTTAAGTGTGACCCTATAATTTCATTTTTTAGAACAGTTAAAATATCTTCAATGTCAACGTCTATAATGATTTTCATCTGTGTTATAATTAAGGTGTCTTTAGACGACCACTCATGGTCTTACTCTCTGACTGGGTGGGATCGTGTAGAGACACTTTATGTATATCAATAATATACTATAGTTTACCTTATTATGTAACTACCGCCAGATATGAAACAGACATATATTATCTATAAATAAACAAATATAATACATAATATCTAATGTATAAATAGCGTGTTTAGCACTCACAAACAATATTAAACACTAAATAAAAATTGATTAATTACTTATCTAGTTACTGACTATGTATATACATATACATCAATGATAACAGTATTTTAGATTATATTTGGTATCAAACCAAGAATACTAAAGCGCATAGTTTAAATAAAACAAATCTAAAAGGCTCTAAACACCCTTTAACTTTCTGCCATGACAGTTAAGCTGTTTACATACGCTCGAACTTGGTCGGGCCAGATAATTTCTTTTTCAGCGTACAGCGATCAGTCTAGATATCATTAGCTAATAAATAGATCATTAAAACTGGTACCTTCGTTTGGAACCTTCAGTCATGAATATAATAAAATGAGACTGGAATATCTTTCAGTTCATGAGCTCATCAACTGAAAGATATTATTCGGACTCGGACACTAGCATTGGCAGCTGCCAATGCTAGTTTCCGAGCTTGTACAGACTAAATAACGACCTGTATGATAAATGACATAGATTGTTGTTCAATCAAACGTGTCCTGCATCCTGTATGTTGGACAATGCGCTCAACATTACGCGGTATGTCCAACCAGACCAAGTCTAATGAGCAACTTAAGCATACATTTCACGGTAGTTTATCAAACATGAGCATTCGTTCCATCCAATCGATAGTCGCGTTCGAACTAGGATTCCTTCACCATTAAAAAAAGACATAAAAATATGTAGTTTAATCACGCCTTCCCATAATATCACAAGGTTATCTTTCCACCAGTTAGCGACGATGAATCTATAGGAGTTACGCGACTGAAAATTATAGGCTAAGTGAAAAAAATAGTCTAATTAAGTTGAAAAAAAAAACATGGCCTTAAAAATTCACCTGCCCGGTTAGGTGTCTTATAGTTGGTACTAATTTGTATTAATGAATATTTTAGTTACGTTAATTGTTTTTACCTTAACGTTAAACGACTTAAAGACACAGCAACATTGTATTTTTTTTAAGTCACTGTCGGATAATAACCGTTATTACCGGATTTTATCGGTAGCTATTCAGATATTCAGTTAAATAACTGTAGTTAACAGGTGATTTTATAACATACCTAACTTTCAGTTGCGTAACTTTCCCACAAGCGTGACCACCTTTACGCCCTAGAGCGTGTAAATGAAAATCTAACAGTGGACATTTAAACTAATATTTCCACCTATTATAACTATATTTTTTTCTTACTTATACTATTTCCTTGCTTCCAAATCCCACCACTTCTTTATCTATAACATACACCAAATTAAGTAAGTACACTTAAATGTTAAAGGTATATATAAAATTATATTACGATAAATTCCTTTGATTCAATCAAAACTCTTATTAAATATTTTACATGGTTGGATGAAATATGACTTCTTTCCTAAAACTTCTCCACGCAAATACAAATACAGTTCTCTTTTGGACAAGGTTTTTAACTTGCAATTTGTAATAAACTTTATTCAAATAAGACCTACATTAGGAAACACAGAGCGCCATTTTATTTTAATTAAACAATAAAGTTATCATAAATTAAACTAATTTCATTGTTTTTTTTAAATATTATGCTAACCTGCAAACAAATCATAAATTTGAACAGCATGTATTTTATCTCTTCTTAGTTGGTTTATACTCAATAGCTATACACTTAAACAATCCAATAAAAAAAATGTAGTTAATTACTTATATTGTTAGAATTTTTGCTGAGCAATTCTCGACTTGTATATTTACGTCACGTTAAAGTTGGCATCGCAAAACCGCCAATAATTCGGTCTTTTGACTTCTACTGTTGATAACCCCATTCTTAGTTATTCATATAGTTTTATTTTCAATAACTGGCATTCGGTTTGATACCTCGTAACGAATAAAAATATTTATAAAAACCAATTTAAAAAAACAACCATAATTTCACACTTAAGCCTTTTACACATGTTGCGACCGTCGTGTCGTGTGAAGGGCGTTTAAAAACTAGTGACAAGCATTATCCGATTTTCTGGTAAAAAATAAGTTCAAAAGAGCTACATCTGTACCTATCGCCATTAATAACTATTAAAAATAACATAAACGAGCTAAGCGTGTAGTGTTACCTAGGTTTTTGATACAACAAACGGCTCGAACTCGGTAGCGTTAACTTCTCTATTACTATGGAAGTGAACAGCGCCTCTAGCGGCGAGAATTTGCAACAAAATGTTTTCATACAATATAGAAGTTACGCCAACGCGTTTGATAGTTAGATAAAGACACATAGTCGCACATGGTTGGTATAGTCACAGAATACATAGTTGTTGCAACATTTGCAACTCAGGTGGGCGTGTCGCTTTTGATTGTGTTAGAGATGTATGTGTGTGTGGGTTGTAGTGCGGCACTAGTGCGCCACTAGTGTCCAATCGAAACCGACGTTTCGGTTTCCGTTCTGGTTTCGGCCGAAACCGAAACTTAACCAAACAGGGTAAAATACTTCAAGATAATCGTACTTTTAAAAAACATTGAAGTGTGATATCATAATACCAAGATTACCAAGCCTCATACCGTCTAGAGTCAAGTCTGGCATTCTTATATTCAAATATTATGACCGAGATTTTTTGTAATGTTGCATGTTCATTGTAAAATAAATAAATTTTGAATTATTAAATAGGACATTGTGCTAATCGTTATTAAAGAACGTTTTGCGATTTGACTATGACACAGTTAGTGGTAACACATTTATATATTGACACATGCTCTAGTAGCACGCTAGCGTTTATCGAGCACTTAAACGCTTCCGTCCCTCTCGCACTCTGGTTAGAAAGGGATATATGATTTATGTCATCGATAAAAGCTAGCGTACCAGGCCCCTTGATTCAAACTACATGCTGTGTGATTGCCAAGCCACAAAATATTATTTAGTAACATACTTAATAATTTTCATTAACGCAAATGTCATATTGCAGGTCGATACAGTACAAAAGGCCGCATCCGAAACCGGCCGAAACCGAAACTTCGACCGCACACTACTCTCGACTGATTGCTACACACGCACACTTGCAACGTGCATGGTCACACCTGCACACAACCAAAGGCCACGCGCCCTCGTGAGATGCAGCAAATAAATTTGTGGAAGTACTTCAGATTTAAACGCTGGAGGTAGCCTGTTGGCTGCTGTGATCAGATAGTACCGAAGCTAGGTCCGGTTCCCGGAGAACTGGTGGTGTTCCAAATGGAAAGTCCTGGAACACAACACAACGTGAGCATCGTCATCAGCCGCCATGACTGAGCCAGCCCTCAGTGCGGCTCTGTAGGATATTACTAGCGTTACAAGAAAGGTATGCATATGCATTGAGGGATAACTTGTGTGCCAGTCAGATCAGCACCGCAGAAAGTATCAGTAAGTGAGAAGTTGAAAACCGGTTAAGTGCGTGTCGGATGTGCGTAAATTCCGAGATGTTGTTTATGATGTGTTTTTTATCTGGTTTTTTTATTGACTGGACAAAAGAAAATAACTTTGTATACTGCTGCGGAGTCAAAAGGAAGAGTTAATGCAAGTTTTCATTTAGTTTTATTTTTCACGGCCTGACCTCTATAACAAAGCTAGCTATTTTCGGAACCAAAACTTCAATTTACTATTTTTTTTTATGAAATAGGAAGGCAAACAAGCAAGTGGGTCACCTGATAGTAATTGATCACGACCGCCTATAGACTCTCGCAACACCTAGAAGATTGCAGATGCGTTGCCAACCCAGAGGGCTAAGATGGAATACCTCTTGTGCCAGTAATTGCACCGGCTGTCTTGCTGTCCACGCCGGAACACAACAGTGCAAGCACTGCTGCTTAGCGGCTGGATTAGCGAGCAAGATGGTAACGATCCGGACGGACCTTGCACAAGGTCCTACCACCCGCAAAACCAATCAAACAAACAATGGTTTGGCAATAGTTTGGCGGGTTTCGGCAAACTATTGCCGAAACCTAAAACTGAAAACCAGTTTGGTCGGTCCCTAGTTACCTGCGAGGGCAGCGAGCGCGGCGCGGGCGGCGCGGGCGGCGGCGGGCGCGGCGCGCGCGCGGGGGACGCGCACTCCGCGCACTCCGCGCCCGCCGCGCCGCGCACCGAGCGCCGCGACCACGACTCCGGCATGCAGCTGCGGACCACAGGGTTCAAGTTATACCACAGAATAACAGTACTAACGTACAGAAACTTCTCTTTTTCGACCACCATAAAACGAATTCCAACTTTATGATCAGGCACAAAAAGTTCGTATTGCTTCATAAACATTCGCCAGGCGGCATGCGTCAAAAGGAAGGCGTCGCCCGCGCCCGCCCTCCACCCGCGATGCCCTGGCGCACCGCTAGGGTTGGGCTGCTTACTGTAATACTATCACAACGCGCGACACAGAGTGATCGGGCGCGCGCGCGGCAAGCCGGCAACCTACTGCGATTAACCTATGCCATAGGTGATGCGGCGAGCGCGCCTACAGTGCGGAGTGGTACCCCCCTGTCTGTAGTAAGCTACCAATGGAAAACAATAAACGCTCACGCTTGGTGCACGATGTGCGCGCAGGGCAGCGAGGCGAGCGGCTCGGGCGTGTCGGCGAGCGGCTCGCGGCAGCGCGCGCACGCCGGCGCCGCCCACGCCGCCGCCGCGCGCTTCTGCCGCGCCGCCGCGTTGCCGTCGCCCAGCGCCGTGTAGATCTCCGACAGGCGCAAGCGCACGCGCCGGACCAGCATCTACAATCACGAGTTACACAGTATGAAGTTTTTATTTCTGCACCACCTACCATCTTGTTATCTTAGCTATTAGTCCGGTTTCTGTAAGATGTCGACATATGTGCTTTAATGTGCATTAAATGTAAAAATATTTATTGTTAGATATATTATACAAACCTGACATTCAATTATAACTGTTTATTTTTTAATCTATTGTACATAATAATCAATATCACATCATAATTAATTTAAAAACTCTAAACTTAGAATGGTGACATCATCAGCTGTATGCAAATAAGTAAATAATAATAAAAAAAATTATGTGATTAAGATTAAAATTAAAATTTGCATCCTATGACTAAACATGTGAAATCTTTTTATCTATTTTACTTAACACCAATGTACCTACCATGTTTTTAGCAAATAAATGATTTCTATTTCTATTTCTATTTCTATTAGTTTTAATTTCTATCCCTATCCAAAGGTTGTCTCGAAGACAAGAGATAAGACCGCCTTTTGGATACCTATATTAAGATTTATCTGTAATTCTGTCAAATTGTAACGTGGTATTCAATAAAGCATATTGTGTTGTGTGTTGTGCGTATGAAACGAAGCCGCTACTCTTTCCTAACTGTCCTGAATATCTTCGGCCTCTTTCTCCTTTTAAACTCAGCAACGGATTTTGATATGGTTTTCACTGTAATTTAGATTTTTTTTACGGAAACTTTTTATGTAGGTATAATCGACCAAGTAATTCCTTGACCACTTTTGAACTTTATGCCTTTGCAATACGGTCGAAAAGTGATCAAGCAATTTCTTGGTCGACTATACATTACCACAGAATAAATAATAGTACTAACGTACAGAAATTTCCCTTTTTCGACCATCATTAAACGAATTCCAACGTTATGATCAGGCACAAAAAGTTCGTAAGTATTACTTCATAAACATTCGCCAGGCGGCATTCGTCCGAAGGAAGGCGCCGCCCACGCCCGCCTTCCACCCGCAATGCCCTGGCGCACCGCTAGGGTTGGGCTGCTTACTGTAATACTATCACAACGCGCGACACAGAGTGCGGGCGCGCGCGTGTCAAGCCGGCAACCTACTGCGATTAACCTATGCCATAGGTAATGCGGCGAGCGCACCTACAGTGCGGAGTGGAACCCCCTGACATTACATCCTAGTTGTACCCTTACGAAGCGAGTCGCTAGTTTTTATAAATAATAGGAAAGCATACAGACCTCTTGTCTTACTAGTTCAATTTATTAACTAGTGAAGTAGTGAGCTTCTGAAGAATGGTCGGTATTCAAAATCCGGGAAAACCAACGCAACTTTTTCTGGTGGTAGGACCTTGGGCAAAGTCCGTCCGGATCGCTACCACCATCTTGCTCGCTAATCCTGCCGCTAAGCAGCAGTGCTTGCACTGCTGTGTTCCGGCGTGGAGAGCAAGACAGCCGGTGTAATTACTGGCACAAGAGGTATTCCATCTTAGCCCTCAGGGTTGGCAACGCATCTGCACTTTCTTTGTTGTTGCAGGTGTCTATAGGCGATGGTGATCACTTACCATCAGGTGACCCACTTGCTTGTTTGCCTTCCTATTTCATAAAAAAAAAACTACTGAGACAAGAGGCAAACAGCTAGCGGGTCACCTGATAATAGTTCACCCCAACTATTTAACTATTATTTGATCCTTTCGGTTGAGCAGATGTTACGGCTCGCATTAGACAAGGAGTACAAGAAGCTAGCCTAACCTTCAGGATTAAAAAGGCTCGAGAAGAACGTACCTTAGCTCCCACTGAAGTAGCCACTTCCAGCAGCCGCGTGTTGAACTCCAGCGGGCGACAGTTGCAAATGCGGCCTTGCCGACGCAACGCTTCCAGGCAACGCGCCGCGCCGTCCATGGCTTCCATCTGGGCCAGGCGGTCTCCCAGAGCCTGGCCCGCGCCCATAGCCACCTCATAGTGCCTAAAACAGCACACAATGGTTACTGTATTCTGTATTCTAAGGTACCGTTGGGTACCGGCTTGGAATAGTACCTCCCCATCTCTTCCCATGGGAACAAACTGGAACAAATTACCTTGCTACTCCGCGAAACAAGTGCCGGGCTCGTGCAAAATAGCTGCGTCTGTGCGACACATATATATATATATGTTCATGCAAAAACCCACCCTCCTCCGCTTCCACACGAAACAACATATATCACACACACTCAACTACACACTACCAACCACCACTACTAAACACTAAAACTACACGATCGACGCGCGTTTCGCCTCTATACGAGGCATCATCAAGATAAAAGGAACGGTACGACCGTTCGCTACTTGAACGAATGGCGTACTGCGAATGGCGAATGGCGTTCAAGTAGCGACCTTGAAGTTTGTTCCAGTTTGTTAATATGGACCTCCGCAAAGTAACGCCTGAATCTATTAATTATTCTTCCCATGGGTGCTGTAAAAACCGGCTAAGGGATTTCTTCTCCAGAAGGTGGGCAGCAGCGCGTTCTGCTGGATACACACTGCTTGCCAAGCGTGGTGAGTATGGCAAAACCCTCCCAAACACTTTGGGAATCCATGGAGGAGGCCTATGTTCAACAGTGGACTTCTTGTGGCTGAGATGATGATGATGATGACCCATTACTAGAGTCAGTGGTCTATATATCACCAGTCTACAGTCTAGGGTCAAGTTTCTTTCTGTCGAACAAGTGTTCAAAGAACCCTTTCTTTGCGTCCCTACGCACATAGCGATAAACTCAGATCAGCTTAACTTGATCGGTCATCGTGAATTCCATGTTACAGAGATTGGAAATTTTGGTAGAGTGTGACGAAGAGGGATTGCTGAGTGCTGGTCTTGAGATATTAAAAAAACGTGTGATATATTTTATGCATGACTCCATATCTGCTGGCTACTTCTGATCTACTTCATACGGTTGTCACATTAATTACGGACCTGAGAGCCTTTCCAATGTCGCACTTCCTTCTATACACGTCGCCGGCGATCCGCACCGCGCGCGCGTAGCAGCCCTGGTCACCGGCCACCGCTGCAAGTCTCAACGCCTCCTGGATAGACGGTTAGAATTGTTATGGCATATTGGCTGATAACTATGTTGTTACTCTGCATCTGGGATAGGAAAGAATGTAAATTGTTCAACTGAAACTCGGTCGTTTTGTGAGCGGTAGCACCCTGTGCAAGATCCGTCCGGATCGCTACCACCATCTTGCTCGCTAGTCCTGCCGCGAAGGAGCAGTGCTTGCACTGTAGTGTTTCAGCATGGAGAGCTAGACAGCCGGTGCCTTCTGGGTTGGGAACACATCTGCAATCTCCTTGGTGTTGCGGGTGTCTATAGGTGGTGGTGATCATTTACCATCAGATGACCCACTTGCTTGTTTTCCTTCCTATTTCATAAAAAAACTACAATGTAGTTGAATGCAATAATACATACGTTACAATAGTCATGCGCGTCTCCCAGCTCCCCTCTCGCTCGCAGCGCGGCAGCCATTTGCAATAGCGCGGTGCGATGGTGCCTCGTATTCAGGTCAGTTGCGCGTGGACCTCGACCCAGGTCACATGCCCTAGCTGCGCAAGCGACGGCTCGCTCGGCGTCGCGAAGCCGCCGCCATAGCTCCGAAAGGCCTACATATACCTGTAATTAAGAAGAATACTTTGTGATTTCAAAAAACCCAACTTTGAATCAAAACGTTCAGTATTTTCTCTAGGATGTCGTAATTAGATATTGCCAGCAATTATATGATCATAACTGTGATAGAAGAGGGCCACCAAATTACGTACAATGCTCTAGAACAATAGCACTGAAAATAATAGACTGCTGGTATTGACTTGAAAGGAGAGGTTGGTAGCGGCCAAGAGTTGCGTGGAGATAATTTTATTTCCCCCACTAAATTTAGTGATATTCAGAAAGTAGTTGGATCTACTTTGATCTTCAGCGATTTGCAGAAAGCTTTTGAGGCTGTCAATAACTAAATAAAAGAAAAAACCTGAAAGAAAATGGTGTGAGCGATACTGCTTTAAATAATTTTGCAATTCTATTTATCATATCGAACGTGATTTTTTTTTCTACAAGTCAAGACTACTATTTATTGGGGATGTCCCAAAGGCTCAATTTTTGGATCATTACTGTTTCATTCCTAGTTCAAATGTTCACGTTACCTGTAGAAGCAAAGTGTTGTCGCTTTGAGCTTGAGCCACTCCTAGCGCTTTCTGAAAGCCATCCATAGCTTTGGAGAAAGCTCCCAACTCCAAGCTAACAGCTGCGACAGTTAGGTGAACGCAGCCGGCAGTAGAACCACCGCCACAGTCGTTGTAGAGAGCATGACGAGCGTAGGATAGAGCTCTGAAATAAATGAAAAAAAAAAATTAGAACAAACTGTAACGTTTCCAAATTTGTGTAATTTAATGAACAAAAGAAAAAACTTAGCTGTCTTCAGCTGACTTAGCTTTAGCATGCTTAAGTTAGATGAGGATAGCAAAATCAAGTGACTATCCAATTTTCAAGGTCAAAAATCAAGACATAAGGGCTGTCGATGAGGTTACCTTCTAATTGGGAAAAATTAAACTCGCTAACAATGACACGAAATGGAAGATGATGATAAGTATATACAGATTTATCATCAAAGCAAAACAAGCAAAGACATTACCTATCCAGTCCACCCAAGGTCTGGTGTGCCCTGGCTAGATTCAGATAGGCTTCAGCACGCATCGGCGCCGAATCCAACTCTTCGGATATGCCAAGCTGTCTGTTTGCAAACTCGAGAGATTCCCTGTAAATAAAAGCAGTAAGTATAGGAGCTTTAGAATTAGAAGACAGACTCTGTCACATGTCAGAGGAAAGAGTCTGCGTTCTGCACCCCATGTAATAGAATAACTTAAGAAAGAAAATAATAAAAGAAATGATTATCAGTTGGAGGGAGGTGGGACAAAAAAAAACTATGCAATACGATAAAGGCCTGTCCTGCCTGAGCCCACCAGTCTATGTAATGTAATGCTTGCAAAGGCTCGCATACCCTCGGTCCTTGCGTCCTAGGCTTCAGCCTATTTACTCGTAGCGTCTTGATAAATCAGCCTCTAGCTTTACCTGTACTTCCCAAAGTCCATGTACGCCTGGTAGAGATGCCCCAGCAGCGCGAACCGGTCAGCTCGGTGCCGCACGCCTCGCAGCGCTGACAGCCACACCTTGACAGCCAACTGCTGCTCGTTCTGACCGTACAGACGAACGCCGCGCTCGATCTGTGAAGACAATGTATCAATGGTAATTAATGCTCATTTCACATGGGCCAGAATAATAAGACAGTAAAGTGGATAGCACACTAATACAATTGAACACACACGCCGAGAGAACAGTACTGCCTGCCAGTGTGACCAACTTAAAATTAGAGATCCTGCCCTACTTAGGCTAGAAAACTGACAAATCCTGCCAAAGTCAAACTCTTATGGCTAAGCTCCTTTAAGACTGGGTTTATAACAAGAGTTTATGAGCGATAAAAACGGAAAAACGCGGCAATGGCTGACTCTGGTTGGGCAATGGCCACGTTTTTGCGTTTTTATCGCTCGCAAATGCTTACTGTGAACCCAGTCTAAGGCTATACTGCCAAACGTGCCAGCTTATATTGCAATCCTGCCAGATACTGAAGATTTTGAAAACTTCAACCGATCCTGCCAGAAGTCAAAATGAAGGGCTAAACCTGTCACAAAGGCAGGGTCCTGCCACATATGGACACACTACTGCCTGCAATCAAGGCATGACAGTTAATAGCCGGTCGATCTATTTTCGGAGCAGTTGGCTTTCCCACCATCCTTCTCAATTGTCTGTGTGTGGCTGTACTCATGTGAACGTGATGGCCTCAAGTGAAAGTGGTATCCAGTTGCTGACTACAGAGTATGAATGGACTGGCGCGACTTGAGTAATACGACTCTCTAACAGAATACCAGCGTGAAGTAGCTGTGTTTCGTACGGTGAATTACAAGATTCGAAAAACTCCAGGACCCTGACATTACCGGCCAAGTTTAGCTTATCCCTATGTGAGTCGTTGGGTGTGAGCGGCGCTGGACGGGCGCTGTGGCGATCTTTGGGGGAGGCCTATGTCCGGCAGAGAATGTTTTTTGGCTGAAATGATTCTGTGAGTCAAATTCTCTTGACTCTAGTTCGACAGAGACGTAGGGAGGGATTAATGCAACCTGAACTGGTCATGTCAGGGCCACAAGGGGACCTAAAGGCCGACTACTGATTAACAACTATCTTGGGACCTCTGGTACCCAAGACCTAGGATAGTCACGATCACTTCCCATCAGATGACCTGTATCCAAGGAGAATATAGCCACTAGCCCGTATCTTCGTTTGCTATCCTCTTCTTACTTAACCTCACCTTCCTCCGTGCGAAGTACTGGTCGAGCCTGGACCGGCAGCCGCGGAAGCAGTCCAACAGCCCAGCGGTGGGCGGGCGGTGTGCCGGCCCGAACCGAGAACCCCAGCGGAGCGCGCCATTGCGCTCTGGGTACTCCTCAGCGAACGAGTGAAGTTCTTCAAGCGAACAAACAGTGTTAGTTGTTAAAGATAGATGGCGCTTATATAAATTTCTGAAGCGCTACGTTTTTTTCGGAAATCTCGATTATTCATTGGTATAATCAGTATTTTTAAGTGCATTATCTGGCTCATCTACGTTTGGGAGAAATCTCTTCGTCGATCTGACCGCCATCGCGGTCGATTGGAAGTGAGTCAAGATGAAAGACGTATAAGTGAGATATCACGAAATTGAAGAATAAGGATTTCGTACTTGTGAAAGGGTGTAACGCTTATCAAAGAAGCCTTTCACCGACATATTTTAAAGCTTTAATATCTCTACATATTCTGATTTGCTACTAAACGCTGACTTAAGAACCACGGCAATTATGATTGTAAATCAAAAACTCATTTAAATCGGTCCATCTGTTTGAAAGCTATGATGCCACAAAGAAGACATATTACCACACAGACACTCTTACATACAAGCTTTAAACTTAAAACACCCCTCTTTTGCGTGGGGGTTTAAAAAGCGGAATCTTACTAACCAATAAAATTGTAGGTACATATTTAATTAATTTTACTAGGGAATAAAGGTACCGAATTATGCATGAGCAACGGTTTGGAAAGATTTTGTTTGTTCGTCCCTTTCTCATTTACAAATTAACCCTAAAAAGTATTAGTAAACAGTCGGGCTCACCTGTTTGATCTGGCAATCCTTAAGTGTGATGTTAAAAGATTAGATTACTCATAGATTCATCCAAAGAGACAAAGCTATGGTATAGTAAGCGATCTAACCTTATTCTCTATAATTTAGGGTCTAATGGGATAGGTAGCTAATTCGGAGGACCATACAGGTTACAAGCAAAAACCAATAGGCATGATGCGATTCCGTGCCTACCAAATACCAATGGCCGATCGACCCGCAAGAGAATGGACTAGTAGAGTGTATGTATTTGCCAGAGTTTCCCAACCTGGGTCCAGCGGCCCCTGGGGATCCGCGAATCTATTCCAGGGGGCCGCAAAGTTAAAATTAGAAGTAAATATTAAAGTTATGAAGTATAATAGCTCGGCCGTGCGTTTCGAGCGTTAGTAAAATAGACCAATTTGGCAAATAAAAGCATCATAACTATTTTTGTTTTATTTTTAGGAGTCGGCACGTTATGGTATGCTCTCGAAAGAGGTTGGGAAACTTTGTTATTAGATGTAGCTGTACTTATAAGCTTAGCTATTTTATAGTGTTACTAGTTAGATACTAAATGATTTTAGGATTAAAAACGAGCTAAAAGCGGCTGTCTTGCGGATTAGCTCGCTCAGGCAGGACCTGTTTAATGGATGCGTTGAAAAAGGCATAGAAGAGTTACCTGGTGGCTCATCGAGATGGTGCGAGGGGTCCGGCGAGCTGAGAAGACGTGTTGCCGACAGTTGGTGTGCCGGCACCCCTCTGTGACAAACAAAAAACAATCAATAATTCAAGCTTATAGATCATTAACCCGCTAGATGCGTCCTGCGCAGGACCAGGAATTGTGGCGATCTTTGGGTGGAGCCTATGTCAAGCAGTCGATGTCTTCCGGTTGATATGATAAAGATGTTGAGATCATGTACGGTCGAACTGGGTTTGAAGAGCCCGGCTGGTATAATGTTTTATTTCTTTCTAAGAATGAATGAACTATTTGACATGTAGGTCGTAAGCGGAGAGGCTATAGGGTCCGGCTGGCAAACTCCACCTTGAATATGACTAGTCCGACACTGAGATTATGGACCAAGCGCAGTAACTACGCGGCTACGGTATGAGTAAAATCATGTGTGTAGTAATATCTTGACTCGTGGACTCGCTGTTGCAATATCGGACACCAAGGTAATCCGGCAATGAAAACTCTTTAAGTGGCTCTCCTGTCCCAATAATCTAGCGCGTTCCACATACCTCTCACCCCACTACTCTTCCTCACCTCTTGAACTTAACTTGCATTGTATTACATATGCGTGACTATCTGACTATGACTACGCAATTGATTAAAGATAAGTCAAAAACCACTAGCATATTCCTCTAAAATCTGTCAATTTTTGACGCGTCACAAATGTGAGAAGAATCTGCCTGTGGCTCTTGGCTTGTTGATTTTCATGGGCGCGTGATCACTTTCCATCGGGTAACCCGCGGGCTGCTTTGCCTCAATTTGTCCTTAAAATCTTACCCGAGGAAGTCCCGTGACTCGATAGAATCCCATGACATGTTCCTCGGGTGTAGACGACAGCGTCACCTAGCGGTTGGATGCATCCTGCTCTTTCGCTCGCTCACTGCGCACCGACACTGGGCAGAGAGGGATAGAGCATTCAAAAGTCATGTCAACAATCAAATATCTTTTTTGCGAGTGGTAGGACCTTGCACAAGGTCTGTCCGGAACGCTACCACCATCTTGCTCGCTAAGCAGCAGTGCTTACACTGTTGTGTTCCGGCGTGGAGAGCAAGACAGCCCGTGTAATTACTGGCACAAGAGGTATTCCATCTTAGCCCTCTGGGTTGGCAACGCATCTGCAATCTTCTTGGTGTTGCGGGTGTATATAGGCGGTGATGATCACTTACCATCAGGTGACCCACTTGTTTGTTTGCCTTCCTATTTCATAAAAAAAGGGTTGTTTGAAAATGTTTCCGATTTGCATTGGCGATCTCTGCCTCTAAGTAGTGTATATATCTCAAAGCTAAAATTAAAGAAACGTTTAGGTAGCCTGTTGCTCTAAAATTGTCCCAGAGGTAGACATTTACAGTGTATACAGGTTGTAAGCAGGGGGGTTCCACTCCGCATTGTAGGTACGCTCGGCCGCCTTGCCTACAGAGTAGACAAATCGCAGTAGGTTGTCGGCTCGCGACGCTCCCGCTCTCTCATCCACGCTGTGTCAGTGTAATTGAAAACGAATGCAGCGCAGCCCTAACGTGTCACCGGGAGTTGCGGGGAGAACGCGGACCCGAGCGACGCGTTCCTTTTGAAGTGATATCCTAGCCAATGCAAGTCGGGATCATTTCCTAACATCCCCGTCCAAAAAATAGTCATTGATTCTATAACACGCCCGAGAAATTAATGTCTTCTTGACAATAGATTTGAATTTTGTATCATTTTGTTCAGTAAAGTTTTTTTCAGACTGTATTAGTAATGTACTGTCCTCTCTTCCGCTTTACTGTCCTGCCCCGTGTAAAATCAGCATTAGGCTGCTTTTCCACCAGAGATGGTAATGTGCGAGGATGCGTAGCGAGGGATGTGTTTGTAAGAACCAATAGAATGGCTTTATTTACCTCGCCTCGGTTAGTACAGCTCTGGTGGACACGGCTCATTGGTTCTTTACAAACACATCCCTCGCTACGCATCCTCGCACATCTCTGGTGGAAACGCAGCATTAGAGCGGTGACATAAAGTGATATATAACGGCAGTGCAGACAGTTATGTAAAACCGAAGCTTACCTAACTCAGACAACGCCTGCGGTGGACCTCACCAATTGATCCATTTTTTACTCCGTTCGTAGAACATTGTTATGTCATTACCTGAAAGTCAAATACTTTAATTAATTCTGAAATTCAGTCCATCATTCCGGTATAGTTTTGACTGATGCCAGAATGATGACAAATGGACACGGTTACGATCAGTTCAGACTGACACGACACGAGATAGGTAACACGATAATTCTCTCGTCATTCTGACCAGAACGATGGACTGAACTGACGACAGAATGAGCGTGTAACCGATGTCTATTGTCTAGCTTTCTAATTCGTTTCTTTGTTTTCTTTGTATTTTCATGTGGTGTACAATAAAGAATATTTGTTATTGTTGTTTAATTTAGAACAATACAAGCTGTTAACAGCTAAATTCAAACTGATGTGTAATATATTAGTAATATGTATAAATAAATACCGCCGGACGGCCGGACGGCCGGATAGCCTAGTGGTTATTGCCCCTGACTATGAAGCTTGAGGTACCGGGTTCGATTCCTGGGAGGGGCAAATGTTTGTATGATGAATACGAATGTTTGTGCCCGAGTCGTGGATGTTATATGTATTTAAGTATATATTTATATTTATAAGTATGTATATCTGTTGTCTAGTACTCATAGTACAAGCAGCTTTAGTTGCTTACTTTCGGATTAAGTCAATTGGTGTTAACTGTCCCAAGATTATTATTTATTTATATTTTATAAATAATAAAATTAATACCACAGAGCACATGGACTGGCCCTAGTTTAGTTAGTTTAGTTTAATTATTCAGTCAATATTAAATTATTTACATTATAAATCTCGACTCAAATGTCCTGTCAATCGCTCAAAGGTTAACTGGAAGAGATCCCTTAAAGGGATAAGTTCGCCTTTGTACATGTTACTTATTTTCTTGTAAATTGTTATTTTTATATTATTATGTGCAATAAAGAGTTTTACATACATATTAATAAAGCGGATCACTCACGTATTTTTGCGTCGGGAAATGCCCGACATGTTTCGGACCAGTCCGTGGTCCTTAATCATGAGTTTTACATACATACATAAATTGCATCAAATGTCAAATAACACGTTTTTATATTGAGATCGCCCGTGAAGCCGTGACTTTTAATACGTCACAAGCGGAATCTTAATCGAAAATTTGTGTTCACAAGTCCGCAATATTTTTAAACCTATCTAGCGACACCCCACACTATGGGGAAGACGATAAAAAAACCGGCCAAGTGCGAGTCGGAAACGCGCACGAAGGGTTCCGCACTATCTATAAAAACGACCAAAAAAAATCACCTTTGTGGTATCGGAGCAACCTTAAGTATTTATTTTAGTCTGTTTTATTGTATTTGATGTTATAGCGGCAACAGAAATACATCATGTGTGAAGAATTCAACTATCTAACTATCACAGTTCATGCATGAGAGATACAGCCAGTGGCCCTAACATGACTGGCCAAGTTTAGTTTATCTCTATCTGCGTCCTTTTCTTTTGACACTAGTTAGACAGAGACACAGGGAGGGGTTAAACAAAACCTGGGCTGTCATGTCAGGGCCGCTGGTGACAGATGGACAGACAGACGGACTGACAGCGGAGTTTTAGTATTACGGTCCCGTTTTGCCCTTTGGGTATGGAACCCTAACAAACATCCGCGCTTTACGTGTAGAGGAGGTACCATTTTTTTTAACTATTTTATTGGCGTGACTTAATATTACGACATCCATGTCAAATTAGAGCTTTCTAGTCGCAGAATTAAGCTGCGGACAGACGGACGGACGGCCGGACATGTTGAAACTATAAGGGTTCCTTGACACGACTACGAAACCCTAATAAAAACGGCAAGACATGCAATTGTCGAACGGTAATGTCGGATGACGGTAATTATAAGTCGGAACGGATTACGTATGTATATCGCGTATGAACAAATGCTCATAATGTGTAAGCAATAGTTACCGCCGTAATTTTCAATACATGAATAATGATATTGTTAGTTAAAAATAATTTTAAATCTTGTTTATACATGGACATTTACTATATCACCTAAGACTAACACATTAATTTAAAAAAAAACTCATAGGTAAAGTAAAGCCCCCCTTGCACGTAGTAATCTACGAATAAAGTATAATAACGTGTCCGTGTAGACAAGCTCTATATTCGAAAAATGACGTGTAAGTTCCATGTCAGTTATGTACATTAGTCTACTTCAAGCAAAAGTGGTTTTACTTCAGTTTTATTATCTATAGCGACCCGCCCCGGCTTCGCACGGGTACAATCAATTTTAAGACTCATTTTTCTACACCTTCGGTTACATTGTTCAAATTTTACCAAGGATCCCTAATTTTTTTCAAAATGAAATGTAGCCTATGTCAAATTGGAAGAATGTAGCATTCTATTGGTGAAAGAATTTTTTAAATCGGCCCAGTACTTTTTGAGCCTATTCATTACAAACATACGAACATACAAAAATAGGTACAAATCTTTCCTCTTTATAATATTAGTGTAGATAAGACTTAAAACAAAATTGCCGTCAAAAAAGTAGTATGGTTTAACTAGTAAATAATATTATAATCGTCGTTTCATCGAGTTTACGATCGAATATTTCACAGAATCTAATTCTTACTCTAGCGGTCCTGTATGACCTAGGTCACAGAGGTATCTAGCGGAGTAATAACATCTTGCACTAAACTAGGTCACCCGTTTAACGATAACCTATATTTCTTAAGAATAATTTAAACGTATAATAGATACATAGATTGATAAAAAAAATATTCGTTTGCCATATACACTCTCGCTAATTAAAAAAAACGAAATTAAAAGACTTGTTAAAAAAAACAATTCATTGATCAAATTCAATCATTTAGAATAAGAATACTTTTAATTATTAATAAATAATAATTGTAAATATTTTTATTTTTTTGTATTTCTTGTTGTTGCAAAGTTTACGGATGCGGTTATAGTTTTCTGATAATGTTTTTTTTTTATTTATTACAATGTATGCACTAATGACTATTACCTAAACGAAAAAAAATTAAACCAGTTCGCCACCCCATCCCAAAATAGGTTAGACGCGTCCAAAAATAGTACAATCAATGATGTTAACGTTATCCAACATAATGCGACCTCTTTATAGGAAAATTAAAAAAGTTGAATTTGTTTTTTTTACTACAAATTAAAGGTACTGGCTTAAAAGAAAATCATTACTCACGTTCAAAAACCCTGAGCTGAAAATCGAACGGTGCACATCGCGATTCCGTGTTCACTTGTTTTGGTTGTCACAGCACTGGTTTTTGGTTGTTGGTGGAGGTTTGTAGCTGGTTTATTTGGTTGTTTGGTTGTGGATAAAAATGTTGGTCGGACGGCGCTGGGATCTGGCAGATCACACCCCAATTGTAGGGATGTGTTGTGCTGTGGATTGCGGAGAGGCGTGGAGTCGCGTCTCGTTTATTTTAATTTTATTTTAGACCAAGATACTTTTTTTTTTACTATTAATATTTTGTCTTAAATATCTCTTTTATACAGAAATCGGCCAGTTACAATTATAATATTCTAGCTTTTGTCTGCGACTTCGTCCGGGTAGACTTGTTTAATTGAATCAAGCAAACGTGCACCCAACATACAATCTGCAATATTTCCTGGACAAATTAATGAGAATTAGTTGCTATGCTGCTCATGACGTCACGGCGGCGTATAACTCACTTATCGCTATCCCGTGGGAACTGTGCATTTTTACGGGATAAAAAGTATCCTATGTGTTAATCCAGATTATAAACTATATGTGTGCCAAATTTCATCCAAATCCTTTCAGTTGTTTTTGCGGGTTTGAGTAACAAACATCCAAACATACAAACTTTCACATTATAGTAGGATGAGTAAATAACTAATTATATGAAACAACTTGATCGTGGGGACGGTCACGCGGTCTTGTGTCTAGCAATAATTTTGCAATGTGTGAAAAAATAAATAGCTTTATTTACATAAAGAATTTGTCGATTTATTTGTTCTAGTTAGGAAACTATACGTATTTTTCAATATACTGATCGAATCATTAATAAAGCATAATATCACTATTACAAAAGTAACACTACTACGACTCATTAAATTAACTTCGACTCCAAAATTATTTAATCTATGCATCTACAAATAACGTAACGAAAATGTTATTTAACTCCTGACTTTTACCACTGATATAGCCTGTAAGTTTCCCACATAATAATCACCAATATTTTTTTGTCTCATACTTCACAGTTACGGAATTGTAAATTAAATTTGCAAATAAAATGACTTTAGGAGTAAAAAATATGATTAAATAAGCTTTCTAATCTTAGCAATAGCAGTCAATAACTCTTGTTCCCACGTTTTTATTTACCTCCACTTACACTAGGGGTTAATTTTCAAGGAAAATCACACAAGTGATTTTAACAATGTTTACTCACAAAACACGGGTACTAAAAAAAGCTTGAATCAAAAAGATTAAAACAAACTTATTTATCACATAGTTCTCACAGCGACTCCATAGCTTCCGCTGTTCCGCCCAGCTTCCCGTCTCCCTCGCGCGAAGGCGCGCGCATGCTCAGACCATCTAGAGCCATGGGTACTTATTGGAATATGCACGCGGTTATTATAATTTGAAGAAAAAAATGCATTTTTTCGATTACGTTTTTATTAAAAAAAAACAACAAATTAGCGAAAATTTTTGTTGTAAGTTAATGCAAAAAATCGAAGATGTACTTAGCCAAGTCTTTTTTGCCCGACAGCCAGCGAAAGAGAAAGTATTTGTTTTCGAGTGTTTCTGTGTATGTATATTGAAATACGTAAAGTTCATTTACATTTATTAGTAAACTGTTAAAACTTATTTTACAGTTAAAAGAAACCATTTCAAAATTTGGGGTATTTGTACTTACTTACCAAATAAATTTATGACATTACTATTAAGAAAGAAAGAAAGAAAGAAAGAAAATGTTTAATTAAGCAAAGAATAACAAAAAGAAAGAATACAAATGAAAAATAATACGGTTGATGCTGAAAAGGACCCAAGCACTACTACTAATTAATTTTTTTTGCAAGTGATAATTTAATTTATGATAGTTATGTAAGTCCTTTTTCGCCTGAAACACAGGAACATCCTAGTTCAGGCATAAGTGTTTCTTCCCTTTATGTATGTTTAGACTATAGATGTTATATTGTAAAAAAATAATTTTGAATAAAGATTTTATTTATTTATTTAATTAATTAACTGTATTGTTTTTGTGTTGTATAAATCGGATTCTTTTTGTTATATGCTTTTTACCCAACTATAGCCAGAAGGGAGGATTTATTATGATTAACACTTAAAATAAATTACATAATTCCATACGAGCTTTTCCCCTCGGCTTCCATTCGCCTGCGTATTTTATGAGTTTTTAGGAATAAAAGTATTCTATGTTCTAAATCGGATATGATCTAAATCCGTTAAGTCTTTAATGCGTGATTAAGGAATAAACGCCCAAACCTCCAAATACCTAAACATCATTATTACTTTCTCATTAGTAATGGCCAGTAGGACGAGTATAAAATCTTAAGAACAGAATAATAAACTCTCAATCCCGCTTTTCATTATTTCTTCCCTTGCTTTAAAAGTTGAATCATCGAAATTACTGAAATTAGTTGTTTAGAGTCGATTAAAGTTCTACGTTGAGTTCTTGGATGAAGGACTAAAGCATGGATATAGCCTCAGTACTTGTCAAGTGTACATAGCCAAAGCTGTCAAAATGGTCACCTTTGTGTGCGTCAAAGTAGTAAAACCTGCAAATTAATAAGAAAAAAGTAGAGTATACTACCTTAATGTAAATATTACCATAGCCAAAGGTGACCATTTCGTCTATTGGTCGTGTACACGGTGTCAATTGAAGAGGAGTTTAGAGTATGTAATCTTCTCTTTTTGACACATTGTATTGCCATTTAAAGTAAAGAGATCAGATAATAAAATATTGATTTCAATTTTAATACTCCTTCTATGCTGTACTATTTCTAGTTACGTTTTCGTTTAGTTTTTCCATTCATCAGAAGATGACGCGGCGTGCCTTGGTCGCGGACAAAATTTTGGAAATGCTGTATTTAGGTAATACATCTACTCACCACGAGATGGCGTGGTATGCAAATTGAACTCCATTAAATTGCAAACTTTTTTTTATATTTAAAATACGAAGGCAAACGAGCAAGTGGGTTATCTGGTGGTTAGTTATTACCACCGTCCATGTAGATACTCACAACACAAAGGGGATTGCAGATGCGTTCCCTACCCAGAGGGCTAAGTAAAATAGAATAAATGTCTCTTATGTTAATAATGTCACCGGATGTCTTGCTCTCCACGCCGGAACACAACAGTGCAAGCACTGCTGCTTAGCGGTGGATTAGCGAGCAAGATGGTGGTAGCGATGCGAAGAGACCTTGCAATGTACAAAGGTCCTACCACGTCCTACCTTTCGCATAAACGTATACCTAGGCAATAAATCTGTCCGTCTTGATTTATATCTCCATTGCTCATGTGAAGAAATTTAAGTGCATCTCCACCATTAAGGAGTTTAAGTCGCGCGCGGGCGCACGGAGCGGGTGCACGCCTATAGAAAAATAGTATGGGAGCGTCCGCTAACTCGCGCGGGTACAGGTGCGGGCCCATACTGTTAGTTCGATAGGCGTGCACCAATGCGTGGACCCGCTCCATCCGCGCGACGCAGCGGCCGCTCTAAAAGGGGGTGGGGGTGAAAGCTAGTATTGAAATTTCGCTATTTTGAAGTGCCTTGCTACCTAAAAATTCTTAGTTTAAGTAGGTTGAACTAAAAATTGTTAATTTGACTAACTTCAGTCTTTTCGTTTAAAATCAACCAAACTTCGTGTGCTCCAAAATCTAAGCGGAACGAGTTGCGGGCAAAAGTTGTAATTAGTATTGAAACAAGCTAGTTTAGTTCAAAGTTTTATTATCACATAATTCAATACTATTAAATCTATTTAGCTCATCCTAGAATATATTCGAAGCGCAACATTTTCACCCATGTAACTACTTGAAAATACACCGACAGACAGTTATTTCCTAGTTAAAAAATAAAACTAATGCATCGTCTATTCGAAACATTAAAAATCGATTCACTTCCCGAAAACGAGTCGAAATAAAAACGTCCCGCCCGCTCTCAACGTAACAAATTCACAGAAAATTATGGGCGGCATCAATTTCAATCCAAACACTAATAAATTGGCTTCTCTCAACGACATTAGAAGAGCACAGACAGTTTATTAATAGAAGACATATTTTGTAAATCTCAAGTCAGATTCATCCCTCGGCTGAAAGCAGTGTAGTCTTTGGCGCGGCGCGCGGCGCTCGAAAAAAAAACTTTGCGCGGGAGAATTTGACAGTCGAGTCAGTTGAGCAACTTATTAAAATTACATTACAAAATGAGTTACAGTGTCTATGATGGCTTCAATAATAATTACCAGGATTTTAATTATTATAAAGGCGACAAAATAAGTAGTGATAAAAGTGAGTGTTGTGTTAAAAATGAGAGTAGGAGAGAAATTCAAGATGGCGAACCGGAAGAACATGTACAACATGTGTTGGGACCTAGCAGAAGATGTTTAGCGTGGGCTTGTAAAGCCTGTAAGAGGAAAACGGCTGCAGTCGACCGACGGAAAGCAGCGACATTGCGAGAAAGGCGAAGGCTTAGAAAAGTAAGTTTAAAGAGATATTCTTCATCACACTTGCTCGGAAGTTTAAGTATAACATGCAGCAAAGGTGGGCGGCATCTTATTTTTACACCCCAAGGGCGGAAAGTTTCCGCCCTTTGCCTTTGCCGGTCCGTCTATCTGCCTGTCTGTCTGTCTGTCAAGACGATTTTTCTCAAGAATGCGTGGAGGTATTGAGTTGAAATTAATATCAACTAGTTGCCTGGCCTGGCTTGCAAAGGCCTGCAGTCTCTAAGGGTTAAACGCAATCAAAGGATACGGCCGCTTATGTCCAATGTTTCATACATTCGCGTCGCACTTAAAAACCTATGGGGTACTTCCCGTTGACCTAGAACTATGAAATTTGGCAAGAATCAAGCTCTCACAGCACAAATAAAATAATAAATCCGAAAACCGTAGTAGTTAATAAACACAAAATTTTTTTTTGGTCTTATAAAGCAAAAATGCGATACTAGATGTTGTTGATGACGGAACTCTCGGTGCGCGGTTCGCACTTGGCCGGTTTTTTTATAGGAGCCGCAAACACGTTTCAGTCATGGTGTCGAGGTTCGCAAGCAAAAATTATTTACTGGCGCGAAATTTAGAATGGTACGAAAATTAAAATGGTTCACAATTTTGTAACTTCAGGTGGGCCAATGACAAAGGCCTGGCGGGCCGCAGGTTGAGTTGCTCTAGGACACCATGAACACACAGGAATAGAGAAAATAGTTACCTTTGGTGTACATTAAGGTAGTATAATCTACGTTTTTTTTAATTAATTTGCAGGTTTTACTACCTTGAGCACACCGAAGATAACCATTTTGACAGTTTGAATGAATGAATGATTTATTTGTTTGTGAAACGCAGGTGAATTACATAATAGTATTTTATGCAACTGTTGCATAATGAGGGGTCTTAAAACACGAGTGTGGTTTTATGAAACAAGCGTCAGCGAGTTTCATAATAGGATCACACAAGTGTTTTAAGACCTAATTATGTACAGTTGCGTGCATTACTTTATCTACATACATATCGTAAGTACTCTATGATGGGTTCAGAAGCCATAGGGAAATGACCTGCATTGCTACTAGCTACTAGTGCTAGGCACCTATTAAATATCTATAGACTGTACACATTAAAATAATGTAATAAAAGATGAATTTGAACAAATATAGAAACAAATTAGAAAAATTCTCATTATCACATTGGTTGTTATAATGCTGGTCATTGCCTACGGTTTCTGAGCGCATTATAGAGCATTTATGATATATGTGTAGATAAAGGTCTTATTCTATTACAGTTTCTCTGTGATCTGCCTTTCGGCGTACAAACGTTTCACTTAGATCTAAACTGTTCTATTCTATGACGTCGGTTACACGCTTTGATCAGTGCCATTACCATGAGTTTCTATCGAAAACTCATATTACGTTAGTAGTAACGTAATATGAATTTTCGATAGAAACTCATGGTAATGGTACTGATTAAAGCGTGTATGGGAGCGTATTTAAACGCTCCCATTTGTCAGTGAAAGAGTTAACCACAGTCGATACGGTATTTTTCGGTGACGTGTGTCAAATTTGTGACTCATGGTACCAATATTCTACGGCAGCAGCTACAAAACTTTAGTTACTAGCGCTTACATTACGATTGGTAATTTACCGTTGGACTCATACTAGCGATTTTTAGTTCTCTAAGTGAGCGTTTAGAGACGCTGTACAATTCCCCATACAAATAATTGACGCCGTCGCTAGCGAGTACGGTTACGGCTAGATGCATTGTACTCATGGTAAGGGTACAGCTCTTAAGCGATAAGACGGCCTGTGACTTCGGTTACGCTAATTCTGGCGTCAGTTCAGTCCATCATTCCGGTATAGTTTTGACTGATGCCAGAATGACGACAAATGGACACAGTTACGATCAGTTCAGACTGACACGACACGAGACAGGTTATACGATAATTCTCTCGTTATTCTGACCAGAACGATGGACTGAACTGACGACAGAATGAGCGTGTAACCGACGTCTATTAACTAGGAGCATGCAAATAAGAACAGATAAAATTATATTAACAAAATGGATGAAAGTCTGAATAAATAAATTTTATTATTATTAAACCAATTTTAAATATGTGTAAAATTTTTTTTACAATTATTTTTATAGTTAAATTCTTTTTATTTTCATTGGGAACAATTAACAATACAACTATCATACGATTTACAAACAAATACAATTAACATACGCGCAATTTCTATTCCACCGGTTTAGGCATTAGGCTCTATCAATGAGGCTAATCAATGCTTTAAATAGTTCTTCATCCAGGGCTGACGCCGTTCAAATTGTACTAGTACTGTACTGTCCATTCTACTGCCTTACTCTTCTGCTCTATGTGAAATCAACATCAGGATGAGGATCACAGAATTACAATATATTTATTTAGAGCGCAGTAAACCCATCCTAGCTGACTTCTTAATCCAGTAAGCCGTGATACGTGCACGGGACATTTTATTTTCATTTAACATCGAAACTATTTAGACGAGATTACCGTTTACCTTGAGTTCAAATGGCTGCCGGGTCCTCATCAACCGCATAGTCACAGGAAATAATAATAGAAATGAAATGATAATGGTCTCGATCGATCGATCACATTGTACTAGTAAAACTGGCCAAGTGTGTGTTGGGCCACGACACAGAATATAAAAAAGTACTAAACGTACAGAAATTTCTCTTTTACGACCCCGATTAAACGAATTCCAACTTTATAAACACGCACATAAAGTTCGTATTACTTCATACACCGTACGCCAGGCGGCGCGAGTAAAAAGGAACGCGCCGCCTGTGCCAGTCTTCCCCCCGCTACTCCCGGCGATACGTTAGGGTTGCGCAGCATTCTTTTTCTACTACACTAACACGGCGGGGCGAGCGAGCGCGCGGCAAGCCGACAATCTACTGCGATTTGCCTACGCCATATATACTGGCCACGAGCAGTGTATGGTTCCGTAGTTGCTTGATAACTCGTAAACTTGTAAAGCCTACTTTAGTTGTGACAGTTTTCCTTTTTACTTACTACTTTATCAGCGTGACTATTTTGCGGGTGGTAGGACTTTGTGCAGGGTCCGTCCGTATCGTTACCACCATCTTGCTCGCTAATCCAGCCGCTAAGGTGGCACAAGAGGTATTCCATCTTGGCCCTCTGGGTTGACAACTCATATGCAATATCAGTGGTATTGCGAATGTTTCGTTTGCCTTCCTTTTTTTATGAAATAGGAAGGCAAACAAGGAAGTGGGTCACCTGATGGTAAGTGTTCACCACCACCTATAGACACTCGCAACACCAAAGAGATTGCAGATGCATTGCCAACCCAGAGGGTTTTTTCCGTTGTTGTATAAAACAAAAAAACAGATCTTTCTCTGAGCTAAGCTGCGGAGAGACGGACGGACATACTGGGTCATTGTTGACTGCTGAACCCTAAAAACTATATAACTGTGTAACTGTTATACGTTAAATTAGTTTACATTTATTTATTAAGTATAGACGTTTCGAGCAGTATCTAACACGTTGCGCTAAGTTGCCGCGCAATGATAAATTTAGCTCTATAATCCACTCCGGCGCAGCTCGAGCTAATTCCTTGTGACAGGCTTTCCCCGGAGACACGCACACGCTAAGTTATGTGACATTGCACTTTAGTATAACAGAAACAAAGAACGAAACTATAATTATCTGTTAAAGATCAAAATGCTTGGCAAAAAAAATCATTGTGGTAACAATTTCTTATTATGTGCTTTATATTTAAAACAATCATTATGGCCTTGGTTCTTTGATATTCAATTCTACAGGAATATAGTTCACTAGCTAGCTACTGATACAAAATTCAAATCTATTGTCAAGAAGATATTAATTGGTCGGGCGTATTATAAAATCAATGACTATATCTTGGACAGGGATGTTTGGAAATGATCCCGACTTGTATCGGCGATCTCTGGTTCCATATATTGTAAACCCTATGTTAATTTTTTAAATATTTAAGATATAAAAATAACATTGTAATATTGATTTATTTAAAAAATTACACCTCGTTGAGTTTCTTGCCGGTATCTTCTCATCAGAGGTTTTTCCTAACCGGTGGTCAATTTTCTGACATTCATAAGTGCTACCTGTAAGCCTAATCTGAATAAAACATTTTGACTTTGACTTTGACTTTGACTAGCAACCTGTCCCGGCTTCGCACGGTTACAGTTAAAATGTATAGTCGACCAAGTAATTGCTTGACCACTTTTGAACCTTATGTCTTTGTAATACGGTCGAAAAGTGGTCAAGCAATTTCTTTGTCGACTATACAGAAAGATGTTTCTTAAATTTTTTTTACATAATTTAAAGTTAAGTCACTTAAATTCGCTATCTGTTCCTGTCTGTCCTAAATCCTTATATGGTTATGGATATGTGAATGTTTCGGATTCAGTTACGGATGTAAAATTATTTCGGATTATCCGATGGTTTCGAATTAGTTTTAGTTACGGATAGATTTTTTAAACACAAATAGGTAACGATTTGACTTTATTTTGAAAGAAAGAAACGCGAAAGAAAAAAAGAGTGGCTCATTTACCGCCTCTATCCGAAATTTTTTGAATCTTATTTTAATATAAAATAGGAAGTGATCACTACCGCCTATAGACACCCGCAACTCCAAGGAGATAGCAAATGCGTTGCCAACGTAGAGGGCTAAGATGGAATACCAGCTCTTATGCCAGTAGTGGCACCGACTATCCTGCTCTCCACGCCGGAACACAACAGTGCAAACACTGCTGCTTAGTGGCAGGATTAACAAGCAAGATGGTTATACCCGCAACAACTCGTCATTTAGATCGAATTCGGTTACGGGGGCGATAAGATTTTAATTTCGGTTATCCGATAGGTTTGATCTACATCCCTGATACAGATAGACGGACACACAACTATAAGGGTTTCTAGTTATAATACGGAACCCCAAAAAAAGTGTATTAAGCAAAGCTAATGGCTCTTCATACTGTATTCTAAATGTGGGAATGCTTAGTTACGATGTCTTGATGGGATAGTTTGTCAACCGTAAGTGCTTCTCGGGGGATAGTTGTCGCCGTGAATTAAGACTATTATGTAAGTACGCAGCGCTTTCCACACAAAAACTTAAAATTTTTGTGGCGGGAGAATGGAGATTGCGTTATACATTACCGGCAAAAGTTGAGAGTCGATTTGAGACGAAGATTGACACTGGCAGTAGTCATAGAGTTGTACGCAGGACCGTGTACATACAGTCAAGGAATTAAATTTCCAGCCCACCTAATGTTCAATAGCATATAGCAAACTGTCACCATAGGAGCTATAGAGCAAGACGTTAGTTTGACATATCGACCTTAATGCATTGCGAATGTCAGACGACATTTCAACGAAATGGGTAGGGAATTAAATTCCTTGACTGTACCAAGTGTGGCAAAAGTGCACATCGCAGTTGCCGAATACAAGCGCCCTCTCAGCGGTCCTAACATGACCGCCCAGGTTTAGTTTAACCCGTCCCTGTGTCTCTGTCTAACTAGTGTCATAAGAAAGGGACGCAGATAGAGATAAACTAAACTTGGCCGGTCATGTTAGGGCCACAGAGGCTGTACGAGTTAGAGATTCAAGACTCAGCTTTGCCGCTCGGGGGATGCTGAGGTTGTATTAAAGTATTTATCTACACATAAGTATATCATAAATGCTCTATAATGCGTTCAGAAACCGTAGGCAATGACCAGCATTATAACCACCAAGATTATTATGAGAATTTTTCTAATTTAATTCTTTATTTGTTCAAATTCATTTTTTATTACATTATTTTAATGTGTACAGTCTATAGATATGTAATAGGTACCTAGCACTAGTAGCTAGTAGCAATGCAGGTTATTGCCCTATGGCTTCTGAACCCATCATAGAGTACTTATGATATGTGTGTAGATAAAGTAATGAATGCAACTGTACATAATTAGGTCTTAAATGAAATGAAATGAAATGAAATCATTTAATTCAGACATCGAATATCCATAATTACACATGCCTAATAATATTACATATTTACTGTTGTTAGGGTTAGTACATAAAATTGACACTTAGTAAAAAATGAAATGCTCATTGGATCTCACATGCACGGTCATCCAATGAGTGAGAAGAGGACTGTCCACCCTTTCCGCAACGACCCTCACGAGGGTCTTAAAACACTCGTGTGATCCTATTATGAAACTCGCTGACGCTCGTTTCATAAAACCACACTCGTATTTTAAGACCCCTCATTATGCAACAGTTGCATAAAATACTATTTTTATAAGTAATATTCAAATTTTGAATTGTAATTTGATGTGTTCCTTTAACCATCTCACAAAGATGTCAGACTAAAATATATCGGCCCAATAAAGACACATATTCTGGAGAAAATCTTGGTTTTTAATACTATTAAACTCTTCGAAAATTTTAAATTCTTATATTGGAATGTTAAATTTAGATTTGGAAATTGATATTGTATAACGATAATTCTAAGCACTTGGATACTATGTACTAAATTTGGAAGAGCGAGACCTCCTGACACAGGTATTTCAATACCTACTAGATCTCAACCTGCCCTGTATTTGCACCTGGCTGTTTGAAATGAAATAAATTTATTTTATTTATTTATTTTATTTTATTAAAATATCGCTTTCAATTTTATAACTTTTTCTATGGGTTGGCAACGCATCTGCAGGCTCCATCGTTCGATTTATATTATGTTTGCTATTTAAGAAAAATGTTTAGGTGACAAAAGTGAAATTCTAGATTAGCGGTTAGCGGTAATGTGACGAAACTGGCAAACGCAAGGCACGGAATGCTAATGTTGCAGGTTCGAGTTCTGCCATTATCCTGATTTTTACCCGACTACGACAAAGCCAAAAGGAAGGGTTATGATTTTAGCAGTCTATGTCCTCGTAAATATGTTTGTTTCTTTATGTTGTCATTCATTATATAGCATTTTAAATTTAATTGGAATTTGGTTTACATGTTAAGACAGGTGTGGAAACAGGCTGTACTGAAATGGGTACATTTCAGTGCGTATTCAGTAGGTACGCAACATTATAAAAACGTAATATGTCATATCAGTCGTAAATTCAGGAGTTGAATCATGAAGACGTAGGCTGAAATAAGGGTGTCTACAAACTGAACATTTATCAGCCGCCCTAACATGACATCCCAGGTTTAGTTTAACCCCTCCCTGTGTCTCTGTCTAACTAGTGTCATAAGAAAGGGACGCAGATAGAGATAAACTAAACTTGGTCAGGCATTTTAGGGCCACAGGTCTCTACTGGTCTCTACTTTTTTATACCACTTCGGTGGCAACTATTGATAGAACGATAGTTGACCTTCAAAATCAGTTAGGATATTGATATCACCATCTATAGTATACATGTATGTATGTATATAAATTCTTTATTGTATGTACAAAAAACATAATATAAAAAGAGATACAGTGATTTACAAACGCGAACTTATCCCTTTAAGGGTTCACCGTATAAGGGACTATACCGTGGTCAGTTCCCACAATACGTCGTTCAGAACGCTCGCGTGCACGCAAAATTCAAAATTCAAAATTCAAATTATTTATTTGTCAAACAGGTAGAAACACGGATGTTACACAAGTGCAGTATCACTATGTTGTGCCATTAGGCATACAAATAGCTACAGCTGAGCATGCAGCATGTCTGTCGTGACCTACCCGCAACAATTTTTTCCGGCAACATGCAATTAAAACTAATATCAAAATTAACTAATGTATGTCCTTGATATATTCATTGACTGAGCCTCATTGACACGCAGCCTCCCTGAAATGAAAATAGAAAATGTTTCGTCAATAAACAGATGAATCTCGATGAGTGCCATAATTGTATAGACATTCGAAATGAATGACAGCTTCATACATTTTCGCCGCCAGCTCTTATGAATCGATCTAAACCGTGGTCAGTCCCCAGAATACGACGTCCAGAACGCTCGTGCGCAGCCACCCTGAAATGAAAATAGAAAATGTGTCGTCAATAAACATCGGAATATATGGCGGACATCTTAATTTCACATAAAACGAATTTACGAGCACACTCAAAGGGCGACAATTTATTTTTATTTTATACTCGTGTACCGTTTTGTAGTTCGCGTTAAATATTATGATTGTGACCGATAAATCTGTCTGTTTGTGTGTCTTAAACGCTTCGATGGTAGTTGTACGTTGCTGGAGTAAAGGAGTTTAATGAGCTATTACTGTAGAGTAATCTACATCTACACTAATATAATAAAGAGGTAAACCGATTTTAAACATTCTTTCACAGATAGAAAGCTACACTATCCCTGACGGACATAGGCTACTAATTTTAGGTGAACGAAGTCGCGCGCGTCCGCCATGTTTAATAAAGTAGTTTTTTTTTTGTGTTGCGAATCTGTAATGTGTTTTTTTTTGTATATACATATTTGTTTTGTTTCCTAATGGGGCTGACATGATCAATTCAAAGCCTCTAAATAAATAAAAAAATCTGCTTTTAATACGCGAGTGATCCATTTATTTCAATACTTACTGTAGAGTACAGTCAAGGAAATTGAAACACGTACCACCGTAGAACCTAGTCGAAGAGACAATACGCATGACATTTGTATGACACAGCCTGGCGTTTAACGCGTCGCGTCATTGCGATAGGGTTCTAAGGTGGTACGTGAATATATTTCCCCTACTGTACATTAAACTGTTATTTATGCAGCAACTTTGTCAGTGAGAACAAATTGGTACTTAAAAGATTTTTGGCAATTGCGACTTATATTTTTGTCGTGTAAATAGCATGTCATTTACCCCGGCACTTCGGTTGTAATGCATCGACCGTGGTCATGACAGGGGGGTTCCACTCCGCACTGTAGGTACGCTCAGCCGCCTTGCCTACAGTGTAGGCAAATCACTGTCGGTTGTCGGCTTGCCGCGCGCCCGATCGCTCGTCTCGCTGTGTCAGTGTAATTGAAAACGAATGCAGCGCAACCCTAATGGGTCACCGGGAGTTGTGGGGGGAAGGCGTACGAGGGCGGCGCGTTCTGTTTGACTCGCGCAGCCTGGCTTAATGTGTATGAAGTAATACGAACTATTTAAGTGTGTTAATAAGTTGGAATTCGTTTAATCGCGGACGTAAAAGAGAAGTTTCTGTACGTTTAGAATTATTACTTATTCTGTGGCCAAGGCCTGTATGAAAATTTGTCGAGGGGCGCATCTACTTGACTGCGGCGAAACTTAAATGGAGGTTAATGATTTTATGGTTCTGCTACTCGGGTCCTTGTAGTCAGAGGCCCCGTATCATTAATACAGCTGATACAGCGGAAGCTACGCCCCTGAAGATTACAAAGATCCACCTCGAAGATATCTCTCCATCGATACTTGGGATTTGGAGCGACCAGCCGAACCGGGCGACCGCCGGGGAAACCAATATTTTATAAAACATCAAACACTCTGAATCAAATGGGCCCAGTTATATTTTGGGAAAACACGAATTAGTCATTTTTAATAGACATCTAAAGTAAAACATTGTCTACGGACTGAATTTATGCACCATTTCCTTAAGAATCTTGCTCGGAAGAGCGCTGGCCAAGCTCTTACAAAAAAGAAGGAATATGGTTTTAAATATTTCAAACTCGCGACCCGTTCCGGCTTCACACGGATACAATTGGAGTGTAATGTATATAAAAACCTTTCGGGAAAAAATCTCTAAATGACAGTGAAAACTGCATCAAAGTTCTTTGCTTGGTTTGGTAGAAGAAGACGGCGGAAAATACACCATAAGGACATAAACATAAACATAAAAATAAAGAAGTAACTTCTTAGACTTAGATGTATGATATGCGTCGGATGACCAACTTTTATAAAATTAACAAAATAAAAAAAATAAAAAAAACAAACAGAGACGGTAGTGCCAACCCTGTGTGCAGTTTTTTTTTAAATAGAAAAGTTAGTCAACCAAAAAATTGGTTGACCACTTTTCGACCTTGTAACAGAGTAGAGAGAGTACTGAGTAGAGTAGGAGATAAGGTTCAAAAGAAATCAAGCAATGACTTGACTTAAAATTACAAGATTTAGGTTGCTTTTCCACCAGAGGTGTGCGAGGATGCGTAGCGAGGGATGTGTTTGTAAGATCGACGCGCGTTTCGCCTCTGTCATCATCTCGGGCATCATCTCGGTCTAACAGTACGACCGTTCGCTCGAACGAATGGCGTACTAGAGGGGCTTAAGAGGAAACCTCAAGGCCTAGAGAATTGAAAAATAGGTATTTGTAAAATCTATTGCTGCCTCCATCTATCAAGCCTCCCCCCGCAGAGCGCAATAGAGACAGCCGCAGCTTGGACCGAAAATACCTATTTAAAGTACACAAAATCAAGGATTCGTAGACCCCTGATTCCTTCTCCAAAACTTAACTGATTTCACTACTTTTTTCATTAAAAATTAAAGAAAGGCTTTGGCAGTGTTCCTTTTTCCTTTTTTAAATAATCTAGTAAAATTTGTTTTCTGAATGTATGAACGCAGTCGAAAATCTGGCAAATTTTTTAAGTTTTTGAATGCATATATCTCTTTTAATAATTAATTTATTGAAAAAAGGAAAACATAGGGACATGCATAATAATGGCCATCGATTTTTTGGAAAAAAAAATTGCTCTATTGGCATTATCCAGAGAGGAAACAGGGGACGACGTTTATATGGAAAAACGGCCCTTGTGTTTCCTCTTAATCTTTTTTTACCGAACTTGGCTGATGTTTACCGCGTTAATTTTTTGTATTCTTTCACGTGAATCGGGTCGCCGGGAGCAAATGAGTCGGCGCTAATAAGCGCGGCTAATTCCGTGGGACATTAAACCGGTAGGAATGTCGCGACGGTCTGGATTAGAAAACATTTAGATATTTGTCTACGGACTTTGTTTTACTACAACGTTAGCTTAAATAATTCTACATAATATTAACTTGTTGTCCGTTCGTCAAATCAAAATCAAATCAAATCAAATTATGGCAATGCTGCGGCCTACTGAGGCTTTTGCGGGTGGTAGGACCTTGTGCAAGGTCCGTCCGGATCGCTACCACCATCTTGCTCGCTAATCCTGCCGCTAAGCAGCAGTGCTTGCACTGTTGTGTTCCGGCGTGGAGAGCAAGACAGCCGGTGTAATTACTGGCACAAGAGGTATTCCATCTTAGCCCTCTAGGTTGGCAACGCACCTGCACTCTCTTTGTTGTTGCAGGTGTCTATAGGCAGTGGTGATCACTTACCATCAGGTGACCCACTTGCTTGTTTTCCTTCCTGTTGTATATAAAAAAAAATAAAAAAAAACTCCCCTAACTATTGCCAGCGATTTGCGACTTTTTTTACCTTTTCAGGTTAGTTTTAAGATTAGGGGAAATATTCTTCCGTCCCGGGCGGCTGACAACCACGCTACGCCACTGCTATGGGTTCCTTATAAAGGAACCCATAGCAGGAGGAGGAAAGAGAATAAAAAAATGTGGGAACCATAACAAAAAGTTGAATATCTGATGACCCGTTTCTCATTTGTCACAGGTCAACGCAGCGTTTGAAGAGTTGAGAATCCGGGCTCGAGCTGGCAGTGGGAGGCTGCCCAAACTAGAGATCTTAAGAGCGGCCATACAGCATATAGAAAGGTTGCAGGCGGCTTTACGCGCCGCTGCCGCGGTATGTACCGTGCGTCCATACATAATCTTTGCGGGCGGTAGGACCTTGTGCAAGGTCCGTCCGGATCGCTACCACCATCTTGCTCGCTAATACTGCTAAGCAGCGTGCTTGCACTGTTGTGTTCCGGCGTGGAGAGCAAGACAGCCGGTGTAATTACTGGCACAAGATGGAATACCTTTTAAGGTTAAGGTTTAGAGGGTGGAAAACGTTATCGCCGTTTGTAGGGGAGCTCTTTTGGGGTTGGGTTCACACTCTTAAAATGTTTTATTTAAACAATAAACAGTAAAAGGTGAATTTTTAGGTTTAATAATGTGGCAATGTGTTTCTTTTTTAGTAATAGGAAGGCAAACAAGCAAGTGGGTCACTTGATGGTAAGTGATCACCACCGCTTATATACACCCGCAACACCAAGGAGATTGCAGATACGTTGCCAAACTACAGGGCTAAGATGGAATACCTCTTATGCCAGTATTTGCACCGGCTGTATTGCTCTCCACGCCAGAACACAACAGTGCAAGCACTGCTGCTTAGCGGCAGGATTAACGAGCTGAAGGAGCAAGATGGTGGTTGCTATCTGGACGGACCTTGCACAAGGTCCCACCACCCGCAATATACAACTTTCTCATTCACACACGCAGGACGCCAGTATAATTATAATTTAAGTTTATTGTCTGTACCTTAGCATTAGTTATTTCAAAGTAATACATGGTCATGAACATAAATTCTAAATTATAACACAACATTATAGCCAAATCTAACCCCAGCCTGCGCGCACGCATGGCAATTAAATCCGTCCGCATCGGATCTATTCCTGAGTGTAGTGCTGTTCCATAAACATCGATGTTTATGGTTGGCTATTGTTTTTTTTTATATAAAACTACCGGACACACGCGACTTGTTCGCGTCAAATAAGTAGCCTAGGTCCGTCAGGAATACTGTAGCTTCCCATTAGTGAAAGATTTTTGGGATCGGTTTAGTAGATCCAGACATTACCCCCTACATACATACAAACAAACAAAGTTTACCTTTTTATTATACTAGCGGACGCTCGCGACTTCGTTCGCGTGAAATTAGTAGCCTATGTCCGTCAGGAATAGTGTAGCTTTCTATCTTGGAAAGAATTTTTGAAATCGGTCCAGTAGTTCCAGAGATAACCCCCTACATACAAACAAACTGACAAAAAAACAAACAAACAAAGTTTACCTCTTTATTATATTAGAGTAGATATATATATACTATATTAGCGGACGTGCGCGACTTCGTTCGAGTAAAATTAGTAGCCTATATCCGTCAGGAACAGTATAGCTTTCTACATGTGAAAGAATTTTTGAAATCGGTTCAGCAGTTCCAGAGATTATAGACTAGGAGGTCACGACAAATTTGGCAACGATCACCAATATGGCTGATCGGAAGCTCACAAGATAAAGGGCAACTCCGTGATGCCAAATATGTCGGTCTGCCTGCGCTAAGTGGTTGCGTTATCGAAATATGGCGCCTGCAAAACCAGTTATTGTTCCCAAAAAAAAAACGATAAGTAAAATGGCTGAATAAAGTACAGAAAGGAAGTACCGGTTGCACTCATGTGAATTCTGCTAAAACTGAACAAATAATTGGTCGCGTTTCGAAGTTCAGCTCGTTTAAAGACCCTTGATCGTTGCCAAAAAAAAACGATAACGGAAATGGCTGAATATGACGTGGTATAAAGTATCAGTATGTACGAGCTTAATGCACCAAAACTGAAAAAATCTTTGGTCGCGTTTCGTAGTTATGAAGCGGTCTAGGTTACAATATCTCATATATTGTTGGAGTATTTTTTCAAAAGCATTGGATAAATCAAGTTCAAACATATTTTTGGGGAATAAGCACAGTGTCAAAAACATCCTCCTACACTTCTTTAGCAAACCTACCCTCCTCCGGTTAGGGGTAAGTAAGATCTGGTATCCAAATGGAAGACAAATTCTTTCTCACCTGCTGAATCTTATCAGTTTCTGGGGGCCTAGCACGCTAGCTTTTATCGATGACATAAAGCATATATCCCGTTCTAAGCAGTATGCGTGTGCAAAAGGGACGAATGTTTTATGTCCGCGATAAACGCTAGTGTGCTAGAGGGGCTGGATCCTATTCATTTCTTTTTCATCCACATCGACATTTAACGAAAAACAACCCTTAAACTTAACAGTTGTAGTTACGTTCTAATGAACGTAACGACATCATAACATAATTGCTACCGTCAAATCGAGGTTTGATGATAATAATTATAAAAAGGCTTCGTTTATAGTTCTAAAGTGAGTTTATTTTTCAAATGCTGCGTTTCTTTTGATTTATGATGATGATGATGGATTTGCAACTAGTTTCATCCCCAAAGCTTTGAGCCCTTTTCAGATCTCGTGTTTAGTGGCAGACTGATATAATAATAGCCTATGTACGAGTATGACGAAACTTTAAAAAAATACATACTTCAGCTTAAATTCAATAATAGACATAAAAACACCCTGCCAATCTGCTAAATATAAACTGATTTTATTTGATCCTTACGTCTAATATTCCTGTTATCAATAAAGAAACTTCTAAAAGTATAAACAAGCTCTATTTGTTGGCGTATCGTCGGTATCTTACCTGCCGCTCAACGACGCCACTTCGCATCGCGTTGCAAAAGCGCCACTGTGCGCTTAACGGGAAAGACACAAACTATTCCGGTAAAATGTATACATGCGTGCCGCGCAACCATGCGGATACAGATTAGTGTGCATTCCTATAGATAAGTAGCACACAATGATATAAATAACGCATACAATAGCATAGAGTAAACAGTGTCTTTCTCAGCTTGAGCGTCAACAATTACCGAAATTTTCCGAACAGTTAGCTTGATAGTAAATGGCTTTTGTACACCTGATTTGAAATTAATGAAAACCAAACGCAAGTTAAACCGTCACTTAAACGTCTACCCTGTCTAAAAATTCTATGAACGGCACTGAACATCAAAGCAAGACTAGAGGTGACATTTAAAAAGAAAAAAGCTTCGGTAGATGAGGAAGGACTTGTCTTCTATTTGGATACCAGATCTTACTTACCCCTAACCGGAGGAGGGTAGGTTTGCTAAAGAAGTGTAGGAGGATGTTTTTGACACTGTGCTTATTCCCCAAAAATATGTTTGAACTTGATTTATCCAATGCTTTTGAAAAAATACTCCAACAATGTATGAGATATTGTAACCTAGACCGCTTCATAACTACGAAACGCGACCAAAGATTTTTTCAGTTTTGGTGCATTAAGCTCGTACATACTGATACTTTATACCACGTCATATTCAGCCATTTCCGTTATCGTTTTTTTTTGGCAACGATCAAGGGTCTTTAAACGAGCTGAACTTCGAAACGCGACCAAATATTTGTTCAGTTTTAGCAGAATTCACATGAGTGCAACCGGTACTTCTTTTCTGTACTTTATTCAGCCATTTTACTTATCGTTTTTTTTTGGGAACAATAACTGGTTTTGCAGGCGCCATATTTCGATAACGCAACCACTTAGCGCAGGCAGACCGACATATTTGGCATCACGGAGCTGCCCTTTATCTTGTGAGCTTCCGATCAGCCATATTGGTGATCGTTGCCAAATTTGTCGTGACCTCCCGTAATATTACCCCTTACATACAAACAAACTGACAAACAAAGTTTACCTCTTTATTATATTAGTGTAGATAAATCCTTCTAATATTATAAACGCGAAAGATTGTAAGTATGGATGGATGTTTGTTACTCATTCACGTAAAAACTACTCAATGGATTTGGATGAAATTTGTTACACACAAGTTTATAACCTGGATTAACACATAGGATATTTTTTATTCTGTAAAAATGCATAGTTTTCACGGGATAGCGATAAGTGTATAAGCCGCCGTGACGCCATGACGTATTGTAAGGAATCTAATTCCCGACTAGAATTATCGATATTTGTAACATCACTATCAGCGCGTCGTGTAGCGATAAATAATGCTCGGACTGCGATAGATTGCGATTTAACCTCGCGACATGCGCGTCTGTCCGCGATGCTATCATGCGCAAGCGCTTAAACTTACGCTATTTTTACCCAGTAGCGGAGATGGGCGGTTATGTTTTTTTACACGTGTGAAAATTTGTTAGTGTGACCAGAGAGTAAACTTTCGCCGTGATAGGGGTAGGTAATGTTCATAAACAAATAGAAAAAGAAAGTAGGCATTTATTTAGCTTAAAAGAAAAAAAAACACAAAGAAAAAATTGAATTACAATTGCTGACGCCGAGAGAGACTTGAGGGGTTTTCAAAGAGGTCCTTCCTGAACTTAAAACGTGTCGTGTTAACTTATGGCTGTATGGACATTAATCCCTTCGCTTTTTTTTGCCCAACTGCCGTGGAAGGGAGGTTTCATCATTTCAGTACACTGTACGAATTTGTTATAAACCCACCCGCCTTTAAAGAAACCGGCCAAGTGCGAATCGGACTGGTGCAGTGTAGGCGGAACCCTAGATATATTTTTACCGTACTGAGGTGACAATTTGTCGTAACCAAGTGGGAACCAAATCTAAAGTAGGGCCAAAACGTCATGCCTCTAAATAAACTGCGGAAATAGTTGTACTGTTTGTACTATATCATGTAACGAATCAAATGTAACGTTTTGACAAGCTAGGCGGCGCGAGACGGCGCGCGCGCTGAAGTGGCGGCCATTTTACAAGATGGCCGACACATTTATATTGGGATTAATTAATGCGCAATGCTAATTCCAGATGGGTTAAGGCCCAATATGTATGTTTTGTTTTGTTTTCATATAGTTTAATTTTTAGGGTTCCGTGGTCAACAAAGAACCCTTATAGTTTCGCTTTGTCCGTCCGTCCGTCCGTCCGCAGCTTAGCTCGGAGCATAGATCTGTGAGCTCGTAGACTCTTTATAGTGGAAAGCTGAAGGCATGGATATATATAGATTTTTAAAAGACATTGCGGATACCTCCCTCCCCCCCCCCCCTGTAAGCTAAATGGTTGATATTGGATATGCGAAAAACCTCTTGTGCCAGTAATTACACCGGCTGTCTTGCTCTCCACGTCGGAACACAACAGTGCAAGCACTGCTGCTAAGCGGCAGGATTAGCGAGTAATTAAATTTAAATGCTATGTAATGACAACACAAAGAAAAATTGGGGTAATGGCAGGACTCGAACCTGCAACATTAGCGTTCCGTGCCTTGCGTTTGCCAATTTCGCCACATTACCACTGCGAATTTTTCAGTGTGTTTCCTTTTTACGGTCATTAGGTACCTACGTTATTGTTTTTTTTAAGGAATATAACTACCCGCGGTGTCATCTATGAGAAAGTTAATCAAGGTCATTTATGAATGCCCGTTAGCTGACGAGAGATGGCGCCATTTGTTGTTCATTCTTTTACAAAAATTAGCTAGATAGGTGGTAGCTGGTAGCGATCGACCTTGCTCAAGGTTCTACTAACCACAGTAGCACCCACCAAGGAAAAACCGCTAGAAGAATAATATGCAGTAGTCTGTAACCTAGTTGTTTCTTTGTCCTATACAGCTGGAATCTGAGGGCTGCAAAGTCTACATGGAGACACCTGTGACTGAAGGGAGGACGCCACCTACGCGAGAGACCAATCAGGATCGAGAAAAACCCTTTGTCAACAGTAAGTACTTAATCCAAAGTTAGGACACTACTACGCTTAGTAATTAGCGAGCCGCCCCGGCTTTGAACGGGTACAATGGGATGTAATGTGTACCTAGATAAGGCTGCGTTTCCACCAGAGATGTGCGAGGATGCGTAGCGAGGGATGTGTTTGTAAAGAACCAATGAGCCGTTTCCACTAGAGCTGTGCTGACCGAGGCGAGGTAAATGAAGCGATTCTATTGGTTCTTACAAACACATCCCTCGCTACGCATCCTCGCACATCTCTGATGGAAAAGCAGCCTAAAAACCTAGAAAATTCTCTAAATGACAGTGGAAACCGTATCCAAATTTTGTAGATATGTAGTGTTGCGAACGCATCCGAAACGTCAACGACCGCGAGTTCAAACTTCGGCGATAGTCGGAGCTTTAACAAATTTTTTGTCATTCCGTATTCGAACGAATAACGACGCCGTTTGCTGTTTACCTGTTTGATCTTTTTTCTGAATAAATTACTGCAAACTTTTATTTTAAATACATATATTAATTGAAACTACAACCTAGGGCATCCCTTCATCTCACCATGGAACCTAGGGCGCAAACATGTAGTATAAAGTCGCTATCCATTCCTGTCTGTCCTTTTATAGTAAATTTTCGGCCGCTTTCTAAACCACGCAATGGATTTTGATACGGTTTTCACTGTCATTTAGAGAATGTTTTACGGCAGGTTTTAATATTAAATAGATCCTAATTGTGCATGTGCAAAGCCGAAGTAGGTCGCTAGTAAGATAATAGTTGTATTAACAAACTGGAACAAATTACCTTGCTACTCCGCGAAACCAGTGCCGGGCTCGTGCAAAATAGCTGCGTCTGTGCGTCATTTACATATTTTCATGCAAAATTGCACGAGCCCGGCGCTGGTTTCGAGGAGTAGCAAGGTAATTTGTTCCAGTTTGTTCCCATGGGAAGAGATGGGGAGGTACTATTCCACCTCCAAGTTGATATGGACTTCAATTATTTAATAGTTGTAATGCTTGTCCCCAGACGAGAGTGTATGCGGCGTCAACAGTTTAGCTCGACTGAGGTGCATCGTTCAAGCTTTGACAACGAGAGACGCGCCCTGACCGTTCCCTACAGTGGCACAGAAATAGTAGTACTAACGTACAGAAACTTCTCTTTTACGACCGCGATTAAACGAATTCCAACTTTAACAGCACGCACAAAAAGTTCATATTACTTTATACACATTCGCCAGGCGGCACGCGCCGCCCGCATCCGCCTTCCCCCCGCAACTCCCGGTGACACGTTAGGGTTGCGGCACATTCGTTTTCAATTACACTGACATAGCGAGGGCAAGCGAGCGGGCGGGCGGCGAACCGACAACCTACTGTGATTTGCCTATTCTGTAGGTAACGCGGCCGAGCGTATCTACAGTGCGGAGTGGAAGCCCCCTGACAGTGGGCTTAGTGAGTAGCCACATCCATATACCACCAGCTATTGCGCAACTATAGACAAGATTAGTGCTGTAGGTATTGATTTGCTTTAACACTTACAAAAGACTGCCCAAGTATTTCACTCACTAATGTCCCAAATTGTACTGCACAGTCAAAGACTTTAATTCCCTACCCATTTCGTTGAAATGTCGTCAGACATTCGCAATGCATTAAGGTCGATATGTCAAACTAACGTCTTGCTCTAGTTAGCTGTTATGGTGACAGTTTGCTATACGATATTGAACCTTAAGTGGGTTGGAAATTAAATTCCTTGACTGTACAAACAGCAACAAACTTAGCCTACCATTACAGAGAAAACTGAGAGAAATAGCCTATGCTCGACACTGATAGATAAGTATATCAATTTCACAGTGCACGCACACTGTATGCCTCCCTTTCAAAAAATGACACTTTCTCGCAGTTCCGTCTTTAATGGTGATTTTATGTGTTTTCGATTGTACAAAGTAGTTCTTATGTTTTCGCGACTTGCAGACATTGAAATAAAATAATTTAAACGGTTTATATCGCGTGTATCGTAACTTATAAAATTGCCGACGTTACGAGCCCTTTAGGCTGCTTTTCCATCAGAGATGTGCGAGGATGTGTTTGTAAGAACCAATAGAATCGCTTCATTTACCTCGCCTCGGTCAGCACAGCTCTGGTGGAAGCGGCTCATTGGTTCTTTACAAACACATCCCTCGCTACGCATCCTCGCACATCTCTGGTGGAAACGCAGCTTTACAGATCTCATGTTCACGGGCAGACTCCTATATTGGGACCGTAACCTTATGGGTTTTTATCTTCCCACGTAATTGTAGATACTTTTTTTTTTGTGGCCTGAATGCCCCGAATCGTGGTCCTCGCGAGAGGTACGGGCGACTACGATCGCTTAGCAAGTAAAATGAATAAATGCATCATAAGGGTTATAATGAAGATCGAAGGGTCCCTCGGTCCGTACGACGACTCCGGTCGGCAGTTCGAACCACCACCAAAAGTCATCTAGATACTTAGATATTTTTATTTTAGGATAAAAAATGTTTTTATTGATTATTTATTTAATTAAATTAGATAGGAAAATGTACAAAGGATTTTTTTAATTATAAAGATTACTTTTTGGATGTTGTTTTTTATTTGATTGTTTTAAACTTTCGCAATTTTTACACACACTTATTACGTTTATCGGGACTTAAACGCGATAATAAACTGTTTATTTATTTACCTCGACGTTTCGGCCGCGTTGCAGCGGCCGTGGTCACGAGCAGAAACGTCGAGGTAAATAAATAAACACTTCGCTCATCCCTATTAAAAATGTCGGATCTGCAAATCGGTCGGTATTTTTACCGACATTATTAACGAATACTTAAGCAAGATCAGACGTTTTTAATCTACGTATTTCATAAATTATACATTAAATTTAATATTTATTTGCGGGGGGGGGGGGGGGGGTGAAAGTTACCGTAATTCAAGGTCTATTAATGACATAAACAGAAAATGGCAAATTTGCAGATCCGACATTTTTAATAGGGAGGGGCGACTTTATTATTGCGGTTAAGTCCCGATAAACTTAATAAGTATGTTTTTTATTTACTCAGAAAAAGGGGATAAGTTGCTAAGTTCCTGAAACTTTCATTTTCCGAAGCGCTGGTAGACTCAGACATGTAGGTAAAGCTCACGTGGCATAGGTACTTGCAAAATAAAATTTATTTTTTTGTTATAATTTTCATGATATATTGTACCTAATTAAGGCCCGGTTTTACAAAAGACCGTAGGGGCAACTGCTTTCCCTGTGGATAGCTGTACCTGTGAACGCACTATAAATCTTAAAGCTGTCTAGTAAGTCAAATCAAAATATTTTTATTCAGATCAGGCTTACAGGTAGCACTTATGAATGTCATAAAATTTACCACCGGCTCGGAAGAAACTCTGTTGAGAAGATAGGTACCGGCAAGAAACTTAATGAGGTGTAATTTTTTAAATAAATCAAAATTACGATGTTATTTTATATCTTACAAATTTAACAATTTAACACAGTAGGTGTGCAATATTTGGAGTATTTTGGAGCCTGGGATCGCCAATACAAATCGGGATCACTTCCAAACATCCCTGTCCAAGATATAGTCATTGATTTTATGATACGCCCGATACTTTAATGTCTTCTTGACAATACCTCTCATCGTCCGAGCAATCCCCATGTTTCTCTATTCCCTGCCTTCAGAAGGTCAAAGAGAAGGCAGGGAATAGAGAAGCATTGCTCCAACGATGAGAGAGTAGGTATAGCTCTAAGATTTAGACCGGTCCACAACAACTGTCTACAGTAGAGCAGTGGCCCCTAAGTTCAAATGTCGACTTAAATAGTGATTACAATTTCTTCGATTTACATGTAACTATAATAACTTAACCTAATAAAAGATACAAAAACTTAATTATATGTTCAAATATCTCCCTAGTCTGTCCCCTGCGGTAAAGTGCCCATAAGGCTGGCTGCATTTCTACGTTGGATCGCAATTCCAATGCGTTGACCAAGAAATGCACCAGCCCTATGGTCATGTGAAATTTCGATTATAATAATAATAACTATTATTATAAGCTCACGCCTGTTTCCCCTTGGGGTAGGCAGACACCACAGAACGCCATTTGCCCCGGTCCTGGCATACTTCCCTTGCTTCCTCCACACACATTCCTCTTTTCATACATGCTCGGCGGTTACGGGTACTTCTAATTCCGCCTGTCTTTAGGACGTCGCCAATTTGGTCAACGAACGAACGAACTATAATCAGTAGGTATATATTATGATAATTAATATTATACCTCATAACTTTGTAGGATATAGTTGCCAAATGTGTAAATAATATTAGAAGCTCTCCAAAATAATATCTTTTGAAACCTCCCATACCTCATTGATTTCAGTTTGAACTGTAGCTCTCATAAATTGGGTTTACTTTGCAACTAATTTTGAACAGTGCGCACACGCCTGTGGGCGGTGATTCAGTACGCTCCGCCCATTGGGTTTCAATTGCGATACTGAAATTTATAAAGCTAGTAAAACTATTAGTTGTCTCGCTCTGGTGGCTAAGGTTATCAGCTAAAACATGCAGAGATTTGAAAAACATTCAGAGTGAACAGTTCTGTTAATAATTCATTATGATAAGCTAGTGATACGCCCCTGCTTTGCACAGATAGAATTAGGGTGTAAAATGCATAAGAACTTTTATACAAAAATCTCTAAATGACAATTAAAACCAGTGAAGACCGTATCAAAATGCGTGGTTTAGAAGAATTAACCGACCAAAGATTCGCTGAGGATAGACAGGATCAGAAAGAGACTTTGTTTTATCCTATCTTCTTCTTCTCAGCCGTTGACCATCCACTGCTGGATGAAGGCCTTCTCGCGTCGCCGCCAAACTCTATCCCTGACAAGTCGGATCCAATTTTCCCAATCGCGCGGGTGATGTCATCCGCCCGTCGGCTGTCGTCCCACGTTCTGGTGACCCATTCGAGGCCTCCACTCGGTGACTCTGAGGTAGGTAACGCAAACCCGGTTATTTTCTCATAGGTATTACCGGTTAAAACCGGTTTTTTCTTAGAAAAATTACCGGGATTGCCTACTCTGAGGGCCCATCTCTCACAGGGCATACGGCTCACTTGCCCAGCCCATCTCCATTTCATACTATGTAAAGGCGATAAAAGCAGGTTTATTAAAATGCTCTTTAAGGAAATCGCCTACAAGGCAGTGGCGTAGGTACAACCAACTACCGCCTATACACACCCGCATCACCAAGAAGATTGCAGATGCGTTGCCAACCCTGGGCTACGATGGAATACCTTGTGCCTGTAATGTACCGGCTGCCTTGCTCTCCACGCCGGAACACAACACTGCAAGCAGCGAGCAAGGTGGTGGTAGCTATCCGGATGGACCTAATTTGAGGCCCGTGGCAAATTCATCGGACGGACCTCCCTCAATATATGTTAGGATCCTTCTGAGCTCACTGCCCTCTCGTGCATGCGTGGATCCAGGGGGGGGGGGGGGGGGGCTAGGTCGATCAAGTATTTTATTTATTTATTCCATTTATGAGCCTCTTCTGACTAGACCTCAAACATGTGACCCCTGAGTCTAAGGTTAGATCCGCCCTCTCGTGCTAGGGACCCTCTGGTACCAGGGTGCCCATCTGGCCAGGGGGTCCTGTGGTATTTTACCTACGTCCCTTTCTTGAAGTCGATTAAAAACGGTCCACAGGATGAGACCCTTTAAACGAACAGCGGTAGCATGTTTTTTTTGGCAAAGCTGAAAATTTATTTCAAAAAATATATAAAATAGGAAAGAAAACAAGCAAGTGGGTCACCTGATGGTAAGTGATCGCCACCGTCTACATCGCAACATAAAGGAGATTGCCGTTGCGTTATCAATCCAGAGGGCTAAGATGTAATAAACAAGTACCTTTTGTGCCTGCTTTAGTATACCTAACTTTCTTTGTCGTAATTTCAATACGCATAATGTTCGTCGCAATTGCAAATAGTAGGTATACATGCTATGCGTATTTATAAACGTCATTTGGCATAATTAGTACCATTAATTCATTACCTTTTAGCATAATCCTGCCTTAGAAGCGCATATTTGAGCCTACATTTTTAATGGGTTCCGACTGTTGAAGTCCATGAACCTATAGCAATGTTGTACCTACTGTACTTATAATAGCCAATTCAATAAAATAATAATAAATAATAAAAAATAGAATAATTGCACAAGACAACAACCAAAACAATAACCTACAGAAAGGGAGTAAACACTTAAAAAAAAGTCATGTAATGGTTGAAATTATTTTTAAATTATCATTCAGATATGACTTCGGTATTCACACATTAGCAATGGCTGTAAGAACATAGATTCGTTTGTCTTTTTTGTAGGTGCAAAATTAAAAACCGGTATCAATTGTCAGTGTCAAGTCAAAACAACGCTAATGCTAATCTGTCTGTAATACTTACTGTATTGTGCCGCATTTTCTTTATAAAAATGCTTTTTTACTCGTTCTTCAAATCCCTTGTAGGAAAAGATGTTGTAGTCGAACTAAAGAATGATCTGAGCATATGCGGAACACTGCATTCAGTGGATCAGTACTTGAATATTAAGCTATCAGAAATCAGCGTCATCGATCCGGATAAATATCCTCATATGTTGTCGGTGAAAAATTGTTTTATACGTGGCTCAGTAGTTCGCTACGTGCAGCTACCAGCGGATGAAGTTGATACGCAACTCTTGCAGGACGCAGCGAGGAAAGAGGCGACCGTCTCCACCAGATAAACATAACCTAAAATGGTTTAGTGTTTGGACTTAACTACGTGTAAATAATAAGCATAAGTTTCAATTAAATTACTTTGTGATAAATGTGCTTGTTTCAATGTATGTTTCAGTTATAAATAGAGTCCGACCGAAACTTGATTTTTGGCCGAAACCGAAACCAAACTTTCGGTCGGACTCTGGTTATAAAGACTCCATTCTAGGGCAGTTTGGTTGATGTTTCATAACTATACCCATTGCTTTCAGTGGCGTACCTACCTAGGGCATAGACAGTGCCATGCCCCAGGGCCCTCAAGCTCAGGGGGCCCCTGGCCAGCATTCCTCTAACTCTAACTGTCCTACTCGAAAATATTCTCCGACCACCAAAGGTGCAATTTTTGAATCTCACCAGGTGATTAAAGCTCACTAAAAAGGTCAAATCTCTATGACAGCGTTTCTTAACCTTTTTTGGGTCACAACTTTATGGACCCCCTTAATAAAAAAAGCAGCAATAAATTTCGGACCATTTATTTTAGTACTACAAATTAAAAAAAAAATATGCTTGCATAGCGATTACAAGACCTTTGGTGGCATTTATATATGGTTGTTAAATGGTCCTTCGGCCAAAAATGGTGGATAAGACTGCGGACCCCCATACACATGCTCCGCCACAGGTTAAGAAATACTGCTCTATGAAATACGGCCAACTTGGTGAGCTATAGTCACCCGGTGAGGTTAAAAAATCACACTTCTGAACTACATATCTATTTATATAATTTGGCTATGGGGCCCCAATTGTTTTTCCCCAAGGTCTATAGTCACCAAGATACACCACTGATTGCTTTATGAAATGACTTCCATATTCGTGAATAACAGCTGTAAATACAAGTAGCCAATGACCCAATTTAATATTTTGTTACATTCATGGAGCTAAGAAGTACTTACATAGATATGTATAACGTTATCGGGACTTAAACGCGATAAATATATATTGATAATTTACCTTGACGTTTCAGCCATGCTTCAACGGCTGTGGTCACGAGTAGACACCATGAACAAAACTTACTACAACTTACATACATATAAAAGTACTTGGCCAGTGTATTTTTTTGTGCAATAAGATTAAATAAATAAATAAATAATAAAAGTGTAAATGACAGTGAAACAGTATGAAAATCTGTTGCATGGTTTAGAAAGAGGAGACAAACATACACAATAAGGGTTTAAGACAGACAGACATGGATAGTGGCTTTACTTTATAATTAAATAATATTTAAAGATTCAAATGCTTTGCAATGACAGTCCTGCCATTACCCTAATTTTTCTTTGTATTGTCATTGCATAGCATTTTAATTTAATAACTCGAATTTTAAAAACATTTAAAATAAAAATCGAAACAAAATTCGGTTACAAAAATTTAATATGTAAAAATGTTTATCAGCTTATGATGCTATGGTAGAAAGACAATTAGAGAACAACTACATTTTTGGTTTATATTTTTGGGTCAACTGCAACTGCCTACAAATTTAAAAAAGTTACAGAACTAGACACTTTTTCTTGTGGAAGAGGGAGGAAAACAAGTGTGCAGTTCGTCTGACTAATGGGAAGTAAACACCGCTGCCCTTGGGATCTCTCACTCACTAGTAGCACAAAGTACATAATACTAGTAGCATTACATCACTCAGGACCCCAATTCTCGGGTCATGCGAGACGTTATCTCGCATGCCACATACGTCAAAAATTACAGATTTCCTTGGGATTTGACAGTTATTCTCGTGCGAGATGAATCTCGCATGAACCCAGAATAGGGGCCCTGGTGGTTTGTAAGAGTGTGGTACTACGGAAGTATAAGTTTAACTATTATTAACTAGAAGACTGCTTAGACATGTTTTATGGTACTACTATGCTATGATGGAATCACGTTTTATCAATATTTAAGCGTTGAATTTTATTAAAACTACACTTTCACTGCCGAATATGGACCAAACAAAATACAAATTAAATCTATGAACATTACGCAAAATTATCAATGCAAAGAGGCTGTCTGTACAGCCACTTGTTAACATTTTTTTAGAACTACTTTTATATTGCCGCCATGACAGATTTAATTACAGCGCCATCTAGTGCTGAGTAGCATAAGTGGCTAAAATGAAAGAGAGTGAAAGATATGTCTAATTAATAATAATTTATTCTTCCTTAGATTAACGATGTATAAGTAAAAAATATAATCATTGTTAATTATCTGTCACACAATACGAGATTTATTTATTATATTTGCATTTCAAATTAGTTTTAAATTAACTCTAAAACATTTTTTTGGTCTGGCTACAAAATGTAGTAATAAATTAGGGTTGCCCTTATAAATATTCCGATAGCACAGTAGAATATTATTTTGTATTGGTACATTACATACATTATTAATCAGTGATTACGCTAAAATAAAATACAAAAGTCACAAAAGGTCGATTTAATTTATTATGCCTGCTACGAAATTAGACCGTTCTTTATTTTTATAAGTTTTTACGGATGTTAAGCTTTTGGTGGTAAGATTTTACTGTAAGTGTTGTCAACACTCAATCACGCAGCTTTAAAAAAAAGTTGTTGTATGTATACTATATTGATATATTCGACTACAACTACTCGTTTCATTATTTTATCTTCCTATTCTCTTGTCTTCAATAAATCCTTGTCTGTAAACTTTGTCGCCGCGAGTGTGTGAAATGTGCCTCATTTATTTTACGAGATGAACAACATATTTACATGTCAGTTTTAATAAACGCAACTACAGATACAATTCCATACATCATATTTCTATCGTTCCAACATGTGATTCCGAATGTAAATAATTAATTGATATTATCGCACAAAATGGACGTGAAAGGTTGTAACCGTAGGTGTGAAGTGATGTGACTTCTTTTAATTTGTTTTCTACCATTTTGGTGTTGTGGGAGTGTTTTTTTAAAGGACTAAAACGCCGTTCGTTCGCCTGCTTGCAGGTTCAGTTTTTGAAAAAGTAAGTAGTTTATATTATTCTTGTGTAAGTTTTAAGTTCATGTTCCGTTACAGTTTCAGTTTCTAGATATTTACGTGTGTTACTCGGTGCACAATGAGTCATACCAGTGGTTCTTTTACTTAATCTTTGTTTATATGTATAGTGTGAACTCGCGATGTCTTGTGAGCGCTCATTATCTCTAAATAACAGTGCACTCGACTTGTTTATTTTGTTCATGGTGTCAATTAGTGTGCATACATGCCGACTTGTTTATGTCTTCATCTTAATTTACAAATACCACTGATTCATTGATCATCAAAAATCCATTGCAGCTTTGAAGTTTTTTAGGGTAATTCTCTTGCGTTTTCACTGTTGGTCATTACCGTTCGTTAATTAATTGATGAAATACCTAATGTTTGGCATTCATTTCTACTAAAACTAGTATCAACTCCGATTACAGCTTCTGTTCTTGCCTGAAGTCCATGTTTGTAGCCCTGTATTTCAACGATTAATAAAGGAACGGAGAGCAACGGTGGAAACGCTGGAGAATCACCGTTTAAGCACTAAAGTGACAAATTAATTTTCAGGATTTTTTTATGTGAAAATACTTTTTTACACAAAAAAATGATTAAGATGTCAATTTTATTAATGGCTCTAAGGATGGTGGTTAGTCCTTACTAAATAAGGTTTTATAATCCCCTGACACAAAAAGAAGGGGATTTGCAGCCTCAGTTTGTCTGTCCGTTGCCTTTAACCTCAGAAATTGATGAGGAGATCTAAATGTGTTTCTTTTAAATTTAAACAATAACGACAACACAGAAAAATTTGGGTATTGGCAGGACTCGAACCTGCAACATCATCATTCCGTGCCTTGCTTTTTCCAGTTTCGCCACATTACCAACAACAACAAATACTCTTTATAGAACTACCATACCTTGCGATTTTTTCAATGTGTTTTGTTTTTATGGTCATTGCATTACTGGTTTTCTTTTTATTTGAATGTTTAAAAAAAATCAGAAGTTAATTTCGATTATAAGAAGTGTTTCTTTTGTTTAGTACCTAAATTAAGCCTGGTTCTTGGCCATGTTGGGTTGGAAACCCATTAGTGATTTTTGCGTTCTTATGTTCCGTATCTCAATAGGCAAAACGGAACTCTTATGGGATCACTTCGTTGTCTGACGGTCTGTCAAGACCCTTTTTCTCAGGTATCGTGGTATCGAGTTGAAATTAATACCAAATACTCAAATCTGTAGTCTCTTGGAGCCGTTAAAAAATCAAACTTCTAAATCAACGCAATCAAATAATACTGCCGTTTATGCTTCTCTCATACATTCGCAAGGTATTTAAAAACCTATGGGGTACTTCCCGTTGACCTAGAACTATGAAATTTGGAAAAAGCAAGGTCTCAAAGCACAAATAAAATTATAAATCCGAAAACCGTAAATTTGTAGTTACGTTAGTACGGAACCCTCGGTGTGCGAGTCGGACTCGCACTTGGCCGGTTTTTTTGTACAGTCAAGGAATTAAAGTGCCAACCCACCTAAGGTTCAATAGCATATAGCAAACTGTCACCATAAGAGCTATAGAGCAAGACGTTAGTTTGACATATCGACCTTAATGCATTGCGAATGTCAGACGACATTTCAACGAAATGGGGAGGGAATTAAATTCCTTGACTGTATAATGAAGAATTTATATACATACATCGTAATAGTGCCTGAGCATAGCCAGGGGGTGTCACTAGTTACAAATATAAGTGAAAATCACTGAAGTTCAAAACGTATTACTCTCACACGCCCAGATCAAAATACATTTTCGCAACTTTAACTTAGCATTACAAAAACTGAAAACGTGTGAATATCTCATATCGTAATGTCGTTTTTTTTTAATGTTAATCTTGGGATTGTATAACGTAGTGGCTATTAAGGTTGACATTGTTACTTGTTCTTACTGTTAATTGAGTTCAACAGTTATTGTTACCCTTCCTTTCCTTACCACATCCATCATTGTGTGATAATGGATATGTCATTGAATTGTGATTAATATACCGATGCTTTATTCTATATAACATTTGACATGTTTGATATATTATGCTAGTACAATTGAAGACACATTTAATTGAAATTTTTCAGTTTATTTTTCGGAAAAGTAAATAAATGGAAAAATATTGTTAAGTGTAAAATTTACACAAAAATAAATAAAATAACGTTTTATTGAAATAAAACTATTTCATAAAGACAAGAGTAGTATTTTCATCTGACTTTATAATTTTCGATGTATTCTTGAGTATTGTAATCGTTAAAGATTAAATGTAGATTTTATTTCGGTATAATTACGATTATTTTTAAGCAAGTAAATTTTTAGATTAGGAAAACTATCAGATAAAATATTGGAAAACTATTGGAAAAATATTTTTTTTCTTTTCTTTTCTGAACGAAATTTTTAGATTACCAATCACTACATATAAGCCACCATTAAAGACGGAACTGCGAGAAAGTGTCATTTTTCGAAAGGGAGGCATATAGTACACACTATGAAGTTAATATTATCTACCCCTTTCGAGCATAGACAATATCTCTCAGTTCGCTCTTTAATGATCAGCTAATTTTGTTGCTGTTTATTTGTAAACCCGCCGCACTTCGCGAAGCTACAAGTCGTTCAGAGCACCTCTGTACTGGGGCACAGAATAAATTATAGTATGTACTAATATACAGAAACTTTCGTTACTCGATCACGATTAAACGAATTCCAACTTTATCGACACGCTTAAAAAGTTCGTATTGTTTCATACACATGCGTAAGGCGGCTCGCCTCAAAGAGCCCGCAACGCCCGTGCTCGCCTTCCCCCCGCAACACCCTGGCGGTAACTTATAATTGTGGCGCATTTGTTTTCAATTACATTGGTAAAGAAGCCGCGAGTGAGCGGCCGCGCGGTAAGCTGGCAACCTATTGCGATTTGCCAATCCGGTTGGCAAGGCGGCCGAGAGTACCTACAATGCGGAGTGGAACCCCTCTGACCCCTCTGGGTCGCCGCAATTGAGTAGCCGCGCGTGCGAATGAACACGAGCTATACGATAAACAAAGAGGCATACAGTAGGACGCTTCTTAATATCTACCTAAACGCTTTTTTGTTTGAAGAGAGACTTCTGTCAGGGGGGTTCTACTCCGCAGAGTAGGTACGTTCGGCCGCCTTGCCTACGGAGTAGGCAAATCGCAGTAGGTTGTCGGCTCGCCGCGCGCCCGCACACTCGCCCTTGTTGTGTCTGTGTAATTGAAAATGATTGGAGCGCAACCCTAACGTGTCACCGGGAGTTGCGGGGGGAAGGCGGACACGGGCGGCGCGTTGCTTTTGACGCGAGCCGCCTGGCGAATGCGTATGAAGTAATAAGATTTTTTTGTACGTGTTAATAAAGTTGGAAATCGTTAAACCGCGGTCGAAAAATAGAAGTTTATCTACACACATATTATAAAGGCTAAATAACGCGTTCAAAAACCCTAGGAAATGACCAGCATTATTACAACCAATGTTATTATAAGAATTTTCTTGTCTGTGGTAGTAGGTAAATCTGTTCTTTATTGGTCATCACATTACCGATATCTCGGGACTGCTCGTGACGTTATGAATTTAAATTTGGAATAGCTGTCAAAATTCAAGTTGGTCTCTATTCTAGTATCCACAGATATTAAAACAGTTATCGATACGAAACGTCAACTCAGTATGTTTTTTTAATTTAAACGCACGACATTTGATCTCGAGTGACATGACAATAGGGACTTCATTTGTTCGTCTATGGTTTAAAAAAAAACGTTCATCTTGACGGATAGATCGAATCACAGAGTACCTTTTTAATATACATGGCCGCCATTAGTTGTCATTCGGTTTTGGTTTTTTGCTGTTACGGTTTTTTGCAGTTATGATATGTGTGTAGAAAAAATAATGTATGCAACTGTATATAATTAGGCCTTAAAACACTCGTGTGATCCTATTATGAAACTCGCTGGCGCTCGTTTCATAAAACCACACTCGTGTTTTAAGGCCTCTCATTATATAGCAGTTGCATAAAATACTATTCTGTACGTTAGTACTATTATTAATTCTATACTTGTTCTATTATTTATTGCGTGGTGTATGATTTTGATAAACCGGCAGTGATACATACAGTCAAGGAAATTGAAACACGTACCACCGTAGAACCTAATCGAAGAGACATACGCATGACATTTGTATGACATAGCCTGGCGTTTAACGCATCGCCGCATTCCGATAGGGTTCTAAGATGGTACGTGAAAATATTTCCCCTACTGTACATGACTCACGAGTGCGAATTTGGATTACTGTGAAAAATACTTCAGGGGTCGTGGAAAACCATTCAGACCACAAAAGAATACGAGATAAGTTTGTTTTCTTTGATTATCATACTTTCCTTTTCACACCTAGCTTTATCAATTTCCAAGGATATGATATGAACAATTTCTCATTATTGATAAGAAAACTATTTGTACATATATGTATACTCGTATTATCATGTTTTCTAAGTATTTCTTAGACTTACATTGATTAACAATAAATACATATATTTATTTAGAAAGAAAGAATTTTTTTTATTTGTTTACATAGTTACACTATTTTTAAGATTCCACAGTTAAACTAGAAACTCTTATAGTTAATAGTTATAGCTAAGTCACAGACTTAGCTTAGATAGTTTTGTAGAAAAAGTGACTGCCATGCAAACAGTTGTATGGCAGTCACTTTTCTCAAAAACTGTCAAAATAACTAAAGCTAAAAGAAATATACACATATTCAGTTACAATTACCTTGTTAACATATTAATTATTACATAGTAATATTTTTTTACAGTACCTCACGTTTATGTAAAGCAATGGATAAATTACTTACAGTTTAAAAATATACTTGCTTTGCAAAAGGACATATTTTTTTGCAAAGTATGAATATTTTGTAACTTAAAATGTTGTTAACCGATGGGTAAATATTTACATGCGGCGGTAGGTTTTCGATTATCGTAAGAAAATTATACATATTTTATTTTTAATTACTAAAAGGTTTTTGACAGCGGTGGGATTCGAACCCACGCCCTTTCGGACTGGTGCCTAAAACCAGCGCCTTAGACCGCTCGGCCACGCTGCCTCTGTGTCGTCGCGCGAAATTAGCGTATGCGTCTAGAGCGTCTAGACTCGCGCAGTCATGGTGGCTATTGTGACGTCACTGCTATCAATTGTTTACCTTTTAAGTGTGAACCGAGGTGGCGTAATCTGTATGTATGTAATAATAGTAGTTTAAAGTAGAAATCAACTTCACGTATAAATGAAGTCTTTGCTTCATACAGTATCATAGCTCCTGATGAACCTCGTGTTTTTTTTTATGAAATAGGAAGGCAAACAAGCGAGTGGGTCACCTGATGGTAAGTGATTACCATCACCTATAGACACCTGCAACACCAAAGAGATGGCAGATGCGTTGCAAACCCAGAGGGCTAAGATGGGATACCTCTTGTGCCAGTAATTACACCGGCTATCTTGCTCTCCTCGTCAGAACACAACAGTGCAAGCACTGCTGGTTAGCGGCAGGATTCGCGAGCAAGATGGTGGTAGCGATCCGGACGGACCTTGCACAAGGTCCTACCACAGAATAAATAATAGTACTAACGTACAGAAACTTCTCTTTTTCGACCACCATTAAACGAATTCCAACTTTATAATCAGGCTCAAAAAGTTCCTATTACTTCATAAACATTCGCCAGGCGGCATGTGTCAAAAGGAAGGCGCCGCCCGCGCCCGCCTTCCACCCGCAATGCCCTGGCGCACTGCTAGTGCTGGGCTGCTTGCTGTAATACTATCAACGCGCGACACAGAGTGAGCGGGCGCGCGCGCGGCAAGCCGGCAACCTACTGCGATTAACCTATGCCATGGGTCATGCGGCGAGCGCACCTACAGTGCAGGGTGGAACCCCCCTGGTCCTACCACACGTGAAAAGTGTTTGTATGAAGGCGGCAAACCACATACGTGTTGTTACTATCGTGGTGTCTTTATTTAACTTTATACAGTCAAGGAACTTAATTCCCTACCCATTTCGTTGAAATGTCGTCTGACATTCGCAATGCATTAAGGTCGATATGTCAAACTAACGTCTTGCTCTATAGCTCTTATGGTGACAGTTTGCTATATGATATTGAACCTTAGGTGGGTCGGAAATTTAATTCCTTGACTGTACATAGTATAAAGTAAAGTCGCTCTCCGTTCCTATTGTCCTCATATCCTCGGGCGCCTACTCCTTCTAAACCACGTAACCGATTTTGATATGGTTTTTTTGAAAATTTTTATGAACTACTTTACAGGGTTCGAAATTATCAAGATAATAACGAGCCGTGATAATTATCGGATAATTATCCGATAATTATCACCATTATTAAAATATCATTTGTTAAATTGTTTCATAAGAAATATCGATGGTTTATTGTCTCAAAACAAACAAAAATATATGTTTAATTTTTTATATATAACATAATACAATACAAATCAACATTAATGTCATTAATTAAAGGTGAAATCGGTGTTCGTCAGATTTGACAGATTTGCAACTAAACTACTTGACCAAAGAAAAAGAAGCCAAAGGAATATCTTCATCAGATGATGATTCTATTTCCATTGGCATTGTTGCTGCTATAGCTTCAGTAGAACTAGAACTTATTTGTTCTTCTAAAAGCCAACAAGTGCGGAAATACACGTTTGGATACTTAGAATATAGTTCTATTTCACGGGCGCAATTTTTTGTTATTATCAATTGATAATTATCAACCTGTTATTATCATGATAATTATCGTGATAATTATCATTGATAATTATCCTTTCGAACCCTGCTACTTTACATAGGTTCTTATTGTATTCGTGCCAAGCCGGGGCGGGGCGCTAGTCTACACTATCAACACTAATATAATCTACGCTATCTACACTATAATAAAGAGGTCAACTTTGTTTGTTTGTATGGAGGGGGTAATCTCTGGAACTACAGAACCGATTTCAAAAAAATCTTTCAAAGATAGAAAGCTACACTATCCCTGACGGACAGGCTACTAACTCCACGCGAACGAAGTCACGGGCGATCGCTAGTATTTAATAAGCGGTGGTGAATGAATTTTCCACTCAGTCTATATTAAAATAAATTAATTTAATTAATATTTTGGGACAATTCACACCAATTGACCTAGTCCCAAAGTAAGCAACTAAAGCTGCTTGTGTTATGGGTAATAGACAACGGATGTACATACATAATTATATAAATAAATAGATACTAAGCCTCGGGTACAAATATTCGTATTCATCATACAAACATTTGTCCCTCCAGGGAATCGAACCCGGTTAGTCAAGATTTGTAGTCAGGGTCATGTCACTAACCACTAGGCTATCCGGTCGTCGTCATATTAAATGTGACGCTATTCCTTAATAGGTTTAAATTATCCCCGAGAGAGCTTTATCCGTTTATCCCTAGGTAAGGCTGCCATCCTAATTTATAGTCGTCAGGGGCGGGTACGAAGTACGAACGCTAGCGAGCCCTGGATCTAAAGCTGGAAGCCTAGATACGTTATAGCACAGAATAAATAATAGTACTAACGTACGGAAACTTCTCTTTTTCGACCACCATTAAACGAATTCCAACTTTATGATCAGGCTTAAAAAGTTCGTATTACTTCATAAACATTCGCCAGGCGGCATGCGTCATAAGGAAGGCGCCGCCCGCGCCCGCCCTCCACCCGCAATGCCCTGGCGCACCGCTAGGGTTGGGCTGCTTACTGTAATACTATCACAACGCGCAACACAGAGTGAGCGGGCGCGCACGCGGCATACCGGCAACCTACTGCGATTAACCTATGCCATAGGTAATGCGGCGAGACTAAGGAAACGTAGCCATGCGTCCACTTTACCACAGAATAAATAATAGTACTAAACGTATAGAAACTTCTCTTTTACGACCGCGATTAAACGAATTCCAACTTTATTAACGCGCTCAAAAAGTTCGTATTACTTCATACACCGTGCGCCAGGCGGCGCGAGTCAAAAGGAACGCGCCGCCCGCGTCCGACTTCCCCCCGCTACTCCCGGCGACACGCTAGGGTTACGCGGCATTCGTTTTCAATTACACTGACACGGCGGCGGGCGAGCGAAGCCGACAACCTACTGCGATTTGCCTATGCCATAGGCAAGGCGGTCGAGCGTACCTACAGTGCGGAGTAGAACCCCCCTGCTGAAAGCCACTTCCATGAACTTTAGAGCAGGGCTGGGCGCAGACAGGGTGGTAGGCATTACGTATTTATATCAGGGTTTCGCATTGATTGAGTGGCTCCGTCTGGGCTGCCCCTTCAAACCCTCACGTGTACGAGGGGTGATATTAAAGGCATGTACAGTCAAGAATTTAATTTTCAACCCACCTAAGGTTCAATGTCATATAGCAAACTGTCACCGTAAGAGCTAACTAGAGTAAGACGTTAGTTTGACATATCGACCTTAATGCATTGCGAATGTCTGACGGCACATTTCAGCGAAATGGGTATAACTCGCTATAACGGTAATTATTTTTAAGTTGAAGTTGAACGATTTAAATAATTCATTGAATCAGACGTTACTTTGCGGAGGCCCATATCGACTAACTGGAACGAATTGCCTTGCTACTCAGTGTAAACCAGTGCAATGCTCGTGCAAAACAACTGCGCTAATATCGCTTTCAATTTTTAAACTCTTTCTATGCTATACTATGGAGCAGCCTATGCATTGGAATATTAGAGATGAGTTTAAATCTATTTTGACAGAATGACTTTTTTCAACAGGTAAAGGTATAGAATGCATACAGCCGCCTTCGTTAACTTTTTTATTATAACTAGCTTATGTCGTTGATGTAGACTTGACACGTTTTTTTCTAATAGCCTATATTTGTGTCCCACTGTTGGGCAAAGGCCTCTTCATACGTTATATGTTTTCATATACATATATCGCAATAGTAGTCCTCATTAAGAGCTTTTAAAACTCTGTACTGTAGGCATAAAAGCTGCCCACCAACGCCCAGTAAATCAATACTTAGTATGAAGCTAGAATATTAAGTTACCGTCTATGTAAGTACCAAGATTTCTATATACAAACGAACCAAAGGTCGCCGCAGGGTCTGCAAATAATAGGTATAAGTTCAATGACCTATGGAATCGAGACGCCCTTTGAGTCTGCTCGGTATACTCTCGTTTGGAGGGATATGAGGCGAATGGTTTTGGGTACAAAATATATTGTATACTAGCTTAACAAACTGGAACAAATTACCTTGCTACTCCGCGAAACCAGTGCAAAATAGCTGCGTCTGTGCGACATATATATATTCATGCAAAAACCCACCCTCCTCCGCTTCCACATATTTAAAAAAAAAAAAAAGGAAAGAGGGTGGGTTTTTGCACGAGCCCGGCACTGGTTTCGCGGAGTAGCAAGGTAATTTGTTCCAGTTGGTTGATATGGACCTCCGCAAAGTAACGCCTGAATCTATTAATTATGTATACTAGCTTATCTAATTTTTCTTGTGTCGTTTGCTCGTTTGCTTTTCTATAAAAAAAACGCATCATGCTCACAAAACCCCTCTTTGCGTTTGCGTGGCGGGTTAAAAAAAAGGAAAGTTCGTTTATTTGGAAGTCTGATTACTGTAATTAGCATCTGTTTATAATTCAACGGCCGACAGTGGCTTTCCTGTCTGTAAATGTATATCCCATGACGTAATCTACGCATACACATGATGACATCGTAGATTTTTCTTGTCCATACGTTAACTATTTTCGCAAAAAAATAACTGGGAGACGCGAGAAATCAGGTTGAGAACCTCCTGCTTTTTTAAAAGTCGGTTAAATAGTTTCAATACTGACATTATTGGTCCAAGCCTGGTGGCCGCCATCTTGGAAATAATAATAACTTTTCAAATCGAAAAAAAATACGACTGCATCACTTAATTTTGCACCCTTGACGGTGTAATATTTTCGCCAAATTGCAATGGCACCAACCTCTAGTGTATAATCAATTCAATTAAAAAAGAAATATTGAAATTGGTTCACAATTGGGGGTGATAATATAACGTGTACTAACATATAAAAAACCGGCCAAGTGCGAGTTGGACTCGCGCACCGAGGGTTCAATAACATCTAGTTTCGCACTTTTTGCTTTGTACGACCTTAAAAAGTTTTTTTTGTGTGTGTTAACTAAAAATTTACGGTTTTCAGATTTATTATTTCATTTGCGCTGTGAGACCTTGCTTCTTGCCAAATTTCATAGTTCTAGGTCAACGGGAAGTATACCCCATAGGTATTTGAGTGCCTTGCGAATGTATGAAACACGCGGCATAAACGGCCGTATCTTTTGATTGCTTTTAAATAGAAGTTTGATTTAATCACGACTCTAAGGGACTGCAGACTTGAGTATTTGATATTAATTTCAATTCAATACCTCCATGCGTTCTTGAGAAAAATGGTCTTGACAGACAGACAGACGGACAACAAAGTGATCCTATATGGGTTCCGTTTTTTCTTTTGAGGTAGGTACGGAACCCTAAAAAGAAAGTCGAATTAAGAACTTCTTTTTTTGAAGTCAGTTAAAAATAGTTGCCACCATTATTGAAGGTTCAAAGGATAGGATTCGTTTTTCGCTACACTCAAACAAGCAAGCGTATCAGCAAGATTGACGTGGTCAGACGTTTACTTACACCGTTTACGCGTCTCACGCGTTTCCCTCAATTCGCTAAAAGCTATGCCAGCCTTTGTTAGTGTGAAAGATGTCTTTCTTTCATCCCGGGAGAAAAATCGGCCGATAGCTTCCCTTACTGATATATGTCAGACGACGCTGCCTCGCTCCTTCGACATCCAAAGAAATGGGTCAGACTCAGAATGAGGCAGATTGGAACTACGAGAAACTTCCGCACTGCGTTCGATCTGCAAGAGATAGCTCTCATCTGTGTTTAAGACACATTGCAAGTATTGCAACTAACTAGACTTGATATAAGTATATGACTGTGTTAGGTAATTTCGCCACGAAGATAGGTGAGGTCATCTTTTCAAAAGAAATGAATAATGTTAAATTAACAGTGTTTTACAGGAAACCTTTTTTTTTTTATGAAATAGGAAGGCAAACGAGCAAGTGGGTCACCTGAGTGTAAGTGAACACCACCGCCTATAGACACGCTACACCAAGAAGATTGCAGTTGCGTTGCCAACCCAGAGGGCTAAGATGGAATACCTCTTGTGCCAGTAATTAAACCGGCTGTCTTGTTCTCTACACCGGAACACGACAATGCAAGCACTGTTGCTTAACGGCAGGATTCGTTTTCTCCGTATTTTTAGGGTTCCTCCATATTATCACAGCGTCCACTGTTTGTCCGTCCGTCTGTCACAGGGCTGTTTCTTTTGAACCGTGACAGCCAGAAATTTCAAATTTTCACAGAGCGTGTTTTACTATCGCCGCTGTAACCAAAAAAAAAACTTTGTCTCCATACAAGAAACGTGGTACGGTGGTCATTTGTCAGTCGTGTATCGTCGACCTATATCCTAACTAGCGTCCGTCGAGTTTGCAGTCGGCTTAAAAAACAGAGGCCGAAGAAAGAGTCGTAAATATTTATCGATTGGCCGCTATTCCGGTGTTACACAGCTGGGAATCTTGTACATACCAGTACATACTAGTTAGTATATGTAGTTACGGAGTTAGTTATAGAATTCTTCCTGTCTATTATAGTTCGGTTGTCCAGTAGCAAATTAGTATCAGGGGGATTCCACTCCGCACTGTAGGCACGCTCGGCCGCCTTGCCCACAGAGTAGGCAAATCGCAGTAGGTTGTCTGCTCGTCGCGCGCCCGCTCGCTCGCCTTCGCCGTGTCAGTGTAATTTAAAACGAATGCAGCGCAACCCTAACGTGTCGCCAGGAGTTGCGGAAGGAAGGCGGACGCACGCGGCGCGTTCCTTTTGACACGAACCGCCTGGCGAATGTGTATGAAGGAATACGAACTTTCTGGGCGTGCCAATAAAGTTGGAATTCGTTTAACATTTATTCTGTGCTAGTTTGCTTTAAACCAACGCTCTAGAGTCTAATGAAAAGTCAATATTCAAAAACATAACCCTCCGGCGCCGTTTTTGTTCTAACCTTAGCAACATTTAGATCAACGTTTCCTGAAGTTGACGGGTCTTTTGGGGTTCCGTAAGTGCAGAAAGAGATGCCATGCTAGAAGCGATCAGAAGGTGGTTATGTAGGACACTAGGTTACATCTGGTAATAGTGAGTTAGCTAGGGTTCCTTTTTGGTAGACCAAGTTTAGGAATTGCTGATTTAGATCTCATTTCATATATTTTTTTTTAATGTAAGCATGAGAGGTTGCCAAACGGCTTTAGATCGATATTAGATACTGATGTTACAGGGTATAATTATTTCAAGAACTGAACTAGTTAGGAATTTGGAATTCTTGTATATTATGTTATTTCCTGAAAATTATTAATGTAATTCTAAGCTTTGTTCGAAACAAGCGAACATTTTTTCTTTCAGGGATCGTCTTATTAATTTTAAAATAAATATTTTGTAGTTTACGTTTGGCAGTTCGGAACCCGCGGTACGCGTGACTGACTCGCAATTGACCTATTTTTTTAATTACGTCCAGTTAATCTGGATCTGATAAGAAACTGCAGATTGCGTTCTATTCCCGGTAGCGACGTGCCGGCATCTCAGTCTGTCTGTCCCTGGCGACATAATCCCGTTCTGGTTCCGTAATGGTATTTGTATACAGTTAAGAGGAGTGAGTGTGAACCCAGCGCTCTCCATACAAACGGCGATAACGTTTTCCACCCTCTAAAACCTTAACCTATAGCCATGATTTTTTGTATGTTGTCATTATGCCCTAGAACTAGGTTTGTATATTTTGTTCTATTAAATATTCTTCATAGTCTACACACTGTACTCTAATAGCGTTGGTATCGTGGACTTTAAAATGAACTTCGTAGAGTCGATTTCAGTAAGAATTTATTGTTTAAGCTGTTTATATGTCTGTATGATCAATTTGATCATATTATGATTCGGCCAGTTACTCTCGCTTCGGGTCTAATTTATAAAAAAAACTAAATTAGAATGAATTATACATAAAAACCTCTAAATAACAGCGTTAACCGTATCAAAATTAGAGATGCCACGAATATTCGGCAACTATTCGGTATTCGGCCTATTCGGCCACTTTTTTTGCTATTTTGTATTCGGCCGAATAGTACGTACTATTCGGCCGAATACCGAATAGCAAATCATGTAAAAAGAGACATGTTGTTTTACTCGAAATTATGTATTTATTTCCAAATTACAACATTTTAGTAGTTAAAATTAATCATTGGTAAGTTGTGATGGATAAAAACGAGCTTTTCAGCATTTTTTGGTAGCAAACGATTGCGCTTTTCATCGTAAACGTTACCAGCCTCAGAAAATAACCTCTCACTATAAACGCTACTTCCAGGCGAAGAAAGATAAACTTTTGCAAATTTCGAAAGGTTCGGGTATTGTTAAACTTCTTAGCAAAATAGTAATTAAGTTTCACTTTACGTATTATTTGTATACTAACAAAGCACACCGTGACGCGACGCAACGAGAAAAACAGGTTGTGACTTGTCTTATTCCAGCTAACGCGCCCCCACCAAGCATGTACTTCGCGCCGAATATTCGGCGGCCGAATATTCGGCGCTTCGGCCGACAGCGTTGCCGAATATTCGGTATTCGGTATTCGGCCAATTCACTATTCGTGGCATCTCTAATCAAAATCCGTTGCTTGGTTTATGAGGTAAGTTGCCGAATGTATGCGAACAGACGGGAACGGATAGCGACATTGTTTTATACTATGTAGAGAACTATCTCTATCTACATCTCTATCTCTATCTATATCTACTAAGATAGAGATGATAAGTTAAGCACAAATGACCCAGACTGTTTGATTAAAAAAAACAAACCATTTATCAATAAGTGACCGATAAGATTGGTTGATATAAATGATTCAGTTCTTTGACCCGATTCGAATAGTTTCCAACACATCTATTTTTTTTACCAGGACCCCAATTCTCGGGTCATGCGAGACGCTATCTCGCATGCCACATACGTCAAAAATGACAGATTTCCTTGGGATTTGACAGTTATTCTCGTGCGAGATGAATCTCGCATGAACCCGGAATAGGGGCCCTGAACGTCAACAGTATGTCAGCACTGGTGCTTTGGGTTGGGTTTGATATCAAGATAAATATGCCCTTTGATAATTATCAAACAGATATAAGCCTAGCAACTCTGTTTTAACTAATATTACGTATCAACATATACGTTAGAAGCAAGTAGTTTAGTATATAATTTACTAAGATTACCTTGATTGTAAAATGTGTGTAATTTATACACAAATTATACTCATTTCACAATCAAGGTAATCTTTTATAAATTTATTGATAATTTTATGAATAAAACTTGCAAACCAAAATACGAGAAGTTATTCATCATAAATCAGTTACATCTGACTAGAAGTCCATTATTTATAAGTCTGTGACATATACTGATACATACTTTGACCAGGCTTCAGTCCCCCCTTTTGTAGGGGTTTTATTATGGTGGCTGAGGAAATGAGCCGCCGCCTCACACAATGAGTGCCCTCAATGGCTTTTTATTGAAAATGACGCACCTTTTAAAAGAAACGTCATTGTTATCCGACTGCCGCCGGGAGGGAGGGTTAGTGTGTGGTTATTGTTTCAATCTCTATTAACCCCAGACGCAGATAAAGGGGTGTTATCCACACAATCTACACTAATGTACAGCTGGGAATCTTGTATAGTTACCAGTACATACATATGAGTTGCGGAGTTAGTTATAGAATTCCTCTTGCATATTATAGTTCGGTTGTCCAGTACCAAAGTAGTATCAGAGGGATTCCACTCCGCACTGTATGTACGCTCGACCGCCTTGCCCACAGAGTAGGCAAATCGCAGTAGGTTGTCGGCTTGCCGCGCGTCCGCTCGCTCGCCTTCCCGTGTCAGTGTAATTGAAAACGAATGCCGCGCAACCCCAACGTGTCGGCGGCAGTTGCGGGGGAAGGCGGGCTTATTTTCACATAAACTACAAAAACTTGGTTAAACTTGCTCATTCATACTATCGGCGTGGATGTATGTGGACAGTACTTGCATTGCCCACGCGTGGGCGGGTCGTAACTTTTACAGGCCTTCGGGTAAGTACCACCGGTTTTCTGTATTTGCATTATCTATTTATAGATCGCTCTTGAGCTGTTAAGGTATAACATAGTATCCCATCAAAAACAAATAATCATCGTATCGTGGAATATGTGCGAGTGAAGACCAAGCTCACTCTGAGGGTCGAGCGGTTGGAGTTCCGCCATGACGTGAATTTTAATTCATTTGTGTTGAGAGTTCCGACTGACCAGCTGTCGACCTTTACAAGAGAAAAGTTTTGGCTGAAAGGTGTTCCTGCGGCTCCGTGGCCGGTTAACTGACAGAACAGACTGAACAGACTTCACGTGTTATGCAATTATGTTAGTCTTTAAGGTATTTATCTATGGCCCTTTACAGCCTGCAATAAACTTATTCTATTCTATCCTAAAATATAAATGTGAAATGAGAGCCAAGTTCAACATTATGATATATGTCTTGGTTGTTGACTTCAACGACAAAAGAAGTGAGAACTAAGTGGGTGCAAGTTCAATTGTCAGTCCTGAAATTTATTTATAACGACATAAAATATTTTTCAATACAGTTGCTCAAAAAGTGCCCTTTTTTTGGCTGTTTTGCGTGCGCAAAGTTCGTTTTTGCGAACTAGTGCGATTTACTTTTCTAGTTTTTTTTTAATTTGTACTTGTTCCAATTCACAACTACTTACCAAAGAGTTTTTATAGTTTTAGTTTGTACCAAGACGTAATAAAACTAAAAACCTATTATTAATGTAAGAATATCAAAATATTGAGATTTCGTATTTTATTACTAGCCTGTTCATCAAAAAAATGTGATTATTGAAATAATAACAGTCCTAAAAACAGTTCTTATTAAGGTGGCTGAATGGAACGGAATTCTCTGAGACAAAAACATTGTTGGCCTGTTTAAAGAGCAAATCGACCAATCGCATCAGCACGCTGATCACTGATTCGACCAATCAGAACACGACTTGTGCTGCATACGACATAAAATCGACCAATCAGAACACTGGGTCTTTTCTGGTACCCCATATTTATTTACATTAAAAAAATAAGGTTCTTTTTAGTTCCACTTCTTCAGAAATAAATAGCAAAGATATTCAAACAATAAGCGATTCTGGGTGTTATTAAGCACTTCGAAGCGCTTCGCTAAATTAAAAAATAAAACGCCTTTGAATGACTGGCCACTAAGAACGGAATCGTTAAAAAAAAAGTAAAAATAGGCGGGAGAGTGAAAATATTAATGTTCCCGGCAAGAATATTTCGTAATCCTTTAATAATTGTCCTAACGCTCACATTAATATCTATTTGAAAAAAAAAACTTTCATTGAGTTGGCTGAATAGCAAAAGCCATTGCCTTATGAAATACGACAGCTAACAAAAACGCGTCTAATTTGTTAAAAATTTTCACTGCTAAAGTTTGTACTTACTTTACTTTAATTAAGAGCTTCAGTAAAAGTCGCAAATTTATTGTATTTTTTTCGCAACTGTATTGAAAAACGTCGTTCGATACACGCGCGGAAATGTCATTCTTCACTCGTCCCGAGTCTTGCCACTTGCCTGCGGCTCGTGGCAAGATATCTCGGAACTTGTGAAGTAATGACATACCTTCCGCACTAGTATTGAAATGTACTATTATGACAACTCAAAATATCATTTCTTCTAACTTAGGATATTATATATTGAAACCTAAGGTCTGACTTGGCTCGTTCTAATTATACGAATTATATAGCCTTCGCAAATTCTAAAACTGTAGGTTGTTATTTTATTCTTTCGAAAATTTGGCTTGCTGGTAGAAACTAGTCATCGAACATAGCGCACCCTTAGAATTAAAGCGACTCAATTCTAAATATGATATTACCAGTGATCGGCACCATGCGTGCAACACCGCGGGATTCCGAGTAGAAATCTTAATATGGACATGATTATAATCCCGTGATCGTGTTCGAAAAAATAATTGTATTGAGTGTTATATATTTGTAAATAGACGTTTGAATATTCAATAAACTCATAAATTGTATCATTAGCCATTATAGAAAATATTGATATACTTTGAATTTTGATTATTTATATTTTACATTTACTTTTTACACTCGTATAAAATATGTATGTAAATGCTAAAATGTAATCATTTGAAGTGCAACAAAACCCTTTGCCAGACTACCTGGCTTGTCAAAAGTCACTTTCGGATTTTCTATTGTTTACGTTTATGACCAAACGCGTAGTTGAAACTGGTGCGAAAAAGACTGCTAATAGTAATAGTCACATAAAGAGTTGATGCCATCCTTTTCTGATTTACTCATAATGATTAAAATCATAAATGTTGATTTCCTTTTACGACTCGAATCCCGGAATCCCGGGGCATATCCATATTAACATAATGATTAAGGTCATTGACACCGTGTTGCACGGATGGTGCCGATCACTGGATATAACCCAAAATTAAACCTTATGTCTTTTAATTAAGGCGATATTTTGGGACGTGTATTATTCAGAAATGGGTCACTTTAATTCTAAGCGTGCGATAGGGTCTTCCAAGACTGTTTTAGTAGGTAATTTATAATAACAGTTGACATGTGTTCCGCGTTTGTAGATTGCATGATTGTATGGAGACCTTGCACTTCGTGTTCATAAGTTGGCGGAGCAAGGTCTTAAATTGTGACAGACTTCCGGAATAGCGGCTTACACCTACGCTTGAACATAAACTGTATGCCAGTTTGCATATGCCGTACGGTGTGCAAAGCCAGAAATATAAAAAAAAAATTGTAACCGAAATTTCTTTTTTTTAATGTTAAACATTCAAATTATTAAATTTTAATGCTTTTTTTTTTTAATGAAATAGGAAAGCAAACAAGAAGTGGGTCACCTGATGGTAAGTGATCACCACCGCCTATAGACACGCGCAACACCAAAGAGATTGCAGATGCGTTGCGAACCCAGAGGGCTAAGATGGAATACCTCTTGTGCCAGTAATTACACTATCTGTCTTGCTCTCCACGCCGGGACACAACAGTGCAAGCACTGCTGCTTAGCGGCTGGATTAGCGAGCAAGATGGTGGTAGCGATCCGGACGGACCTTGCACAAGGTCCTACCACCCGCAAAATAAAGAATTAATATATACCTAATGAATAAATGACGACACAAAAAAAATGAACGATCAATGGCATTGCCAGTGCTCACGGCAACTGCTAACGCACGGCACGGATGCTGGGGTTGCAAGTTCTAGTCCTGCCATTACCCTAGATTTTTCTTCGTGTCGTCATACATAGCATTAATAAAATTCGAAAATAATGTTTATTGAAGTTTTTTATTTTTATTAACTCCCTGACGAAAACGGGAGGTGAAATAATTTTGATGTAGATGTGTGTCTGTCTGTGTCTGTTAGCTCTCAGTCTGTGCCATCGTTACTCTAACGGATGAACCGATTTGAATGAGGTTTTTTTTCAAACTGGGTTTCACAGAAATAAGCTTAATTAACCATTTACTATCTTTACAATTCCCTTCGGAAAATCCATACAAGTTTTATAACAAGGGAAAACCACGAGGGTCGAAATCCAGTACACGCAAAATTGCACCTTAACGCCTAAAGAATAGAGTTACCTTTCGTAAGAACTGTAGTTAACTTTTTAAAATTGATACTTTGTTCTACGGCTTCCGGCAATTGAGAGTTTGAGAAGGAAATTCACTTAAAGGTTTTCTGATGAGCTGAATTGAACTTTATGTCCATTGAAATAAGCTCGGGAATGGTAGAGTTGTTTTAACGGTACGTGCGGGCGCTTTGTAAATTGTCTAAGTGTGGTACCTTAAGGGTCAGGTCAGGCGTTGCGTATACGTCGCGTATGCGGCACGGCTCCAACTGCGAGTTGTTGCGAGTTGTGTTGTGTGTAAAATGTTTTTATTTTTTATAATTATACGGCGGAACTAAAAAATCTGATATTATTTTGGTTTACTAAAGAAGCTAGTTACTTTGTAATGAAAAAATATCCAAGCACTTTGCTGGAGTTCATCCATCGCGAGTTACTTGGTCGGCTACACTGTTATTTATTCAGTGCTATTAACATTGATATTATAATGCATGGAAGGACAGTGTCATACTAAATGACAGCGGAAAAACGGCCTGACATGAGAATACAGGTTGACGCCAATGTTACAAATGCAAATTATTAGTTTACCATTTATAGTCATTGGATTTACAATTTTACATCTAACTGCATAAAATATAATTTATTAAGTTTTGTTGCAAATAAGTTTTTTTTTAAAACAATAGTATTGACAGCAGCGCCGTCGGCCCGACAGACTGCCAGCGCGAGCGATTGTCGATTTATTGTACTTTTTATTCTACTTTGAGGCCATTTTTCAAACACTGACTAAAAGTCCATTATTTATAGGTCAGTGGCTATTAGTCAACTTGACCGCAAGACAATGACTTCTGGATCATTTATAACCCTCATGACAGACAGACAGACAGTCGGATGACGGACGACTTGTCTTGACCTCACGAGATAGCCAGTGTTGACAAGGTGATTTGACTGCGTTTGTATGTCTTTATGTATGTATAGAGTGAATCCATACACACTGTATGTCCTCATTTGATACGCAGTGGAGAATCAATGCTAACACAGTAAAAAATGAATTTACCCCCGATTCCGTACCGCAAAAGGAAAAACGGAACCCATATAGGATCACTTTGTTGTCCGACCGTCTGTCTGTCTGTCTGTCTGTAGTTCTAAGGCATAAAACAGCATAGAAAAAAATCACTGCTATAGGTTAAGGTTTACAGGGTGAGAAGCGTTATCGCCATTTGAGATGTGTTCTAATCTTTCCCCTCTCTTTGTTCCAGTTCAACTCCAAAATGGCCACCGTTAGAAAACTCCACGTTCAACGACCTCAGCCCTTGTGATACAAAAGCCTATTATTAACCGTTCCTGTAGCAATACGTCAATTAGAAACCAAAGCCTCTAGGAGATCTATTTTTAACCAAAGCTAGCTTAAGTAGTAATCGGCTTGCGGACACTAGAAAATGTCGAATCATATGCCTATATACAGCCAAGTTTTACCCAAATCACAATATCGTAAATCGAAACCTGTCAGCACAAGAGAGCGGCCACAAAACTTGGCGAGGACTGACTTTGATCCCTTGAACTATAATCACGGAGGGAACTTTCAGTTGCTGAACGCCCCTTTAGAGGTCAAGATGGAGAGGGGAGAGAGGACGGAAAGGGAGAAGAAGGAGAGGAAGAGCGAGACCAGAAGGAGGGCGCAAAGGGCGGAGGGGAATGATGGGAAGGTTGAGGCTTATCTGAGGCAGAATCAGGTCAGCATAAGGCAGCAGCAGCATAGGCATTCGGCTGTGCGGCAGGCGGAGCATAGAGTCAATTTGAGGTAAGAAATTATAGCACATTACATTCCTAGGGCGGCAAAATAAAGAGTATGTCAGATCGTAGATAGTTGGCGTACTAGTAGCCGAAGACGAAGACGATGAAAATGCAATCTGAGGCTTTCTTTTTCACTCATCGAGATGTGTATTACAGTCAACCAATTTGTGTCATAGGGGCGACCGTAGAACGTTGTCGCATTGTGTCATCGCTGAGACATTATGACATTTATTCAGAAGTCATTATGACATTGATATTTAAAAGGTTTTACAGTGGCCTATGAATCAAACTGGTTGACTGTACAGTCAAGGAAATTGAAACACGCACCACCGTAGAACCTAGTTGAAGAGACATACGCATGACATTTGTATGACATAGCCTGGCGTTTAACGCGTCGCGTCATTGCGATAGGGTTCTAAGGTGGTATGTAAATATATTTCCCCTACTGTACGTACTGTTGTGTAGTCGGGGCTGGAAAGTAGGATTTTCTGCCCACGTAAACAAAGTTATAAACAGCGGCTGTGTCCGGAATGCGTTGCAATGCTTTGTGTTGTCAGAAAGTTCGCGAGTGTACGTTCAACAACTCGCCAAAGTTTCATCGCTATCGGACGAATGTTTCAGGAACGTGTAATACAAACAAAAAAAAATTTTTTTTTTGGTGAATATTGCGATGAATCGAATTAAAGTAGAGTCAGTCTCAGAAGTAAGTTAACACTTCAGAACCTTGTCGTAGTTAACGTATGAAATGAGAGTTGTTCGAATTTGTCACATTACTGACAGCGACGAGGTACTAAAACGTTTATTTATTTATTTAAACTTGATTGCACAAGAAATACAGAATGTACAAAAGACGGACTTAATGCCTTAAGGCATTCTCTGCCAGTCAACCTTTGGGCATAAACAGAAAAGTTGCGGGCGGTGCGGATAGACAACAATGTTCAGTTACATCTGAATTCAAAAAAGGAGGACGTTTTCAATTTGACGACCAGATAGCTTAGAGACCCTGACTACGAAGCTAGAGGTTGTGGGTTCGATTCCAACAAGAAGCAAATGCTTGTATGTTAAATATGAATATTTGTACCTGAGTCGTCGATGTTATGTGTATTTATCTAACTATGTATATTCATCTGTTGCGCAGTTTCCATAGAAAAAGCTTTGCTTAGTTTGGGACTAGGTCAATTGATGTAAATTGTCCCAAGATATTTATTTAATTTGTCGGTTTTTCGTTTCAGATCTTTGCCCCTAAACGAGAACGCGACCTCTCGCGGCCACGACCGGACCCCGACTGACCGGCATCGCGGCTTCCACGAGCGCGAGCGAGACGGCAGAGAGCACCGGCGCGAGCGCGAGAAGGAGAGAGACAGAGACAGGGCCGAGGCCGTTGACTTTGACGGTAAGCATAGACACATGAGTGAATACGCTACAGAGTAATTTATAGATTTACTTATTCATAAACGCCTCGTAAACGATTGTTAGTTATCATGTTTTATGTCTTTATCTGTCATTGTGACGTTTGCCCTCAAATGAAAGGGACAAAACATTTCTTAGCTTAAAAAGATTTTAACTTTTTATGAATAAGGGGGTCAGGCATTACTTTGCGGAGGTCTATATCAACAAACAGGTTAATTTCCCATCATCTCCTTTCTTGCGGGTTTAAATTCTGTCATTAACAATGAGGGTAGTTTGGATTGGGAAAAAGTATGTGGGTAGTTTGACAGACATAATAATGTATTGGGGGTTTTTTTTTTTCGAGGGTACATTGAACGAGTTTTGTGTTTTTAAAGGGCACTTGTGCAAAAATGCTATATTGATATGTATAGTCGACCAAGTAATTGCTTGACCATTTTTGAACCTTATCCCTTTGTAATACGGTCGAAAAGTGATCAAGCAATTTCTTGGTCGACTATATATCCCTTGTCTAGTACCCAAAGATACAAGCTATGCTTAGTCTGGGACCAGGTCGATTGGTGTGAATTTTCCAGGGATATTTATGTAACATTTGTTTCTCGTCCTCAGGCACCCCCCTGACCCCGCCGTCCTCCCGGCCGGTGCGCAAGTCCTCGTCGGCGCACCGCGTCACGGAAGCCATATCTACCGACAAGCGGCGCTTCTTCTGCCGCGAGTGGGCATTCCAGAAGATAGCGCACTGCCTCGAGCAGCGCCCGGTCAGCAAGACCTGCGGGGCGCTCATACTAGGTCAGTCCAAGTTGTATTAATAGATTCAGGCGTTACTTTGCGGAGGTCCATATCAACAAACCGGAACAAATTAACTTGCTACTCCGCGATGATGCCTCGTATAGAGGCGAAACGCGCGTCGATCGTGTAGTTTTTAGTGTTTAGTGGTGGTGGTGTGTAGTTGAGTCTGTGTGATATATGGGCCAAAATTCTTTTTAGTGCCTAAAAAAAAAATTGAAAATGTATAAGCACTTTTACAAAATTGTAGAAGTCTCGAAATATTTTCCTAGTAATATTACGTTAGTTCTCAACCGGGCCCCAATTTTTGTTATGAATTTACCCACCATCCTGGGTTTTTTATTACAGAAAATTCTCATTTGGTACCCAAATTACCACTGCGTTACCAGTCCCCATGACTCCTCAAGAATAGCGTCCACTGCGTTACCAAACAATAGTTTTTTTCTTATTCTGACCCCAAATATTTTTATAACAGTTATCATTCGGGTATGCGTATGTCATTCCGAATTTAAAGATAACATATTATTTTAAGAATATCAGGATAAATAAAAAATATCCGTTAAAATGTACAAGGGACATTTTATTAGGCATCAAAAAGAATTTTGGCCCATATGTTGTTTCGTGTGGAAGCGGAGGAGGGTGGGTTTTTGCATGAACATTTATATATGTGTCGCACAGACGCAGCTATTTTGCACGAGCCCGGCACTGGTTTCGCGGAGTAGCAAGGTAATTTGTTACGGTTTGTTGAGCCCAGGTTGCTCTATTGAATGAGTATGTCGTACAGGTACAAGGTGCTGATGTATTTGCTGATATACGATATGATATGATACTGATCCGATTATGGTAGACATGACGGAAGTGCCTAAAAGTATCGATATATAAATATGTTATCGTCGTTTTTTGGACATATCGATATCGATATTAATATATTTAGTAAATAATAATCGATATATCCAGAAATCCGTGCCATTTGACAGAGGATATTGGCGCTCTTAAAGTCTAGAATGTTTAATTTATGTAATCGATTTTTTGTATATTTATTTTTATACATTCAAATTAAATTTAAAATGCACAACACAAAGGGCAATGACAGGACTCGAACGTGCAACATCAGAATTTCGTGCCGTGCGTGTTTAGCCTACTATGATTCAATCATAAATAAAAAGTACTTATAAACTTTGGTTGGATGATCTGAAAAAAAAAATGTCGTTCGTATGAAACGCGTGAGCATTAATCATTACACACTCAGCTCCCTTATCGCGCTCGCGTACTGTTCCCGCGAATAATGCCGCCTCTACAGACCAACATAGCACACTCGTATCATAATTTACTATTATGGATTGTCATAGGCGACGCCGGCAGCGGTAAGACGGCGCTGTGCCAGGAGCTGAGCGAGCCCGGCCAGGGTCCGCAGGCGAGGCAGCAGCGCGCGCTCAACCGGAGGCTGCTCGCGCGACACTTCCTGCAGGCAAGTTGCTCTCAACTACCATTGGTCGCTCCGATGAGCGATAGGGTTAGAAATGACAATTATCAATAATAATTATTTTGATGGTTATCTTGGTACTTATCTTGAGACTGGCTATGATAATTGAATGAATTGTTACATTTTCTGTGAAAACTTTACAATTTAACTGTAGAATTAAGTTGAAATATTGACAATTTCTCAGAGGCAAGTCATGATGGACTGTAAATCAAACTTAATAACACCTGTATTACTCATGACAATAAAATAAATAATTGACTGATTGAATTTGTGAAATTGTATTTCTTGTAGTTTTTGTGGTGTCTCACCCACTGGCTAAAAATTCTGGTCAGCCCGGCTACTCGGTTTTAGGACCTGGGGTGCAATTTTTGAACCTCACCAGGTGACTAAAGCTCACTGAAATGGCCGAATCTCCATGAAAAACGGCCATTTTGGTGAACTTTACTCACCCGGTGAGATTTAAAAATCGCACTCCTGGCAACCCTAGCCATAATAGTACTATCTCGCCTACCACTTTGCAGGGGCACAGCGAGAGCAGCCTGCGGCCCGGCGAGTTTATCCGCTCGCTCGCGATGCAGATCCTTAGCCACTCGTCGCGGCGCGCGCGCGCGGACACGAGCGAGCGGGACGGCTCGCCGCGCGACTGCGACGGGTGAGCAGGGTTGCCAGATGCGGGGATACCAAATAACGTAGCTTAAGAGCGTACGAACGGAGATTTGGCAACGTCGCCTATAGCTGCCAAATATTTAGCTGTTTTCATTGATTTATCAAAATGAATGAGTTAAAATACGGAATATAGCAACGTTATGTACTAGAACTTGTGTTCTTACATTTGTTGGTAAGTAGTAAACCTTATATACTTATACCGAAATGTAAACATTTACAAATGGAAAGTTTCCAAATGCTTGTTTTACACTTAATTATAACTATTTAGTATAACTGTATTAACTATTGCAATGCATTATCTATATTTTATAGCATCTAATATATTTTAGTGCATCACGTTGCTATATTCCGTATTTTAACTCATTCATTTTGATAAATCAATGAAAACAGCTAAATATTTGGCAGCTATAGGCAACGATGCCAAATCTCTGTTTGCACGGTCTTAATCCAGTTTAGTTACATTACAAGTTGCATAGAATGTCAAATCACACATTTGTATATTGAGATCGTTAAAATTACATGATAACGTTGTCATACATTTTACAACTGGCCACTAAGGTTTTCCAAGCCTGTTCATGAGTATGAAAAGTTCCACGCCGCACTGTAGGTACGCTCGTCTGCCTTGCCTACAAAGTAGGCAAACCGCAGTAGGTTGTCGGCTCGCTGCTCGCTCTCGCCGTGTCAGTGTAATTGAAAACGAATGCGACGCAGCCCTAGCGTGTCGCCGGGAGTTGGGGGGAAGGCGGGCGCGGGCGACGCGTTCTTTTTAACGCGCACGGCCTGGCGAATGTGTATGAAGTGATTACCAACTTTTTGTGCCTGTCAATAAAGTAGGAATACGTTTAATCGCGTACGTTATAGAGAAGTTTCTGTGCGTTAGTACTATTGTTTATTGTGTGGTGTGGTATGAGAAATGACGATTTTATACCGCACTGTTGCAGACGTAACTCGGACGAGGAACGGCTGATCAGCAGGTTCCAAGAAATGGGTGACGACGGCGAGGAGAGCTCCAAGCCGCTGCTGGGTGACAGCGAAGGTTTGTCCAAATAATACATGAGTTTTTTATCGTAATTTATACATTCAGGCTTACTTTGCGGAGGTCCATTTAGACAAGCCGGAACAAATTACCTTGCTACTCCGCGAAACCAGTGCCGTCTGTGTGATACATGTTTCGTGTGGAAGCGGAGGAGGGTGGGTCTTTGCACAGACGCAGCTATCTTGCACGAGCACGGCACTGGTTTCGTAGAGTAGCAAGGTAATTTGTTCCAGTTTGCTACTTGAATCGTTTTCAATTTACGTTACATTAGTTAAAGAAACGATAAAATTGTACCCCGTTTTTTAGGTCGTAGTCGGATAATTAACGTTTTTAATTCCATTTTATCGGTAGTTAACCAGGAACTTTGGTTTAATAACCGTAGCTAACGGGTTTTCTACAACTATAGTTACTATGGTCTACGGGTACTAACTGCATTCAAGGGGGGGGGGGATCACTTACCATCAGGTGACGCACTGGCTCGTCTTCCTTCCTATAAAAAAACCCGACCAAGTGCGAGTCGGACTCGCGCACCGAAGGTTCCGTCATCAACAACATCTAGTATCACATTTTTGTTTTAGAAGTGTAATTTTTTTTTGTGTGTATTAACTGCAAATTTACGGTTTGGATTTATTGTTTTATTTGTGCTGTGAGACCTTGCTTTTTGCTAAATTTCATAGTTCTAGGTCAACGGGAAGTATCCCATAGGTTTTTGAGTGCCTTGCGAATGTATGAAACATGCGGCATAAACGGCCGTATCTTTTGATTCCGTTGACTTAGAGGTTTGATTTTCTCACGGCTCTAAGGGACTGCAGACTTGAGTATTTGATATTAATTTCAACTCAATACCTCCACGCGTTCTTGAGAAAAATGGTCTTGACAGACAGACAGACGGACAACGAAGTGATCCTATAAGGGTTCGGCTTTTCCTTTTGAGGTACGGAACCCTAAAAAGTTCTAAATGAGAAACTTTCTTTTCCAGACCAACGCACAGACGAGGAGGAGAACAGTTGCGGCCGCCGCCCGCGCACCATCGACCGCATTCACGAGCGCGAAGCCTACCTCGACTCGATGGTTGGCGACGCGCAGCTCACCAGGCTCGACGACGTGAGTGCACGGCCACGCAGACAGACAGACACACACACCGGCCGGCGGACATGTTACCCACACACTATATTAGTCGTCCAACCTGACACACACATTTTATTAACAGACTTCGACACTCAAATGACACACTTAGTTCAATGAATTGACACCCCACACACTCATCATCATCTCAGCCACAAGAAGTCCCCTGTTGGACATAGGCCTCCTCCATGGATTTCCAAAGTGACCGGTTGGAAGCAGCATGCAACCAGCGCCTTCCTGCCAACTGTGTCTGAAATCGAGAGTGTATGATCAATGTGTGTTACCAGTGATGACTTATGGCACTGAAACGTGGCCGCTTACTATGGGCCTTATAAGAAAGCTCAAAGTCACGCAACGAGCTATGGAGAGGGCTATGCTTGGAGTTGCTCTGCGTGATCGAATCAGAAATGAGGAGATCCGCAGACGAACGAAAGTAACCGACATAGCCCAGCGGATTAGCAAGTTGAAGTGGCAGTGGGCAGGGCACATAGCACGGAGAACTGATGGCCGATGGGGTCGAAAAGTTCTCGAATGGCGGCCACACACTATAGTTAAATTATAATTTAATTTAATCATTTATTCTCAGGCTACAAAGGCCCATAGACAAATACCTTACAGACTAACATACATAGAAGTATGTACCTAAGAAAAGAACAAAATTATTTCGGCGACGATTCGGCGTGGCTCCGATTCATCGACTATGTTAGTCGTTCAACCACTGGCACACACACTTTATTAATATGGAATATGTGCGAGTGAAGACCAAGCTCACTCTGAGAGTCGAGCGGTTGGAGTCCCGCCATGATGTGAATTTTAATTCATTTGTGGTGAGAGTTCCGACTGACCAGCTGTTGACCTTCACAAAAGAAGAGTTTTGGCCGAAAGGTGTCACATTCCGGCGGTTCCGTGGCCGGTTAACTGACACCGCGAAAGTGCTCACGTTACAGACTTCACGTGCTAGTAATTAAGTTATTAAGTAGATTTGTATAATAAATATTTATGTTAGTCTTTAAGGTATTTATCTCTGGGCCTATGCAGCCTGAAATAAATGAATTCTATTCTATTCTATTCTATTAACAGACTTCCGCACTCAAGTGACACTCAGTTCAATGAATAGACACCCCACACATTATATTAGTCGTTCAACCACTGACACACACACTCCCGCACTCAAATGACACACTCAGTTCAATGTCATTGACATTTTCGCTGGCGTCACTAGTGGACTCGCTCACTCGCTGACACACTGAGTTCATTGAAATTAACACTCACTGATTCTCTAATTTGCTGACACACTCAATTCATTGTCGTTGGTGCTTTCACTAACGGACTTCTTCGCCCACTGACACCAGTTTATTGACATTGACACTTTCTAGCGAACACACTGACTTATTAAAACACTCGCTCACTTGTGACGAACTCCCGTCATCACTCCTTTCACTTACTTACACACTCACTGAATGACAAATTCGTCATAACATTGTCTCTTAATGAGACACGTAACCTCAACAGAGATTGACAAACGCTCTTCATGAGATTTTTTTTTATACAACATAGGAAGGCAAACAAACCAGTGGGTCACCTGATGGTAAGTGATCACCACCGCCTATAGACACCAGCAACAACAAAGAGAGTGCAGATGCGTTGCCAACCCAGAGGGCTAAGATGGAATACCTCTTGTGCCAGTAATTACACCGGCTGACTTGCTCTCCACGCCGGAACACAACAGTGCAAGCACTGCTGCTTAGCGGCAGGATTAGCGAGCAAGATGGTGGTAGCAATCCGGACGGACCTTGCACAAGGTCCGACCACCCGCACATTCTAAGTTATTGACACACTTACTCACTGATTGTTAAACTCTCAGACCCACTAATAGTTACTGAGACACTAGACTAGCAGACTAATACTAAAACGCAGCAGGTACGCAGGTACTTGTCGTCTTCTCTAAACAAAGGAGTTTTTTTGCAGCTCCCAGAAATCCTTCCCCGCACCAGCGTCAAACCAACCAACCCATTCGACGCCGACGACAAGGAAAACCCTGACTTCCGCCTCTACGAGAACCACGAAAACCTGTTCTTGCGAAACATATCCCAACGCCAATCCAAGGAGATACGCAACTCGAGACTGTTGAGGCAGAGCTCGGAACCGCTGTCCGAGAAGAAACCCAGCGTCCTACAGAAGAGCCTGTCCACAGAACAGAAGTCCGAAAGCAACAGCGAAAACGAAAAGACGAACAGCCCCCCAAAATCCCGAATACCCATCTCGAATTTCCGCTATCCGAACAAGAGCGAGCTGAAACCGAATTCGGTCGAGAACTCGCCGCAGAAGGTTCGAGAAGAGAAAGAACTGCCGGAATATCAGAACGTTCTAGAACGAGAGAAAGTGAAAGAGGAGGTTCCGGTTGAAATCAAGAAGGACGCCGACGATCCGCCTCCTATACCCTCGCTGCCGGTTAGTCCGCGGACGCTGATAGCTAACGCGTATTACGACAAGCTGCTGTCCGAACCGGAAATTCAGCAGGCGTTGTTACCCCACAATTTGGAGAAGAATCCAGACGAGTGTTTCAAGAAAGCTCTGCTGTTTCCTTTGTTGGAGATAGACCCGCCAAAGCAGTGCTTGTTTTTGCTTGTGGACGCTATCGATGAAGGCGCGGTGAATGGTAAGGTTTGCTGATATTATAATGCATGGATGTACAGTGTCTTACTAAATGACAGCGGAAAAACGGCCCGACATGAGAACACAGGTTGACGCCAATGACACAAATGCAAACTATTAGTTTACCATTTACAGTCATTGGATTTACAATTTTACGTCTTACTGCATAAAATCATAATTTATTAAGTTTTGTTGCTAATAGGTTTTTTTTACAAAATAATAGTATAGTCCGACAGACTGACAGCGCGAGCGATTGTCGATTTCTTACTTTTTGTTCTACTTTTGATGCGGCCATTTTTTAAACGTTGACTAGAAGTCTATAGGTCAGTGGTTTGCTAGCTTTAATTGTGCTGCGTGTCATGAGTTAGTTAACCCTTTCAACGCCAAGAACGCTTAAAGGCGTCGCGAGGTGTCGTGCCCTTCACGCCAGCGACATTTTTAGTTGATCGATTAAATTCGCGTTTGACATAATGGCGACCTGGCGTTACTATCTGTTAAGCCTGATCGCTGACTGGTTGAGAATGCCTTACGCCATGAAGTCAGCATTTGTACATTATTTTTTGTATTGTGCAATAAAGTTTAAATGAATAAATAAGAAGCCGGCGCTGGCTGCCGGTGAAACTGGCTGAAATTGACTTAAGACCTAAGAATGATATAGCAGTGACCAGATACCAGTTTAAACACTTTGACAAGAGCCTCAACAACACGGCTGTTAGAGTCTACAATAAACAGGATGATACTATAAAGGATTGCCAGGAATCGAGGTCATTTGAAAGGCTACTAAAAGATTTTTTTGTTAAGCGACCGTATTATTCCATCAAAGAGTACTGCGCTCTAGATTAGACTGTATCGTTGCCTGTTTTAATGATATATTCAGTATTGGAGTGACCCAATCTATCTGTGACATTTTGACTTTTTTATTTATTACATTGTATTATTATTAAATTGGACATTTCATCTGGATTAATTGACCATAATAATATTATCCACCTTTCTTTAGAATAGAATAGAATAGAAATGATTTATTTCTCAGAATATGGTATACAGTAGGTGTTACATTTATATATTAACTCAGCAAATTCTGCCATATATATATATGCCTTTATTTTAATTCTGACTATAATGTATAATGTTTGCTTCTATTTATTTTCTTTCCTTTAAACATGCATTTGCACACATTGATGTATGTTTTATGCAAATAAAATATATTGATTGATTGACTGGCTTCGTCTGAACCTTGGTTAAGGCTCTCCCGTCCTGCCGCCAGGCCAGTGCAGCAGCGAAGGCGAGGGCGCGCGTACCGTGGCCGCGCTGCTGGCGCGCCACCAGCACCTGTTCCCGCAGTGGCTGCTGCTCGTGTGCTGCGCCCGCCGGCACTGCAAGAGCCTCACCAAGATGTTCACTGGTACGAACATACCACTAGGCTCCCCTCGTCCTGCCGCCAGGCCAGTGCTGCAAACCAAGTGTGAGCCCAGCCCCGAAAAGAGCTCCCCATACAAAGGGCGGTAACGTCTCCTCTAAACCTTAACCTATGGAGTACCACTCCGCGCTGTAAGCACGCTCGACCACCTTGCCCATGACATAGGCAAATCGCAGTAGGCTGTCGGCTCGCCGCGCGCGCGCTAGCTCGCTCCCTCTGTGTCAGTGTAATTGAAAACGAATGCCGCGCAACCCTAGCGTGTCGCCGGGAGTAGCGGGGGGAAGGCGGGCGCGGGCGGCGCGTTCCTTTTGACGAGCCTAGGTTTGTAAGTTTTGATTTTTTAAATATTCTTCATAGTTTCAAAAGACGCTTTTTTGTTATGTATGAAACTCCTAAACTGCAAATATTGCCAATAATATTGAATACGTAGTGACCATTGCTATCGATGGGGTAAGTTTTTTAAATTACTTTCTGCACATGTGCCGCCATGTATTACTTTCTGCTGGCTTGTCAGCTATGTAACACTCCACTTTCCGAATATGAAAGATGAAATAGTACATTACGCCCTGAGGGTGGTGATATAAAGAATGTCTCAGATCGCAGGAACTTGTCGCACGTAAAGGCGAGGGCGATAAACATGCGACCTGAGGTTTTGTTTGTCACCGCCCGAAGTGTGTACACAATTTTACGTCTTCCCCTGGCCAGGAAGTGGAAATTTCTGCTCGCGTAGCGGGCGGTAAATTGCTACTTACGGCCCTGGGTGACGTAAAAAATATGACATGTTGTCTCGTTCGTTGCAGGTTTCAGGAAGATAACGTTGGACGAGCTGCAGCGCGCGCACGTGTCCGCCGACGTCCAGCGATACGTGCTGTCTAGACTGGACACCGAACCTAGACTGAGGTATAGCTTTCTGGGAAAGAGATAAACAGGACAGAATGGAATGGAACCATTTATTTCATAAAAAATATCTTAAAGACTGTCATACGTCATTATAAGACAAAAAAAACATTAAAACAATAAAATTAGGACGGTTTTTAGTAAAATTAAAAACGGGCCTGCGGGTCACATATCATTGCATATCGTTTTGATTTACTTACAAGGTTTTCACGGTGCGTTTTTTTTAAACAGAGCTAGAGTATCAAGCGATTCGACCGCGGCTGCGGCCGCTGCCGCGGCATTAGACCACCTCAGGATCAAGAGCGACGGCTGTCTGCTGTATTTAGAAAAGGTAAACTTATCACGAGGTAATTTGTTCCATTTCGTTACCATCATTAATTTAAGTAAATTAAAATGTTACCTTTAATTATTTTAGTTTTTGATTTTTTTGTATTATAATGTTACCTAGTATATTTGACTAAGTTAGTAATAGGCTTAAACAGTTATTTAATACGTCGCATACACTTATTCTCTCAGTCGGAGACTGAATAATAGACGCTCCCAAGCAATACCTTATTTACCGCCCTTGACACGCAATGTACTATTGTCGCAGGTGTTGGACGGCGTTGCGGACGGCTTCATAGCCTTGCGGGAGATCAAAGAGATACCGGGCACACTGAACGGGCTGTACCTGTGGCTGGCGCAGCGGCTGTTTCACGGCCGGCGGTTCACCAAGGTATTATAGAATAGAATAGAATAGCATAGAATCATTTATTTCAGGCTGCATAGGCCCATAGAAAAATACCTTAAAGGCAAAAATACATATTTATAAAACAAAAACATTAACAACATTATAACTTTACTAGCTGTGCCCGCGACTTCGTCCGCGTGGAATACTGTATTTGAGGGGCATTCTTAATGAAGTTAAGCTAATTATTTTACAAAAAAAGACACGTACTAAGTTTACGTAACTTTGAATGTCATTTATTCATAGCGAATGAACAGTCTAAAAAATAAGTTTCAAGCTATAAAAATGACGATACTTCCATACAACTTTTCATCCGCCCTTTCAATCCGTTACAACCCTTTTTTCGCATTAAAAAGTAGTCTATGTCCTTTCTCACGTTCTAGACTATCTGTATACCAAATTTCATTTAAATCGGTTCATTAGTTTTGGCGTGAAAGTGCGACAGACAGACAAGAATTAGTTGCGGGCGATAAATTGCTACTTACGGCCCGGGGTGATAAGTTACCCAGCCAGTGATTGTTGTACAGTCAAGGAATTTATTTTCCAACCCATCTAAGGTTCAATATCATATAGCAAACTGTCACCATAAGAGCTATAGAGCAAGACGTTAGTTTGACTTATCGACCTTAATGCATTGCGAATGTCTGACGAAATTTCAACGAAATGGGTAGGGAATTAAATTAAATTCATTGACTGTACCGGCGCTCCCGGCAGGTTCGGCTGCTGCTTGACGTGTTGCTGGCGGCGCGCTGCGGCGTGACCGAGGAGATGCTGTACAAGTGCCTGCTCACCAAGGAGTGCAGCGTCACCCGCGAGGATTTCAACCGCCGGTTGCACCTGCTGCGGAGGTAAGGTTTTATGGAACCGGGAAATTAGCTGTCGATGTCTATCGACGCGTAAAATACATAAAAACAGCAAGAATTATTAGTCTGTTTCACCACTGTCTGATGAGTCCTCGATACCAATTTTAACAAATATCTGTGACACGGTCTCTGTTTGTGTCCATAGAAGAATTAGAGACGGCATCACAGATTTCAGTTGAATATAAATAAATAAATAAACATTTTGGGACAATTTTGCACGAGTCCCAAAGTAAGTCAGTCGAATATGATACCAGAAACTTATCAAAGAGTGGTAAAACAGGCCCTTTATCGACAACATCGGTCCTCTAATTTACTCGTCGTGTAACGCTTACTTTCCCACCAGTATCGCAATGTACTATTGCGCTACAAACAGTTTGATCCCAGTTCTCTAAACAAACTGGAACAAATTACCTTGCTTTCCGCGAAACCAGTGCCGGGCTCGTGCAAAATAGCTGCGTCTGTGCGACATACATATGTTCATGTAAAAACCCACCCTCCTCCGCTTCCACACGAAACAACATATATCACACAGACTCAAGTACACACCACCACCACTAAACACTAAAACAACACGATCGACGAGCGTTTCGCCTCTGTACGAGGCATCATCCGGATCAAATAGCACGACCGTACTATGACCGTTTGCATGAAGATATATATGTCGCACAGACGCAGTTATTCTAGCAACGTAATTTGTTCCAGTTTGTTGATATGGATGCAAGCAGCTCAAGACCGGTCGTTGTGGCGATCCTTGGGAGAGGCCTATGTCCAGCAGTGGACGTATTTCGGCTGAAATGATGATGATGATGATGTTGATATGGACCTCCGCAAAGTAACGCCTGATTCTATCAATTATCCCATTTCTCTGTCACCCCAGGATCTTAGTAATGGAGCGCGCCACCGGCTACCTATCGATCTTCCACCACTCGTTCGCAAAATGGCTGGTCGACGTGAAGCACTGCACGCGCCGGTACCTGTGCTGCCCCGCGGACGGGCACGCCGCGCTCGCCATGTACTACACACTGGACGCCAAGAGGTATACTGCAACGGTCGACCGGCCACTGTGCTGCGCCGCAGAATGACATTTCAATATTTCAACTTTTATTAAACAAAAAGTTAAATAAATAAATAAATAATAAATATCTCGAGACAATTTACACCAATTGACCTAGTCCCAAACTAAGCAAAGCTTGTACTATGGATACTAGACAATGGATAAACATACATATATAGATAAATACATACTTAAATACAAATAACATCCATGACTCAGGTACAAACATACATATTCGTCACACAAATATTTGCCCATACCAGGATTTGAACCCGGGACCTCTTGCACAGTAGGCAGACACATGTGCCACTGTGCCATACAGGTCGTCAAACAATAAAGTTGAAATAAAACAATTTAAACGGTTTATATCGCGTGTATTGTAACGAATCTAATTCCCGACGTTTCGAGCCCTTACAGGTCTCATGTTCACGGGCAGACTGTATGAATATGTACAGTCAAAGAATTCAATTCCCTACCCATTTCGCTGAAATGTGTCGTCAGACATTCGCAATGCATTAAGGTCGATATGTCAAACTAACGTCTTGCGCTAGTTAGCTCTTATAGTGACAGTTTGCTATTTGATATTCAAAGTCAAAGTCAAAATATTTTATTCAGATTAGGCTTACAGGTAGCACTTATGGATGTCAAAAAATTTACCACCGGTTCGGAAAAACCTCTGATGAGAAGTTACCGGCAAGAAACTCAAAGAGGTGTAATTTTTTAAATAAATCAAAATTACAATGTTATTTTACATCTCAAATATTTAAAATTTTTACAATTTAACACAGCAGGTGTACAATCTTTGGAGCCAGGGATCGCCAATACAGATCGGGATCATTTCCAAACATCCTTGTCCAAGATATAGTCGTTGACTTTACATATAATACGCCCGAGAAATTAATGTCTTCTTGACAATAGATTTAAATTTTGTATCATTTAGTTCAGTTATGTTTTTTGGAATTTTGTTGTAAAATCTTACACAATTTCCCATGAACGACTTATTGGTTTTAGCCAGTCTGTAAGTTGGAACTTTAAGCTTTCCTGTATTTCTAGTAGCCTTTGGCTTATCGACGTTGGTAGGGAAATTGCATATATTTGAACCTTAGGTGGGTTGGAAATTAAATTCCTTGACTGTATGTATGTAAACTCTTAATTGTACATAAGCACTTACAAAGACGCAGAAATATACAGGAAGTGGTACAAAGGCGAACTTGTCCCTTAAAGGGATCTCTTCCAGCTAACCTTTGATCAAAAGAGAGAGGATTTACTTATATTTAGATGATAAATTTCCTAATGATATATTTCTTTGCAGGCTGAGCGCCCTGGAGATCCACAACTACGTGTTCCACATGACGAGCTTGGAACAGCACATGGCGGCGCAGAAGAAGAAATCTACGTAAGATGACGTTGTATTTATTAGTAGCATATGTTTCTCTTTTACTCAAAATAGCAAGGCAGACGAGCAGGTGGCCTACCTGCAATGCTAAAGAGTTTGCAGATGCTTTGCCAACTAAGAGGGCTGAGGTGGAATACCCTTGTGCCAGTAATTGCACCGGCTGTCTTGCTCTCCACGCCGGAACACAACAGTGCAGGGGCGTATTTACCCTAGGGCCATGGCCCGGGGCGCCAGGCTGCGAGGGGCGGCAGCCGCCCCTGAAATAAAATACTTATCGTCCTTTGACGGGGCGCCAAAGCTAAATGGTCCGGGGCGCCAAAGCTGAATGGCCCGGGGCGCCAAATCTTTAAATACGCCTCTACATCAGTGCAAGCGCTGCTGCTAAGCGGCAGGTATAGCGAGTAAGATGGTGGTAGCGATCTGGACGGACCATCTTAGCCCTCTGGGTATGCAACGCCTCTGCAATTTCTTTGAAACACCAAGACACAACAGTGGGTGGCTATGTGCGGTGGTGATCACTTACCATCAGGTGACCCACTTGCTCGTTTTATTTCGTATGTTATCATGTTTTCTTTACATAGTGTAAAGTCGCTATTTTTCCTGTCTGTCCTGAATTTTTATAGCATACTAGCTTTTGCCCGCGACTTCGTCCGCGTAGACTTGTTTAATTGAATCAAGCAAACGTGCCCCCAATATGTGCAATCTGCAATATTTCCTGGACAAATTAATGAGAATTATACTCGTAGTTGCTTTGCTGCTCATGACGTCACGGCGGCGTATAACTCACTTATCGCTATCCCGTGGGAACTATTTTACGGGATAAAAAGTATCCTATGTGTTAATCCAGGTTATAAACTATATGTGTGCCAAATTTCATACAAATCCATTCAGTAGTTTTTACGTGATTGAGTAACAAACATCCAAACATCCAAACATACAAACTTTCACATTTATAATATTAGTAGGATCTTCGACCGTTTTCTCCTTCTAAACCACGCAACGGATTTTGATACAGTTTTCGCTGTCATTTAGAGATTTTTTTAGGGAATGTTTTTATGTACATTACATCCCGATTGTACCCATGCGAGGCCGGGATGGGTAGTATGTATATAAAAAACTAGCAGACGCCCGCGACTTCGTTCGCGTGGAATTAGTAGCCTATGTCCGTCAGGGATAGTATAGCTTTCTATCTGTGAAAGAATTTTTGAAATCGGTTCAGTAGTTCCGGAGATTACCCCCTACATACAAACAAACAAAAAAACCAACAAAGTTTTCCTCTTTATTATATTAGTGTAGATGTACCTATATATTAAACCTCTCAACGGTTATATTGTTCTAGCGATCCGGAGGAAGTGATAGACCTACACACACTCGTGCTGCTCTGGGTCCTGGATTCTGGGTGCGACGTGGAATCCGCCCTGAGGAAGGAAAATGACAATATACTACAGCTGGAAACCGCTGACAGTCAGGTGAATAGTTTAAGACCATTGTGTGCCCACCGCTCTCCATACAAACGGCGATAACGTTTTCCACCCTCTAAACCTTAACCTATAGCCATGATTTTTTTGTATGTTGTCATTTTGCCCTAGAACTAGGTTTGTATGTTTTGATTTTTTTTTATATAAAATTTATTTTTCTTTAAAATTGCATTTTGAAGACAAATTTGTTACTTCATTTTGATACTATGTACTTTTTTAAGTACTAAAAAGGAAGGTGGCAACTCTAGTTGCGTCCTAATTGTAGACGTGCGAAACCGTGGCGGGAGGCTAGTAATTAACAATATCAGTTGATAATTTAAATAGTATTTTATGCAACTGTTGCATAATGAGGGGTCTTATATCACGAGTGTGGTTTTATGAAACGAGCGTCAGCGAGTTTTCATAATAGGATCACACGAGTGTTTTAAGACCTAATTATGTACAGTTGCATACATTACTTTATCTACACATATATCATAAATGCTCTATAATGCGTTCAGAAGCCATAGGGCAATGACCTGCATTGCTACTAGCTACTTGTGCTAGGTTCCTATTAAATATCTATAGACTGCACACATTAAAATAATGTAATAAAAAATGGATTTGAACAAATATAGAAACAAATTAGAAAAATTCTCATAATAATATTGGTTGTTATAATGCTGGTCATTGCCTACGGTTTCTGAGCGCATTATAGAGCATTTATGATATATGTGTAGATAAAATGTGTTTTTTTAACGTAAAACTACCGTGAGACTCGGATATATTTATAAAACGGATCACTCACGTATTTTTACGTCGAGAAATGCCCGACATGTTTCGGACCGGTTCGTGGTCGTTAATCATGAGCCCCCGCGGCGGTGGCGCGACGACGACACATCTCCTGAACACACCCGACTGCCCGAAGCCGACTGGACCCCAATTCTCGGTTCATGCGAGATGCATCTCACGTGCGAGATTCGTCAAAAAGTGACAGATTTTCAAGGGAATTGACAGTTGTTTTCGTGCGAGATGCATCGCGCATAAACCGAGAATAGCCCCCCTGGTCCGAAACATGTCGGGCATTTCTCGACGTAAAAATACGTGAGTGATCCGTTTTATTAATATATGTTTTTTTGTTTACAATTTACATTGATTTTATGTTTTGTTACAGAAGAACGAAAGCAAAACTGAAGACAAAGAGGGCGATCCCGAGTCAGAGGGCAAGGATTCAATTTCGGGTAAGTTTTTTTTTTTTTTAAAGACAAGCTTTTGAATAGTGAGGCAGTCGAGTGGACCGCACAATCACAGAATAAATAACAGTACTAACGTACAGAAACTTAACTTTTACGAACGCGATTAAACGAATTCTAACTTTATTGACACGCACAAATAGTTCATATTACTTCATACACCATGCGCCAGGCGGCGCGAGTCAAAAGGAATGCGCCGCTCGCACCCGCCTCCCCGCAACTCCCGGCAACGCATTAGGGTTGCGCTGCATTCGTTTTCAGTTACACTGACTATAGAATAGAAAAGAATAGAACCATTTATTTCAGGCTGCATAGGCCCATAGAAAAAATACCTTAAAGTAAATAAATAAATAAATATCTCAGGACAATCCGCACCAATTGACCTAGTCCCAAACTAAGCAAAGCTTGTGCTATGGGTACTAGACAACGGATATACATACTTATAAAGATAAATACATACTTAAATACATAAATATAACGTCCAAGACTCAGGTACAAACATACGTGTTCATCATAGAAACATTTGCCCCTCCCGGGAATCGAACCCGGAGCCTCTAACTTCATAGTCAGGGTCACTAACCACTAAGCTATTCGGTCATCAAACACACACACCACAACACGTGAACACGTGTCCATTATATTTAGAGTAGAATAGAATAAGTTTCATAGGCCCATAGATAAATACCTTTATCTACACACATATCATAAGTGCTCAATAACGCGTTCAAAAACCATAGGAAATGACCAGCATTATTACAACCCACTGTTATTATAAGAATTTATCTACACATATATCATAAATGCTCTATAATGCGTTCAGAAACCGTAGGCAATGACCAGCATTATAACAACCAACATTATTATGGGAATTTTTCTAATTTGTTTCTATATTTGTTCAAATTCATTTTTTATTACATTATTTTAATGTGTACAGTCTGTAGATATTTAACAGGTACCTAGCACTAGTAGTTAGTAGCAATGCAGGTCATTGCCCTATGGCTTCTGAACCCATCATAGAGTACTTATGATATGTGTGTAGATAAAGTAATGTATGAAACTGTACATAATTAGGTCTTAAAACACTCGTGTGATCCTATTATGAAACTCGCTGACGCTCGTTTCATAAAACCACACTCGTGTTTTAAGACCCCTCATTTTGCAACAGTTGCATAAAATACTATAAAGACTAACATAAGTATTTATTATACATATCTAATGGTAAAGTCAAGAGGAAAGCTCTTTTCCCAGCAGTGGGACACTCAACAAGACAACAAAAAAAATCAACTAATAACTTACCCCCCTATTCATAAACGCTTCGTAAACGTTTGTTAGTTGACATGTTTTATGTCTTCATCTGTCATTGTGACGTTTGCCCTCAAATGAAAGGGACAAAACATTTGTTACCTTAAAAAGATTATTATTTTTTTATGAATAAGGGGGTTAATTATTAATTACGGGGTGCCAATTATACGAGCGTTTACCCTACTTAGAGATCCCTTAAGGGGATAAGTTTTGTGGACGACCGATAAGCCCAGTGGTTAGTGACCCTGACTATGAAGTTTGAGGTACCGGGTTCGATTCCCGGGAGGGGCAAATGTTTGTATGGTGAATATGAATGTTTGTACCCGAGTCGTGGATGTTATATGTATTTAAGAATGTATTTATCTATTTTATCTATATAAGTATGTATATCCATTGTCTAGTACCCATAGCACAAGCTTTGCTTAGTTTGGGACTAGGTCAATTGGTGTGAATTGTCCAGAGATCGCCTTTGTATAGTCGACCAAGAAATTGCTTGACCACTTTTCGACCGTATTACAAAGGGATAAAGTTCAAAAGTGATCAAGCAATTACTTGGTCGACTATACATCACTGTATCACTTTTTGTGATTTATGTTTTTTGTACAATAAATTATTTACATACATACTTAGGTACAATTTAAACTCCATTGACGCAATTAAACTGGAAATAAGGTCATTAATCCCTTGGTTTTCCTCATTAGGCGATGACAGTATATCGCACGCTTAGAATTAAAGTGACCCATTTCTGAATAATACACGTCCCAAAATATCACCTTAATTAAAAGACATAAGGTTTAATTTTGGGTAATATCATATTCAGAATTGAGTCGCTTTAATTCTAAGGGTGCGTATGTTTATAATTATTATTAGCATTTTTGTACCTTTGACTTCCTTGTTTCTTTGCACCTCGTATTTCCCTGCTGTTTGTCATGTTACCGCTTTTTAATACAAATAATAATAAAAAAAACTGCTATTCTACACTTTCTATACTAATATAATATAATTTAAATCTATTGTCAAGAAGACATTAATTTCTCGGGCGTATTATAAAATCAATGACTATATCTTGGACAAGGATGTTTGGAAATGATCCCGATCTGTATTGGCGATCCCTGACTCCAAAGATTGTACATCTGCTGTGTTAAATTGTAACGTTTTAAATATTTGAGATGTAAAAAAATAACATTGTAATTTTGATTTATTTAAAAAATTACACCTCGTTGAGTTTCTTGCCGGTATCTTCTCATCAGAGGTTTTTCCGAACCGGTGGTAAATTTTTTTGACATTCATATGTGCTACCTGTAAGCCTAATCTGAATAAAATATTTTGACTTTGACTTTGAATAAAGAGGTAAACTTTGTTTGTTTGTATTTTTTTTTATGAACTAGGGAGGCAAACAAACAAGTGGCTCGCCTGATGGTAAGTGATCACCACCGCATATAGACATCCGCAACACCAAAGCGATTGCAGATGCGTTGTCAACTCAGAGGGCTAAGATGGAATACCTCTTGTGCCAGTAATTGCATTGGCTGTCTTGCTCTCCAAGCCGGAACACAACAGTGCAAGCACGCGCAGGATTAGCGATCAAGTATATGGCGGAACTTTAAAGGTTCCGTCTTGACTACGGAACCCCAAAAAAGAAATTAATAGGTCATTAACTGACAATGTGTCATATGCTCTAAATTATATTAGCATAACATAACTGATTCCTCAAACTGATACTGAAATTACTACTAAACGCCCTTATCGCATCCTGTATACGTTCAGTGAACATGCAATTTTGAATTCCATTGCTCATGGTTTTTAGGGTGATAATTCAATAACTTAGGTACAGGGAAGTCTGTTTATAATTGTTTATTGAACAGTAGTTGCTTGTTTTTGTTTAAGAGAGGTTGTCTTTTTTTTGTCATTGTGACAAGATATTTTAGTGGAAACGTGTTTTTGTTATAAAAAATTTTTTTTTTTGTTGACGGTACTTTGGTTTTTGAGCTACATGGTCATACCAAATTTGAATACAATCCGACCACTGGATGTTTGTCAAAATTGACTTGCAAGATTTGAAGTAAATATACATCGAAGTGCAGTTAACTTAAATAATAGCTTGTTATTGTTTTGTCAAAGTTTGTGAATGGATATTGTGCTTTTTTTATAGTTTGGAGTGAATTAAAAAAAATCGTAAATGATAATTAGCAATGGCGGAAACCGAATTAAATCTGTTTTGTAAGTTTTCTTTATTGTATTTTTAAAATTTACATTCGTTCATTTACATGAATGTGCAGGTTTCCTCGCGATCTTTTCTCTCGCGGTAACAACAGTATTTAGACAAACTCATTGGTCCATGGCTACCGCTGGGAATCGAACTCGGTACCTCACAATCACAAGTCCACCCCCCTAGCCCACCAACCGTCTTTAAATGTAAAAAAAACCCAGTCGAATTGAAAACTTCCTTCTTTTTTTAGTCGGGTAAAGAAGAGACGCAAAGAGACGAAAAACAAAAGTACGTTGTTTCATGTCAAAGCGGAGGAGGGTGGGTTTTGAATGAAAATATATATGTCGCGCAGACGCAGCTGTTGCACAGCGCTGGTATCGCGGAGTGGCGAGGTGGTTTTTTTTATGAAAGGCAAACAAGCAAGTGCAAAACTTATGGAACAGCCTACGTAGATCTATGGGTCCAGAATACGGTTCTCACAGATAGACAGATCGATTGGTTCCAGTTTGTTGAGAGAGTTGTTTGTTTCAGATCCGTCTGCGCTGGAGTCGATAATGCCCGAGCTGGCGGGGCGCGACGCGCGCTGGCCGCGCGACCGCCGCGTGCTGCGCGCGCTGCTCGAGCTGAGCCGAAACGCGCCCGCGCCGCCCGCCGCCATGCCGCCGCTGGTCAGTGACATAGTGTAGTGCAAAGCCAAAGTCAAATGGTTGATACCAGTGATATTATAATACATGGATGTACAGTGTAAATGACAGCAGAAAAACGGACCGACATAGTTTAGTTACTGTAGTTTTGTTTATACACAAAACTTAATTAACTAAACTAAATGAATAAAGATATTTCGACTTTGACTTTGACTTTGACTTTACATATTGTTTTGCAGCTACCATCAGAAGAAAACCTCGATGCTCTAGAGCTGGAAGCAAAATTGGTGGAGCCCGAACCGGAGACGATCGACCCTAACGCCGTTTTTGAGATCGCGGCGCGCGGCGACGACGAAATGCTGACTGCACTGTTGAAGGTTGGTCTATCCCTGACGGACAAAGGCTACTAGTTTCGCACGAATTAACATATTTCAATCGTAGGGTCTCCGTTAGCAGCTCTTATTTATTTCAAAATAGCAATTTCGCTCTGTTGCTTAATCAATGTCAAGTCTTTTCTCAGTAGTGGTATATGTTTGCGCAGCGGCACCCGGAGCTGGCATTCGTGACGGACGCGAGCGGCGGCACGGCGCTGCACGCGGCCGCGCGCGCCGGCCGCGCCGCGTGCTGCGCCGCGCTGCTGCGCGCGGGCGCGCGTCCCGACGCGCCCGATGCTGACGCCTGGAGCGCACTGCGCGCCGCCGCCTGGGCCGGACACACCGAGGTTGGTGACGCTAGTGCTGTCTGCCGGACGGAGCGGCTTTCGTACTTGGCACTCGCGCCGGACCCCAGTGTCATTTCGACACTTTCGTAGCGCGCTTCGCGACTCAGCCTGCGTCTTTCCTGTTTAGCTGACTGGATGACGGCGTATTGAGCTACGGAGCGTCGGGCAGATCCGTGCTAGACGTTCGGGCGTCGCGTTTTTCATGACAATAAAAAATAGAATACCGCATTCGTCGGCTGGAAAATTGCGCTGTAATATCTGTTCGATTCTCTTTTCTTCTAGGTCGTGGAAGTTTTGCTCGAATTCGGATGCGACGTGGACTGCGTGGACGCCGACAACAGGACCGCTCTCAGGTACCGGCCGCCATGTTTTTTTTTGTGCCTACGCTCGACCGGATCGACAATGAACTAAGAGAGTGTTAAGCGGTCGAGTTACATCCTGGACGTCGGTCCGCAGGGCGGCCGCGTGGTCGGGGCACGAGGCGGCGGTGCGGCGGCTGCTGGCGGCGGGCGCGGCGCCGGACGCGGCGGACGCGGAGGGCCGCACGCCGCTCATCGCGGCCGCCTACATGGGCCACGCCGACATCGTGCGCGCGCTGCTCGACGCCGGCGCCAGCATCGACCACGCCGACGAGGACGGTCCGTACCGCACTGGCACGGGGGGCCGCCTACATGACTCGTTACGCGCTCCCCTATCGCGCTCTTGTACCGCTCGCGCGAATAATACCGCCTCGACCCAACTCGTAGTCCCTCATCGCGCTCTTGTACCGCTCGCACCAATAATACCGCCTCGACCTAACTCGTCCTTCCTTATCGCGCTCTTGTATCGCTCGCGCGAATAATACCGCCTCGACCTAACTCGTACTCCCTTATCGCGCTCTTATATCGCTCTCAGAATAATACCGCCTCGACCCTACTCGTAGTTCCTTATCGCGCTCTTGTATCGCTTTCCTAACAATACCGACCCGACCTAACTCGCACTTCCTCATCGCGCTCTTGTACCGCTCGCGCGAATAATACCGCCTCAGCTCGTATCACAATGTGCTATAACGTCCTCGCAGGGCGCACGGCGCTGTCCGTGGCCTCGCTGTGTGCGGAGGGCGCTGCGTGTGCAGCACTGCTCCTGGAGCGCGGCGCCGACGTGTCCCGCGCAGACCGCGACCGCGCCGCGCCGCTGCTCGTCGCCGCCTTTGAGGGCCACACGTAAGTATGAGCTTAGACCAGCGGTTCTCAAACTTTTTTTCTGACGAAACCCTTTTAGAAATCGTACTATTCGACGGAGCCCTTAAATAAAAAATAGTGTTGAACTATCATCCAAAGAGAAGAGGCGTATTTCAGTTTTTTTTTTCTCATTATAACCATCGTCAAAATATGGAAGTTTTTAAGAAAGGCGTAAAAAAATCCCTTCAAGGTCGGCAGCGCATGTGCTAACCTTCCGGTGTTGCAAATGTCCTATAGGCGGTGATATCCACCTTCCATCAACAACAAATACTCTTTATTGATTCACACAAGTGAACAAAAAGGAACATATACAGGGAAATTTTACATGCGATAAAACAGGCGGTCTTATCGCTAAGCAGCGATCTCTTCCAGACAACCTTTGGAAAGAGATACGGTGAAAAATAGCCAAAGTACAACGGTCAGTGCCAATTAAAAAGAACCAAACACACTCACAATAAAAAAAAAGTACATAAAAGTTTACATAGATAAATCATGTGGACAGTCTGCCTGTCTGTCGTTCCTTTTTTTTTAATACAACATAGGAAGGCAAACAAGCAGGTGGGTCACCAGATGGTAAGTGATCACCACCGCCTATAGACACCTGCAACAGCAAAGAGAGTGCAGATGCGTTGCCAACCCAGAGGGCTAAGATGGAATACCTCTTGTGCCAGTAATTACACCGGCTGTCTTGCTCTCCACGCCGGAACACAACAGTGCAAGCACTGCTGCTTAGCGGCAGGATTAGCGAGCGAGATGTTGGTAGCGATCCGGACGGACCTTGCACAAGGTCCTACCACCCGCAAATTTTCTTTAAAGTTCCTTTTACGTAGACAAAAAGTGAGTAAGTATGATACGAGTATGAGTGTCCAGTTAAAATACGCGGTTGTTCGTTGAGTCCTATACATACCTAGTTAGGGGCCGTTCGACATCTGCGAGCTATCACATCATTAACGAGTGTCGCGTTCTGACGCCCTGTGCGCCCGCAGCGACATCTGCGAGCTGCTGCTGGAGCACGAGGCGGACATCGAGGCGGCGGACCGCGGCGGGCGCGCGGCGCTGTGGGCGGCGGCGTCGGCCGGCCACGCGCGCACGACGCGGCTGCTGCTGTTCTGGGGCGCCTGCGTCGACTCCATGGACAAGGAGGGCCGCACCGTGCTGAGCACCGCGGCCGCGCAGGGTCAGTGCCGGAGTCCGACCGAAACTTCGGTTTCGGCCAAAAATCAAGTTTCGGCGGCAGTTTCGGTTTTGGCCAATATTGGCCGAAACTTTTGCCGAAACCGAAACTGATTTCGGAAGTTGTCGTGCACGCTCGCCTAACTTCGTTTCTCGCGGCGTCGGCGGACGCTGGTGGCCCTGTTCGGGAATTGTCGTGCGCCGTTCGGATAGCGCTGGAGCAACACAACTTAGTAAAATAATGGGTAAAATGCACCAAATTTCAGTATTTTAAGAAATTTTATACTTGACCACGTGAGTTTCGGTTTCGGTTTCGGCCGGAAAACCAGTTTCAGTCGGACTCTAATCAGTGGACTCCGCATGTATACTATAGTCGCAGAATGAATAACGTACAGAAACTTCTCTTTGCTACCGCGTTTAAACGAATTCCATCTTTATTGACACGCACAAAAAGTTCATATTACTTCATACACATACGCCAGGCGGCTAGCGTCAAAAGGAACGCGCCGCCCGCGTCCGCCTTCACCCCGCTACTCCCGGCGACACGCTAGGGTTGCGCGGCATTCGTTTTCACACTGACACAGAGGGAGCGAGCGCGCGGTAAGCCGACAACCTACTGCGATATGCCTACGCTGTAGGCAAGGCGGCCGAGCGTACCCACAGTACGGAGTGGAAGCCCCCTGGTTGTACTTAGTTCGTAATGATGACGAAATGATGATGATGCTTTGTTTACCAGGCAACGTGGAAGTGGTGCGCCAGTTGTTGGATCGTGGCCTAGACGAGAATCACCGCGACAACTCCGGCTGGACGCCGCTGCACTACGCTGCCTTTGAAGGTAGGTCGACTTACCACTGTCGTAACTAACGCTCCTACGTTGAGGGAAAACGTTATGAAGAGACCTGCATATTATAAATTAATGTGTAACCATGATTCTATGGGTCTGGTTTCCCTGTAACAGGGGTCACGGAGGTCAGATGGCAGTCGCTCCAATGTAATTCACCTGCCCAATCTAGGATCATTGACGTACCCCGAACTTGTACGGTTTAACACCGCACAATAGTTTAGCTTAACTCGCACTCTTACCATCAGGTGACCCACTTGCTTGTTTGCCTTCCTGTTGGATATTAAAAAAAACTCTACTTTTATTATGCGTCACTGCAGTATTATTTTACCTATAATAGCATTAATATAAGACTCACTTCATACAGATAAAAACCACTCAAAGTCAAAGTCAAAATATTTTATTCAGATTAGCCTTACAGGTAGCACTTATGAATGTCAAAAAATTTACCACCGGTTCGGAAAAACCTCTGATGTGAAGATACCGGCAAGAAACTCAACGAGGTGTAATTTTTTAAATAAATCAAAATTACAATGTTATTTTACATCTCAAATATTTAAAAAATTTACAATTTAACACAGCAGGTGTACAATCTTTGGAGCCAGGGATCGCCAATACAAATCGGGATCATTTCCAAACATCCTTGTCCAAGATATAGTCATTGATTTTATAATACGCCCGAGAAATTAATGTCTTCTTGGCAATAGATTTAAATTTTGTATCATTTACTATCACTCTTAAAACTAACGTCAGAGATACATGATCTTGCTATAACTTGCTGTGACTTTTACTTAAATAAACTATAAATAGAGTCATAACTTAGCTTTTACAACTATAGCTAGGAGCACTACTGAAACTCAGCAGCGGCCCCTACAGAACTAAAAACGGAAAAAGCGAATGAACGATCATATACAATACTTGACATGTTTGTCCACCCAGGTCACATAGAAGTGTGCGAAGCTCTGCTGGAGGCTGGCGCGAAGATAGACGAGACCGACAACGATGGCAAGGGCGCGCTGATGCTGGCCGCGCAAGAAGGCCACACGGCGCTGGTCGAGGTTTTAGTCGACGACTGGGCCGCGCCCGTGCAGCAGCACGCGCACGACGGGAAGACCGCTCTGAGGTAAACAGGACATCTAAAGTTAGTAAGGTAACTCTATAGTCGACCAAGTAATTGCTTGACCGCTTTTGAACCTTATCCTTTTGTAATTTCGATAACTGTTTTAATATCTATGGATACTAGAATAGTGACCCACTCGAATTTTGACAGCTGTTCCAAATTTAAATTCATAACGTTACAGAAATCGGTACTGTAATGACCATTACAGTACAGATTTGCATACTATCACACACAAGAAAATTCTTATAATAACATTGGTCGTAATAATGCTGGTCATTTCCTACGGTTTTTGAACGCATTATAAAGCAGTAACGGAATAGAATAGAATGCGTTTATTTCATGACGATAAAAGATATGTGTGTAGATAAAACTCCATTTCTTTATTCGACTCTGATATGCACGTGTAGGTTGGCAGCTCTGGAGGGTCACTTCGACACGGTCCGCGCGCTGCACCAGCGCGGCGCGGACGCAGACGCCCTGGACGCGGACAGGCGGAGCGCTCTCTACGTGCTCGCGTTGGACAACCGGCTCGCGATGGCGCGCTTCCTGCTCACAGAGTGCGGCGCGCGCGCAGACACTACCGATCTAGAGGTAACATTCTTAACATAAAACCACGTACGTCAGCTCTGTAGAATCAACTTTCGGCTTCGGTGTTTCCAAATGGATACGACTTAGGGACCTTCAAGAAACGAGCCTATTCCTTTCTTAAAGGCCGGCAACGCGCTTGCGATTCTCTTGATATTGCAGGTGTCTATGGGCGGCGGTGATTGCTTACTATCACGTGACCCGTCTGCTCGTTTTCCCCCTATACTATAAAAAAAAACTACCGTGAGACTCGGACATATTAATAAAACGGATCACTCACGTATTTTTACGTCGTCGCAGTCGTCGTCGCGCCACCGCCGCGGGGGCTCATGATTAAGGACCACGGACTGGTCCGAAACATGTCGGGCATTTCTCGACGTAAAAATACGTGAGTGATCCGTTTTATTAATATGTAGAGGTAGTATTGGTGATCGAAGCTTCGTTTTTGGGTATTTTTGCAAAAAAAAACATTTTTCGGCTATTATATTATCTATTTGGTTTGCCTTCCCATTTTTAATAGACTTCAAAAGAGGAGGTTCTCAATTCGTCGGGGCGTTTGATAAAAAAAATGCATCTACCGTAAATACAGTGTTAAACGAAATATGTGCTATTTATCGAGATGCTATTTACTTTTAGCGCATTTTTTATTTAGCTTAAGAAAGTATCCCACTGCTGGGCAATAGCTTCTCATCTTGACCTCCACATCTCCCTGTCCTGGGCTAAATTATTATTCATCTAACGCATTTGATTATAATAAAAAAAAAACCATTGTTACAGGGACGCACACCTTTACACGTGTCCGCCTGGCAGGGCCACGTCGACATGGTCAATTTGCTCATCAAAGTTGGTAAGTACTTCATACCACGACAAGAAAACATCTTAATAAATCTCTTAAAAGGAACAAAAGTACAATATGCATTATGAAGTTGATATATCCATCCCTTTTGAGCACCTCGTTTAATTTCATGCCGGTATCTTCTCATCAGATGTTTTTTCCGAACCGGTGGTAAATTTTATGACATTCATAAGAGCTACCTGTAAGCCTAATCTGAATAAAAATATTTTGACTCTGACATAGACAATTTCTTTCAGTTCCCTCTTTAATGGTCGCTTAAGTATGTTGCCGTTTGTCTTTATATGCTTTCTACGGTCTCTTTCTTTTATCATCTTTGTCTTATTCCACTTGGACACATTTTTGTGGTCAGACTCCGATCTACCCATACGATAAACCAACGGTACATGCCGTTGGAATCCGGCGCGTCTGCTAGTGTTAATACGAGGTGGTTGGCAGGCGTCGGACGTGGACGGTTTGACTTTGACTGTTAGTAAACCAACGGTACATGCCGTTGGAATCCGGCGCGTCTGTTAGTGTTAATACGAGGTGGTTGGCAGGCGCCGGATGTCGACGGTTTAACTTTGACTGATAGTAAACCGACGGTACATGCCGTTGGAATCCGGTGCCTTTGTTCACCCTTTCAGTAGTGTTAATACAAGGTGTTCCGCAGGAGGTGCGGACGTGGACGGGCGCGACCGCTGCGGGCGCACGGCGCTGCACGCGGCGGCGTGGCGCGGCCGCTCCGCCGTGCTGGCCTCGCTGCTGACTCATGGAGCCAGCACGGCCGCTGTCTGCACGCAGGGCGCCACGCCACTAGGTAACTGCCTATACGCAAAGCGATGTATATATCATTTTTTTTTTCTAAAACAGGAAGGTAAACGAGTAAACAGTTCACCTGATGGTAACTGATCTCCACCGCCCATAGACAGCCGCGACACCAAGGAGTTTGCAGATGCTTTGGCCACCCAGAGGGCTAAGAACACCTCTTGTACCAATAATGTCACCGGCTGTCTTGCTCTCCACGCGGGAACACAACAGTGCAAGCACTGCTGCTTAGCGGCTGGATTAGCGAGCAAGATGGTAGTAGCGATCCAGACAGACTATGATTTTTTTCTACATCTAGAGAATTCGCGAAGGGAAGAAAAACTTTGGACATCAGATGTTTTTAACTAAAATTCTGGTATTTCCTGGAAGTTTTTAATAATGTTGTAGGAGCCCGCGTTTATTTTCCTACGGTATTTGGCGTTACTGCATCCGGTGATACCGCTGTTCAGGGATGACAGGAAATCATCATCACATTCATCATCATCGTCAGAATTATTCACATCGCAGCGTCTTGAAACCGCAGGTATCGCCGCGCAGGAAGGCCATGAGGAGTGCGTGCTGTGGCTGCTACAGCACGGCGCCGACCCGCTGCAGGCCGACCATTGCGGTAAGCTTTTTTTTTTCATTATTTTTTTATTTGCTTAAGAAACACAAAAAAAGAATTATACACAAAATGGGATATCTGGCGGACCTCAAACTAGGCTGAGCCTGTATCTTGAGGTCCAGGAGTGCGTTATGAGAATACAATTCTTTTAAAAATTTAAACATGTAAAAATACCTTTTATCTACACATATATAATAAATGCTCTATAATGCGTTCAGAAACCGTAGGCAATGACCAGCATTATAACAACCAATATTATTATGAGATTTTTTCTAATTTGTTTCTATATTTGTTCAAATTCATTTGTTATTACATTATTTTAATGTGTACAGTCTATAGATATTTAATAGGTACCTAGCACTAGTAGCTAGTAGCAATGCAGGTCATTGCCCTATGACTTCTGAACCCATCATAGATTTCTTATGATATGTGTGTAGATAAAGTAATGTATACAACTGTACATAATTAGGTCTTAAAACACTCGTGTTTTAAGACCCCTCATTATGCAACAGTTGCATAAAATACTATTACCTACTGACATTTTAAAATACTACAGAGAGACACAGGATCAAGCGCACATGCAATGTCACGTATGTGTGTGTGTGTGTGTGTGTGTGAGAGTGTGTGTGTCTACTGAAAGAAAGATAGAACAACATTTCTTTAAGACTTCAAAACAAAACACGCACATACACACATTACACAGTATATAATTTTACAAACAGAGCAACGTTTGTGTTGAATAGAAACAAACAACCCCACTCAGCATCGGTAAATCGAGACGCTGATTTTCAATGGGAGTAGCAAGGTAATTTGTTCCGGTTTGTTGAGAGAGAAAGTGTTGCCACATACGATTTAAAAATTATCCTACATACATAGGGAGTTATAACCAAAATTACAACACAGATTTTGTATGGCAACACTTAGCAGTTTAACAGTTTCAATACTACTTAACCGCAGTTTCAATATTGCTATACTCCGAGAACCCAAGATTAAAATTGGGGTCAACCAAGTGAAACAAGTTACCTTGCTACTCTTTATATAACTTAGGAAGGCAAACAAGCAAGTGGGTCACCTGATGGTAAGCGACCACCACCGCCCATGGACACCCGCAACACCAAAGGGATTACAGATGCGTTGCCAACCCAGAGGGCTAAGATGGAATACCTCTTGTGCCAGTAATTGCACCGGCTGTCTTGCTCTCCACGCCGGAACACAACAAATTACTTCGCGAAATTATTATTGTGCATGTGCAAAACAGCGCGTCTGTGCGATATTATATTTTACATGCAAAAACCTACTTTCCGTCGCTTCCACACGAAATAACACATTACCAGTGATCGGCACCATCCGTGCAACACGGTGTCAATGACCTCAATCATTATGTTAATATGGATATGCCCCGGGATTCCGGGATTCGAGTCGTAAAAGGAAATCAACATTTATGATTTTAATCCTTATCAGTAAATCAGAAAAGAATGGCATCGAGTTTTTATGTGAATATTACTATTAGCCGTCTTTTTCGCACCAGTTCGAAGTATGCGTTTGGTCATAAACGTAAACAATAGAAAATCCAAAAGTGACTTTTGACAAGCCAGGTAGTCTGGCAAAGGGTTTTGTTGCACTTCAAATGATTACATTTTAGCATTTACATACATATTTTATACGAGTGCAAAAAGTAAATGTAAAATATAAATAATCAAAATTCAAAGTATATCAATATTTTCTATAATGGATAATGATACAATTTATGAGTTTATTAAATATTCAAACGTCTATTTACAAGTATATAACACTCAATACAATTATTTTTTCGAACACGATCACGGGATTTTAATCATGTCCATATTAAGATTTCTACTCGGAACCCCGCGGTGTTGCACGCATGGTGCCGATCACTGCACATTATACAGACTCTATAAACCACCACCAAATAGTACCAGATCGGTAGTCATCTAATTGACGAACTCGAAAAATCTCTCGTCGTCCAGACATCCTGACGCTCGAGATTTAATTGATTGATTGTCCGTATGTCTGTCTGTCAGGCCGAACGCCAGCTAAAGTGGCGTGGCGGGCGGGCCACGCGCACATCTGCCGCCTGCTGGAGCGCTGGTCGCAGCAGCCAGCGCCCGCCTCCGACCCGCATCCCACCAGTAAGTAGCGTCGAAATAGTACATTATGCATCGCGGGCGGTAAACGAAATATTGCAGACGAGAGTCTATTTTAGGTAACGCAATTGCAGGATTACACAGCGCCATACAAAACCAAAAAAAAAACGAACGGAACTCTTCGGCACACACGTGACTTGCAGCAGAATGCTTGAACTTGACTCTCGTTGCGTTTCTATGTATAACCCTCCCAAATCGCTCAATAATTTAACAATTTCAAAATACTTGTCCGCACTAACGTCCAGTGTTCAAAGCTTTGTAAAAAGCATCGATATAAGAAGACAATAGATCTGCCTACGTGTTCGGATTGTTACAAGCCCAGCGTCACCACTTTGCGACGGGGTGAAGCAGGTGAAGAGTTTTAATATTTAGCCATTGGTTCAACTTTGAATCTTATCGTAAGTGAATAAAGTGCTTTTAAGTTTTTTATCTAGCAGCGACACAGGCGTCGGATAGCAGAACTATAAATATGACGCCAATTTAAAACGTACAAAACGCAGAGCTGTTTACTTGACAATTGGCACAGACAGTTTTATTCAGGCTATCCAACGTAGTCTACCAAATAGACTATGGTCGGCTACTCTGCCACTGCGTTGTACACAGTTCTATAGTTTTCTCATTTCGATGGTAAAAATCCTGTCGGTTCAAGCCATTTGTTTATGCTTACAGAAGACTCTCCGGAATACAAACGGCGCAGCGTCCACAGCAACTCAACTAAATCGTCTGCGTCCACGCGAGATCACGACGCGGCTGATGTCACACACACACACGAAAAGGTACAAACACTCTTTACTCCACCAGTGCAGAAATGAGCTATTTTAAGCCCCAAAAGCGGGATCAAAATAGACGATTAGCTGTTTTAATTTTTTTTTTTATACATTTCAGTTTATTTATTGGTAAAACAATGATTTTACACGTCAATACAATATAGCAAAGCACAATAAGGTATAGTCGACCAAGTAATTGCTTGACCACTTTTCAACCCTATTCCTTTGTAATACGGTCGAAAAGCGGCCAAGCAATTTCTTGGTCGACTATACAATAACATTTTTAAGTAAAATTAAAACAGTTGATATACCTACTAAGTTTCATTTTTTACAATTTTCTAAAGTAGGTACATTTGATAATATTGTCATTAATTAATCCATTTAATTTAATTTATTCAATGTCAATTTTGTTTAAGTTTTACAATTGAAACAATTCTTACTTTATAACTAGGACGGCAGGTATACAATGTGGGTCAACGATGTCTTTGTAAAAACTCATTTTTTTTATACAACATAGGAAGGCAAACAAGCAAGTGGGTCACCTGATGGTAAATGATCACCACCGCCTATAGACACCTGCAAAAACAAAGAGAGTGCAAATGCGTTGCCAACCCAGAGGGCTAAGATGGAATACCTCTTGTGCCAGTAATTACACCGGCTGTCTTGCTCTCCACGCCGGAACACAACAGTGCAAGCACTGCTGCTTAGCGGCAGGATTAGCGATCAAGATGGTGGTAGCGATCCGGACGGACCTTGCACAAGGTCCTACCACCCGCAACTTTGCTTACTTTGTAGCACGCTAGATTGATGAGCATCTTTTTTAGTTTTTTTTTTTTGAAAATATCGCATCGCTTAAGGATTTTTTTATGTCCGTAGAAACACAGTTATATAAGTACAGTAAGTAAGTTTTTTTTTTATTGATGATGGGGTTTCGCTTGATCACAGTCACATCTGATGGAAAGTGTTGACGAGGCCGAAGGTGGGACGCGATTACCCAGAAAAAAGCCTATTTCGCACCCTTAGAATTAAAGCGACTCAATTCTGAATATGATATTTCCCAAAATTAAACCCTATGTCTTTTAATTAAGGTGATATTTTGGGATGTGTATTATTCAGAAATGGGTCACTTTAATTCTACTTTTATACTTTTGAAAGTGTCCAGGCAGGCGTTAAGGCTATGATTTGGTTTGAAAACCTTTATAAAAAAAACATGATTTAAGAAGTAGGTGTCACTCGATGATAATAGTAGATTAATGCCTAGGCTTCCCAGTAAGCAATTTCTGGCCGTGTTAGTTTAAAAACACGAGCCGTAGGCGAGGATATCAAAAGTATCCAACATGATCTAAAACGGTTGTCATATGAAATGAATTGTTTCCAGGCGAACAGGGCGAATCTATCGCTCTCTTTCGCACAGCAAGTCGCCCGCTGCGGCCGCAGCCGGCGCGAGAAAGGGAGGGAGAAGGTCATCCCCGAACACCACGCGGTTGAGAAGGATTCCAAACTCAGGTATGGTTTTAAGGAGGGTTCGAAGTGTTAATTATCATTGATAATATTAATAATCATCAAGATAAATATAGATAGATAATTATTTGTGACTAGCGGACGCGCGCGACTTCATTAGCTTGAAATTAGTAGCCTTATGTCCGTCAGGGATAGTGTAGCTTTCTATCTGTGAAAGAATTTTTGGAATCGGGTCAGTAGTTCCCTAGATTACACCGTACAAACAAACAAACAGAGTTTACCTCTTTATTATATTAGTGTAGATAAGTATAATGAGTGAGGTTGATGAGGATGATATTCCACTCATCAATTTAATTAAGAATTATGTAGTCGATTAACTTCTCGTATTTTGGTTTGCTAGTTTTTAATCACGAAATTATAAACAAAAAAAAAAATAGTAAAAAAATTACCTTGATTGTAAAATGTGTATAATTAATTTACGTCACCCCGGGCCGTAAGTAGCAATTTACCGCCCGCTAGGCGAGCAGAAATTTCCACTTCCCGGCCAGGGGAAGACGTAAAATTGTGTACACACTTCGGGCGATGATAAAAAAAGCCTCAGGTCGTATGTTTATCGCCCTCGCGTTTGGCTCGTGCGACAAGTTCCTGCGATCTGAGAAATTCTTTATTTCACCACCCTCAGGGTGTAATGTACTATTACATCTTAAATTTTAAACACTTTAACACAGTAGGTGCGCAATATTTGGAGCCAGGGATCGCCAATGCAGGTTGGAATCATTTCCAAAACATCCTTGTCCAAGATCTAGTCATCAATTCTATATTGCGCCCGAGAAATTAATGTCTTCTTAACAATAGATTTTAACGGCGCCATCTCTCGTCAGCTGACGGTAGCTGTAAAGGTACCCAGTTGAATATGATAACTTGTTAAAAAATTTCATATAGATGACACCGAGGGTAGTTGTACCCTTAAAATTAATATTGACCGTAAGACGAAGCACATTGAGGAATTCGCAGGGCATGGCAGAGGTAATGTAACGAAACTGGCAAACGCAAGGCACGGAATGCTGATGTTGCAGGTTCAAGTCGTGCCGTTACCTTAACTTTTCGTTGTGTTGTCATTAGCATTTTAATTTAATAGATTTGAATTTTGTACCATTTGAATAAATTATCGCGTTATTAATATTTTCTTAACATAGTCTAAAGTAAAGTCATTATTTTACCTGTCTGTCCTAAATCTTTATAGTGTATGTTCGGCCGCTTCCTCTCTCTAAACCACGCAACGGATTTTGATACAGTTTTCACTGTCATTTAGAGAATTTTTGTATACAGGAATGTAAGCCTAATCTGAATAAATATATTTTGACTTTGAATTAAAATCATCGAAATGAGAAAACTATAGAACTGTGTACAACGCAGTGCCAGAGTAGTCGACCATAGTCTATTTGGTAGACTATGTTGGATAGCCTGAATAAAACTGTCTGTGCCAATTGTCAAGTAAACAGCTCTGCGTTTTGTACGTTTTAAATTGGCGTCATATTTTTAGTTCTGCTATCCGACGCCTGTGTCGCTGCTAGTTAGAAAACTTAGAAGCACTTTATTCACACACGATAAGATTCAAAGTTGAACCAATGGCTAAATATTGAAAGCCCCTCTTCACCTGCTTCACCCCGTCGCAAAGTGGTGACGCTAGGCTTGTAACAATCCGAACAAGTAGGCAGATCTATTGTATGTATGTGTGTATGTAAATTCTTTATTGTACAAAAAACATAAATTCCAAAAAGAGATACAGTTGTTACCTTTTTGGCCGGAGCCCTAAAGGCAGCGTGGGGTAGGCAGAATCAAACAACTGTTTCACAGTAATGAGATTTTTATTTTCCCAATTATAACAAGGAAAAGTTGGCACGGCTAGCAATAGGCGGTCACAGTTAAACTATGTTACAGTTCGGTGAGCAAATTTCAGGGGTGGGCTTATCGGACTAGTCAGAGGAGACTGTTACAGCTATTATTAAAAAAAAACTACAAATAGAGCGGTTTCGCATCTATGTGCGGCATTAAAGAAATTTAGTATTGGACGCCACTGACATTACGGTGTCAGACCGGACTAAAGAAAAAAAGAAATTTATCACCCGAGTGTAGGCAGAGGCGGGTCCGGAGGTAGGTCCGCACCACGAACTCCAACAGCCGGGAAGAGAGAGTGCGTTGTCTGCAGCCACCAAGGCCGAAGGGTTGTGTAAGGGTATGCCGGGGTGACCCCGCCGTTATACCCCGTGTAGTTAGTTAATAAAAAAAATAATCCCAATGTAGGACAAAACAAGGATTAACATAACAAAACCCCCTGAAACAAGGAAAGTTCAGGTTAGAATGATTATGCCAGCGGCATGGCCGGAAGGCACATGGCTAGGTTGAAGGAACTAGAGGTCATAGAAGGTGAAACGCTTACCGAAGGAGGAATGGAGACCCTGCGTGGGCGCTTGATCAGGACGCGAGGCACGTGGCAACCTGTCGACTCCGACGGGGGTTTAGTAGGCTGGAAAAGATAATCCTTCATGAACACAAAGCTATACCAATTGGAATGCTCCTATGGTGTTAAGGGAAAGATTTGTAGCTTACCAAAATTTTTAATGTGCGCCGGCACAGGTAACGCGGGATGTCGGTGTGGCTGGCCCTTTAGTTCATTCCAGGGACTGTACTGAAAATAAATAACACACATGAAACGAGTTGCTTGGAAAGCTAAAAGAAGTCGAAATGTGCCCAAAATACTTACTAGTGGTCCACTTGGAAACGATAAAAAAATACATCGGCTGCGCCGGTCGTGAGATGTAAAGGAAATGTGAGAGAAGGCCGTAAGCGCCATGACACTATCGTTGCCCAGTTGCCAGGAACGAAATTGAATAAAAACGAAGAACTTTAAATTGAAACCTGCAACGTACAATTTTGAAAAGTGGTATGCAAGTACTTACCGAATTTAGGGATCCTTTTACAGCAATCGCCTAATTTATAACTTCACCAGGATAAAATAAACACAACTAGACCGATCAACAATTATTACCTGCAGCAACACTGCATTTTTGTCTTATAACTTGACTGTATTAAAAGGGACAAAGGAACTAGTGGCCATACAGCCCGTCATAGACAAAAAAAAAGGTTTCAGATTTTAATAAGGAAAGGGGGGGGGGTTAGAAATTTATACGTTACAATACCTCCTCACCCAAGGAAAATTTTGCACCTGCAAAATTTTAAGCTGGTCCCCAGCTACTCACCTGACTCTGTAACCGCCAAACAAAAAAAATGAAACCTTTGGGTACGGAACCCAAAAGAACGAAAGGAAAAAAAAATTGAGGCCTTGGCGGCGCAGCGAGACGTGATCAGCATCGGGCTACGCGTCCAAGGACTCCAGAAACCTACACCTAATACAACATAACTCGCACTCGCATGTAAACGAGGCGAAGGAAAATAAATGAAAAAGTAAAAAAAACAAAGCAAAATAAAGTAAACAAGGCACCACCAAAACGAACCCACGCATTACCAGTCAGCTGCTGCTGTAAAGAGGCATCAGACTGAACGCATACAATATTGAATAGAACGTAGAGTAATAGCAACGCTAAGTAGAGCGTCATCGCAGTCTACTTACCGTAATTGCTACTTCACTGGGACACTGGCGGTGCAGCGAGAAGTGTAGAACGACGGGCTGCACGTCCAGCCTCCACAGCGGAAAAGATAGCCACTGGCTAAATAAATTTACTGGGTACCACCCTTGAGGTTTTGAATGTGCCAAGATCCCAAGTTTTTCCCACTTACAATATCTTCTAACTCGTAGACCAAACGAGAATGTTTACAAACAACTCTACATTTTAAGTACTTCGGCGCTAACTTCGCCATGAAAAATTTTCCAGCGTCGCTCAAAGGAAACGTCTTCTTCCAAACAATATCTCCCACCTGAAATTCTAAAGACTGTCGACCCTTATTATAATAACGAGCACCCTTGTCATGCGCCTTGGCCAGGGCAGACTGGACTTTATCAAAGACGTCGTGTAAACCTCCCAATCTAACTACGTAGTCATCGGGTGAAGCGCAGGACAGGTCCAACTGTGAGGTTTTTCGATCTCCATAAACCTTACCGTTCGGAACAGCTTCACGACCGTGAACTAAGAAATAAGGGGTAAAACGAGTTGACTCATTGATAGTGGTGTTCAGGGCAAATTGAACTTTAGGTAACGTAGTGTCCCAGGAGCGATGATCATCCTGAACCAAGATGGAAACAGCGGTCAGGGCTGTTCTATGGTACCTTTCTACAGTATTTACTTGGGGACAGTAACGAGGGGTATAATGAACCTGAGGGGTGTCATATTTCTGAAACAAGGCTTTTAATTCACTGCCAGATAGCTGGGGTCCATTGTCCAGAACTACTGTACGTGGTATGCCGTGTTTAAGAAAAACTTCATCCTCTAGACGTTGGGAAATAGTCTTACCTATTGCGCGTCGAAGTGGAAATAATAGAACGTATTTAGAAAAACAACAAACAACCGAGAAAATAAAGGTAAATCCAGCCCGAGAACGGGGTAAAGGCCCTACCAAATCGATGCTAATTGCTTCGAAGGGTCTCGAACAGACCTTAGGGTCTCCCATCAGACCGGTCGGTGGTTTCTGCGAATGCTTGTACGCAGAACACACGTCGCATTTACGAATAAAATTAACCACATCCTGATATATACTTGGCCAAAAGTAGTGCAAGGATAAACGTTTATAAGTTTTCAAAACTCCTAAGTGTGATAAATCATTACAATGACACGTTTGTAACAGTTCCAAACGTCGATCTGATGAAATAACTTCCTTCCAATCAAATTCACTAGAAAAATTAAATTTATTTCTAGAATAACGGAATAGTTTATTATCCTTAATGGTATAATTTGGACAAGCCGTTGGGAACTGTTCACATTTTTTAAAAAGCTTGTTGTACCAATCACACGTACGAATTTCTAGAACCGGTACGGTACGCGATAAGGAATCGGGCACGACATGCTCTTTTCCCTTACGATGAACGATTTCGAAATCGTAGGGAGATAAACGACAACCCCAACGAGCCAATCTACCTGTAGGATTACTGAGATTGAAAAACCATTTTAAACTAGAGTGATCAGTCACTACCTTAAAACGTTGTCCACCCTCCAAATAAGGACGGAAATGTTCAACAGAGAACACCACCGCTAAAGCTTCCCTTTCAGTTGCCGAATAATTTCTTTCCGCCTGATTTAATGAACGGCTAGCGAAGGCGATCGGGTGTTCTTGACCATCCTCCAGCACCTGAGTCAAAGTTCCACCAATTCCGAAACCCGAGGCATCGCAATGCACTGAAAAAGGTCTTGTAAAGTCTGGGCAAGCCAGGATTGGAGATGAAACTAATGCGGACTTCAACTCTTGGAACGATTTATCAGCGGCTTCCGACCAAGTAAATGGGGGAGCGCTCTTACGCGTGCTAGTTAACGCATTAAGAGGAGCGGCAATGTCACTGAAATTTCTAATGAACCGACGATAGTACGAAGCGGTTCCTAAAAACATTTTGACTTCCTTCCGATTGGATGGAGTAGGGTAATTAACAATGCATTGTATTTTAGAAGGGTCAGTGCGTAGACCGCGTTCGTCTACGACGTAACCAAGATATTTTAATTCGCTACGGAAGAATTTAGACTTATTAAAATTAATAGTAAGGTTAGCCGATTTTAATCGGTCTAAGACACGAGTAAGTAATGATATATGGTCGTCAAACGTCTTGCTAACGACTATAATATCGTCTAGGTATACGAAAAGCCTGCCGCCGAATTCTGGTCCAAATAACTTATCCATTAATCGTTGTTGAGTAGCCGGTGCACCTGTAAGTCCGAAACACATCACTTTAAACTGAAAGAGTCCGCGGCCAGGAACGGTAAACGCGGTCCGCTCTCTAGATGAGACGTCAAGGGGTATTTGCCAGAATGCACTTTTCAAATCGATGGAAGATAGATATTTAGCGTCTCTAAGTTGGTCGAGGATACCGGAGATGTAAGGCAAGGGGTATGCATCATGCTTACTCACAGAGTTCAACTTGCGACTGTCTATACAAAGACGCAGTTCACCATTTGCTTTAGGAGTGAAAAGAGTAGGGTTGTTCCAAGCACTTGTGCTAGGTTCGACGACATCTTGGTCTAGCATTTCGTCTAGCTGCCTATTCAGTTCAACCAAACGATGAGGAGATATAGGGTAATAACGCTGCTTAAGTGGTGGACAATCACTAGTATCGATAACATGAGTAAGGAGATCCGTACGACCTAGGCCTTTCTTTTCAAAAGATATACATTCAAACTGTCGAATCATATGATCAGCGATTACTCTTTGATCCAGTGTTAACCGATCAAAGGAATGCAAACGTACTTCGGAAACGACATTCCCGGTAGAAGGATCCTTTGCAACGCTATATTCTTGAAATAATTTTGGAGCAATGTCGAAGGCTTTCCAAAAATTAACACCTAATATAAGAGGTGTAGTCACATCCGGTATAACGTAAAACTTAATAACCCGAGTCAAGGTATGAACCTTGACCGGCAACGAAAAACAACCACAGACTCTGGCTTGGGAATCATTAGCGGTGGCGATGTATAACAAATCATCAGAACCGTCTAAAGTAGCACCCCAAGACAAAAACAATTCATATAAGTCAGATCCTAAAATGGAGATCGAAGATCCCGAATCTAACAAACCGTAAAAAGGGCAATCATATATCTCAACAGAAATATGAGGACGATCGTCGCTGCGATCAATAAAGTTCCGAACCGTCGAAACGCTTGGAGAAACAAAATTGGTAAGAGGCTTAGCGATCTTAGAATCACTACGCCTTGGTAAAACAGCAGAAGAGTTCTTAGAGTTTCCTTCGTAAGAACTCGAAATAGTTATATTTAAACGGTTCGGGTTTTCTAGTTTTTTGGACTCACGGACGAGGAAACCACTTCACTAGAACCCGAAGCTTTAGGAGAACAAGTGGGACAGGAAGGGTAAGAAACTCCTTGCTTCCCACACTTAAAACAAACAACCTGCCGCGAACGACAGTTACGCAAATCGTGGGTATCAACACGACAACGAGGGCAAAATAATTTAATAGTGGTCGCTTCTACCTTAGGTTTAGGAAAGGACTTGCAACACAAGTCAATCGCAAGCGAACCAGAAGAAGGCTTAGGGGGCTCCACGAACGAATTAGCTCGCTGCCAGCTCTCCTCCAGAACGCGACAAACTCTCTTCAGTTCTTTCAAGGACGACACGGCGTTCATCGCCAACGGTACAGAGTATTCGGGTCTTAAATTTATAGAAACGATGTCAAACTGTTCGATATCTGTAAGTTGTTTAGTCAATCTACTGAAGTAATTAAGCATTACGCTAACATAAGTTGAAATATTTTCGCTCGGACCTTGTGTACGGTTACGGATCTCTTTTAAAAGGCGCCTGTCATAATCAAAAGGCAAAAACTCTTCTAACAAAACTGACTTTAACTGAGCCCACGATACGATTTCCGCTTTAACACCACGATACCAAAGTAAAGCATCGCCTTCGAACAATTCGACGGCCGAAGCAACAAGAAGGTCGTCAGTAATCTGGCGCGAACTGCAGAGCTCCTCGAGTCGTTGGAGAAAAGCTTTGACACATGACTTACCGTTGAACTTTAAGTTTAACGAACTAACCGACTGACGTTTGATTGCCACTACGGGAACAGCTGAAGTAGTTTCCGGAGTTTCCGCAACACTTTCCTCGGGTACTCCGTACTGATCAGTACTGGTCTTAAATATTAAGAACATGTTGTCCAGTTTAAGCAAGGTACGGTTAAGTTTTTCCGTCAGTTCAGTATGAGAAGTAGCATTAGACTCATCGGGAGTAATGCGGGTCAACCGGTGAAATAGATGATGAGCTAAAGCTTGTGTTCTATTTAAACTCTTTAGTGTTAAAGGACGCGCGGTCGCGACAGTTAGCTGTGACAGTTCCTCCAATTTACAAGTTATACAATTTAATTCCGTTTGTACATCGCCCTCGAAATCACTGATAACATCAGAAGGTATTTCCTTAACTAATTTACGTATTTGAGTGCGTAAGGATTTTAAATCCTCCGCCGGTACATCGTCTCTAATGCTCACTTCATACAGTAATTCATCCTTATGTAATAGTTGAAACGCAATGGGACGTTCCTCCATTGTAACAGGTATAAATATTCGAAATATTAAACAAAACCAATAAAATCGCTTAGTAAAGAGTTAACTCAGGCAGTAGCAGCAGTTCCAGCAGCAAAACCAATAACAAATAAAAAATTTTTTTTTTGTCACTGTACTTAAAAAAAAAAAAAATTAAGTACTAACGGGTAAGTACTACTAGTAGAAGGCTAAGGAAAACAAAGCTATGAAAAAAAATGTTATAATTTTTTTTTTATGCCAACTGTACCTAAAAAAAATGAAAGCGGTGTAATGCAAAAAAACACGTCAATAAGAATACAGCAAACAGTTAATAATAGGTAAAAAAAATTTTTTGCTGACTGTACTTTTCAAAATATGATAATAGTGGATGGTTGTGCACTGCTACTGCTAAAGGCTCAGAAAAACAGCACTTGAAAAAAATAATGTTTTTTTTTTTTGCTGACTGTACTAAAAAAATAATGGAACGATTAAATGCTTTACTGCTAGAGGTTCAAGAAAACAGCACTCGAAATGAAGTTTTTTTTTTTTTTTGCCGACTGTACTTTATGAAAAAAAAAGAAATTCTTGATAATTAAGTGTGGAACAGTAAAAAGTTAAATTGAGGAAACAAAGCACCAAGAATAAGGTTTTCTCTTTTTTTTATGCGAACAGTACTCTACTAAAAAAACAAAGTAAGAACATGGATATGAGTTTTGACGGTTAAAAGGCAAAATATGTAAAAACACTAAACCAGGAGAAAAAAAAAATTAAGTTGACTATACCAATTAAATTTACTACTCAGTGCACACCAACCAGAAGTAGACGATAAATAGTTGGTAATTTTAAAGCAAATAGATGTCGCTATAGCACCAAATAAATGTTGGTCCAACCAAAACAGAGAAGTAAAACCTTAGAGATAACAAGAAACAAGAGTTGTCCGAGTAATAATTGTAACAAAGTAATAAAAGTTAGATGTAAAATGTTTTGCTGACTGTACCAAAGTTATAAATACTGCTGCCGCCCTTACAATAATATAATGGCAAATATCTGACCACTTTTTAAATTCAACCAGTATACTCAAGTATTGTTACGTTATTAATTTATAGTTCACTTTTTCTGATACCGACTGTACGCAAGAAATGGAAATAACAAATAATAAGTTTCAGAAATATTTGTAGAATGTAGATAGGCATTCAATGTGCATTTATAATATTTAGTTATATCTCGATATCATTAATATAAACACAAATAAGGTAGAAGAATGTTCAATCTGGTATTTCTCCTAAAATAAGATTACCCACAATGTACTTAAGAAAAAAAAAGTTGAAGTCACAAAATGAATTTGTGATAATTAAACAACAGTTACAACCTGGTTTTAACCAACAACATGATCACTAAAATTAATTTTAAGTCAACCTTTACTTTTAAGTTAGCATTTATTTTTTAAGTTATATTTTAGTGTAACAACTTAATTTTAAGGAAGCAGTTTTTTCAGAAAAAATAAAGAATCTTGACAATTTAGAATAAAAATTACAATGTAAATTAATGTAATATTTTGCAATAAGTGTAAGGTTATTTATATAAAGTATGCTTTCATAAGAATTACCCTCGTCGCAGACACCAAACCATATTTTTAGAAAATTTCAAGTAAGTAAGTTATAGTAAGTATATAAGACACAAGTAAATAACAGTAACAGTTTCCTCTTATGTTATAGCTGTACCGACATAGCAAACTATCCGAAAAAAAAGACCCACGTTGTGGCGACACTGTTACCTTTTTGGCCGGAGCCCTAAAGGCAGCGTGGGGTAGGCAGAATCAAACAACTGTTTCACAGTAATGAGATTTTTATTTTCCCAATTATAACAAGGAAAAGTTGGCACGGCTAGCAATAGGCGGTCACAGTTAAACTATGTTACAGTTCGGTGAGCAAATTTCAGGGGTGGGCTTATCGGACTAGTCAGAGGAGACTGTTACAGCTATTATTAAAAAAAAACTACAAATAGAGCGGTTTCGCATCTATGTGCGGCATTAAAGAAATTTAGTATTGGACGCCACTGACATTACGGTGTCAGACCGGACTAAAGAAAAAAAGAAATTTATCACCCGAGTGTAGGCAGAGGCGGGTCCGGAGGTAGGTCCGCACCACGAACTCCAACAGCCGGGAAGAGAGAGTGCGTTGTCTGCAGCCACCAAGGCCGAAGGGTTGTGTAAGGGTATGCCGGGGTGACCCCGCCGTTATACCCCGTGTAGTTAGTTAATAAAAAAAATAATCCCAATGTAGGACAAAACAAGGATTAACATAACAAAACCCCCTGAAACAAGGAAAGTTCAGGTTAGAATGATTATGCCAGCGGCATGGCCGGAAGGCACATGGCTAGGTTGAAGGAACTAGAGGTCATAGAAGGTGAAACGCTTACCGAAGGAGGAATGGAGACCCTGCGTGGGCGCTTGATCAGGACGCGAGGCACGTGGCAACCTGTCGACTCCGACGGGGGTTTAGTAGGCTGGAAAAGATAATCCTTCATGAACACAAAGCTAAACCAATTGGAATGCTCCTATGGTGTTAAGGGAAAGATTTGTAGCTTACCAAAATTTTTAATGTGCGCCGGCACAGGTAACGCGGGATGTCGGTGTGGCTGGCCCTTTAGTTCATTCCAGGGACTGTACTGAAAATAAATAACACACATGAAACGAGTTGCTTGGAAAGCTAAAAGAAGTCGAAATGTGCCCAAAATACTTACTAGTGGTCCACTTGGAAACGATAAAAAAATACATCGGCTGCGCCGGTCGTGAGATGTAAAGGAAATGTGAGAGAAGGCCGTAAGCGCCATGACACTATCGTTGCCCAGTTGCCAGGAACGAAATTGAATAAAAACGAAGAACTTTAAATTGAAACCTGCAACGTACAATTTTGAAAAGTGGTATGCAAGTACTTACCGAATTTAGGGATCCTTTTACAGCAATCGCCTAATTTATAACTTCACCAGGATAAAATAAACACAACTAGACCGATCAACAATTATTACCTGCAGCAACACTGCATTTTTGTCTTATAACTTGACTGTATTAAAAGGGACAAAGGAACTAGTGGCCATACAGCCCGTCATAGACAAAAAAAAAGGTTTCAGATTTTAATAAGGAAAGGGGGGGGGGGGGTTAGAAATTTATACGTTACACAGTGATGTACAACGGCGAACTTATCCCTTTAAGGGATCTCTTCCAGTTTTTTTTATTACAACATAGGAAGGCAAACAAGCAAGTGGGTCACCTGATGGTAAGTGATCACCACCGCCTATAGACACCTGCAACAACAAAGAGAGTGCAGGTGCGTTGCCAACCCAGAGGGCTAAGATGGAATACCTCTTGTGCCAGTAATTGCATTGGCTGTCTTGCTCTCCACGCTGGAACACAACAGTGCAAGCACTGCTGCTTAGCGGCAGGATAGTGGTAGCGATCCGGACGGACCTTGCACAAGGTCCTTCCACCCGCAAAACGCAGTTTACCTTTGAGTGGATGAAAGGAGTATCATAGCAGGTCATTGTCTTCTTTTTTTTTGGCTCACGCGGATTGCCTAGTGCCACAGACGGTAAAGGTAGGGAAACGAGAGAAAACGGAAAGGGAAATACGGAGTTTTTAATCGGATTAAATAAAACAGGATAGGATTACATGGGATTCTATTGTCTTCTCATATCGATGATTAGAATTGTTTCCCTCGCCTTCAGGAGTTACGCGGCGAACGAGCGGGACGCGGATCTGCGCGGGTACCTGTGCGAGCGGGACAGGCGGCGGGACGAGCGGCACGGCGCCGAGCGGGACGGCGCGAGCCCGCTGTACGCCTCGCCGCCGCGCAGCCCGCCCAGCGACGTCGGCAGCCCCACGCAGCCGCTCGGTCAGCCCGTTCACTTGCCGACTCATTTACTTACCGACTAGTTGAGAAACCGACTAATTTAATTACCGACTAGTTGAGAAACTGACTAATTTAGTTACCGACGAATTAAGAAACCGACTTATTTTGTTACAGACTAATAAAGAAAACGACTATGTTAGTTACCGACGGTTTAAAAAGTGACTAATTTAGTTACCGACTAATAAAGAAACCGACTTATTAAGGGACCGGCTAATGAAGTTACCGACTAATAATGAAACTGAATAATTATGACACCAACTAATTATAAAACCGACTAATTATGAAACCGACAAATTTAATTACCGACGAATTAAAAACCGACTAATTTTGTTACCCACTAATAAAGAAACCGACTATGTTAGTTACCGACGGATTAAAAACCGACTTGTTAGGAAACCGACTAATTTAATTACCGACGAATTAAAAACCGACTTATTAAGGGACAGACTAATGAAGTTACCGAATAATTATAAAAACAAGTAATTAAAAATCCTACTAATTTTAACCAACTAATTAAAGAACCGACTAGTTAGGAAACCGACTAATTAAGGATCCGACTAATTTGGTTACCGACTAATTAGGCAATTGACGAATCGACTAGCTAACTACAGATTGTTCAAACTACATGCTTTATTTACGCACCTATTTACCGACTATTCGAATTTCCGACGATTCTAGTTATTGACTTATCGAGTTACCAACAAATCGCGTACACCCGACAATTCTAGTTACCGACTAATAGAGTCCAACAAATATTGAACAACTGCCCAATTTAGTTACTGACTTTTTAGCTAGCGACTAATTTAGTTCCAAACAAATCGAGCTGACTATTATGGTTATCGACTAACAACCGACAAATTTAGTTGCTGAGTTATTTAGCTACCGACGAATTTAACTATCGACGAAACCAACTGCGGACTATTATAGTTACCGACTAATCGAGTCTGACAAATCGCGTAAAACTGACGAATTAAGTAAGTGACTCATTTAGCTACCGAATAATCGACAAACCGACTAATTACGCCAATTACTGATCATTAAACTTATTAACATATTAGTATGAGTTCTTGCAACACTGGGAGTAGAGTACTTACTAATAACAAGCTCGCATTCGGAGCCCGAGAGGCAAGCGAGTACCGCCCGCTTGTGAAAGCGATTTTTTATTTAGAATGTCACAATAATTTGAACACCGTCCGCAGGCTCGCAGCCGGCGAGTTTATCAGCCGTGCAGCCAATGCAGGCGGACACACACTTCAATAGGGACACACACATGCGCATCATACTCGGGCGGGAGACGCGCGCAGAGCAGGACAGAAACGAGAGGTGAGAGAGAGTAAACAATAGTACATAAGCCACTCTTCGAATACTGCGTGTGCAGAATTAATAATAGTACTAACGTACAGAAACTTCTATTTTTCGACTGCGGTTTAACGAATTCCAACTCTATTGATACGCACAAAAGGTTCGTATTACTTCGTACACATTCGCCAGGCGGCTCGCGTCAAAATTAACGCGCCGCCCGCGCCCGCCTTTCACCACCTCCCGACGACACGTTAGGGTTGCGCGGCATTCGTTTTCGATTACACTGAAACGGCGATACGGAGCGAGCGGGCGCGCGTCAAGCCGACAACCTACTGCGGTTTGCCTACTCTGTAGGCAAGGCGGCCGAGCGTGCCTACAGTGCGGAGTGGAACCCCCCCTGGTTTAGATATATGCCTCCCTGTTTAGCGTGTAACTTGCACCCCATGACTTGTAGCTTCGCGGAGTGCGCCACGTCTGGTGTTACTTATACGGGTTCCAAAGGGGGTTACAGGGGGGGGGAGGGGGGTCCACCTCCAGTTTCACACAGCTAATAATTCCAAATAGGCTGGTCGACCGAAGAGCTGGCAGCTACCTCGCACAGTGTATATGCTTAGCTGTACAGAGCGCCTTCTTTTTTTACCCGACTACGGCAAAGGCAATAGGAAGGGTTATGTTTTTAGCAGTCTATGTATGTATGTTTCTATTTACGTATGTTCCACTGTAGTGCCTAAACGACTGAGCCGATTTTGATAAATGAGGTATCAATCGGTTCGTAATTGTAGTCTGAGTGACATAGGCTATATTTTTTTTAATATTTTTTATTTATAATTTTAGAATCATTGTTTAGTTTATATTTAGTTTTTCAATGGTTTGAACGGAGACATACTGGAGAAAGGCTAGGTCAGGAGTACCCTGAACCGACGAGCATGCAAGAAGAATTTCATGAGAGTACGTGAAGCAAAGGTTGTATGTCAGGATCGTAGCAAGCGGAAATCCGTGGTCTCTGCCTACCCCACCGGGAAATAGGCGTGACTTTATGTATGTATGGATTGATTTTTTTTAAATTAGTATTATTAAATAAAATGCTAAGATTAAAAGAACCGGTTGGCAGTTTTCGTTTGCGCGGAGAAGCGCAGACGTTGCCTACAGTAGCTGAAGTCGAGCGGGTAAATAATATACTATAACGTTGTTCAGCGCCATCTGACGGGCGTCTTACGCACTACCTCAAATTAAGCCTAGATTGAAGCCGTGTAACCTAGCAGGTAAGACCCCGTCTCAGAGAGGGCGCTAATCCCAAAAAGCCCATTTGTAACTTCAATAAAGAGGGCGCCGCGTAGTGTTATATATAAGCGCTTGCGCAGCGCGGCGCACTTTTTTTCTCCAACCCTCGCAAGCACAATATACCAGTCTCACATAAGGAAAGGCTGTTTGATTTAATCGCCACTTCCACCTGCCGCGCCAGCTCTCTACAAACGGCTTTGTGTTTTATGTGTTTTAACCTGTAATTAAATGACCTCGTGTAATCTGCTGTGTGTTGCTGCTTTGTTATGAACTAGCCGCCCGCCCCGGGCTCGCATGGGTACAAGCGGGATGTAATGTACATAAAAACCTTTCATAAAAAAATCTCTAAATGACAGTAAAAACTGTATCAAAATCCGTTGGGTGGTTTAGAAGGAGAAGGCGGCCGAACATACACTATAAGGATTTAGGACAGACAGGAAAGGATAGCGACTTAAACTATGTAAATATAAATATAACGATAAAGACGCGGGTGGTAGGACCTTGTGCAAGGTCCGTCCGGATCGCTACCACCATTTTGCTCGCTAATCCTGCCGCTAAGCAGCAGTGCTTGCACTGTTGTGTTGTGTGTGCGTGGAGAGCAAGATAAATGTATTAACTATTGCAATGCATTATCAATATTTTAGTGCATCACGTTGCTATATTCCGTATTTTAATTCATTAATTTTGATAAATCAATGAAAACGTCTAAATATTTGGCAGCCGTAGGCGACGTTGCCAAATCTCTGTCTGCACGCTCTTAAGTATGTTGGCGTCTGTGCAGTAGGGGAAATATATTCACGTACCACCTTAGAACCCTGTCGCAATGACGCGACGCGTAAACGCCAGGCTATGTCATACAAATGTCATGCGTATGTCTCTTCGACTAGGTTCTACGGTGGTACGTGTTTCAATTTCCTTGATTGTATGTATATTATATTTAGTGTCGCGACATCCAAGGGCGCGTACCACAAGCTTATGGGGAGTATCGGGCGAGCGAGAGGGCGCATATTTAAGAAAACGTGAGTGAGCGAGACGCAAGGTTTATGCTGTAACACGCACGATTCATTCTATCATCCGTTAATTTCACTGGATCTCGCTAAAACGGGCTGTTTAGAGGAATGGGTCGAAATCGGAATTAACCGTTTAACAAATCGGAACGAATTACCTTGCCGCTCCGCGAAACCAGTGCCGTGCTCGTGTGCGTTAGTTGCGTCAGTGCGACATATATAAAAATAAAACCAAGATTGTTTACAACTTTTCGCATCATAAAAAACGAGGTATAGGTGCGCAGGTTCATGCAAAAACCCACCCTCGTCCGCTGCCACACGAAACAACATAATCACACAGACTCAACCACACACCACCACCGCTAAACACTAAACAACACGATCGATCCGCGTTTCGCCTCTGTACGAGGCATCATCGGGATTTAGATCCCGAGAGTGTTTAGTGGTTGAGTCTGTGTGATATATGTTGTTTCGTGTGGAAGCGAAAGAGCGGGTGGGTGGGGTGGAACATGTCGCACAGTCGCCTTGCACGAGCACGGCACTGGTTCCGCGGAGTAGCAGGGTAATTTGTTCCAGTTTGAGGCAGCTCATGTTTATACTGTGATTTGGACCCAAATATAAAGGCATGTTTATTTTAATCTCAACCTTTTGATCAAACTACGAGGGCCTTCTTTCGAAATAATAGGAAGTAGTAATCATTGGAAATGGTTAAATCGCACGCTTAGTATTAAAGTGACCCATTTCTGAATAATACACGTCCCAAAATATCACCTTAATTAAAAGACATAGGGTTTAATTTTGGGAAATATCAAATTCAGAATTGAGTCACTTTAATACTAAGCGTGCGAAATGTATTGGAGTCGTATTCATTTGCTAACTAACGCTTGTTCTAACCGAGGCTTGTTCATTATTTAACAATATTTATCTACACACATATCTTAAGTGCTCAATAACGCGTTCAAAAACCGTAGGCAATCACCAGCATTATTACAACCAATGTTATTATGAGAAATTTCTTGTCTGTGGTAGTAGGTAATTCTGTTCTTCAACGGTCATCACATTACCGATATTCCTAACGAAATGAATTTAAATTTCGAACAGCTGTCAAAATTCAAGTGGGTCTCTATTCTAGTATCCATAGATATTAAAACAGTTATCGATACGAAACGTCAACTTAGTATGTTTTTTTAATATAAACGCACGACATTTGATCTCGAGTGACATGACAATAGGGACTTCATTCGTTTGTTTATGATTTAAAATAAAGTTTCGTCTTGACGGATGGATCGAATTGCCGCCATTACTGTTGTCATTCGTTTGTTTGTTTTTTGCTGTTACGGTTTTTTACAGTTATAATATGTGTGTAGATAAAGTAATGTATGCAACTGTATATAATTAGGCCTTAAAACAATCGTATGATCCTATCATGAAGGCCTCTCATTATATAGCAGTTGTATAAACTACTATTAAAGGTTTATTCATTCGTTACAGTATAAACGTTAATAAGCTTTTAAGAGGAGTGTGAACCCAGCGCACTCCATACAAACGGCGATAACGTTTTCCACCCCCTAAACCTTAACCTATTGCCATGATTTTTTGATATGTTGTCATTATGCACTAGAACTAGGTTTGTATGTTTTGATTTTTTAAATATTCTGAATAGTTTCAAAAATATTGACGTTTTTTGTTTTGTATGAAACTCCTAAAATGCAAATATCGTCAAATCTATGAAGAATATAAAAAAAATCAAAACATACAAACCTAGTTCCAAAGCATAATGACAACATACCAAAAAATAATTGCCATAGTTTAAGGTTTAGAGGGTGGAAAACGTTATTGCCGTTTGTATGGGGAGCGCTTTTTTGGGCTGGGTTTATACTCCTCTAAATAACAAACTAACACGTTTCAATGGACAAAGGGAAAATGTGACGGGTTCAAAAGATCTTTCGGTGGCTGTATGTTTATACAGGGTGTTATCGTAAATTGTAACCAGGCGATTATTCTCTAAATACAACAGATCGCACCTTTAGAATTAAAGCGATCCATTTCTGAATAATACACGTCCCAAAATATCACCTTAATTAAAAGACATAGGGTTCAATTTTGGGAAATGTCATATTCAGAATTGAGTAGCTTTAATTCTAAAGGTGCGAGATATCAGAAAACTTTAAACTGATATCGAAAGCACGTTACCCAATGATTCTTCTTCTTCTTTTGGTTCCTCTCCAACTAGTGGAGGTTGGCCGTCAGCTCAGTGTACTTTTCTTTATCCCTGGCAAGTCGGAACAGTTCAGCGGCACTCGCGATCCCCGTCCACTCCCGGATGTTACGGAGCCAAGATTTACCCAATGATTAAAATCACAAAAATAACTTTTTTTAATAATAAGAATAATCGCTTGGCTACAGTTAACGATTACACCCTGTATATCTGAACCCTTTTCCGGGCAGAGACGTTTTATCGACCACAGACATTTATTTAATTCTTTGAACGCCTATATGAACCTATAAAGTGGTCGTGTGTCGTCGTGCCCACCATGCCAACAACCATTAAAAAGGTCGGAGTGAAGGTGTACTTTGATCATTAATAAATTATATTATGGATTGTTTTTATTGGTTTAAACATTACATCAATTAACAGTGCTTGGCGTGTGAGTGATCACTTCATTCAAATATGAAAGCGTTCAAAGGGTTAAAATTTCAACCTTACTGTCAAAGTCAAAGTCAAAATATTTTATTCAGATTAGGCTTACAGGTAGCACTTATGAATGTCAAAAAATTTACCACCGGTTCGGAAAAACCTCTGATGAGAAGATACCGGCAAGAAACTCAACGAGGTGTTATTTTTTAAATAAATCAAAATTACAATGTTATTTTACATCTCAAATATTCAAAATTTTTACAATTTAACAATTTAACACAGCAGGTGTACAATCTTTGGAGCCAGGGATCGCCAATACAGATCGGGATCATTTCCAAACATCCTTGTCCAAGATATAGTCATTGATTTTATAATACGCCCGAGAAATTAATGTCTTCTTGACAATAGATTTAAATTTTGTACACAGGATATATTGCACTGTATGTAATCTGTTTTGAAAAGAGAAGAAAAAAAATTAACTGCTCAGTTTCTTGCGGCGTTTCTTCTCAGCAGAATCTTCCATCCGAAGCGCTGGTAGATTCAGACATGTAAAAGAGCCTATATGGCCTACTTGCAACATAAATTTTTCGTTTTCATTTTCAATTAAATTTTTGCAATAACCGTGCTTTCCCTGCAAGCTGTCAAACGCGGCCCGCAAAAATCCGACCCCGGCGCCCAATTCCATAAACGTGACAGGTGACTGACAATTCGCCGTACATTACTGTGTCGACAAGTAACGCTGCAGGCTTACAGACTTAACATCATAGTGGGCAAGCAATGTATAGCAGGCACCTGTCGTATGTCGCGTTTATGAAATTGGTCCCTGGTTATAGTGGGAACTAAACTAGCGTTGTGGCAATATATCGAACTATCGAAAGTATTGTTGAGAGTATCGTGACCTCGAAAAATAGTCACAATATCGATAGTTTCGATAGTATCGATAGTCATCAAATCCAATACTATTGATAGGCATCAATACTATCGATAATATTGAAATAAAATACTATCGATTTTCACCAATACTATCGATATTATCGATAGTGTATTGGTTAAAAACTATCGATACTATCGATAGGCCTATCGATATTGTGACTATTTTTCGAGGTCAACTATCGATAGTGGAACTATCGATAGTGAAACTATCGATAGTTCAGCAACGCTCACCTAAATTAACCGTTTCACTATCGTTTGTTGACAGCAAGGGGAAAAGAAATGGCATCGTCACTAACCCAGCGATGCGGCTCGTCGCCAACGTTAGGAATGGACTCGGTGAGTTAAAAAAAAAACCTGACGTATAGTGACGTAGCTTGGTATCGTGGCCTTAGAAAAGTTAATTTTACTAAAAAATCGTAATTTCTGTAAAAGGAACGAATATTTGTGAAAAATATATTTTTTTGTAAAATGTCATTATTTTGTAAAAAAAATCTTAATTTTGAGAAACTGCTTGATACAAAATAATTATGCTTGGCTTGGCTTGCTTGTCCTTACATCAAGTTAAAACGAGCTGTGCAACTTGGTTTTTATCAGTAATAACATTTGATATTTTAAAACTTAAAAAAACCGCAAGGCAAAAATCAAAAGTCAAAATATTTTATTGCATAAGAGCACATGTCAAAAAGGAAATAATACATAAAAATTTATACAATTAATCAATTTTTATCAAGCACAAAGTTAAGTATCCTATTATTTGTCATAAAAATCATGTATTAATTAATTTGTTTTTATATTATTTAGATAGCGCAGCAGCCAACATTCGTCGGACTGGCGTAGCATTAGCGGCGAGCGCCAGCTCTGCCAACCCTGCCGTCAAAACCAACGCGTTCCAATGGCGGAAAGAGACGCCGCTATAAAACGACGCGCGCGCGACAAGAACCGAGATACACTTATTACTCTTAGGGCTGTCAACTCGCATAGAGAATATTGGAAAATGTAGTTTAATGTCGTACGTACCTATTTGTGACTTGATTATTATGGAGTTTACTATATCGCTTCTAAGATAGAATAACCATTGGACAAGGTTTCAGCAACATGTAAAAGTGTTGCATGTCACGAAGGCGCCTGGCACATGTTTGTTTGCAGGTCGTAACCGTAAATGTTGCCTTAGTATATACACAATGACCATCTCAACTGACCGTTTAAGATGGAACTGAAAGCAATGTATAGTCGACCAAGAAATTGCTTGACCACTTTTCGACCGTATTACAAACGGATAAGGTTCAAAAGTGGTCAAGGAATTACTTGGTCGACTATACATTATATGCCTTCATTTCGAAAAATGGCGCTTTCTCTCAGTACCGTCTGGGCGCTTTTGTGTCTCGCGTTAATGGGTATCTTCACAGAGACGCGAGAAATATAATTAATTAATTAATAATTAACACGGTGTCCCTATAATTTACCAATATGACTAATAATACTCAAAACCAAAAAAAATATTTATAAAAAGTGATTTTTAAGGGTCAGATTCAGATTCAGATTTATTTGGTAATGTAGCGAAACTGGCAAACGCAAGGCACGGAATGATGATGTTGCAGGTTCGAGTTCTGCCATTACCCTAATTTTTCTCTGTGTTGTCATCATCATTTAAAATTTATTTTAAGACTCCCTTATTTGTGTAAGCTTTATTTAAGTTAAGTCAGTTTTCTAAAGGAAAACTTGATTTTTTTAACTTTACTTGCTTACGGGCACAATTATAAGTTTATACGAGCTTGTGCAAGGTCCGTCCGGATCGCTACCACCATCTTGCTCGCTAATCCTGCCGCTAAGCAGCAGTGCTTGCACTGTTGTGTTCCGGTGTGGAAAGAAAGACAGCCGGTGCAATTACTGGCACAAGAGGTAGTAATAGTGCAAATGTGCACGCGCAAACATACCCCCTCCACTCGATTTATGCTCAAGTTGTTTGCCTGCAACTATAAATGTGTGTGTACACAACACTGCACACAACCATAGACGAGGCGCACTCGTGACTGGCAACAAATATTTTAATTGGAATATAAAAAAATAAAAATTAGTTTTCAGTATTATTAAAAAAAGTGCATTTGTTTTTAAAATATAGTACAATTTCAGTTGAATCCTGATCTCAGAGCGACGGACAAACAAATAAAAGTTGTGCATTTAAGTACGTAATTTGTATGTAATTATTTTAATATACTAGTCGGTTCGTCGGGTTCGGACCAACCGGACGGCGCGTTGTGCGGTTGGTGCGAACCCGACTTTGTGTAGGAGGGGTTTTCTAAGCTTCTAATCACTATCTTTAGCAGCTTTAAAGCTATCCTATTGCAAGCTTTTATTATTTATTTATTACAAATACAAATCTATTATCTATCACCCACTTCCTGTGGTCGGCTTAATTTGAAATTTGGTATTTGTATGTATAGAGAGCCGTCAGCGAAGAACCTATTTTTTTTTATGAATACTTGTATTTTTTTGCATTGATAAAGCAAAACAACGAAGTCAAAACCTTTTAATATAAGTTTTATTTAAACTAGCTTCAGCTGACGACTTCGTGTGCGTTTTGAAGTACAGTCAAGGAACTTAATTCCCTACCCATTTCGTTGAAATGTCGCCTGACATTCGCAATGCATTAAGGTTGATATGTCAAACTAACGTCTTGCTCTATAGCTCTTATGGTGACAGTTTGCTATATGCTATTGAACCTTAGGTGGGTTGGAAATTTAATCCCTTGACTGTACATACTAACTTCTTTTCCGGTGAATCCCGGTAAGTCAAACTCAATCGATTCAAAGTCGCTTCCGAGTATTAAAAACCAAAAAAAAACTTTCCTTAAGAAATGGGTATCCAGGTTTTTTCAAACGCTCACTATTACTACTCCTGTCAAAGTATGACAGGTTTAATATAAAGACTAATATTCAAATTGCTCCAAATTGGGCTCCGAAGGGTTAAGTGACAGGCTTCAATTGTTCAAAGTGGGCTTTACGAGGTGACTATTTAATAAAAAAAATCGAAACAACAGTGGCTGTTCTAGTTAATGATTAGAAATTATAGAACACCTGAACATGAAAAAAATGTATACACAAGTTAATATATGGCAATATGTAATTTTAGGTATAAATAATAAATATAGTAGGAATTTTCGAACGACAACACCAACTTAAGTGTGTATCGAGTGATTTGATAATTTTGGTTGTATGGAGCAATAGTTTTGTATTTTTGTCGCTAGAGGCGCCTCTGACGTAAAACTCAAATGTAGGCACAGACTCCTTGGTTTTAGAATATAGAGCAAAAGATTCAATCCGCTAATTGAGTTGCACCGAGTTTAAATTTACAAACTACTCGATAGATGGCAGCAGCGTATGACGCTTTTACCGCCACCTAAAATAATAAGTGGAACTAGGAGGTATCGGCGACGATAATAAGTTTTACGCGAGCACTTCCCGATATGTACACTTTGTCAATAGGTGCACTTTTCCAGAATGTGCACTTTCTCTAAAGGTGCACTTCTTTAGAAGGGTCATTTTCTCGGAAGGTACACTGTCTCCAAACGTGCAATTCCCGATATGTACACTTTGTCAATAGGTGCACTTTTCCAGAATGTGCACTTTCTCTAAAGGTGCACTTCTTTAGAAGGGTCATTTTCTCGGAAGGTACACTGTCTCCAAACGTGCAATTCCCGATATGTACACTTTGTCAATAGGTGCACTTTTCCAGAATGTGCACTTTCTCTAAAGGTGCACTTCTTTAGAAGGGTCATTTTCTCGGAAGGTACACTGTCTCCAAACGAGCAGTTCCTGATATGTACACTTTGTCAATAAGTGCACTTTTCCAGAATGTGCACTTTCTCTAAAGATGCACTTCTTTAGAATGGTCATTTTCTCGGAAGGTACACTGTCTCCAAACGAGCAATTCCCGATATGTACACTTTGTCAATAGGTGCACTTTTCCAGAATGTGCAATTTCTCTAAAGGTGCACTTCATTTTCTTGGAAGTATTTCGACATAGTGCAAATGCAAACAGAAAAGTGCACTGTTTGAAAAAGTGCACATTTCGAGAAAGTGTGTTTTACGAGCCTAACCCGCGTATACTATTTAATGGTGAGAAAAGATTTTACATGGATCAAGCAAAAATGGATCTTGTGTCAGTGTCACAAAGACTTTGACGTGAAAAAGGTTTTTTCATTTTAACTATAACTCTTAGGTGCCACTAGCGACATCTATGTTTAATTTTAAGCAATGTTTTGTAAAGTTGTGCTAGGTTTTAAAATATTTTGACTAGGTCATACTGTATGGACCTTGAGAATCTTTTTTTTTAAATCAAAATCCGATATTACAGTGTCATTTTCAATGACCTTGTTATCTGCCTTTTTGACATGACCTCCGTCTGGGATGTCAAACTATTATGTTACATACGTGAAGACATGTAAGTCGCTTTTGCGTTGTACGCGCTGGCGACTGTATCCTCATAGAATTAAAAAAAAATTTTTTTTTATTGTTATAGAAGTTGATTGAAATGTGGAAACATTTTCGAAAATGGACAAGGAAATTACCATATGATACTGTAATATCGGTCTGAAAGTAGATTCAGCACTGACAATTATGGTATTTAAATCAGAATTTGGCGAAACGAGTTATATTAAAACGTAAATATTAGACGAAAAATGCATTATTATGGACGTGGAACGAAATATATGTAATGTACACTCAATGACTTCTGCATTACTAAAACAACTCAACATTGTTAAAAAAAATACAAAAAATTGTGCAAGGTCCGTCAGGATCGCTACCACCATCTTGCTCGCTAATCCTGCCGCTATGCAGCAGCGTTTGCACTTGCAAATGCACAACACAGCGTTCCCGCGTGGAGAGCCGTTGTAGTTAATTACTGGCACGAGAAGTATTCTATCTTAGCCCTCTAGGTTGGCAACGCATCTGCAATCTCCTTGGTGTTGTGGGTGTCTATAGGCGGTGGTGATCACTTACCATCAGGTGACCCACTTGCTTGTTTGCTTTCCTATTTCATAAAAAAAAGAATTATTTTTGATTTACGCCCCGGGTTGGTTGATAACAAGTGACTGCCGCTGCCTATGGGAAGCAGCAACCCCAAGAGGTTTGCCGATGCGTTGCCGGCCCTATAGTTTACTGTGTTTTTGGGTAATTTAGAAGTCATTGGGCGATGAAATTAGAATTTTGAAAAATTCTCGATGGCGTTAGATGTGTTAGTGTTTCGGATTATTATTATTAGATTAAAAATCGAATTAATATGAGGCTGAATCTGTGAAGTGTTGGTTTGCGTGTCATATTTTGAGGCTAGTTTTTTTATTTGCTTCATAAAATCTAGTTAAAAAATGCATATGAAAATCTTAGTTTAACCCAGCGTTCTGGAGAAACCGATTAAAAAAAAAGGTAACGGCACTTATTTCCATTTTGGACCTTATTCGCAACGCGTTAGGATTCAAAATCGTTTAAGTACGCGGGACAGCAATATTGCCACGCCAGCCGGTATTACTGTGACAGAATTTTTTTATTTGCATTATAGTGAGTATTAGTCGCACTATCGTGATATTTTTTGTACAGTCAGCCTCAAAAGTAGCTAAACACCTAAAGACCTTGAGTGGGAATTCTGAATCTCACCAGGTGACTAAAGCTCACTAAAAGGGCCGTTTTTCATAGAGATTCGGCCATTTTTGTAAGCTTTCATCACCCGGTAAGATTCAAAAATTGCACCTCAGGTGACTAAAGCTCACCAAAATGAAATGGTCATTTTGGTCAAGTCACCCGCTGAGATTAAAAAATAGCACTACTCGTCGTAGTAACGTATGAAATGAGAGTAGCTCAAATTTGTCACATGAATATGATACAGTGTTGCCAGATTTATTTTCAGGCAAAGCGGGATTTTGAAGCCTTTTGTATTTTTTTTTATACAACATAGGAAGGCAAACAAGCAAGTGGGTCACCTGATGGTAAGTGATCACCACCGCCTATAGACACCTGCAACAACAAAGAGAGTGCAGATGCGTTGCCAACCCAGAGGGCTAAGATGGAATACCTCTTGTGCCAGTAATTACACCGGCTGTCTTGCTCTGTGCAAGCACTGCTGCTTAGCGGCTTGTATAAAAAAACGGGACTAATTCGTCGAACGCGGGACATAACATTAAAAGCTTGAATAATCAGCAGATTTTTATTACGTATCGTCCTATTTGAGTTTCAAATTAAATTTACAGTAATAATAGACAGCTATAGAAAATGTTTTTAATGAAAATACGGTGCTTTGCCAAAAAACGACTAGCGTCTGGGTTATTTGTCGAGTATCTCCGTAAAACGGGACTGAACCTGTCTCGCGCGGAACATTTCATTTTGGGCTAAAAAACGGGACGTCTGGCAACGCTGAATGATATTACTGACAGCGACAAGATACTAAAATGTTCAGTCATTTCCGAGGCTGACCGTTCATCAAACGAATTTGGTTAAGTTTTTGTCATAACATTTATAAATAACTGATAACATTTATAAATACGCATTTATACTGACGCCCGTCCCGGCGTACGTTTACAATCGGGATTTAATGTACAGTCAAGGAATTTAATTCCCTACCCATTTCGTTGAAATGTCGTCTGACATTCTCAATGCATTAAGGTCGATATGTCAAACTAACGTCTTGCTCTATAGCTCTTATGGTGATAGTTTGCTATATGCTATTGAACCTTAGGTGGGTTGGAAATTAAATTCCTTGACCGTACATAAAAACCTTCCTTAAAAAAAATCTGTAAATGACAGTGAAAACCGGATCAAAATCCGTTGCGTGGTTTAGAAGGAGGCGGCCGAAGATACACTATAACCCCCTTACTCATAAAAATTAACAATATTTTTAAGCTAACAAAAGGTCCCTTTCATTTGAGAAAAAACGTCACAATGACAGATGACAAAAACATGTTAACTAACAAACGTTTACGAAGCTTTTATGAATAAGGGGGTTAGGTTTTAAGACAGACAGGACTTTGTACTCTGTAAAGAATATAAAAAAGATGGTAAAGAATCTATGTTTTATATTAATTGTAACAATGAATCAATTCTTGCTAATCTCCAGTCAATATTATGTAGTTACGTTCAAATGATTTTTGAATGATGTATAGTCGACCAAGTAACTGCTTGACCACTTTTGAACCTTATCCCTTCGTAATACGATCGAAAAGTGGTTAAGCAATTTCTTGGTCGACTATACTTTCTAGTTGTATTTATATCTGTATTGTTTTTATGTTGTCTGTGCCGTCATTAACGTTTTTACCCAAGTGTCCGGCTATTCGGGGTACCTGGCAAAGTGAAAGACGGCCATTTTGGTGAGCTTTGGTCACTCGGCGAGATTCAAATGCAATTTTTGAATCTCACCAGGTGACTATAGCTTACAAAAATTGCCGAATCTCTATGACAAACGGCCATTTTGGTGAGCTTTGGTCACTCGGCGAGATTCAAATGCAATTTTTGAATCTCACCAGGTGACTATAGCTTACAAAAATTGCCGAATCTCTATGACAAACGGCCATTTTGGTGAGCTTCGGTCACCGGTGAGAATCTAATATCGCACTTCAGGGGTGCAATTTTTGACTCTCACCAGGTGACTAGAGCTCACCAAAATGACCGAAGCTCTATGAAAAACGGCTATTTTGGTGAGCTTTAGTTACCCGGTGAGATTCAAATGCAATTTTTTAATCTCTTTAGGTGTCTAAATCTCACCAAAATGGCAGAATTTCTATGAAAACCGCCATTTTGTTGAGCTTTAGTCAGCCGGTGAGATTCAAACATCGCACTTCAGATGTCTCATTCAAAGATCATTTGAAATCGCCCCTTAGTTTTACGCATTAATTTTAAAAACACTAGTAATATTTATTTATTGAGTTGTATTCGTGTGTTTGGTGGTATTGTGATTTATTTAGTGAGTGCTCGAAGCGACTTGTACGAGATATAACGTAGTAGGTGCCGTGAATTAATGTTGTGAAGAAAATATATTGAAATATATATAATTTCTCTTATTGCTGCGTTTTATTTGAGTCTCCATTTTGGTAAGTGATCACCACCGCCCACAGACACCCATAACACCAAAGAGAGTGCAGATGAGTTGCCAACCCAGGGGGCTAAGATGGAATACCTCTTGTGCCAGTAATTGCACCGGCTGTCTTGCTCTCCACGCCGGAACACAACAGTGCAAGCACTGCTGCTTAGCGGAAGGATTAGCGAGCAAGATGGTGGTGGCGATCCGGACGCACCTTGCGCGATAATAACAAATTAGAAAAAATATAAAAAGCCTTGCTACTCTGCCATTAATGTTATCAGATTTTTTTGCGAAAGTGACATCTGTAATTTGTTACATGTACTTTCAGGTTTGCATACACATTAACTCAGACTTCTTGGTAGTACTGCTACTCATCGCTAGATGGCGTTACCGTGTTCCAACTCTAAACTAAAACAACTTATTTTTTAGTTTAAAATACAATAAGTTAAGAATTAATTCAAAAACTTTACCTAATTTTGAAATTTTCGTATCATTACCAAATTTAAAACCACTTCACGAAACACTTCAACCATCACAAACACCATGTATTTCGTATTCCCATGAATTACAAACAACTGACCGATGCCAGCACAGACAACAATCTATTTCCTGTGATTTGGCTACTCACTAAAAAGCGTAAATAAAAAAACAACAACAGGAAACCTAACACGGTTTAGCTTTGTTTTCAAACTGACAGATAAACGCAACATGTGACACTATGCTAGGATAATTGGAGTACCCTTGCATCTAGGGTTGCCTGGTGTCCGGCTTTAGCCGGACATGTCCAGCTTTTTACAGTCGTGTCCGGCCAAGTAAATACAAGTCCGGGCTGTCCGGCTTTTGTTAGGCTTTAGGTCAACCCCGCCGCGCGCGACCAAAGTCAAGCGGACACGCAACGCATAAGCATGACTCGCGATCTCGTCTCGATGTATCAGGCTACGTTAGTATTTGCGTCCGGCTTTAAGGGCAAAATGTCCGGCTAAATATGAACCTGTCGCACGCTTAGTATTAAAGTGACTCAATTCTGAATTTGATATTTCCCAAAATTAAACCCTATGTCTTTTAATTAAGGTGATATTTTGGGGCGTGTATTATTCAGAAATGGGTCACTTTAATACTAAGCGTGCGTTGTGTCCGACTTTTCTATTTTTGGACCTGGCAACCCTACTTGCACCCTAACAATGTACTATTGTCGACTTTCCACATCTTTCCTGCCTGAGCCCATTTCAGGAACAAATGAAGGGAAAAGCGAGGTCAAAACAAAATGGACGCTTGTACAAAGGGTGAAACGGTGTCAAATAACCAACTAGGGGTTTTTTAGGGCAATTATAAGACAATTATTTTTGGTTTACGCTAGATTTCATAGGGGGTTTTTTTACCATAACTAAATTGGGGTGTCGTATTCGTTACTTTCGAAAGCAGGTCTGGCGCACTCCGCAAAGCTACAAGTATATCGCCGCGCCCCATCTACGGGGCCGCAATATACTAAAGTAAGTACCTATACTTTTTTTTTCAAATTGATAGAATTCGGTAAAAAAAAGGTATTTCAAAAAATTAAATAAATATCTCGGGACAATTCATACCATTGGACCTAGCCCCAAACTAAGCAAAGCTTGTACTATGGGAACTAGACAACGGATATACATAGGTACTTATATAGATAGATACATATAACATCCAAGACTCAGGTACGAAAATTTGTATTCATCATACAAACATTTACCCCTGCTAGGAATCGAACCCGGAACCGCTTCATAGTCAGGGTCATTTACTATTACTATTACAGTCCTATTTTAACCCGCTTGATAATAAACTACAACTTACATACAAGCTATTTCCCGCGACTTCGTTCTCACAGACCATTGAACGTGAACGCATTTGAAGCATCTTGTATGTAAGTATAAGATATCACAAAAGCCCTAAACGTTAAGTCTTAGAGTCGATTTTTCCATCGCTGAATAAGATTTGTCCATCGAATAAGTCTTACAAAATTCGCTGTTATCTGTTATTCTTTATTTATTACATCCAATAATAACATGCTAGAACATGGACCCTATATATACAGTTAGGTACTTAAAATCTACTTCTAGACTTTATTAAGTATTAATTATTAAAATTACAACTATTATAATATTTATGTATGAGCTTCTGTGTGTGTGTGTGTGTGTGTGTGTGTGTGTGTGTGTGTGTGTGTGTGTGTGTTTGTGTGTGTGTGTGTGCGTGTGCGTGTGTGCGCGTGTTTAAGTGTGTGTGTGTGTGTTTTAAACAGTATGAACAAAATGTTTATTATATTACGTATCTGTTAATGTGTAATATTTTATAAATTAATTCTATCGTTTGTATATTCATTTATTGAGTAGTAAGCTTTGTCAATTACTATTTGTTTTAATTTAATCTTTTTGTAAACTGTTTGTCGGTTAAGTGTTCTTTAAGTTTTTGTGGTCTTTATGGACATTCAGTTCAGAGGATGGTAACATGAGATTGTTTTTGTATCGTAGCGAGTATGGGCATATTTTCTTTTGTTGTATTTGCTTATCTGAGGATTGAAAAATCGACCCTTAATTAAATAACTAACATAGCTATAAAAAAACTACTCTGCTATCCGTAATTTTTTATCTATTAACAAGAACGCGAACGTCAAGAAAGCCACGCATCTCAAAACAGGCGACAGGATATCAAACAATGGGCAACTTGAGACTGAGCGCCGACACGCGCGCGCCACGCGGCGAGTAGCGGAACTAACCCCTCGCGAGGGTTGAAGAATAACCTCTAATTGTATGGAAGATTAGGGGAAGTATCAGATTTGACTTTGTTTTTAAGTTGTTTGTCGGTCCTTTGTGCTCAAACCGGACATGTTTAAACAAGTCACGTCTTTGAATACAAAAGGTGAAGCATAAAGGGCGATTACATCAGTTTTTTTATACTTACAAGGCAAACGAGCAAGGAGGCAAATTATCACCACTGCCCATAAACACCCACTACACCAAGAAGATTGCAGATGCGTTGCCAACCCAGAAGGCTAAGATGGAATACCTCTTGTTCCAGTAATTACACCGGCTGTCTTGCTCTCCACGCCGGAACACAACAGTGCAAGCACTGCTGTTATTAGCGAGCAAGATATTAATAACATTATCGGGACTTTAGCGCGATAAAAATATATTGTTGATTTACCTCGACGTTTCGGTCTACTCGTGACCACGGCCATTGAAACATGGCCGAAACGTCGAGGTAAATCAACAATATATTTGTATCGCGCTAAAGTCCCGATAATGTTATAAATATGTGTGAAAGTCGCGAAAGTTTAAAACAATTTAGCGAGCAAGATGTTGTTAGCGATCCGGACGGATCTTGCAAAAAGTCTAACCACCCGAAAAATTCCCTGTGTTCCCTTGTTTCATCGAATGTATCATTTTGTAGAATTTTCATTTCATCAACACCGTTTCCTGCTGAAGTCTGTGCGATTTTTGAATCTCACCGGGTGACTAAAGCTCACCAAAACGGCCGAATCTCTATGAAAAACTAAATCTAAATGGTATGTAATGACAACACAAAGAAAAATTTGGGTAATACAGGACTCGAACCTGCAACATCCGTCCGTGCCTTGCGTTTGCCAATTCTGCCACATACCAACTATGCTGGTTGGATTTACGCGATTACATAGCATTTAAATTTAAAAATTTAAATAAAAAAAATTACGATTACAAAACTTGCAAGTTTTTTTTTAATTTGTATTAAGTAGAACCGTGGTATTAGTATACCATAATGACCACTTCACCGGGTATTGTTGACACCACAAACACAGTACGTGGGTTATCACCATCGACGGATGAACAAGTTTCGAGTGTGTTTGGAAGTTCGGATGGGGTGTCGTGGGAAAGTGGTATAGGCAAATTAATAACTGTTTTGAACGTTTAATATCTACATCTACACTGATATAATAAAGAGGTAAACTTTGTTTGTTTGTTAGTTTGTTTGTATGTAGGGGGTAATCTCTGGAACTACTAAACCGATTTCAAAAATTCTTTCACAGATAGAAAGCTACACTATTCCTGACGGACATAGGCTATTAATTACACGTGAAAGAAGTCGCACGCGTCCGCTAGTAATATATAATGTCAAAGGGCTTTTTTTATACAACATAGAAGGACAAACGAGCAATTGGAACACCTGATGGTAAGTGATCACCACCGCCCATAGCACGCAGTTCCAAGGAAACTGCGCGTTGCCAAGCCAGAGGACTAAGCTGGAATACCTCTTGTGCCAGTAATTTCCCGGCTGTCTTTTCCATGCCGGAACACAACAGTGCAAGAAATTGAAGAACTGCTGCTTAGCGGCTGGATTAGCGAGCAAGATGATGGCAGCGAACCGGTCGGACCTTGCAGAAAGTCCTACCACCCGCATCAAACTTTAACGTGATAAAATCATTGTTAACTTCGACGTTTCGACCGTCTTGCAGCCGTGGTCACAAGAAGACGTCGTGGCAAATTGACATAATTTTATCACCTTAAAATCCTACTGACGTTTAAAATTAATAAAGTCATTTATTCTCAGGCAAAAAGGCCCATAGACAAATATCATACCATATAAAAAAACATAAGTGAAAATAAAACAATATAACACAACAGCGCAAGCACTGCTGCATAACAGTAGGATTAGCAAGCAAAACGGTGGTAGCGATCTGGAGAGCGATTTTTGAATCTCACCAGGTGACTAGAGCTCACCAAAATGGCCGATTCTCTATGAACAACGGCTATTTTGGTGAGCTTTAGTTACCCGGTGAGATTCAAATGCAATTTTTGAATCTCACAGGTGACTAAAACTCATCAAAATGGCCGCATTTCTATGAAAAACGGCCATTCTAACGAGCTCTAGTCACCCGGTGCGATTAATAAATTGCACCTCTGGACGGACGTTCCACTAGGTCCGACCACCAGCAATAACTAACAATAAACTCGGTATATTAATTCAGTTTAAACGGACACCCCTGGAGTAAGGACTAACTAACAAAGCTAACAAGGTTGCCTTCTATTAAGTTACTTCTCGACACATTCTCAAACTGCAGGCAAAACTTAAACACTAAAGTTCGAACACCGGGCACATGCAATATCTTACAATAACCCATCATTTTTATATCACATGTCCTCTAAATTGAGCACACAAAGTTGGTCAGCTAAGCCTAAGCTAAATTGGTTGTTTTGGGTATATGGAAAAATCCACGGTACTTGTTCATAATAGTATTTTATGCAACTGTAGCATAATGAGGGGTCTTAAAACACGAGTGTGGTTTTATGAAACGAGCGTTAGCGAGTTTCATAATAGGATCACACGAGTGTTTTAAGACCTAATTATGTACAGTTGCATACATTACTTTATCTACACACATATCATAAGTACTCTATGATGGATTCAGAAGCATAGGGCAGTGACCTGCATTGCTACTAGCTACTAGTGCTAGGTACCTATTAAATATCTATAGACTGTACACATTAAAATAATGTAATAAAAAATGACTTTGAACAAATATAGAAACAAATTAGAAAAATTCTCATAATAATATTGGTTGTTATAATGCTGGTCATTGCCTACGGTTTTTGAACGCATTATAGAGCAATTATGATATATGTGTAGATAAAGAAATTAAAAGGAAAACTATCACAGCTAAGTAGGCTTTATAAGTTTACGAGTAATAGTTGACCAACTTAAAAAATGTAGTTGCAACTACAGAACCCTACATTGCCCGTGGCCCGACACGCGCTTGGCCGGTTTTGTAGACTGCGGACTGTTATTAAAACGGTCAGCGCACGCGCCTACCAAAGTTAGCAAATTGTTCGTGTAATTGAAAAACTGTTTTGATTTGGCGCCTTTGTTTTGATTGAAAGGGTTCGGTTGGTTGGTGCGGAAGAAAGCGTTACCTACTATGGGTAACGCAACTCACGCAACGAGAGTTGGGGTCAGTTAAGATAAACGAACACACGACTACACAGTCTAAACAAGACAAAACAATAATTTAAATATTGTTGAAGAAACGAAAAAAATTACACCCCTCCCCCCTATATTTTGCTTCGCGGACGCCATATTGAAATTTTATATAGCCTATGTCACTCCTCTAATCAAGACGAATCTAATGACACCTCATATGTCAAAATCCGTCAAGCCGTTTAGGCTGCAGCGCGTGCCAAAGAAATCCACATACCTACATACATACACTCGAAAAACATAACCCTCCCTTCTGGCGGCAGTCGGGTAAAAATTGGAACGAAACTCTCCTGTGCATACCGTGACATGCTACTATATGTACATACCTACCTATATAAATGGCCATACTCAGTATGGAGTTCATAGACCTGTGCCCCGTTTCACGAAGCTACAAGTTACAATTTTACAAGTCTAAACCGGCAACATTGGTCATTATGCCCATTGCCATTGGTCATTATTGACTAATGTTGCCGGTTTAGACTTGTAAAATTGTAACTTGTAGCTTAGTGAAACGGGCCACTGGATGCTTACCACGATCTCCTAATGCGATTCTCTTTAGGACCTAAACTGAACTGAATTGCTATTTCGTACCACGACATCGTATTTACGGTTCAGTTCAAACGCGGCTCAGTGAGAAACGATTCAACTATTTCATTCACTCATTGCTTAGGAATGTCAAGTGCTTTTCGTGCCACTAGTTAAGATTGATCTGGAGATGTATATGGTCCCCGGGTCAAAAAAATTATGCAATGATCTGTTTTTTTTTACGAAATAGGAAGGCAAACAAGCAAGTGAGTCACCTGATGGTAAATGATCACCACCGCCTATAGACACCCGCGACACCAAAGAGATTGCAGATGCGTTGCCAACCCAGAAGGCTAAGATGGAATACCACTTGTGCCAGTAATTGCACCGGTTGTCTTGCTCTCCACGCCGGAACACAACAGTGCAAGCACTGCTGCTTAGCGGCAGGATTAGCGAGCAAAATGATGGTAGCGATCCGGACGGACCTTGCACAAGGTCCTACTACCCGCAGATATAATATTATGATACTAGTTTGACAGAGACGCAGGGAGGAATAAATTTAATTTGGGCAGGGGGGTCCGTACTGTAGGTGCGCTCGGCCGCCTTGCCTACAGAGTAGGCAAATCGCAGTAGGTTGTCGACTCGCCACGCGCACGCTCGCTCGCCTCGCTGTATCAGTGTAAATTGAACACGAATGCGCCGCTACCCTAACGTGTCGCCGGGAGTAGCGGGGGGAAAGCGAGCGCGGGTGGTGCGTTCCTTTTGCCTCGCGCCGCCTGGCGAATGTGTATGAAGTAATGCGAACTTTTTGTGGGCGTCAATAAAGTTGGAATTCGTAAAAGAGAAGTTTGTGTACGTTAATACTATTAAGTGCTGGACTTATTCTGTGACCGTAGCCGGTCATGTTAGGATCATACAATGCAGCAAACGTTTACAAACACAACAAACAAACAGAAAATCGTATTCTCAATCAAAACGGTAGATCTAATTCCCGTAATAACTCGCCCTAACATTATTGTGACAGTAATAATTGAGCTTGCAAACTTAATTTGGTTTAATAAAGAGCGTGAATAGACTTTACTAACCCCAACCCTATTTTATCGCTGTGGGGAGAAGAGAAGGGAGATATTCGACGTTTAAACATCATTCTAGCTGTATCATAAAGCACACCTTAAACTTAAATACTTAAGATGTGAAAAACCGGCCAAGTTTGTGCCGGACGCACGCGGTGTTGGGTTCCGTAGTTGCCTGATTATTCGTAAACTTGTAAAACTTACTTAGCGTGACAGTTTTCCCTTTAATTTCGTTATTGCCACATGCCGAAAAACAACCATTTAGCTGGCGGGGGGGACACTAGACTCTAACAAAAATAGGCACTTTAAAACACACCACCGTCTTGCTCGCTAATCCTGCCGCTAAGCAGCAGTGCTTGCACTGTTGTGTTCCAGCGTGGAGAGCAAGACAGCCGGTGTAATTACTGGCACAAGAGGTATTCCATCTTAGCCCTCTGCGTTGGCAACGCATCTGCACTCTCTTTGTTGTTGCAGGTGTCTATAAATAAAATAAAAATCATTTAATTCAGATAAATTAATCCATATTTTGTCAGTAACCATTAATGCCTATAGGCAGTGGTAATCACTTACCATCAGGTGACCCACTTGCTTGTTTGCCTTCCTATGTTGTATAAAAAAATAGCACTTTAAAGCGTAATATTTCACAAACAAAAATTTTTCAAGATTTTATTTAACTACTTTATAGCCGTAACTAATTATGTATATTCATGTCAAATTACACCTTTCTAATATTAAGGGTCTCCAAGCTAAATTGCGGACGGACGGACAAGGCGAAATTATAATGGTTCCTTGTCGAGATTACGGAGCCCTAAAATCTTTATGGTGTATGTTCGGCACGGAATATATTCCGCCGCCTTATTCTAAACCACAACTGATTTTGATTCGGTTTTCACTGTCATTTAGAGATTTTTTTGCGAAAGCTTTTTATGTACATTTCATCCTAATTATACCTAACCGGGGCGGGTCGTTACCACCACCTTGCTCGATAATCCTGCCGCTAAGCAGCAGTGCTAGCACTGTTGTGTTCCGGCGTGGAGAGCAAGACAACCGGTGTAATTACTGGCACAAGAGGTATTCCACCTCTGCCCTCTGGGTTGGCAACGCATCTGCAATCTCTTTGGTGTTGCGGGTGTCTATAGGCGGTGGTGATCACTTACCATCAGGTGACCCGCTTGCTTGTTTGCCTTCCTATTTCATAAAAAAAATACTAATGCCTCTTCAATAGAAGGCCAATTAGTGTTCCATCCACCACGACATCAACAATGACATACTGAACAAGCTACGTGTTGAATTTGACTTCGATTTTGAGATACAGCACGCCCCCATTAACTTAAGGGCCGCCGTCCACTTGACAAGTGACAACTCATAACGTTTTAAAAACACTAAGGGCCTGTCTGTGGCGTCGTAGAGCCTAAATAACAGGACTGATTTCAAGGTGGGTTTACGAGCATTTGAAAGCTGTAAATTTCGGACGGCGTTTGAGTTATGTTTGATGAAAATCGGTGAAGCAGTTTTTGAGATTTTTCGCTTTCTAGTGCAGGTTTCACTGTAAGTTACAAATGTTTTTTGATATAAATAAATAAATGAATTCTCTCACAGAATACCGGCATGACGTAGTAGTTTGCGGCTGCGTTTCGTACGGTCACTGAGAGATCTGGAGACCAGGGTAGGGTTGCCAGATGATAATTTGAAAAAGGAGAGCTTAATGGCTCTAAAAAGGAGGAATTTTTGAAGACAATTTAGGACTTTAAAAATAAAACGGCTTGTCTATCCATACCAATCATGCAAAATTATTAATATTTCCATAAGAATTAGTCAAACCTGTTGATAGATGGCGCAATTCTAAAGTAAAACAAATATAAAAAACCGGCTAAGTGCGAGTCGGACTCGCGCACCGAGGGTTCTGTCATTAACAACATCTAGTTTCGCATTTTTTGCTTTGTAAGACCAAAAAAAATATTTTTTTTTGTGTATTAACTACGATTTATTTTACGGGGTTCGGATTTATTATTTCATTTGTGCTGTGAGACCTTGCTTCTTGCCAAATTTCACAGTTCAACGGGAAGTACCCCATGGTTTTTGAGTGCCTTGCGAATGTATGAAACATGCGGCATAAACGGCCGTATCTTTTGATTGCGTTGACTTAGAAGTTTGATTTTTTCACGGCTCTAAGGGACTGCAGACTTAAGTATTTGTTATTAATTTCAACTCAATACCTCCACGCGTTCTTAAGAAAAATGGTCTTGACAGACAGACAGACAGACGGACAACAATGTGATCCTATGAGCGTTCCGCTTTTCCTTTTGAGATACGGAACCCTAAAAAAATCATTCAACCGAATTTAAAGCCTCCTTTTTTGAACTCGGTTCCAAAGAACTCTACTTTATTTATTATGAGCTCACGTCTGTTTCCCTTTGGGGTAGGCAGAGACCACAGAACGCCATTTGCCCCGTTCCTGGCATACTTCCCTCGCTTCCTCCACACACATTCCTCTCTTCATACATGCTCGGCGGTTCCGGGTACTTCTGATTTGACCTGTCTTCAGGACATCACCAATTTGGTCGACGAAAGTACGCCGAGGCCGCCCTCGACCAACTCGCCCAGTCACATCACCTTTATAAATTTACTAACATAATCGCTTTCCATCCATTCGTTCAACATGCCCAAACCAACGTAACATTCCTTTCTCTACATCTCTCAACAGAACTCTACATTTACACTAATTAAATGAAGAGGTAACGTTTTTTTAAATTGAAATTTACTTTTTTTTTATACAACATAGGAAGGCAAACAAGCAAGTGGGTCACCTGATGGTAAGTGATCACCACCGCCTATATACACCTGCAACGACAAAGACAGTGCAGATGCGTTGCCAACCCAAAGGGCTAAGATGGAATAACTCTTGTGCCAGTAATTACACCGGCTGTCTTGCTCTCCACGCCGGAACACAACAGTGCAAGCACTGCTGCTTAGCGGCACTTCCGATTTATTTATCACTAGCGGGCGCCCGCGACTTCGTTCACGTGGAATTTGTACCCTATGTCCGTCAGAGATAGTGTAGCTTTCTATTGGTGAAAGAATTTTTGCAATCGATTCAGTAGTTCCAGAGATTACCCCCTACATACAAACAAACAAACTAAGTTTTCCTCTTTATTATATTAGTGTAGATGTAGATTTAAATTTATTTGAATGATTAAAAAAATCTATAGTAAATTTCGATTACAAAAATTTAACAAATTGCGTCATCTCTCGTCAGCTAACGGGCATTCATAAATGACCAAGTTGAATGAGATAACTTGATTAAGTTTCTCATAGATGACACCGAGGGTAGTTATATCCTAAAAAAAATCAATAATGTATTGACCGTAAAAAAGAAACACATTGAAAAATTCACAGGTTATGGTAGTGGTAATGTGGCGAAACTGGCAAACGCAAGGCACGGATGATAATGATGATGTTGAAGGTTCGAGTCCTGCCATCACCCTAATTTTTCTTTGTATTGTCAGTATCATTTAAATTTATTAGTACTTTTTTTTTGTTTGTATGTAGGGGCTAATTTCTAAAACGACTTGTTTTTACTAATTGAAAGCTAAACTACCCCTGACGGACATAGGCTACTAATTTCCACGCGAACGAAGTCACGGGCATCCGCTAGTATTCTATAAACGCCACGAAAACGGCAAACTGTGCAAAGCGACCCGTAATCTGCCTCTTTTGATCCCTCAATACTCGGCCCTGATTGGTTGAAATGCGCGGGGGGTGAGAATGCCGGCGCGCCATTGGCCGCCACAAAAGGCCGCGCCCACTGCACGGATTAGGCCGGGGAGGGGGTAAATTGAAGGGGATTAAAGGATGATAGGTTTTGATAGTTGGGGGATGAAAATATTTGACGGAAATGTGTTTTTAACGGACTTCGAAAAAAAAGGCAGTTCTAAACTAGACTGTGTTTTTGTGTGACACTCGTTCTCTGCCAATTGTAATACGAATTAAATGATTATTTCTTTAATAAAGACTATTGAGTACCCAGCGCGCTCCATACAAACGGCCATAACGTTTTCTACCCTCTAGGGTGCAATCTTTGAATCTCACCAGGTGACTACAGCTCACCAAATGGCCGATTCTCTATGAAAAACGGCTATTTTGGTGCGCTTTAGTCACCCGGTGAGATTCAAAAATATCACTTCTAAACCTTAACCTATAGCCACGGTTTTTTTGTATGTTGTCAGTATGTCCTAGAACTAGGTTTAGGTTTTGATTTTTTAAATATTCTTTATAGTTTCAAAAATATTCACGCTTTATTGTGAGAAGATGTCAATTTTTGAAAGAGAGGCATAATAATTTCATCGTCATCATCATCATTTCAGCCGAAAGACGTCCACTGCTGAACAAAGGCCTCTCCCAAGGATCGCCACAACGACCGGTCTTGTGCTGCTTGCATCCAGCGGGTTCCCGCAACGATCACCAGGTCATCGGTCCACCTTGTGGCGGGTCTACCTACGCTGCGTCTTCCGGTACGCGGTTGCCACTCGAGAACTCTATGGCCCCATCGGCCATCCGTTTTGCGAGCAATGTGCCCGCCCACTGCCACTTAAGTCTAGCAATTCTTAAGGTTATGTCGCATAATAATTTGCACTACGAATTTTTTTTTATTTAAAGGAAGGCTAACCAGCAACCAGTGGCCCGTTTCACTAAGCTACAAGTTACAATTTTACAAGTCTAAACCGGCAACATTAGTCAATAATGACCAATGGCAATGGGCATAATGATCAATGTTGCCGGTTTAGACTTGTAAAATTGTAACTTGTAGCTTCGTGAAACGGGCCACAGGTGATCTGATGGTAATGACTATCACCGCGCATAGACACTCGTAGCACTAAGGCGATTGCAGACGCGTTATTAGCGAGCAAGATGGTGGTAGTGATCCGGACGGACCTTGCACAAGGTCCTACCACCACCAACGGTTATCTATGGGCCTGTCCAGCCTGAAATATATTTATTCCATTCTTTATTATTTATTCTGTGCTAGTACCAAGATCACGCGGCTGGCGGCGCCACTTAGCATGCAGGGATGATCCGGGGGTGACCCGGGTAACCCGACCAACCCCCGCCGAGGCAAGGCTCAGACATATTGTAGTTTGAAAAATATATTTAGACAATACTAGATAACCTACAATTGTTTAGTCCGTAAAATGCGAGAGAAAGCTTTGGACGAGAGATTGAGTCGCAATTTGGCCCAGATGTGCGATTTTTGAATCTCACCAGGTGACTAAAGCTCATCAAAATGGCTGAATCTCTATGAATATGAAAAACGGCCATTTTGGTGAGCTTTAGTTACCCGATGTGATTCAAAAATTGCACCTCAGTGGCCCTAACATGACTGGCCAAGTTTAGTTTATCTCTATCTGCGTCCCTTTCTTATGATACTAGTTAAACCGAGACACAGGTAGGGGTTAAACTAAACCTGGGGTGCAATTTTTGAATCTCACCAGGTTACTAGAGCTCACCAAAATGACCGAATCTCTATGAGAAACGGCTATTTTGGTGAGCTTTAAATACCCGGTGAGATTCAAATGCAATTTTTGAATCTCTTTAGGTGACTAAATCTCACAAAAATGGCCGCATTTCTATTAAAAACGGCCATTTTGGCGAGCTTTAGTCACCGGGGAGATTCAAAAATTGCACTCCTGGGCTGTCATTTTAGGGCCGCTGTAGGGCCATAATTATGTATTAGATATATATTTCTTAATGAAGCTCTCCCATCTTCTTTATCTCTACATAATATAAAACAATGCGCTATCCGTTCTCGTCTGTCCACATTTCTTCGGTCGGCCTCTTATTCTAAACTATTCAACGGATTTAAATTCGGTTTTCACTAATATTTTCTTATGTTTTCGCGACTTGTAAACATTGAAATAAAACAAATAAAACGGTTTATATCGCTTGTAGTTTAATGAATCCTAAATCCCGTCGTTTGAAGCCCTTTTCAGGTCTCATCTTCATTTGTTATTTATAACCTTGGTTGTAAAACAGTTTTGGTTGAAAAAAGGTTTGTTGCTGAGTTTCTTGCGGCGGATTCTTCTCAGCAAATGCCAATTTCCGAAGCGCTGGTAGAGGTAGCGTAAGACTAAATACATCTTATTGCGTTATTTGGAACGATTTTATAATTAGCTTTTAATTTCTTTTTTATTGGGTACCTAGTTGGTATTTTAAGTTTTTTGTCTGTCTGCCCGTGAACATGAGACTGGAACCGGGTGACTAAAGCTCGCCAAAATGGCCGTGTTTCATAGAAATGCGGCCATTTTGGTAAGCTTTAGTCACCTGGTGCGATTCAAAAATTGCTCCCCAGGGCTCGAAACGTCTGCAATTCCGGACGTTTCAAACCCTTTCAAGTCTCTTGTTTCAAGGTGTATATCGCGTGTGTTGTAACAAATCTAATAAGGTTTGTTACAATCCATATGATTGTTTTATTTCACGGTTTTCCCTGTCATTAAGAGGTGGTTTACAAAAGATTTTAGTAACCGCCAAATTTCATTTAAATTCATCATAATGGCTAGCCATGCATTATGGCTATCTCGATAACCATAATGCGTGATTGAGAAACTAACAAACATCTTTTTTTTTTATACAACATAGGACGGCAAACAAGCAAATGGGTCACCTGATGCTAAGTGATCACCACCGCCTATAGACACCTGCAACAACAAAGAGAGTGCAGATTCGTTGCCAACCCAGAGGGCTACGATGGAATACCTCTTGTGCCAGTAATTACACCGGCTGTCTTGCTCTCCGCGCCGGAACACAACAGTGCAAGCACTGTTGCTAAGCGGCAGGATTAGCGAGCAAGATGGACGAATGATGATGATGGTTGGATGATCTAAACACCCAAGTATTTAAAAACGTACATAAGTCCAAGTATTGAAACATCATTACTTTGGCATTTGGGCCAAAATTCTTTTTGATGTCTAATAAAATGTCCCTTGTACATTTTAACGCATATTTTTTATTTATCCTGATATTCTTAAAATAATATGTTATCTTTAAATTCGGAATGACATACGCATACCCGAATGATGACTGTTATAAAAATATTTGGTGTCAGAATAAGAAAAAAACTATTGTTTGGTAACGCAGTGGACACTATTGTTGAGGAGTCATGGGGACTGGTAACGCAGTGGTAATTTGGGTACCAAATGAGAATTTTCTGTAATGAAAAACCCAGGATGGTGGGAAAATTCATAATAAAAATTGGGGCCCGGTTGAGAACTAACGTAATATTACTAGGAAAATATTTCGAGAGTTCTACAATTTTGTAAAAGTGCTTATACATTTTCAATTTTTTTTTAGGTACTAAAAAGAATTTTGGCCCATTTATAATGTTAGTGTGTCTTTCTTTTGACATAGTCTAGTCATAGTCTTTTGACATTTCAGTGTGTTTCAAAGATTTATTTTTTGATTTTTTTTATTGTTTCCAACGCCGTGTACTCCCCCTAACCCCGACATATTGCCAACTCACAGGAATCTTCCGATTTGATTCAATTTAGCGGATGAACAGACAGAATTCGCGCATTTGTTATAATATGTCTATACATACGGCGCCGGATGGGTTAGTGGTTGTTACACTATAAGTCCTGAAGAGCACTGGTTCAAATCCCATTGGAAAAAAACTTGGCGCCAAGTCCAATGATGCAGCGTTTTGATCGCTCGGGTTAGTTACATTTGTATTCTCTACCATTTCTGCCGCAAAGAAAAACAAAAAGAATCTTTATCTTTAAATAAATAAATAAAATAAATATCTTAGGACAATTTACACCAATTGCCCTAGTCCCAAGCTAAGTAAACCTTGTGTTATGGGTACTAGACAACGGATAAACATACTTATATATAGATAAATACATACTTAAATACAAATAACATCCATGACTCAGGTACAAACATTCGTGTTCGTCACACAAATATTTGCCACAGGATTTGAACCCGGGAACTCTTGCACAGGAAGCAGACACATGTGCCACTGTGCCATACAGGACGTCAAAATCTTTATCTTTACAAAGTATAAAACAAAATGGCTATCCTAAACCACGCAACGGATTTTGGTACGTTTTCACTGTCATTTAGATTTCTTTTAAAGGAAAGTATTTATGTACATAACTTCCTTATTGTACCCCTGTGAAGCCGGGGCGGGACACTTATTAAGGTTCCGTAGTTACAAGGAACCCTTCCAGTTTCACCATGTCCGTCCGTCCGCTTAGCTCAGAGACTCTTAGTACTAGAAAGCTATAAATTGTTAAGGATATATGATATCCAAGCCAAATTACAGCTTTTTATATCTACACTAATATAATAAAGAGGTAAACTTTGTTTGTTTGTATGTAGGGGGTAATCTCTAAAACTACTGAACCGATTCCGAAAATTCTTTCACAGATAGAAAGCTACACTATCCCTGATGGACATAGGCTACTAATTCCACGCGAACGAAGTCACGGGCGTCCGCTATATTATATAAATTAGTAACACCGACAGTGTTAAAAAATTTTGGATTTTTTTTCTGCGGTACCTACCTCCCTACGTGTAAAGATGAAATGTTATTTTTATTAGTGGGGGGTGTCGTTAGATAGATCTTTAAAACATCGCAGATTTGCGATAGCAATTTTTAGATTAAGGGATTCGTTTGTGCAATATTAAGGTTTAAATTGCAATTTAGCCAGATTAAATTTAAATTAAATTAATTAGATTAAAATTTTTAAATTTTAATAATAAATTAAGTCTAGATCTTATTATTTAATTATAAGAATCGGTAACTATAAGTAAGTACTTACCTTTAAGGAAGAGCGGAGCCTCTTATCACAGGTATATTTCTTACCTAAAAAGAGACTCCAACCACTAACTTTTGTAAAACTTATGGTTTACTGAATAAAGCAATTTTTAATTATTTTTTTTAATTGTTGTTAGAGTCAAGTGTCCTACAGCTAATGTTTGTTTTTGGATGTGTGAAAAATTCACGGTAGTAGCACATATAACGAAATTAAAAGGACAAGTAAGTAGGCTTTACGAGTTAACAAGTAATTGTCGACCGACTTATAAAATGTACTTGCAGATACGGAACATTTCATTGCGCGTGGCCTGACACGCACTAGGCCGGTTTTTTATATACCGTAATCTTTGCTTATTGTAGTCCACTTTAGAAAATAAAATATATTTCACAATTATAAATAAGCGATTGAACAAAAGTCGAAAAGACCACCACCAAAAAGTCACCCAGATTGATTCGCCGTTTGACCATCAACAACTTTATGAATACGCGTCTTAACATCCCTTTTTTTTACTTACTATTATCTCAATCTTCACCATTTAAACCGTCGTCAAACAAACAGTAAGCTTGTAAAAATCCGACCAATAACAACGCAGGGTGGCTCCCCCACCTAACGGTTGGCACCCTCCCATCCCTTGTACAGTAAAACGGTACCCGCCGACCAGGCTCGTTGTACCAATGCGGGATTAACTGGTTAATTATAAACAGTTATTTTAAATTGACGTTAAAACCGACGTAACGTTTTGGAGTGGCGAAATTTTTTTTTTACATTTTCGGTTTTTTTTGTGATTGAAGTTTTTTGGTCAACTATTTTACGTTGTTTTATGGTGGTGTTTATTGAATAAAGACATTGAACGAAGAGTGACAGACAATTTGGAAACTTTTAAAATTAAATACGTATAAATAATTTAATTAAGTGATTCTGAAGATAAAAATATTAGTGAATAAAATATTTTGTGACGTTTAAAAAGGGCTTTCAAGATAATTTAATAAAAAAGGGTTTTTTCATCAAACAAGTGGTTTATTCGAAGATCCGTTTCGGTGAATAAAACTATGGATATTAAAAAACTAACAGCAATATTTCGTTTAAACTGTTTAATGCAAGTGCAGTGTTTAAATTAATTAAAACTTTCATTTTAACTATACAACATAACATAACATAAAGTGGAAATAAAACAGTGTTCATATTAAAATTGGCAGTTACCAAAGCCTATAAAAAAAACAAAAACACATCAACTTAAAATTCAAGTATCACGAGGCGCAATTAAAAACAAGACTTAGTTCCGTAGCCTATAAAAAACAAAAACACATCAACTTTAAACTAAATCAAGTGATGTGATTGAACAATGTAACGTCGCGACGTCGACACAAAAACCAAAAATGGACACCAGAAGCGACAGTCCTACCGACACGAATCGGCAAGAAGGCTCCAAAACCTCATTCCTCATCGAAGACATTCTGTATAGAGGCCAAATAAAGCCCCAAGAGCCAAGACGGTATGAATATGAAAGGGAACCTAAGCCTTATTTCCCAGTGCCCAGCGAATTAAGGCCCGTGGCGAGGGAAGGGTCCTACCTCCAGGTGGCTATGGGCGCCTTAGGGGCGTACCTTCACGCTCCCAACACTTATAAATCCGTGGAGACGCCTTATTTCCTCTCACAGGGTAAGTGTTACATTTGAAATCGGTCACATGCAGGCGTTTTCAAAATTCCTTTTTACCCATCGAAATGAGAAAACTATAGAACTGGGTACAACGCAGTGGCAGAGTAGCCGACCATGGTCTATTTGGTAGACTATGTTGGATAACCTGAATAAAACTGTCTGAGCCAATTGTCAAGTAAAAAACTCTGCGTTTTGAACGTTTTAAATTAGCGTCATATTTTTAGTTCTGCTATCCGACGCCTGTGTCGCTGCTAGTTAGAAAACTTAGAAGCACTTTATTCACTTACGATAAGATTCAAAGTTGAACCAATGGCTAAATATTGAAAGCCCCTCTTCACCTGCTTCACCCCGTCGCAAAGTGGTGACGCTAGGCTTATAACAATCCGAACAAATAGGCAGATATATTGTCTTCTTATATCGATGTTTTTACCCAACTACGGCAAAGCCAAAAGGAAGGGTTATGTTTTTAGCAGTCTATGTATGCATTTTTCTCCTGATTTGCTCGTTTAAGGGCAAGCAAAGGTCTGAGACCATACAGCCACGTGTTTTTAGGGTTCCGTACCTCAAAAGGAAAAACGGAACCCTTATAGGATCACTTCGTTATCCGTCTGTCTGTCAAGACCGTTTTTCTCAAGAACGCGTGTAGGTATTGAGTTGAAATTAATATCATATACTTAGGTCTGCAGTCGTGAAAAAATCAAATTTCTAAGTCAACGCAATCAGAAAATACGGCCGTTTATGCCGCATATTTCATACATTTCCAACCCCATTGACCTAGAACCATGAAATTTGGCAAGAAGTAAGGTCTTACAGCACAAATAAGTCAAGTAGCGAACGGTCGTACTGTTAGATCTTGATGATGCCCCGTATAGAGGCGAAACGCGCGTCGATCGTGTAGTTTTAGTGTTTAGTGGTGGTGGTGGTGTGTAGTTGAGTCTGTGTGATATATGTTGTTGCGTGTGGAAGCGGAGGAGGGTGGGTTTTTGCAAGAACATATATATGTCGCACAGACGCAGCCATTAATTATATATTAATATTAATTATTTGAAGAGCCTGTATCTGGCAACCGCAGCTCCAGTTTAGTAGGTGGAAGTCCTAATCCTAAAAGCTGTTGGTTACCAGGTGTGCCTTACCACGCGCTGTTCACGCCGTCCGAGCTGTCACTATCGGCGCTGAAGCACTGCCGCCGACGGAAGGCACGCACCGTGTTCTCCGACCCACAGCTCACTGGTAAGTTTGTCAGCAGTCCTAGATTTGTCAATAGGCCGTGTAGGCCTGTAGGGGCGACAGATTTCAGAGGACGCTCAATCGATTTCAGAGGATAAATGGGGCATGGGGCAGCGGAAATAAACTGGCCTACACTCATAATAGTAGTTTATCTACACACATATCATAAAGGCTAAATAACGCGTTTAAAAACCCTAGGAAATGACCAGCATTATTACAACCAATGTTATTATAAGAATTTTCTTGTCTGTGGTAGTAGGTAAATCTGTTCTTTATTGGTCATCACATTACCGATATCTCGTGACTGCTCGTGACGTTATGAATTTAAATTTGGAACAGCTGTCAAAATTCAAGTTGGTCTCTATTCTAGTATCCACAGATATTAAAACAGTTATCGATACGAAACGTCAACTCAGTATGTTTTTTTAATTTAAACGCACGACAGTTGATCTCGAGTGATATGACAATAGGGACTATATTCGTTCGTCTATGATTTAAAAAAAACGTTCGTCTTGACGGATAGATCGAATCACAGAGTACCTTTTTAATATACATGGCGGCCATTAGTTGTCATTCGTTTTTGGTTTTTTGCTGTTACGGTTTTTTGCAGTTATGATATGTGTGTAGATAAAGTAATGTATGCAACTGTATATAATTAGACCTTAAAACACTCGTGTGATCCTATTATGAAACTCGCTGACGCTCGTTTCATAAAACCACACTCGTGTTTTAAGGCCCCTCATTATATAGCAGTTGCATAAAATACTATTATGCAACTGCTATATAATGAAAGGAATTAAAACACGAGTGTGGTTTTATGAAACGAATTTATTTATATTCTCATGTCACTCGAGATCAAATGTCATGCGTTTATATTTAAAAAAAACATCCTGGATTGACGTTTCGTATCGATAACTGTTTTAATATCTATGGATACTAAAATAGAGACCCGCTTGAATTTTGACAGCTGTTGCAAATTTAAACTCATAACGTTACAGATGTAATGACCATTAAAGGTCAGATTTACCTAATCCCACAGACAAGAAATTTCTCACAATAAAATTAGTTGTAATAATGCTGGTCATTTCCTACAATTTCTGAACGCATTATAGAGCACTTTTGATATGTGTGTAGATAAAAAATATAAATCCTGCACTGTTTCTCAGCCATTGACCATTAGACATGGGTGAGCTCTAAGCACCCACATAAACGAATGGCGCGCGAACGGTGTTAACTCGACGACTTATGCGAATGAGTGAAAGAATGAATGAGAGAGATCGGGTGTGTTGGTTTAACATCTTCCTATTCTCTCGGTACTGACTGCGCTGTGCGCCAAAACGTTTTAAAGAAGTGAGTCAACATCCTCAATCAACTTAGTTGGCGCAAACAGAACTCCTCTTAGTTTTAACCTTAGCCAAACGTGACAGCCCATGTTAAAGAGATGGAAATAGTTTTGAAATCTTAAACATCGTGTGACGTAATTTACGAATGATCCCAAACCTCCCCTCTGTTCAGGTCTGGAGAAGCGATTCGAGACGCAGCGGTACCTGTCGACCCCGGAGCGCGTGGAGCTGGCCAGCGCCCTCAACCTGTCCGAGACCCAGGTCAAGACGTGGTTCCAGAACCGGCGCATGAAGCACAAGAAGCAGATGCGGAAGCAGCAGCAGCAGAGAGGTAAACCCACCACCTGCCAGCCAAGCGCACTTGTCTTAAGTGGTAATCAGCATTCTAACCCAACATATCTTTTTCCATTAAATGTTGTTTTTTGTTTGAATAAAACATTACAAAGCAACAAATTATAAATCATCTCTTCTTTTAAGGCTTGCATTTGCTTTATTTAGGCGATAAACAATGTTTAGGTGGCAAAAAGTGAAAATTTAGGTTAGAATACTGTTAACACGGTAAGATAATGTTAGTAAGTATAAATAGACTTCATCTGTAGATGTGTTCACCAATTCACTTTTATCATTCCCGGATGGCATTATACTGTATTACGCCATCAGCAATGAGTAACCATTGCTCCGAACAGACAGCGGTTAAATAGTTGCGGAACTTAGTTGCCAAGAATGCAGCCAGCAACTTCTTTGCCAATTAGTAGGCAATTACCTGACAACTAAAGTTTGGTAGCTCTTGATCAACAATTCATCTAAGCTCTATAAGATCTACTATATCTATATCTATATTTATTGTGACCACGTTTTCGGTACCTAATGAATGAATGAACTTTAATTGCAGATAATAGTATTTTATGCAACAGTTGCATAATGAGGGGACTTTAAACAGGAGTGTTGTTTTATGAAACGAGCGTCAGCGAGTTTCATAATAGGATCACACGAGTGTTTTAAGACCTAATTATGTACAGTTGCATACATTACTTTATCTACACACATTTCATAAGTACTCTATGATGGGTTCAGAAGCCATAGGGCAATGACCTGCATTGCTACAAGCTACTAGTGCTAGGTACCTATTAAATATCTATAGACTGTACACATTAAAATAATGTAACAAAAAATGAATTTGAACAAATATAGAAACAAATTAGAAAAAATCTCAAAATAATATTGGTTGTTATAATGCTGGTCATTGCCTACGATTTCTGAACGCATTATAGAGCATTTATGATATATGTGTAGATAAATATGGTTACATAACAGATCTTAAACAATAATATAAGTTTCACTTATTAATGGCATGCAAAGTTTGTAACTATTAATATTCGTGTGTAACTTATTTACAAATTATTATTATTATGAAATTAGGGAAAATGTCACATGCATCAACTACTTTTCATATATTTTTAAATCCATTATTCTATTGTAATTAAAAAATATTAAACTATGCAATTAATTATACAACTATTCTCTGTACTATAAACAGATGTTATTTTAACTTTCTATTCTGTATATAAATTATAAATAAAAAACAATAACCCGCCTGCGTAAGAAAAATAACTAAAAAAGAGAAAACAAGCCTTAAAAAAACATTGAGGCAAAGAAACACCTTCAAAGCCTTTTAAATAGTTCAAATAATAGGTAGGTAGGTATACGACTAGGTGATTTATATAGATTAAATAGGTAAATGTAAAAAAATATTGCCGCCGGGAACAAACAAAAATTACAAAACATATTTGACAAGCATACTTTGTTTGTCCCCGCCGACCTATATTCAGATTAGGCTCACAGGAAGCACTTTTGAATGTCATAGAATTTACCACCGGTTCGGAAAAACCTCTGATGAGAAGATACCGGGAAGAAGCTCAACGAGGTGTATTTTTTTAAATAAATCAAAATTACAATGTTATTTTAATATCTTACATATTTTACACAGTAAGCCTACAATACTTAGAACCAGGGATCGCCAATGCAGGTCGGGATCACTTCCCAAAATCCCTGTCCAAGATGTAATCATTGATTTTTTAATACGCCCGAGAAATTTATCGACAATAGATTTGAATTTTGAATCATTTATCTACACATACATCATAAATGCTCTATAATGCGTTCAGAAACCGTAGGCAATGCCCAGCATTATAACAACCAATATTATTATGAGAATTTTTCTAATTTGTTTATATATTTGTTCAAATTCATTTTTTATTACATTATTTTAATGTGTACAGTCTATAGATATTTAATAGGTACCTAGCACTAGTAGCTAGTAGCAATGCAGGTCATTTCCCTATGACTTCTGAACCCATCATAGAGTACCTATGATATGTGTGTAGACAAAGTAATGTATGTAACTGTTCATAATTAGGACTTAAAACACTCGTGTGATCCTATTATGAAACTCGCTGACGCTCGTTTCATAAAATTTTAAGACCCCTCATTATGCAACAGTTGCATAAAATACTATTTGTTTAGTGATGTGTTTTGGAATTCTGTTGCAAAATCTTACGCAATTTCCTATGAACGAGTTATGGGTTTCATTTCAACCGGTCTATAAGTTGGAAATTTAAGCTTTCCCGTATTTCTAGTAGCTTTTGGCATATCGATGGATATCGTAAACTGCATATTTTTCCTAACGCTAGGGTTAGCTTTTTTTATTTATATTATTAGGAAGGCAATCAAGCAAGTGGGTCACCTGATGGTAAGTGATCACCACAGCCCATAGACACCCGCAACACCAAGGAGATTGCAAATGCGTTGCCAACCCAGAGGGCTAACATGGAATACCTCTTGTGCCAGTAATTGCAACGGCTGTCTTGCTCTCCACGCCGAAACACAACAGTGCAAGCAACACCGGATCCGGTCCGGACGGACCTTGCCCAAGGTCCTTACCACCCACAAAAGTTTACAAGTTCAAAATGACTATTAGGGGCCAATTTCATAAACGACAGGCGACAGGTGTCAGTGACAATTCAATATACATTGCTTGCCCACCATGATGTTAAGTCTGTAACTCTGTAGCGTTACTTGTCGACACAGTAATGTACGGCGAAGTGTCACTGTCACCTGTCGCTTTTATGAAATTGGTCCCAGAAAATCGTTTTCTGACAACTAATTTCTGTACCTAACCTAAAATTACAATTAAACGTAATAAATATAGTCATTCTTGCTAATGTACGTAATGGCCCGCGATTTGTCCTTCCTTCCGTCTCTGTCTAACTGGTATCATAAGAAGGGGACGCATATATTTTCCTACGCCGTAATTACGAAAATTAATGCTGATAGAATATCACGGTAATGTAGGGATACATCCCATCTTTGAAATGAGGGACAATCTTCATTAAAAAGCAATTTATCCAATTTGAGAGACGAGATTTGCGGGTGGTAGGACCTTGTGCAAGGTCCGTCCGGATCGCTACCATCATCTTGCTCGCTAATTCTGCCGCTAAGCAGCAGTGCTTGCACTGTTGTGTTCCGGCTTGGAGAGCAAGACAGCCGGTGCAATTACTGGCAGAAGAGGTATTCTATCTTAGCCCTCTGGGTTGGCAACGCATCTTCACGCTCTTTGTTGTTGCAGGTGTCTACAGGCGGTGGTGATCACTAACCATCAGGTGACCCACTTGCTTGTTTGCCTTCCTATTTCATTAAAAAAAAAACAGAAACACTGCTATTTTATCATATCAGAGCGTCTAGACTAGAATAAGTGAGTCTGTTAGCGTCAACGCTAGTCGTAACGACAGATGTATGGTTTGACAGTCATAATCGACACTTTTTGATGTTTGCTTTCGCCGCCTTACGTCGAAAGTTCGTAGTTTCTTACCTGCCTTGTCTACATACCCTATCAGAGTTTGAGTATGTATTTATGTTAATGATATAGTTATCTAAATTGTAATTATTCCTTCTACGGATCCAACTAAAAATCGTGTTGTATTTATCTTTGTTTCTCAACATAATCGTGACTCAAAATTGCAACACATTAGCACAAATAATTTAAAAAAAACTTAAATTTTTTTGCAAGCATTGACTGTCAGCTGTCATCAAACACATCAGTGTCTTAGACCTCAAAAGAAAAACGGCTCAGAAGCTCCTTAACTTCTTCTAAGAAGTTTTAACGTAAATTGTTATAAACTTTCGCAATTTTCATAAATATTTGTAACGTTATCGGGACTTAAACGCGATAAAATTATATTGATAATTTACCTCGACGTTATTTTTTAACTTATAACTAAAGAGCAATATGTATTTTATCATCGCCACACAGTGATTCCATCTGGAAAACGCCTTCCTAATTGCCCCCGCCAACCTCAAAGACGTCCAAATTAAATTTGGAACGGCCGCTTTCGCGCCACAATTCAAGACGTTGCCAGTAACGAACTTAAGAATCCAAGATGGCCGACGTCTTGGTTGCTAGGCAACGGTATTAAGACTAGTTAGGGGAGTAACGACTTTGTTAGGTTGAGATGAGGTTCAAAGTTGAATAAGGTGGTGTTAAGGGGTGTTGAGTAGGTATTTTAAAGGCGCATTTTGTCGATATAAGATTTTAAATGGCTACGGTGTAGTGTTGATTATTTTTAGTATCGAAATGTAACGATTTATTTAATATTTTCCGGATTCAAATTAAATTTTGCGGGTGGTAGGACCTTGTGCAAGGTCCGTCCGGATCGCTAACACCATCTTGCTCGCTAATCCTGTCGCTAAGCAGCAGTGCTTGCACTGTTGTGTTCCGGCGTGGAGAGCAAGACAGCCGGTGTAATTACTGACATAAGAGGTATTCCATCTTAGCCCTCTGGGTTGGCAACGCATCTGCAATCTTCTTGGTGTTGCGGTGTCTACATATAGACGGTGGTAATCACTTGCCATCAGGTGACCCACTTGCTTGTTTGCCTTCCTAGTTCATAAAAAAAAAAAGCTTACATTTAGACATTTTAAACATAGAAATTTTTAACAAACTGGAACAAATTACCTTGCTACTCCGCGAAACCAAAAATATACAAAATATAATATATATAGATATATATATGATTGCAAATTCAAATGGCTACACTGAGAGAATGGTTAATAGTCTGGTTCAAAAGAAAAAGACGAGTATAGCTGATAGCCTGTTATATAACGGCCCGTCTACTGAACCTACTAACAAATATAAAGCAAGTATTAGTTACGTTGGCCCTTTGTCAGATAGAATTTATAATATTTTAAAATCAAAGGAAATAAATGTTGCTTTTAAGACTAATAATTCTTTGTATTCTAGACTGTGTAATGGTAAGGATAAAGTAGAAAGAGGGAGTACATCAGGAGTATATAAGCTCACTTTAAACGATTGTAGAAGCGTTTATATAGGACAAACCGGTCGTAGTTTTAATATTAGATATAAGCACGCAGAGAAGTCCAATTTTGCAAAACATTTGATAACAGCTAGAGTTAGAAGGTTAGTGACCAGAGGCCTCCTAAGCTTGAGGGCCCTGGGGCACGGCACTGAATTGTTCGCCCTCTTATAATAAGGTAACAACCTTCTTTATGCTCTTACTTTTTTTTCTACAGGTAACACTGCAGTGGATTTTACGAAGCATCCACCACAGCAGTCGGAATGCAGAAAGGTATAAACTGTTTTATCTGTTTTATTTCAAAGTCTTCAAGTCGCGAAAAGTAACAAATTATTAGGTAGGTACCTTTATCTTTATCTTTACACTAGCGACCCGCCCCGGCTTCGCACGGGTACAATCAATTTTAAGACTCGTTTTTCTACACCTTCTGTTACATTGTTCAAATTTTACCAAGGATCCCTAATTTTTTTCAAAATGAAATGTAGCCTATGTCAAATTGGAAGAATGTAGCATTCTATTGGTGAAAGAATTTTTTAAATCGGCCCAGTACTTTTTGAGCCTATTCATTACAAACATACAAACATACAAAAATAGGTACAAATCTTTCCTCTTTATAATATTAGTGTAGATATAAGTAGTGTTTTGTATGAGATCTTAATAAAACTTGTTTCTTTATGTATTCTTTTTATTTTCAATTGCTTTATAAATGATCTCTCCATTCAGTTAGTTATAATATAATATAATGTCTATAGCTCCTTCAGATGGTCCACACACAATCATATTTATCTACACATATTATCATAAATGCTCTATAATGCGTTCAGAAACCGTAGGCAATGACCAGCATTATAACAACCAATATTATTATGAGAATCTTTCTAATTTGTTTTTATATTTGTTCAAATTCATTTTTTATTACATTATTTTAATGTGTACAGTGTATATATATTTAATAGGTACCTAGCACTAGTAGCTAGTAGCAATGCAGGTCATTGCCCTATGGCTTCTGAACCCATCATAGAGTACTTATGATATGTGTGTAGATAAAGTAATGTACTTATGCAACTGTACATAATTAGGTCTTAAAACACTCGTGTGATCCTATTATGAAACTCGCTAACGCTCGTTTCATAAAACCACAATCGTGTTTTAAGACCCCTCATTATGCAACAGTTGCATAAAATACTATTATGTTTTAAAATGGTCCATACACAAACAAACTTTCAGAAGCTTTTAATAGGTTAACCTAGATTATAAAGGTGGCGCTACTGTAGCCACTATACATAACAAGTAGTATAAAGTAAAGTCGCTATCCGACCCTCTGTCCTAAATCCTTACAGTGTATGTTCGGCCGCCTTATCCTTCTAAACCACGCAACGTATTTTGAAAAGGTTTTCACTACCAGTTAGAGATTTTTTTCGGAAAGTTTTTATGTTAGACACCCTATTTGTACCCATGCGAAGCCGAGGGTGGCTAAGTAAAAAAAGTAAGTGCGGTGACCGCAACAGTGCAAAGAACGGCGGCCGCATTCGGCGAGCGACAGCTGCAGCCGCCGTTGCCGCCGCAGTCGGCGGACAGACTCATGAGGAGACTATGTTTTGGCTGAAATAGTTTGAAACAACAAACAGCCGGTGTAATTACTGGCACAAGAGGTATTCCATCTTAGCCCTCTGGGTTGGCAACGCATCTGCACTCTCTTTGTTGTTGCAGGTGTCTATAGGCGGTGGTGATCACTTACCATCAGGTGACCCACTTGTTTGTTTGCCTTCCTATGTTGTATAAAAAAAAACAAGTTCGGCGACCGCATTAGGGAACGAAGTAGCGTAATTTCCGCTTGAGTCTTACATTAACCAACGGCATTCTAAGAGCAATCGCGTTGAAATTTGATTGTCACTTGAACCATTGTGCTATGATTCTTCTTCCTCTCCTTCTTCTTCTCAGACATTGCAATGACCATCCATTGCTAGATAAAGGCTTTCTCACGTCACCGCCACAACCCTTTATCCCGGGCAAGTCGGATCCAATCGCGCGGGGATTTCATCCGTTTTTCTTGTATGTTTTTTTTTTGTTGTGGCTCAAATCGTAGTCCGACTATACGATTGCTTAGCAAGTAAAATGAATAGATGCATCGTAAGGGTTATAATGAAGATCGAAGGGTCGATCGGCCCGTGCGACGACTCCGGTCGGCAGTTCGAACCACCACCAAAAGTTATCTAGAACGGTGCACCCTTCGATCGTAATTTACTTTACTTATAATTAAATGTATATGAGTATGATCTAAAGGATTAGCCCGAGTGGTCCCCACACGCTTAGTCAATCGGTCTGTTTGGCTTAGACAGACCGAGTGATGAGCATGTGTATGCGATGTCATGATTATTGTATTCTAGGTATTGTATGATCCCTGTTGGTCAAAATAAATGAATAATAATTATTAACTAATTGAGATTGACTCTTTCTATGCCCTTTCTGTAGACGGATGACACGCGTCTGACGCAGACCTCGGACTCCGAGAGCGAACACAGCGACAGCGACATTGACATCGTTGGCGAGACCAACTACACCCGGTACAACACGTAAGGCGTGGGCGCACGAATAAACATGGGTACCTAGCAATTTGGAAAGAAAACCTTCCCTAGACCTAATTCAGTTGGTATTTGGATGGACTCCGCGGCTTGCGCTGGTTAAAAGCTGTAGTTTTATATATACTTATGTTTTGGCACACCTTTGACGTTTTGACGTCGTTCGACGTTTTGTACCCTTACCATGAGTACAGTGCACCTAGCCGTAACCATACTCGCTAGCGACAGCGTAAAACGATTCGTATGGGGAATTGCACAGCGCCTCTAGCACTCACTTAGAGAACTAAAGATCGCTAGTATGAGTCCAACGGTAAATTACCTATCGAAATCTGAACGTCAGTGTCTAACGTTTTGTAGCTGTTGCCGTAGCATATTGGCACCATGAGTCACAAATTTGACACATGTCATCGAAAAATACCGTATCGACTATGGTTAACTCTTTCACTGACAAATGGGAGCGTATTTAACCGCTATCGACTGTAGTAACGTAATACGAATTTTCGATAGAAGCTCATGGTAATGGTACAGTGCATCTAGGCGCTACTCGCTAGCGACGGCGTAAACGATTTGTATGGGGAATTGTACAGCGCCTCTAGCGCTCACTTAGAGAACTAAAAATCGCTAGTATGAGTATGAGTACAACAGTAAATTACCTATCGTAATCCAAGCGATAGTGACTAAAGTTTTATAGCTTTTGCCGTAGAATATGTCACAGATTCACAAGTTTGACACATGTCATCGTAAAATACCGTATCGACAAATGGGAGCGTGTTTAACCGCTATCGACTGCAGTAACGTAATTTGAATTTTCGATAGAAACTCATGGTAATGGCACAGGTGTAACTATTTAAAAATGTTTATCTTTTTTACATAGTTTAAAGTAAAGTCACTATACAAAACGTTTGATAAAATGCTTTTATTTCCAAAACTCAATATTTCATACGACAACAAATATGGACTTGACGTAAGGTAGCGAAAGCAAACGTCACAATTTGTCGATCGTGAATGACAAACTCATATATTCTGTCATTACAACTAGCGTTGACGCTAACAGAATGTCCAGGGTTGCCAATTTAGGGATTTTGTCGCTAGATCTGGTGGGTTTTGGGACTACGTTGGCTACTATTTTTGCAAGTGTATGATACATTTCAGAGACGCTTTATGGCCCCATACATCTAGCGACATTTGGTCTCCATTTGACATGAACTGTAGATTTTTTGCAACAAATCTGGCGTCACTTGTCAAAACGCCCTGTAATAAAACAAATGCCTGGTGACCTAAGGAACCATTCATAAATTATGTCACACGGTAGACTTCAAGACCCCCCTCCCCTCTCCTTGTCACCCTTGTCCCATCCCTTTAACACGGACTGTCACGTTTGTCTTACCCTCCCCCCCCCAGCGTGATGTAATTTATGGGTGCCCTCAGAACTGGCTTTCTCGGTCAAAGAATAAAACAGTATAAATTATGTAGAGAGGGAATGCTGAACTATCCCTAAGCGGTCTACTTTTTATGGTATTCTTTAGTTATAATTATGGATTAAGATGTGTATGTTTTGTTTAAACTGTAAGGTAAATCTTAAAAATATTGATTCTCCTGGCGCATTTTTGTCAGACATTTACATTTATGAAACTTAAAACTGTAAAACCTGTTAGCCATTTTTAAACACTAACTCACCCAAGATTACACGAGTAAATTGGCGTCTTCTTTAGTTAATGTAAGATGTATAGTTGCAGGCAAACAACTTGAGCATAAATCGGGTGGAGGGGGTAAGTTTACGCATACAAATTTATACTAGAAACGGCTACTGCGCAGTCAAGGTCAGTGCTCAAGTTGTTTGCCGGGATCTGTACCTAACTTAACTTTTAGGGGTAAGTAATTTTTTTAGGGGTAAGTAATTGTACTCTTTGGTCCTAAATAAACGAAACATCTGTCAATTTACGCGTTATAGTTTAGTAAATTTTAGGTAGATATGTAAAAAAATGTGCCAGGGAAATGAGCATTTCAAGATTTAACCTTTACGGTAAAAAATGGACGTAGAAGACCTAGGTAGCTGACATTAAGTGCAATAATAGGGTAAGTTGTAAATAAAAATAAAAGTGTTATTACGTGTGCTAGTCTACCTTAACATAGTTTTGAACTTTTGACATTCATCCCTTTTGAAAATTCTTATTTTTGTGTTTTGAAATGGAAAGAAAGGTAAATATTTTACTATTGTCGATAAACTAATGTGTTACAATATTTGTTCAATTATTATTATACTTCATAACAATATTTCCGATTTTTTTTTCTAGAAAATAAATTAACTAGAGAGTCATTTAAAAAAGAATCGCCAAAATCAGAATGCTCTGTAAAAAGCTATGCGTTGACGACTTATTCAATTTAACTTATTTTATTTGTTTCTTGTTTCGTTTATTTATTTTTGTGATCTCTATTGAAAACTTATTTAACTTGACATTCTATTCTAATTTTGTATCAGTTATAATGTTAAAATATTTTGAATTAGTTTTAAATTTTATAATTAAGTAAGTATATAATTTTTGACGATCTCAATATAAATTCGTATAATTTAACATATTATGCAATTTATAATGTTACTTTATATTAACTAAATAATAAACTGAAATAACTGAACTGTCATCAATTGGTACATTTTTCGTTTGTTTCCACGATGCTATAGAAAAGAAGGATTTATGACGACTCCCTTTGTTTAATTTAAAAAAATATAATTATAATGAAGATTTTCTTTTTGAGACATTCAAATAAAGTTAAGTGTTTAATATTTTACTTTTTGTAAATAATTAGACTAGATTCGGAGCTCAAAAAATAAATTAATGTTAACAATAAGTTACGTACGTAAGTAAAATTATGTAATAAGTTAAATGTACCAGCCAGAAATTGATGTTTCTGTGTTTTATTTCAGAAAAAAAGGAAACTAAAATTTAAACATCAAAACAATGTTTGATGCACTTCTCGTGACATTTATGGTTACCAAATTACTAATTAAAATCGTTGAATTCACAGAACTTAGCAAATCGGTTGTATTAAAATATGCTTTGAGGTCACTATGACGACGCATCCATTTGGAGTGTTTCCACTAGCACAAAGTATATAATACTATACTAATTCCACTAGTGTAACGTTGTCCCCCCTGAGCTGTCTTTAGCTCCTCCATTATGCGGGTATAACGGTAGAACAGTTAGGCAGTGGAGTTGATGGCACAGTACAATTTGAACGCTCAGAACAGGACTGTGCTGTCTCGACGTTTGTTTTATAAATAAAATATAGATAGGGAGGCAAACAAGCAAGTGAGGCACAACACCAAGGAGATTGAAGATGCGTTATTAACCCAGAGGGCTAAGATAGAATACCTCTTGTGCCAGTAATTGCACCGGCTGTCTTGCTCTCCACGCCGGAACACAACAGTGCAAGCACTTCTGTATAGCGGTAGGATTAGCGAGCATGGTGGTGGTAGCTATCCGGACGGACCTTGCACAATGCGCTACCACCCGCAAAAGTGCGCTGCCACGTGCGCGTTCAAATTGTATTATTACTGTACTGTGAAATCAGCATTTGTATCGATACTATCGACAGGTCTTTGTGGTTTCAAGGTCAACTAGTGGAAGAGCTTCAAATGGATACATCGTTAATGACAACCTTTCGATAGTATATTTATCCTTAAGATGTCTTAACTGATTTTTATGATTAACTTTCGATAGCGGGATTGGAAGTACTCAAAATGGATGCATGAACATTGGAAGGCGGTTCATTTGGACTAATGGACACGGTCGCAGTAGCACCCGTTAGAATTTGGTCAAGAAATAGCGGTGATAGCCGTGCATTCTTAATTTCAATTGTTTTTTATAACTTTGGTGTGCATCAGCAGCTTTCTTTCGAAGAGTCGACTGCTGGTACATTTACTTTACCATTAATTTTAGTTAAAATATAGGGTAAGTGAACGTAGCCACCGTCGGCCATTAAAATAAGTGACAATAGATTTTTTCGTTTGTAATAAAATGGATTTTTGACTTAGAAAAGAAACAAAGTTCTTACACACAGAAAAGGAAATAGTTTACATTTAAATTTTTATTAAAATTAAAAATATCACCCAAGCAGCTATTTTTTGGTCGGGTGCCCAAAAGGCTGTCGGCGTTAGCTCTCTGAATGGCAATGCCAATGCGTTGGGCGAGGAACGCGCCAGCTTGGGTCACCAGAGGTGTCAACTATTTCTTTCTTTATCTTTAATTTGTGACTAATCATTTTGATAAAGATTAAAACAAAATGTTACGTTTTCCAAACGAAATGCCGAAACCAAGTTTTTTTTATAGTAGAGGGGGCACTTTAATGGGGCAAATGCACTACTTGGCTCCCTAATGCGGTCGCCAAACTTATTTCAAACTACTTCGGCCAACGAACGTCGTCTTCACAATATCCGTCCGCGGACTGCGGCGGCAACATTAGGCGGCTGCAGCTGCCGCTCGCCGATCGCGGCCGACTGCCGTGTTTTTAGCACTGTTGCGGTCACCGCATGTTGCATGCGGCGAACGGCTTAATGTAATATGACGAAAAAATCATTGAGATTGTTGTAACTGAAAAAACAAGAATATTCTAGTCAAAAAAACAAATCTAGTCATTGTTAGTTTTCTAGTTTTATTTATAATACAGAACAGATGAATAAATTAAGTTAACTGTATTGTATTAAGTACCCAGGTTTGTACCTTACCAAAGTCAATAAATAAAAGTTTAAAAATAAATAGTTTTGTTTAATTTCTTTACCATGTACCAGCGAATGCCCGCGACTTCGTTCGCGTGGAATTATTAGTAGTAGTGACAGAATATTTGGAATCTGTTCAGTAGATACCTCCTACATATAGTCGACCAAACCCCCAACAACCAAGATATTGCAAGACGAATTTGAACGTTATTGTATTGTAATACGATCGAAAAATGATCATGCACTTTCTTGTCACAGACAATCGCAGCTCGCTACTCTATCCTTGTAAAGCCTAAACCCTATATTTACCACAAATGTCAAACTGACATTGAACTTACTGTCTTAAACGATACGGTTCAAAATTCATAGAACAAAATTTAACGTGGGCCTTTCGAGACCACCGCCAGGATCACTTACCATCAGATGACTCACTTGCTTGTTTTCCTTCCTATTTTATAACATAAAAAATACACTAAAACAATGAACGTGGTCCTTGCGTTTCTACCAACGCGTGCAACGGGAGACGACGTTACGGCGCCTTCAGCAAGTACAAGCGAGACAGAGCTAGCCAGGTGAGGTGCCGGAACCGCAGTTGTGTGGTACATAGGGTCAGTCTAGAATAGGTACTGTAAAGACTTTTAGCGTTTCCTTTCAGCCTTTTCCAGACCAGATCACATTAACAAGAGTGGCAGTTTGCACTAGAAGAAGAAAAGGGACTTTAAATTTTGACTTTTATTTTGCGGGCGGTAGGATCTTGTGCAAGGTCCGTCCCGCTAATTCCGCCTCTAAGCAGCATTGCTTGCACTGTTATGTTCCGGAGTGGAGAGCAAGGCAGCCGGTGTAATTACTGGGTTGGCAACGCATCTCCAATTCCTTTGGTGTTACGGGCGGTGGTGATCACTTACCATCAGGTGACTCACTTGCTCGTTCGCCTTCCCGTGTTGTATAAAAAAATGCAATGTACGAACAAGAAAATAAACGTGCGTTATCTTCTTAATTAGAAACCCAGGGACGTTACGTCCCTATATTACTACATATAAGTACTCTCACAGAATACAGGCGTACAGTATGTATGTATGTAAACTCTGTATTGTACATAAGCACTTACAAATACACAGAAAAATACAGGAAGTGGTACAGAGGCGAACTTAAATACTTCAACACTTGAATACTTGTTGAATACTTTTTACGGGTGGTAGGACCTTGTGCAAGGTCCGTCCGGATCGGTACCACCATCTTGCTCGCTAATCCTGCCGCTAAGCAACAGTGCTTGCACTGTTGTGTTCCGGCGCGGAGAGCAAGACAGCCGGTGTAATTACTGGCACAAGAGGGATTCCATCTTAGCCCTCTGGGTTGGCAACGCATCTGCACTCTCTTTGTTGATGCAGGTGTCTATAGGCGGTGGTGATCACTTACCATCAGGTGACCCACTTGCTTGTTTGCCGTCCTATGTTGTATAAAAAAAAATAGTGTCTTGTTATTGTGTTTCGTACAACTAAACGGGCGTTCTATGGCCGTTTAACTCTCAAATGACTTTATCGATGAAGGGGTGGCTTCTATTGAATGTCAGTCTGTCCCCTGGCGATGCTTAACCTTTATACTAATTCTTGCATCATTTAAGATCATTATCGTAGCATTTACCTAAATCAAAATCAATTTTTAGGGTTCCGTACCTAAAAAGGAAAAACGGAACCCCTTATAAGGATCACTTTGTTGTCCGTCTGTCTGTCTGTCTGTCAAGACCATTTTTCTCAAGAACGCGTGGAGGTATTGAGTTGAAATTAGTATGAAATACTCAGGTCTGCAGTCCCTTAGAGCCGTGAAAAAATCAAACTTCTAAGTTAACGGAATCAAAGATACGGCCGATTATACCGCACATTTCATATATTTGCAAGGCGCTCAAAAACCTATACTTCCCATTGACCTAAAAGCATGAAATTTGGCAAGAAGCAAGGTGTTACAGCACAAAAAAAAGGCAAAAACCGTAAATTTGTAGTTACAAAAATAATGTGGTTCATTTTAGCTCCTGGCGCCATCTAGTTTAGAAGTGTAACGTTTGAACGGAACCCTCGGTGCGCGAGTCCGACTCGCACTTGGCCGGCTTTTTCTTACTAGTCAACAAAAGCTAGAGGCAGCTGTTCTACATGAAGACAGCTGTACGTGTGGACCGCTCTAAATCTTGGAGCTAAACTCTGTCATCGTTAGAGCAATCGATATGCTTCTCTATTCTCTGCCTTCTCTTTGACCTCCTGAAGGCAGGGAATAGAGAAACATGGGGATCGTTCGGACGATGAGAGAGTACAGTTCTAAGATTTAGATAGATAGATAGTTAGATAGATTTAGATAGATAGAGCAGTAGCCTCTATACTATACGAATTTCCCACGTGATTTTTTTCCCGGGATTTTGCGGGATCCATAGGCGTACCCAGGGGGGGGGGGGCAGGGGGAGGCAGCTGCCCCCCCTGGAAATCTCACAGAACATGTCGCACGTTTAGAATTAAAGCGACTCAATTCTGACATGACATTTCCCAAAATTAAACCCTATGTCTTTTAGTTAAGGTGATATTTTGGGACGTGTATAATTCAGAAATGGGTCTCTTTAATTCTAAGCGTGCGAATATGAACTCGCCTAATTACTAATCAAAGTGTACACGGGGCCTTATGCTTTAACTTTTAAATAAACCGCGCAGTAGACACTGGCAAAATGCACGGTGCAATTGCCAAAAAACCGCGCGCGACGATGGCGGACGAGGATTACCGAATCTAGCATCTGACTTGCCCCCCCCCCCCCCGGGCCCCCTAGGCCAGAAACTGGGTACGCCCACGGAAATCAGAAAACAGGGGAAGTGCTTTAAAGCATTATTTGTACCCGTACCGGTGTCGCCACACGCACACACTTGTGGATATCATCTTATACTACACTACTAAAATAACTTAATCTTGATTGGTTAAAATTGTCAAACGATATAAGACAAATGGTACACAAGTTTTTGTAAGATAATATATCTTATGGTAGTAACACTAAGGTTTACTTTTTATTAACGTCAAACTGATTATACGACATTTTAATCTGTAAACGTCAAAAGAAAAATTTGGCTTCGTACTTCCGCTACTCAACACTAGATGTCACAACTGTAGCGCAGAACCTTCCAGAGCGAAATAGTCATTGCAGTCAATCAATAATGAACTTTATTGTAATCATATACGGTTGAAATTTGACTAAATGTTCTGTTAAATTATTAGTACAATGAAAATAACTAAGATTTTTATGGAATATCATTAAAGTCGTACTTAACGGTGGTAGAAACAACCCCATTTTGAAGATTTATACTCCTACTATGGTTCTTGCACTCTAAAACTGAATAATACGGCGTGGGTAGGGAAAAATAAGGAATTTCGCGAGACTAACACCTCCACGGGATGACAGAACACGACTGGGAGCGGTTTAGCAGAGGTTAAGTACAACAGTACGTAATGTTGGCACGCGAATCACGCGTACATTGCATTTCCCCTGTTTTCTGATTTCCGTGGGTACGCCCATGGCGGGATGTTTTAGTCTGTTCAATTTCATTTAAATCCGTCTAGCTGTTAATGCATGAATGAGGAACAAACATCCAAATGAGTACGATGATCTTTTTATACAAAATAGGAAGGCAAACGAGCAAGCGGGTCATTTGATGGTAAGTGATCACCACCGCCCATAAATACCCGCAAGACCAAGGATATTGCAGATGCATTGCCAACCCAGAGGGCTGAGATGGCCACTGGCCTCTTGTGCCAGTAATGTCACCGGCTGTCTTGCTCTCCACGCCAAAACACAACAGTGCAAGCACTGCTACTTAGCGGCAGGATTAGCGAGCAAGATTGCGGTAGCGATCCGAATGGACTTTGCACAAGGTCCACCCGCTAAATGGTGGTGGTTAAACACTCAAAGATTGAGTATTCGGCTCGGCTATTCCTGCCCTAGGGCGTAAACTAAAACTTTTGTTCATTATCATTTGTCACTAACATTCTATGGATTGATGAATCTTCTTGTTTATTTTCTTTACCATCTTTACATAGTGTAAAGTAAAGTCCGTTCCTGTCTGTCCTAAATTCTTATAATTATTTATTAAATCATTTATTTTCAGGCAACAAGGGCTCATTGATAAATAATGTATGTTCAGTCGCCTTCTCCTTCTAATCTATTTTGATACGGTTTTTACAGATTTTTTACAGAAGGTTTTTACGTACGTTACATCTCAATAAATGATTAATAATAATTATTATAGTTATTGTTAACAAAATATAAGACCTTTTTACTCTAGTACAAATCTCAGACATCACAAATCTAGTAATTGTGTTTGTAAATAACAATGTCTATTAAGTTTGTGAAACAATTAATCGAATAGTTTATTAAACTATTCAGGAGCAAATAATGGTTTATCACCCCTCAGAATATAATAATGGAGCAGTCACTGCCTTTGTTAGATACAATTAAATTCATTTAGGCAAAGAAACATAATAAATTTCCATGTTATTTTATTATCTATAGATTATATATTGGCATTTTATTCTAAACTCTTAATAATAGTACATTACGTGTTAAGGGCGGTAAGTGAGGAGTTACAGGCCAGGGAGCCTAATAAATTCCGAAGTCGAAGGATTCTCGTCAGCAAAGTAAGTTTAAGAATTGGATAAACCGATTTTAGTAAAAAGTGATTTTATAGTACTAGTGTTTTTTAGTGGTAGAGAATTAATAATACTTTTTCATAAGTTTTTTTTAAGGAAGGAAACGAGCATGAGGGTCCTGATGGAAAGTAATTACCGCCGCAGTAGAGGGTCGCTGAAGCGTTATAGGGCGTTATCCGCCCACGGTAGTACCGTCAAGAAAGCCGCGGGCAGAAGCTAGTTAGTAGATAGTTCTAATCCATAAAATCTACTCATAAACCTGTAATAAACTCGAGATTATCACGTAATTGGATCAAAAGCGAAAAGGTCAACCAATTTCGACTACACCTACCCCCTAAAACCGGTACGATCCGGTTCAAAGTGGATCAAAGAGCGTACTGGCTTGTAATAACTACGCATTACTGTCCTACCAACTTACGTACCCCTATTAAATTCAACTGTACATGAAAACTCAACTTCAAACCCTTGCACGAAGGACGTTGGTCGTGATGCCGTGTAAATCGGGGTGGGTTGGTAAGTTGGTTTTTTTGACAATAGAGTCCGCAATATTGAATTGTCGCGGACTAGAAGGGGAGGGGATGGAATACAACTCTTTTAATTTTCGAACAGAAGCTCCAATATTGACGTGATTTGATTACCGGGGAGGGGTTTATGCGATAGTCTTTTTTTGACAATCGCTATTAGAAATTGACAGCGGTTGAGGTTTTTTTTACAAAATAGGAAGGCAAACGAGGAGCCCATAGACGCTGGCAACACCAAGAAGATTGCTGATACGTTTCGAACCTAGTGGTATGGAGTACCTCTTGTGCCAGTAAATTCACAGGCTGTCTTGCTCTCCACGCCGGAACACGCACCTCCTTAGCGGCTAGTAATGGTGCGGAGTAACGAGCAAGATGATCTTATCTTATCTTATCTTACATTTAATATATATGCATCACTTAAAGGATTCTTCTAAGAGCTTTTGGTATTGACAACTCTACAATGAAAGTCAGTCTGATTTTAACGACGTTTGTCTAACGTTTAATGACTTTCATGCTAAAAGTGGCAGACCACTTTCTCAATCGATTGTGTGTTTATTTTTATGTTTTTATCACTAAATTTTCTAAATGATGATTAATTGTAATGTCATTGTATATCATTTAAAATAATAAACAAAAAGTTTACATTTAAAAAATCTAAGGAAATCTCTGTAGCAATAAGTTAAGGGCACCTGGTAATGAAATGGCCTATAATTAAATTAAATTAAAGTTCTTAATTTTATTCAAGTGACAAAATACATTACAAATTTTAATACAGTTCTTACTAAACGCAATAACACAGTTCTTATAAATAAAGATAAAGGTTCATTTTTATTACTAAAATAAATAACGTTATCGGGATTTTAACGCGATAAAAGTATATTGTTAATTTACCTTGACGTTTCGGCCATGCTTCAACGGCCGTGGTCACGAGTAGACGTTATAAATATGTGTGAAAGTCGCGAAAGTTTAAAACAATTTAAAATAAATAATACTGGGTGCATGACGCATAACCCCATCCAACCTATTACCGCGAGCGTTTGATCTCTTTCGCACCAATCTTGCGAATAGAAACAGGTGCACCAACCTAATGCTGTTAGAGCTCGCCCTGTAATGTTGGCATTACTGACTATTACACCGTCTGGCTGCAGAACGACACTTTTATTAATACTTAAGTTTTTTATTAACTCCCTACAGAAAGCAGGGTGTTTTAAACTTCAAATCTGTGTGTCTGTTTATCTATTACGTCTTATACGATAAATGTATCACCATCAAAATAAATAAACAATAATATAATGTTTAATTCAGGTCCAAAAATAAACTTTTATTTTAATTTTTTTAAGCGCTTTTTTCCCGTTTCTTAGTTAGGTGTAAGCTTTGACCATGATCCCAGATTTGGCAGGTCTGGTTGTTACATTGGAGTGACTGCCATCTGACCTCCGTAACTCTGCTACAGGACAACCAGACCGACAGGATCATGGTTACACATTCATTTGCACGAACGTGCAGGTTTTCTGATGATGTTTTTTCTCACCGTACGGTGCACAAAAAAGTGTGTTTTGGTAATTAAACTATTAAAAGGGTTAAGGGGGGGATTTAGTATTTAATCCAAAACCTACGCGGACGAAGTCACGGGCAAGTCTAGTTTGAATTATACACCAAGCCATAAATTGCAATGTTTTAAATCAAGCAATCAAATTGCTTACTTATACCAACAAATCAACTGTGTCAAACTCTATTACGCCCTATTTGTGCCAATAACTGTCAATTATTGGTACAATGTGCCAAATCAAAACATAAATGTTTCTCACAACACCCCCTCGTTGCGTTTAGAATTTAACGGGGTGGGCAATTCTTCGAAGTTCTGGTTTCTCTGGAGCATGTTTGAGCATATGACCATTTATTTATTTTGTCAGACCGGGACACGTAAAATATATAATAAAAAAAAGGTTTTAGTGTTTTACAAGTATTTTATTATAGAATAACATAATAAATAATTAATAGATTCAGGCGTTACTTTGCGGAGGTCCATATCAACAAACTGGAACAAATTACCTTGCTACTCCGCGAAACCAGTGCCGGGCTCGTGCAAAATAGCTGCGTCTGTGCGACACATATATGTTCATGCAAAAACCCACCCTCCTCCGCTTCCACACGAAACAACATATATCACACAGACTCAACTACACACCACCACCACTAAACACTAAAACTACACGATCGACGCGCGTTTCGCCTCTATACGAGGCATCATCAAGATCGACCCGTACGACCGTTCGCTACTTGAACGAATATAGTCCCAAACTAAGCAAAGCTTGTATTATGGATACTAGACAACGGATAAACATACTTATATAGATAAATACATACTTAAATACAAATAACATCCATGAGTCAGGTACAAACATTCGTATTCGTCACACAAATATTTGCCCATACCAGGATTTGAACCAGAGACCTCTTGCAAAGTAAGCAGACACATGTGCCACTATGCCATACAGGTCGTAATTTTTTATTTTATCTACACACATATCATAAATGCTCAATAACGCGTTCAAAAACCATAGAAAATGACCAGCATTATTACAACCAATGTTATTATAAGAATTTTCTTGCTGTGGTAGTAGGTAAATCTGTTCTTTATTGGGTAGTATCTCTTAGTAGTCTGTGTTTATTGGTGATCACAGTACCGATATCTCTGACGTTATAAATTTAAATTTGGAACAGCTGTCAAAATTCGAGTTGGTCTCTATTCTAATATTTATAGATATTAAAACAGTTATCGATACGAAACGTCAACTCAGTATATTTTTTTAATTTAAACGCACGACATTTGATCTCGAGTGACATGACAATAGGGACTTCATTCGTTTGTCTATGATTTTAAAAAAACGTTCGTCTTGACGGATAGATCGAATTGCCGCCATTCTTGTTGTCACTCGTTTGTTGGTTTTTTGCTGTTACGGTTTTTTGTGTGTAGATAAAGTAATGTATGCAACTTTCTTTTTATATAGTACTAGCGGACGCGCGCGACTTCGTTCACGTAAAATTAGTAGCCTATGTCCGTCAGGAATAGTGTAGCTTTCTATCTGTGAAAGAATTTTTGAAATCGGTTCAGTTGTTCCAGAGATTACCCCCTACATACAAACAATCTAACAAAAAAACAAACAAAGTTTACCTCTTTATTATATTAGTGTAGATAGGGGGAAAACGAGCAGACGGGTCACGTGATGGTAAGCAATCACCGCCGCCCATAGACACCTGCAATATCAAGAGAATCGCAAGCGCGTTGCCGGCCTTTAAGAAAGGAATAGGCTCGTTTCTTGAAGGTCCCTAAGTCGTATCTATTTGGAAACACCGAAGCCGAAAGTTGATTCCACAGAGCTGACGTACGAACTGTACTGAACTGTATATAATTAGGCCTTAAAACACTCGTGTGATCCTATTATGAAACTCGCTCACGCTCGTTTCATAAGACCACACTCGTGGTTTAATGCCTCTCATTATATAGCAGTTGCATAAAATACTATTATTTTATTTTTTTATTTATTATATTGGTGCCCTGTGGGCGAAATATAAGCCATCCAGAGGGCCCGCTAACAAGTCCGACGGGAGCGCCCTGGCGGCGAGTAGGATAAGCTCTGGTAATTGACGTGCGCGCCCTCTGACGACAAAACGATTTCTACTTCAACGTTAATTGGGCAACATTTAGGGTCCCATTTCCTTTCTCCAGGGAGAAAGTTAACTTAACTTTACTTAACTTTTTTTAATTATAAATTCAGGCAAATTTAGATTTTTTTTTTGGGAGTCGGTTGAAATACCGATTTCATACATAGATAGAACTTATGAGCCGTATGGTGTATAGACTGCGATTCGTGGTTTAATTTTCCATTATTAGATGTACGACACAAAAAAAAATCTCCGGACAATTCACACCAATTCACCCAGTTCAAAAATAATAATTAATAATTTTGCAGGTGGTAGGACCTTGTGCAAGGTCCGTCCGGATCGCTACCACCATCTTGCTCGCTAATCCTGCCGCTAAGCAGCAGTGCTTGCACTGTTGTGTTCCGGCGTGGAGAGCAAGACAGCCGGTGTAATTACTGGCACAAGAGGTATTCCATCTTAGCCCTCTGGGTTGGCAACGCATCTGCACTCTCTTTGTTGTTGCAGGTGTCTATAGGCGGTGGTGATCTCTTACCATCAGGTGACCCACTTGCTTGTTTGCCTTCCTATGTTGTATAAAAAAAAAGCAAATATGGTCGTCGAAGAAAGTGCTTGGCCACTTTTCGACGTTATTACAAAGGGATAAAGTTCAAAAGTGTCGCCATTTTGAATTTTGATTATTATCATGTCTTCAGTGACACTCGCAAGATTAAAACGAATCGATTGACGTAAGAATCAACAAAATCGGCCCACGCATTTGGTCTCTAGATCGCCACACAGGAACAAACATACATATATAGGCTGATAAACACATTACCCTCCTTTGCATCGCGCAGTTGGGTAAAAATATTGGTGTATCGGTGAACATACAAAAAAATATATATACAGCCAACTATACAACCGCCTCTTTTTTGAAGTCGGTTAAAATATGAAATCTATTGTCAAAATTATTAATTAGTAGTTAGTAGAGCGACCCAAAGCCGATTGCTGGTTAGTACCATTAGACGGTTGGACTGGGGTAGTACCACATTCAGGGAATACCGGCGTAAAGTAGTTGCGTTTGTTACGAGGACTGAGAGGTCCAGAGGTCCACGGGGAGGGAACAGGGGACCTAAAGCCCGGAAAAGGATCAGTGATTCTCTTGGGATGGTTGCTTCCTATGAGATGCGGTGATTACTTTTCATCCGGTGACCCACATGCTCGTTTCCTCCATTTTTCGTGGAAAAAAAGTACGTATACTGTAATGAATTATAAATAAACTGTTTTTCGGCAAAACGCTGCTGTATAATATAACGTGGTATCTGAAAATTTATTAAACAGTGCAAAAATATGGGTTCACTAACTGTCCCCCGCGAGTTCGTCCGCGTAGAATTTGAAATACAAACATCTCTCCTCATCCAGATTATCTGTGGCCCTAACATGACTGGCCAAGGTTAGTTTATCTCTATCTGCGTCCCTTTCTTATGACACTAGTTAGACAGAGACACAGGGAGGGGTTAAACTAAACCTGGGTTGTCATGTTAGGGTCATCAGCATTCCCACATATAAATCCTTTCTATGATCTGAGGTTTTCACTGTTATTGAGAGTGTTTTTTATGGAAGGTTTTAATGTCCATTACTTCCTAATTGCATCAGTGCGAAGCCGCGGCACAGAATAAATAATAGTACTAACGTACAGAAACTTCTCTTTTTCGACCACCATTAAACGAATTCCAACTTTATGATTAGGCACAAAAAGTTCGTATTACTTCATAAACATTCGCCAGGCGGCATGCGTCAAAAGGAAGGCGCCGCCCGCCTTCCACCCGCAATGCCCTGGCGCACCGCTAGGGTTGGGCTTACTGTAATACTATCACAACGCGCGACACAGTGAGCGGGCGCGCGCGCGGCAAGCCGGCAACCTACTGCGATTAACCTATGCCATAGGTAATGCAGCGAGCGCACCTGCAGTCCGGAGTGGAACTCCCCTGGCCGCGGTGGGTACCTAGTGGTAGACATGTGACTACTAGAGTAATTAATAGATTTAAGCGTTTGCGGAGGTCGATATCAACAAACTACAACTTTGCGATGCGTCCGCCTGTTACTCCTGCAGCCTGCTTCGCGGAGTCGTAAGGCAATTTGTTCCAGTTAGTTGTTACTAAAGTAGTCACAGGTGAAACTAACAAAAGCGTCTTCGATAAACAAGTTGCTGGCATAAAAAACACATCTACCTCGTTCCAGTGTTCGCCAAACGCGAGTGATAGCGCGAACTCGCTGATAAGCCCTGATAAGATATCAGGCGGCCATCTTACTCAGTCCCCGCGGCGACAAAAGGTGATAAACACGTTTTGTACAATAAATGTGATTTGCGACATTTGTGAGTTTACTACAATCGAGCCAGGTATGTCATAAAGTACTATTTACGTAAGGTGTTTTAGATTTATGCTCAAAAAGTACTATTTACGTAAGGTGTTTTTGTTTTATGCTTGCATTTTATTAGGTGACGAATTAACTGATAAGTATGGAAAGTACATAATATAACGTACTGGAATATAGATATAGGTAAGTCTAAGTACTTAACAACACCAACGCTATCAATATCACTCCTACGCAAGTAAGTGCTTCGAGTATAGGAGTGGGATTTTTGAATATCACCGGGTGACTAAACCACACTTACATGGCCGTTTTTCATGGAGATTCGGCCATTTTGGTGAGCTTTAGTCACCAGCGGCCCTAACATGACAGCCCAGGCTTAGTTTAACCCCCCTGTGTCTCTGTCTAACTAGTGTCATAAGAAAGGGACGCAGATAGAGATAAACTAAACTTGGCAAGTCATGTTAGGGCCACTGGTGAGATTCAAAAATTGCATTTGAATCTCACCGGGTAACTGAAGCTCACCAAAATAGCCGTCTTTCGTAGAGATTCGGCCATTTTGGTGAGCTCTAGTCACCTGGTAAGATTCAAAAATTGCATTTGAATATCACCGGGTAACTGAAGCTCACCAAAATAGCCGTCTTTCGTAGAGATTCGGCCATTTTGGTGAGCTCTAGTCATCCAATTGCACCCCAGATCTGTGATTCTCTAGCCAAGAAGTACAGTAAATACTGTATAAACGGTATCGTAGCTGTATATACAGCTGTCTGGTCCAAGCCAGTGATGTGTTTGCTGACAGCTGCTTAATTTACAAGTTTTTAAGTTTTTTGCGCTAATGGTGATATTTGACTGTCAGTATACAACCATTTTGGTTGTCACGTAGTTAATGTCCATCCTTGTGATATACTAGTAATACTTTTAGTCGCTGTGGTCTTAGTTTCTTCCAGTGCTGCGAGTACAGACAGACTGTCATGTGCTGTCATATTATATACAAGTAGCACAGTAAATACTATATAAACTGTATTGTAGCTAAATACAGCTGTTTATCGGGTGGTCTTGCGTGTGAGGTCCAAGACACTGGTGTGTTTGCTGACAACTGCAAATTTTGCAAGTTTTTAAGTTCCTTAAGCTACTTAATGTGTTGCAAAGGCGGTGTATGCTATCATATTCCCATACAACCATTTTGGTTGTCATGTAGTAACTGAGACATTCTTGGGTTAACTTCACTAGTAACAAATCAAGTTTCTGTGACCTATGTTAACATTATTATTGACATTTATATGGGGAGTTTCCGAAATATAAATACTAGTTTTTGGGGATAGAACTGTACATATCCGTAAAGGTTAGTCACGATTACTGATCTTAAAGTTATTTAGGGGCGATCACCTTTATAAAGTTACTGTAAATAAATAAATAAATAACTTGGGACAGTTTACACCAACGTGAAGTTAAGGACGTGAAACAAACCGCCACAGGGACTAGCTTTGTTACTGTGTGTAACACAAGGTGATCACAGTTACTTTACTACATGAAGACCAAAATGGTTGTACGGGGGGAGGGGGAGGGACTTTGTATCGCACTGTGACAAATCAAAACTGGTTACACGACAATGTGATTTTTGAAGGTCTATACACATTAGTGTTACATATTATTATGTAACAATGTATGTATGTTCATGGTTGAAACAATATTTTCCGGATATAGGCACAGTTTTCATTCGACAATTCGTCATTAACTGCACCAATTCTCAGTACTGATAAATTCTGATTGTACTATCTTACTGATTATGATCCTTTCTAAAACATAGACAAAGTCTTAACTACCATTGTTCATATCACTACAATTTCAGTCTTAAATCCTTCGCAATTTGGCGTTACGTCATCGTTTAGGATTTCATTGTAATATATGATTGTATTTTCACAGAAAATGGGTCGTTACGCATCCTGCATTGTTTTATGCTTTATCTTGATTGGCGTCCATTGCCAAGATGGTAAGTTTAAATCTTTTATATTGAACATTTTGATTTTAAACTTGTTTTAAGTACTTGTAACGCCATCTCTGGTCGAGTAGTAGAACCAGTTGACCAAAAAGATACGACGATGTTTGTTACTGCCAAGTGCCGCACCTTTTTTAAAGGCAATTCGGATATTTTAAATCAAAATCCAACCGTTTTGTTTATACTCGTAGTTCTGGAAAAGTAAAGTGACTTTGGCTCAAGCATGCTAAACTTTAAATAGCGTACCTAGTTTTAATTTTAGATATTTACCACCACAAAATGAAATTAACTTAAATATTTGTTTCTTTGAACTTTAGTGTACTTTTATCATGTTGCTAACTACACCGAAATGAGTTAATCATTAATTCAACTTTATTATTTCACACAAACGTAAATTGAATTTAACGCCATCTATCAGTAAGTAGCAGAACTAATTACTATCTATTTCAGCCACCACAACTGAACAGCCGAAACAGGATAATAATGTAGCAAAAGAGTCTGGAATCTGCAGAGTTTGTATCTGCAAAGATGGAAAAGTTAACTGCAAAGACCAGAACCTGGACAAGTTTTTCAGTCTTGAAGAGTGGGGAAGTAAGTACACTTAAGAAAATATTTCTATCTGATTTTGTCTTTAATAATAATTTCACAATATAATGATTACCTACTATATTGTATTGCAATACCGACATCGATTGCCGCTTTGCCTAAAGGTTGACTGGTAGAGAATGCCTTAAGATATTAAGTTCGACTTTTGTACATTCAAAATATGTATTCTTTTGCGCAAAAACATTTAACAAATAAATCCTGCAAGTTTCAATGATATGCAATGACAACACAAAGAAATTTTTGAATATTTGACAGGACAAGTAAAGACAAATTATTTTTTATCTACTTCCAGTCGTTAGATCGGTTTGAAGTTTGGTAGTGTGTAGGTACCTACATCGGATAGCAATGCAATGATTAAAATAATAAATAAATTAAAGTAAATTTATAACACGAGCAAATAAAATGAAATAATGATAAAACTATTTCAGCTATTCCAGACCTCACCTACTTTAATCCTAGCTCAGTGGAACTCAGCGACAGTCTTCTTACCAGTTCTTACTGATGGCAATAAAAAACTATTTTTGCTATTCCAGACCTCACCGACATAAATCCTACTTCTGTGGACCTCAGCGACAACCTTCTTACCAGTATCACTCCCATGGCTGACCTGCAAATCGAGGTCCTGGATCTCTCCCGCAACAGTATAGAGGTCATAGAGAACGCCAGCTTCCGGGATCTTCAGGAGATGAGGGTCCTGGATCTGAGTCATAACAAACTGACAAGCAAACTGAGTCCGCATGCTTTTGAGGTTAGTAATAAACTGAGGTACAATTTATGAATCTCACCAGGAGTGCGATATTTGAATCTCACCGGTGACTAAAGCTCTCCAAAACGGCCGTTTTTTATAGAAATGCGGCCATTTTGTTGAGCTCTAGTCACCTGGTGAGATTTAAAAATTGCACCCCTGGTGACTAAAGCTCACTAAAACAGCCGAATCTCTATGAAAAACGGCCATTTTGGTGAGCTTTATTCACCCGGTGAGATTCAAAAATCTCACTCCAGGGGTGCAATAAAAAAATCGAAAGAAGTTTCGGCTACACATAACCTAAATCTGTTCCAGGGCCGATTCTCCGCCGAAGAGTACGAGCCCCTCTCCTCCATGCGAGAGCTGAACCTGGCATACAACGACTTCCACTCCCTCAACCAAGACCTGTTCGAGCACCTCCCGGAGCTGACCTCCCTGGACCTCACCGGGAACCCTCTGACCACTATCGACCACGTCACGCTCATTGCCATCTCCAGCTTGCCCATGTTACGAGTAAGATATGGCTATTATAGCTAATTATTTGTGACATTTTATTGTATTGTAGGACCTTGTGCAAGGTCCGTCCGGATCGCTACCACCATCTTGCTCGCTAATCCTGCCGCTAAGCCATAGTGCTTGCACTGTTGTGTTCCGGCGTGAAGAGCAAGACACCCGGTGTAATTACTGGCACAAGAGGTGTCCCATCTTAGCCCTCTGGGTTGGCAACGCATCTGCACTCTCTTTGTTGTTGCAGGTGTCTATAGGCGGTGGTGAACACTTACCATCAGGTGACCCACTTGCTTGTTTGCCTTCTTATGTTGTATAAAACATCGACGATCGACACATTTTCACGTTTGCTTTCGCCGCCTTACGTCAAGTCCATGAAAATTATCGTTTCCACTAGCGTTGCCGCTAACAGAATGCCACCTTGTCGAGGCACCCTGCGTCAGTCGTGTTACGGCCACAGTGATGGTAAGATTACCTTTTCATTTGTTCGTCTTCCCGTATCCAGGACCTGCGCCTGCGTTCGTGCCAGCTCGCTGACATCCCGGACAAGTTCCTCCACACGCCCCGCTACCTGGAGCATCTGGACCTCAGCGACAACCAGCTGACCATGGTGCCCCAAGAGCTAGAGGAAACCAAGAACCTGGTCTACCTGAACCTCAACCAGAATCCCATTAAAGAGCTGGACATGAGCAAGGAGGAGGCGATGTGAGTATAGTCGACCATGAAATTGCTTGATCACTTTTCGACCTTATTACAAAGGGGTAAGGTCCAAAAGTGGTTAAGCAATTACTTGGTCGACTATACATGGATAACATCTTCCAAGTGGTTTTTCCTGCTATTGACAATGACCTAGTAATTGACGAAAGCATACGAAAATATACAAGGAAAAACCGGCCAAGCGCGAGTCGGACTCGCGCACCGAGAGTTCCGTTGAAACGTACTTCTAAAGTAAATGGCGCTTGGAGTCCCTATAATGCAACACATTTTTTTTGTTGCTGTATCTGGAAATCTACGGTTTTTGGCTTTTCTCCTTTGTTTGTGCTGTAAGACTTTGCTTCTTGCCAAATTTCATGGTTCTAGGTAAATGGGAAGTACCCTATAGGTTTTCCGGGTTTGCAAATGTATGAAATGAATGATGAAAAGACGATGAAACCCGTGAATTAATTAATGTATTTATTTACCCAGTGGTTTCCCCACCCTACGCAAGCTGCAAGAACTCCATATGTGCAACATGCCTGAACTGACGCGCATCGGCGCGGGCGCACTGGCCGGGCTCGAGAACTTGGCGAAACTGCACCTCAGCTACAACCCGAAGTTAGCCGACATCGACCCGAAGGCGCTCGCTCGGCCCGACGATATTGGGGAGACGTACGATTGGCCGATCATTAAGGAGGTATAGTTTTGTTTAAACCTTAGTTTGCATCTTAGTGTGAACCTTGGTCTGAACCTTAGTGTGAGCTTTACTTTGAACCGTAGTGTGAACTTTAGTGTGAGCTTTAGTGTGAACTTTAGTGTGAGCTTTAGTGTGAACTTTAGTGTGAACTTTAGTGTGAACTTTAGTGTGAACTTTAGTATGAACCTTACTTTGAACCTTTCTTTGAACTTTAGTGTGAACCTTACTTTGAACCTTAGTGTGAACTTTAGTGTTAATCTTAGTCTGAATCTTAGTTTGAACCTTGGTCTGAACCTTAATCTGAACCTTAACTTGTATCTTAGTTTGAAACTTAGTTTGAACTTGTTGTAAACCTTAGTTTGAATTATAGCTTGAACCTTAGTTTTGAATTTTAGTCTGAACCTTTGGGTTGAAGCTTAGTGTGAACTTAAGTGTGAACCTCAGTGTCTTAGTCTTACTTAGTCTAGACTCTTAGTCTGAACCTTAGTTTAAACCTTAGTCTGAACTTTAATTTGAACCGACAAAGTACATACACTTATTTAAAGCCATTAGGCTTACAAGAAGCACTTGCGAATGCCAGTAAATGTAATTAAGACCTACTAAACATTATTCTTACTTGCTTCCTAATTGTTTCTTTATTCCAGTTGTACCTCGCCTCCAACAACCTGTCCGAGGTGGACCGTCGCCTGTTGTCCCGCTGGGACCTGCTGGAGAAGCTGGATGTCTCTAACAACCCCTACCTCTGTGACTGCTCCACCCAGTGGATGGTGGACGTGCTTGTCCCCATCGTGGAGCACAAGGGGACCAATGAATCTGAGAAGCTTGTGTAAGTATAGTAGAGAAAGAAGGATTGAGAAGATCGTGTAAGTGGAGAAAGAAGGTTTGAGAAGGTCGTGTAAGCGAAGAAGGAAGGTTTGAGAATGTAGTATAAATAAGTGGAGGAGGAAGGTTCGAGAAGGTCGGGTAAATAAGTGAAAAAAATGAAGGTTTGAAAAAGTCGTGTCAGTGGAGAAGGAAAGTTTGATATAGTCGTGTAAGTGGAGAATGAAGGTTTGAGAAGGTTGTGTAAGTATGAGAGGAAAAGTTAGAGAAGGTCATGTAAGTGGAGAGCGTAGGTTCGGTCGTGGAAATAAGTGAAGAAAGAGAAGAAGAAGAAGGTCGGAGAACGTCGTGGAAGTATGTGAGGGGAAAATAAGCGACCCTAACATGACGGCCTAGGTTTAATTTGCTCCTCCGTGCGTCTCCATCTAACTAATGTAGTGAGAAATGGACGCACATATGGATAAAATGATCTTGGCCGATCACGTTAGAGAAAAAGGAAGGGTAAGAGGAGGTAGAAATAGAAAAAGGAAGGAAGGAAATACGAAAGATATTAATCTAGAAGGGGAATAAGGAACTAAAAACGTAAGAGACCATAAGGAGATAGGGAAGAATAAAGTACGACAGTAAGCAAACTTGAAGATTTGCTAGTGTACCTACGAGACGAGTTACCATCCACCGATAATTGGATCTTACTGTTAGTTAAGCCAGCTCTTTCGAAATCATCATCAAGCTTAACATTTACTACACCACTAGTTTTGCAGCTGGCTTTGTCACATTATCTCGCACTTTATGTAATCCTGCGCTCATCCTATGATCTAGAAAAACAACGCTCATCTTATCTTTCTCTTTCAGTTGCCAAGAGCCGATCGAGATGCGAGGATACACGATGAAGCACCTCCACGACATTCACCGCACTATGCGCTGCGTCGACAAATATGGCAATCGGCCTGAGCGAGATGGTGCTATACTGCTGGGTACACTTATTGGTGAGTACTCGTACTGTTCTAGTATTCATTCTCTAGTCTTCAATCCTGGGTAGCTAGCACGACACGCCGTGACTCGCTTTGTCAGGGAGGGACCAGAACTGAGCGACTGGCGAGAAAATCACACGCGCTAGCTGTACTGGAGTTGAAGTTTTAGTTGAAGGGCTGATGGGAGGGTAATTGATAACTTAAAATTAATGCCGTTATCAAACATACACTTAAATACTTATCTATTGTGACCTAATATCGGACACACCTAGCGAAGTTTTTATCTTTCTTAATCAAATCAACCGATGGCGACATTTTACGAACAATATAACTGATCACTTTTCCAAATTAAATTTCCAACCTCAAGAACCAACTTTGAATGTAACCAATTCAATAAATAATAATAAAAAATCGCCTGCGTAAAAAATAAATAACTAAAAGAGATAAAAACAAGCCCCATGATTGAAAACGAGTTTGAGCAATATGTCTTAAATGTTATTATCGTACGTACACTCGGACTTTAATCGTGGAGCCTGGGGTGAAATTTTTGAATCTCACCAGATGACTAAAGCTCACCAAAATGGCCGATCTCTAGGAAAAACGGTTATTTTGGTGACCTTTAGTCACCCGGTGAGAGACAAAAATCGCACTCCTGTGGCCCGTTTCACTAAGCTACAAGTTACAATTTTACACGTCTAAACCGGCAACATTGGTCAATAATGACCAATGGCAATGGGCATAATGACCAATGTTGCCGGTTTGGACGTAAAATTAAAATTGTTACTTGTAGCTTCGTGAAACGGGCCACTGTTAGGCCATTTCACGGCCACCGGCTAAATAACAGTGAAAACCCTATCAAAATCCGTTGCGTGGTTTAGAAGGAGAAGGCGGCCGAACATACACTATAAGGATTTAAGACAGACAGGAACGGATAGGGACTGTACTTTAAACTTATCTCTTATTCCAGGTGTCCTTCTAGCAGTTCCGATTATGCTGTCGCTCATGCTGCTATGGAGACGCGGCTACTGCGGCTGGCTGGGGCTTAGAGGCCCCGTGGACGTGTCGAGGGCATTCTACAAGAGGGCCCCCGCCGACGACAACTATATATAAGTCGTTAGGTGTAGGGTCAGTGCCAGAATATTTTCAAAAACTTAAGATCATAATCAGAATTCAGTTTGCGAATGTCTTTCCTGTGGTTGGCAGTTAATAGTCCATTATTTTTGGTCATGTCTACATCCGTATGGCCTAAACATAACTTTTACTTTTCCTTTGTTAGTGCATCTTTTTTACCCCTTGAAAGCCGGGGCACACCGAATGCGTTTGCAGCACGGCTCTGAAGACGCGCGTGTACACGCTGGTTGTAATATTTGAAATTATATGTTGAGCCGCGCATCGCTCGCGTTGCGTGCATTAACGCAGCTCTACGAAGCTAGCTGGAGCCATGAGCATACATACCCGGTGTGCCTTGGTCTTAAGGAAAACATGGTTTACATGTTCTTCAGCGGTATAGGTTATATGATATGTCAGTCAGTCAGTGACAGAATTTTTACTGTTTTTTTTTATTTTTATAGAGTTGTGTTAAATAGGACCAGCTACTTAAGAATCATTTATCTACACCTATATCATAAATGCTCTATAATGCGTTCAGAGACCGTAGGCAATGACCACCATTATAGCAACCAATATTATCATGAGAATTTTTCTAATTTGTTTTTATATTTGTTCAAATTCATTTTTAATTACATTATTTTAATGTGTACAGTCTATAGATCTTTAATAGGTACCTAGCACTAGTAGCTAGTAGCAATGCAGATCATTGTCCGATGGCTTCTGAACCCATCATAGAGTACTTATGATATGTGTGTAGATAAAGTAATGTATGCAACTGTACATAATTAGGTCTTAAAACACTCGTGTGATCCTATTATGAAACTCGCTGACGCTCGTTTCATAAAACCAGACCCCTCATTATGCAACAGTTGCATAAAATACTATTAGGTTCAAGGCATTGACCTTAAAAAGGTTATTTGATAGTGATAAAACTAGATTAAGTTGTATTTTTTATTTTGTAATATTTTAAATATCGTAAAATTTTCAAAAAAAAACATCGAATCGCTTTCGTCATTGTTTTTCTCCTAGATTCAATCGAATTCGTATTTCTTTATTAGACTAAGATCAAAATTTATAACGTTATCTGGATTTTAACGCGATAAAATCATTGTTAATTCACCTCGACGTTTCGGCCATGGTCACGAGTACACCACGTGTAGTTTTTATCCGATAACGTTAAAAATATGTGTGAAAATCACGAAAATGTAAAACAATTTGAGATCAAAATGGCTGGGGTGATTTTTGACTTCCGAACGCTCGACACGACACTCGCTGACGCGCGCCAATCAAGGCCGGCTAAAATATACGCTCGCTTATTTAATTTGTCCGCGGCAGGCGAGTGTCGAGCCAGGGGGGTTCCACTCCGCGCTGTAGGTACGCTCGGCCGCCTTGCCTACAGAGTAGGCAAATCGCAGTAGGTTGTCGGCTTGCCGCGCGCCCGCTCGTTCGCTCGCTGTGTCAGTGTAATTGAAAACGAATGCGCCGCAACCCTATCGTGTCGTAGCGTTGCGGGGGGAAGGCGGGCGCGGGCGGCACGTTCCTTTTGACGCGAGCCGCAGGCGAATGTGTATGAAGTAATACGAACTTTTTGAGCGTGTTAATAAAGTTGGAATTCGTTTGATCGCGATCGAGAAAGAGAATTAAGTTTCTGTACGTTAGTACTATTATTTATTCTGAAGTAGAGCGCACGAAAGTCAAAAATCGACCCGACGTGTTAAGATTTAAGATTATAACATTTAAAAAAAGTATGATAAGGGTTAAGTATAGTAAGTCGGGTCCGCAGTTCGTGTTTTCGTGGACAGTTTGTTGTAACTTGCAGTATTTTATGAATTAAATTAATATATTTAATGTTTAAATTATATGTGTTTTCTTATATCCTTAGTTCTATTTAACTAATATCTCCTTGTGTCCTTTATGCCCGTCAAAGGCCAGTTTACCTTTATTTGGCCGGTGCAATTACTGGCACAAGAGGTATTCCATCTTAGCCCTCTGGGTTGGCAACGCATCAGCAATGTCGGTGGGCGTGGGCTGAACATAGGCGGTGATGATCACTTATCATCTGGTAACTCACTTGCTATATGGTCTTTTTAATCTTTTTTTTTTAAAGAGGCTTTTTTCGCGAAAAAAGCCTTTGTTTCGCACGTGTAGCGACTCTAGCGCCATCTAGTCTAGAATGGAGGAAGCCAAATGGCATGCGCTACATCACGCTAACGAAGTTTCGTAGCACGGACGCGTATACACAACTTCTAACTTTCATCCGTCGCACTTCGGTCCCCAGGCATAACACCCGCTTGGAGAGAGATCTCTCTATTGTCACTTACTTCCACACACGTATCGCGGAGTAGCAAGGTAATTTGTTCCAATTTCCAAAGCCAATCATCAATATTGGTACGATCAAAGTCAAAGTCAAAATATCTTCATTCAGATCAGACTTACAGAAAGAACTTATCAGAAAAAATAAAAAGATAAAGTTTGGTTACTTGGTTACTAGATTCTTTTAATAAATCCATAGGTCTAATATTTTTTCAGTGAATTCAAATACCGCTATGAGTACCGCGAAAAAACAATGGCTTTCCTTTGAAATTACTCATAGTACTTAAAGATAATTTATATTAATTTCCTAATCACTATTAATCACACACTTGGAATTTTATTCACCCAATTTTGAGCACGGATAATGGCGTAATTACGCTTCCTTATTCGGGTATGAAAAATGCGCAATATCGATTGCTTGAAATATAATATAGCCCCACTTTTTTATTCTCTCGAATCCGTACAGAGTAACGTAAAGTCACGCAACTCTCTGTATAAAATAAATAAATATTTTTGGGACAATTAACACCAATTGACCTAGTCTTAAAGTAAGCAACTAAAGCTGCTTGTGGTATGGGTACTGGACAACGGATATGCATACTTATATAGATAAATATGTACTTAAATATATATAACATCCAAGAGTCGGGTGCAAACGTTCGTATTCATTATACAAACATTTGCCCGTTCCGGGAATCGAACCCGGAACCTCGAGCTTTGTCAGGGGCACTAACCACTAGGCTATCCGGTCGTCAGTCTGTATGACTGTCTATTACGCTTTTACGGCCTAACTACTGCACCAAATTTCCTGAAATTTTGCATGTCATGGCGACGGAAATAGGCTTCTTTTTTTGTGGGTAAATACTTTTTTCAAACAAGCAGTGGGTCACCGGATGGTAAGTGTACACCACCGCCTATAGACACCCGCAACATCGAAGAGATTACAGATGCGATGCTAACCCAGAGGACTATAATGGAATACCTCTTGTGCCAGTAATTACACCGGCTGTCTTGCTCTCCACGCCGGAACACAACAGTGCAAGCACTGCTGTTTAGCGGCAGGATTAGCGAGCAAGATGGTGGTAGCGATCCGGATGGACCTTGCACAATGTGCTACCACTTTCTAATGCGCTTAATTTACCTTTCAAAAATATGAGAGAAGTTTAAAAAAAGGTGTCCAAAATAGGGTAAGAGATACTTACGGCAAGGATTTGCTACCCTGCGTCGTTGTATGACCACACATGTAACCTTTTATTTCAATCACATTTCAATATAAAAAAACCGGCCAAGTGCGAGTCGAACTCGCGCACCGAGGGTTCCGTCTTTTGCTATGTAAGACCAAAAAATTTTTTTTTTGTATGTGTTAATTACAAATTTACGGTTTTCGGATTTATTGTTTTATTTGTGCTGTGAGACCTTGCTTCTTGCCAAATTTCATAGTTCTAAGTCAACGGGAAGTACCCCATAGGTTTTTGAGTGTCTTTCGAATGTATGAAACATGCTGCATAAACGGCCGTATCTTTTGATTGCGTTGATTTAGGAGTTTGATTTTTTCACGGCTCTAAGGGACAGCAGACCTGAGTATTTGCTACTAATTTTAGCTCAATACCTCCACGCGTTCTTGAGAAAAATGGTCTTGACAGACAGACAGACCGACCGACCGAAGTGATCCTATAAGGGTTCCGTTTTTCCTTTTGAGGTACGGAACCCTAAAAACAGATAGGTGCGGTATTTTACGGTGGACTCTTACACTCTCCATTTATCTGTGTAGTAAATCAATTAGTAATGACGTCCGTCACCGTTAATCAACGCAAGCTAGCTATCACTAGCTATGATTCTAGGTAGTCCGCATACTTATTTAAATACAGTTTGGACAATATGTTTTATTACAAGAAATCACAGCGAAAAGGAATGCTTGTTTATTCAAAAACCCAGTACAGTCCAAGCGGGTAATTTTGAACATTCTGTAACATTGAACGGCCTCGAAAAAGTTTTTGCAAAATATTTTACAGCAATAATTTGTATTAGTTGGTTCTTTAATAACATCTCCATCCGCCATTTACAAGTATTTGAACACTTATTATTATTTTCAAAGCCGTTCATATTACCCGAGTGTTCATAATTACCCATATATATTTATTTAAATATTTATTGACTTTCATCCAGTTGCAGCTGACTGTACCACACTGTAATAATATTAGTCATGAATGAGTTACTACATGTTTATATTTAGTTTAAATCCTCTATTAAACCTTAAAGTAGAAGTGGTCTTGTTTGTTCAACAAAAAGTGAACCTTATACCAGCACGTCAGGGTTTACTTCACATTACCAGATAGCGTGAAATCGTAATGTGTACTCAGGTCTTATCTTAAGATAGCCAAATCAATAATTCTGGGGCAAAGATTAAAAATTATTGGAATTGTAGATGGGTACATTCGCACGGTATGGCAGCGGTAAGGTGGCGAAACTGGCAAACGTAAGGCACGGAATGCTGATGTTGCAAGCTCGACTCCTGCTATTACCCTAATTTTTCTTTGTGTTGTCATTCATTATATAGCATTTTAAATTTAATTTAATTTAATTTACTTAGCGTTTAACTGTAACTATTCAATACTTTTGTTTATTAATTCAACTCTGAGGCTGAATTCTTCGGCCATTACCGATGTCTATGGATGATAACTTTTACAACAGAAGCCGCTTGCCCGTTTACGCCTCTAAGTATAAAAAGTAATAATAAAAGATTATGTCTATCTAATCTGTTTAAATGCTTAATCTATGCCAAGTTTTTTCATGTCAAACGTCGTTATCTTCAAGGACTTGGCTTCACAAAAATTCGTCAGTTGAAGAGTCGCGAGTGATGCTATATTTATGACAAATCATGGATCTTAGTTGTTTTTATTTAGTTCTATTGTTTAGTTTAGTTAGCTCACAAGATGTCACAGGTATGTTTACATTTAGTTTTTACAAGCTTTCATTTAATTTGCCTTGTTACAGTCAATGGGTAACTTTGAACACTCTGGTTACATTCAACGCCCTCAAGAATGATATTAAACGTTCAAATACTTGTAATGGACGGATAAGTCAAAGGGGAGATGATTTAAACAACAAATTAAATTTAAAAGGCTATATAATGAATGACAACACAAAGAAAAATGAGGGTGATGGCAGGGTTCGTACCTGCAACATCAGCATTCCGTGCCTTGCGTATTCTAGTTTTCGCCACATTACCGCTAAATACAAAAAGAAAAATCGAAAAAATTTAAAAATAAATAATTTCGATTACAATAAATAAATACAAATTTCTTATGATAAAAAACTTTGCAAAACCGCCGCAGACAGCCGGTGTAATTACTGGCCCAAGAGGTATTCCATCTTAGCCCTCTGGGTTAGTAACGCATCTGCACTCTCTTTGTTGTTGCAGGCGGTGGTGATCACTTACCATCAGGTGACCCACCTGCTTGTTTGCCTTCCTATGTTGTATAAAAAAAAAACTTTGCAAAACCCATTTTTGAGGGCTGTTCAATATTACCCAAATGATCAAAATTACCCGTATTCAGTAGTCGCATTGTTTTCAAAGGTGTGTATGTAGGTCCAATCACAATGCAATAATAAAGAACAGTCAACAAAAAGTTTTTTTTTATGAAATAGGAAGGCAAACAAACAGTTGGGTCGCCTGATGGTAAGTGATCACCACCGCCTATAAACATCCGCAACACCAAGAAGACTGCGGATGCGTTGCCAACCCTGAGGGCTAAGATGGAATACCTCTTGTGCCAGTAATTACACCGGCTGTCTTGCTCTCCACGCCGGGACACAACCACAACTGTGCAAGCACTGCTATTGAAACGAAATTAGAAGTTATTTGAAAGAATTTTTAAAACATACATTATGAAGTAAGGTATTAAGTACTAATTGTGTAAGCTCTAATATTATAAATGCGCGGGAGTTGGTTTGTCTTTCCTTCGCGTCGCAGAGGAGAGTCAGAATCACGTGATTTTTAAATAGGGGTAGCTGTAGGATCGGAGAAGGATATCATCATCTCAGCCACAAGAAGTCCACTGTTGGACATAGGCCTCCTCCATGGATTTCCAAAGTGGCCGGTTGGAATCAGCATGCAACCAGCGCCTTCCTGCCACCTGTATGAGGTCATCGGACCATCTTGTGGCTGGTCGTCCTACGCTGCGCTTGCCAATACGCGGCCGCCATTCGAGAACTTTTCGACCCCATCGGCCATCAGTTCTCCGTGCTATGTGCCCTGCCCACTGCCACTTCAACTTGCTAATCCGCTGGGCTATGTCGGTTACTTTCGTTCGTCTGCGGATCTCCTCATTTCTGATTCGATCACGCAGAGAAACTCCAAGCATAGCCCTCTCCATAGCTCGTTGCGTGACTTTGAGCGGAGAAGGATATAGGTTTCTTTAACCCCAAACGAATAAGTAGTTTCCATATTAGATGAGCACCACCACGCGCGCGTGCGCGGATTTGAACTAGTAAGTATAAAAATATGTTCACAATACATTTTTATACTACCCCAAGTTTTGACGACCAGATAGCCTAGTAGTTAGTGATTCTGACTATGAAGCTAGAGGTTCCGGTTTCGATTCCCGGGAGGGGCAAATGTTTGTATGATGAATATGAATGTTTGTATCCTAGTCTTGGATGTTAAATGTATTTAAGTATGTGTATTAGGTAACCCGTAAATCCTGTAATAATAGTAGCTGCATGAGAATAAAAAAATAATTTTTTTTTTTGTTTAGTACCCATGGTACAAGCAGCTTTATTTGCTAACTTTGGGACAAGGCCAATTGGTGTTAATTGTCCCAAAATATTATATTTAATTGCTTGTTTCGATCCATTGTAATGCGGTTTTCTTGTTTAGTAGATGTATTAAACAATATTGTTTAGTTTCTTAGAGCAAATAAAAGTGTCGTTGCCGGCCTTCAGTTCCCTCTGGGAAGTCGGGGACACCAGTGGCCCAACATGACCGGCCAAGTTTACTTTATCTCTGTGCTGTCCCTTACTCATAACACTAGTTTGAGAGAGACGCAGGGAGGATAAATGAAATCTCGATGTCATCATGTTAGGAAAAATGACAGTGATAAATATTTTTCAGACACAACAGCGCCCCCTGGCGTCGTGTGCAGTACCTGCGCCTGCGCTGACAGTAGAGTGGACTGCGTCGAGCGAGACATACGATCTGCCTTCTCCGTCGACGATTGGGCAGGTGATGTAAAAAACATACTTTGAGAATCGCTTCGACAAAAAAATACAACACTGTGCTTTGACTTGGCAGGGGCAATCAAGTACGCCATTCGTTCAATTAGCGAACGGTCGTACTATTAGATCCGGATGATGCCTCGTACAGAGGCGAAACGCGCGTCGATCGTGTAGTTTTAGTGTTTAGCGGTAGTGGTGTGTAGTTGAGTCTGTGTGATATATGTTGTTTCGTGTGGAAGCGGAGGAGGGTGGGTCTTTGCATGAATATATATATGTCGCACAGACGCAGCTATTTTGCATGAGCCCAGCACTGGTTTCGCGGAGTAGCAAGGTAATTCGTTAAATAAATGAGGCATCATCAGAACCTTTAAGGCGTACGGTTCGCTATATGAAAGTGAAACTTTTGCTTATTTTCAGCCCTGCAAGCATTCTCCCCAGCTGAGGTAGACCTCAGTAAGAATCACTTCACGACCCTCTCTCAGATCGCAGCGCTGCCCATCCAGAACTTCACCGCTTCTAATTGCGGCATTGAAGTCATAGAACACAACACCTTCAAGCATCTCACGGAAACCCTCGTTGTTTTGGACTTGAGCTACAACAAGCTGTCCACATCCTCATTGGACATGAGAGTGTTCATGGCAAGTATTCTTATATTATTTCTGTTCCTTTTGCATCCTCTAACTATCCCCTATTTCTGTTCCTTTTGCATCCTCTAACTACAGGCGAAACAGCTTCCGTATTCGTGCAAGTAAACAAGTAAACCTGACGAAAGATCTTGATATTAATGTGTTTAATGATAACATCCAGACTTTAAGACGTACTCTGGCAGACGATTTCTTCAAGGGCGTGCCTTGATTTGTCGATTCGTAGTTTTATTGTCAATACCATTCAATAATATGGTCCAAATAAAAACCTCGTTATTTTTCACTCAAGTATTAAGTATTGTGTATGTGCTTTTATATGTATGTATTCCTGTTGCATTTGTACCTCGGACTGTGCGTGGTGCAATCCGTTAAAATTGTTACCCTGCTGCTATCGGCGAGATCCTGTAATTGGCTTATTGTATTTACCGTTGACTTTTGTATAAAAGCTGTTGGTTCTCCATATTAAATAAATAAAATAAATTATCATGATCACGTGGTAGGCCTTGTGCAAGGTCCACCCGGATCTTTACCAAACTCTTGCTCGCTAATCCAGCTGCTACCAGCAGTACTTCCATTGTTATCCAGCGTGGAGAGCCATCACGGCATCGTACGGGTAAAATTAAGTAGTATGTAATAATGTACATACATATCTTCTGTAAAAAATCTACAAATGACAGTGAAAACTAAAACAGAATCATTTGGGTAGTTTAAGAGGGGCAAGCGGCCAAAGATTGGATGAGGACAGACAAAAGCGAATAGCGACTTTGTTAGGGTTCCGTACCCAAAGTGTAAAACGGGACCCTATTACTAAGAATCCGCTGTCCATCCATTTGTCCGTCTGTGAACAGGCTGTATCTCATGAACCGTGATAGATAAACGGTTGAAATTTTCACAGATGATGTATTTCTGTTACCGGTATTACAACAAATACTAAAAAAGAGAATAAAATAAACATTTAAAGGGGCCCCCATACAACAAACGTGATTTTTTTGCCGTTTTTATAGATAATGGTACCGAACCCTTCGTGCGCGAGTCCGACTCGCACTCGGCCGATTTTTTTATACTGTCTAAAAAAAGGTAAAACACGTTCCACGACATTACAAGTTAAATAAATAAGTACAAAGGCTAACTTGTCCCTGTAAGGGATCTCTTCAATAAGAAGAGACAAACAACAAACATTTACAAACAGCAAGCCTTTACCTATAGCTTATAAATATACGTGATTTTTTTCAGGGTACCGTCATAAAAGAAACCGAGGCAATTCGATTCTCCAAGCTGCGGTACCTCAGCCTATCCAACAACGACATACACTCGCTGCCAAAAGACCTCTTCGCGTTCATGCAAGATCTGACCCACCTGGACCTAAGTGGGAACCCCATGGCTTACATAGATCCCGTGACCCTGGCAGCTATCAGTGATTTAACGAAATTGCGCGTAAGTTAAGAGTGTGAACCCCAGCGCTCTCCATTCAAACGTCAATAACGTTTCCCTCTTAATCTCAACCTATGGCCATTATTTTTTGGTATATTGTCATTATACCCCAGAACTAGGTTTGTATGTTTTGATTTTTTGAATTCTCGTAATAGTTACAAAAATATTGACGCTTTTTTGTTTTGTATGAAACTGCTTAAATGCAAATATCGTCAAATCTATGAAGAATATTAAAAAAATCAAAACATACAAACCTAGTTTCAAGACATAATGACAACATACCAAAAAAATCACTATCATTATGGAAAACGTTATCGCCGTTTGTATGGGGAGCGCTTTTTCAGGCTGGGTTCACACTCTTAAACCCTTACACAATAATTAGGTATTTATTGAGGGACGTTACCCTAAATGTTCAATTATTAGGTACAATGGGTAACTTTGAACATTCGGGTAATATCGAACGACCATAAAATAATTTTAAACGTTTAAATAATTGGAATTGGCGTATGGGGAGATGATATTAAAGAACCAATTACTTAATATAAATATTTTTAAGGCCAGTCAATTTTACCTTAGTGTTCATAGACTGTATGTAAGGTGTTTAAAGAATTCGGAACCTTGGTATAGAATTCTATCATAATTTTTAAAAAAATTTGCTACTTTTGTCTTCTGTCGCTGAAGGAATTCAGATGTATTTTGGATTACAAAGCTTTGATTTTGCAATCATAATTTTAAGTAAAGGAAGTCAAACAATCATGGAAGTTAGCAGAACCATCGACCTTAAAAGATTGGTGGTCCGTTGCTGGCTTTAACATATCCTCACTCACACGTACTAAATGCTGGAAGCTAACTAGTTCACGCCAGTATTTTATGAGAGTGTGGTACTACCCCAGTCAATCCGGGTAACTAATGAACAACTTTCTAAACCTAGACATGAAACTAGCAACCGTGTTCTTTCAGAATTTAACCCTAAGCTCCTGTGACCTGGAAACCATCCCTGAAGGGCTGTTCCGTCGTCTACGAAAGCTGCAAAGACTGGACCTCAGCGGGAACCGGTTCACTACAGTACCTACCAGGTAAATACTTATTTCTCATGGGGCAGAACAGTCAGGCAGTATAGTGGACAGCACAGTACTAATACAATTTGAACGCACACGTCGAGACTGACGCCAGGGGGGGTTCCACTCCGCACTGTAGATACACTCGACTGCCTTGCCTACAGAGTAGGCAAATTGCAGTAGGTTGTCGGTTCGCCGCGGGCCCACTTGCTCGCCCTCGCCGTGTCAGTATAATTGGAAACGAATGCAGCGCAACCCTAAAGCGTAGCCGGGAATTGCTGGGAAAAGGCGGACGCGGGCGGCGCGTTCTTTTTGACTCGCGCCACCTGGCGCGTTTATGAAGATGAAGTATTACATGCTATATATCCGTGATAAACGCTAGCGTGCTACCAATGATAGAAATATAATATTATACTGTTATGCAGGATCTCCGAAGCCATCAACTTGATGTACCTGACCTTAGATAAGAACCCGATCGAGACTATCGACGACAATACGTGAGTTGTGACATAGATTATAAGACAAAGCAAAAGAATAACAGTCAAAATGGTAACTTTGAGCATTTAGGTCACTTGACGACCTTAAAAAAAGTTTTGCAGATGGTTTTACCGCGATGTATTTGTATTAATTCGTTCTTTAACATCATCTTCCTTTTGAGTTATCCGCCAATTTCCATGTTCCAAATTTCATGTTCATCTTCAACGGTTTTGGCTGTACATTAGCGCCAGTCAGTTGGACTCGGAACTCTTTTATATGTACAGATTTACTTAGAGTTTGTGTGAATTTAAATTGATCACTTTGTCTCAGCCCGTTTGCTACGTTAACCAAGCTGCGAGAGCTCCAGATCCGGCGGCTCAGCAAGCTAAAGACCATCGAAGCCAACGCCCTGGGGGGTCTCGAGAGCCTGGTCAGTCTCGACATATCCCACAACCCTCGACTGACCACGATAAACCCCAAGTTCCTGGCCTGGGAAGACGAGGATGAGGTGGAGAGAAGACCTTTGCTCAAAAAGGTATATTTGCTTCATGTTTGTGTATGCTGAACAAATCGATGAAAGGCGAATATGTACTTAAGCAAGTTTATAAAGATGGTGTGACTGGGTGAGTCGGTCAAGGACGGCCTCGGTGGATATTTATCGACCAAATTGGTGATGTCCCGAAGACAGGCCAAATTGGCACGTATGTGTGAAGGGAGGAATGTGTGTGGAGGATGCAGGGAGGTATGCCAGGACCAGGGTGAATAGCGATCTGAGGTCTTTGCTTATCCCAGAAGAAAACAGAAACCCCCCTTAGGAACATAATGGTCCAAATTACATCTTTCTATCTTCAGATGTTTAGCCTGTATGTTGTCTGTCACCTGGTCAGTCGGTTACGGAAATATTTTATATGTAAAGATTTGACTTTATAACTTTTCGACCTTAACGCCATCTAGCTGTTCTTTGACCCTTAGGAAATTCTCATAAGTATCGTATTCTAGCAAACCTACTCATTTAGTAGCTTGTCGCTCAGGGCCTCTCCTGCTAGATTAGTCAGAATGAGACTTACTGACGAACAAAGCGGTGTGTCATGCTAGCCATACTAAAGATCTTTTTTTTGGAAATTTTAGTTATACCTAAACAACAACAACATCTCTGAGATCAGCTCCTACTTCCTGGACCGCTGGAACCTTCTGGAATCAGCTGACTTCAGCAACAACCCTTACTGGTGCACCTGCGAGACTCAGTGGATGATTGATGTCCTCGTGCCACTGGTCAGGGACCTTCCAGGTGCCAGTGAGGACACGACCCATATGACGTAAGTATCTGAATAAACCAACTGGAAAATCTTAAGAACTTATTTTTAATTAAATCTCAAACAAGGGCAAACATTATCATCACCACCACCAACCATCAGCCTAAGACCCAGCAATATACGCGTTAAAAGCCGTTCAAATTATTTTAATACATTGTCTACAAGCCGCGAAAACATAAGAATTACATCATCATCATCGAATCAGCCGGAAAACATCAACTACTGTGTATAGACCTTCCCCAAGGAATCCAAAAGATCCTCTTGTACAATCGAAGACATATATAAGTCACCATTAAAGACGAATCTGAGAGAAAATATCATTTCTGAAAGGGAGGCATATAATATGCACTATGAATTTAATATATCTATCACTTTCGAGCATAGGCAATTTCTCTCAATCCCCTCTTGAATGGTTGACTAAGTTTGCTGCTCTTTGTACTGGGTAGTTACTTACATCCAATGATTTCCTGCGATCCTCGCCGGATCCGAAACATGTTCAGGAGTGCGATTTTTGAATCGCACCGGGTGACTTAAGCTCGCCAAAATGGCCGTTTTTCTTAGAAATGCGGCCATTTTGGTGAGCTCTAGTCACCTGGTGAGATTCAAAAATTGCATTTGAATCTCACCGGGTAACTAAAGCTCACTAAAATGGCCGTTTTTCATAGAGATTCGGCCATTTCGGTGAGCTCTATGACTAGAGCCAGGTGACCCTGGTGAGATTCAAAAACTGCACCCCAGTTTTAATTAAAAAACTATCGTAAGACGCATATTCATGTGGACGTGGAGATTACTTATTCACATATTTACGTTTAAGTCTCACCGTAGGTACTTTTCTAATTAATATTGAACATAATTTGGCCTTGTTTGTGATTTGATATCTTCAGTTTGGTTTGACCCAAACCTCCAGGTTTAATTCGCCAGTGCTGTTGGATTTTCCCTTGTGTCTAGATTCTGGTAACCTTGTGATCTTATTTCCAGCTGTAAAGGTCCAGAGCCTGTCCGCGGGATGCTGTATACCCAGTTGAGGACTTCAAACCGCACCCTGCCGTGCTTCGAGAGGATGGAGGCCGTCCCACAGACAGACTCCGCCATCATGTTCGGCATGATGGTAGGTAAGTGAATAACGAAGAGTTGCAGGCAAACAACTTGAGCATAAATCGAGTGGAGGGGGTAAGTTTGCGCATACACATTTGTACTAGAAACGGCTACGCGGAGTCAAGGTCAGTGCTCAAGTTGTTTGCCGGGAACTGTACAACTCGTGTTTGTGTTTGTAGCATTGCGATAATCGGAAAAAGAAACCAGTTTTAACTAACTTTATAAAAGGATGAGGTTCTGTATTGGTCTGTATGTAATTGTTTAAGTATTTTAATAGATATTTTTATTAATGATGGACTAAATTAAAAATAAATGTGTTTTAAAGTAACTTTAGAGGTGATCCCATTTTTATTTGGAGAAATTATTCCACCTCTGTGGGTGAAAAATTAGCCCTTTGAACGCCAAGAACGCTTAAAAGTATCATGAGCTGTCGTACCTGTCACGCCACCGACACATACATACCTATAGTTGACCGATGCCATTGTGCAATACATGTGCAATAGCGCCCTTTGAGCATGTGCTTCTTCTTTTTTTCTTTTTCTTTAATGGCGGCCACGAGGCTTGTGCCAATGTCAGTAACTGAACGATATTGTTCGGTGTGGGCCGTAAGATCCCCCTACCCTCACCCGTCGGGTTTATTAACCATCGGCCAATGATATCCCACTAAATAGGCTAAGAAATCATTGACCGATGCCCGGGGTGCACCGGCCCAAGCACTGCTCTTCCCCCCGGAGGAGTCCATAACGGAACCGCAGCACTTGGCCACACGAGGAGGAAACCCAACACGCACCCCTATGAGCATATGTTTAATCGTTTGACATAATGGCGACTTGGCGTGTGGGTGACATCTTGTGAATGCGTCGTGGCGGTGAAAAGGTTGGGATGAATCGCCCACAAACAAAGACGAAAAGCTGTATGCATGTATGAACTAATAAAGTCGGTTTTTTTAATTTGAAACTTTACTTTTTGTTTGTGTTTGTTTGTAGGTGTGTTTGTCACCTTTCCTATGGTGATACTGGTCGTGCTGCTGTGGAAGCGAGGGATATTCTCCAAGTGCCGGAAGAAGACGACTCCGACGGACTACGAGGAAGACATGTTTTAAAGTTAGTTATAAGAATAAAGTTAGTTCAAACAAAAAGCTGAGGTATTTCTTACCGATTCAAAAAGGAAGTGGTTGTCAAATGATTTGCATTTTTTTATATATGTATAATCATTAATTACTGACATCCTCACATCCTAGTGCTCCCCGAGGTTACTGCGCGAAGATTCTCCAGATATTTTCTGCTGCGTACTATCAGTAGCCCGTTTCACGAAACTACAAGTTACAATTTTACAAGTCTAAACCGGCAACATTGGTCAATAATGCCTGGGATTATTGACCAATATTGCCGGTTTAGACTTGTAAAATTGTAACTTGTAGCTTCGTGAAACGGGCCACAGGTTGTGGAATGGGCTCCCCACCGCTATATTTCCATTGCGTTATAATAAGGGAGTTTTTAAGAAACGTCTGAAAAGAGCTCTTCGAGGTTGGCAGCGCAGTAGCCTACTAGTGTTTCAAATGTTCTATAGGAGGCGGTGTCCACCTTCCATCAAGTGGACCATCAGTCTGTCGCTCCTTTGATACAAAAAAAAAATTCAGTATTTTTTTATACCGCGATGGTAGCATAGCAACCTTAGCAACAGGCATGCGGCTCGCACGATGGTAAACAGTTACCGCCACCTTTATATATGTATACTAGCGGACGCCCGCGACTTCGTTATCGTGAAAATAGTAGCCTATGTCTGGGATAGTGTAGCTTTCTATTAGTGAAAGAATTTTTGAAATCGGTTCAGTAGTTCCTGAGATTACCCCCTACATACAAACAAACAAACTAACAAACAAACAAACAAACAAAGTTTACCTCTTTATTATATTATTAGTGTAGATGTATAAATACTTTGGTATACCAGAAGCACTATGTATGAAGACGGGTATTCAAGCGGTCAATTTTTTTTTATTGACACAATGACTGAAATAACTGAAATATACTAGAAAGCAAATCAAAAAGTGTGAAATTAATAGCAGCTCTATTTATTACAAAAACATTTCAGTTATTTACAATTGTTAAATTAAACCGATCGTGTGAACTTAGCAGAGTGGCCATCTACCCTCTCACTCCCGCACGCCGCTTGCATCGTGATGGCTGGTTTTCTATCTGAAATAAAAAAAAAAACTTTTTATACAGTCAAAGAAATTGAAACACGTACCACCGTAGAACCTAGTCGAAGAGACATACGCATGACATTTGTATGACATAGCCTGGCGTTTAACGCGTCGCGTCATTGCGATAGAGTTCTAAGGTGCTACGTGAATATATTTCCCCTACTGTACATTTAATGTGGGTACAGTTCCCGGCGAACATCTTGAGCATTGACCTTGACTGCGCAGTAGCCGTTTCTAATACAAATGTGTATGCGCAAACTTACCCCCTCCACCCGATTTATGCTCAAGTTGTTTGCCTGCAACTATAACTTTAAACACTCCGGTGTAGTTGCAGGCAAACAACTTGAGCATAAATCGAGTGGAGGAGGTAAGTTTGCGCATACACATTTGTATAGAGACGGCTACGCGCAGTCAAGGTCAATCCTCAAGTTGTTTGCCGGAAGCTGTAACATCGAACGGGCTTAAAAATAGGTTTCCATGATGTTTCACCGGAATAGGTATATTTTTAACAAGTAAATAAGTAATTGGTTTTTTTATTATTATCCTCTTTGTGAACCATTTTCGCTGTGAACTTCGTTTCACGTTCGTTCAAATGCGGAAATAAAAATCAGGATACTTTATGAAGCTCTGTAGGTAGCTTATGACTGTGTGGTAGGTGTAGCTCGTCGGGGATCCTATTTCTGTTTACTGGTAATCAATTAAACACATCTTACACTCTGTTCCGTATTCTTTCATATTTTTTGATAAACTAGCACAAGATAGTACTTTATTTTTCAATTGTTCTTAATAGTATCTAATCGATACAAATCGATGTCAGATTTAATGCAGACACTAACTAAACGCTTTCCAAAATGGAAGAACAAAACGCAGTACTTTAGCAATAGTGCTGCCAACGTCAAGAAGACACAACTCTTTCAACCTTTCTACCACCTACGTGTGCGTTCTTAACGGCTCTGCCTAAATCAAATTCGAAATGCTCTAGATCTCCATTATACTAGCCAAAATCAGTGTAGACCATCAGCAACAACGCCAGCTATAATCGCCTGTGGAAGACAAGCACCGGGGGCCCCCAAGGAGCAGCTTTCCTGGAGCCAAGGTGAGTGTTTGCATTTCTCTCTGACTATCGAAGGATTTCCCCAACACACGCTTTAGTTTCATTTTACGATAACACAAGTTGTCTCTAAGGCTCCTGCCCCGAGACTTTACCAGGTGACAGCTTATGACTGCACAAGTAAACAATAAACACATTACCCTCCTTTGCGTCCCGCAGTCGGGTAAAAATAGGACCCCCGTCGATCTACACCTACCACACAGCCCAAGGCTGCTTTTCCCCCAGAGACGTGCGAGGATGCGTAGCGAGGGATGTGTTTGTAAGATCCAATAGAATCGCTTCATTTACCTCGCCTCGGTCAGCACAGCTCTGGTGGAAACGGCTCATTGGTTCTTTACAAACACATCCCTCGCTACGCATCCTCGCACATCTCTGGTGGCAACGCAGCTATAAGCTGTCACAGTAACATGAAATTTGAAGAATTTTGAGTCGTGCATTTTATTAATTGTTAAGTACTTAACACGTTCACGTGCGCTGCCGATTTTTTAGAATAACATTGTTTCGCACAGTACTTCCCCGTACAAAATGCAACGACGTCTATAGACTTTGTGATACAACGTGGGTAAAAATAACGCGAAATCTGACACGAACGTTTCTTAACGTCAACTCGCGGAACAGCAGCGACGTCATAGGACGTTGTTAGTATTTGTACTGGTCCTTGCATGTGTGTGTACTCTAGTTATCTTTAGAAAGAGTAAAGTTGGATACGTGGCACTAGCAGTTCCAATTTTTGACATAATGTAGCACGATGACGTAGCTTACAGAATTTAGTACGGACGCTCGGCGTTCAGTCACGTTGTATGAGGTTTTAATGTTTTTATCTTGACGGCTATTCACGTTCTGTTGCACCGTATATACCAATTTTTTACGTCTTATCACGTAGCGCACATGAACGTGTTAAGTACCTATACTAAAAAGACAAAATATTGCAAACTTACTGTTATATTCTATTACTCTTAACAAAAATGGAGGCACAATGGTGTTCTTTACTCTGTTTCTGAACGCCTTCATCCTGAAAAGAGGTTTAAGAACTATAATTCCAATTTTACCCAAACATCTGTGACTTGTCTAGTCCTTTTGCATCGATTATAACCCCCAACCGCCACAAACTGCATACTCGTATTCTGAAGACCTCGCTTAAACAAAATATCTTTGCTATAGTAGTGACCAAAGCTGACAGAATGGGGAAATGCGAGAGATCGCTTAGTCCGCTGTGATTGGTGCATTCGTCTGGCGTCGTACACGCCGTGAAGTTTCTATTGGAGGCTCGAAGTACCTACTTAGTTAGTTTCTTAAGTCTCAACTTGGCTCAAAGGGGAGCCAGTCTATACGAAATCGAGAGGTCTTTGGCCTGGACTGGATGCTAAGTTTAAAGCATGCAGGTCACCTGCTTGGAACCAGCTAACCTAAAAGGGTCCCCGACATTTAGTTCCCTTGGCCCTCTGGGCCTCTTCACTTATCGTACGAAACATCAGTATTCTTTAAAAGCGTAGCATTACTTCGGTCGAACCGACCTATTCGATCTACAACCAGCTACTAACTACAGCGCGGCTCTATCAGTATAAAACCATCAACCGTCTGCGGGTGGTAGGACCTTGTGCAAGGTCCGTCCGGATCGCTACCACCATCTTGCTCGCTAATCCTGCCGCTAAGCAGCAGTGCTTGCACTGTTGTGTTCCAGCGTGGGGAGCAAGACAGCTGGTGTAATTACTGGCACAAGAGGTATTCCATCCTAGCCTTCTGGGTTGGCAACGCACCTGCAATCTCTTTGGTGTTGCGGATGTCTATAGGCGGTGGTGTACACTTACCATCAGGTGACCCACTATTTCATAAAAAATATATAAATATATACTCACTCGCTTTTGGTAGGTCCGGCTGAACGCATAACCTGCTCTCTCATACACCGGTAACTGTGCGATACTGCGCAATGCTTACACCTGTAAACAAGCAATATTACAAGCTATGGGTACAGACAGACGGAAGAATTTAGTTCGTGGAATGAAATGAAGACTGGGCTATTAGAATGGTTTAATGATAATGACGTCGAATCTATGATAGAGTCCTGTAATGGCGACAGCTCGTCGACTATAACTGAAAAAGAAGTTAGTGTATGCGATTCTAGAAGTGAAGACGTAAGGTGCTTTAAATGTAGCGGGGTTCATCATATTTCACTGAACTGCGATATGACAGGATCAGTGACAGCAGAAATTTTATGCAGTCAGAGCAAAAATAATTTAGGCCAAGACGAAGACGTGTAAATTATTAAGTCGTTTTTATGTTGAGAAATAGTATTTTATGCAACTGCTATATAATGAGAGGCCTTAAAACACAGCGAGTTTCGTAATAAGATCACACGAGTGTTTTAAGGCCTAATTATATACAGTTGCATACATTACTTTATCTACACACAATCATAACTGCAAAAAAACCGTAACAGCAAAAAACCAACAAACAATTATGGCGGCAATTCGATCTATCCGTCAAGACGAACGTTTTTTTAAATCATAGACAAAAGAATGAAGTCCTTATTGTCATGTCACTCGAGATCAAATGTCGTGCGTTTAAATTAAAAAATCATACTGAGTTAACGTTTCGTATCGATAACTGTTTTAATATCTGTGGATACTAGAATAGAGGCCAACTTGAATTTTGACAGCTGTTCCAAATTTAAATTCATAACGTCACGAGATATCGGTAATGTGATCACCAATAAACACAGACTACTAAGAGATACTACTCAATAAAGAACAGATTTACCTACTACCACAGACAAGAAAATTCTTATAATAACATTGGTTGTAATAATGCTGGTCATTTTCTACGGTTTTTGAACGCGTTATTTAACAATTATGATATGTGTGTAGATAAATATATTTTAAATTGATTTTCCTGTGGTTTTTCTTATTCAAATTACATCCCACAATTTACAGAATAATAGTCAGCTTTTATAAACCCAACTAGCAAAACGCGACCCAGTTTAGAGGTAGTTACAGATCAAACTCAAGTTCCAGTTTCATACTGGATTGATAACAAAGTGGAACTCAAGTTCGGTCTTTAACTACAGTTCCCGGCAAACATCTTGAGCGCTGACCTTGACTGCGCAGTAGCCGTTTCTAGTACAAATTCGTTTGCGCAAACGAACTCCTCCACTCGGTTTATGCTCGAGATGTTTGCCTGCGACTATACTAAACCATCAAAAACAAAACTTGTAAAAAAAACCAAGTCTCGCAACTAAGTTCTCTACCGTAAAAAGTTGTGAGATCCATGTTATACCAAGTCGGTTGGCTTATTCAGTCCCTAATTAAGGGATCTTCTGTCTTAAGTTATTACGTAATTAGCTAATCTAACAACATCTTGTAGTGACCACATTAGTATTAAAAATCTTTTATGTTTAAATAAAATAGATTGACTTGGCCATCGCATAAAAACACAATGTAACTCACAAAAAATTCATGTTATAGTAAATAAGATTGTTTAGATTGTTTTTGTTACAGGGTTCTAGTTTAATCCACAACGAAGTTATAGGGGGTCGAAAATGGCCTGAACTGCTTCGAGAAAAGGATAGTACGGCCGTGCCGCTTTTTATTGCTCGACTTGGCGGGGGCACTGCCGTGCCCCCAGATATTAATATTTAGTAAAAAAAGTGACAGCAAACTTACTTTGCTAGTTTAGGAGCTCTCCTTGACGACTCGATCCTGCAGATAACAATTGAAAATAACAGATTATCATTCAAGTTCCATACATTATAATAATAAAATAACTAACTTTAGGCGGGTGAGGTTAGTGGAAAGTTGTTTGCAGATGCTCTTACAACTAAAGTTAGATATTGTTGTTCAACGTTTGCTTTTTTATATGTCATAGATTAGGCTGACACTATACTCTGCAGATCTTACTTTTAAAACATATATGAAGAGAGATAATTATTACATTCAGGCGTTACTTTGCGGAGGTCCATTTCAACAAACTGGAACAAATGACCTTGCTACTCCGCGAAACCAGTGCCATGGTGGTGCAATCAAGCTGCGTCTGTGCGGCATATCAAAAACAGCAACAGCAGTTTTTGTTCAGGCAAAAACCCACCCCCCTCCGTTTCCACATGAAACAACATATATCACACAGATTCAACTACACACCACCACCACTGAACACTAAACAACACGATCGACGCGCGCTTTGCCTCTGTACGAGACATCATCGGAATCTAACAGTACGGAGTAGCTAAGTAATTTGTCCCAGTTTGATGTAGAGAGATAATAAAATGAATTTATCTAATTTAATAATTACCATCCCAATCTGTAAGGTACGTTCCTCTTATTTATTGTTGAGTAGAGCCTCTTTACTCCGCTCCCTAAAAAAAAGACCACTGTTAATAACTCTACGCAAAATATCTTGGTGTATACCCTAAAGAAAGAAATTACTTAAGATTAATCAACACTATATATTGTATACAAAACACTTACAAACATTACGAGCAGAGTACAAATCTCACAAACATATTACTTAAGTTGAATACAATCAAAACAACAAACAATGCAATTGAATTGGTCATCATTGACCATTGTTGCCGGTTCAAACTTGTAAAATTGTAACTTGTAGCTTCGTGAAACGGGCCACATGTACAGATTCTTGCCGGTACCTTCTCAAAAGTTTTTCCGAACTGGTGACAAATTTTCAGACATTCATAATCACAAGTGCTTCCCGTAAGCCTTATCTGTATAAAGATATTTCTACTTACGATGGTGTTCCACGATCTCTTCTTGGAAGAAAGCCTTTAATCGCTTAAAAATCGATCTGTAACACAAATTCGATTTTTACTGCATTTTTTTTCGTGCCGGTGCATTTCTTGTCAAATACAAATTAACACTAAAGATGGATACACTATAAGTTCGACGACAATGACTGATATATCCGTCACTAAGGTTCGACCCCAAAGGCGGATATATCAGTCACTAAGGTTCGACGGCAAAAACGGATTTATCCGTCAATGTGTACAATATAAAACAGACCTACGTACTCTCGCAAGATGTTTAACTTCGTCACTTACTTACAAAGACTTAGCGTGTGAATGATTAGTTTGAAAAGGTTAAAACTAAACTTAGCTTGGTTAAGGCTTATATTACGGGAGGTCACGACAAATTTGGCAACGATCACCAATATGGCTGATCTGAAGTTCACAAGATAAAGATCCTTTCTGTACTTTATTCAGCCATTTACCTTATCGTTTTTTTTTGGGAACGATAACTGGTTTTGCAGGCGCCATATTTCGATAACGCAACCACTTAGCGCAGGCAGACCGACATATTTGGCATCACGGAGTTGCCCTTTATCTTGTGAGCTTCCGATCAGCCATATTGGTGATCGTTGCCAAATTTGTCGTGACCTCCTAGTCTATTAGTTACGTTACAAGTATATGTTATGTAAGTATGTATGTATGTATGTACGTAAACTCTTTATTATACATAAGCACTTACAAATACACAGAAAAATATAGGAAGTGGTACAACGGCGAATTTATCCCTTAAAGGGATCTCTTCCAGCTAACCTTTAGCGGCGATTTAAGTAAGACGAGAAAAGGATAAAAAGACTCACTGTCTCTCGTTCTCACTGCTCATGATGACGCTGATCAGAGAGCTCCGCATTAAAATATTCTTTTTAACTGCAATACAAAGAAAATAGCCATGACGTATTATCAACCCGCTATTAGAATAGGGTTGGAGAGTAACGTCAGCATCAGTGGTGAACCTACCGTCGAATCAACGATACGGGGCCTCCGAGTGACAAGGGCCCCAATTTGTAGAACTATAAAGTCGTCACCCTCTATTAGGGCTCCGCCGCAGTCGGGTCGAAGGCCCCCTGCTACAAATTTTGATACAGGGCGCATTCAGGGCAAGCTATACCACTGGTCACACAGTGACTTGTTATTAATATCATTGGTCACATACCGTCAATTTATAGATATAGGGATGAAGCTTAACGCCAAACGCAAGTCTATGGAATGACAGTGTGCTGACGTTACTCTTCAATCCTTTTCAAATGGCGGTTTATCCCTTTCGAGCATAGATAAATTCTCTTAATTCCCACTTTAACGGTCAGTTAAGTTCGTTGCTGTACTCACATAACTTGTAGGGTAGTTTTAAAAGACTTCCGAGGTGGCGGTTTAAAATATGCCTGAAATCATTAATGTAATTAAAGAGAAGATTAAAATAATAAAATGAACGCGTTTGAGTCACGGCTTTCGAGAACGTTCGCGACTTCGTTCGAGTGAAGTTCAAAAACGCCATGCGTCGTGCAACTAAGACGTATGAGCTAAGGACAACAACGCGTTCAGGGTGCTGCTGCGGCTGCCGCGAGCCTGCAGCACGTCGGGCATGTTCACGTACGTGCGCGTTGACGGCTTCCACGCCGTCCTCAGGAAGAGAACCGCCGCGATGCTCTGCAGGGTGCGGGCCAGCGGCAACAGCATCCTGAATGTGGTTGCCAGCAGTCTGGACGGTCGCTTCTTCAACCACCGGACTAGCCTGCATCTTAGTGCATGTACTAACTTAGTTATTTAAGTCTTTACCTACTAACAATTAAGTATATGGATGTTGTGTCTGAAATAAATGCCTTGTTTTAATGAACTGCAAAAGTTTTATCGAAATCCGTTATACCATCCATCCTCAAAATCTTTCGCATTGATAATACCTATTTACTAGCTAACCTTCCGGAACCAATCACCCAGTCCACATTGTGGGAAAGTTCCAATACTCCGCGCTTTCCAGGGATGCAATTTTTGAATCTCACCATGTGACTCGAGCTCACCAAAATGGCCGAATCTCTATGAAAAACGGCAATTTTGGTGAGCTTTAGTTACCCGGTGAGATTCAAATGCAATTTTTGAATCCCACCAGGTGACTAAAGCTCACCAAAATGGCCGCATTTCTATGAAAACCGGCCATTTTGGCGAGCTTTAGTCACCCGGTGAGATTCAAAAATCGCTGTCCAGTACGCGAATACCAGTCGCCGCCTGAAAAGCTCTCTTCCCCAACTGTTAAACGGTTATCGGTTTTTCTAAATAAGTTTAAAATAATTATACTACCTGTTCGCTTGATCTAGATATTCGCTACAGACAAGGTCCGCCCATTCCGCGTCGCTACTGCTGTTGCTGCTTCCTAGTTCATCTGAAAAATGAGAGTTATGGCGTCATCTTTGCTCGTCCCATTCGTTTTTCGTCAAAATATTTTTTTGTCAAATTTGTTCCGTCCTGGGGTGCAATTTTTGAATCTCACCACGGAGTTGATCTAAGTGTACGACGCGTAGACCACACGTAGAAAATATGAAATAGGGCTTAAATTTTAATACTTGGCACAAAATCGAGTCGCCGTTGAGTTGTTATAATGTGCGAAAACCTTAAAATTTAAGTAAAGTTGTTTAAATACGTACCCGAATGTTGGTTTACTACAGACATGGTAGATGGCTCTGTTGTCGCGCTAATCGGCTGCATTCTAGTTCTAGAACATTTCAGGAAATAAATCGTGTTATTCTATCTAGAGAATTAAAAAACTAACCTTGTTAGCGCCAAACTAAGTTCCTACTCTAAAGTTTACTTAGAAATGAAATCCGGGATCAAAATTAGGGGTTTACATGACATTATCTGATGCTCAGGAAGTGGTCGGGCCTTAATCTGTCTTGTCCAAGAGTTTTTTTTAATGAAATAAGAAGGAAAACAAGCAAGTGGGTCACCTGATGGTAAGTGATCACCACCGCCTATAGACAACCGCAACACCAAAGAGATTGCAGATGCGTTGTCAACCCAGAGGGCTAAGATGGAATACCTCTTGTGCCAGTAATTGCACCGGCTGTCTTGCTCTCCACGCCGGAACGCAAAAGTGCAAGCACTGCTTCTTAGCAGCAGGATTAGCGAGAAAGATGGTAGTAGCGATCCGGACGGACCTTGCACAAGGTCCTACCACCTACAACAGATTAATCAGATGACAAGCTTTCACACCACACGATATTGCTTCTGGTCTGACCACCAGAATATGTCATCTGTAGCCCCTTTCGGATATCATTAGCGAGTATAAATATCTTAAAAATTTTGATTTGGTTCTATCAAACCTATCTAGAAAGTATTTAAGAGTACGGTCAGCCTCAGAAGTAGCTAAACATTTAAGAACCTTTTCGTTGTCAATAATGTGATAATTTACATTTTTGATTCGAGATTTTGTGATTTTTTGATTTGGAATTTCATACTTAACGACGAGGTTCTTAAGTGTTAAATTACTTCTGGGGCTCACTGTACAATAGAAATCTTACTCAGATTTTTTAAATGTCATCCCAGAGTGTATCCTAAGCGCCATTGTTGCTATTTCTGTTGAAGCGCCAAGTTCTGAAACACACTAGAGGAGATGAGCAAAACAATTGCTTCTTATTAGAAGCAACTTTTAACCGGTTTAACGCCAAAAACCGATATATCCGCACTATGGGTTCAACGCCCAAAGCCGATATATCCACGCTATAAGTTCAACGCCAATGACCGATATATGCGACTGTATGAACTTGCTGCATTTTTTTAACCCTTGTAACGTACTCGCACAGTTGGTCTATAACATAATAAATATAATAACAAACAACCGTTGCATAACGGTCGAAGCGTCAAGATAAATACACAATGGAACTAGTGCGTTAAAACATCAGTTAATGTTATTAATATGAATAAAAAAGCGAAATCTTCCAGTGAACTTTACCTGCTATCCTTAAATCGCTACACGGAGTACCCTGAAACAAAGTAATAGTAAATTATTATAGGTAATTATTAATTTAACTATCGACCTGCGGCCCTAACATGACAGCCCAGGTTTAGTTTAACCCCTCCCCGTGTCTCTGTCTAACTAGTGTCATAAGAAAGGGACGCAGATAGAGATAATCTAACCTTGGCCAGTCATGTTAGGGCCACTGCTTCGGCTAAACTGCACATAAAAACTTTCCCTATAAAAATCTCTAAATGACAGTGAAGACCGCATCAAAATCCATTGCGTGGTTTAGGAGGAGAAGACGGCCGAACATAGACTATAAAAATTTCGGAGACGAGAAAAAATATCGACTTTACTTTGTACTATGTAATGTAAAGAAAGATGACGGAACTGAATCATATGCAGTTTGAAACCTTTTCCGTTTTTGGGTTTGAGCGCATATTACGGTCCCATTCGTAGAATGTCCCTTTGTCGATTTTGCATAATGTCCCTTTTGTAAATGGCCCGTTCGCAAAACGACATTTTGTAAACGGCACTATTAGCGAAAGGGTCGTTATGCAGAAGAGACATTCAGCGAAAGGGACTTTTACAAAAGGGACATATCGCACCTTTAGAATTAAAGCGACCCATTTCCGAATAATACACGTCCCAAAATATCGCCTTAATTAAAAGACATAGTGTTTAATTTTGGGAAATGTCATATTCAGAATTGTGTCGCTACAATTCTAAAGGTACGATATGTATCAGAGCGTCTAGTGTAAGTTTATATCACAATAAACACAACGAACGCGTTAGAGTGAGTGAACTTCTCAATTACTATGCAAGCAGAGACCTCTTGCGGCGCGTATTTGCAACAAAATGTTTCCATACAATGTAGAAGTTGACGTTAACACTGAACGAGGCTCTGAACGAGTAATTTGAATTCTCACGAGGTGATACTTACATCTCCGCTTCGTTTGCACCTCTTGTGTTTTGATGACGGCATTATTTCTAAAGTGCTCTGGCCTCGCGGTCTGGAAGACAATACGGTATTGATAGGATTTTCTAAAACAAGGATAACTGTGTTTTTAGTTTTCGTCTACGATCATTATTTTTCGAAATATCACGAGTAATAAAATGACAGCGGGCGTGCGTCGCGAAAACGCTCTATCGCGCTGCATACAACGCGCGTGACGTCAAACTCGTGATTAGCATGGACCAGCACTAAAATGCGTTTATTTAAATACTTTCAGCTTGTAACTAATTCTCGACTCGTAATAATAATTTTCTACAATTTTTATCTGGATTCGAATGAGCATATTTCGAAACAAAAAACCGACCAAGTGCGAATCGGACACGCGCAGTGTAGGGTCCCGTAGTTGCCTGATTACTAGTAAATTTGTAAAGCCTACTCAGCTAGTTTTCCTTTTAAATTCATCATATATACAACTACCGTGAATTTTTTCATGTAGCCGAAAACAATCATCCGACTTGACTCTAACAAACTTTTGTACTTTAATCTACACTAATATAATAAAGAGGTAAACTTTGTTTGTTTGTTTTTTTGTTCGTTTGTATGTATGTAGGGGGTAATCTCTGGAACTACTGAACCGATTTCAAAAATTCTTTTACAGATAGAAAGCTACACTATCCCTTACGGACATAGGCTACTAATTTTACGTGAACGAAGTCGCGCGCGTCAGCTAGTGCTTAATAATTCACAAACGGATGCCTCAATCAAAAAACTACTTTCACAAACCCGCAATATTTTTGAAATTGCTATCCAACGACACCACATACTATAGGGTAGACAAAAAAATTACATCCCCACTTCACCTGTAGGGGAGGTTACCTAAAAAAAAACATTTTCATAATTTTGCTTTACCACTTTGTCGGCTTGATTAATATGTATATTCATGCCAAATTACAGCTTTCTAGTAGCTACTAAGAGTCTATGAGCTAGGCTGCGAACAGACGGGCGGACATGGCGAAACTACAAGGGTTTCTCCTTGACTACGGAACCCTAAAAAAGAACTTGGCTGATGCACTAGCAGGGCCCTATTTCATAAACGCGACAGGCGACAGGTGACACTGAAAATTCGGTACATTGGTTACCCATTATGATGTTAAGTCTGTAAGTCTATAGCGTTACTTGTAGACACAGTAATGTACGGCGAAATGTCACTGTCACCTGTCGTATGTTGCGTTTATGAAATTGGTGCCAAGCGTACTCACTCTGGTTCGGGGGCGACAGGGACGGGGCAGTTGAGTTCCTTCAACAGCTGGTGGGTCACATCTGTCGTTGTGCCAATTTCTAGAATTAGAAAAAAAACAAGTAAAAACAACAAATAAAACAAGTAAAGCAAAGGAAAGTTCTTGCAAGGCCGGCAACGCATTAACAGTTCTAATGGTGCTGTGAGTGTCCATGGGCGGTAATCACTTAACATCAGGTGAACCACTTGCCCGTTTGTCGGCTTTATAATATATAAAAAAACTAAAGAAGTAAGTTGGTAATTTAAGTTCGCCCTTGTACTTTCTATATTTTTTTGTGTATTTGTAATTGATGTACAATAGAGAGTTTACATACGTTCATACATACATACAAAACATTTATAATAATCAGGGTTTGAAATTATCAAGATAAATATGCCATGTGCGTATGATATGGTAGTTTTTCTACATCTACACTAATATAATAAAGAGGTAAACTTTGTATGTGGGGTGTAATCTCTGGAACCACTGAACTGATTTCAAAAATTCTTTCACTAATAGAAAGCTACACTACCCTGACGGACATAGGCTACTAATAGGCTAGTTTACTCATATCAAATTTGGCGCAATAATTAAATATTTCCGGCATTGTTTGACTTACGAAACTGAAATATATCGATTTCAGATAATTTAAGTCCACGATGGTAAAATAATTGAAATTGAAAAATTGAATTTTTTATTTTATTTTTTAAACGCATTAAACCCTTTCGGCCATTGTGTGATTTTCATTAATCTTGTAAACAAACTAATGTTTTTTTTTTTTTTATTCTTGGCCATGGGAACAAACTAATGTCAATTACAGTGTTGCCACTGCTACGGCAATTGCCGTGTTCTACGGTAATTTGACATAATTAAAAGGAAATCTACGGCCTACGGCAGCAAATCTATTACCGTAGCAAAGTCTATGGCAATTTTGAAAAGTCGAATTTTGGTTAGGTTCCAAGCTAGAAAACGCAAAAAAAAAACAATGCGTATCTTTGACACAAATCCCCGTTTGTTGTTTCATAACTAGCCACAAATTTAGCTTTACAGTAGCGCGCTACTATCGCGCTTGTATAATGTTATTTGTAGGTACTGAAATTCTATAGTTCCTTTTTTTTCTGCTGCTATTCGTAAATAAGTAAAAGTAAATAATTAAAAATGATTCAATACAGTTCTAAAATAAACATTTTTTATTTAATTTATTTGCTACAGCAACCGAAAATAGCTTTTCCTTTAAAACACGGCAATTTTCCTTATCGAACACAGCAGTAAAAAAATTGTCGCTGGCAACACTGGTCCATGATGTGTCAGACGGACGTTTTATAACCTATGCTCGTCGTAAATATTTCTGGTGGTTGTGATCGTGATCTTGTTATTTTAGAAGTAAAAATCTCGTCTACGTTTTGCTATTCCTATTTTGCCATTTAATCTATAAAACAATCATGGATTCATGAAAGCGGAAAGTACAAATTTGCCAAAAATCGACGCACTAATGGTCGGAATTTTTTTTGCTTTGAACTCCGACTTTTGTTCCGCCGCTGAGGAATGTCAAGACTTCTATGTAAGTACAGTGTACATACAACAATGATTATTACTATACTTTTCGCGTAAACTAGTGGAAGCCATGGTTTTTAATAAAAAATTGCGATTTCTAAAACTGTGAATGTTGGATAAAATGTCAAATGATTGTTTACAAGTCACAGCACAGATAATATACAGACTAATATGGCGGACGCCGTTTTCTCCTGTTTATGAAAAGTTAACTTTTAAAATAAAGTTTTGCGGTTTTGTAGGTCCCAAAAAAATATGGTAGTATTTTTTTTGATCTAATAGAACAATGAACAATTATATTAGGGCTACTTTGAAAATGAGTCAACTAGCCTATTCCACTCGAACGGAATCGCAGGCTTCCGCTAGTTTTTTTTATAAAAACATTGCTTTTCTGACGAAATTTACAGCAGTCAATAACCTAATTTAACGCTGATTTTTCGTTAGTGTTAAATAAGAATGTAACGTCAACTCACCAACGCTGCCTCTCATGATGAGCTTCACGCTCTGAAAATAAAGTAAGCGCATCAGATCCTGCGCACGAGTGAGCACGTCCAGCGCGCAGTAGCAATCATTACTTACAGACGCGTACGGCGCAGGCGCCGGCTGGGCAGGTTTGCTGGTGGCATAAAATGAAAATGAACATTTTAATAATAAATCTACACTAATCTACACTAATATAATAAAGAGGTAAACTTTGTTTGTATGAAGTAATCTCTGGAATAACTGAACCTATTCCAAAAAATATTTTACCAATAGAAAGCTGCACTATCCCTGACGGACATAGGCTAGTAATTCCATGCGAACGAAGTCGCGGGCGTCCGCTAGTAAGACCGCGGCGCGCCGACAACCTACTGCGATTTGCCTACGCTGTAGGCAAGGCGGCCGAGCGTACCTACAGTGCGGACCCCTCTAGTTGCGTGCACGTAACGCAGCTCTACGAAGCGAGCTGGAGCCGTGCTGCATACGCATCCAGTATGGCCCGGCCTTTAATAATAGGTTTCTAAAACATTTATCACAACGTTTAATTGCCCTGAACCGGGTTATTGGTGTCGTATTTAAATTCAATGCACCTACCACGAATCTTCACGACAAACGTTAACTCGCTACGTAACACAGTACGTCTCGTTCTAACTAGCAAAATAGGAGAGAGACTGCACTGAGTCACAGAATAAATAACGTACAGAAACTTCTCTTTTACGAATTTCAACTTTGTTTACACGCTCAAAAAGTTCGTATTACTTCATAGACCATGCGCCAGGCGGCGCGAGTCAAAAGGAACGCGCTGCCCGCGCCCGCCTTCCCCCCGCTACTCCCGGCGACACGCTAGGGTTGCGCGGCAATCGTTTTCAATTACACTGACTCGGGGCGGGGGCGAGCTAGCAGGCGCGCGGCAAGCCGACAGCCCACTGCGATTTGCCTATGCCATAGGCAAGCCGGTCGAGCGTACCTACAGTGCGGAGTGGAACCCCCCTGACTGAGTTACGTAGCAGGTTAACAGGTGTCGAGAAGATTCGTGCTAGATGCACAGCTGACCTGTTGACGCGGACACGCTCCGAGCTCGTGCTGGATCGGCCCATTCTCGCCATCTCTATCACTCTGTTTGTGTCGGGTCTCGCGTCTCGCTCACGGCGCCTGCGCTCGCGCTGCCGACGCGGCTTCTTGGCTTGGCGGGCGGTCGAACAGCCTTTAAATTACAAATGCATCAGGTTGCCGCCCACTAGCACAGAATAAATAATAGTAGTACTAACGTACAGAAACTTCCCTTTTTCGATCACCTTTAAACGAATTCAAACTTTATGATAAGGCACAAAAGTTCATATTACTTCATAAACATTCGCCAGGCGGCATGCGTCAAAAGGAAGGCGCCGCCAACGCCCGCCTTCCACCCGCAATGCCCTAGCGCACGCTAGGGTTGGGCTGCTTACTATAATACTATCACAACGCGCGACACAGAGTGAGCGGGCGCGCGCGCGACAAGCCAGCAACCTACTGCGATTAACCTATGCCATAGGTAATGCGGCGAGCGCACCTACAGTGCGGAGTGGAACCCCCTGCCACTAGACAGGGTCAAACTAGGATCGTAACCGTTCCGAAATATGCAAAAAGTATTCTTTCTATGAATTACTATGAGTTGCCGCCCTCGACAACGGCACGGAACTCGACCGGCCCGTCACAGACAAGCGTGGCGCGAGGTCCGGACGCCGGACGTTGCCAAACCAGTGCTTGCAGCCAGCAGCATTTTCTTAAAGTCAAAGTCAAAGTCAAACTTTTATTTGTTCAAAAAGTAGGTAATCTTACCTTGAAAGATGCGCTGGGCACAGGCCGAACAAAATATCACGCCTTTAAAGACTTCGGCATTGTGCAGGTCGGTTTCGCTGCACACGTCTGCAAGTTGAATATTTTTTTAATCGCAGAAGACTGACAGTCAACAAACTGGAACAAATTACCTTGCTTCTCCGCGAAACCAGTGCCGGGCTCGTGCAAAATAGCTGCGTCTGTGCGACACATATATGTTCATGCAAAAACCCACCCTCCTCCGCTTCCACACGAAACAACATATATCACACAGACTCAACTACACACCACCACCACTAAACACTAAAACTACACGATCGACGCGCGTTTCGCCTCTATACGAGGACCGAACGAATGGCCATTCGTTCAAGTAGCGAACGGTCGTACGGGTCGATCTTGATGATGCCTCGTATAGAGGCGAAACGCGCGTCGATCGTGTAGTTTTAGTGTTTAGTGGTGGTGGTGTGTAGTTGAGTCTGTGTGATATATGTTGTTTCGTGTGGAAGCGGAGGAGGGTGGGTTTTTGCATGAACATATATGTGTCGCACAGACGCAGCTATTTTGCACGAGCCCGGCACTGGTTTCGCGGAGTAGCAAGGTAATTTATTCCAGTTTGTTGATATGGACCTCCGCAAAGTAACGCCTGAATCTATTAATTAGACTAACAGTCGTTATAAAAAGTCATGCCTAGCCCATGGACTAAAATGAATACTAATAGACAGCATGGATTCGCTAGAAAAACATTTTTTTGGCATCCATAAATTACGTGAGGTGATTTTGAATTTTCCCACCCCCCTCAGCCTTTGGTGAGATGTCGTGAGATTTTTAGTTTGACTCCCCCCCCCCCCCGCCTAATCTCACGTGAGATTTTTTTCAAAATGATGATTTTTTCATTTAATATAAACCATTTTTCTTGCAAATTTTATACTGTTTTTTGCGGAAAAACTTACATGATTTTTGTCGAGACCCCCTCTCCCCCACGTGAGATTGGGTGAGACTCAGCTGGACCCCCTCCTCCCCTCAACGCCTCAAGTAATTTATGGACGCCCCGTAATTTGAAAAAACACTGTCTTAGCATTGCTGAGAAGTGGTGTTACACGAGTGTTCATTCTCTGTCCATAGGCTAGGAACACGTTGTATAAAGGTCTTGTAGATCATGACTTAATAACTAACTGGAACAACTTACCTTGCTACTCCGCGAAACCAGTGCCGGGCTCGTGCAAAATAGCTGCGTCTGTGCGACATATATATGTTCATGCAAAAACCCACCCTCCTCCGCTTCCACACGAAACAACATATGTGTATTATCACACAGACTCAACTACACACAACCCCCACTAAACGTTTACTAAGCGTTTACACTAAGCGTTTCGCCTCTGTACGAGGCATCATCCGGATCTAAAAATACGACCGTTCGCTACTTGAACGAATGGCGCACTGGTTTCGCGTAGTAGCAAGGTAATTTGTTCCAGTTAGTTAATATGGACCTCCGCAAAGTAGCGCCTGAATCTATTAATAATCATGATTTAATGTTAAATACTGACAGCATTTATGACACTTCTTGTGGTAGCTCCATCCCTCTCGCACGGCTGCTGAGCCCCGAGGCACGGGGGCCATGCAGTGCGCGCAGACCTCGCAACTGAGACAAAGTCAAAGCCAGACTCAAAGTTAAAAGCCAAAGTCAAAGCCAAAGTCAAAGCCAAAGTCAAATTTAAAGACAAAGTCAAAGCCAAAGTCAAAGCCAAAGTTAAAAGTCAAAGTCAAAGTCGGAACTTGTTTAAAGTATTCTGAGTAACTTGGGGAGAATGTTCTCCCAGCTTGACCCTTTTATTATTTAAATATAAATACTCCGTAAATCAACATTATTTAGCACTTGTTTCGTCTTTATCAGTCTTTATTGACATTTGCCTGCTTATGAAGGATCTAAACATCCTATTCTATCGTACAGTCAAGGAATTTAATTTCCAACCCACCTAAGGTTCAATAGCATATAGCAAACTGTCACCATAAGAGCTATAGAGCAAGACGTTAGTTTGACATATCGACCTTAATGCATTGCGAATGTCAGACGACATTTCAACGAAATGGGTAGGGAATTCAATTCCTTGACTGTACAAGCCAATTTACAAGCACTATTATCTTTATTTTCTTCTGTACATAGTATAAAACAAAGAATATAATAATCCGTTCCATGTTTTCATATATTCGGCTGCCAAACCACGCAATGGATTTTGATACGGTTTTCATTGTCAATTACAATCACTGACCTATAAGTAATATCACAGAGGATAATAATATTATACTAATAGTAATATGGACTTCTAGTCAGTGTTTAAAAAATGGCGTATCAAAGGAGGCTAAAAATAAGACTAAATCGATAATCGCTCGCGCTGTCTGTCGGACCGACGGCGCTGCTGTCAATAAAATGTTTTTGTAAAAAAAACCTATTTGCAACGAAACTTAATAAATTATTATTTTATGCAGTTAGACGTAAAGTTGTAAATCCAATGACTATAAACGGTAAGCTAATTATTTGCATTTGTAACATTGGCGTCAACCTGTATTCTTATGTCGGGCCCATGTCGGGCCGTTTTTCTGTTGTCATTTCGTATGAAACTGTACATCCATGCATTATAATATCATTGTTTATAATCAATTTTTTTTACGGAATGTTTATATGTAGAGTCCAATACATTATTTATTTAAACTTTATTGCACAATAAAAACAATAATGTACGAATAACACTAATCAGCCGGAATATACATACAATATACATGTCGATAAACTTACGCACATACATGATATATACAATACATATATCGCACGCTTAGAATAAAGTGTCCCATTTCTGAATAATACACGTCCCAAAATATCACCTTAATTAAAAGACATAGGGTTTAATTTTGGGAAATATCATATTCAGAATTGAGTCGCTTTAATTTAATTCTAAGGGTGCGATATATACAAAATTAAAATAATAATAATACAATTGCATTATTATTATTATTCTACTCGTGCGAACCTGGGGCGAGTTGCTTTTTTATAATTTGTGTTCTCAAAAAAACTATCGATTTCGATACACATTTATTACAATATTTTTTATGCAACAACATAGAAAGGCAATTGAGCAAGTGGGTCACCTGATGGTAAGTGATAACCATCGCCCAACTGCAACTGCAACAACAAGGAGAGTGCAGATGCGTTGCTAACCCAGTGGACTAAAATGGAATACCTCTTGTGCCAGTTGTTGCACTGGAGGCTGTATACGATTTGCAATATGGGAAGAGGGTCTCATTTCTGGGAAGATTCATTTACTTCAATGATATCTATGTACTTACTGACTGAGTGTTCTTAACCATCATTATGTTTCAAACTGCTGCAGTTCCTGCACCGCACCTCACTATCCGTCTCGCTTTTACTTGGTAAAACCGCCACGTCGTGCGGACGCGCGAGTGTTACGACTATTGTTCTAATTAACTATTCTAGTGTTAGCTATAGTTCAATGATTTTCTTCGTGTTTTTCACGGATCACTCACGTATTTTAAAGTCGAGAATTGCCCGACATGTTTTGGACCAGTCCGTGGTCCCGTGAGCCCCCGCGGCGGTGGCGTCGTCGTAAATGTTTGTCTTAGTTAAATCCAACATAAAATTAAGGGACCTAAAATTTGGCTAAGTCTTCATTTGCTACTTGGGTAATCTAGGTATAGTCGACCAAGAAATTGCTTGACCACTTTCCGACCGTATCACAAATGGATAAGGTTCAAAAGTGGTCAAGCAATTACTTGGTCGACAATACTAACGGTGAAATTGAGTTGAAGCAAATAATACTTACGCCATGATCTAGTTTTCAGGTTTTTTTGTACATTTTTTTTTAAAGTATTTATAAAATGCACTAGCAAATTTTACATTTTTTTCGCTTTAATTTTAATACCACGGTTGGGAATATTGACAGAAAATGTCAAGGTTTTTTTTTAATAGTTTGGAAGTTTATGACATATTCTTTAAGAAGATTTCATTCGGCTCTTTGGAAATGAAATAATAGAGTTAATTAAGTTATGTATAGAAGCAAGTAGGACATAGACTAAGTAATTGAACAAAATAAAAAAATCTCAGCGAATTGAGAACCTCCTTCTTTTTTTGAAGTCGGTTATAAATAGTGGTAGAACCACCACTGTAACTGTGTGTTCGTACCGGTTGCAGTACGAATGGTCCGGTTCGACCGGGGTAGTGCTACACTCACAAATTGCCGGCGTGAATTAGCATACTGCATTTTGGGCGATGAGTGACGAAATCCGAAGGCCCAGGGCTCCAGGCCCCTTTGGGTCGTCTGATATGTGAAGTTTTCACCGCCTCCCATGGGGACCAACAACGCCAATGAGTCGCTGATTCGTTGCCAGCCACCAACGTACAAAAGTAACTGCCTTACCACTATGAGCCGTATGTCCTTGTAATATGGTCGAAAAGCGGTAACGCAATGTCTTGTATAGCTATATCATATTACTAGGCGACGCCCGCGACTTCGTTTGCGTGAAATTAATAGCCTGTCCGTCAGGGATAGCTTTCTATTAGTGAAAGAATTTTCGGAATCGTTTCAGTAGTTCTAGAGATTACCTTACATACAAACAAACAAAATAACGTTTACATCTTTATTATATTAATGTAGATTATGTAGCTAAATAGTACATTGAATATTTTTTAGCAATTTCCTTAAGAGGAGTGTGAACCCACCGCTCTCTGTACAGGGTGCCTATGACATCGGGGCTTTAAATTTAGGTATCGACTTAACTGCTTAAATGGGACTTCTTTTGTTCTACCACTTTAAAAAAAAAATTATACATACAAACGGCGATAACATTTTCCACCCTCTAAACCTTAACCTATAGCCATGATTTTTTTAAATGTTGTCATTATGCCATAGCACTAGGTTTGTATGTTTTGATTTTTTTAAATATTGTTAATAGTTTCAAAAATATTCACACTTTTTTGTTTAGTATGAAACTCCTAAAATGCATATATTGTCAAATCCATGAAGGATATTTAAAAAATCAAAACATACAAACCTAGTTCTGTGGCATCATGACAACATACCAAAAAATCATTCCCATAGGTCAAGGTGAAGTAAGGTAAGGTGAAAAAAAAAACTGCAATTTAATATCGTATCTTTTTATTTTCATACTAAACACATGAAAATTAAGTAGGTACATACGTGAACAACAAGGCAAATCCAATATCACTTAATATCAACACAATAGTAGATTATAAACCGATGGAGGTCTAGGTCAGTTGTGGATGCAAAAAATAGGAAGGGCGAACGTAACCCGACCAAATCGGAGACATTCCGGAGAAAGGCCAGGTCAGGAGTACCCTACACCGAAGAGCATGCATGAAGAATGTTATGAGAGTAAGTAAAACAAAGGTTGTCTGTCAGGATCGTAGCAAATGGAAATCTGTTGTCTCTGCCTACCCCTCCGGGAAACAGGCGTGACTTTATATAAATGTATGTGCATGCAATTTGAATGTTACGCCCGTTAGAGCAAGGATCAATTTAGAATGCAGTTTTTGTAATCTGTCATCCACATCTTTATAAAAAAAAGTCGCTATCCGTTCCTATCTGTCCCCATATCTTCGGCCGCATACTCCTTCTTAACCACGCAAGGGATTTTGATACTTTTTTTTATACAACATAGGAAGGCAAACAAGCAGGTGGGTCACCTGATGGTAAGTGATCACCACCTGACACACAGACAGGTAGACACCTGCAACAACAAAGAGAGTGCAGATGCGTTGCCAACCCAGAGGGCTAAGATGGAATACCTCTTGTGCCAGTAATTACACCGTATTACTTAACTTTTCACTGTCATTTAAAGTTTTTTTTGACCCGTAGACACCTGCAACAACAAAGAGAGTGCAGATGCGTTGCCAACCCAGAGGGCTAAGGTGGAATACCTCTTGTGCCAGTAATTACACCGTATTACTTAACTTTTCACTGTCATTTAAAGTTTTTTTTTTGTTTTTTACATCCTAGCGTCCGTTACAACATAAATCGGCATTTTACATATATCGCAAACACATTATACCATAAACTTTTCAAAACCACAACCAACAAACTGTAACAAACCCACCTCCTACGCTTCCACACGACACAAAATATCCGGATGATGCCTCGTATAGAGGCGAAACGCGCGTAGATCATGAAGTTTTAGTATTTAGTGGTAGTGGTTTATAGATGAGTCTGTGTGATGTATATTGTTTCGTGTGGAAGCGGAAGAGGGTGGGTTTTTGCATGATAAAAAATGTCACAGACGCAGCTGTCTTGCACGTGCACAGCACTGGTTTCGCGGAGTAGCAAGGTAATTGGTTCCAGTTTGTTGATATGGACCTCCGCAAAGTAACGCCTGAAGCTAATAATTATTTAAAACCACAACTGACCATAATAAGTTTTTTTTTAAAAAAGCACCAGTCAAGTAACACTTCAGTGTTACGCAACCTCGAATGGAACTATTTAAATAGTCATAAATATACAATTTCATAGCACCCAAAGATTTCTGCCCTAGGGCGTAATTTTCAAGTTTTCGTCCCTCGAAAGGGAAACGGATCTTACAGAATACCTAGTCAGTCCGTTTTTTCGGAAGCGTTTTTTAACCACTGTCATTACAATTCAAATAAAAGCTAACCTTATACCGTCTGTCTGTCATTCTGGCCTACCTTTAAATGGCAAACGAGCAAGTGTGTCACCTGATGGTAAGTGATCACTACCGCCTATAGACATTCGCAACACCAAGTATATTGCAAATGCGTTGCCAACCCAGAGGGCTAAGTTGGAATACCTCTTGTGCCAGTAATTGCACCGGCTGTCTTGCTCTCCACGCCGGAACACAAGAGCGCAAGCACTGCTGGTTAGCGGCAGGATTAGCGGAGAGATGGTGGTAGCGATCCGGGCGGACCTGCCATAAGGTAAGATCCTACTAACCGCAAAATTATGATGTATCTTTTGATCAGCTTATAATAATATATCTTTTTAATAGACAACCAAATTTTAACAGAATGTGTTATTGTAGCAGATATCCTAAAAAGAAAATATAACGTTATAAATAACGTTTGTTTACGAGTTACAAGTAACGAATTTATAACGTTTTTTTTTTCATATTTTGCTCAATTGTAAAAACGGCATTACTATCAAAGTTGGTATGATTAGATATACACATAAATAACTAAATATTTTGGACAATTTACACCAACTACACACATATGATATTACACATACTTACGTTAAATGGAAGAGATCCCTTAACCTCTAACCTTTGACGACCTGTATGGCACAGTGGCACATTCGTCTGCTTTCTGTGCAAGAGGTCCCGGGTTCAAATCCTGGTATGGGCAAATATTTGTGTGACGAACACGAATGTTTGTACCTGAGTCATGGATGTTATTTGTATTTAAGTATGTATTTATCTATATACAAGAATGTTTATCCGTTGCCTAGTACCTAGTACACAAGGTTAGCTTAGCTTGGGACTAGGGCAATTAGTGTAAATTGTCCCAAGATATTTATTTATTTATTAAAGGGAAAAGTTCGCATTCGTACATCACTATCTCTTTAACAAAATTATATACAAACGTAAATTAGGTGACACGAAACCCTCGGCACGCGACTCCGACTCACACTTGTCTGGGCTATAAGTCATAAGTCATTATTCCACACCTAAATCATCATTCCTCTCCTCCACCTGTATATGGATGGTAATGAAATGACTGATGACGTTTGGAACGCTCCCGGAATGTCAGACAACTCTATGTTACTAAACTATATACTCTAACCCCCCTATTCATAAAAAGTTAACAATCTTTTTAAGCTAACAAATGTTTTGTCCCTTTCACTTGAGGGCAAACGTCACAATGACAGATAATGTTAACTAACAAACGTTTACGAAGCGATCATGAATAAGGGGGTAAATTAACACTATGCCTATTAAACATATTTATTTCTCTTAAAGCTAATGTCATACAAATCTTGCATTTTTTACTGGCCGGCAAAATGCTGGTTACAATTTACAATTATTATTAAACCTACGGAAATAAGATCAATGAAGTATCAGTACTTGGCCACTAACCGTTATTTAACAACTTTTCACTAAAATATAGTTTGTTCCTTTCTTTTGTCAAACGTGAAAAAAGACAAGAGATATTTTAGTAAAAGTTGGTTAAGTGACCGTTTACTCGGGAGTCACAAGGCAAGTAATAATAAAGCGAAGCCATGGGCACAGAATAAATAATAGTACTAACGTACAGAAACTTCTCTTTTACGACCACCATTAAACGAAACCCAACTTTATTCACTTCTTACACCATGCCCCAGGGGGAGCGAGTCAAAAGGAACGCGCCGCCCGCGCCCGCCTTCCCCCCGCTACTCCCGGCGACACACTAGGGTTGCGCGGCAATTGTTTCCAATTACACTGACACGGCGGGGGCGAGCGAGCCTCCCTACCATGGGCAAGAAGGATTTCGTACAATGACCCATTACAACTTGTCTCTGTCGCTTGCGCAAGAATATAATATATAATATATATAATGTTCTTAATAATTGTTTAACAGTTTATATAAAACCTGTAAAGGGTTTGCAACATAACGATTTAGATTAGTCACAAAAACAACTTTTTTATTTCAATGTTACATACACTTTTTACACTCGTACATGTGCCGATTTTTCTAAAGTAAATTGAATATAGGTTTTTGAGATCAACCGTAGTAAATAGACAGAATACCCAATTTGAGATCAATACATTGCAATTAGTAAAATTTTCAAAGATCTTCATTATTTATCCTAAGCGTTAAACGATATTGTGTTAAATCTAAAAATCTATTAGCTATTTAATTTCAAAAATACTGGCCCCAAAGGTACTTTAAAACTAAAAGTTTATTTGCGCTTAAATCAATACTAATTCATTACCATCTTCTACATTTTCATTACCATCCATAAAATAAGACTTTCTGTGAAGAGAAGATCGCCATTTTTTTTCTTTAAATCATCAACTTTAAACAACATAATATTAATTATTAAGTCACTACTTCTGAGTTTTCCCACATTTTACTAAAAATCAGTAAACTACGGCGGGTAATGAAAAAACATCAAAACAAGCACAATTTCACAAAATATAAAAAATCTTATTATATTTATATAAACATCTGAAACAAAACAAAGTGTTCTACGAACGCTAAAAGTTTTAAGTACAAAAAATATACTTTATTTCTTACTTAAAATATAGGAATACTCTTCTTATACGTAATATTTTATCTAGTATTGCCATAACTGCCCTGTATTTTTTTGTTGAACTTTTTTTGAGCATAAGCCTAAAATCTAAAATTTATTGAACAAAAATCATTTTCTAGACAATTTTACATTAACCCTTAAATAATTAAAATGATAGAGAAAACTGGAAAATTTAATACTTGACGTAACGTTTATCTTGCCACAATATTTTTATTCATTTAGTTCACTAATCACTAGTTTTCCTTAATATTTTGATTCAGAGTACGTAAATATCGATTATGTCATAAAAATACTATTAAAAAAGGCATTTTTAAATAATTTTTTAAATAGAATCATTACCTTCCACAAATTATAATCCTCCTCCCGCTTTTTCCCTCTTCGTCATGGATATTTAAATATTATTATAAAAATTGTGTATTTATAAAAAAATCTAAAAATTAATCATAACATATCACTGTATAACCATAAAATAACTAAATATGTAAATGTAGTGGATACTGGCCCTAGGGTAATATTAAAATTAATTAATTAATAATGCCACATTAAACTAAAACCTACACTTTATTTAATAGATCTGTGACCAATTTCATAAACGCGACATGCGACAGGTGACAGTGACAATTTACCGTACACTATGTCGACAAGGAACGCTACATACTTACAGACTTAACATCATAGTGGGCAAGCAATGTACACCGAATTGTCACTGCCACCTGTCGCCTGTCGCGTTTATGAAATTGAGTACTGCTAATGCTTTTGCCACTTTAATAAAATCATTCAAATTGAAAAAAAATCGCAATTTTGCGTAAGTAGTAGTTGAAACAAAGCCACCAAGTGGCTTCTCTAATTAGTTACCAACATACCACGAGCAGTCTGTGACCGTGACAGTAGTTCCGGCAACCGCAACGAGATGGCGCTAGTAGCAGAGACAGATTCCGTCAACAGCGCCATCTTGTGGCGGCGACAGTAGTTTTAACGGCTACAAATTTCGCTATACTGATCGCCAACGTGCGTGGCACGCAGAGTTATAAAACGCTGGACCGGTATCGCAAAAATTTATAGGGGCTTTATAGGAAGGATAGTGACGTGAAGTGTTACTGTCGATTATTTAAGTTAAACTTTTGCATTAAGCACTACTCTAGCGCATTATTATAAGACTGCGCGTGCCACAAGCGTTGGCGACTAGTATAGACAGAGTCCGTCAACAGCTAGCGTCATTCCGTGGCAGAGTAGTTCCAACAACCGCTACTAGGTGGCGCTGTCAGTGGCGCCGCATGTGCAAGCCGAGGTGGTCGGAGCGCGCGAAGGCGCGGCGGCACAGCGGACACGAGAACGGCCGGTGGCCGGTGTGCTTCCTTGTGTGGCGGGTCAGCTCGTCCGAGCGGGCGAAGCGCCACTCGCAGCCAGCCCAGCCGCACGAGTACGGCTTCTCGCCTGGAAAACAGAGATGGCGCTTTAATAAATAAAACCATTGTTTTAAGGCTGTATAGGACCATGGAAAATAATACCTTAAAGACTAACGAACATATTTATAAAGCATTGAAATAAAACAATTTAAACGGTTTATATCGCGTGTATTGTAACGAATCTAATTCCCGACGTTTCGAGCCCTTTACAGGTCTCATGTTCACGGGCACACTGACAAAAAACTTAGAATACAAACTACCTGTATGGTATTCAATAAAGCATATTGTATTGTATTGTATTGTACCCAATTTCGAAAAACAATTGAAAAAATAAAAATAAAAAATATGAAATCGTTTCAATTAACGCAATAAGACTACAGATTGGAATGATTTTATATTTAGTTTCTAATTTTGTCAATTACTTTTCAAAATTGGGTAGTTTGTATTCTAAGTTTTTGTCAGTCTGCCCGTGAACATGAGACCTGTAAAGGGCTCGAAACGTCGGGAATTAGATTCGTTACAATACACGCGATATAAACCGTTTAAATTGTTTTATTTCAATGTCTACAAGTTGCGAAAACATAAGAAAATAATATTTATAAAGCATTAAAATTAGCACGTTGCCGATTTTTAAAACGAGCATCTGGGTCACCTGATGGTAAATGATCACCACCGCCCATAACACCCGCAACACCAAGTAGATTGCAGATGCGTTGCCAACCCAGAGGGTTAAGATGGAATAACTCTCATGCCAGTAATTACGCCGACTGTCTTGCTCTCCACGCCAGAACACAACAGCGCAAGCACCGCTGCTTAGCGGCTGGATTAGCGAGCAAGATGGTGGTAACAATCCGCACGAACCGGTTGATTGAGACACTCACCGGTATGCGTTCTCTTGTGTGCCTTGAGATGCGAGCTTTTCGTGTAGACCTTGTGACAGCCGACCGCGTCGCACTTGTGGAGTCTCCGTCTGCTCTGCTCGTCGTCCTTGTCTTCGTCCTGGAATACATAAAAAAACCATTAGAAAATAACATCTATATACACATAAAATTCAAAGTACTGATTGACTGATATATTACCAAACCGCGATTAGAATATAATTGGAGAGTAACGTCAGCACACTGTCTTTTCAAACATATAGGAATGAAGCTTGACGCAAGTCTATGACACCTCACACATTATACCCATCAAGCCGTTTGGGCAGGGGGGTTCCACTCCCCACTGTAGGTACGCTCGACCGCCTTGCCTATGGCATAGGCAATTCGCAGTAGGCTAGACTGTTGGCTTGCCGCCGCGCGCCTGCAGTGTCAGTGTAATTGAAAACGAATGCCACGCAACCCTTGAGTGTCACCGAGAGTTGCAGGGGAAAGCGGGCGCGGGCGGCGCGTCTCTTTTAACTCGCGCCGCTTGGCACATGGTGTATGAAGTCATCATCATCATCCACGAAAGACGTCCACTGCTGGACATAGGCCTCCAAAGGATCGCCAAAACGACCGGTCTTGTGCTGCTCGCATCCAGCGGGTTCCCGCAACGATCACCAGGTCATCGGTCCACCTTGAGGCGGGTCTGCCCGCGCTGCGTCTTCTGGTACGCGGTCGCCACTCGAGAACTCTGTGGCCCTATCGGCCATCCGTTCTGCGAGCAATGTGCCCCGCCCACTGCCACTTAAGTCTAGCAATTCTTAAGGCTATCTTAGGTGTACGAAGTAATGCGATCTTTTTGAGCGTGTGAATAAAGTTGGAATTCGTTTAATCGCGGTCGTAAAAGAGAAGTTTCTGTACTTTATTTATTCTGTAGTTTGGGCTGCAGAGCGTACCAAAAAAATAGACACAGATAGATCTGACGGCAGTCGGGTAAGAAAAACTTACCTTTTTCCTGTCGACTTGACTCAAGGATCCTGTGAAGGCGCTCTGCAACGCCGAGTTCAGGAAGAAGTTCTTCATCTCCTCGCTACTGAGGGGGGGTTTCAAATGGGGGGGCAGGGGGAAGGGGACGGGGGGCATGAAAGGTTTGCCGTGGGGTTGCGAGATCTGTGGCGTCGGTGGTTTGAGTCTGGAAAAAAACGGAAAAAACATAGTAATTTTTTCCAAAAATCGTTATAGATCTTAAATGGTCATTCAAGTGAAAAATGATAAACGAAACCTACATCTTTAGGTAATATAGTATATGTGTTTATTTAACTTAATTCGTCGAATTGGGTAGACGACATTTATAACATTCATTAGAATGCTTGTTACAAGTGAATGCCCAAGTCTGTGAGCACCTAAAGACATACAATAATAGGCGGTGACCACTTCCTGTCAGCCGACTCGCAGGCCCGTTTGCCTCCCTTTTACATAAAGTAAACTTACTTGAGCGTGGTATGTTTAGGTTTCCTCGCGTTGCGGAGGTCGGGCCCTACTTTGATTTTGGGCATTTCGTGGCTCGATCTGTAAACAATGTTGCAATATTGGTTTTAGTACAAAAGAACCGGCTCGACAGGGGTAATACGGTCGCAGACATTAATTGTTAAGAGGAGTGTGAACCCAGCCCCAAAAAGCGCTCCCAATTCAAACGGCGATAACGTTTTCCACCCTCTAAACCTAATGGCTATGATTTTTTGGTATGTTGTCACTATGCCTTAGAACTAGGTTTGTAGTATGTTCTGATTTTTTTAATATTACATTCGTTTGCCTTCCTTAGGGTTTTAACATCAAACTAGGCTGTATGGGCATAGGTTTCTTTGCCTTCCCGGATGTGGAACTGTATAAAATGAGTACCTAATATATTATTTAGTCTTAACAGAAGTCCTAGCAATCTAGCTTTTATCGCTGACATGAAGCAAATATATATTTTTCTAACGAGTAGGGGTGTGCCATAGGGACGAATGCTGTTATGTGTTCGAACGCTAGCGTGCCACTACTGCAGATATTTAGTAAAACCTGAATACGAAGACAGATAGGAACGGATAGCAATTTTGTTTTTACCCGACTACGGCAAAGACAAAAGGAAGGGTTATAGAATAGAATAGAATTCATTTATTTCAGGCTGCATAGGCCCAGAGATAAATGGGCCAAAATTCTTTTTGATGCCTATAAAAATGTCCCTTGTACATTTTAACGCATATTTTTTATTTATCCTGATATTCTTAAAATAATATGTTATCTTTAAATTCGGAATGACATACGCATACCCGAATGATGACTGTTATAAAAATATTTGGGGTCAGAATAAGAAAAAAACTATTGTTTGGTAACGCAGTGGACACTATTCTTGAGGAGTTATGGGGACTGGTAACGCAGTGGTAATTTGGGTACCAAATGAGAATTTTCTGTAATAAAAAACCCAGGATGGTGGGAAAATTCATAATAAAAATCGGGGCCCGGTTGAGAACTAACGTAATATTACTAGGAAAATATTTCGAGACATCTACAATTTTGTAAAAGTGCTTATACATTTTAAATTATTTTTTAGGCACTAAAAAGAATTTTGGCCCAAATACCTTAAACACTAACATAAATATATATTATACAAATCTACTTAATAACTTAATTACTAGCACGTGAAGTCTGTAACGTGAGCACTTTCGCGGTGTCAGTTAACCGGCCACGGAACCGCCGGAATGCGACACCTTTCGGCCAAAACTAATCTTTTGTGAAGGTCAACAGCTGGTCAGTCGGAACTCTCACTACAAATGAATTAAAATTCACGTCATATACTACGTAGAGAAGAAGAGAAGAGACTATGTAGAGAAGATAAGATGCCACGGTCGGTGGGTACTCACTCAATGGGTAGTTGCGTCGGCGCAGGTCCATCTCTGATGATCTTTGATGACGTGGGTGATCCGCTAGCTGCGAACAAGAAAACAATACTTTACTCCAACATGCCGTAAATATAATGCTAAACTACTGCCAACAGTCGAAATTGACTTTAAATTAGGTTTGCATATGCAGACCGATAAAAATGTACGAAGTGAGATGCTATCATCAACATGAAAGCCTGTATTAAAAGCTTATTTACAATTAATAACTTTAAACACGCTTTTATGACTATTGTGAATTCAGCACTCTCCATACAAACGGCGATAACTTTTTCTACTTCGTCTAAGGCTGCGTTTCCACCAGAGATGTGCGAGGATGCGTAGCGAGAGATGTGATTGTAAAGAACCATTGAGCCGTTTCCACCAGAGCTGTGCTGACCGAGGCGAGGCAAATGAAGCGATTCTATTGGTTCTTACTAACACATCCCTCGCTACGCAACCCCGCACATCTCTGGTGGGAAAGCAGCCTCAACCATAAACTATGCCCGAGAACTAGGTTTGTATGTTAAGTTTTCTTTTTAATATTCAGCATAGATGCGTGAATATTTTTTAAACTATAAAGAATATATAAAGAATCAGAACACACAAACCTAGTTCTCAAGATGACAACACACAAAAAAAAATGGCTGGAGGTCACTGACCTATAAGTAATGGACTTCTAGTCAGTGTTTAAAAAATGGCCTTATCGAAAGAGGAGTAAAAAGAGGAGTAATTCGCCCCTTTAGAATTAAAGCGACTCAATTCTGAATATGACATTTCCCAAAATTAAACCCTATGTCTTTTACATAAGGTGAAATTTTGGGACGTGTATTATTCAGAAATGAGTCGCTTTAATTCTAAAGGTGCGAATTGTGCTGTCAGTTTCCGTGCGACGGCGCTTCTGTCAAAATGCCATACTGCACTGTGAAAACATGTAAAAACTACAGTAGCAAAGCCAAAAGAAAGGATGGAATATCGTATTTTCAGTAACTAATCTATTGTGTTATAATTCAGAAGTAATTAATTGCTCAGTCTTTCATTTATATTCGAATTAAATTACCATATCAATGATTGAAAGATTCAGAACAAAGAAACTATAGAGCCGCTTGGGTGTTAATTTTATATTCATGCAAATTCTTATTAAATGCCTGATTTTGCTGTTTTCCATATGCCCCAAATCACGTTTAGTAGAAAATTAGGATTGTTAAAATTAGCAATCAAGAATTTTACCTACCTAATTTTACCTAGCTCAACCAATTTTTTTTGCTTTCATTTTGAAAAATATTCGGAAAATATAACAGAGTCCTAATAAAGTTTTTGGGACTTGTAACATTTGGAATCAATTAGAAAATAAAATTTTGGAACATTAAGAGAAATAGGACTAAAGTGTTGTGTTTCAGTAAAGACGAATGGACTTCATTGTATTTATAAGCTTTATGAAGTTAAGTATTTTTAAACCCTAATTTCACTTTTTTGCTTTTCTGAAAGCGATTTGAAAAAAATGCTGAAACAGGTGTTTCTTAATTTTAAATAGTAAGTATGGATTCTGAGTTTCATGAGTCTAAAACAATCTTTTAATTTTTTCCATACAAACTTCACCACCCCATTTTTCCCCCTTCCTGCCCTTTTTTAAATTTTTTTTGTAGCCTAAGTTGTATTCTGGATTTATTTGAATAGGCTTGTGAAAATTCCATCAAAATACGTTCAGCGGTTTGTAAGTGATACGCGTTCAAACAAACAAACAAACAATTTTTTTTAAATGGTCTTATCGTGTTTAGTTACTCATTTTAAGTCGCCCTGGATGGTTCTTTTTTTTTAAATCTTCAATGTACAGACTTTTTGTCTTAACGATTTTATTATATGTATAGATAGATTGGGCGCATATATTTAACTTTTATGTTTGTACATGGTTGTAAATAAAGACATTGCAATTTAGAATTATATTGATTTCACGGAAATACCACTGGGGACGTGTTAAATAATCGTTTAGTTAACATGTTCCCAGTCCAGTGGTACACAAAAAGTATACAATCAGATCTTTAGTGACGAAATGGCGTAGATACTTAAAGTTAAGCGAAATGCAGGCTGGGTTATTGCCGGAAGTTTGGAACACACAAACATTCATTCTTTCATTTCAATGGTATTTGTGGTGGTTTGTAATTAGTTTTATGCTTCAAAGTACATTTAATTGTCATTATTTTATTAATAAAATAAAAACTAATAATAGTTTCTACAAGTATCTAAAATCAAAATATTTAATTGTTGAATTAGGAGAACTGCGACTCTATAAGTCTCTGTTCATTGTGACAAGACAACCGCCATTTCAATGCCAATGTTTTTTTTTTATAAGTTCAAGCTGCCAGACATATTTTTAGAAATGCAATAATAAAAAAACCTATTTGCGACAAAACTTAATAAATGATAATTTTACACCATTTCAGGGTTCGAAATTATCAAGATAATAACGAGCCGTGATAATTATCGGATAATTATCCGATAATTATCGGATAATTATCCGATAATTATCACCATTATTAAAATATCATTTGTTAAATAGTTTCATAAGAAATATCGATGGTTTATTGTCTCAAAACAAACAAAAACATATGTTTAATTTTTTTTATGTAACATAATACAATACAAATTAACATTAATGTCATTAATTAAAGGTGAAATCGGTGTTCGTCAGATTTGACCGATTTGCAACTAAACTACTTGACCAAAGAAAAAGAAGCCAAAGGAATATCTTCATCAGATGATGATTCTATTTCCATTGGCATTGTTGCTGCTATAGCTTCAGTAGAACTTATTTGTTCTTCTAAAAGTCAACAAGTGCGGAAATACACGTTTGGATACTTAGAATATAGTTCTATTTCACGGGCGCAATTTTTTGTTATTATCAATTGATAATTATCAACCTGTTATTATCATGATAATTATCGTGATAATTATCGTGATAATTATCATTGATAATTATCCTTTCGAACCCTGCACCATTTTATACAGTATGGCGTCGTAGTAAGGTTGAAATTAAAGAAAATATAAAAAGTCAATTAAGAGTGTACATTTAGAACATTGGCGTCAACCTATTCTCATTTGTCGGGCCGTTTTTCGGCTGACATTTAGTATGACATTGTACATCCATGCATTATAATATCGTTGCTGGAGGTTAAGGTTTTGAGAGTGGAAAACCTTATCGCCGTTTGTATGAAGAACGCTGGGTACAATAGTCTTAACGCGTATCGAGGAGATTCGTACTAGGTGCGCAGGAGCCGAACTCCCGCGCAGCCCTAAGCTAGCGCCGAGTTTTTACCAGCTATAAATTATCTTGCTAACCGGCGGCGGCGCGCCACAAAGCGCCCCGTTTTTGCTTAGGGCTTCTTGCTGGAAAACTACATACGTTTGAACACGTACAGTAGGGGAAATATATTCACGTACCACCTTAGAACCCTGTCGCAATGACGCGACGCGTTAAACGCCAGGCTATGTCATACATATGTCATGCGTATGTCTCTTCGACTAGGTTCTACGGTGGTACGTGTTTCAATTTCCTTGACTGTATTCCCATACCTACGTATCTGTGAGGTAACTACACTCAAGTCCGTTCAGCCATCCTTTTCTTATCATAAACTAGCAGACGCGCGCGACTTCGTTTGAAATTAGCGCCTATCTCCGTCAGGGATAGTGTAGCTTTCTATTGGTGAAAGATTTTTTGGAATCGGTTCGGTAGTTCCAGAGATTACCCCCTACATACAAACAAACAAAAAGTTTACCTTTTTATTATACTAATTACTAGCGACCCGCCCCGGCTTCGCGCAGGTACAATCGGTATGCAATGTACAGTCAGCGTCAAATATACCAGAGCGGGCAAGGTGTCAAAAATATCTGAACTCGACTCTATTGTCAAATACGCTCGGGCGTGTTCAGATATTTTTGACCACCTTGCCCGCTCTGGTATATTTGACGCTGACTGTACATAAAAACTATCGGTAAAAAATCACGAAATGACAATGAAAATTCTATCAAAATCTGGTGGTTTAGAAGGAAAAGGCGGCCGAATGTGCACTATAAGGATTTAAGACAGACTGCAGGAACGTATAGCGACTTTACTTCATTATGTACCTAGTGATAGTAAAGTGATATAGTGGCTGTAGATACTTCTACGGGTGGTAGAACCTTGTGCAAGGTCCGTCCGGATCGCTACCACCATCTTGCTCGCTAATCCTGCCGCTGTGCTTGCACTGTTGTATTCCGGCGTGGAGAGCAAGTAACAAGAGGTATTCCTTCTTAGCCCTCTGGGTTGGCAACGCATCTGCAATCTCTTTGGTGTTGCGGGTGTCTATAGGCGGTAGTGATCACTTACCATCAGGTGACCCACTTGCTTGTTTTCCTTCATGTTTCATTTAAAAAAAAAAAAAAAAGAGATAGACTAGTAAATAGTGTAGATTAATGTAGATTTATTCAAAAGCAAATCTCCGTTCCTAAAATCAGGATTTTTAAATACTTGCGACCGGGTCTTCGATTTAAGGACCTGAGGTGCAATTTTTGATTCTCACCAGGTGATTAAAGCTCACCAAAACGGCCGAATCTCAATGAAAAACGGCCATTTTGATGAGCTTTAGTCACCCGGTGAGATTAAAAAATCGCACACCTGGTGATCCATTCCGTCCAATCCCACTTCAGTATTGCTGTCTTAAGTCCCCAATAAGAGAAGAATTAAGAGAAATAGAGGCCCAATTCTAATCCAAGTCTATACCAGTTCCAACCACTTCCAAGACATTTAATTGTAATAGTCTAAGATCCCACTGCAAAATTCTGCACCTATCTGTTTTTTTATCGAAATGTGATTTAAATTAAAGGTTACATAATACGTCAGTCATACGACGCCGCAGGGTTGCCTAGCAAAATCTTGCCGCAAGTACATACCATTACCATATTATTATTTTTTTATAATGTTCATCCTGCAATCTGTCACTTCATGACATTCATCAGGGAGTCAAGAGGGTATATATTATTGTCTTGCACAGCACGCATCCAGTGACACGTCCGTAATTACCATAATGAGTATTTTTTATTTAAATGCTAGCAACCACCATTTGCGGCATCTTTTACGCAGGCAACCTTATTTTGTTATTTAGTTTTTAGTGTGGGGGAGATCAATAGCTTGAATTTGATATAAAATTTAAGTCGACACGATAGTTAAATATTATCATCTGGCGTTCCAATTAAGTGTTGCAGCGGATTAAGAGGTAACAAACAAATTTTTACCGAGTTAGAGCCATAGAAAACTATGGCGCTTAATTTACTTTTCAAACATATGACCGCAATTAAAAAAAAAAGGTGTCAAAAATAATTATGCAAAAGATACCTACTAGCGGCAAGATTTTACTTAGCAGCCCTGTGGCGTGGTATCACCCCACGTGTAACCTTTCATTTAAATCAAATTTCGATAAAAAACAGATACAGATAGGTGCAGAATTTTACGTTGAGCTCCTACACTATAACGACGGAAGTTTTTTTTTCGCGGAACCCTTGCCCAACTACCGCTTGCACTGGCCAGGTTTTTGCAGCGGCGCAAATTAGGTGTTTTTTCGCGCCGCCAAGGAATGCAAGCGCGCGTAAATAGCAAATACGATAAATGGATAATGGCGCGGCGCTTATACGGTAAAACACCCAATGGGGGGTTTTTGCGTTATTAACTTGTCTTTGGTTGGGTTTTAATGAACGTACTTAATATAAGGGTGTCGCCACACGGCGAATTGATGCACTGATTCAAACGCACAATACGATACTCCAATGATAATTACTCTTTTATACCGTGAGACTCGGACATATTAATAAAACGGACCACTCACGTATTTTTAAGTCGAGAAATGCCCGACATGTTTCGGACCAGTCCGTGGTCCTTAATCATAAGCCCCGGCGGCAAATTCAAATTTATAGAATTCGTTAAAAGAAGAAAAACTGTGTTTTTGGTTTTCTTCCACGGTCATTATTTGTCGAAATATCACGAGTAATAAAATGACAACGGGCGTGCGTCGCGAAAACGCTCTATAGCGCTGCATACAACGCGGATGACGTCACTAGAGTGATTTGTATGGAGCCAATACTAAATCTTGTGGCTGGTCGTCCTACGCTGCGCTTGCCAATACGCGGCCGCCATTCGAGAACTTTTCGACCCCATCGGCCATCAGTTCTCCGTGCTATGTGCCCTGACCACTGCTACTCCGATCATGCTCCGATCACTCTGCTCATGCTGGTCCGATGACGTCATACAGGTGGCAGGAAGGCGCTGGGTGCATGCTGCTTCCAACCGGCCACTTTGGAAATCCATGGAGGAGGCCTATGTTCAACAGTGGACTTCTTGTGGCTGAGATGATGATGATGATGATGAATACTAAATCGCGTTTAGTTTAATACTGTCAGCTTGTAACTTATTAATCTTATAACAAAATTTTCTGCATTTTTTATCTGGATTCAAATTAGCATACTTTATTAATTAGTAATTTTTGTAACTTTGTATCGCTATTACTTCTAAACTGTATTTTATTTTTCAGCTTCTTTGAACTTTTTTTTACAACTTTATGCCAATTTTTTTTTTGCTTTATTGCGTAGTTCAAACAAACAAAAAGCATTGGTGACTTGGTGGCTTTGGAGTTGACTCATGGTCTTATAGCAACTACTTTATACTATGTAAAGTTAAAGATTGAAGAAAGATAATAAAATGCCAATACGGTATTCCACTCAAAAATCTAATGGCATAAAAGTGCAAAATTGTTGTAGACGACCACTAAAAACATACTTATGTCCAAAGAAGTAAGTAAAAAAACCTGATATTTTAGAAGTTACAGCGATACAAAGTTACAAAGATGACGAAGAGAAAAAGTTCTTTTTTTTTTCTTTTCGAAATATGTCATTCGAATCCAAATTAAAAATATAGAAAGTTTTTGTATGTGAGTAATTAGTTAAAAGCTTAAAGTATTAAAATAAACACGATTTAGTGTTGGCTCCATACAAAATAACTATAGTGACGTCACTGGCGCTGTATGCAGCGCGATAGAGCGTTTTCGCGACGCACGCCCGTTCTCATTTTATTACTCGTGAACATATTTCGAAAAATAATGATCGTAAAAGAAAACTAAAAACACAGTTTTTCTTCTTTTAACCAACTCTATCAATTTTGGAAATAAAAAGTCATTTGAATACCGTATTGGTGTAGATACGAGGTTGGGAAAGTACGTGGACGAAATGCCTCAACGATGAGCGATCGCGAAGGGCGGCGAGCGGTCGGCTCGGTATTGTCGCGACATCCTTTCTAATGACCAACAGCGCGCTATTCACTATAAAGCTAGATACGTCTACATAGCCAGCTCAAGCTACGTTTATCTTTAAGACTCTAATTAAAAAAAAACCGGCCAAAGTTTGTAACTATGGATGGATGTTTGTTACTCTTTCACGTAAAAACTACTGAATGGATATCGATGAAATTTGGCACACACATAGTTTATAACCTGGATTAACACATAGGATCCATTTTATCACGTAAAAATGCATAGTTCCCAAGGGATAGCGACAAGTGAGTTTTACGCCGGCCTGACGTCATGAGCAGCAAAGTAACTAATTCTCATTAATTTGTCCAGGAAATATTGCAGATTGCATGTTGGGTGCACGTTTGCTTGATTCTATTAGACAAGTCTACGCGGACGAAGTCGCGGGCAAAAGTTAGTAGTTCTATAAATACATGCAGCCAGTTCCAGCAGCTGTACACTGCAATCCGTGGTGTTGTGACACTTCTCGATGGCAGCGGTTTGCAGGTAAGTCTGTGTAGCCTCGCTGCACAAATTGCCGCACTCAGAGCAAGCTAATGGACCATTAACTGATTCGTCAACCGCTAATGTAGACTATATGTGCGTTAGATACTAACCTGTTCAAGGCTGAGGACGCCTAAAGGCGTCTTGAGCTGTCCTGAGGTCAGGACAGCTCAAGATTATATAGGTCATAGGTATGTTTGTTTCCAGCAACATAATGCCCATAATGTTGTAATAACGAAAAAAAAATATTTTGCTTCGCAGATGCCATATTGGTATTTCATATTCTAGACTAATGTCACTCCCACAATACGGGAAAGCTTAAAGTTCCAACCTACAGACTTCGGTTACACGCTAATTCTGGCGTCAGTTCAGTCCATCATTCCGGTATAGTTTTGACTGATGACAAATGGACACGGTTACGATCAGTTCAGACTGACACGACACGAGACGGGTTACACGATAATTCTCTCGTCATTCTGACCAGAATGATGGACTGAACTGACGCCAGAATTAGCGTGTAACCGAATTCACAGACTGGCTAACCAGTAAGTCGTTCATCGGAAATTGCATAAGATTTTACAACAAAATCCCAAAAAACATCACTGAACAAAATGATACAAGAGTTTATTGGCAGTATCTTCTCATCAGAGGTTTTTCCGGAACGGTGGTAACTTTTTAAAAGCTTTTTTTTTCCTGTAAATAAAGACATTTTGACTTGACTTTGACAATCAATGCGAATCCAACAATATGCGCATCTGCAATCTCCTTGGTGTTGCGGGTGTCTATGGGCGGTGGTGATCACTTACCATCACGTGACCCACTTGCTAGTTTTCCTTTCTCTGGTCACAGCGTATGCGCTTAAATTGTAATGTATTGTGTGTTTGTATTTGTATTGTATTTGTTGTTTATTAGTACTGAGCTGTCTTCCCTACCGCCTCACTGCTCTCACTTTTCAGCCCCGTGAGTTTTTTTTATGAAATAGAAAGGCAAACAAGCAAGTGTGTCACCTGATGGTAAGTCTTCTCATCAGAGGTTTTTCCGAACCGGTGGTAAATTTTTTGACATTCATAGGTGCTACCTGTAAGCCTAATCTGAATAAAATATTTTGACTTTGACTTTGACTTTGACTTTGACTTTGACTTTGACTTTGAAGTGATCACCACCGCCTATAGACTCCCGCAACACCAAGAAGATTGCAGATGCGTTGCCAACCCAGAGGGCTAAGATGGAATACCTCTTGTGCCGGTAATTACACCGGCTGTCTTGCTCTCCACGCTGGAACAGAACAGTGCCAGCACTGCTGCTTAGCGGCAGTATTAGCAAGCAAGATGGTGGTAGCGATCCGGACGGACCTTGCACAAGGTCCTACCACCCGCAAAATTATTAGTAAGTAAGTTTCGAAGTCTGTGCTTGCACTGTTCTATTAGATATTTATTCTGTAATGCCAGTTACATTTTCGCGTGAACGCAAGAGAACTGGTATACCCTTCAACAGTTAATTCGATATAAGGTACGATTCGACTAGCTCCGATTTTACATATGTATGTAGATTAACAGGCGTGAGAAACTGGACCAATACGAACAATGTGCGCATTCGAACAAACTCCAAATTTGGCGTCCCGGGTGGTCACGAATCCATTTATCGGAGGATCTCTTCTTGAATTGCGAAATACTCGCGTCGCGTGAAGCTTGGACGAATTCGTCGGAACGTTTAGCATTATCAAAAGTGCATATACAATTTCTTCAAGACTCTTTTTTTTTTTTTTTTATAATCAAAAAATAACTATAACGTTTCAAATTAAAAAAAAACTACTTCATCCCCTAATTTAGTACCCTAATGCCGACCTTCCACCGCGAAAAGGAAATGAGCGGAGCGGACTCCGTTCATCTCGCAACCCTTACTTTTTTTTATGAATCAGGAAGGCAAACAAGCGAGTGGGTCACCTGATGGTAAGTGATCACCACTGCCTATAGACACCCGCAGCATCAAAGAGATGGCAGATGCGTTGCCAACCCAGAGGGCTAAGATGGAATACCTCTAGTGCCGGTTATTACACCGGCTGTCTTGCTCTCCACGCCGGAACACAACAGTGCAAGCACTGCTGCATAGCGGCACGATTAGCGAGCAAGATGGTGGTAGCGATCCGGACGGACCTTGCACAAGGTCCTACCACCCCCAAAACCCTAAATTCCATACAAGTTTATTGGTTCGCGGTGGCAGCGCTTATATGAAATTTAGCGATGGAATATTTTCTCCAAATTGAAATAAGACCAACCTCGAGTACAACCAATTAAATAAAAAAAAGAATCATTGAAATCGATCCACAATTGACGAAGATATCGCATAATACACAACACACACAGCAGTGCTTGCACTGTTGTGTTCCGGCGTGGAGAGCAAGACAGCCGGTGTAATTACTGGCACAAGAGGTATTCCACCCAAGCCCTCTGGGTTGGCAACGCATCTGCACTCTCTTTGTTGTTGCAGGTGTCTATAGGCGGTGGTGATCAGTTACCATCAGGTGACTCACTTGCTTGTTTGCCTTCCTATTTCATAAAATAAAATAAATAAAATACACACACAAAAAACCGTCGACTTGAAAACCTTCTTTGCAATCGGTTCAAAAGGAGGCAATACGTACCTCATATACTATCGACTATTATCATAAGGTATAGCAACTATAGCTATTTTAATTTGCGTCGCCGGTAGCGAAGTTTCGCAAAACAACATACAATATGTTGTAACAATCACTACCGAATAATATAAATTCACGCGTAATTGTAGGCTAAAGTGTGAGAATCAATCCGTCGTCGTGGTGTAAGGAACGAGCGGTGACGTTTCTTGAAGTCTTATATTTTCCGTAATAAATATAAACTTCGATTACATGCTCATTCTGTCGTCAGTTCAGTCCATCATTCTGGTCAGAATGACGAGAGAATTATCGTGTTACCTGTCTCGTGTCGTGTCAGTCTGAACTGATCGCAACCGAATCCATTTGTCATCTTTCTGGCATCAGTGATAACTATACCGGAATGATGGACTGAACTGACGCCAGAATTAGCGTGTAACCGAAGTCTTACGTCGTAATTGCGGGTGCAAAAACGATTTGACAGTACTGAAAACATAATCTCTCAGTACTGTCAAATCGTTGTTCCACCCGCAATAACGATGTATGGTAATAAATAGAGATGCAACGGATATCCGGTTGCTATCCGGTATCCGGCCTATCCGGCCATTATTTTACTATCCGGCCGAATACCGGATAGTTGCGCACTATCCGGCCGGATATAGAATAATAATTCTGTTTGGTATTTAACTTTGAAAAATGGTTAGTATACGAGAAAACAACAAATTATCAATATTCGTTAATTAATAGGTTACCTTTAACGTACAATTTAATTAAACTTATCTATTCAGCAAAATAGGCGGGCGCACGTGTACTGCATACGAACGAAATAGTCCCGTACACTGACCTAATAAAACTCGTTTCTTGCCTAGAAAACGGACCGCGCGAACCTACAATACGTAACAGGTTGAAACCTGCACGACGCGCCCGCCGTCAAACTAAAATGTAGGTATCGTTTGGCCGGCCGAATATTCGGCGGCCGGATACCGGATATTCGGTCAGTGATCAGGCCGAATATCCGGTATCCGGTATCCGGCCAAACAACTATCCGTTGCATCTCTAGTAATAAAGCTAGAAACCTAATCTACACCTCTGTAAATAGCATGGTTGCAAGGAATAAATGAATATGAATTTGAACCCTAAAAGTTTCACTATATCCGTCTGTCTGTTTGTCTGTCTGCATGTCGTTTTATCACAGCCAAAGACTTTCTAAACTCAAATGTTGCACACGTATCTATTTTGAAAACTAGAACCAAGAAAACACTTGGTAAAAGTTTTTCTTAGGGTACCCTGCAATACTTAGGTATAAAGCAAGGGGATTTTTTGTGAGGTACCAGAGTCAAAGCATCTTTATTGAGATTAGACTTGAAAGAAAGTTCTAATTAATCTCAAAAAAATTACCACTCATAGAAAGTCAACTAAGTATCATTAGACAGATATTGGAATTATTCTCACTTCATTATCAATTTTATGATTTGGGGCACCGTTTTGGAATTATTGAGCGTAGGTCACCATACAACTTACAAAAACAGTACAAGAGTTGATGCTCTTATCTCAAAACGTTCAGAAAAATCTTAACCGCTTCAGCTCTTAATCTGCGCCGTCGCAGTTGCAATCAGCAGAACGAATCGCAACTACTACCGATACACTGGCCCTATAAACTGCGCACTGGTCACAATTAAGATCGGATCTATTGTTATAGATTATCGAGAGAAAGCCATGATAGGCGCCCGGTATCGGTGGACTCTGGGAGTGCGGGGTAGTAAGGATAGAGCGTCATTTTGATGCCTTGTTCAAGGAAACAATATAGAAAAGTCAATTCTTTTAGGCATTAAAAAAAAAAGTGTAATAATCCAATTATTTTATTCAATGATTATTGGAAATACCTGAATTTCGAATAAATCCATCAATTGAAGATTCGACATCAATGATCCATAATTTATGAATACGACCGTTTAATTTTTTTTTATAAATTAGGAAGGAAAACTAACAAGTGGGTCTTCTGATGTTAAGTGATCATCACCGCCAAAAGACATCCACGACACCAAGCCAACTGCAGTTGCATTGCCAACCCAGAGAGATAAGGTGGAATACCTTGTGCCAGTAATGTCACCGGCTGTCTTGCTCTCCACGCCACACAACAGTGCAAGCACCTGGATAGCGGCTGGATTAGCAACCAAGGTGGTGGTAGCGATCCGGAGGGATCCTGGACAAGGTTCTACCACCCAACGCAAGTAGATTAGAACTTTCGAAATCTACTATAATTATATTAAGCTGTAAATGTTTTTACTTCGATTCGATCACTAGATCTCAACTTCTGTGATGTGATCACGAATTGACAGTTAAACTAGATTGGCTACTATTAATATAATCGCCATAATTTCCTAACTGGTTTACAGCAGGACATTTCTTCGGTGTTTCAACTGCTCGTAATTAGTGGCCTAATCATTGACTCCAGGGTGTCAACTGTTGACAGAATCTATCGAGCACATATCCAGTCAGAACCAGACACTGCTTCCCATAGTATATAGCTCTATATAGTTTGTTGATACGGACCTACGCGAAGTAACGCCTGAATCTATTCATTATTTAAATATTTTATTTTAATATCATCTTAAATCAGACTTTATCCATAGATGGGGCCATAAATTGTGTAAAAAGTGTACATGTTTAAGCAGCAGTACTTGCACTGTTGTGTTCCGGCGTGGAGAGCAAGTCAGCCGGTGCAATTACTGGCACAAGAGGTATTCCATCTTAGCCCTCTGAGTTGGCAACGCATCTACAATCTTCTTGGTGTTGCGGGTGTCTATATTTAGGCTGCGTTTCCACCAGAGATGTGCGAGGATGCGTAGCGAGGGATGTGTTTGTAAAGAACAATGAGCCATTTCCACCAGAGCATGCTGACCGAGGCGAGGTAAATAAAGCGATTCTATTGGTTCTTTACAAACACATCTCTCGCTACGTATCCTCGCACATCTCTGATGGAAAAGCAGCCTTAGGCGGTGTTGATTACCTACCATCAGGCGACCCACATGCTTGTTTGCCTTCCTATTTCATAAAATAAAATAAAACATTAGAAGCAAAATAACTTGTTTGTGTTTATGCCCGTATTTCAACAAGTTCGGCATCGTATCATTGCAGGGCCCCAATTCTGTCACACCAACCCCACTCTCTAATTCGGCCTCTAGTTCCTGCACGCCGTCTCAGACGACTCGTGCGCACATTCTATTCAAAACTTAACATACCCCACATATTTGGTGTTAGAAAGCGTACAAGCACTTACGTTTTACACCACTATAAGTTAGGGCTCCGGGGCTCCTCAGTGCGTGATCTGAATAGTCCAACAAGGTAGAGTAATCAGAAATGTATCTACGCTGCCGGAGCAATAACACTGGCCTGTTTATATCAGTAGTTTGCAGGCCAAGGGACGAAAATTAAAAAGCTTCTAAGACGACCACTAAGCCACGTATTTATGTCACCACAAAGACGTTTATTTGGTATTGCAAGCGCACACACTCCGAATTTCATCTTTAAGAAAACAAAAAAATCAAAGCACTTAGGCGTTAATGGCCATACAAAACCATTCAAATTAAGCATGATAATTAATGCCAGTCTGTTCAGAAGTAACCGTTTTCGTAGTAAACAAGGCATCGCTATATTTTTGCGACGTCCGTCTATTTGTCTGTGCCACAGGCATTTTACTCGTAAACTACATATAAGTGCTAGAAAGGTATTATTTTGCATTAATTACTACATAAGTACAGAAATTACAACATAAAGTTATGAAATCTTTTTTTACAATTATTTTTAGACTGCGTCTCCCCCTAAATATATAATGGGGTTATGCTTATTATTCACGCACACACATGTGAGGTTTCCTAGGTTTTGCAGAACTTTAGGAGTTTTCAAAAATTATATGCACATCTGTAGCGATTTGGGTATTTTTTATGGTAACTCGCGCTTTTGCTCTCGGAAAACACCATTTGGTGAAGTGGAATGGATGATGAAGACCACAGACGGCCAACGGAACTACTCAATAATAGTATTTCACGGGGGGCGATACGGTTACTTAAATATAGTTGGCTAGAAGCAATTTATCACAACCACAGAATTCAGGCGCTTTGCGAACTTGTGCGCACGCCAGTCTCACTAGGCCTTTTGTTTGCCTAAGTATCTGAACCGAATAGGCCCTTTTGTCGAACACAGCTGAAAGTTTCGCAATCCGAAGACATGTCGGTTAACGAAGAGTCGTTAGGCTTGTCGAGCATGATACCGGTACGGCAAATAGAGCAATTTAGCTCATTATTTAAGCAAAACGGCTGCATAACTTAACAAATTGAACGTTAAATACTTACCGGATAGCATAATGGTTAGCAAGCTAGTTTCGTTGTCAGCGAAGCTAGAGGTAATGGGTACGATTCCCACAGAAGCGAATGTTTGTATGATGAATACGAATGTTTGTTTTGTATCTGAGTCATGGACGTTTTATTTTTATAATAAAATACTTAGGAAGGCAAACAAGCGAGTGAGTCACCTGATGATAGCTAAATCACCACCGCTCACAGACACCCGCAAGACCAAGGAGATTACAGATGCGTTGCCGACACAGAGGGCAAAGATGGAGTACCTCTTAATAAATAACAGGTTCGTAATCATTTACTTGGATTTTTCAGTATCGCCACTTGAATACAATATTAATTACTGGCACAAGAGGTATTACATCTTAACCCTCTAGGTTGGCAACGCATCTGCAATCTTCTTGGTGTTGCGGGTGTCTATGGGCGGTTGTGATGACTTACCATCAGGTGACCCACTTGCTTGTTTGCCTTCCTATTTTAAATAAAAAAAAAATACGTGAAAGAAATACGGCACCATAAAAAACCGAGAGAAGCAAAGGTTTTGAAATAATGATACGTTTTATTGTGGTATAATCCGGCCGAAAAATCGAGATAAAAATTAAAAAACCGGCCAAGTGCGAGTCGGACTCGCGCACGAAGGGTTCCGTACCATTTCTATAAAAACGGCAAAAAATCATGTCTGTTGTATGGGAGACCCCTTAAATATTTTATTGTGTTTTAGTATTTGTAGTCATAGCGGCAACAGAAATACATCATCTGTGAAAATTTCAAACTGTCTATCTATCACGGTTCTTGAGATACAGCCTGGTGACAGACGGACGGACAGCACAGATTAGTAATACGGACCCGTTTTACCCTTTGGGTACGGAACCCTAATAAATAGTATATTATCACGTTAAAGTCCCGAAACGTAATAAGTAGGATTGTAAGTAAGTAAGTAAATAAGTAAGTAATTAAACACTTTATTGTACATAAAACACGGTACATAATATTGTATTGTATTGATTGTTTAGGCATGTGTCGATAAATTTTGATTTGCGACATAACGTGCGTTCACGAGCATTCAATTTACACGCGGAAGCCGCTAGATGGCAGGGCCTGATAGCGCGGACTGAGCGATAAAGTAGAGTAACATAACATCTGCGATCACAATCTCAGTTACTCTACTCCAGTAGGGTAAGCTGGTGGTTTCCATTTTAACTCGGGTTCAACGTCCCCAATAACCATTTATTTCTGCAAAGGGACAATGCCATGAATTCACAATTGGAATGAAACCAGTTTTTGGTAATTATACCCGACTGCGCGACGTTGTGGCGTTGTAGAGATCAAACGCGTGCGCCGATTTTCCGTGAAAATCCCAAATTCTGGAAAGACAGGTCTTTCCAGAATTTGGATATCCTAATAATAACTGAGAGCGACAAGGGAAGACATATGTAAACAGTTTATCACCCCAATGCAATGGAGTTAGGTAAATAAGTCTATCCTACTAATATTATAAACGCGTAAGTTTGTAATTATGGATGGACGTTTGTTACTCTTTCACGTAAAAACTACTGAATGGATTTGGATGAAATTTGGCACACACATAATTTATAACCTGGATTAACGCATAGGACACTTTTTATCCCGTAAAAATGCATAGTTCCCACGGGACAGCGATAAGTGAGTTATACGACGCCGTGACGTCATGAGCAGCAAAGCAACTAATTCTCATTAATTTGTCCAGGAAATATTGCAGATCGCATGTTGGGTGCACGTTTGCTTGATTCAATTAAACAAGTCTACGCGGACGAAGTCGCGGGCAAAAACTAGGTACATACTTATGACCTTGACTGAACTAAAATGTTCAGCTACTTCTGTTCTGAAGCTGACTGTACCACAGGATTTCAAGCACTTTATCTCATACCTTATGGGTAAACAATTATTTTAAGCCCCATAAAATAGCCGGGCCATGTTAAATCAGGGTATAGTCGACCAAGAAATTGCTTGACCACTTTTCGACCGTATTACAAATGGATAAGGTTCAAAACTGGTCAAGCAATTACTTGGTCGACTATACATATAACTATTGTATTGTATGACCACAGTCGAAGTCATTATTTTACAAGATCATAAGTTATAGTTAACCGAACAATAGCGAGTTAGAGCTAATAATTATATGTTTAGAATGTAATGCTACCAATAATGGTTATTTATAATAAGGAACAGTGGTATTTATGGTGGTTTGTGTGTTTTGCCTTGCAAATCTACACTAATATAATAAAGAGGTAAACTTTGTTTGTTAGTATGTAGGAGGTAATCTCTGTAACTACTGAACCGATTTCAAAAAAACTTTCACAGACAGAAAGCTAGACTATCCCATGATGGACATAGGCTACTAATTCCACGAATAATTGAACGAAGTCGTGCGCGACCGCTAGTACTATATACAAGAGAAGTTCATGTACAAAACTATAACTTTTTGTAATTTATAGATGAACCCCCTTATTCATAAACGCTTCGTAAGCGTTTGTTCGTTAACATGTTTTTGTCTTTATCAGTCACTAGCGGACGCGCGCGACTTCGTTCACGTAAAATAAGTAGCCTATGTCCGACAGGAATAGTGTAGCTTTCTATCTGTAAAAGAATCTTTGAAATCGGTTCAGTAGTTCCAGAGATTACCCCCTACATACAAACAAACTAACAAAAAAACAAACAAACAAAGTTTTCCTCTTTATTATATTAGTGTAGAAGTGTAGATTGTGACGTTTGCCCTCAAATGAAAGGGACAAAACATTTGTTAGCTTAAAAAGATTGTTAACTTTTTATTAATCAGGGTCAGGCGTTACTTTGCGGAGGTCCATATCAACAAACGGGAACAAATTGCTCGTGCAAGATAGCTGCGCCTGTGCGACATATATGTACACGCCATTCGTTCAAGTACCGAACGGTCGTACGGTGAGAGCCGGATGATGCCTCGTACAGAGGCGAAACGAGCGTCGATCGTGTTGTTTTGTACGGAACCCTAAAAAGTAGTTAATTTAGATATTAACGTGATGTAACTTCAACAGGCGCGTCATATATGTCACGGCGTAACCGCCGCGTCAACGTAATTAAAGCTTCAGTCTAGAGGGTCTAAAAATAAATAAATGATGATGCCTTGATGATGCCTCGTATAGAGGCGAAACGCGCGTCGATCGTGTAGTTTTAGTGTTTAGTGGTGGTGGTGTGTAGTTGAGTCTGTGTGATAAATGTTGTTTCGTGTGGAAGCGGAGGAGGGTGGGTTTTTGCATGAACATATATGTGTCGCACAGACGCAGCTATTTTGCACGAGCCCGGCACTGGTTTCGCGGAGTAGCAAGGTAATTTGTTCCAGTTTGTTTTTTTTTTAAATAAATGGTGGGTAAATTCGGATTCGATGCATTTTATTCGTTTCGATAAGGTGTCCGTACTGGGGAGGGAAGTTTTTTGTGCCGCGGAAAGTACGGGAGGCTATCGAAATTCGACGTCATCTGAATTTTAATCGTGATGGTGGATGGTCGGTGCCATCCAGCTGGAAAACGGTGTTGAGCACTACGTCGGAGACGGGTGTGTCCGAGCCTTTAGAGAGTGATGTGGTTAGTGTAGTATGCAACCCTATATTTGAAATTAAAAATAATGAAACAAACGAGGGTAGTTGTTCGCCGCCGCCCGCGCTGACTGTGCCGAGTAGCCGAGCTGTCAGGGCTTCGGTACGCCGCTGGGCTCATGATTAAGGACCACGGACTGGTCCGAAACATGTCGGGCATTTCTCGACGTAAAAATACGTGAGTGATCCGTTTTATTAATAAGTCTAGAGGGTCTTTGAAGGCAACCTCCAGCAGAGCGCTCCATATTGGAATGCTAAGCCATCCTCTTACTTAGCTACGTGTTAGTTATTCGCATGTAGAATCAGGGCTAACGTGAGAGCATAGTGATGTGCTGCGACCAGATCGACTATCGATATCGACGAGCGCTTGTCGATTGTTATCGATAAGCGCTCGTGTATATATATTGGGCTGTTACTTTCGAAGTAGGTAACTGAAGTTTAATTTTTAAATATTTTTTTTATAAGCGCAAATTAATCATTAATAACGGAAATTATACATAGTTAATTACTTATTAATGATATAATTATTAATACGTCATAATACTAATAATTAATATACGTATGCGTGAGTGTAATTAGTATACGTCTGTTTTTCTTGATTTTTTGTTGCCATGTTATTGCACCACCTGCTCTTGTATGTTCTTTTCTACGTCTCTTTTTCTAACGGTTGTGAGGAGGAGATCGCTTTTAGCGATAAGACCGCCTATTGTGTGCCTTTTGTTATGTCTCTATATTGTACTTTTTTGTGTTTTGTGGTGTTCAATAAAGAGTTATTGTATTGTAATTAATTATGTATAATTTCCCAGAGTTTTTTTTTTATTTTGTTTACTTGTGTGAATCAGTAAATATTTGTTGTCGTTGTAATTATTTTTTTGCGATTATCAGATAGCGTTGCGCCTCGCTTCTTAATCGTATTCGCTACAGTACGAACAGCATCTTGAGGGTGCTGGCCCAACGCTGGGATTCACCGCTGCTGGAACGCGAAAATATATCTCCATATATCTTTGCTCGAAAGGGTTAGACATATATCAACTTCATAGTGCATATTTTATGCGTCCCTTTCGAAAAATTACAATTTCTGTCAATTTCGACATTAAAGATCAATTATGTGTCTTTGACTCTACAAAACAAAGAAAAACGCAAACATGTAAAAATTTCGATAAACATTGAAAATAATTAGCAATTAAATGTTATCGATAATGTTTTCGCCCCATCCCTAGCTGCGCACGGAAACGAGCGTGCGCGGCAGATGGTCCGCGCTCTTCACCGCTGACGTAGAGGTCAGCTGCGCGCGCGCCTTTGAATGACTGACACCGAGTAGTAAAGATCTAGTGAACATAGTCTAGTCCATCGTTTCTTAACTCATCTAAATCCTGACCAGAGTTTTGAAAACACTCTGTTTTTTTTATAAAATAGGAAGGCTAACAAGTAAGTGGGTCACCTGACGGTAAGTGATCACCACTGCCTATAGACACCCGCAACACCAAGGAGATTGTAGATGTGTTGGCTACCCAGAGGGCTAAGATGGAATACCTCTTGTGCCAGTAATTACACCGGCTGTCTTGCTCTACACGCCGGAACACAACCGTGCAAGCACTGCAGCTTAGCGGCAGGATTAGCGAGCAAGATGGTGGTAGCGATCCGGACGGACCTTGCACAAGGTCCTACCACCCGCAATCTTCGCTATCTTCGGCCATTTACTTTTTCTAAACCACGCATCAAAGGAGAATGGGCAAATTGTCCCAAGTGCTGTATACAGTTGTGCTATATCTTATTAGAAAGCTCTCAATAAGAGCTTAATTTTTTTATATGACAGCAAAACCGAGATGTTTGCAGGGAAAAAGCTACAGCCCATTTTATACCTCACTTTGTACTAGCAGTTGTATGAAAAGTATCTGTAAAATCATTTTCGAGATATAGCCGAAAGATTTTAACCACGCATTACTGAGGCCACTAGAAGTAAAAAACGTAATGTGAGCATAGGTCTAATTTGGTGTTTTTTTTTTTTTTTCATATAAAACAATGATTAATGCTGCAGACACCTGGTCTTCGAAACATAGCCTATGATGATCCTTACACCGAGTACTACACGTCCATACTACTCACTATTGTATACAAGGGTTGGGACAGCGCCCATACAAAAATGCCCATTCACCTTTCGATACAGTGACTATCATCTACAATGATAGTACGAGTATAATGCATGGATGTACAGTGTCATACTAAATGACAGCAGAAAAACGGCCCGACATGAGAATACAGGTTGACGCCAATGTTACAAATGCAAATTATTAGTTTACCATTTATAGGCATTGGATTTTCAATTTTACGTCTACCTGCATAAAATATAATTCATTAAGTTTCGTTGCAAATAGGTTCTTTTAGAAAATAGTAGTATTGACAGCAGCGCCGTCGTCGGTCCGACAGACTGACAGCGCGAGCGATTGTCAATTTATTGCACGATCCTCCCCGAAAATCACCAAAACTATGCAACCGAACATTCTTCTCCTACGTGTCTAATGTACAAGTTGTTGGTGGCAAAATACATCCCGAACTCAACGGAGATGTAAAAGCCATAAAAAAAAATGTTGTACTTTTTGTTCGACTTTTGAGGCCATTCTTTAAACGCTAGAAGCCCATTATTTATAAGTCAGTGTTCATCTAGATACATTTTCAGGAAGCTTTTTCAGCACAATACCTCCTAATTACACGTGGAGCCGAACGGGTCGCTAGTAGACTTTAATAACAGTGTCAGACAGTGTGACCATATGTGGCAGGATCCTGCCTTTTTGGCAGGTTTAGCCCTTTCATTTTGACTTCTGGCAGGATCGGTTGAAGTTTTCAAAATCTGGCAGTATCTGGCAGGATAGCAATATAAGCTGGCACGTTTGGCAGTATAGCCTTAGACTGGGTTCACAGTAAGCATTTGCGAGCGAGAAACGACGACCTGTATGGCACAGTGGCACATGTGTCTGCTTCCTGTGCAAGAGGTCCCGGGTTCAAATCCTGGTATGGGCAAATATTTGTGTGACGAACACGAATGTTTGTACCTGAGTCATGAATGTTATTTGTATTTAAGTATGTATTTATCTATATATAAGTATGTTAATCCGTTGTCTAGTACCCATAACACAAGCTTTGCTTAGCTTGGGACTAGGGCAATTGGTGTAAATTGTCCTAAGATATTTATTTATTTATTTATTTAGAAAAACGCAAAAACGCGGCCATTGCCCAACTAGAGACAGCCATTGCCGCGTTTTTCCGTTTTTATCGCTCGTAAACTCTGATTGTAACCCCAATCTTAAAGGACCTTAGCCATAAGAGTGGCAGGATTTGTCAGTTTTCTAGCCTAAGTAGGGCAGGATCTCTAATTTGCAGTTGGTCACACTGGTGTCAGAGCTAATCCGCGGGGCAGGACACGCGTTAATTATGTACAACAGGTTTACTTTTACCACGGGGTGCTCGTTAATGTACCGGTCGTAGCTTTAATTACGTGCAGGAGGATCTTGAGATTCTAGAGGTTATGTTATGTGACTATGCCGCCGGCAGGGCAGGGCACAGTTTCAAAACAGTAAGCCAAGTTAATCACACTATCACTACATAGTATAAAGCAAAGTTGCTTCCCGCGTCTGTCTGTATGTATGTATGCTAAGATCTTTAAAACTACACAACGGATTTAGATGCGGGTTTTTTAATACACAGAGTGATTTAAGAGGAAGGTTTATATGTATAACATGCTTAATATATTAGAGAACCATTAATAATTTCAAGATTTCTAATGTGAAGTCGGAAAATAAACACATTTTTTTGCGCTTACATTGCAAACGCTCGATGAAAAATGTAGTATATTAATTTAGATATTCCAAAGACAGCAGGAAATCTTCATAGTACAGGGAAAGGGGAATTATATTACTACGAATTTAACGCGTGCGAAGCCGCGGGCAAAAGCTATCGAACTATAATCATATCTTATCACATCACATTAAATGGACTTTTACTGGGTGTTAGTTCTTGCATGCGAGTTGCATCTGTTATTTTAATTATTATGTGCAATATAGTATTTTATGCAACTGCTATATAATGAGAGGCCTTAAAACACAAGTGTGGTTTTATGAAACGAGCGTCAGCGAGTTTCATAATAGGATCACACGAGTGTTTTAAGGTCTAATTATATACAGTTGCATACATTACTTTATCTACACACATATCATAACTGCAAAAAACCGTAACAGCAAAAAACCAAAAACGAATAACAACTAATGGCCGCCATGTATATTAAAAAGGTACTCTGTGATTCGATCTATCCGTCAAGACGAACGTTTTTTTTAAACCATAGACGAACGAATATAGTCCCTATTGTCATATCACTCGAGATCAACTGTCGTGCGTTTAAATTAAAAAAACATACTGAGTTGACGTTTCGTATCGATAACTGTTTTAATATCTGTGGATACTAGAATAGAGACCAACTTGAATTTTGACAGCTGTTCCAAATTTAAATTCATAACGTCACAAGCAGTCACGAGATATCGGTAATGTGATGACCAATAAAGAACAGATTTACCTACTACCACAGACAAGAAAATTCTTATAATAACATTGGTTGTAATAATGCTGGTCATTTCCTAGGGTTTTTGAACGCGTTATTTAGCCTTTATGATATGTGTGTAGATAAAAGAGTTTTACATGCATACACGTTGCGGACTACCAAGGTATGGTGTAAATGATACTTTGATGCAGGCGTAATAATAATAAAACCATTTATTTCAGGCTGCATAGGCCCACAGAAAAAATACCTTAAAGACTAACATACATATTTATAAAACAAAACATTAAAATTAGCACGTTACTTCGGCGACAACGAATGTAATGTAATGCAACTCACGTATGACAACTCGGTTAATGGCTCCTTATACTACATACTAGCGACCCGCCCCGGCTTCGTACCGATACTATTGGAATGTAATGTATTTATATAAAAACCATGCGTAAAAATCTCTAAATGACAGTTAAAACCCGATCTAAATCTATTGCGTGGTTTAGAAGGAGTAAGCGGAAGAGATTCGAAGTCAGACAGGAACGGATAAACAAAGATAAAGAAGATTGTCACTGGCCGGTGTCTGTACGTCGGAGAAATTTAAGAAAAAATAAAATAAATAAATAAAAAATAAATATCTCGGGACAATTTACACCAATTGACCTAGTCCCAAACTAAGCAAAGCTTGTACTATGGATACTAGACAACGCATAAACATACATATATAGATAAATACATACTTAAATACAAATAACATCCATGACTTAGGTACAAACATTCGTATTCGTCACACAAAAATTTAAAATAAAATGACAGAAGTAGTAATAGCAAATACTTATTACGTTTATCGGGACTTAAACGCGATAAAAACTGTTTATTTATTTACCTCGACGTTTCGGCCGCGTTGCAGCGGCCGTGGTCACGAGCAGACTAAAAGTCGAGGTAAACAAATAAAATGTGTGAAAATCGCGAAAGTTTAAAACAATCAATAAGTAAAAGCAAAAACAAGCATCTTTAAAACTTTTGCGTCTGACCGTATTCATGTTTTAACGCGCATCACGCAAAAACTAATGCACGAAATTAAATGCGGTTTCTACAGTTGCAAATGTAGAATCTGGTGCATATTACACCATGATGGGCCGCCTAGGAGGCGAAAGGAAATTCCACGCGTACGAAGTCTTATTAAACAACACCCGGAAAAGCTCAAGGTCATTTGTGTAGCGTACTGTTTCAAAAATGTTTACTGTGCCCGAGTTGAGAGGTCGGTACAGCAGTTCGCTCGCTCGTTTATGGAGATATTAAGCTCTTCATACAGCCGTTAAAGAGCTATTATAACCTTTGAAGGTGACTGGAATATTTTACTGTATAAGTATCGGAGGTTAATGAGCTGGTAAAACAAATACACAATTGTAAAAATATAACCATGAAATTAATATATTTTTTTTTTTTTATATCACATAGGACGGAAAACAAGCAAGTGGGTCACCTGATGGTAAGTGATCACCACCGCCTATAAGACACCTGCAACAACAAAGAGAGTGCAGATGCGTTGCCGACCCAGAGGGCTAAGATGGAATACCTCTTGTGCCAGTAATTACACCGGCTGTCTTGCTCTCCACGCCGGAACACAACAGTGCAGGCACTGTTGCTTAGCGGCAGTATTAGCGAGCAAGATGGTGGTAGCGATCCGGACGGACCTTGCACAAGGTCCTACCACCCGCAAAATTATAATAATATTTTTTCGTTATGTATGTATGTTTTGATTATTTAAATATTCTTTATAGTTTCAAAAATATGCACGCTTTATTATTTTGTATGAAACTCCTAAAATGCAAATATTGTCAAATCTATAAGGAATATTAAAAAAATCAAAACATATAAACCTATTTCTAAGGCAAAATGAGAACATACCAAAAAATCATTGCCATAGGTTAAGGTTTAGAGGGTGGAAAACGGTATCGCCGTTTGTATGGGGAGCGCTTTCCGGGGCTGGGTTTACACTCCTCTTAAAATTCAAGATCTACAGTGATACAGCAAGTTGAACCCAATATGTCAAGTGGCCAATTAAGGCAAGAGTTTGAGTTTACTAACTAAAGTCTCGAAATCGACGTAAATTTACGTAAGTACGCGATGTTAAGTACGCACTTAAGACGATATACATAATAACTTTCAATTAAGAGGAGTGTGAAATCAGCCCGAAAAAGCGCTCCCCATACAAACGGCGATAACGTTTTCCACCCCCTAAACCTTAACCTATTGCCATGATTTTTTGGTATGTTGTCACTATGCCCTAGAACTAGGTTTGTATGTTTTGATTTTTTTAATATTCTTCATAGATTTGACAATATTTGCATTTTAGGAGTTTTATACAAAACAAAAAAACGTTAATATTTTTGAAACTATGAAAGATATTTAAAAAATCAAAACATACAAACCTAGTTCTTGGGCATAATGACAACATACTAAAAAAACATGGCAATAGGTTAAGGTTTAGGGGGTGGAAAACGTTATCGCCGTTTGTATGGAGAGCGCTGGGTTCACACTCCTCTTAAGTCATACGCTTAAAGCTAACCTTTCCAACAGTTTTATATGAATTTCCTGCCATTGCCCTAATTTTTCTTTGTGTTGTCATTACAATTTTAATTTAATAATTTGAATGTTAAAAACATTTAAAATAAAAATCGTAAGAAATTTCGGTTACAAAATTTAATAATAATTTTAAATTTTATTTTTTGTATTATTGTTAATTTCTATTTTATTTTATGCATGTAACAACAAACTGGAATAAATTACATTGCTACTCCGCGAAACCAGTGCCGTGCTCGTGCAAGTTAGCTGCGTCTGTGCGTCATATATATCTCCATTCAAAAACCCACCCTCCTCCGCTTCCACACAAAACAACAAATATCACACAGACTCAACTACACACCACCACCACTAAACAACACGATCGACGCGTGTTTGGCCTATGTACGAGACATCATCGGGAAAGGAAATTCCACGCGTACGAAGTCTTATTAAACAACACCCGGAAAAGCTCAAGGTCATTTGTGTAGCGTACTGTTTCAAAAATGTTTACTGTGCCCGAGTTGAGAGGTCGGTACAGCAGTTCGCTCGCTCGTTTATGGAGATATTAAGCTCTTCATACAGCCGTTAAAGAGCTATTATAACCTTTGAAGGTGACTGGAATATTTTACTGTATAAGTATCGGAGGTTAATGAGCTGGTAAAACAAATACACAATTGTAAAAATATAACCATGAAATTAATATATTTTTTTTTTTTATATCACATAGGACGGAAAACAAGCAAGTGGGTCACCTGATGGTAAGTGATCACCACCGCCTATAAGACACCTGCAACAACAAAGAGAGTGCAGATGCGTTGCCGACCCAGAGGGCTAAGATGGAACACCTCTTGTGCCAGTAATTGCAGCGGCTGTCTTGCTCTACACGCCGGAACACAACCGTGCAAGCACTGCTGCTTAGCGGCAGGATTAGCGAGCAAGATGGTGGTAGCCATTCGGGCGGACCTTGCACAAGGTCTTACCACCCACAAATCCATTAGTACCCAATGAAAGCTAGCGAATAGCTGATTCTAAATGCGTTTACTGTAATTTTAACTTTTAGCTATCATATTTTTATATAGATCTTTTTATCTACACCAATATAATAAAGAGGTAAACTTTGTTTGTTTGAATGTAGGGGGTAATATCTGGAACTACTGAACTGATTTCAAATATTCTTTCACAGATAAAAAGCTATACTATCCCTGACGGACATAGGCTACTAATTCCACGCGAATGAAGTCGCGCGCGTTTGCTAGTTGTATATAAACTCCTTAAATTGCACTGTTACTATCGGGCTGCGCATGCGGCGCGGATCTCGCAACCTCGCTCTGTGTCCATGCCAATGAAACGACCGATAATTTATGCAACAAGAGAAGCACTAACTCTCAGGCGCAAGCAACGCGTCCTAAATTTGTCCACGCACAACCGTATTGGAAAGCCGTCCACTAAATCTAGCGTGTACGCGTTGTCTTGCGAGCTTACATCCGATGCCGGGCAGATAGGGCCCAGTACAAGGCCCTTTCACAAGGCAAGACCTGGTAATCTGTTTAGGTTCAATTAGTGAAGGTATTAGAGGAGTCTTGCAGTGGACCTGCCGCGGACGATTTCTACTTCGTCTAAGGCTGCGTTCCCACCAGAGATGTGCGAGGATGCGTAGCGAGGGATGTGTTTTAAAACCAATGAGCCGTTTCCACCAGTGGCCCTCACATGACTGGCCAAGTTTAGTTTATCTCTATCTGCGTCCCTTTCTTATGACACTAGTTAGACAGAGACACAGGGAGGGGTTAAACTAAATCTGGGCTGTCATGTTAGAGCCGCTGAGCTGTGCTGACCGAGGCGAGGTAAATGAAGCGATTCTATTGGTTCTTACAAACACATCCCTCGCTACGCATCCTCGCACATCTCTGGTGGAAAAGCAGCCTAAAGGTTGACTGGTAGAGTTAGGCTAGGCATTCAGTTCGTTTTCACCCGGCTGCCGCCAAAAGGGAGGGTTATGTTTTTCGAGTTTTTTTTTCTGGTATGCGCTGCAACCCAAACGGATTGATGGATTTTGACGTGTGAGGTGTCGTTGGATTCGTCTTGATTGGGTGAGTGACACCGGCTATATTGAATTTCAATATGGCGCCTGCAAATGGAATAAAGGGGGGGGGGGGATTTTTTTAGTTTTTCAACAATATGGGTAACAAATGAAAGCTGGTAAAAAGCAGATTCCAAACATATAAACGTACTCGTACATCTTAGCCCTCTGGGTTGGCAACGCTGCAATATCCTTGGTGTTGCGAGTGTCCATGGACAGTGGTGATCACTTACCATCAGGTGACACACTTGCTCGTTTGCCTTCTTATGTTGTATACAATTTAACTAGGTTCGCGGTGAAGCGAAGTAGTTTTATTCTAATTGTGTTTATTTATAAGCAATAGGGTCTCAATCTGTGTATTAGTCAACATCTCTGTAACGAGACGAGGCGGGTGAAGGCGAGGTCGTCTGTCGCGGATGCTGTAGCCGGATCTGCGAGATACCCGCTTTGAATTGATAAGTTTTTTTCTTTAAACTTCTATATTAAAACAGGCTTTTTTTTACTATACTCGTACCTTATTTTTGCATGGTCAGACCTTCATACGCATAACAAATTTGAAAATAATTCCATCACTGGAAGCGTAAAGATGTGTGTTAACCCAGCCCTAAAAAGCCCTAACGTTTTCCACCCCCTAAACCTAAACCTATAACAATGTTTTATTGAAATAAAACAATTTAAACGGTTTATATCGCGTGTATTGCAACGAATCTCATTCCCGACGTTTCGAGCCCTTTACAGGTCTCATGTTCACGGGCAGACTGACAAAAAACTTAGAATACAAACTACCCAATTTTGACAAATAATTGAAAAAAAAAATCACGCAATAAGACTACAGGCTCTACCAGCGCTTCGGAAGTGGCATCTGCTGAGAAGAATGCGCCGCAAGAAACTCAGCATTAAGGCTTTTTTTCAGCCAAACAATTTTTAAAAAAATGTTTTTTGTGCCTTATGCCTTAGAACTAGGTTTGAATTTTGTGTGACTTAAGTATTGTACTGAAGCTAAACCCACTCACCGAGAGGCCTGCCGCGTCGCCTCGGAGTGGGGGGTCGTTTGAGGCTCAGATCCACCGGCTCCATCTGAACAGGAGGCACGCAAGCCTGAAAAAAAAGTATAATTTAAAATACAACTTAAAAATCTCCTCTGGCGTCTAAAAAAGTGGAATCTCTTGAAAGCTTGACAACACACACAATTTAGCACAACGATATTTATGTTAACATCATAGTACGAGTATAAATCAATGTCGCTATCCGTTCCTATCGTATGTATGTATGATTCTTTATTGTACTAAACACATAAAATTATTGTAATCGAAATTATTTATTTTTAAATTTTTTCTATTTTTCTATTTGTATTTTTTTTTACATTAAAGTTAATTTTAAAATGCTATATAATGAATGACAACACAAAGAAAAACTAGGGTAATGCAAGATACGAACCTGCAACATCAGCATTCCGTGCCTTGCGTATTCCAGTTTCCGCATAAAATAACAGATAACAGGGCAAAACAGATGTACAAACGCGAACTTATCCCTTTAAGGGATCTCTTCCAGTTAACCTTTAAGCGATTTCTATCGTCCTTGTATCTTCGACCGCTTACTTCTTCTTAACCACGCAACCGATTTTGATACGGTTCTCACTGTCATTTAGGGAATTTCTTAAAGTATTTTTGTACAATAGCATATAGCATCCGGGGCTGGTCGCTAGTACTAGGTTAGGAATAAAGGTAAGAGGCTATATTAATAAAACGGATCACTCACGTATTTTTGCGTCGGGAAATGCCCGACATGTTTCGGACCAGTCCGTGGTCCTTAATCATGAGCCCCCGCGACGGTGGCGCGACCACCGTCGCCGTCGTCGTCGCGCCACCGCCGCGGGGGCTCATGATTAAGGACCACGGACTGGTCCGAAACATGTCGGGCATTTCCCGACGCAAAAATACGTGAGTGATCCGTTTTATTGATATGTCTGAGTCTCACGGTAGTTTTATGTGTAAAGAGGCTAATTATTTTTTCAATCCATTGCATTTCTCTTTGCTGACTTTGCTAATTACAACTCTTATTTTGCATCTCTAAGTTATCTAGAAGAACCTTTTTGTAATCTGTACTGTTTGAAGTGACGTGTCACTGCGCATCCTTATTCAGAGGACTTGCGGCAGGGGGTTCCACTCCGCACTGTAGGTACGCTCGGCCGCCTTGCCTACAGAGTAGACAAATCGCAGCAGGTTGTCGCTCGCTCGACCCCGCTGTGCCAGCCAGTGTACTTTAAAATGAATGCAACGCAACCCGAACGTTTTGCCTGGGTGTTGCGATGGGAAGGTGAACGCGGGCGGCGTATGGTGATTGAGACGAGCCGCCTGGTGAACATGTATGAAAGAATACGAACTTTTTCTACCTGTCAATAGAGTTGGAATTCGTTGAATCGCGGTAGAAAAGTGCAGTTTCTTTGCATTAGTACTATTATTCTGTGGCTGCCGTGCCCCCGGATATGCCAACTATGTTCCGCTTCATCAAATTCACGCGCATTAATAAACGAATTGCTAAGTGCTGTACTCCTTAATAGTCTATGATTTACGTTGCATCTCCTTTTAAGGGGGTCACTAATGATAAGTAATTAATGCTTTGGCGTGAAAAAAGGAAACCGAAGTGTCAGTTCCGTTCGCGAATTAACACCATATATGTCGTTAATATTTAGGTAATAAACGGGAAGCGCGGGCGCCATTGAAATGCCGGGGTTCAGTTTCTTTTTGGGGTTCCGTAGCCAAACAAACTTAGACGGTACGAGTTCTCACATGCGATCATGTTTATACCAAGGCAAACAAAGTGGGTAACCTGACGGTAAGTGATCACCCCCGCCCATAGGCACCTGCCACTAGGGTTACCAACATTTTTTCGGTTAAATATAGTATTTTTTAGAAGAAGCTAAAAAAATATATAGTACGCTTCAAAATAATATAGTATTTTTTGGAAAGATGAAAAAGGCAATGGTGTAAGTTTGTTATCTATTTATCTATCTGTCTATTTTAGTAACGTGATAACTGCTCGAAATATATTATGTTTGCGTACTATATATTAGTTCAACACTGAAACGTGGCCGCTTACTATGGGCCTTATAAGAAAGCTCAAAGTCACGCAACGAGCTATGGAGAGGGCTATGCTTGGAGTTTCTCTGCGTGATCGAATCAGAAATGAGGAGATCCGCAGACGAACGAAAGTAACCGACATAGCCAAGCGGATTAGCAAGTTGAAGTGGCAGTGGGCAGGGCACATAGCACGGAGAACTGATGGCCGATGGGGTCGAAAAGTTCTCGAATGGCGGCCGCGTATTGGCAAGCGCAGCGTAGGACGACCAGCCACAAGATGGTCCGATGACCTCATACAGGTGGCAGGAAGGCGCTGGTTGCATGCTGCTTCCAACCGGCCACTTTGGAAATCCATGGAGGAGGCCTATGTTCAACAGTGGACTTCTTGTGGCTGAGATGATGATGATGATATAGTACAGAGAGCCTAAATATAGTAAAATACTATATTTTATAGTACGGTTGGCAACCCTACCTGCCACACCAGTTTGCAGATGCGTTGCTAAGAGGGCTAAGATGGAGTACCTGTCAAACCGCGCGTAGGTCGTGTAGTTTTAGTGCTTAATAGTGGTCGTTTATAGTTGAGACTGTCTGCTGTATGTTAATTCGTGTGGAAGCGCAGGGGGGTGGTTTCTGCATGAAAAATATGCATGTCACACAGATGCAGCTGTATTGCACGTGCACAGCACTGGTTTCGCAGAGTAGCAAGGTAAATTGTTCCAGTTTAGGGATGTTTCGGATGGCATTTGCGATCTTTGATTCCAAATAGTGTTAAACACTTAAAATATGCTTAAGATGTAAAAAAAAAAATAGTCAAGGTTTTTTCCGAACCGGCGGTAAATTTTCTGACATTCATAACTACTTCTTGGATGCCTAATCAGAAGTTCTGAACTAAGATATTTTGACTTGGCCTTAGAGAGCCAACTAAACGGCAGACAATTTGTCCGTCAATAGTTTCCTATGTACAGTCAAGAGTAGTAGGGATTCGCCGGTTCTGGATCACTTTTTTTTCGCTCAAAATGGCGGATTTGGGGGCAAAGAAAACTAAAAAAAAAAAAAAAAAAAAAAAAAAAAAAAAAAAAAAAAAAAAAGGTCAACACCCCATTTAAAGCGATTGGACGGGGTCTCATCACGCTCCGCCCACTCCTTCACGTATATATGTACTTCCATTGCAACATAATACCAACACTTAATCACATACTCATAAAAGGATAGAGACCCTTTCCTTTGTTTCCTACTCACCCTTTGTTACGTTCAACTTCTTACCTGCGCCCACTTGGGGGTTCGGTGCCGACCTTTTTTTTTTCCTGGGTACCTGATCGCCCGCCACGCTCCGTACAAATAAAATACCATGTCTTTTCGTAAGTCCACTTTCAATTCATTATTCTATCAGCACATAAATATCCTATCGCATTATTCGCAGTACACTTTTATTCGTAGCCTATAACTTTTAGGACTATCATAAATCTAACCTAACCTAACCTACATTTTGGAGAAATTCAAACCTAACTTAACCTAACCTCCATTTTGGAGACATTCAAACCTAACCTAACCTACATTTTGGAGAAATTCAAACCTAACTTAACCTAACCTACATTTTGGAGACATTCAAACCTAACCTAACCTACATTTTGGACAAATTCAAACCTAACATAACCTAACCTAGGTTTTGGAGAAATTCGCAAGCCATAACTTTCAGGACTATTTTAAATCTAACTTAACCTAACCTACGTTTTGGAGAAATTCGTAAGCCATAACTTTCAGGCCTATCTTAAATCTAACCTAACCTACGTTTTGGAGAATATTGTTACGCTAAATAGTAAATGGTTTCAGTTAAAAACACGAATTTTGTTGCTTTATTGCTTTTTACTTCTAACCTTATTAAGTACTCCTTAGAAATACTAGTTTTAACGTGTTTGTTACGCAATTCGATTATTTAAATACTAGACAAAACTTGTAGGATTGCACTATGTACAAAGGATATTAAGAACGCAGCCTTGTGTTTCGCTTACACAGTAGGTACTATCCTACATTTTGTGGACATATTATATAGCTAAAGTTTATTTTATGAATATACATATAGACAGAGAGTTTACATAATACAGTAAACGGTTTCAGTAGCTTTATTGTTTTCTTTGTATCAAACGCACCACGATCTTTTATTATTTAATTACTTAACATCAATACACTATGCAAAGAGAGCTTTTTGAAAAAATAGCTAGTTTGAACGTGTTCACTAGGCGAACCGTTTACCTGACCATCGTCAATAAGAGGAGCGTTATGTTTTTTCGAGTGTATGGCTTTGAAGATACTGGTTTAAACTTGTTAAATTGCACTACGCATAAAGGACCTCAAGAACGCGGGCGGCATCGTATAATTGCTTTATTGTTGTCTTTGTATCAAAAGAACCGCCGCTGTCTTTTGTTATTCAACACACCGCGTCTGGAGAATACGAGTTTATACCTGTTCACTAAGCGAAGCCCTTCTTTCAAAAAATACGTGTCCCAACTTGTAGGGATTGCGCTGGGTATAAAAGCGCGCCATCACATCTCGACTTCATTGCGCCCCAAAAATTCTCCGAGCAAGGTCTTCGAGTAAGAGAGTCGTGAGTCGTGAAGTTTAGTGCAAGGTTGCTGAAAGCAGTGTTTCGTTGCTGAAATGGATGTAAGTATGTAGTCATAATTTTATGTGTGCCCACTTATTTCAGATTTTGATTGATTGTAACATAACCTTCATCTATTTTTGTGTTTACCATGTAAATCTACTTTGAAGGACCGTTTGAAGAATGTTTTTATATTGTTACAGGAAAACACATTTAAAAATTATTACTATCCCGACGACGAAGCAAGTGATGAAGAAGGAACGTTGGCCTATAAAGTCAAAAAAGCTATTGCTAACACTAACAAGAGGCCTAATAACAGCATAGATGGCTTCTTTGAAAAACGGAAGAAAAGGAAAGTTGCAGTAAAGTCGTCGAGCGTCAGCCAAGCCACTGCGGAAGGCGTGGCTTTTATAAAGTCCAACAAAGACGATGCATCATACGCCTCACATCTCATAAAAATTGAGGTGTATGATGCGCGGAAAATAAAAAATATTCCGCCAACGGAGCATTGGAAGCATGCGGAAGTGCGTGTTAAATACTACGCTCACTCCGAAGAGGACGCTCACGTCGAATCTACGAGGGATGTGATTTACCAAATCACCAAACAGTTAGCGGACAAAAGTGATTGTGTAAATTACGTTATAGACAATACAAAATAAGTGTAAAAGTAGTTTTAAGATCTTAATTTGTTCCTTTTATCTTTTTTTACTCGATTGTGTGCGTTTTGTTTGTTAACTTTGCTTTATAACTCGTACCGAACATTTTTCTTTGTATAGCGAACACCTTTTGTATTCTAAGCTTCCTTTGTAGTTATTTTTTTCCGACAAAGAGTCATTGTCTTTCATATTAGATAAGTAACACAAGTTCCAAGCGCCGATGTTCATAGTATAAATAGACCATAGCCCGCTTTAAAAAAACACATTCTAACGAAGACATAATAATGGACGGACTGAGCTGCAACTTCTTCGACCAACAACTTGACCAGCTTACTGAAGACCAAAGGCTATACGAACTCTGCGAAAAAGTGGAACAAGAATATTTTAAAACGTAGGTTACTTACTTTTGTTATAATTTTCTTTTGTTATAATTGTGCTATTGTCATAGATATCCATCCTACTGAATCATGCTTCAACTCATTTGATGCTAATAGCTTACCTTTATTACCTTTGTTATATTGTGTCATTGTAATGGGTACCCATCTTACCGAAACATGTTTCAACTCGTTTTTTGCTAGTTGTAGCTGGTAGGGGTGGATTTTAAGGTATTTAAACCGAATGCCAGTTGCTTCAAATCATTTGTTACTGTTCTCTCGACGTAGGAGTAGTACTTTTTAAGATGTATTTCAATTTGGATCTATCTCAAAGTGAAATTACAAGCCTAGACAAATCTTTGATCTTGTCCAAATTCCATCATCAAATAAGGATGTGGTACTTAAGGAAGGTTTTACCAGTTTCGTGGTTAGAGGATACGGAGATAATGCCATATTTCACGCCATGCAGTGGACACATCATACATACTCATAAATCAAACACATCCGATGAAATTGATGGTGTACTGCCAATGCAAGCGTATTGCTTAAATTGTAGACGAGAAATGAGTTAGTATTAAACTTTTAGGTGTTTTCGTTTATTTTATAATTGTCAATAATTTGTAATATTAATAATTGTTTTATTTTTGCAGATCTTTACAAGTTGGCCGAGGAGGTGTAAATAAAAAAAGAACAGCAATGTCAACTGTGACTGCCGAACCACCAACAAAGAAAAAAAAACCTCTGAACAATTCAACTAGCTACGCTGCTGTGGCAACATCAACAGTATCAGTTGGACACCAAAACGTGAGTACAGAAAGTAATCACAAAATTGAATGTCCTGTGTGTCACGTGTCAGTATCTAGAAAATATTATTCCAACCACTTGAAAAGTAATACTCATAAAAACAACGTGATAAGTTCTGACAAGGAATTTACAAACGTTCAGTTAATTGAAAGCGCGTTCGGGAATAGAATAGTTACTTACAGAATTTTACCTGATTCCGTTACTACCAATGCATTTGAAACACCAGAATTATTTTTGCATAATATCAAGGGAAAAGTGTTTAAATTACTAGAACGATCCATAGCAGAACAAACTGTCGTAAAAGTAAATTTCATTCTTAATGCAGATTTTACACAACAAACTAAGCAACTTAATAATATTTTTGACTTTCAATCGTTAAATTACGTCGTTTGCAAGGGGGACGCCACAGATGGTATTTATGCATCACTTGTAACTGAAATTGTTAACAAAGTAACCAATTTTGAAAAAAAAGACAGCGGATGGAGTTTAGTTAAAATAAAATACTTAGACATGAATATCAATAAATTCAATCCTTTGCGTGGTTCATCTTACATAAACTTACCATTGGATATAAAAAACAAAAAAGCAGTTATCAACGTTAAAAACAAAGACCATGAATGCTTCCGTTGGGCTATACTGTCAGGTTTATATGAGCCAAATAACAACTCTAACAGGGTCTCGTCGTACAAATTGCACAGAAATAAATTGAAATTTGAAAATCTTTCCTTCCCAATAAAAATAAACGATATTCATAAATTCGAGAAAATGAATGATCTAAGCATTAATGTTTTTGGCTTGGAGTACGATTCGAAAAGCAAGCAAAATAAAGTTATTGGTCCGTTACACTTAACGAAAAGTAGGAAAACTATCCATTTAAACTTGTTGTATTTAAATCACGGTACTAAGGGCCATTATTGTTACATAAAAAGTCTATCGAGATTAGTATCAAAACAAATGACGACGTCAGAGCATGCAATCCACTTATGTGATGGTTGTTTAATTTATTTCACGTCACATGAAAATTTACAGAAACATCAAAAACATGACTGTTTTCATGTATGTACAAACTTACCCTCTGAAAACGATAGTAAAAGAAACTGGTTTAATGAATTAGTTCCCTCTAACCAAATATCATTCAATAACTACGATCGTAAATTGAGGGTACCATTTGTTATATATGCCGATTTCGAAGCATTTTTAAAACCCATTGAAACTTGTATCAACGATCCGAATAAATCCTCAACAACCAATGTTCAGGAACATGTAATGTACAGTTTTGGATACTATATTAAATGTTCATATGATGACAGTTTATCTGTATATAGAACATACACAGGTCAAAATTGTGCCGAATCATTTATGAAATTATTAAAAAAAGATTTAGAGAACATTTGCAAAAAGAACACTTTTGTAAAATGTCCTTTACCCTTAACGGAACAAGATAAAGTAACCATAGCACAAAGTGATACCTGTTTCATTTGTGAAAAAAAATTAAATGAAGAATTCATTGTGTCTCATAACCAACACACCGGTGCTTTTGAAGGAGTCGCTCATCCATCCTGTTCTGAGAAATATCGAACCCCTAATTTCTTACCTGTGTTTTTACACAATTTGAGTAGCTATGATGCTCATTTTATTGTACACGGGCTTGGATTTGAAGAGGGGGACATAGAAGTTATCCCACAAAACAAAGAAAAATATATTTCTTTCTCCAAGCAATTTCACATCAATAACCATGTAATGAAATTAAGATTTCTTGATTCCTTAAAATTTATGAGTAGCAGTCTTGATAAGTTAGCCAAAAATTTACTGCCCGATCAGTTTCATGAACTTCGGTTAAATTTTCCATCTGAAGAAGACTTCAAACGCTTAATACGAAAAGGAATATATCCATATGAACATATGACATCTTTTGAATCATTAGAATTGGTTAGTCTTCCCAATCACGATGATTTTTACAGCTCATTAAATGATAACCACATTTCAGAAAATGATTATAAACATGCACGTGACGTATGGAATCACTTTAAATGTAAAAACATGGGGGATTATTCAAATCTTTACTTAAAAACTGATGTTTTGTTGTTAGCAGATGTGTTTGAAAATTTTAGAAATGTTTGTAAAGAAACATATGGATTGGATCCTGCACAATATTACACGGCACCTGGATTAAGTTGGGATGCTATGTTAATGTCTACTAAAATTAATCTAGAACTTTTAACGGACATTGACAAAATTTCTTTTATCGCAAATAACATAAGAGGTGGTATTTCTCAATGTAGTAACAGACATGGGAAAGCTAATAATATATTTATGTCTGAATATGATCCTACGTTACCATCTTCATTTTTGATGTATCTAGATGCAAATAATCTTTACGGTTGGGCAATGTCACAATGCCTTCCCATTGGCAAGTTTGAATGGGTGGATAATAATACTGATTTTAATGTTTCTGATGATGCTGAACACGGATACATTTTAGAAGTTGATTTGGAATACCCAAATAACTTACACGATTTACATTCTGATTTACCATTCTGTCCAGAAAACGTTTGTTTAGGTGATACCAAAGAAAAAAAGCTGATTCCTAATTTAAATAACAAAGTGAACTATGTGATTCACTATCGAAATCTAAAACAATGTTTAAAATCTGGTTTACGTTTGCTAAAAATTCACAGAATTTTAAAGTTTGAACAAAAGGCATGGTTAAAGACTTACATCGATTTAAATACACACATGCGTTCGTTGGCCAGATCAGAATTTGAAAAAGACTTCTTCAAACTCATGAACAATTCTGTTTTCGGTAAAACTATGGAAAATATAAATAAAAGAGTGAATGTTAAATTACTTAACCACTGGCAAAACCACGGAAAAACTCAAGGAGTTCAATCTTTAATAGCAAGACCTGAATTTCACAGCCTTTCTATATTTTCGGAGAATTTGGTTGCAGTACAGTTGAAAAAAACAAAAGTCTTGTACAACAAACCTATTTATTTAGGATTTTGTATATTAGATTTGTCAAAAACTTTAATGTATGAATTTCACTATGACTTCATGAAAACCAAATATCCAGATAAACTGAAATTGCTTTACACGGACACGGACAGTTTGGTATATCAAATATTTACGGATAACTTTTACGCTGATATACTAATAGATCTAGAATCTTACTTTGATACTTCTGATTATCCTCCTGACAATCAATACGGTTTGCCATTAGTAAATAAAAAGCAATTGGGTTTTTTTAAAGATGAAAATAATGGTAAAATTTTTAAAGAGTTTATTGGGCTGCGATCAAAAATGTATGCAATGGATGTACAAAACGAATTTATAGCAAAAGCAAAAGGAGTTAATAAATGTATTACTAAAAAATTTAACATTGACAATTACAAAACATGTTTGTTCAAAAAAGATAATTTGTTGTGTGAAATGTTGCGGTTCAGGTCTATAAAACATGTTATATTTACACAAAAAATAAACAAAATATCTTTATCACACAGTGATACAAAACGATATTTATTAGAAAATTCCACTGACACGCTTGCTTGGGGCCACTACAGAATAAAGGACATTCAGTGTTAATATTACTTTTCTGTACTTGCGACTGTTCCTAAATTTGTAACATTTTTTGTAATTATTGAGTATGGACTGGTAATAAGATAATAGAAAGTTGTAATTTATGTATAATTATAAAATTTCAGAATGTTTTTAGACATTTTTTATAAATTTATGTTTTTTATTTGTAGTATTATGCATGGACTAGTTATAAGATTACAGAAAGATGTAATTTACTCTTTTTTTTAAATTAAATAAAGTGTTTAGATAAATTTCATGTGTTTTTATTTAAACATTATTCAGGTGTGACAAAACTATATAACCTTGTTTGGACTTTAAAAAAAATCATTAGTGTTTTGGTACTTTTAGATTCAACACGTATAACAGATCTATATAATGATTCACTTTTGTCACCCTTTTACGGCCATTGTTGCTGGTCCCAGTGGGTGTGGAAAATCAAAATTTGTCACAAACTTTTTAAATGATTGCAAAGTACTATGCGATGTAAATTTTTCGGAAGTTATTTGGTGTTATGATGAAATGCAACCTTTGTACAATCTGGAAAATGTTAATTATAGTCAAGGAATACCTGATATTAACATGTTTGATGGGAAGCAACCTAAACTTCTTATTATCGATGATTTGATGAGGGAGTCAGATGGACGGATCGTTGATATTTTCACGAAGGGTAGTCATCACAGAAACTTAAGCGTGTTTTATATTACACAAAATATATTTCACCAGGGACGAGGTCAACGTGACATCTCGCTAAACACAAGTTACATTGTATATTTTAAAAATCCTAGAGATAAAACTCAAATACGATACTTGTCGCGACAAGTTTATCCTGAAAATTCAAAATTCGTGGATGAAGCCTATAAAGATGCTACTAAGGATGCCCATGGATATCTCATGATTGATCTGAAACAAAATACAGATGACTTATGTCGTTTCAAAACTAAAATATTTCCGTTCGATAAATATTGCACAGTTTACATTCCTAAAAAAGGATTTAAATATAACAGGAATCAACAAGTTTTAGTCAGTTCTAAATGATGCACTCGAGTGTGAGCACATATAAACACTTACTTGAAGCGTTGCAAGTACTTAAACCAAAATATCGCACGGCTTTACTCAAAGCTTGTGATGATGATGAAATCAATATTATTTGCGAGTGTATTTATAACGTGCTAAAAGGAAAAATTCCATTAGAAAAAAAAGAAAAATCTAAATTAAATAAACACAAGAACATATTACGCAAGCTAGTTTCAAAGGGAAAACGAAAACTAAGAAAAACTATCATCATTCAAAAGGGTGGTGCATTTCTACCTGTTATTTTAGGTGCAGTTTTAAGTGCTTTAATAAACTCTTTATAACCAAAATGGAGAACACAAAAAAAATGCTTTTGGTAGAACAAGATTTTATTGAAAGACTTAAAAATAATGAGCTATCAGAGAACTCATCGTCTCGTCTGGATGGAGAGATGAAAAAAATATTGAAAAGTAAAATGGATGATCGTGAAAAATGGGCATTATATTCCCAAGCACTGCAGCGATTTTTACATTTTGCCGAAGCAGATCGAAAGCCTTTCAAAATACCAATAGTAATGGATGGAGTTGATCACTTAGACAACTTCAACAGTGACTTAGATTCAAAGTTAAAAAAGCAGGAAAATGCAAATAATGACTCAGTCGCAAGCCCAACTTTGCTGGAAGATGATGTTCCTGCTACACCACCACTTGATAAAACGAATCAATACTATCCTGTGGAATTAACTCCATCTCATATCGTACAAGGAATACCGAAATCTTATCGATCGAAAACCCAAACTTTAATGGACATTATTATCCTTAATAAAAAAAAAATTTGGTGGAAGACAGGAGGGGAAGTTGTGTTAAACCATCGAGTGATCCCAAATAGCAATATTGTCGATCTGATAAACGATGTATCAAGACCTCTAAAACGCGCAAAACCAATAGGTTGGGAAGAATTTGCATTGGTTTTAAAAGATATAAGAGTTCCTACATTTTGTATTGGTAATCCTGTTAACTTGGAGTATATGAAGAGAGATTACACCAACGAGTTTCGCGCATCATCATCATCTTCTAAAAATACAAGGGATTCATCATTTAAAGTAAAAAACGCATCTACACCTATTTCTGCTAAAACAATTGAGTCGACCAAAAAGAAATTAGATTGGGAAAAATGGACCCCCTATTAGATATAAATAAGATTTACTACGATGTGTCCAACCCAGCTGGTTACAGTAGTATAGATAAGTTAGCGAAGGAAATGAAAGGTAATATGAGCAAGGAGGAAGTAAAAAAATGGTTACAGTCTCAGGAAACGTATACTTTACATAAACCTGTCCACCGACGATTTACTAGGAATCGATACATCCTATCTAATTATAATGAACTCTGGCAGGCTGATCTCAGTGATATGCGTACTTATAGTCAATATAATGATGGATATAAATATATTCTTTGTGTTATTGATGTTTTTAGTAAATATGCTTTTGCAAGAGCCATGAAAAAGAAGGATTCAGAAACAGTTAAACAATGTTTTGAAAGCATATTTGCAGAAGCCAAATCTACCCCTCGTCATATCCAATCCGATAAAGGCACAGAATTTGTTTCAAAGGTGGTAAGAGACTACTTTAAAAGCAAAAACATTAATTATTACACCACTAATAATCCAGACATTAAAGCAAGTATAGTTGAAAGGTTTCAAAGAACTCTTAAAATGAAAATGTGGCGTTATTTTACTCATAGAAATACTTACAACTACACTAATATATTACAAGATCTTCTTCACTCTTATAACCATAGTTATCATTCTAGTATCAAAATGCGACCAATTGATGTTAATTTTAATAATATCATGACTGTTTGGTGTAACTTATATGATAGAAAAAAAGACAATCAAATTTCATTAGAAACCACAAAACTGAATGTAGGTGATCATGTCCGAATAACTAAATATAAACATATATTTCAAAAGGGTTATGAAACTAATTGGAGTGATGAAATTTTTATAATTGATGCAATCATTAGACGATCTCCGAGACTTGTCTATACCTTAAAGGACTTGGATGGTGAACCAATCGTAGGTACATTTTATTCTAAAGAATTACAAAAAACAACTTATCACCCCTCCATGAAGTATAAAATTGATAAAATAATACGCTCTCGTCGTGTTGGTGGCAGAAAGGAAGTGTTAGTGAAGTGGCAAGGTTATCCGAGTAAATTTAATTCTTGGATTCTTGCATCAAACTTAGAAAAAATATGAGTGAAGGAAGTTTTTATATAACTTTGTTAAGCAATAGCTCGACGGCTTATTATACTGATAATACAACAGCCCATTTCATGACCAAACTACCTAAGACCGTTAAATTAGAAGGAGAATGGGTTGTTGGTTTAGTGGAATTTCAATACCCACGTTCCATGTACAATGTTCAAGATCAAGAAAATATCATCTATATAAAAAAGAAAGTACGATTACCTAATGACAAGTTTGACAAAATCATAGATATAAAAACTCACATACCCGCTACTACATATGATAGCGTTGACACTTTCCTTGACGCGTTTAATGAAAACCCGCAATTAAAAAATAAGGTGAAATTTAGGTGTGATAAAATATCAAAAATGGTGGCTATAACTGCAACTGAAGATATAACATCTATCATAACATCACCGATACTGAGTTTGCAGTTAGGTTTCAAACCACGATCTAATTTAAAACAAATTTCAATTGGGAAAAATCCAGTAAATTTGTATTTAGGGTTACCATCACAAATATTTGTGTATACCGATATCATTGAACCGCAAGTAGTGGGGGATGTTATAACATCATTGTTGAGAATAATTCCATTGGATCCAACTCAGTTCGTTTATGGAGCTTACAAAATGCATGTCTTCTCACCTGCTCATTATGTACCTGTTTTACGTAGAGAGTTCGATACGATTGAAATAGATATAAGAACGACTACCGGGGCCAGAGTACCATTTCAATTTGGATCTTCTTGTGTGAAGCTACATTTTCAACGAATAAAATGACTCACAAACGATCGTCTGCCTCTTGTCCATATGAACATTATTATTTACATCAAGCTGGCTCTGGTGTAGGAATTGTCTATAAAGGTGTTCCATTTCAACGAGGTCATGGGATTGGAAGCTTTTTGGGTGGGCTATTTAGGTCTGTGATTCCTTTGTTATCCAGTGGTTTTAGGGCTGTAGGGAAAGAAACATTAGATGCGGGGATCGGCCTGCTGTCTGATATGGTAAATTCACGTCCTATGGAGAGTTCGATTAAGTCTCGATTCAAAGATGCAAGTGCTAACTTAAAAAGAAAAGCTGATGAAAAAATTGATTCTCTAATGTCAGGATCTGGGTATAAAATGTCAACTAAAAGACGAGAACGACTCATTCCGTTAAAAGCATCACGAGGAAGAGGAAGTAAAAAAATTAAAAAGTATAACGTCGAAGATATATTTTCATATTAAATAATGTCATTCTTACATAATCATTCATGTGAATGTGCAAAATCTGAGTTAGATATATTTGCCCTGCCGTCAACTCAAACCAGTATTGAAAGTGGACAGTGGGTTCATTACAAACCAATTTCATCTTTAAACGACGACGGCCCTATAGAATTTCAAGTTCCCGGATCAGGTGATGACTATATTGACTTGTCACATACGTTACTGCATGTCAATGCGAAAGTATTAAATCAGGATGGCACCAATTTAAAAGCAGATGTCCAAGTTTCGCCTGTTAACAATTGGATGCATTCCCTTTTCAACCAACTCGACATATATTTAAATCAAAAACTCATATCACCTCCGAACAACACATATGCCTATCGTGCTTATTTGGAGAATCTTCTTAACTATGGTCCAGCAGCCAAAGAATCTCATCTAACTTGTGGATTGTGGTACGAAGATACTGCACATCATATGGATGCCGTTGACGCAACGAACAAAGGGTTTCACAAAAGAATGGAATTTGTCAAAGAGAGTAGACAAGTTGAAATGATTGGTCACTTGCATGGTGACATGTTTAACCAAGAGAAATTTTTAATAAATGGCGTAGAAATGCGTGTTAAGTTAGTGCGCTCAAAAGAAACATTTAATCTTATTTGTCATCAAGATAAAAAACTTAAAGTACAAATAATGGATGCTAGTCTTATTATAAGAAGAGCAAGAGTCAACCCTAGCGTTTTGTTAGCCCATCAAAAAGTACTAGCGTCAACAACTGCAAAGTATCCTATAACAAGAGCGGAAGTTAAGGTTCTGACAATACCGGCGGGTGTGCAAGGTAAAACATTAGATAATATATTCCTTGGACAAGTTCCTAAAAGATGTATTGTCGGTTTTGTCTTAAATTCAGCGTTTAACGGTAATTTAGCATTGAATCCTTTCAATTTTCAACATTTTAATATGAATTCATTCAGTTTGTATGTAGACGGTCATGAAATACCTTCTAGAACATTACAACCATCATTTAGCTCTGGTTTAATAGCATCACCATATCACACTTTATTTTCTGGGACTGGTATTCATTTTCACAACGAAGGTAACGCAATAAGTAGAACAGACTACGGAGACGGATATTGTTTGCTATGTTTTGATTTGACTCCTGATTTATCTGCTAGTTCAACGTCACATTGGAATCTCGTCAGACATGGAAGTGTACGGTTAGAAGTTCGCTTTGATTCGTCTCTTAGTCAAACTGTTAACTGTATTGTATACGCAGAATTTGATAATGTAATTGAAATAAACAAGAATCGTGACGTAACTGTGGATTATAACAGTTAATAAATACTTTGTTTTTAAAAAGGATACATCATTTGATCTTAAACGTTGTTAACAGAATCATTAATAAGTAGCTAAATTTATATTTATCATGGATACAAATGAAATACAGCTCTGTATGAATAAAATAAGTTCCAGTTTTAAATCAAATGTTTTTGCTGCAAACCGATTGCCTATTTGGGTTAATTTACCTGCTTTTATTATAAGCAATTTAGATCCCGACTCAAAACCGGGGTCTCACTGGATAGCTATACACATTGATATTAATGGCATTGGTGAATATTTTGACTCATTTGGTCGAAAACCTACAGGTAGTCATAAGCTATTTTTGAAAAGAAATTCCAGGAGATGGGTTTATAACCACAACTCATTTCAAAATCCTTTTACCTCGGTCTGCGGGGAATATTGTTTAGTCTATCTGTATTTTAAGATTAAAGGAAAAACTATGTGTGACTTGGTAAATTTGTTTACTGAGAGTTCTCTATGTAACGATCTAATTGTAAGAAATATGTTTAAGTCTATTTTTTTGAAATAAACAATTAAATATAAAACAAACTCTTTTATTGTTCTAAGTTAAGTCTACATTTTCGTCAAGGGAAGTGTATTTGTCGATAAAACATAAAAATGAACACATGATATTCATTAAAACTATATTCAAAGTCAAGGCTATGGTCTATTTATACTATGAACATCGGCGCTTGGAACTTGTGTTACTTATCTAATATGAAAGACAATGACTCTTTGTCGGAAAAAAATAACTACAAAGGAAGCTTAGAATACAAAAGGTGTTCGCTATACAAAGAAAAATGTTCGGTACGAGTTATAAAGCAAAGTTAACAAACAAAACGCACACAATCGAGTAAAAAAAGATAAAAGGAACAAATTAAGATCTTAAAACTACTTTTACACTTATTTTGTATTGTCTATAACGTAATTTACACAATCACTTTTGTCCGCTAACTGTTTGGTGATTTGGTAAATCACATCCCTCGTAGATTCGACGTGAGCGTCCTCTTCGGAGTGAGCGTAGTATTTAACACGCACTTCCGCATGCTTCCAATGCTCCGTTGGCGGAATATTTTTTATTTTCCGCGCATCATACACCTCAATTTTTATGAGATGTGAGGCGTATGATGCATCGTCTTTGTTGGACTTTATAAAAGCCACGCCTTCCGCAGTGGCTTGGCTGACGCTCGACGACTTTACTGCAACTTTCCTTTTCTTCCGTTTTTCAAAGAAGCCATCTATGCTGTTATTAGGCCTCTTGTTAGTGTTAGCAATAGCTTTTTTGACTTTATAGGCCAACGTTCCTTCTTCATCACTTGCTTCGTCGTCGGGATAGTAATAATTTTTAAATGTGTTTTCCTGTAACAATATAAAAACATTCTTCAAACGGTCCTTCAAAGTAGATTTACATGGTAAACACAAAAATAGATGAAGGTTATGTTACAATCAATCAAAATCTGAAATAAGTGGGCACACATAAAATTATGACTACATACTTACATCCATTTCAGCAACGAAACACTGCTTTCAGCAACCTTGCACTAAACTTCACGACTCACGACTCTCTTACTCGAAGACCTTGCTCGGAGAATTTTTGGGGCGCAATGAAGTCGAGATGTGATGGCGCGCTTTTATACCCAGCGCAATCCCTACAAGTTGGGACACGTATTTTTTGAAAGAAGGGCTTCGCTTAGTGAACAGGTATAAACTCGTATTCTCCAGACGCGGTGTGTTGAATAACAAAAGACAGCGGCGGTTCTTTTGATACAAAGACAACAATAAAGCAATTATACGATGCCGCCCGCGTTCTTGAGGTCCTTTATGCGTAGTGCAATTTAACAAGTTTAAACCAGTATCTTCAAAGCCATACACTCGAAAAAACATAACGCTCCTCTTATTGACGATGGTCAGGTAAACGGTTCGCCTAGTGAACACGTTCAAACTAGCTATTTTTTCAAAAAGCTCTCTTTGCATAGTGTATTGATGTTAAGTAATTAAATAATAAAAGATCGTGGTGCGTTTGATACAAAGAAAACAATAAAGCTACTGAAACCGTTTACTGTATTATGTAAACTCTCTGTCTATATGTATATTCATAAAATAAACTTTAGCTATATAATATGTCCACAAAATGTAGGATAGTACCTACTGTGTAAGCGAAACACAAGGCTGCGTTCTTAATATCCTTTGTACATAGTGCAATCCTACAAGTTTTGTCTAGTATTTAAATAATCGAATTGCGTAACAAACACGTTAAAACTAGTATTTCTAAGGAGTACTTAATAAGGTTAGAAGTAAAAAGCAATAAAGCAACAAAATTCGTGTTTTTAACTGAAACCATTTACTATTTAGCGTAACAATATTCTCCAAAACGTAGGTTAGGTTAGATTTAAGATAGGCCTGAAAGTTATGGCTTACGAATTTCTCCAAAACGTAGGTTAGGTTAAGTTAGATTTAAAATAGTCCTGAAAGTTATGGCTTGCGAATTTCTCCAAAACCTAGGTTAGGTTATGTTAGGTTTGAATTTGTCCAAAATGTAGGTTAGGTTAGGTTTGAATGTCTCCAAAATGTAGGTTAGGTTAAGTTAGGTTTGAATTTCTCCAAAATGTAGGTTAGGTTAGGTTTGAATGTCTCCAAAATGGAGGTTAGGTTAAGTTAGGTTTGAATTTCTCCAAAATGTAGGTTAGGTTAGGTTAGATTTATGATAGTCCTAAAAGTTATAGGCTACGAATAAAAGTGTACTGCGAATAATGCGATAGGATATTTATGTGCTGATAGAATAATGAATTGAAAGTGGACTTACGAAAAGACATGGTATTTTATTTGTACGGAGCGTGGCGGGCGATCAGGTACCCAGGAAAAAAAAAAGGTCGGCACCGAACCCCCAAGTGGGCGCAGGTAAGAAGTTGAACGTAACAAAGGGTGAGTAGGAAACAAAGGAAAGGGTCTCTATCCTTTTATGAGTATGTGATTAAGTGTTGGTATTATGTTGCAATGGAAGTACATATATACGTGAAGGAGTGGGCGGAGCGTGATGAGACCCCGTCCAATCGCTTTAAATGGGGTGTTGACCTTTTTTTTTTTTTTTTTTTTTTTTTTTTTTTTTTTTTTTTTTTTAGTTTTCTTTGCCCCCAAATCCGCCATTTTGAGCGAAAAAAAAGTGATCCAGAACCGGCGAATCCCTACTACTGTCAAGGAAATTGAAACACGTACCACCGTAGAACCTAGTCGAAGAGACATACGCATGACATTTGTTTGACATAGCCTGACGTTTAACGCGTCGCGTCATTGCGATAGGGTTCTAAGGTGGTACGTGAATATATTTCCCCTACTGTACATACAAAAAGACATGCGTGTTCGTGTGTGAGCCATAGAGTGCAAGAAACCGTACACGCCCGCGGGGCGCGGCGCCACTGAAAGCGGGGGAACGACACAATGGCGGATTCAGCTAACAAATCAGGACAGGGCAGTGTTGCCAATGCAAATTGTTAGGCGGCCGTGTATATTAGGTAAAAAAGCCGTGTTTTATGGAAAAATACCAAACGGTGGGCCGTGTCACTACTTAAAAAAAAAGCAACAACTTCTCAGCATTAGCCAAATGGCGCTGTGTTAAGGTTTTTAACATTACCCAGACAACTTTGCAAAGTTGCCATTAGGATTCGGAATCGGATACAGTACACAGTCGAACCATACTTAAAATAACAGTCGAATACTCTAAAAATGAATTTGTTTTAAAGAAATTAATTAATTACCGTCGAATTCAAGCTCCGTGCCTTTTGATTTGACAAACAGTGCTTTGGCCTTTGACAAAGATTGCTTGGTTATGTCAAAAGAATAATAACGATACACTGATTTATGTCATTAACATTTCTGCAGGTGGCAAGGTCCATCCGGATCGCTACCACCATCTTGTCCGCTAATCCTGCCGCTAAGCAGCAGTGCTTGCACTGTTGTGTTCCGGCCTGGAGAGCAAGACAGCCGGTGCAATTACTGGCACAAGAGGTATTCCATCTTAGCCCTCTCGGTTGGCAACGCATCTGCAATCTCTTTGGTGCTGCGGGTATTTATAGGCGGTTGTGATCACTTACCATCAGGTGATCCACTTGCTTGTTTTCCTTCCGCTATCATAAAAAATTAAAATTAAATCCAAAATATTCCTTAAAGTAGCGAGTTAACTGAGCAAGTTCTTAACGTTAACGGCGCCCCGTCATCCCGCTTGCGCCTGCGCATCCCGCCGACACTGCCGCCGCGGCACGATTGCAGACGAGTCTCGCAACGCCAGCCGGTGAGGCAATGGTCGTGCCGCGAGCCACGCCCGTGTACAACTGCAATATTTATGCCATACTCATGTACCGTCCCTTCTAAGTAAGCAAGGCGTCCTCACGAGCGTAATTTTTGTAGTGAAACACACCTTATATCACAGAAGTAGCTAAACGTTTTAGTACATTGTCGCTGTCAGTAATGTGACAAATTCGGGCAACTCTCTTTTCATAAGTTAGTATGACAAGGTTCTTAAGTGTTCAGCTACTTCCGAGGCTGTATGTACAAGTGTAATATTTATACCATCTTAATGTACCGTCCCTTCTAAATAAGCAAGGCCACAGAATAAATAACGTACAGAAACTTCTCTTTACGACCGCGATTAAACGAATTCCAACTTTATTCACACTCACAAAAAATTCATATTAATTTATACACAATGCGCCAGGCGGTGCGAGTCAGAAGGGACGCGCCGCCCGCGCCCGCCTTCCCCCGCTACTCCCGGCGACACGCTAGGATTGCGCGGCATTCGTTTTCAATTACACTGACACGGCGGGGGCGAGCGAGCGGGCGCGCGGCAATCTGACAGCCTACTGCGATTTGCCTATGCCATAGGCAAGGCGGTCGAGCGTAGCTACAGTGCGGAGTGGAACCCCCTGGACAAAGGCTACTAGTTTCACGCGAACGAAGTCGCGCGCGTCCGCTAGTAGATTATAATTTAATTGTAGTATCTTTGTTAGCAGCTTTTAATTATTTCAAAATAGCAATTTCGCAAAAAAAGATCAAGCTTGTTTACAACACTTCTGGTGTTTACAAAAAAGAGGTATAGTTAGTAGATGGGCGTGCTTTGAGCAAAAACTAGTTTAACCAACTTCATAAAAAAGAAGGAGGTTCTCAATTAGACTGAATATTTATTTTTTGTAGGTGTTAAGCGATATATCCGCCAATTGCAAAGCAATTTCAGTTATTGTTTTTAACTGAATATTATTACACTCGAGGTTAGTGCTATTTCTTTTTTTTACATCAAAAGTTGTTTTGCTATTTGATTTATTGAAATGCTAAATTTAAAAAAAAAGCAATAAAATCTTATTTTAAAGTCAAAGTCAAATTCAAAATATTTTTATTCGGGGCTTACAGGAAGCACTTATGAATGTCATAAAATTTACCACCGGTTCGGAAAAACCTCTGATAAGAAGATACCAGCAAAGAAATCAACGAGGAGTAATTTTTTCAAATAAATCTTTTTTTTTATGAAATAGGAAGGCAAACAAGTAACTGGGTCACCTGATGGTAAGTGATCACCACCGCCTATAGACACCCGCAACACCAAGAAGATTGCAGACGCGTTGCCAACCCAGAGGGCTAAGATGGAATACCTCTAGTGCCAGTAATTGCACCAGCTGTCTTGCTCTCCACACCGGAACACAAAAGCGCAAGCACTGCTGCTTAGCGGCTGGATAAGCAAGCAAGATGGGACGGACCTCAAAATCTAACTTACAATGTTATTTTATCTACACAAATATCATAAATGCTCTATAATGCGTTCAGAAACCGTAGGCAATGACCAGCATTATAACAACCAATATTATTATAAGAATTTTTCTAATTTGTTTCTATATTTGTTCAAATTAATTTTTTATTACATTATTTTAATGTGCACAGTCTATAGATATTTAATAGGTACCTAGCACTAGTAGCTAGTAGCAATGCAAGTCATTGCCCTATGGCTTCTGAACCCATCATAGGGTACTTATGATATGTGTGTAGATAAAGTAATGTATGCAACTGTACATAATTAGGTCTTAAAACACTCGTATGATCCTATTATGAAACTCGCTGACGCTCGTTTCATAAAACCACACTCGTATTTTAAGACCCCTCATTATGCAACAGTTGCATAAAATACTATTACATATAAAATAATTAAAAATCAACAATCATCTTCGACAGACGGTTGCAAAGCCAAAGGATGCATAGGATGCGCCGGCGCCGATGCATAACCGCATAACTGCCGCATTGCATCGCTTTAGGCGTGGTGCGTTACGACACTTACGACACCGGCGAGCAGCAGCGGTAGAAATTATACGAATCCCTGCCACACTAAACCACATTTACACTTCCTTGTCTTAAGTATTATAACAACAACAACAACAACAAATACTCTGTATTGATTCACACAAGTAAACAAAATAAAAGAACACACACAGGGACATTTTACATGGGATTCAACCGGCGGTATTATCCCTAAGCAGCGATCTCTTCCAGACAACCTTTGGAAAGAGATACGGTGAGAAATGGCCAAAGTACAACGGGCAGTGCCAATTAAAAAAGAACCAAACACACTCACAATAAACGTACATTAGAATTTACATAGATAATAATAAATAAATAAAAAGGTATAAACATACATATAAATGTAAATATATACAACATTTATATATTATAAACAACATTTTAACTTAAAATGTTAGCCTTTGTTATCAAAATATTGTTTTCTAGCGGACGCTCGCGACTTCGTTCGCTTACAATAAATTAGTCTATGTCCGTCAGGGATAGTGTAGCTTTCTATCTGTGAAAGAATTTTTGAAATCGGTTTAGTAGTTCCAGAAACTACCTCCTACATACAAACTCTTTATTATATTAGTGTCGATAACAGCAAAGTTTATTTTTATCTACTTAACAATAACTAATCAATAATACATTTAAAAATTCTAAACTAGTCATAGACGTATAAAACTAAAATTAAAACGAAAACTAGGGAAACTAAGACTAGGTGAGGTCCCCCAGGGTTGATCCCTGCGGTCGAGACTCTGGGACCGTGGAGCCCAAACGCCCACCAACTTTTCGGCCTATTGCAAAAAAAATTACGTTCAGCCACTGGGGATCAGAGCTGGCTCGTTTCTCGCTTAACGGATTGGTATATCAATCCAGGGGGAAACGCAGCCAAGTGTAGATAGAGTAGACTAGTGTCGATAGAGTCACGCCAGTTTCCCGAAGGGGTAGACTTAGACCACGAATATCCACTTGTCAACTTCATCATCTCAGCCACAAGAAGTCCACTGTTGGACATAGGCCTCCTCCATGGATTTCCAAAGTGACCGGTTGGAAGCAGCATGCAACCAGCGCGTTCCTGCCACCTGTATGAGGTCATCGGACCATCTTGTGGCTGGTCGTCCTACGCTGCGCTTGCCAATACGCGGCCGCCATTCGAGAACTTTCCGACCCCATCGGCCATCAGTTCTCCGTGCTATGTGCCCTGCCCACTGCCACTTCAACTTGCTAATCCGCTGGGCTATGTCGGTTACTTTCGTTCGTCTGCGGATCTCCTCATTTCTGATTCGATCACGCAGAGAAACTCCAAGCATAGCCCTCTCCATAGCTCGCCAACTCCATAGCTTGTCAACTTAATGAAAATAAAAATGACAATTTAATTTTGCAAGTAGGCCTATAGGCTCTTTTAAATGCCTGAGCTGAGTCTACCAGCGCATCGGAACAATGTAAGATTCTGCTGAGAAGAAGCGCAAGAAACTCAGTTGCGTCAACCCCTCAAAAACTGGATCCAAACTACAATTTTGCAGCTCGACTACAGCCCTAAATCTTACCAGCAATGTCGTAACCAGAGGGGTTCCACTCCACGCCACATTACCTATGGCATAGGTTAATCGCAGTAGGTTGCCGGCTTGCCGCGCGCGCGCCCGCTCACTCTGAGTCGCGCGTTGTGATAGTATTACAGTAAGCAGCGCAACCCTAGCGGTGCGCCAGGGCATTGCGGGTGGAAGGCGGGCGCGGGCGCCGCCTTCCTTTTTACGCATGGCGCCTGGCGAATGTTTATGAAGTAATACGAACTTTTTGTGCCTGATCGTAAAGTTGGAATTCGTTTAATGGTGGTCGAAATAGAGAAGTTTCTGTACGTTAGTACTACTATTTATTCTGTGTCGTAACCTATCACAGCAAGAGATCGCGGCTGGCGTACATTGCACAGCGCATTGTACAGCGGTCTAATTTGACGCGGAATTTGAATAAAACCGACTCTCGCGCACCGCAACTGATAATTGAACTATTGATTTGTCACTTATCTGATGCATTAAAGTCGTGGTTAGCGCTGGATTCGGCGCTGTTGTGAAAGTGGAGCCTTACTGCCTTATATGCTAGTTTGAATTATTTAGTTACCAAACGTCGGGATAGAGGCTAGTTAAGGCTTTCTAAGTACACGATATAAAAACTTTGAATTAACCCCCATTTTTAGGGTCCAACAACAAGGACAGTAGAGTGGGTTTCGCGGGTGGTAGGACCTTGTGCAAGGTCCGTCCGGATAGCTAATACCCACTTGTTCGCTAATCCTGCCGCTAAGCAGCAGTGCTTGCACTGTTTTGTTCCGGCGTGGAGAGCAAGACAGCCGGTGTAATTACTGGCACAAGAGGTATTCCATCTTAGCCCTCTGGGTTGGCAACGCATCTGCAATCTCCTCGGTATTGCGGGTGTCTATAGGCGGTGGTGATCATTTACCAACAGGTGACCAACTTGCTTGTTTGCCTTCCTATTTTATAAAAAAAGGAGCCCTTATAGTATCGCCATGTCCGTCCGTCCGTCCGCAGCTTAGCTCGGAGACTCTTAATACTAGAAAGCTGTAATTTGGTATGGATGTATAGTCGACCAAGAAATTGCTTGACCACTTTTCGACCGTATTACAAAGAAATAGGGTTGAAAAGTGGTCAAGCAGTTACTTGGTCGATTATACATTATTAGTGTCGCCGACAAAGTAGTAAAATAAAATCTTGGAAAAACTTTTTAAGAGGAGTGCGAACCCAGCACCAAAAAGCGCTCCCCATACAAACGGCGATAACGTTTTCCACCCTCTAAACCTTAACCTATGGCAATGATTTTTTGGTATGTTGTCATTATGCTTTAGAATTAGGTTTGTAAGTTTCGATTTTTTAAATATTCTACACAGATTTGACAATATTTACATTTTAGGAGTTTCATATAAAACAATAAAGCGTCAATATTTTTGAAACTATTAAGAATATTTTAAAAATCAAAACATACAAACCTAGTTCTGGGGCATAATGACAACATACCGAAAAATCATGGCTATAAGTTAAGGTTTAGAGGGTGGAAAACGTTATCGCCGTTTGTATGGAGAGCGCTGGGTTCACACTTCTCTGAAAGGGCATCTTCTCATACACGCATCGTGGAGATTTTTTTCGTTGGATATGTATATCAAAAATATTACGGGGTGGCAAAAACAACTTTAAGGCTTAATATTTCTCAAACAAATCCCTAAAACTTCAAATTGCTCTCTCCCAATATCTTCGAAAGACCCATCAACGACACCGCACACCATGGGGTAGACGAAAAAAAAAACATCCCCACTTTACATGCAGCGGAAGTACCCTAAAAGAACGATGTTTCAAGATTTTATTTCACTACTTTGTCGGTGGAACCAATTTGTATACCCATGCCAAATTACAGTTTTCTAGTTCTTAGAGTCTCAGAACATGGCGAAACTGGAACCCTAAAAAAGATAGGTGGTCTGCGACAGCAAAAAGTTTATACCTCTGGTTTAGAAGAAGTAAGCGGCCGAAGACATGGTGACAGACAGACGCGGATAGCTCTACTTTGTCAGTATGTAAAGATGACAATCTTCGTCAACTGTAGCTTTCCAACGACTTTTGCTAAACCCATTGAATTGAATTACCTAGTAATTAGTCTTTGAGTTATGCTTCAGATATTAACTGATTGAATACCTTATACGGGCATGCCTGATTGTTTGCAAGTAATTTAGCCGTGATTTACAATCGAACCAGTTTCGTAACAAATTGTCTTATTATTAATTTGAAATTGATGAAAGACAGGTGATACCGTGAAGCTAGAACACTCAAAGTTGGACACGGCTAGCCTTATCTTATCTTATCTTATCTATGCGGGGTCCTTTCGGATACACTTCGACCCAGCGGGATCTTTTGTGTATTTAACCCGCCTTCGCACTTAGGCCATCGCTTTTTCCACTTCCTCCATAAAGTGGATGATGTGGTTTAGCGGTAGTGCCTTGAGTTCTCCTGGTTCGGGGTATCCGTTGCCGAGGAGTTTCATTCTTGTTCTGGCGAGGGCCTCACAATCACATATAATGTGTTCCATTGTTTCAGCCTCCTCTCCACACATTCTACAATCATCGTTGTCGTATAGTCCCATCTTAGCTAACAGGTGTTTAGCTAAGATGGGACTATACGAGGAGGCTAGCCTTAAGAGGAGTGTGAACCCAGCCCCAAAAAGCGTTCCCCATACAAACGGCGGTGACGTTTTCCACCCTCTAAACCTTAACCTATAGCAATGAGTTTTTGGCATGTTGTTTGTATGTTTAGATTTCATTAATATTCCTTACAGATTTGACAATATTTGCGTTTTAGGAGTTTCATACAAAACAACAAAGCGTGAATATTTTTGAAACTATTGACAGAAATAAAGAAAAAAAACCGGCCAAGTGCGAGTCGGACTCGCGCTCCGACGGTTCCGTCATCAACAACATCTAGTATCGCATTTTTGCTTTGTAAGACCAAAACATTTTTTTGTGTGTGTATTAACTAAAGATTAACTACAAATTTACGGTTTCGGATTTATTATTTCATTTGTGTTATGAAATCTTGCTTCTTGCCAAATTTCATAGTTCTAGGTCAATGGGAAGTACCCCATAGGTTTTTGAGTGCCTTGCGAATGTATGAAACATGCGGCATAAACGGCCGTATCTTTTGATTGGGTTGACTTAGAAGTTTGATTTTTTCACGGCTTCAAGGGACTACAGATTTGAGAATTTGGTATTAATTTCAACTCGATACCTCCACGCGTTCCTAAGAAAAAGGGTATTGACAGACAGAGCGACGGACAACGAATCGCGAAGTGATCCTATAAAGGTACAGTTTTTTCCTTTTGAAGTACGGAACTCTAAAAAGTGACTACGTGTTTGCGGGTGATAGGACCTTGTGCAAGGTCCGTCCGGATCGCTACCACCATCTTGCTCGCTAATCCTGCCGCTAAGCAGCAGTGCTTGCACTGTTGTGTTCCGGCGTGGAGAGCAAGACAGCCGGTGCAATTACTGGCGCAAGAGGTATTCCATCTTAGCCCACTGGGTTGGCAACGCGTCTGCACTCTCTTTGTTGTTGCAGGTGTCTATAGGCGGTGGTGATCACTTACCATCAGGTGACCCACTTGCTTATTTGCCTTCCTATGTTGTATTAAAAAAAAAAGCACACAACGGAATTTATTACAGTTTTCACTGTTTTTTTAGAGAATTTTTTAAAGAAACTTTTGAAGTTGTTTTTCTATACAACATAGGATGGCAAACACGCAAGTGGGTCACCTGATGGTAAGTGATCTCCACCGCCTATAGACACCCGCAACACCAAGAAGATTGCAGATGCGTTGCTAACCCAGAGGGCTAAGATGGAATACCTCTTGTGCCAGTAATTACACCGGCTGTCTTGCTCTCCACGCCGGAACACAACAGTGCAAGCACTGCTACTTAGCGGCGGGATTAGCGAGCAAGATGGTGGTAGCGATCCGAACGGACCTTGCACAAGATCCTACCACCCGCAAAACAACCCGTCCAGTACAACCTAATTGTATGTAACCGTGTGAAGCCGTAGCGGGTCGTTAGTATTGATTTTTTTTTTGCAGGGGCAAGGAATTGAACCGGCTTACCTCCATCGAAGCGGGCAGCACGGCGTCCTCTCGACGCCCCGCGCCCTCCCTCTCATCCTGCAACAAATATATGAAATGTACAAAAAGCGGACTTAATGCCTGAGGGCACTCTCTACCAGTCAGCCTTCAGGCATAACAGAAACTACTGTGAGTTCATTATTAAAGCGACAAAATACAACAATCCTTTTTATTAAAAAATCATTCGTATTTGTAACACAAGTTGTATTATTCCATTTTTATATCAGGCATACCAAAGGAAACAATCCGACCACGGGACGTGAGTCCAAATTGACATACATGTCAAGAGAAGTTAATAAAAACTTGTATAGATAGATGAAAGTCCATTCGCGATAATTCATGAAATACTAGTGATCAAACTAAAAACACAGTTTTTCTTCTTTTAGCGAAGACTTTAAGAGGAAACACAAGGGCCGTTTTTCCATACAGTCAAGGAACTTAATTCCCTACCCATTTCGTTGAAATGTCGTCTGACATTCGCAATGCATTAAGGTCGATATGTCAAACTAACGTCTTGCTCTATAGCTCTTATGGTGACAGTTTGCTATATGCTATTGAACCTTAGGTGGGTTGGAAATGTAATTCCTTGACTGTACAAACGTCCTCCCCTGTTTCCTCTCTGGATAATGCCAATAGAGCAATATTTTTTTTCCAAAAAATCGATGGCCACTATTATGCATGCCCCTATGTTTTCCTTTTTTCAATAAATTCATTATTAAAAGAGATATGAACATTCAAAAACTTAAAAAATTGGCCAGATTTTCGGCTGTGTTCATACATTCAGAAAACAAATTTTACTACATTATTTAAAAAAAGAAAAAAATAGGAACACTGCCAAAGCCTTTCTTAAATTTTTTATGAAAAAAGTAGTTCAATCGGTTAAGTTTTGGAGAAGGAATCAGGGGCCTACGAATCGTTGATTTTGTGTACTTGAAATAGGTATTTTCAGTCCAAGCTGCAGTTGTCTCTATTGCGCTCTGCGGGAGGAGGCTTGATAGATGGAGGCAGCAATAGATTTTACAAATACCTATTTTTCAATTCTCTAGGCCTTGAGGTTTCCTCTTAAATTTCGACAGCAGAAAAAATTTAGTCAACAAGCTTAATCTTCCATAATTATAACGCCTACCAAAGCTTTAAACGCGACAATGACATTGTTTATTTACCTCGACGTTTCTTCGCACTAAAATCATGACAGACGTTATTAATTATGAGCAATATATTAATTATACACAACACCTGAAAATAACAGATTAAAGGACAAAAGAGATGTACAAAGGTGAACTTATCCCTTTAAGGGATATCTTACACAAATGTCTCAGTATTATAAACCTTTTTCTCTTTGTTGTCGTTATGCTTTAATCTGACTTTTTATAGCATGCCTTATTATTTTATTATTTATGGTATATTTTATTATTATTTATGTGTATTATTATTATTCTTTTCTAAATTTAATGTCCCCACAGTCTGTCCCATACAACCCACTGGCTCCACTGAAAACCAGCGCTGTTGGCATTGCCGTGCTGACAGCATTGCTGAGTGGAGGCCATTTCGGCTATACAATGCTGTCCAGTAATTGTAAAATGTTTGTTTTATTTTTGTCTTGTCTTGTATTGTAAGCTGAATAAACGATTTTTCTTTCTTCTTTCTTTCAATACAAATACGCTGCATCAAATATCACGTTAACGATTTTATACAATTACAGGTAAATCTTTAAAAATGTAGATAAAACTAAGACACCATCAAAGCATTTTTAATTAACTAAAATTCTGAGTGGCCCCGAATTCAATGTTTGAAAAGTAGAGTGCTCCACCTTCGACCCTGCCATCATCGCTGACTGGGGTCAATTTGACCCCACAGTCAACCTATCGTCAACGTATTTGGATGAGCACTTAAGGCTTCGTTTCCACCAGAGATGTGCGAGGATGCGTAGCGAGGGATGTGTTTGTAAAGAACTAATGAGCTGTTTCACCAGAGCTGTGCTGACCGAGGCGAGGTAAATGAAGCGATTCTATTGGTTATTACAAACACATCCCTCGCTAGCATCCTCGCACATCTCTGGTGGAAAAGCAGCCTAAAGGTAGTTCTCCACCGGCAATGCGAGCAATAGATACGTAATAATCGCGAAGTTTCGTGTGGCGTTATCAAACCGCGTTTAGAGGACACTGTCATGACACTGGAATGTCAGCACACTGTCATTGCATAGACTTGCGTCAAACTTCATTTCTATATCCAGAGACTGTAATATCGATAGTTTTTTATCGATATAAATATTGATATTCTAGTGATCGATAGATATGGCGATTTTCGATATCGATACCGATATTTTCATTCCGTATATTTATATCGATATTTTAACGTGTGGTTCACTTCATTTTTCCCAAGAAAAGTTGTAATTTCCAAAAATTCCACTCCGGGGGTTCCATTCCGCACTGTAGGTACGCTCGACCGCCTTGCCTATATAGGCCTTGTCATAGGCAAATCGCAGTAGGCTGTCGGCTTGCCGCGCGCTCGCTCGCTCGCCCCCGCCGTGTCAGTGTCATTGAAAACGAATGCCGCGCAACCCTAGCGTGTCACCGGGAGTTGCGGGGGGAAGGCGGGCGCGGGCGGCGCGTTCCTTTTGACTCGCGCCGCCTGGCGCATGGTGTATGAAGTAATACGAACTTTTGAGTGTGTTAATAAAGTTGAAATTCGTTTGATCGCGGTCGTAAACGAGAAGTTTCTGTACGTTTAGTACTATTATTTAGTATTGTGCTTTAGGCCGGGCCACACCAGATGCGTATGCAACACGTATCCGGAGACACGCGCGTGCACACGCCGGTTGTAATGAATCATCGAAATGAGAAAACTATATGTAGAACTATGTACAACGCAGTGGCAGAGCAGCCGACCATAGTCTATTTGGTAGACTATGTTGGATAGCCTGAATAAAACTGTCTGTGCCAATTATCAAGTAAACAGCTCTGCGTTTTGTACGTTTTACATTGGCCTCATATTTTTAGTTCTGCTATCCGACGCATGTGTCGCTGCTAGTTAGAAAACTTAGAAGCACTTTATTCACTTACGATAAGATTCAAAGTTGAACCAATGGCTAAATATTGAAAGCCCCTCTTCACCTGCTTCACCCCGTCGCAAAGTGGTGACGCTGGGCTTGTAACAATCCGAACAAGTAAGCAGATCTATTGTCTTCTTATATCGATGTAATGCATGCATGTTTAGATGCCACATCGCTTGCGTTGCGTGCACGTAACGCAGCTCTACGAAGCGAGCTGGAGCCGTGCGCATACGCATCCAGTATGCCCCGGCCCTTAGTCGAATCTTGTCAACGAGGACGCGTCGATCCTATATCGCAGCGTCCGAGGCCGACCGCGCAACGCAACTGTATCGTGGGAACGTAGCATTTCGCGCTTTCACCGTGCGCCCGCGCAGCAGACGTTTGATTTACGCACCGCGATCCATGCTAATGGCGTGCAGGATTTATTACTTGCTACAATTAAATTCGATTTTTGGGTCTAGTATTGATTTGTTGCACTAGCTGCTAAGAATTATATCACCTGTTTAAACGTAAACTTGAGTACGTAGGCGCCTGAGCTTTGCACAGGGATGCGATTTTTGATTCTCATTAGGTGACTAAAGCTCACCAAAATGGCCGAATTTCTATGAAAAACGAACATTTTGGTGAATTGTTTTGAACTTTCGCGATTTTCACACATATTTATAACGTTATCGGGATTTCAACGCGATAAAAGTATATTGTTAATTTACCTCGACGTTTAGGCCGGAGTCACGAGTAGACTATTTTGAAGAGATTTGTCATCCGGTGAGATTCAAAAATTGCAAAAACTTTTTTTCAAAAATGAGATCTAGCTATACGTATATGCCGATAATATTTTGGATCCTGTAAACCCTTGTTTTGGTAACTAACGACCTGTTTCGGCTGCACACGGGTTCAATTAAGATGTTATATACAAATAAACCTTCCGTCTCTTAATGACAGTGAAAACCGTTTCAAATCCGTTGTGCGGTTGAGGAGGAAGCGGCCGAAGATTTATAGACAGACGGGGACTGATAGCGACTTTACTTTATAATTTGTAATTAAATAATAATAAAGAAAAAAAGATAAAGATATTGACATGTAAAAATGTTGATTTTGAAATTTTTGCAATCGAAATTTTTAATTTTCGATTTTTTTTTGGTATTTTTATTTTTATACATTCAAGTTAAGTTTAAAATGCTACATAATGAATGACAACACAAAGAAAAATTAGGGTAATGGCAAAACTCGAACCTGCAACATCAGCATTCCGTGGCTTGCCCTAATTTTTCTTTGTGTTTGTAAAACATCTTGTGCTTTGACATAATCCCATGGTGGTAGGGTGACCGACCGAGTGCTCATTTTACAGGACATTTTATCTAACATTAGAGGATTCATGGAAAAAATACGGGCCAACGCGTATATGGTACAGTGTGGTCCTTTATTTTTCATATTAAAATACAGGACACGGGCAAAATGATAGTTGAAAAACAGGATGTCCCGTAAAATACAGGACAGTTAGCCATCCTACATTGTGGGTCACTTCTGGGGGTACAGTAGGGGAAATATATTCACGTACCACCTTAGAACCCTATCGCAATGACGCGACGCGTCAAACGCCAGGCTATGTCATAAAAATGTCATGCGTATGTCTCTTCGACTAGGTTCTACGGTGGTACGTGTTTCAATTTCCTTGACTGCACCATCCTTTTCTCGAAGCAGTTCATTATTTATTCTACAACAGTTTTAAACCACTTTTGAACACTCGATTTTGAGCATGTCGCGGACTGTATAAAATTTTAATTAAAAGGAGTGTGAACCCAGCCCGAAATAGCGCTCCCCATACAAACGGCGATAGCGTTTTCCACCCTCTAAACCTTAACCTATGGCAATGATTTTTTGGTATGTTGTCGTTAGGTCTAGGAACTAGGTTTATATGTTTTGATTTTTTTAATATACTTCATGGATTTGACAATATTTACATTTTATGAGTTTCAGACAAAACAAAAAAACGTCATAATTGTTGAAACTATTCAGAATATTTAAAAAATCAAAACATACAAACCTAGTTCTAGGGCATAATTACATCATACCAAAAAATCATGGCAATAGGTTAAGGTTTAGTGGGTGGAAAACGTTATCGCCGTTTGTATGGAAAGCGCTGGGCTCACACTCCTATTAACCCAAAGGCATTTTAATTTAAAACAATTTAGTTTAAGTAATTAAAAAAAACCTATTCAGTTTTTTCACCGTCTAGCTTGTCAGTCAGCTGTTGACCCTAGCGCCATTATAACCTTGACCTGGTAGACTCCGGCGCATCTCGTTGCCTTGGTAGCTCGTCTGTTTTATTTTTAAAACGGTTCTTAGAGCGTCCGCTACGTCGCGCGGGTGCACGGAGCGGGTGAACGCCTATCAAACAAATAGTGTGAGCCCGCACCCGCGCGAGTTAACGGACGCTCTCGTGCACCCGCTCCGTGCGCCCGCGCGACTTGGCGGAAGCCCTTAAAGAAGTGACGGACGGATAAATATATTCGCGTACTTAAATTTTTAAATTTTTACATATTTAAGTTGTAAAATGAACAATGCCATTTTGATTTATTTAAAAAAAATTACACCTCGAGTTTCTTGCCGGTATCTTCTCATCAAACGTTTTTCCGAACCGGTGGTAATTTTTATGACATTCATAAGTGCTCCCTGTAAGCCTAATCAGGGACCAATTTCATAAACGCAACAGGCGACAGGTGACAGTGACATTCTCTGTACATGTGTCGACAAGTAACGCCACAGACTTATAGACTTAACGTCCTAGTGGGCAAGCAACCGAATTGTCACTGTCACCTGTCGCCCGTCGCGTTTATGAAATTGGGCCCTGAATAAAGATATTTTGACTTTGACTTCGACTATGGTCCGTTCCTGTCCTGTCTGTCCTCATCGGCCTCATATCCTCAGATGATCAGTAGCTTCTAAACGCAACCAATTTTGACACGGCCTTGACTGTCATTTAAAGATTTTTTTACTGGAGGGTTTTCTACACTTTCCGTCGTAAATTATAACCGTGCAAAGTCGATAGTTAGCACGATGTAAAGATCTGTTTGATGGTAACAGACGGGCGATGTTACTTAACGGAAGGCAATGATTATAGTGGAGTAACAACCCAGCCTATGAGATGAGCCTTCCTTTCGCAACATGATTTATAGCTCTACCAATGGCCTTACTCTGAAACGGGTAGCTTCGTCACAGAATAAATAAAAGTACTAACGAACAGAAACTTCTCTTTCACGAACGCGATTACACGAATTCCAACTTTATGGATACGCGCAAAAAGTTCGTATTACTTCATACGCATTCGCCAGGTGGCTCGCGTCAAAAGGAACGTGCCGTCTGCGCCCGCCTTTCCCCGCTAATCCCGCGACACGTTAGGGTTGCGCTGCATTCGTTTTCAATTAAACTAACACGGCGTGGGCGAGCGAGCGGACGCGCGGCAAGCTGACAACCTATTGCGATTTGCCTATTCTGTAGGCAAGGCGACCGAGCGTACCTACAGTGCGGAGTGGAACCTTCCTGGCTTCGTCACAGACTAAATAATAGTAGGTAGTCAACCAAGTAATTGTATAGCCATTTTTGAACCTTGTGCCGGACATGGCGGAACTATTAGGGGTCCTCGTCGACTGCGGAACCCTGAAAACAGCGTTTAAGTATAAGACGCGTCCTACTGTATGCCTGTCCGTCTATCATGTTATCATTATTTGCTGTTATAGTGGCTATTGTAGTATAGTCGACCAAGAAATTGCTTGACCACTTTTGAACCTTATCCCTTTGTAATACGGTCGAAAAGTGGTCAAGCAATTTCTTGGTCGACTATACGTACTCTGTAAAAAACCGGCCAAGTGCGAGTCGGACTAGCGCAAGCTATTTTTTCACAGCCCTAAGGAACTGCAGGCCTGAGTATTTGGTATCAATTTCAACTCGATAATAAATAAACGCGTTCTTGAGAAAAAATTACCTTGACAGACAGACAGACGGACATCAAAGTGATCGTATAAGGATTCCGTTTTTCCTATTGATGTACGGCACCCTAAAAATTCAAGTGTCTACGTGTTACGGTTCATAAGATACAGTCCTGGGACAGTCGGACGGTCAGCGGAGGCTATAAGGTCCCATTGGCACCCCTTAGGTACCTGCGGAACCCAAAAATTATAAAAAAGGTAAAAATCTGACTCACCATGTAAACCATTAAGTGTCGTTTGTCGTAGCCCACCCTACCCACTGGTCTCCGTATCTGGGGAAGAAAACACACTGTTTCATGGTCTAGATTACCGATACTATCGATATCGATAGTATTGGTTATAAAAAATATCAATACAATCGATAGTATCGATACCAACGAAAAGCAATAGTATTGATGCCAATCGATAGTATTGGATTTTAATTATATATTATCAAGGTCTACTCTCGATAGTCAAACAATCGACAGTCCCGCAACACTAGTCTATGGTCCATTCAGGCACAGAATAAATAATAGTACTTACGTACAGAAACTTCTCTTTACGACCGCGATTAAAAGAATTCAAACTTTATGATCAGGTACAAAAAGTTCGTATTACTTCATAAACATTCGCGAGGCGGCATGCGTCAAAAGGAAGGCGCCGCCCGCGCCCGCCTTCCACCCGCAATGCCCTGGCGCACCGCTAGGGCTGGGCTGCTTACTATAATACTATCTCGCGCGACACAGAGTGAGCTGGCGCGCGCGCGGCAAGCCGGCAACCTACTGCGATTAACCTATGCCATGGGTGGTGCGGCGGGCGCGCCTACGGTGAGGAGTGGAACCCACAAAGGCGTGGAGGCCACAAAGTCCTACAAATGTAGAGCTACGTTTTCCTAGTCCTACGCTTGGAAGTTTTCGATTCCACGGCACTACATTACCTACCTCTTTGAGAACATGCAAATAGGACAAAACTTGGGCGTCTCGTGGAACCGAACGAACTCACAAAGATTCAGCTTGTTATTAATCACTTAAAAAAACAGGCGGGGGCTGCTGGACCAATATTCTTCTACATTACAAAAGAGGAAGTTTTGGTTACAAAATTAAATTAAATACTTACAAAATAATGTCAGTCTGTTCGCCATCCAGTCATGTTGTAGCACCATTTTTATAAAAAAAATAATTAAATCTAATACTGGCCCTAAGAATTAAAGTTTTTTGTTTTCACATAGTAAAATAAAAAACTTAGCACTAGCTAAACTGCAACGTTACGTCTACTTTACATATTTATTATTTATTATGCATTTTATTTTTATTTTTCTTGGTTTTCCCGTTTAGCTTATTGCATATCTGTAACAAAGAAAAAACATTATGGTTGTATTAAATTCCTTAAAAACTTATATTAACAAATGGACGAAAACTAGAATGTAGACGTGATGGGACGTCGTCACCGTCGCCTAAGAGCACCAGCGACCTAAAAAAAATCGCTGATCCGTTGCCGACCTTATGAGAAAATTTTCAAACATATTTCACTTTTAACATTTAATTTTGAAGGATGTTGCAGCAGACAAACATCTTTACAGAGTATGAAACAAACTCACGATCCTTTCCTGTCTGTCCTTAATCCTCGTCCGATCTTCGGCCGCCTACTCCTTCTAAACCACGCAACAGATTTTGATACGGTTTTCACTGTCATTTAGAGATTTTTGATTGCTTGACCACTTTTCAACTGTATTTCAAAGGGATAAGGTTCAAAAGTGGTCAAGCAATTACTTGGTCGACTATACATAACACCCTAATTGTACCCGTGCAAAGTCAGGGTGGAGCGCTAAAATTAAATTAAAATAAAGGAGAACCTCCTCCTTTTTTGAAGTTGGTTCATAAAAATTTACTTTTTGCGGGTAGGACCTTGTGCAAGGTCCGTCCGGATCGCTATCACCATCTTGCTAGCTAATCCTGCCGCTAAGCAGCAGTGCACTGTTGTGTTCCGGCGTGGAGAGCAAGACAGCCGGTACAATTACTGGCACAAGAGGTATTCCATCTTAGCCCTCTGCGTTGGGAACGCATCAGCAATCTCTGTTATTCCGGGTGTCTATAGGCGGTGGTGATCACTTACCATCAGGCAACCCACTTGCTTGTTTGCCTTCCTATTTCATAAAAAAAACCCAGCAACAAAGTAGTGCTCACTGGGGTATACTATGGTTCACTGAATTATTTATAACACAAAATTACTATAAATGATGTGCAAACGTAGGTTAATTAACGAAGTGCAATCATCAATCAACGAAATACAGTGTAACTACAAATTAGTTCCTTAATTAGGCGCGGGCGGCGCAGAAACGCGCCGCCCGCGCCCGCCTTCCCCCCGCTACTCCCGGCGGCACGTTAGGGTTGCGCGGCATTCGTTTTCAATTGCACTGACACGGCGGGGGCGAGCGAACGGGCGCGCGGCGAGCTGACAGCCTACTGCGATTTGCCTATGCCATAGGCAAGCTACACTTTGTGTTGCGCGTTGTGATAGTATTACAGTAAGCAGCCCAATCCTAGCGGTGCGCCAGGGCATTGCGGGGGGAAGGCGGGCGCGGGCGGCGCCTTCCTTTTGACGCATGCCGCCTGGCGAATGTTTATTAAGTAATACGAACTTTTTGTGCCTGATCACAAAGTTGGAATTTGTTTAATGGTGATCGAAAAAGAGAAGTTTCTGTACATTAGGACTATTATTTATTGTGTGCTTTCGGGTGGTAGGACCTTGTGCAGGGTTCAGTCGGATCCAAGTATTCCATCTTCGCCCTCTGGGTTGGCAATGCATCTGCAATATCTTTGGTGTTGAGGGTGTTTATGAGCGGTGGTGATCACGTACCATCAGGTGACCCACTTGCTTGTTTGCCTTCTGTGTTCAATTTAAAAAAAAAACTTAAATGTAATGGACAGGGCACACAATTAGAGCCAAGGAAAAAGGGTCGCAGATAATATAATAATGTACTGGTTCACAGGAGACAATGACGGCCAGATAGCCTAGTGGTTACTGACCCTGACTATGAAGCTTGAGTATACAAAGGGATAAGGTTCAAAAGTGGTTAAGCAAATACTTGGTCGACTACACAAGTCGCACCCTTAGAATTAAAGCGACTCAATTCTGAATATGATATTTCCCAAAATTAAACCCTATGTCTTTTAATTAAGGTGATATTTTGGGACGTGTATTATTCAGAAATGGCTCACTTTAATACTAAGCGTGCAAAGTAGGTACAGAAGTTTCACTTTGAACAAAACATCATTTAGGTATAAGCATGATACTGTGTGCCTCTGTATAACTCGTGCTCTGCACACGCGCAACAACCCGTTTGCTCCGGCCCCAGTGCAGTGGTGCACTGATTTCTTTAACTTCGCAAAGGAAGCTTCGCCTCATTTGAGATAACTTCGAAAATGATCCTAGATTTGGGAGATTAGACCGTCATAACGTGATGCGAGGGAACCATACAGATGGGATCATGGTTACACATTCATTAACACATGTTCAGTGCAGGTAAGGATTTTTTTCTCATCGTTCGATTTTAAACACAACTAAACTGTTACTGAATAAATATTAATGTGCCACTTTTATCTTCTACTTACTAAAAAACACACCGATAGTACATAAGTAAGAAGGCATGCAAGTAAGACTGTTATTATTCTAGTAACAGAAAACAACGAAAAGTATTCTTCTGTGAATGAAACTGGATTACCAATTTCGAGGTTAAACTTCTAAACTAAAGGCGATGTTTTTGCTCTTATTGCAACAGAACTGATTGGCTTATAATTCAGGAAGCGGGCAATATAACAAAACGGTGAGGTTGGGCGCGGGCGAGGCATAATAAATAAAACAACTTTTAACACACCTTATCCAATATTGCAATACGTTAACATCGCGTCCAGTCAGCTAACAGTCGAACACTTAATTTGAAAGAACTGTTAAGTACAATGTAACGATCATTTACATTCCATTATTAACACAGCGAGCGAACAATTGAAATTACGGAAAAACTATTTTGACGTAAATATTTTCATCGAGCTGTCAAACAATTATTAACCGACTGTAAAAAACGGCCAAGCTCATCGACCAAATGAGCGTGATCTTTTATCTTATCAATTTAGTCGTATAATAGTTGCACTTTTTTTTTCGAAAACAAACTTTAACAATTCCAATTACAAATTTAAACTTGCTACTGCGTTTTTGAGACAACTTTTAGTAAAATTGTTTCGTTTGAAGTTAGATTTAGTTAGTTTTTTGCGTGAATCAGAGTGAAACTGCAAGACCGCTGACCGCGCGGAGCGGCCTTCTAATACTGTTTACTGTTCTCACCGCGCGGGATAGGATAGTTAGCGAAGTAGCTACCACCTAGGCCGGTTTGTACCAACCGATAGTGTTCAATTCAATGCACCTACAATGCCATAATAATTATCGCCACAATTACGGATACGAATTCATCTTGAGGTCAGTTGCGTCAACTGCATAATCTTATGGTTTATTTAGTGTCATAATTAACGCGATTAATTACTTCTAAATTGCAAGCTACTGAAACTTAGCGTGTATTTAAGCGGTCCATCAACAACACTGTATTGTTTTTCACCGGTTTAAAGATTTAATTAATTCACGTAAACATCCATTAGCTCGCTTTTAATAGTGTAGAGAATTTAAAATGACTATTGTTTTAGCACTAGATTCACTTTTACATACTGACGTCGGGCGTTATGCTGCTTTTCTATTTTATTTGCGATAATAGTGCTCCTTGCCTAATTACATGAAAAAATCTTAACATTAAAGCACTTTCTGCGAAAAAGGAAGACAACATAAAAATACATACTCAATGTTAGCTTACCTGTATGTATAGCACCGATAATAAATAAGATGTATAGATTTCTTTCATTACTCATTTTGATTTATAGGTAGTTGTGAAAAAAAAATCTTAGAAACTTTTTAATTCGAAATTCGCGGCTCTTCAGTGTGGAACTCTTAAAAGCCAAAAGAATCAAGTCAACCATGGAAGTAATAGTAAAAATTACATACGTACAACTAGAAGACGCACGCGAACATTAATACCAAGAAACTAGACCTTAAAATTTTTTTCGACGTCAAGCTCTTATTTAGACAAATTGTGCATCAAGGAAAACTACCTACAATATACTTACTTTTGAGACTAGCTATAGTAGCACGCTAGCGTTTATCGCGCACATAAACGCTTTAGTTCCTCTCGCACACGCGTACTGGTTAGAACGAGATAAATGCTTTATGTCATCGATAAAAGCTAGCGTGCTAGACCCCCTGCTATCTGTATTTATCTACATCCGTTATGATTATAAAATTATGAGGTTTGTATTAACGTCCATACTAATAACATCGGCTCTCTTTCCACATGAAGTCTATTTCCATTACGGTTCCTTTATTTGAAACAGACAACTAGCAAAGTGCATCTCTGTCGGACCACGTTATTTGATGTAGTGCACCTTCCAAAAGTACGTCAATTCCTAATATTTCAATCTTTTTGGCGCCATCAACAGATGGTATTTAAAAAGAGTAAAAATATTTTATTTATAAAAATTTCATTCGTGTGATGTTTAATGGAGTGCAGCAGAATAAACTTCCAACCCTTTCTAACTAACTTAGTAGGACAGACCAGCAATATTCAAAGTGTGCTCCGCGGAGCCCTAGGGTTCCACAATGCATCTGTGGGGGCTCCGTGAGAAAAAGAAACTGAAATAAACCTCTCCTGTCTGGACGATAGTTCAACAATGTTTCTTATTTATGAGTTCCGTCAAATATTTCGCTTTCCAAAAGGGTTCCATCGGAAAAAAGGTTGGGAACCGCTGGGATAGACTATTGCCTCCATGCGATAGAATTTTTATCTTGCGCGTGCATGTTATAAGACTCCATATAGAAATGACTTTAATTGCTTTGTATTAAACGTTATTTATTTCCTCCTTCCTCGATGGACTACGCAGGATGAGATAAAAAAAACAAAAGACATCGGCGCCACGAGAAAAACGCAGTTTATTACGCGAGCTCAAAAATATTACTGACTAGCGGACGCGCGCGACTTCGTTCACGTAAAATTAGTAGCCTATGTCCGTCAGGAATAGTGTAGCTTTCTATCTGTGAAAGAATTTTTGAAATCGGTTCAGTAGTTCCAGAGATTACCCCCTACATACAAACAAACTAACAAAAAAACAAACATACAAAGTTTACCTCTTTATTATATTAGTGTAGATTAGTGTAGATGTAGATAGGGCCCCATCACACACACACAACAACAACACACACACAGACAACAAGTACTCAACAAATGTGTTAACTTTCGTTTTTTTTCTCTCTCCTAAATTGTATGTAATTTTTGATTGTGTGTACTTGCAGTAACAAACAAATAAACGTTTTATCTATCTATCTATCTATCTATCATCAAAAGAATTTGCCACGGGCCCCAGATGGTATAGTTACGCCACTGATTGTTTAGTTTATCTTTTCATAGGATCCTTTTTATTAAGATCCCTGTGTTTATTCTCGCTTGCTGTGCAGAAAAGCCGTGTTTAGGCCTGTCCTGTATTTTACAGGATATCCCGTTTTTCAGCTATCATTTTGGCCGTGTCCTGTAATAAGAAAAATACAGGGCCATTACCATAACAAAACAACTAGGTTTCGTATTTTTTCATGAATTAATTTAAGATCGTATGTCCTGTAAAATGAGCACTCAGGATTGTTCACTCTAGCCGTGTTAATAAAGTCGACAAAAGATGGCGCTAATAGAAGCGCTCGATATTGTAAACCGGCCAAGTGCGAGTCGGACTGGCGCAGTGTAGGCAGGGGGGTTCCACTCCGCACTGTAGGTGCGCTCGCCGCATGACCTATGGCATAGGTTAATCGCAGTAGGTTGCCGGCTTGCCACGCTGTGTCGCGCGTTGATAGTATTGACACTTGACTCTAATAAATTTTTGCACTTTAAAGTTTAATCATTCACAAACGGATGCCCCAATCAAAAAACTGTCTACACAAACCTGCAATATTTTTGAAATTGCCGTCCAACGACACCACACACTATGGGGTAATCAAAAAAAATACATCCCAACTTCACGTGTACCTAACCTAATTTTTTTTTAAATTTTACATCACAACTTTGTGGGCTGATTAATATGTATATCCATGCCAAATTACAGGTTTCTAGTACCAAGAGTCTCTGAGCTACTGCGGACAGACGGACGGACATGGCGAAGCTATAAGAGTTCCCCGTTGACTACGAAACCCTAAAAAACAACTTGGCTGATGCACTAGCAGAGCCCAATTTCATTAACGCGATAGGCGACAGGTGACAGTGACAATTCGGTGCACATTAAGTCAAACAGTTAAGGGAGCGTTCAAGTATTACGTAACGCAATCTTTGAAGATTTTTGACCACCCCCCTCCCCACCTTGTAACGCACCGTAACGTTTTTCTGTACCCCCCTTCCCCCTCTCTAAACGTTACGTAACACTAAATGACAAAAACGACATTAAAACGTTAATGAAAAGGGTTGCCAGTTTGGGAGTTCTAATACCCAAATTTTTTAGAAACAATGTTACGTAACGTGTTGTAAGAAAGACCCCCTCCCACCCCTGTAACGAATCGTAACGTTTTACGAGACCCCCCCCCCCCCCCAAATTGCGTTACGTAATACTTGAACGCTCCCTAAGTCTATAGCGTTACTTGAAGACACAGTAATGTACGGCGAAATGTCAGTCACCTGTCGTATGTCGCGACTGCGGAACCCTAAAAAAGCGGTGGAAATTATTTAGCGGTGCATTTAGCTTTTTTTACATCACTAATGGATCATTTATGAAAATTCAGTTCCAGATTGCATTATAAACGGACATCGTTTATCATGCGCATGAAATATTCATGAACTAAGTACTTCAAACAATCGCATCGTATTTGTTTTTTTTTCTAAATCGAAATTTAAAATGAGGCTTGGGAGTTTACTATCACGCTATTTTTTTATACAACATAAGAAGGCAAACGAGCAAGTGGTTCACCTTATAGTAAGTGATCACCGCCCCTAGACAACCGCAACACCAAAGATTGCAGATGCGTTGCCAACCCAGAGGGCTAAGATGGAATACCTCTAGTGCCAGTAATTGCACCGGCTGTCTTGCTCTCCACGCCGGAACACAACAGTGCAAGCACTGCTGCTTAGCGGCTGGATTAGCGAGCAAGATGGTGGTAGCGATCCGGACGGACCAAGCATATAGGCGTACCTTAGAAAAATGGTGTAAGTAAAAAAACCATGAGAATAAAACAAATATTTATTTTTCCAATTCTTCAGTTACAACTTTTCTTTTCTTCTTGTAGTATTCAATGCGCTCCTCCAGGCTTGCTGAAAAATAAGGCTCGTGGTTAACTGAAAGAGATCCCTTAAAGGTAAGTTTGCCTTTGTTTAGTCAACCAAGAAATTGTTTAACCACTTTTCGATCGTATTCCAAGAGGATTAAGGTTCAAAATAGGCTAAGGAATTACTTAGTAGACTATACATCACTGAACGTATTTTTTTCATTAACTAGCGCCCCGCCCCAACTTCACACGGATGCAATTTAGTAACGAAAACTTAATTAGAATATAATGTTAAAAAACCTGTAAAAAATCTCTAAATGACAGTAAAAACGCGGGTGGTAGAACCCTGTGCAAGGTTCGTCCGAATCGCTACCACCATCTTGCTCGCTAATCCTACCGCTAAACAGCAGTGCTTGCACTGTTGTGTTCCGACGTGGAGAGCAAGACAGCCAGTGCAATTACTGGCACAAGAGGTATTCCATCTTAGCCCACTGGGTTGGCAACGCATTTACCCCCTTGGTGTTGCGAGTGTCTATAGGCGGTGGTGATCACTTACCATCAGGTGACCCGCTTGCTCGTTTGCTTTCTATGTTGTATAAAACTAGAGATGGGCCGAGTACTCGGTTGATACTCGGTACTCGGCGTACTCGGCGGGTTTTTTGATACTCCTACTCGGCCGAATAACTCGGCTCGAATGCCGAGTATACTCGGTTTAAGAAAAGCATTACATTTAGGTAGATACGAGTTTAATTAAAACAACAGTATTTTCTTCTGTTTTCGCGACTTGTAGACATTGAAATAAAACAATTTATACGGTTTATATCGCGTGTATTGTAACGAATCTAATTCCCGACGTTTCGAGCCCTTTACAGGTCCCATGTTCACGGGCAGACTGACAAAAAATTTTAGAATACAAACTACCCAATTTTGAAAAAATAATTGAAAAAATTAAAAAACTAAATATGAAATCGTTCCAATTAACGCAATAAGACTACAGACTAAGAGTCTGTTTCAATTATTTTTTCAAAATTGGGTAGTTTGTATTCTAAAATTTTTTGTCAGTCTGCCCGTGAACATGGGACCTGTAAAGGGCTCGAAACGTCGGGAATTAGATTCGTTACAATACACGCGATATAAACCGTATAAATTGTTTTATTTCAATGTAAAACAGCAGTGTTAATCAAAAAGTCTTTGTTACTAATTTAGGAAATCTTTGACAATCTCAATTAATAAAATCAAAATTATGCTAATGAATGAGTAGTAAGCAAGTGACAGGTAGTTTAAAGGCGCGGGCGGGGTGAGGGGTGTATCAACGCGAGCCGGCCGTTCGACCGGCGCGAGCCTGCTTGTACAGTCAAGGAACTTAATTCCCTACCCATTTCGTTAAAATGTCGTCTGACATTCGCAATCCATTAAGGTCGATGTGTCAAACTAACGTCTTGCTCTATAGCTCTTATGGTGACAGTTTGCTAAATGCTTTTGAACCTTAGGTGGGTTGGAAATTTAATTCCTTGACTGTACTTGTTTACGCGCGCAAAATGTGAATTTGATTTAACAGAGCTACTCGGCCGAGTACTCGGTTGAAAAAAAATTGAACCGAGTAAAACTCGGTACTCGTTACTCGGCAAAAGTGTTAATCGGCGCATTTATATATAAAACAGACAGACAAGAACCGGTGGCGACTTTGTGTTCTTGTTTATTATCTTTACATAGTATAAAAAAAGTCTCTATCCGTTCCATTCTGTCCTGATATCGTCGCCCTTCTCCTTCTAAACCACGCAACAGAGTTTGATACGGTTTTCACTGTCATTTAGGGATTTTTTATAGAAGGTTTTTTAAGTACATTACCTAATTGTACGCGTGCTAAACCTGGGCAGGTAACTAACTAGTATATTAAATTAAGTTATTTCTAGGACTTACAACATAAAATAATTTAAACAAATAATTAACAAAATAAATAATTTTCGATTACAAAAATTTAACAACAAATCGCAAACTGGAACAAATTACCTTGCTACTCCGCGAAACCAGTGCCGGGCTCGTGCAAAATAGCTGCGTCTAATTAATTAATTAACAAATCGCACCCTTAGAATTAAAGCGACTCAATTCTGAATATGATATTTCCCAAAATTAAACCCTATGTCTTTTAATTAAGGTGATATTTTGGGACGTGTATTATTCAGAAATGGGTCACTTTAATTCTAAGCGTGCGAAGTGGCGTCATCTCTCGTCAGCTAACGGGCATTCATAAATGACCAAGTTGAATGAGATAACTTGATTAAGTTTCTCATGGATGACACCGAGGGTAGTTTTCCCAAAGAAAAAAATATCAATAATGTAATGACCGTAAAGACGAAACACATTGAAGAATTCGCAGGGTATGGCAGTAGTGGTGTGGCGAAACTGGAAAACGCAAGGCACGGCATGCTGATGTTGCAGGTTCGAATACTGCCATCACCCTAATTTTTCTTTGTGTTGTCATCTACACTAATATAATATAATAAAGAGGTAAACTTTGTTTCTTTGTTTGTTAGTTTGTTTGTATGTAGGTGGTAATCTCTGGAACTACTGAACCGATTTCAAAAATTCTTTCACAGATAGAAAGTTACACTATTCCTGACGGACATAGGCTACTAATTTTACGTGAACGAAGTCGCGCGCGTCCGCTAGTTCATTATATAGCAACTGAAATTTAATTTTACTTACAACAGGTCTCTCTTTTTAACAGAGGCTTATAAACCTTAGGTTTAACACCCTGTAGCAAACAGTCCGCATGGGCTGCTATTCCGTCTCTTTCCGACGCATCGCCGTCGGAAACTTCCGTCTCACTCTTACTTATTTTGTCGTACGCTGTCTCAAGTTGCCGCAGTGAGTCTTGAATCATTGTTGATCTAAAAAAAATTTTTTTTTTTCATAACAACGGCTGAAAAATTAACCACAAGGGGGTTTCACTCCGCACTGTAGGTACGCTCGGCCGCCTTGCCTACAGAGTAGGTAAATCGCAGTCGGTTGTCAGCTCGCCGCTCGCTCTCGCCGTGTCAGTGTAATTGAAAACGAATGCAGCGCAACCCTAACGTGTCGCCGGGAGTAGCGGGGGATCGCCGCAACGACCAGTCTTGTGCTGCTCGCATCCAGCGGGTTCCCGCAATGATCACCAGGTCACCGGTCCACCTTGTGGCGGGTCTCCCACGTTAATGATTAATTGTTATTAATACTTAAAACATGAAATATTTTTTTTTTATGAAATAAGAAGGCAAACAAGCAAGTGGCTCACCTGATGGTAAGTGATCACCACCTCCTATAAACACCCGCAACACCAAAGAGATTGCAGATACGTTGCCAACCCAGAGGGCTAGATGGAATATCTCTTGTGCCAGTAATTGCACCGGCTGTCTTGCTCTCCCCGCCGGAACACAACAGTGCAAGCAATGCTGCTTAGCGGCAGGATTAGCGAGCAAGATGGTGGTAGCGATCCGGACGGACTTTGCACAAGGTCCTACCACCCGCCCAAATTGAATTATTGTTTTCCTAAATGCAGAAAAAGGCCGATTATTTATAACATTATCGGGACTTAAGCGCGATAGAAATATATTGTTGATTTACCTCGACGTTTCGGCCATGTTTCAATGGCCGTGGTCACGAGTAGACCTACTGTGTGAAAGTCGCGAAAGTTTAAAACAATTTAAAAGGCCGATTGACTGTACTAACTTGATGCTGTTCAAAGTCCACGCGCTCTGCAGCTGCACCACAACTGTCCTCAACTCGTCTCTATCGTATACCCATTGACTGTTCTCCTCCAAATCGTAGCTGCAGTGGAACAGATTCAGGGGCAAGTCTAACGCCATGCTGTATTGAGGCTTCCTGAAAAAGAAACACCAATGTAGCCATGGGCGTACCCAGAGGGGGCAGGGAGGGGCAGCTGCCCCCTCTGGAAATCTCGCAGAACATGTATGAACTCGCCTAGTTACTAATCAAAGTAAGGGATAAGTTCGCCTTTGTACATCTGTTGTGTCCTGTTATCTGTTATTTTATGTGTTTAGTACAATAAAGAGTCATACATACATATATACATACAAAGTGTGAACGGGGCCTTATGCTCTAACTTTTAAATAAACCGCGCAGTAGACGCTGGCAAAATGCACAGTGCTATTGCCAAAAAACCGCGCGCGACGATGACGGACGAAGATTACCGAATCTAGCATCTGACTTGCCCCCCCCTAGGCCTGAAGCTGGGTACACCCATGAACGTTGTCTGGCAGAGATCGCTCTCAAGCGATAAGACCGCCTTTTGGATACCTCGCACGCTTAGTATTAAAGTGACTCAATTCTGAATTTGATATTTCCCAAACTTAAACCCTATGTCGTTTAATTAAGGTGATATTTTGGGACGTGTCTTATTCAGAAATGGGTTACTTTAATACTAAGCGTGCGACCTATATTAAGCTTTATCTGTAATTCTGTCAAATTGTAATGTGGTATTCAATAAAGCATATTGTATTGTGTTGTAGCGACTCTAGCGCCATCTAGTTTAAAACGGAGGAAACCAACTGACATTCGCTACATCACGCCACAGAATACATAATAGTACTAACGTACAGAAACTTCTCTTTTTCGACCACCATTAAACGAATTCCAACTTTATGATCAGGTACAAAAAGTTCGTATTACTTCATAAACATTCGCCAAGCGGCATGCGTCAAAAGGAAGGCGCCGCCCGCGCCCGCCTTCCACCCGCAATGCCCTGGCGCACTGCTAGGGCTGGGCTGCTTACTGTAATACTATCACAACGCGCGATACAGAGTGAGCGGGCGCGCGCACGGCAAGCCGGCAACCTACTGCGATTAACCTATGCCATGGGCGGTGCGGCGGGCGCGCCTACGGTGCGGAGTGGAACCCCCCTGATCACGCTAGCGAAGTTTCGTAACACGGACGCGTATAAACAACTTCCAACTTTCAATCTTTGGCCTTCCGTCTCCAGGCATGACACCCGCTGACTAGAACTCCATTATTTACAGGTCAGTGGTACGTTGGTACTATTATTCATTCCGTGACAGTGCACACAGCTGTCAGTCTAACCTGGGATGCTTGCGAACGTCCAGCAGCTCGCCGAGCACCCCGGGCGGCTCCCGGCGCTGGCCCACCAGCAGCAGGACACCCACGATGCACCGTATCTGGTGCCAGAGGAACGCGTTGCCCTCTATCAGCAAGTAGTACATCGCGCGGGCTGGAAGAAAAAACTTATCTATGCAGTTGAAGAATTATTATTATTATTTTATAGGCGAGCAGCATCATTGTTGAAATGCCTATCTCAAAGTTCCACAAGTTGTTTCAAAGTCTTGTTTAAAATATTTAAAGTTCACACAGAAAATGTCAGACACTTCACAAAACGGTTTAATTAACCTTACAACTACCAACACCATTGGCACTATGAGTTCAACGTCAAAGACGGTTATATACGCACTATGAGTTCAACGCCAAATACAAAATCATTTTAGCTACTTACGGCTCTCTCCCTCGCCATCTACCGGCAGAATCTCCGCCCTAACAACCTCCCGGACAAACTGGGTGACACCATTGCCGACGTCCATCTTGCAAAGATGGCGGAAGTCGTGCGAGCCAATCAGGAGCGAGCAGGCGGCGCGCATCGCGGCGACATCTAGCGAGCCGCGGGGGAAGTAGTATTTGTATTGGCGTTTTTTGCAGTCAAACCTGTGGAAAGAATAATTTGAGTCAGGGGGGTTCCACTCCGCACTGTAGGTGCGCTAGCCGCACTACCTATGGCATAGGTTAATCGCAGTAGGTTGCCGGCTTGCCGCGCGCGCGCCCTCTCACTCTGTCTCGCGCGTTGTGATAGTATTACAGTAAGCAGCCCAACCCTAGCGGTGCACTAGGGCATTGCGGGGGGAAGGCGGGCGCGGGCGGCGCCTTCCTTTTGACGCATGCCGCCTGGCATATGTTTATGAAATAATACGAACTTTTTGTGCCTGATTATAAAGTTGGAATTCGTTTAATGGTGGTCGAAAAAGAGAAGTTTCTGTACGTTAGTACTATTATTTATTCTGTGTTTGAGTCTGAAAGGTTGTGAACAAATTAAACACGGATCATAATCTTTCAGGCACCCGTTTGGGGGCGTCCATTAGTTACGTGTGGCGATTATTCGACCCTTTAGTGGGATGTCGTGAGATTTGGTTCATTTATCGACCCCTCTCACAACCGCGTGAATTTGACCTCCCGCCCCCCTTTAGCGTCTCACGTAATTAATGGACGCCTATTAATTTCGCTTGCTTTTTTCGAATTACAGGAAAGTAAAAAAAAAAAATTGCAGAAAAATTAACAACTATTTTTTTTTATATACAATAGGAAGGAAAACAAGCAAGTGGGTCACCTGATAGTAACTGATCACCACCGCCTATAGACACCCCCAACACCAATAAGATTGCAGATGCGTTGCCAACCCAGAGGGCTAAAATGGATTACCTCTTGTGCTAGTAACTGTACCGGGTGTCTTGCTCTCCACGCCGGAACACAACAGTGCAAACACTGCTGCTTAGCGGCAGGATTAGCGAGCAAGATGGTGGTAGCAATCCGGATGGACCTTGGACAATGTCCTACCACCCTATTTGTAAAACTTTTTCGATACATAAAATCAAATAAGGCTCAAACTGTAATTCTTTTTTAATTCTGTCAAATACTACGAAAGCTACGAAAAGTGCTTTAAAAGAAAGGACATATTTCATAACACAATGAGTAACTAATGAAGAGGAGATATTCTCAATGGAGATTACACTCTACCTGACATAAAATCCCATAGCACGTCTGCTCATAGTTTGAAACTGATTGGGAATATCATGGGAAAGATTCCCTGAGCTATACCTCGCACTGTATTCCGGCCTGTCCTTCGGGATAGGCATCCAGGCTACAGCTCTGATGTCCTTCGGTAGGAGCCTGTTCAGTATCTTGCAGTAAGAGATCTCTTTTGATGTGTCACCATACTCCGGGTCTTGATTGCTGCGAAGTGATATTGAGATTACCTGAAAGAAGAGTTTGGATGTTAGGATAGCAGTGTCAAAGTCAAAGTCAAAATATATTTATTCAGATTACATCACACAATAAATAACCTACAGAAACTTCTCTTTTAAGACCGCGATCAAACGAATTCCAACTTTATTCACACACTCAAAAAGTTCGTATTACGAGTCAAAAGGAACGACCGCGCCTGCCTTCCCCCCGCTACTCCCGGCGACACGCTAGGGTCGCGCGGCATTCGTTTTCAATTACACTGACTCGGCGGGGGCGAGCGAGCGCGCGGCAAGACGACAGCCTGCTGCGATTTGCCGATGCCATAGGCAAGGCGGTCGAGCGTACCTACAATGCAGAGTGGAACCCCCCTGCTTACACGAAGCACTTATGTATGAATGTCTTAAAATTTACCACTCGTCATCATCATCATCATTTCAGCCGAAAGACCACTGCTGGACATAGTCCTCCCCCAAGGAAATATGCCACTGGTTCAGAAAAACTTCTGATGAGAAGACAGCAAGAAATTTAACGAGGTGTAATTTTTTTTAAAAAACCAAAATTACAATGTTATTTCTACATCTGAAATATTTAAATATTTAACACAGTATGTGTACACTATTTAGAGCCCGGGATTCCCAATGGAAGTCGGTGATATGTTGTGGCAGCGGTACCACAATTAGATCGTTTGACCATCTCATTGGTTTTCAACAACATTCCTACAACCAGACAGCAATATAGGCCATTTCACAAGAGCCCCTGCTGAAAATGTACGAAACTGTCATTGATTTAATAGAAATTTGTCCACTGCTCTCATGAAATTTTGCGGATGGTAGGACCTTGTGCAAGATCCGTCCGGATCGCTACCACCATCTCGCGTGCTAATCCTGCCGCGAAGCAGCAGTGCTTGCACTGTTATGTTCCTGCATGGAGAGCAAGACAGCCGGTGTAATTACTGGCACAAGAGGCATTCCATCGTAGCCCTCTGGGTTGGCAACGTATCTACAATCTCTTTAGCGTTGCGGGTGTCTATAGGCGGTGGTGATCACTTACCATCAGGTGACCCACTTGCCTGTTTGCCTTCCTGTTTCATAAAAAAAAAAAAATGACTTCTGCTTTGTTCATTATGAGTTATTACGATGCTGCCTAAGTCACTTCTTGAAATAATTGTACTGTACACTAGTGATGTAACGAATGTCATTTTTTGAACATTCGCGGATGCGAATGCGAAAGCGAATATTCAGTTTTTGTTCAAATTTGGCGCCAATTGTCTATGGTTTGAAGGCAGTCTCGTTCGAAGGAGATGCGTACCATTTGTATTTATAAGTTTCAATGAAGCTGTAATGGTTAAGTTTCATTGCAAAAAAAATCAAGCAAGTACATAAAATATACCAAATGATAAAGTGAAAACTGATATTATGATTACGATGTTAGTTACTTTTTCTTGCATTAAAAAACATAAGAAATGAATGGATTATTTATCTACTATTGTCTTCAAATTGGTTTTTTTCTGCTATTCATATTCGCAAAACATTCGCATAAATTTTGGCGAATGTGAATAAAGCCATGAATATGCGAATATTCGCGAATGCGAATGCGAATTCGAATATTCGTTACATCACTATTGTAAACACATTTAACCAACCTGGCCAAAAGAACTGACACCCTTGTCAGTTCTCCCGCAGCGGTGGTACTGTGAGGCCTCCCTACTCTCTATGAGGCAGGATTTCCTCAGGGCGTGGAACAGGTGGTGCTCGATGGTGTCTGTGGTGTCTTCCTGGACCACCAGGCCTTGGTAGTCCCAGCCGAAGTACAAGACATGGAGAAGCACACGACGATAGTGACAACTGAAAATATGGATTAATAAGCACTTTAATGTTAGAATAACCGAATCACTCACATATCTAAACGAGCTCGTGCAGAGACAGGATGCCGATGTGTTCGCTGACAGCTGGCATACGCTAGTCAGTAAAATAAAGAGCCTATGCGACATTTATTATTAAGTAATTTAAGTTTAACATTATAAGCGCTTTGGTTCTACTGTAAGCTTTTAACTGTAAATTTTGTCAATAAAAAAAAAAAAGATTTATAGCCGAGCAGTCATCAGAACAGGTCATGGCTGTGGGGCTCATGAGTAAGGACCACAGGCTAGTCTGAGACATGTTGAGCAATAACTTTCTTTATATACATGAGGGATAAGTTTATTTCAATATGTCTGAATCACATGACAGCTTTAAGAGGAGAGTGAATCCAGCCCAAAAAGCGCTCCCCTTACAAACGGCGATAACGTTTTCCACCCTCAAAACCTTAGCCTATGGCAATGATTTTTTGGTATGTTGTCATTATGCCTTAGAACTAGGTTTGCATGTATTGATTTTTTTAATATTCTTTATAGATTTGACAATATTTGCATTTTAGGAGTTTAATACAAAATACAAAAGTGTCTATATTTTTGAAACTATTAAGAATATTTAAAAAATCAAAACATACAAACCTAGTTCTAGGGCATAATGACAACATACAAAAAAATCATGGCTGAAGATTAAGGATTAGAGGGTCAAAACGTTATCGCCGTTTGTATGGAGAGCACTGGGTTCACACTCCTCTTAAGTTGAAAACTTAATAATATTAAATTTTTGTGTGTAAACAACAACAAGTAACAAGTATTCTTTTCAATAACTCACAAATTGAAACAAAAGTAAAGAAATAAAAACAGGGAAATTACAGGACATTCAACAGGTATTTTCACTAAGCAGGGTTGTCTTTAAGACAACAGTTGACGATATGGATAGACATTAAAATAAAACAGTTTAAACGGTTTTTATCATGCATATTGCAACGAATCTAGTTCTAGACCAGCGTTTCTTTACCTTTTTGTCCACAGACCCCTTAGGAAATCAAGCACAATTTTAAAGACCCCCTTAATAAAAAAGCAGCAATAAATTTCGGACCATTTCTTTTACTGTTAGAAAGAAATATATAAGACTTTTGGTGGCATTTATTTATGATTGTTAAATGGTCCATAGATAAGACTGCGAACCCCCATACAAATGCTCGCGGACCCCCAGTGGTCCGCGGACCAAAGGTCAAGAAACACTGTTCTAGACACTTCGAGCGCTTTTCAGGTTTCGTGTCTACGAAGAATCTGCCCACGAAGGGAACGAAAAACAATGTTAAAGTTACATACTTGCTAAAATCAAATGGCTTTTTCTTCTTGCTTTCGACTGTGCTGTCTCCAGAAAGTTTTTTGCTAATAATATTCTTTAACTGAGCGTTATGGGCTTCTAATTGTAATATCTTTTCAACCAATTCCTGCAAATTAACAATTGTAAAGGCTAAAATACATTCGCACGTAGGTTAGGATTTGAAAACATAATTAGTTGTGGTACATTTTTGTCTAAATTCAACAATTCTTCTTTAGACGTGTTTATTTTCTTCCTGGTTTTCGGTGGTACTATTTCCATTTCAAAATATAATTGCAAAAAAAGGCATAATAGAAATAAAACACCGAGCGAGACTGCACGACTTTTTGATTTTTGTTTACTTTTTCTTTTTTTATATATATATGTACGAACTTGGTATCGAGTCTATTTAGCCGAGCTTTACGGGATCTACAGACGATATGACCTGATGCCCGATATGATCAGATCAGGGGGCCTAGCATGCTAGCTTTTATTGATGACATAAAGCATTTGTCCCGTTCTAACCAGTTTGCGTGTGCGAAAGGGACGAATGCTTTATGATAAGAGTGCGATTTTTGAATCTCACTGGGTGACTAGAGCTCACCAAAATGGCCGTTTTTCATAGAGATTCGGCCATTTTGGTAAGCCGCCCGCGACTTCGTTCACGTGGAATACGTAGCCTATGTCCGTCAGGGATAGCGTAGTTTTATTCTATTTGTGATTTTTTTTTAAATCGGTTGCCTAGTTCCAGAGATTACCCCCTACATACAAACAAACAAACAAAGCAAGTCAGATGCTAGATTCGGTAATCTTCGTCCGCCATCGTCGCACGCGGTTTTTTGGCAATTGCACCGTGCATTTTGCCAGTGTCTACTGCGCGGTTTATTTAAAAGTTAGAGCATAAGGCCCCGTTCACACTTTGTATGTATATATGTATGTATGACTCTTTATTGTACTAAACACATAAAATAACAGATAACAGGACACAACAGATGTACAAAAGTGAACTTATCCCTTACTTTGATGAGTAATTAGGCGAGTTTATACATCGCACGCTTAGAATTAAAGCGACTCAATTCTGAATATGACATTTCCCAAAATTAAACCCTATGTCTTTTAGTTAAGGTGATATTTTGGAACGTGTATAATTCAGAAATGGGTCTCTTTAATTCTAAGCGTGCGACATGTTCTGCGAGATTTCCAGGGGGGCAGCTGCCCCCCTGGGTACGCCCATGATGACAATGCTATAACAAAGTACTGCCAGCTAAAAAGCTTTATGGTAAAAAATCTTTTTCTGCAATCGAATACTAAAATAATGTTCAGTCTCGTTTTAAACCATACTGTTACGAAGTAAATAACATTACATAGGTATATATCTAAGTAGATATAGATACCTTCCTTATGTCCGAAAGTACATCAAAACACCCTCTTTGCGTGACAACAGACACTAAAACGACAAACTGAAATGATCGCCGGTGACATTCTCCTTTGTGACCAACAATTAGGGGACTTAAACTAGTTTAGAGGGGTTTAATAATTCACAACATCACATAAAAAAGGGTCTGAGAGGGGTAATAGAACGTATTACACCAAAAAAAGGTTTTCTTGATATAACTCGTCGAAGAAAGGCTTTCAAAGATTTTATTAAAGTGCCATCTAGCGGCCAATAGCCGAACTAATTAGTTGAATTTTTTATTACATTACTCAAGAGCGTAATACATCAAAGGCCAAGGCACCCTTATTGCGTGTTATTCGGCACTAAAGGTCCGGACTGAATCGCCGGTGTCATTCTTCCTTGCACCCCACAATTTTGCGATGTTTACTAGTCCAATTGCTTTATATTTATTAACGTGTACGGTGGTTCACTTTATAATTAACATGAGCGGCGAGGTTAATTTTATCTAGTTTGACAGAGACACAGGGCCATGTCAGGGACACAGAAACACGGAGGATTCATCCGAGGTTAGAAGGTTGATTTGTGACGAAGTTTGAATCTGTTTGGTGCAAGGATAGAACTAGGATCTTGGACTAGATATGCTTATATAGCCAATGTTATTATACATAGGCCCATCCCAGGATGTTGGGCTACCGAATCGAAATTCTAGACTGGACAGTTCTGTTGGGCTTCGACTTTGCTTCGTAGCCGACCACGATACGCCAATATTGTTTTATCATATTTTATAATGAATTAACTACAGATTTATTTCAGAACCATCTAGTGCCGGATAGCCAAACTAAATGAAAGAGCTGTATCAAGAGAAGTGACAGTTGTTTCTAGTTTTCAGAACGTGGTGGTGAGATGGCGTTAGGAGTAGTATATATCATCATAGATATCGGGCATACCACCCCCGGTAATGTTTTCGTAACCACCATGTGTCATAAATCTTTAATCATAAAATAGTTTCAAAGAAACGTTTCTGAACTCACATTGCTACAGTAAGTCATGTACTCATAAATGCCAACTTCTTTTTCTTTAAAATGTAACGGTGACGCTGCACTTCCTCTTATTCGTCGAATATTCGTGTTTAAGTCAAAGTGGAATAAAGCGAATCCAGCAACCATTTTACTGGCTCCCGCTTGAATTTGGAGAGATCCGCGAGATTCGTGGTACTGAAAAAAAAATTGGGTAAAAATAATGTGCATCATACGACCATGGCCAATCTCAAATTACTAGATACGGGAAATACGTCAGGCACTGTCTCGTATTTAAAATGGGGACCTGGTTTTTCACAGGTACAACTAAGACATATTGCACATGTTTAAAAACCTGCTGTAAGCAATGATATTAAAAAACAAGTCACTGGCTGTAAAACAATCTCTAAATGACAGTGAAAACCGTATCAAAATCCGTTGCGTGGTTTAGAAGGGGCAAGCTGCCGAAGATTACAAGAATAGACAACGATATCGACTTTGTTTTATATTATGTAATAGTATTTTATGCAACTGTTGCATAATAAGGGGTCTTAAAACACGAGTGTGGTTTTATGAAACGAGCGTCAGCGAGTTTCATAATAGGATCACAAGAGTGTTTTAAGACCTAATTATGTACAGTTGCATACATTACTTTATCTACACACATATCATAAGTACTCTATGATGGGTTCAGAAGCCATAGGGCAATGATCTGCATTGCTACTAGCTACTAGTGCTAGGTACCTATTAAATATCTATAGCACAGTGCACATTAAAATAATGTAATAAAAAATGAATTTGAACAAAAATATAGAAACAAATTAGAAAAATTCTCATAATAATATTGGTTGTTATAATGCTGGTCATTGCCTACGGTTTCTGAACGCATTATAGAGCATTTATGATATACGTGTCGATAAAAGATCATTGCGATAGATTTGGACATAGAATTCTTTAAAAATTCTATTACCTACTTTTATTTAAATATAAACTGAGTTTTACAAACACTGACGCTACTTTGTTTCGTGTGAATCCTAAAATACAAATATTATCAAATCTACGAAGAATTCGCGATTTTCACACATATTTATAAAGTTAAGAATAAGAATAAGAATCGTTTATTTGTAAAACATAGGTAAGTGTACAAAGTTATCGGGACTTTAACGCGATAAAAATATATTGTTAATTTACCTAGACGTTGCGGCCGTGTTTGAACGGCACTCTCCGTGGTCTACTCGTGACCACGGCCGTCGGCTTCCTAGTACTAAGAGTCTGTGAGCTTAGCTGCTTACCGACGGACGGACATGGCAAAACTATATGACTTCGGTTACACGCTAATTCTGGCTTCAATTCAGTCCATCATTCCGGTATAGTTTTGACTGATGCCAGAATGATGACAAATGGACACGGTTACGATCAGTTCAGACTGACACGATACGAGACAGATTACACGGTAATTCTCTCGTCATTCTGACCAGAATGATGGACTGAACTGACGACAGAATGAGCGTGTAACCGACGTCTAAGGGTTTCGAAGAGACACCGGACCCCTATAAAGAAGAAGGTTGGTTAGTGATCTAGCAGGAACAAGGGGGCCTCTTGGAACTTGCGAGAGTGCCCACTGGAAGGGTCCCGAGCTACCTTTCTCGATTATTTTTACATCAAAAACAGTCGCCCCGCGGCCATGTTTGTTACTTAGCGGTTTAAAGGCAAAAGAATACCTTTTTATTCCACTTAAATGGTTAATTGCTTAGCCGACGTTGCGAACAGAGATTCGTATGTTTACTGGGATTAATTTAATACTTGAGTGGGCATAAATGTTTACTGAATATTAATGCTTCATTCGGGTAGAACGTTCTTTGTTTTCGGCATGAAAGTACGTAGCATCTCGTTTTTCGGGCTACCTCTGTTTTTTGGCTAAATTTTAACGTCTTTGTATTTGCGTCTAGTCCTACTAGTACCTATAACTTGCCCCAATTAGGCACGGGTGCGATTTGTTTCTGAGAATCAATTACAATGTATTTTACGTCAAATACTTCCATAAAAAAATCTAAATTGAAGTGAAAACCGTACCAATTTGCGGGTGGTAGGACCTTGTGCAAGGTCCGGATCGCTACCACCGTCTTGCTCGCTAATCCTGCCGCTAAGCAGCAATGCTTACATTGTTGTGTTCCGGCATGGAGAGCAAGACAGCCGGTGTAATTACTGGCACAAGAGGTATTCCATCTTAGCCCTCTGGATTGGCAACGCATCTGCAATCTCTTTGGTGTTGCGGGTGTCTATAGGCGGTGGTGATCACTTAACATCAGATGACCCTCTTGCTTGTTTGCCTTCCTATTTCATAAAAAAAAAATCCATTGCGTTGTTCAGAAAGAGTAGGGGCTATCATCATCATAATCATAATCTAGTACCTAAGAGGTGTTTGACAGACTGTAGGTACACATTCAGGAAGACCTAAACCTATTTATTTGACCGTGTGTTTATTTGAAATTATGAGCTATCTATACGTTCACGACGTCAAGATGAATATAAAAACGAAATTGTTAAACCATATGAACAATTTGCGAAGGGGCGGTGGGCCCCATAACCTGTTATTAAACATTTCATCCTAATTGAATGTACTTATCCGGGGCAGGTCACAGTACTATATAATAGAACACGACACAGATACAAAACGCTGTCGAACCGACCATTGAATTAAAATACCGCAACTCTTACCTCTTGAACCGCTACCCCCCTGTCTGGTGGCAGGGGGGTTCCACTCCGCACTGTAGGTGCACTCGCCGCATTACCTATGGCATAGGTTAATCGCAGTAGGTTGCCGGCTTGCCGCGCGCGCTCCCGCTGACTCTGTGTTGCGCGTTGTGATAGTATTACAGTAAGCAGCCCAACCCTAGCGGTGCGCCAGGGCATTGCGGGTGGAAGGCGGGCGCGGGCGGCGCCTTTTTTTTGACGCGTGCCGCCTGGTGAATGTTTATGAAGTAATACGAACTTTTGAGACCTGATCATAAAGTTGGAATTCGTTTAATGGTGGTCGAAAAAGAAAGAGAAGTTTCTGTACGTTAGTACTATTATTTATTCTGTGCTCGTGGTGTGCATTGACTCAACTTCACGCAACGAAGCACAAGTGATGTGCCATCTCAACATAAAATATCATACATTACCACCGACGTGTGTACGCCCGTGTCTACGCGGCGAGCTGCAGCCGTGTTGCATATGTTGCAGGCGTCTTGTATGACCCAGTCTTAATTCTTATGAAGCGAAAAATTTATCTCTTTAGGTGTAAATAACTCTAGAACAAAGGAATAGCGATTGCCCTGAAGAGTTTGATAAGTTCAAGAATTTCTCATCGTTACTATTCGTTAAAATATCAAGTAAACCTAGGTATCATAAATAGTCGTAATCTAGATGTTTTGTGACTACAAGAGCTGTTATACTGAAAATCCTGTCACAATTGGCCATAGAACAATAAAAATAATTTGATTAATCGCTTCGATATGGCTAATTATGAGCATAATCCGTGTGTCTTATCACAACGACTTAAAGACTACATACCGCAACGATATTATATCGAAGGAACAAATTGGACGTGGCTCGCGCACGCGTATTCAAAATATACACATCTCTTTTCCGCTTACGAAGTTACGGTTAGAAAAAGGGAGGTAAAAGAAAGTTATAGTGACACGCGTGAAACACGTCTCATGCAACTCATAATAGAAGTGTACAAGATGTTTTTAAATTAGTCGCGTTATACAATCGAAAACTTCTATAATGACTTTAAAATGTTAATGTAATTTTTATTTTACTTGCACAGCTTAAGGTTTATTTTGGTTTGTAGGTGTTTGACGGCTGGTGTCGGTCGCCATTTTCTATAATGGCGGCGAATAGTGCGACATCTATCTCGAATTTAGTGTCATCGTGGACGTGCGTTGCGTGAGGACGTCGCGCGGGATCATTCGTATCATTTATTGTTTGATACATTAACATAGTAAAATGACATCAGAAAGAGTTTTAAACAGCGAACAAATGTTAAATAACACTGTGGAATTCTTATAGAACGCGCGATAGTGACGACGCGTCATATTACAGGACTATTATGTAGTAAAATAATGAATTTCACACGCCGCCGCAGTCTCCGTTCGAATTGTAGTGAACTGTGTTGTGGCATCGATTTTTAGGTGTTATTAATGAAATTACTAAGGTGCTTGTGGGTATATTGTTACATAAACGATCCTGGTTGTTGGGACAGCGGAACGCGAGCTTGCGATTGTAGAAAGCCGAGTAGCGTAGAATCGATAAAGTTAATAAAAAATGCATATTTTCGCTATGGTTCCTTAAAGGAGAGGGCGAATATTATACCGGTTTTATTGCAATATCAAAGTTTTTTTTAAGTTACAACGTGCTCGTGAACTTCGTGATTTTTGTGTGTGAATGTGATGATAGTACTCGAGGTTTTGTTGTGCATTTGAGTTTTTAGTCCATCTATCACAGGTTAGTAAACAAAACACGGTTTAATTTTAAGTTTATTTAAATGCATGCCTGAATGTCATGTTTTCTAAGTCTATTTTGTAACACCTAACACGTCCCTATTCACCAATTAAAAATAAAAACAACACAGTACTGCCAACATTAAGTCATCAAATACGAACAAAAAAAAGCTTCTTTTAATCGGCGTATAAATAATAGTTATGAACAGCCAGTGATAATCGACGTGTTTCGTGCTTGTGTTTATAAAATAATGAATGACGCCATTGTCACAAAACATGAAATGTCGTGTCCAAAATACAACAATAAAATAGATAAACACAATGGTAGGTATCAAATCGCGTGAATATTCTTTATTATCGCGACTTAACATCTCCCTATTGTGCTGTGACATTTTGACGCAGAAAAAAACGCTGCTACTTTTTATAATCTGTTAAGGCCGCGATGGGGTTTTTATGGTGCCAATGTTGTAATCAAACATGATATTATCATTTTTCAAATATTTGTAAGTGAAATCTTTGTGATTCTTCGCTATTTCAACCGACCGAGAATAGCCAGGACCTGTCTCTAACCTGAGTAGCTGAACAGGTTTTGTATGCAACATATTGAATTACATTCCATACAGCTTAGACTGTGGCCTTTATAAAGAACCTTTTATACCTTTGCCCTTTGAAAAAGTAATTTGATGCCATGTTTAAAAGCATAAATTAATGAATGTCATTCATTTCTTTGGTCTTAAATCTTAGTTCAGTGGTCCTCTTTAAAAAAAACATTATTCTTAATATTCCTTAGTTTGAGATCAGCATCAAGCAGTTTCTGTTCTGTTTATTCTATGCCTTATTAAGAAATATCAAGAAATAGACTTTGTGAAGTTTTGTTATTAATGCCTGATTAAATTTATAAAACGCTCAATGAAAACTTTTTCTCAATAAATATTATCTTCTGTCTGTTACTGTGGTTTTCATAGAGGGTCATTGTGTAGAACAGAATTCATTATGTAGGTTTTTCTACCCTGTAAAGCCTGTAAAGTTTGAAAAAAAGAAAATATATATATTTGATAAATTTAGATATTCAAATACATACATAAACCTGACCATATCCGAAACAATATTGCAAAATTTTACTGTAAAGAAATGGATAAACAAATATCTTAGGACAATTTAGATTGATTGATCGCCTACTTAGTCCCAAATTAACTTGCTTTAACAGTCAGCCTCAGATAAGGTGACCTGTATTTTACAGGACGTCCCATTATTCAGCTATCATTTTTGCAGTGTCCTGTATTTTAATAAGACAAATACACGACCATACCATACCATAAACACATTGTTGTGTATTTTTTACATGAATCCTTTCAATTTAGATCACATGTCCTTAAAAAAAAATTAAATGAGCGTACAGGATTGGTCACCCTAGCTTCAAAAGTAGCTAAAGAATTGGTCAAGTAACCTTGTCATAGTGACATGGAATGAGAGTGGCTCAAAATCACATAGGTCACTTGTTGATTGTACAAGTTGATGGATATATCTGTCATTGGTGTTGAATCTATAGTGATAGATGTATCCGTCATTGGCTTTGAACAGTTTGAACCTATAATATTGAAGGGATATATATCTTTAGCTTTGTACCTATAGTATTATCAAACCGCGATTAGAATACTTGGAGTGTAACGTCAGCCCACTATCATTTCATACATATAGGAATGAAGCTTGTCGCAAGTCTATGAAAAGACAGTGTGCTGACATTACTCTCCAATTGTGTTCTAATTGCGGTTTGATAATAGTGAAGGGATAGATATATCCATCAATGTTATTGAACCTATAGTGACGGATATATCTGTCATTGGTGTTGGACCTATAGTGATGGATATATCCATCATTGGTGTTTGACCTGTAGCAATGGATGTATCCCACATTGGTGTTGAAAAGGTTATACTGAAATTATAGGAATATATGGAAATTAAATTAAAAGCTTGATGACCTTTTAATTTTTAATTATGGCATGTAGAAGTTGCAAGTTTGGGTCTTGTCATATGATCAAGATTATCCATTGTATTTTCATCTGTTGTTTAACTTTACTAATGTTTTGTTACTTAAAGAATACATTAAAAATAACAGTGTAGAGATATTTTGGATTCATACTAAATACAACTGTTATATACAAATAATACACCGCTCCAGTTACGGGCAGAAAGACAGTCAACTAAATAAGTCTATAAAGGTTCCGTTTTACCTTTTGAAGTACGGAACCCTTCGAAGTGGAGAAAAAATTTGGTTACAAAAAAAAACATAAAAATAAATAATTCACTTACTTAATGCAAAATAATGGTAGCAAAAAACAAAGGACAGCAGACTATTTAATTAAAAGGATTTAACCACAGTGATGATTAGAAAAGCAGAGTTATAATCAATGGAATTAAATAATTACGAATTATTTTGATTTCAACTTGACTTAACAACCAACAGAAATGAAATAAATTGTATATAGGTAGGTAGATAAATATATAGTTTAAATACATCCCATGAATCCCGAATCTTGGATGTTATGTAATGTATTTGAATATGTATTTATTTTATCTATATAAGCAATATAACACAATTTAATTTGTTTTATCTTCACACATATCATTAGTGCTCTATAATGCGTTCAGAAACCGTAGGAAATGACCAGCATTACTACAACCAATTTTATTATGAGAACTTTCTTGTCTGTGGCAGTAGGTAAATCTGTATTTTAATGGTCATTCATTACAGTACCGATTTCTGTAAATTTATGAGTTTAAATTTGGTACAGCTGTCAAAACTTAATTCGGTCTTTATTCTAGATTCTAGTATCCTTAGATATTAAAACAGTTATCGACAGAAAACGTCAATTCAGTATGTTTTTTTTATATAAGCTCACGACATTTAATCTCGAGTGAGATGAGAATAGGGATTTCATTCGCTTGTCTATGGTTTAAAAAAACGTTCGTCTTGACGGATGGATCGAATTGCCGCCATTACTGTTGTCATTCGTTTGTTGGTTTTTCGCTGTTACGGTTTTTTGCACTTATGATATGTGTGTAGATAAAGTAATGTATGCAACTTTATATAATTAGGTCTTTAAACACTTGTGTGATCCTATTATGAAACTCGCTGACGCTCGTTTCATAAAACCACACTCGTGTTTTAAGGCCTCTCATTATATAGCAGTTGCATAGAATACTATTAATTGTTTTATTTCAATAACCTACATTATTAAATGTAATTTGAATTAGTTACCATACTCCAGTAGGGTCATTGCCTGAACTGGTTAATGCGAAAAACAAACATGTAAAATGTAAATGCCGAGTTTGCAAAGAATAAATGAATACGAATAAGTAGGTATTATGCAATTATCAACTGTACCACAGAATAAATAAGAATACGAATAAAGAATTCTCTCGTCGGCCACAAACGGCCTTTAAGTCCTACTCTATGCTTCTTAGTTTGTCGTATGACATCACTAGATGTGTTTGCTTTATGTTGGTAGCATCGTTAGCTCCACAGATACTGTACAGATTACGCTTCTCAATATTTTTTCTTGTTGATAATGATCAAGAAACCCTGTTGTATTTTTTTTTTTGGTAAGGGAGTTCCGAACTTCCGACTTTTAAAACGTAGTGGTTATATTCTATTTGGTATACCTCGTATTCATTCGTACGCACGGCAAGCTGATGGGCAATAGAATTTCGTTCGAAAAAGAAAAAAAAAATTTTTTTTTTACTAGTTTTCCAATGTTTTTCTGATGTTTTTCCTAATCTAAAATATCCACTATGAAATAAAGATAATCATACCGAAATAAAATCTACATTTATTCTTTAACGATTAAAAACACCTATTACACATTGGAAATGATGAAATCTGAAGAAAATACTAAATACTCCTGTCTTTATTAAATAGTTTTATGTTAATAAACCGTGGTTTCATTTAATTTTACACTAAACAATATTTTCCATTTATTTATTTTTTCAAAAATTAACTGAAAAATTTCCATGATTTGAAAATTTTCGGAATATTACCCATCAACAAACTGGAACAAATTACCTTGTTACTTCGCGAAACCAGTGGCGGGCTCGTGCGTACACTGGTTTCGCGGAGTAGCAAGGTAATTTGTTCCAGTTTGTTGATATGGACCTCCGCAAAGTAACGCCTGAATCTATTAATTATATTACCCATCACCAGCGGTAACTCAATGCGGCGGCCCCAGTGCTGTGGTGTACTGAACGACTAGCTTCCCGAATTATTCGCGAAATGCGCTACGGACTGCACCCACTCGTCAATCCGGAAGTGAAATGAAATGTTACCTAGAATGGGTGAAATGAAACAGGATGCGAAGCTAATGCATTTGGAAACCGGATCTCTGCTAATGCGTTACGGGTTCGTTCCTGGATGCGGCGTTGTTTTTTAATTCTATTATTAGTTTAGCCTTTACAAAATGCTATCGGCTATCGCCATGCCAAATACAAAAGCACAGTATACATTTGAGCAGTAAGGAATCTACGTACAAACGCTCGAAACCGGCGCACTCACACAGACGCACGCTCAACATGGCCGCTAAGGGGTTTCCACGGTCCGTCAGTCGCGGCTGCCGCGTCGAGACGGGTGGACGCGCTTTGCGTTTATCGTTATTGCGCCCGAGACAGTGCGCGAAACTTTAAGAGGACAACCCTAACGCTCCACCGGAGCGTAGGCATCTATCTCACCAACTAGGCCTAGTTTCGGTTCTGCTTCATTTATATTCTGTGACAAAAGTCTTCAACGCTAATCTTTTTTTAGGGTTCCGTACTCAAACTGGAAACCCTTATATTACCTAGAGACATTCGGGGTTCAATGTACAGCAGGGGAAATATATTCACGTACCACCTTAGAACCCTATCGCAATGACGCGACGCGCTAAACGCCAGGCAATGTCATACAAATGTCATGCGTATGTCTCTTCGACTAGGTTCCACGGGGTGGTACGTGTTTCAATTTCCTTGACTGTACATAAAAACCTTCTCTGAATAACACTGAAAACCGTATCAAAATCTCCTGCGTGCTTTAGGAGGAGAAAGGCGGCCGAAGATACACTATAAAAATTTAGGACAGACAGGAAAAAAATGTGACTTTATATGCTTAAAGACGCACTACCAACAAAATATATATGGCGAGAGCCTTTATTTATTTATTTAAACTTTATTGCACAAAAAATACAATATGTACCGATGGCAGACTTAATGCTCTAAGGCACTCTCTGCCAGTCAACTTTTGGGCATAATCAGAAAAGTTGTGTGCGGTGAAGCGGTTTAGCTGATGCGGCAGTGAAGTTTAAGATTAGTTCTATGATCAGATAAAAAACAGCTTGTTACTACATGATCTGGAATGTTTGATTCTATTTAACCATCACGTCAGGGGGGTTCCACTCCGCACTTTAGGTACGCTCGACCGCCTTGCCTATGGCACAGGCAAATCGCAGTAGGCTGTCGGCTTGCCGCGCGCCTGCTCGCTCGCCCCCGCCGTGTCAGTGTAATTAAAAACGAATGCCGCGCAACCCTAGCGTATCGCCGGGAGTAGCGGGGGGAAGACGGGCGCGGGCGGCGCGTTCATTTTGACTCGCACCGCCTGGCGCATGATGTATGAAGTAATACGAACTTTTTGAGCGTGCTTATAAAGCTGGAATTCGTTTAATCACGGTCGTAAAAGAAAAGTTTCTGTACTATTATTTATTCTGTGATCACGTTGTAATCGTGTAGGTAGAGGGTACGGGAAAACACTTGTAATTCAGTAATTCGGCCCGTCAAAACCCATGTCAGCACTGACGTCGTGCTGAAAGTCGTTTGGTGTCATACTGGTAGTTTACGTTTACGTTTCATGTTAATTTAGTATGTGACGGGCCAAGCCTTTGACACGCTTGCTTTGTGTTCCACGGGATTAACTCTGAAATGAGCATATTGGTGGTAACTAGTGTCCGACCGAAATTTCGGTTTCGGTTTCGGTTTCGGCCAGTTTCGGCCAAAAAATCAAGTTTCGGCCCGAGTTTCGGTTTCGGCCAAAAACGGCCGAACCTTTCGGCCGCGCCGAAACTTACAACATCGTACCTTCGTGTCGCGCTCGGCTAACATCGGGCGCGCTCGGCACGGCTGGCAATATGGCGTCGCTCGCCTGACTCCGCCGGCAACTACACTTGGCGTCAAAAAAATCGACCTTTTGTAATTTTGACTTTAAGGGAATATAGCTCTTAACTAATTTATTGTACCCTATCAGTATTAGTATCATTTGAAAGCACAATTAATGACCTTTAAAAACAAGGATCGTTCTTTGCCATAATAACAATGACCACGAAATGTTGGCGTCTTAAAAAAAAAGTGCTGAAATACTCATTAGTGGGATCACTAATTGTGCCACCCCGGAGGACGTCGGTGAGCGTCTCTACAATCAGGAGAAGGCTACGAGAGAAAAAAATGCTGCCCCGTAGGGCTGCTACGGGCCCGCAATTGACAGCAGAGCATAGGCGAATCAGACTTCAGTTTGCCCGAGACCACGTGGATTGGACGTTTGACCAATGGAAGTCTGTCCTCTTCTCCGACGAGACGAGAGTGTGCCTTTTCTGCAATGATAGGCGTAGAAGAGTGTACTGGAGGCAGGGGGAACGGTTCTCATAAGTCTGCATTGAAGAGACCGTCAGTTACCGAGGAAGATCCTGCATGTTTTGGGGCGGTATTTCAACCCAGGGCAAAACCGACCTTGTGTGCGTCACCCGCACTGGAGGTGGACGTGGCCAGGGGTCCCTGAATGCTCATCGCTACATCACAGAGATCCTGGACGACCATGTGGTCCCATATGCTGGTTTTGTCGGGCCTGAATTCACATTTATGCACGACAACGCCCGCTGCCACACGGCGTTGATCGTTCGGGACTATCTGGATCAGGTTGGGATCTCTGTGATGCAGTGGCCAGCGAGAAGTCCTGACCTGAATCCCATAAAGCACCTTTGGGATGACCTGAAACGGCGGGTGAGATCTCGTGATACTGCCCCTGCCACCATTGAACAGCAGCTTCGGGACGCCGTCATCGAGGAGTGGAATGACATCCCTCAAGAACGTGTCGTGACATTAGTGAGGTCAATGAAGGATCGCATGGAGGCTGTAATTAGGGCTAGTAGAGGCAACACTAGGTTTTAAGTTTAGTTTTATGAATTTCCTGATTTTGGGTTTCCTGAGCAAAAGGGTCTTGACAAACGGACTATTCTGTAAGGGTTCCTTTGGAGATGATGATGAGTTTAGTTAAAACGGAAAATGTTAAAATAAAAATAAAAGTTTAAAAACTGTTACCCGACTACGGAAAAAAGTAAAAAATAAGTTATAATTGATCACTATAATTGTTCTATAGATTAAGGCAAGTCTTATGATGTGTTAGACATTACTGTTAATTAACTTTTGTGTAAGTCTTCTGGCAGTGTCCCATTAATAGCGTAGCGTGCGTATTTGCTGTACTTGATAGTTGTAGTTGACGTACGACCAAGGCATTGGATTTGAATTATTACGCTATTAATGGGACACTGCCAGAAGACTTAAACAAAAGTTAATTAACAGTACTGTCTAACACATCATAAGACATGCCTTAATCTATAGGACAATTATAGTGATCAATTATAACTTCTTTTTTACTTTTTAGTTTTTTCCGTAGTCGGGTAACAGTTTTTAAACTTTTATTTTTATACCACCATAAAAAAATCGCTAACTTTGTGCTACAAATAAATAATGTATTTTTTTCACTTTATAGGGTAGTTAAATTTTCAAACAGAACCTCTGTAACTGTGCTGAAATTTCATTGTGATAAATCTTTGAAAGTAGAAACCTGTAATTATAGGTCGGCGAGATATTAATTTTAGCAAAAAACGGGCTTACTAACATTTTTCGACTGTTTAAGGACTTTTTTTTTATAAAAGGTTCGGTTTCGGTTTCGGTTTCGGCCGAAACTACAATGAAACCGAACCTTCGGTTTCGGTTTCGGTTTCGGCAAAATAACATGTTTCGGTCGGTCACTAGTGGTAACATGTTTCCTTCCAGGAACACTGGGGCTACGTTTCTAGCGAGACAGCTTGCGTGGGCCTTGAAAAAGGCCACAGAAGGTGCCTGTGGCACAGAATAAATAGTACAAACGTACAGACAGAAACTTCTCTTTTTCGACCTTTTAGCTAGTTTGCGGTGTCTGGTGTTCCTTGAATAAGTTTGTATTTTAAGTAGTTTTTTAGGGTTCCGTACCTCAAAAGGAAAAACGGAACCCTTATAGGATTACTTAGTTGTCCGTCTATCTGTCTGTCTGTCAAGACAATTTTTCTCAAGAACGAGTCGAGGTATTGATTTGAAATTAATACCAAATACTCAAATCTGTAGTCTATTGGAGCCGTGAAAAAAATCAAACTTCTAAGTCAACGCAATCAAATATACGGCCGTTTATGTCGCATGTTTCATACATTCGCGAGGCACTTGAAAACCTATGGGGTACTTCCCGTTGACCTAGAACTATGAAATATATAAAAAGAAACTCATTGGCCACTGACACAATTGAGGAAGGAAAACGGGGAATTTGAATGAAAAATCAAAAACTATAACCGGTTCACCCCTATCTCGTACAGATAATTAACTTAACTATTGGACGCGCGATTTAACTTGTAGGTACAATCAGCTCCGTTACACCACTAATAAGGCGAGATTGTACCAAATTACAGCAATTACGGTCGACTGTAGCCTGGCTTCCCATTATAGAATTATGCTCTTGCAACCAGTCTTGCTGGGGTAGCAAAATGGGGCTCAAAATATTGTTTTTTTTTTTAATATATATATATAACATAGGAAGGCAAAGACTATATCTTGGACAAGGATGTTTGGAAATGATCCCGATTTGTATTGGCGATCCCTGGCTCCAAAGATTGTACACCTGCTGTGTTAAATTGTTCAATTGTAATTTTTTTTATATTTAAGATGTAAAATAACATTGTAATTTTGATTTATTTCAAAAATTACACCTCGTTGAGTTTTTTGCCGGTATCTTCTCATAAGAGGTTTTTCCGAACCGGTGGGAAATTTTTTGACGTTCATAAGTGCTACCTGTAAGCCTAATCTGAATAAAATATTTTGACTTTGACTTTGAAACGAGCAAGTGGGTCACCTGATGGTAAGTGATCACCACCGCCTATAAACACCCGCAGCACCAAGGAGACAGCAGATGCGTCCAACCCAGAGGGCTAAGATGGAATACCTCTTGTGCCACTAATTGCACCGGCTGTCTTGCTCTCCAAGCCGGAACACAACAGTGCAAGTACTGCTGCTTAGCGGCAGGATTAGCGAGCAAGATGGTGTTGGCAATCCGGATGGACCTTGCAAAAGGGCCTACCACCCGCTAAATTTAATTTATATAAAACATTCGTAAGCAAGATTTAATAAATTACCACTACAGCCTCATTTTAGGGTTCCGTACCAAGAGGGTAAAACAAGACCTTATTAGTTTATTACTAAGACTCCGCAGTCTGTCCTTCCGTCCGTCCGTCTCATGAACCGTGATAGACAGTTGAAATTTTCACAGATGATGTATTTCTGTTGCCGCTATAACAACAAATACTAAAAAAAAACAGAATAAAATATATTTGAAGAGGGCTCCCATACAACAGACATGATTTTTTGCTGTTTTTATAGATAATGGTACGGAACCCTTCGTGCGCGAGTCCGATTCGCACTTGGCCGGGTTTTACTCGTATGTTCCGGTATCTCTCTTTTTTTTATGAAATAGGAAGGCAAACAAGCTAGTGGGTCACCTGATGGAAAGTGATCACCACCGCTTATAAACACCCGCAACACCAAGAAGTTTACAGATGCGTTGCCAACCCAGAGGGCTAAGATGGAATACGTCTTGTGCCAGGAATTGCACCGGCTGTCATGCTCTCTACGCCGGAACACAACAGTGCAAGCATTGCTATTTAGCGGCAGGATTAGCGAGCAAGATGGTGGTAGCGATCCGGACGGACCTTGCACAAGGTCCTACCACCCGCATCCTTATTTATTAGATCACTGTCAATTACAAGATGGTTACCTTAAATTATTTTTCTTTCTTAGTTGTTCATTTTGTGATTTCATCTTTTGATCCATTTATAAATAGATACGGTATAATTTACAAATATCTCACACAGTTGGGTACTTATGAAGTCGAGCCCGTCCCAAAGGGTTATCCTATATTTTAAATACCCAAGAGGTAACCTTTCCTAACTTTAAACAGTATAATGTTACAATAAAGGTGTGCGTCCACTGAAGCGGACCGAGCGCCTGTTATGATAGGACCCTTGGAAATATCCGTTGTCTCCGCCGGGCGTTCTAAATTTGAAATTCTTCGCAATGGCATAATGCCAAAACGAACAAGCCAAACGAGCAAGTGGGTCACCTGATGGTAAGTAATCACTTTCCGGATCACCGAGGAGATTGCAGATGCGTTGCAAACCCAACGGCTAAGATGGCATACTTACTGCCAGTAATTTTACCTGCTGTCTTGCTCTCCACGCCGAAACACAACTGGATTAGCGAGTAAGGTGGTGGTAGCGATACGGATGGACCGTGCATAAGGTCCTGCCATCTGCTAAATTGCTAAGCGCCAGGCAAGAGCATGTCGGACTATTCTTAGAATAGCGTTTCGGAGCAATTAAATGTAAATAAATTTTTAGTAAAAAAATTACTTTATTGTAGTAAAAAAGTTTATATTTACGTAGTTTACTTACTAAACACAAAATCATGATTTCTGTTTTGTAGTATTTTTTCAAAAACACTACGAAAAACAAGGTTAAGTTAAATTTTTGGAACCGAAATTTCTTTCGATTTTATTTTTAAATGTTTTAACATTCAAATTATTAAATTAAAATTGTAATGACAATGAACACAAAGAAAAATTAGGGCAATGGCAGGACTTGAACCTGCAACATCAGTATTCTGTGCCTTGCGTTTGCCGTTTTCGCCACACTGCCTCTTAAGATTTGTATTTTCGCTAAATAGGCCAAAACTTATCCAGGCACTGATATCGACTTAAAAAAATGAAATATAGACCCATAATTGCTGTCTACAATATATATATTTGTGAACCTATACTTGCCTCTCTGAAAAGTTCTCGAATGGCGGCCGCGTATTGGCAAGCGCAGCGTAGGACGACCAGCCACAAGATGGTCCGATGACCTCATACAGGTGGCAGGAAGGCGCTGGTTACATGCTGCTTCCAACCGGCCACTTTGGAAATCCATGGAGGAGGCCTATGTCCAACAGTGGACTTCTTGTGGCTGAGATGATGATGATGATGATACTTGCCTCTGACAATTGGTTGCTGAATTCCAAGATACTGACTCGAAGAGGTACCTTAACAGGTAAGGTACATTAACTTTGCAGCTGTAAATTTGTAGTATAACTTAATAAATTATAGTACAAGTAGAGACGTTTTACTTCGAACAAAAACGCCGTTTAGGTATGAAAAACGTCCTACTGTACGCCTCTCAGTCTATCGTATAATTCGTATTCATTCACACGCGCGGCAACCCTATTGCGGAGGCCCCAGTGCTGCGGTGAGCCGGTATTCTTGTAGCTTCGCGAAGTGAGCCGCACCACAAAACTAAAAAGTGCTACAGCTTAACTTATTTGTATTTTTTTTAATTTTTCGAATTAATATTAAAATGCTATATAATGAATGACAACACAAAGAAAAATTAGGGTAATGGCAGGACTCGCATCTGCAACATCAGCATTACGTGCTTTGCGTTTTCCAGTTTCGCCACATTACCGCTACCATACCCTGCGAATTTTTCAATGTACTTCTTCTTTTTACTGTCATTACATTATTGATTTTTGTTTTGGGAAAACTACCCCCGGTGTCATCTATGAGAAACTTAATCAAGTTATCTCATTCAACTTGGTCATTTATGATCGCCCGTTAGCTGACGAGAGATGAGGCCATTTGTTGTAATTTTTGTGGTACAGGGGGTTGGAACTGGTAGTGTCACTTAATCTGAACCAGTGCACATCGACCCTTAGTGGTAACGTCGGCAGTAAACGACGAAGGGCTTGTTTGTCTGTCTCTACTTTGTACACTAAATGTAACGTACGTTTTAATTTTTAATTTATTCCTGTTTAATTAGGAGCGTGTTGACAGTTTTCTAACACAACCACAGAATAAATAATAGTACAGAATCTTCTCTTTTACGACCGCGATTAAACGAATTCCAACTTCAATAACACGCTCAAAAAGGTCGTATTACTTCATACACCATGCGCCAGGCGGAGCGAGTCGAAAGGAACGCGCCGCCCGCGTTCGCCTTCCCCCCGCAACTCCCGGCGACACGCTAGGGTTGCGTTGCATTTGATTCCAATTACACTGACACGGCGGGGGCGAGCGAGCGGGCGCGCGGCAAACCGACAACCTACTGCGATTTGCCTACTCTGTAGGCAAGGCGGCCCGCGGTGAGAAGTGAAACCTCTAAGAAGCTAGTTGAAGCCGTGACGCATTCGGAACGTGTACGCGACCGACGTGGTTCGGTCTTAAGGCGACAGGGAGTAACGGGGCCGGTGTTAAAAACCTAAATCTGTGAACCCCATTAAGTATTCCACTGATACGCAGCGTGTTTCACTATAGGCTATTATCCATCGTAATAGATAGGACGCATGTGCGTGCATGAAATGGCGTATAAAACGTTTATGGCTTATATACTTAACGGCTGGATTTATGGGCGCAGACGGGCATTGTCGCCGTAAGCAGTTGGAGCATAAAGTGCGCTTTGGCCGAGTTTCGGCTACTTGCGTCTATCGATCGAATTATGGTTACACAAGGTTTTACCCTGGTGTCTGAAATCGAGAGTGTATGATCAATGTGTGTTACCAGTTACCAGTGATGACTTATGGCACTGAAACGTGGCCGCTTACTATGGGCCTTATAAGAAAGCTCAAAGTCAGGCAACGTGCTATGGAGAGGGCTCCCCATACAAACGGCGATAACGTTTTTCACCCTCTAAACCTTAAGCTATGGCAATGATTTTTTGTTATGTTGTCATTATGTCTTAGAGCTAGGTTTGTATTTTGTGATTTTTTTAGATATTCTTCATAGATTTGACAATATTTGCATTTTAGGAGTTTCATACAAAACACAAAAACGTCAATATATTTGAAACTATTAAGAATATTTAAAAAAATCAAAACATACAAACCTAGTTCTAGGGCATAATGATAACATTTAAAAAAATCATGGCTATAGGTTAAGGTTTAGAGGGTGCAAAACGTTATCGCTGTTTGTAATGGAGAGCGGTGGGTTCACACTCTTAAGTGAGAATGGTTGCTAACCAACTTTAAATCGTTATAAATCCGAAACGGCCATTCAAAATGAAAAATGATATGAGAAACCTAAAAATGATTTTCAAATACCTATCCAATGATACCCCACTCAATATAATTCGTCGACTTTCATTTTTTTCTTTTTAACAATATGGCGTGCGGTGGTCGCCATATTGAATTTTGATTATCGTCATGTCTTTAGTGACACTCGTAAGATTAAGACGAATCGATTGACGTAAAAATCATCATAATCAGCCCCAGCGTTCGGTCTCTAGGTTGCCACAAAGGAACAAACATACATACATATATATGCTGATAAACGCATTACCCTCCTTTGCGTCGCGCAGTCAGGTAAAATGGAATGTATGTTACTGGTATAACGAACGAAGTATACAGAGATTCCTGCCCTAACGTTGTGTCATTCTTAAACACTGTTTAGAAAAATAACGTAAAGCCGCAGAACAGACCCTTGCGGTAACCGAAAACCGTCGCGTGACCTCGTGACCTTTTCTTTTTTTTAAACCGGTGTAAGCAGAAAAAAATCGCGCCGCCGCTCAGAGCGAGTCAAGTGGCATAGGGTGGGGATGCATGGGAATCCTTAACTAACTTATCGATACATTTTGTATTGAATTTGCTGCGTAGTTTTTGAGATGCGATATTGTTGAATCCAATGTTGATGTTTATCGTAATTATAAATAAATACATTATTTATTTCAGACTAATTGTCCAGACATGGTTAGTTATACAGTAGTGCTTATAACTAGTGTTAGTTAAATAAATAAAATTAAATAATAGTATTGTTATTGTTGTTGTTAATTGTTTGTTGTATTGTTGTTATAATATTGTTACTTATTTAAATTAAAACTAAATAAAGGTAGCGTAAAAGGTTACTTAAGAGGAAACACCAAGGCCTAGAGAATTGAAAAATAGGTATTTGTAAAATCTATTGCTGCCTCCATCTATCAAGCCTCCCCCCGCAGAGTGCAATAGAGACAGCCGCAGCTTGGACTGAAAATACCTATTTAAACTACACAAAATCAACTATTCGTAGACCCCTGATTCCTTCTCCAAAACTTACCAGATTTAACTACTTTTTCATTTAAAATTCAAGAAAGGCTTTGGCAGTGTTCCTATGTTTTTCTTTTTTTATATAATTTAGTAAAATTTTGTTTCTGAATGTATGAACGCAGCCGAAAATCTGGCCAATTTTTTAGGTTTTTGAATGTTCATATCTCATTTAATAATTAATTTATTGAAAAAAGGAAAACATAGGGACATGCAATATAGTGGCCATCGATTTTTTGGAAAAAAAATATTGCTCTACTGGCATTATCCAGAGAGGAAACAGGGGACGACGTTTGTATGGAAAAACGGCCCTTGTGTTTCCTCTTAAAAACTAAACTTAATCTTAATAGAGCCCCCGTGGCATAGTGCCCAAAACATTGGTAGCAATTGCGTATTATATTAAACTTTAAAATGAAACTCTCAGACTAGGCGTCGGCCTAGGGGATGTGTTAGTACTCTTCGTACTAAAAGGTTTAACTTATTTACATTTCCTAAGTAGTTTATCAACGAACGCTCACACGATGCTAGAAAGAAAACATTAGCTCATTTATGCAACATTTTAATGAACGTGCAACCATTATCATATCGGTATGATTTCCCTGTCATGCAGGTGAACTGACCTGTTAAATCTGGGGTAATGGTGAAAATTGTACGTAAATTCAAATTATAAAACAAGAAAAAGAAAACCATTAAACACAAAACGCATTAACCTTTCGTATGCGAAAATTAAAAATCAAACCGACTTCCAGACAAAAATCAAAATTTCACTGCTGAAAATTTTACACTAATCAGTGCCTAAACGTACGAAGGATTAACATTTTAAAAAAATTGACGTAGGTGTCGGAAAGTTCCAAAAAGGGCCCCACTCGGCATGTCGATACCTTAAATTTCCGTAAAGCACAAGCGATTACATGTGCTTCACGCCAATTGAAGTTTACGGTATCGATAATAGTTTCTAGTCTATCGATATGCTTCTTTTATGTATTGTCGACAGCGCCCCGTCCCTAGCCGTTCACCTGTATAATTCCAAGGGCCCCCGAGTGCACTCTGGGCCCTTTACCTCGTGTCTTTCTTTCCGCCGCGTTTAGCGACACAGTGCGGAAGGGTAAACGTCACTCGACGCGAACTGGATCGGGGGTCAAGGAACTATAGTCCGTTCCAGGCATCTGTTTTATTTTACACTAGCGGACTACGACTTCGTTCGCGTGGAATTAGCCTACGTCCGTCAGTGATATTGTAGCTTTCTATTAGTGCAATATTTTTTGAAATCGGTTCAGAAGTTCCAGAGATTACCCCCTACATACAAACATGTGGCAAACAAGCAAGTGGGTCACCTGATGGTAAGTGATCACCACCGCCTATAGACACCCGCAACACCAATAAGATTACAGATGCGTTGCCAACCCAGAGGGCTAAGATGAAATACCTCTTGTGCCAGTAATGTCCCCGGCTGTCTTGCTCTCCACGCCGGAACAACAGTGCGAGCACTGCTGCTTAGCGGCAGGATTAGCGACCAAGAATGTTGGTAGCGATCCGGACGGACCTTGCACAAGGTCCTACGACCCGCAACTCCTAATTGCTCGCTCAAAATTGACTCATAACTGTGTTTTAACTGTTAAACACATCCAGCACAGATATTGCCTTACTCCTGTGGGATATTACGGTTTTTTATAGATATAGCAGCTCTTTTACGAGATCTGATATGAGCCCGACGGAACTCATATGCCTTATATACCGAGTGCAGGCCATCTGAATCGCATCATGGACTCGGTGTTGCCAATTTAGCGACTTTCTCGCTAATCTGGAGTGCGATTTTTGAATCTCACAGGTGAGAAAAGCTCGCCAAAATGGCGGTTTTTCATAGAAATGCGACCATTTTGGTGAGTTGTTTTAAACTTTCGCGACTTTCACACATATTTATAACATTATCGGGACTTAATACCCTCCACTTCAGTCTACTCGTGACCACGGCCTTGAAACATGGCCGAAACGTCGAGGTAAATCAACAATATATTTCTATCGCGCTTAAGTCCCGATAATGTTATAAATACATTTTGGTGAGCTGTAGTCACCTGGTGAGATTCAAGAATTGCATTTGAATCTCACCGGGTAACTAAAGCTCACCAAAATAGACGTTTTTCATAGAGATTCGGCCATTTTGGTGAGCTCTAGTCACCTGGTGAGATTTAAAAATTGCACCCCTGGCGGGTTTTGGGACTACGTTGGCGACGATTTCTGCAAGCGTGAGTTTGCGGGTGGTAGGACCTTGTGCAAGGTCTGTCCGGATCGCTACCACCGTCTTGCTCGCCAATCCCGCCGCTAAGCAGCAGTGCTTGCACTGTTGTGTTCCGGCGTGGAGAGCAAGACAGCCGGTGTAATTACAGGCACAAGAGGTATTCCATCTTAGCCCTCTGGGTTGGCAACGCGTCTGCAAGCTTCTTGGTGTTGCGGGTGTCTATAGGCGGTGGTGATCACTTACCATCAGGTGACCCACTTGCTTGTTTGCCTTCCTATTTCATAAAAAAAAGCGTTTCATACATTTTAGCGACTTCTTACGGCAAGTGCTCCATACAGTCAAGGAAATTAAAACACGTACCACCGTAGAACCTAGTCGAAGAGACATACGCATGACATTTGTATGACATAGCCTGGCGTTTAACGCGTCGCGTCATTGCGATAAGGTTCTAAGGTGGTACGTCATATTTTTCCCTACTGTACCTACATCTAGCGACATTTGGACCCAATTTGGCATGAACTTGAGACTTTGCAACATTTCTAGCGACTTCTACAATGTATGGCAACACTGCATGGAATTCGTTTGCTCTTTCACCCGATGCAGCGTCCAAGCAGGGGGGTTCCACTCCGCACTGTAGGTACGCTCGCCGCATGACCTATGGTAAAGGTTAATCGCAGTAGGTTGCCGGCTTGCCGCGCGCGCGCCCGCTCACTCCGTGTCGCGCGTTGTGATAGCATTATAGTAAGCAGCCCAACCCTAGCGGTGCGCCAGGGCATTGCGGGTGGAAGGCGGCCGCGGGCGGCGTTTGACGCCTGGCGAATGTTTATGAAGTAATACGAACTTTTTGTACCTGATCATAAAGTTGGAATTCGTTTAATGGTGGTCGAAAAAGACAAGTTTCTGTACATTAGTACTATTATTTATTCTGTGGTCCAAGGAAGGTTAGATCAGTGTAATCAATGATTCATAAAGTGGTCAACCGACCCCCAAAACAAGAGATTCCAAAAATTTTAACAACCAAAATAGTCACTGCATAAAAAGTAAATACAAAAAGAAAAGAAAAAAACAAGTCTAGTAGTCTAGAATTCTGTTCAGGCAACTACCTACACTTCTACAGTAATCTACACAACAGACAGACAGAAACTAATAGCAACTTTGTTTTATACTATCTAAAGAAATATAAATAAGAGAAAGATGATGTCAATGCCACCAATAAAGTATGAGATCATGCAAGTCTGCCGTCGACCCCGCAACGCCTAAAGCTTCTATTGTTAACCAATCAACCATTTTTATAGGTGATATAAAAAAAAGTATCAACGCAATTTGAACCTTACGCCGAGATTACATAGGTCAATTGTATCAAATAGTGTTGCCAGTTGTCCCGAAATGCGCGGACGTCCCGATTTCCAGGGATTAGGAGTGCGATTTTTGAATATCACCGGGTGACTAAAGCTCACCAAAATGGCCGTTTTTCATAGAGATTCGGCCATTTTAGTGGGCTTCAGACACCTCGTGAGACGCAAAACTCGCGCGCGCATCTCGCTTACACGACCAAGCTTACAGCCCCCCCCCCCCCCTCCCCTGTTTGGGGTTGTCCGGTATTTTTTCGCGACTCACCTGGCAACCCTAAATGTTGTAAGGGACATGTTTCTTAATGTCCTTTGAGATTTCTAGTATCGATATTTTGGTCGATAAGTTAGAAAACTGTACGTGTCATTGGAAGACAATTATATACCCTCTTGACTTTCTGATAAATGTCATAATGTGATAGATTACAGGATGAAAATTATAAAATAAAAAAGTTGGAAAAACGAATATTACGTTTTTAATTATTTACATTCACTAATGATTGATTTATCGGTATTTTAATTCTGTGTTATTATTAATGTGGTATTTAATAAATCATATTTGTATTGTATTGTTTTGTAATGTGACTAGGCGAGTCGGTCGAGGGCTGCCTCCTTGTACATTCATCAACCAAATAGGTGGTGTGCTAAGCTAAATGGTCGAGCCAAACCGAGTATGTATGCAGCTCGTTTTCTAGAGCTGCGGCCCACATGCGTAATGCAGCTCTACGAAGCTAGCTGGAGCCGTGTTTCATACGCAACGTGTACGCTACCGTTTTAGCCCGGCCTAAAGACCGGCTTGAAATGAGTAGTATCCAAAACCGCCGAATATAATTATATGAAGAGAGGAATGTGTGGACTGTGGAGGAAGCGAGAGAAATATACCAGGCACCAGGGTCGTGGTGAATGACATTCTGTGGTCTCTGCCTACCCCAAAGGGAAACAGACGTTAGCTTATAATAATAATGATTAAATCCAGTTTCATGAAAAAACCCGTTTTATCTTGTAGCAATCGAACCTATTCCGATTTGAAAACCAAATTCACGATTACCTAACCTTAACCTGCTGTCGCGAAATTTGAGTCACTGTGACTGGCAACACTAATAATTGCCTTTAGATTAGGCTGGCCAACTGTTCTGCATTTTACAGGACGTCCCGTTTTACAGCTATCATTTTAGTCGTGTCCTGTATCACCATACCATACGATAAACTTGTTGTATTGTGTTTTTTTCTAAAATCCTGTAATTTTAATTCACATGTACCGTAAAATTAGTACAACGGCACAGAATAAATAATAGCACTAACGTACAGAAATTTCTCTTTTTCGACCACCATTAAACGAATTCCAACTTTATAATCAGGCACATAAAGTTCGTATTACTTCATAAACATTTGCCATTCGGCATGTGTCAAAAGGAAGGCGCCGCCCGCGCCTGCCTTCCACCCGCAATGTCCTGGCGCACCGCTAGGGTTGGGCTGCTTACTGTAATACTGTCACAACGCGCGACACAGTGAGCGGGCGCGCGCGCGGCAAGCCGGCAACCTACTGCGATTAACCTATGCCATAGGTGATGCGGCGAGCGCACCTACAGTGCGGAGTGGAACCCCCCTGACAACGGGTTGGTCACCCTACTTCAGTTAGACTGGAAACTTGAACTAGGAACTTTAAGTACTTGTTTAAGAGCTTGTTTTATACTGCACCAACATTTTTAGTTGGCAAAAACATAATTTGATTCTTATGCGTTGGCGTTTGAGGTTATTTTGTAAACTTGCCTTCCTAGGTGGTAGTAGGATCTTATTTTATTCAATTTGAGAATTTAAACCCGTGCTTATAGAGTTGAGTTTGGGGTTGGATCAATGAAAGGTGTAGCCAGATCTTTATTTTAATTGGTTAGATTGATGGAGGAGCAGTTTTGAATGTTTATTGATATAAATTGTGATGAAGGGGTTTTTTTACTGCTATTCAAAACGTAATCAGATTTGGTTTCGGGTTGAGAGGTTTGAATCGAAACGCATCATCGTTTATAAGCAAAGACTTTTTTTACATATATATAAAATAGGAAGGCAAACAAGCAAGTGGGTAACCTGATGGCAAGAGATCACCACCGCCTTTAGACACCCGCAACACCAAGGAGATTGCATACGAAGCCGAGGGCTAAAGCGAGTTTTTAAATATTTATCGTTACTCCGACGAAAGATTTGTTTAAATTATGACTTCCTAATAAAAAATCCGTCTTCTCTAGAAAACATACAAAACTCAATTGGTGTCTGTTGAAGGAAACATTTGAAATGTTTTCATTTCCCGTGTACATAAAACGATGTGATAGACTGATCAAACGAACGAAACTTCATTGGTTCACAATAATTATAACGTTTCTACCATAACGAAATCAGTTCAAAAGGAAACTGGCAACACATTAATATGAAATAGATATCCGATAGATCAGAGAGAAATTACCACATTAAAATTACTTTTATAATATGGCAACACTGGCAGCACAGAGCTAAGGTGCGTTCTATGCTACCATTTGAAAAAAGCGTAAGGTCCGTTCCAAATTCCAGTCACATAAGATCTTTTGGAATGGCTCGGTAGCGCTGCGTTCCGTTCTTCTCAGAACGCAGTCGTAAATTTAAATTACGAACATAGGCGTGGACACATCAAAGCCGTCTGGGTGGAGAGAAAAAAAAAACAAACAAACATCATGGACGCGGAGTGCGAAGCGGCGATTATTTACTTTCCTGATCTTTATACTGTTGCACGGTGTTTATTGTTGGCTTTATATTTCATTGGGTAAGGTAGAAACAATTCCGTAAATAAATGAAAAAAAAAATACTTTTGCAATACAGCAAGCTACTCTATATACTTTATTAGACACGATTCTGAATCAACAAAGTTGTCGATGTTTTATGGTTCAACATTTTATTGTGCCTAAAAAAATACCCTAAAGTACCTTCCACACAGTGCTTGAAATCGGTCTACCTTTCATTGATTCAAATGCTTTTTTCACGAATAAAATGAATTACTTATTTCTCGGCAGGAACTTTTCGCACAGAGAAATCTACATGACAATGAACAAAACCCTTTCAAAAATTTAAATCCAAAGACAATCGCTTCGTAACTCCACAGACGCGCCGCTAACTCGAAAGGGCGGGAAAAAAAAACAAAATGGCCGACCATAAATCATTTGTTTGACGGACGTCGGAGATGTCGTACCACTTTAATGATTGTCTTTTTCTTTCCTCTTTGACTTTACCGACAGGCTTGACGTTGAAATTGATTTTATTTAACCTTTTTTAAACATTTTGGAATTACCCAGTTTAGCCGTAAAAACGTAATTTCTGTATGAAATAAATAAATATCTTGGGACAATTTACAGCTATTGACCTAGTCCTTAACTTAGCAAAGCTTGTATAGTCGACCAAGAAATTGCTTGACTACTTTTCGACCGTATTAGAAATGAATAGGGTTGAAAATTGGTCAAGCAGTTATTTGGTCGACTATACCATTACTATGGGTATTAACCAACGGAAGTACATACTTTAAGACTATCGTGTACCCGGCGCTTTCCATACAAACGGCGATAACGTTTTCCACCCTCTAAACCTCATGCTGTGGCCGTAATTTTTGGGTTCCGTAGTCTACAACAGGGAACCTTTATGGTTTCGCCATGTCCGTCTGTCCGTCCGCAGCTTAGCTCAGATACTCTTAGTACTAGAAAGCTGTAATTTGCTATGGATATACATATTAGTAACGCGAAAAAAGAGGTAGACTAAAATATTGAAAATAAAATTATGAGGTGAATGGGACACTCAAAGTGCGGATGTTTTTTTCTCTCGCCTACCCAGGGTGGGGTATCGTGGGGTATTGTATATAGTATATATTATGGAACCCTACAATATGCGAGTCTGAATCTCACTTGACCGGTTTTTCTTGTTGTGGCACGGAACCACGGAATTTGCAATAAAGATAACTTGAATAAACCCTAAAAAGATTCATATTGATGTTCAAATTAAAACTAAACATTATTATCTGACCTCGTCATTAAAAAATAACGAATGTTAATGTATGTATCCTAGAAGCGTTTGAACCGGTTTTGATGAGATATTTTTAGGGTAAAACTGGACCCTATTACTAAGACTCCGCTGTCTGTCTGTCACCAGGCTGTATCTCATGAACCGTGATAGTTAGACAGTTGAAATCAAATATTAAAAAAAGAATAAAATAAATATTTAAGGGGGCTCCCATACAACAGGTATGATTTTTTAGCCGTTGTTATAGATAATGGCACGGAACCCTCCGTGCGCTAGTCAGACTTGCACTTGGCTGGTTTTTTAACTAACCTAGAAATATAAGCTTACAGAAGAAAACACTTGATTAAAATAGGTATCTACAATAGGGCCTACGACGTTTCACACACACACCCGTACAAATGCTTCCAAGTTATATAACTCCTGTTTTCTGTTGGGGAAGAATAAAAACAAATCAACAGCAAGATGGCCGCGGGGCACAATTCTGTAATCGGATAACGTTGTTGAAAAATAACTTTCTGTTACGATATTACTGTCCAGAAACATTGTCCTAATTAGGTACAAATGTAACTAACGTCTAAATGTCAGATGGCAACCTCGGGTCATAGACAAGAAAGAGAACCGGCCAAGTGCGAGCCGAAAACGTGCACTGTGAGTCTTATACAATGCCAAACACATTAAATGTGTACGTACTCTAGGGTTGCCAACCGTACCTACTATATTATATAGTATTGTACTATATTTCGGCTCTCCGTACTATTTACTGTTGAACTAATATATAGCACCTTCGCAAATATACTATATTTTGAGCACTTGTCACGTTATTAAAATAAATAGAACAGACAAAAATATTATATTCCACCGAAAAAATGTAGGCAACCCTAACGTACTCTCCTAATATTGATTTGAAATTTGAAATTTATAACTTTAATTTAATTTTGTTTTGTTATTTTGACTTTTAAAAAAATGAGAAGGATTACGAGCAAGTGATCACTACCGGCCATAGACAACCGCAACACCAAGGATATTGTAGATTCGTTGCCATTGCCAACCCATTCTGGCTAACATGGAATACCTCTAAAAATCAAAACACTTAAACCTAGTTCTAGAGCATAATGACAACATAAAAAAAATCATTGCCATTGGTTAAGGTTTAAAGGGTGGAAAACGTTATCGCCGTTTGTATGGGGAGCGCTTTTTGGGCCTGGGTTCACACTTAAGTAAGATATAGTAATTTTGCGTTTTCGTATTTTTGATCCGCACCCCTCCCAAGACTCTGCAAATTAAATCTTCAGACCTTTAACACGGACATTACGCACACATATAGCTCATTACAATTTCTTGCGTACAAAAGAAAATAAATTAAAGTTCGTATAAGTCTGGCTCCCTCTCGCCTCGGGGTGGACGCGATGAAACAAAAATACCGGCGAATGGAGTTTGGTAATTACTGCTTTAGCCGGCCCTTGCTCTGTCATAGGCTAAGAGCTGGGGGTTGAGAATTATAGACATTATTCTAACTTTATCACTGTCACTACATAGTGTAAAGTAAAATAGCTATCCGATACTATCTGTCCTCATATCTTTGGCGGCTTACACCGTCGAAACCGCGCAATGAATTTTGATACCGTTTTCACAGTGATTTAGAGATTTTTTTGTAGGTCTTTATGTACATTACATCGAAATTAGAGAATTTTTACATTTTTTTTCTATATTTTTAGGTTTTTATATATTTTATATCATGTCCTAATAGTAATAGGAGATGACGGATTCTCACACCTAGTTGGCTGACGCAAGCCTTTCGCGTAGGTTGAGTTTTTGACAGTTAGTCAACCTATCCCTACAGTCAACCATCCCCGGTCTCCCCTACCCGTGATAAGCCGGGACGGGCTAGTAACTAAATAAATAAGCGTGCCAGTGCTCGATACGAGTAGCTTATTCACCACACAAATGTTTGCCCTTATCGGAATTCTAAACTGTAATCTCTTAATTTCGTAGCGAGGGTCTCTGACCACTAGGCTATCTGGTCTAGCAAGCTACTGCATAATCCGGTGCTCTGTGGTACTACCTGATCGTGTCGACCCTTTCGTACTGCAACCAAGAACTGACTTCAGCGTGGCTCTACCACTATAAACATGTAGTTGGAAGTGTAACTACGTATATCTTGAATGGCGTTTAACTTTTCTGAACCTCTGTTGCTCTAACATACAAGTTTTCATTTATATATCTGTACGGCCCCTTCTTATGACAGTCATATCGTCCCCCCGCTAACTGTCGTAACTGTATTGCAAACTGTCGCATACGACAGTTAGGGATGGGGACGATATTAGCACCCCAGCTCCTAGCCTACCCGTCACCGGCAGAGGCTTACTACGTACAAAGTAACCCGATACAAGTACAAATACTGGTTATTAATCCTCGAGGGCCTAATGTGGCCCTAAGTGACGGGCATAGGTATATTTTACCTATTGAATTATACTGAACCCTATGTCGGAACATCGGATGTTGTGTCATAAAGGGGATGTTGCAAAATAATAGTTGTGTTGTCAATTTTAGGGGGATTTCGAGTCCCTGGTTTAGTCTTGAGCGGGGGGGTTTCACTCTGCAGTGTGGGTACGCTCGGTCGCCTTGCCTATAGAGTAGGCAAATCGCAGTAGGTTGTCGGCTTGCCGCGGTCCCGTTCGTTCGCTCTCACTGTGTCAGTGTAATTCACACTGCAAAGTGCCTGCCGTATCGCTGCGATAAATATGCCGTAACTTTAATAATAAAACGGATGTCATACACTGGGCTTCTAATGGCGTATATTTATTTATATGTACGCGATTCATCCCTTAATTTCCTACTCTTAGACGTGGAATATTTTTTCCAAATTGAAATGGGACTAATCTTAAGTAAAATCAATTCAAATAAAAAGAAGTATTGAAATCGGTTCACAATTTGGTTTGTAGTATTCGCCTAACAAAAACGCAGTATAACTGAGAATATCCTTCTTTTGAAGTCGGTAAAAAAATGATTTCTTCTTGTACATATGAATAATCTCTACCAATTTACTAATTTCGAATTTGTTTGTGGCTTCTTTATGGTATTTAATTATACTTTTTCTTGTTTCAGATTAAACCGTCGCGAATGATTTCAAACGCGCGGACTAAACTCAAATCAAGCCAATATTATGTGATAGTGCCCAGTGCAGTGTAGTATAGCAAAGCGTCGGCCATTTTGTTGACCATGGCCGCCATTTTGAGTGCGCTCCGTTTGAGGCTCGGCGCTGCGGTCGTCAACGCCGTGCTGCTGCTAACTTTTGCTGTTTATTCTTCTTATGGTGAGTTTTTTTTTAATAATTGTAGACCGTTAAGACTGCTGAAGGTATGTCTTCGCGGTGGACTGCAAAATGCATTATTCTGTTAGTGTAACGGCGACGAGCTGGACGTCGAGATAGCCGGTACCACAAAAATTACAAATGTTACAATTTGACAAAATTGTAGAGTTTTTCTTGCAAAAATGTGACAGATATGTTACGTTGTAGCAAATTTTGTGGTATATAGAGGCCCTAGATCGCAACCGCAGGCGATACTGCAGTTGCAATGTCGCTGAGGTCATGCTCATGAGCTGAATCATAGCTTATTCTATTATTTTCCGGTTCGGTTTATATATACCGAACCTCGCACAGGGGGCAAACAGTCGACTGCATGTGCCGAAAAGGTAGCCAATACTACTTTGCGGTATGAACTTGTAGGGACTGCAACTGCAGCACGGCAGTTTGGCACTGGTGGGCGGCTGCAGGCGTGGTCGGAATGGCTCCTTACAAATTCATACTGCAAAGTGCTGCTTGCCGCGAGGCTCGGAATCGCAACTTAAGACTACAGTCTGTCTGTCTGCACGCCCGTCTACGAAGAACGACGTTTGCACAGTGTACATACTACTTTAACTTATCTTGCCGCGCGGCGCTATGTATACCTACCTAAGCTTGTAATGTAAGTATGCATTTTTGATTTGTCTGTTACTTTGACGACGGCTGCCGCGTTACTGCCACTCAAATCGAAGCTGGTATTTACAAGGTTTGCTCCCATAGTGTGTCAACTCCCATATTAACACTGTCACTGGGTTGCAAGCGGCACCAGAGGGATAAACTGAAAGCGGGCAATACTTTTAACAAACCGAATCAGTCACAATTACCAAAGACTCCAATGGGTACCCGGACACAGTATATAAATGAAACAGTACCGAAGCTCCGGTGGAGCGTTAGGGTTGTCCTACTGTCCTGTGTTATAACAACTTTAACCTGAGTTCTATAATGATCAAATAAGGAAATGAATAAACGAGTTTGCAAATAAAATTGGGTAATTAAAAATGTTCAACATTTTAAGAAGTAAGAAAAAATTGAAGCTCCGGTTTTGAAGAAGTCCAGTTCAAGCAGCCATATTACGACGGAATACTTTTGTGGCATCTTTAAAAAGATCGCGCATTGTCTCGGGCACACGCAACAACGATAAACGCAAAGCTTGTTCTCTCGTCGACGCGGCAGCCGCAACTGACAGCTGACAGCACTAAGCAGCCTAAGCGGCCGTGTTGAGCGTGCGTCTGTGTGAGTGCGCCGGTTTCGAGCGTTTGTACATAGTTTCCTTACTGCTTAGATGTACTGTGACCCGGATGACTACCTTCATGAGTCAAGTGGATTATAATATAACATACCAACACATACTAAAACATACCATTATCCTAATTTCGAGCAGCCATCATTAAAATGCAGTCAAAAAAGGCCACACACTAATAAATACCATTGGCGGTTGTAAGAGTTGTAAGCGTGATGCTGGCAATAAAATAAATTGGACGGAGGTCGAACCGAACACCAGATAAATACCTGGTACAAAGTATTAATACCTAGTATTAATACTTTGTACAAAAACGTGGTTTTTCTTGTGGATTATGTACGCCATCTGCCTCCAAAATTGTTCTGATTTAAGTTTTAAATAAAAGTAAATAATCACAAAGATAGGAGCGATAGTAGTAGAGTTTGGAATTTTGAGTTTTATATACAACACTACTGCCAACTTTGCCTGTAACGGGGCATCTCTGCCGTATCAAAAAGCTGTTTTAGCTTAGCATAGTTATGTTAACATTTAATCTTTGTGTCTAATATCCCAGTGATCTGTAGTGGGAAAAGGCAAAGTTGACGCGGCTGGTAAAGTTGCCATAATTTGATGTACGGCTTATGAGCATTTTAGCGGTATTAGCCTAATGCAAAATTATAAAATATTTCCAGACGCCCGCGACTTCGTTCTTATGAAATTAGTAGCCTATGTCCGTTAGGGATAGTGTAGCTTTCTATCTGTGAAAGAATTTTTGCAATCGGTTTAGTAGATCCAGAGATTACCCAGTACATACAAATAAACAAACAAAGTTTACGACTTTATTATATTAGTGTAGATTGATTTTATCATCACGTGTGTAAAATATTAAGGTGAATGCTTTCATTCTTTCTTTTAATAGTATTTTGTACTTGCATTAAAAGAGATACTTACAAGTATTTTTTACATGGTACTTTATATTCAGGTACCTGGTATGTAAAGCCTTCTCACTAGTTTACGACCTTTCCTACAATTTGTGGACAATTACATATTATTTGATATAATTTCGGTCGTGTTATGTTAGGATTGTTGTTTTGCTTTGTTTTACATGGAGTTAATAACTTAGAAGAGAACAGATTAGGAAGATTCCGGTCTGATGCAAACATTTTGTACCAGATTACCTTCAGAATCTTGGTTGGGTTTTTAGTGTAAATGTAAGGTATGTACGTATGTATGTTTATGTATTTTTTTTAATATAAAATAGGAAGGAAAACAAGCAAGTGGGTCACATGATGGTAAGTGATCACCACCGCCTATAGACACCCGCAACTCCAAGGAGATTGCAGATGCGTTGCCAATCTAGAGGGCTAAGATGGAATACCTCTTTTGCCAGTAATTGCACCGGCTGCCTTCCTCTCCACGCTGGAACACAACAGAGCCAGCACTATTGGTTAGCGGCAGGATTAACGAGCAAGATGGTGGTAGCTATCCGGACGGTCTCCTTGGTGTTGCCGGTGTCATAGACGGTGGTGATCACTTGCGTCCTGTTTGAAATAAAAAAAAGCTAGGAAAAGGTTTTTTGGTTATAAAGTCGAACCTATCATCTTCAAGGCATCTCTTCCATATAATCAAAAATATCAAACCCTCAACGTAATTATAGTACGTCTCAGCAACATCGCACTACAGGTCAAGGCCCCCATTTTTCGGCTCATTAACATTACAAAGGCAGTTCTCTAGGTTTCCTCGCGCTGCGGTCCTTTAATGCATTTTAGATGAGGCATTCGGAACGTCCGCCGAGATCGCCGGATTCTGTGTACGACAAATAATTTGTAAATTAAACTGAGTATAGGTTAAATTAAAAAGTTGACAAGGCTTCCTTGTGGTTGTGTTCTAAAGTCATTGCCCACTGTCGGCATAGTTTGATTATCGCTTTATGGCGGGAACTATACATGTTTCCAGAGCCCAATTTCATAAACTCGACCAGCGACAGGTGACTGACAATTCGCTGTACATTACTGTGTCGACAAGTAACGCTACAGACTTGCAGACTTAGCATCATAATGGGCAAGCAATGTGTACTGAATTATTTACCTGTCGCATGTCACGTTTATAAAATTGGGCCCAGGATATGAGAAGAGTACCCTTATTATCTAGGTTTGACTTAGTTAAGACGTTCTGGCAAAAGTTGCGCCCATAACCTACTAGTTCATTATTTAAGGGGGATCGCTTCGCTTGAGGCGGGAATGCTGAAAAACTCGCAGGAATTTAATATATTGTGGCTGAATGATATGACTTTTTAACAATCAAGAACTTTGAAACAATAAAGTCCTGTTTCTTGCGCGGTTGCATTCTGATTTTGAGAATACGAGTTTTTAATTTTAAATAATGATACACCTATGTTTTAACCGAATTTTACGCGTTAAATGTACAATTATTTAAACTCAGCAGTTTGACCTTCCAAAAACAAACGCAGTGCCTTAAGAAACAGTGCTTAACCTAACGAAAAACTACTTTAATTATCAACGAGTCACACCATTCAGTCACAATAAAGAAAAAAAAAACTGCGAAAATTTCAATACCCGCCTCATACGAAACGACACACCCTAATATCATAAATTCTATAAAACGTAAAGGCGGTCATAAACAAAATTACCGCCATCATTAACTCAATCTCACATTCAAATTTAGAATTCAACTACCGTCGATAAATTAAGCCCTCAAACACTTAACGTTCACGCCTCAACCCGTTCTATTTTCAAATTACCAACTGTCATTTGCGATGACAGATGGCGTTGGCGGGAACGCGGCACGTTTTTTGGATTAATTCGTGTTCCTTCGCCTTAAAAAGTGTGTTGACATTGACATTAGAGTCAAGATGGCGGATGTTAATATGGAGTCTGGTTGCGTTTAAAAAAAGAATGCGAGGGTAGTCGATAAGTGTTGTCGAATAGTAGGTAAGGTATGTAGTTGTTACTTGAAAGGAAGAAGAAGAAACATAAGTAAGTAAGTATTTTGCTGAGATTCCTGCTGAGTTTCTTGCGGCGTTTCTTCTCAGCAGATTCTTACATTTTCCGAAGCGCTAGTAGACTCAGACATATAAAATAGCCTATATGGCCTACTTGCAAAATAAATTTTTCATTTTCATTTTAATTTTTTTCTTAAAAACAACAGCTTATAGGTCTTTAGTCTCTAGGTGTAGTCTCTTCTATTTCCGGAAGATTTAGATAAAATGTGAATTTTGGATAAAGTTTATGAAATAGGTAAGTATCTAATTTTTATCCATTCGGAGTCGAGACCCTTGGTCCATGGGGTCCTAGTGCACTAGGCCTCTTCAAAGAGATCTCGAAGAGGCTGGTCGACGTCACAGGCGACCGAAGAGCTGGCAGCTACCTCGCACAACGTATAAGCTTAACCATACAGAGAGGTAATGCTGCCAGTATCTTCTCTATCTATCTTCGTATTTTAGTTATAATTTTAGTATTAATGTTTAGTTTTTATGTAGCTTGATTGTTTTATTATATCTATATTGTGGTTGTGAATACATTTTTAATTAACTTGCAAGTTTGTTTGGTTTTCAGTTGTTTTTCACTTTATACGTGGTGAAATCTTGCAAGTGAGTTTTGAATCAGTTCCAGCGGTCGGATTGATTTAAAATTTAGTATGTGTAGTTGTTGGAATCTTAATTGGCAACATTAATAATTTAATATTTTTATTGCATTGTGGCAACACTCTCTTAGCATCTGTCAATACAAGTGCACACACGCAACTCAGTGTTTTTAATTTACAATAATTACCGCGGACCCCAGACCAAGTTTCGTACAGTAGTGTAGTATGTATGTAGAGCCCTAATAACCTGATCTGCCCTTTTCTGGGATCATGGATAAAGCTTGCTTAAAAAGCGTACTGCGAACTAAAAAACTGGAAAAATCGCTAGGAGACTGATGTGTGTTTAGAGAGCCGATGACAATCAATTATATAGCACCGTCAACAAAAAATAATAATTAAATGTTCAACAAAAACTTATTTTGTTTGAAAATTGGATTACCTTCAGATGATTTCAGCAATTTTTTTTTCAATTTTTTTATTAAGTATTACATTTAAAATTGCGTGAGAAGCGTATTTGTCCTTAGACCTCTCGTAGTTTTTCTTTTTTTTTCATTCATTGTTTTATTTCTGAACATTCTGAGAGTAGTGACAGTAAAATAATTAAACAAATCAGTATAAGCTATTAATCAGACGTATGAGGTATGTGAGTAATCCAGTCCCGCCTGCATTAATTTTGTCACAAAATTCCAATAGAATTAACAATAAACTTGTCTCTGTCAAGGAATGCCATGGCTTATTGGAAGTAATTCCATCGCCTTCCATTAGGCAATTCGATAAACAAAAAAAAACTTCCCCCGAAAACTCATTCACAATCTCTCGAAGCGGTTCCTTCGAAACGTTCTATTTTTAAAACGTTTCACTGTCAACTGTCAAACTCGATGACAGATGGCGCTAACTGCAAGCCGCGGGATAAGGCGGGGATTTGTGAAAAAGCCGCCATTTTAGAATGTTCTATATTCGAAATTAAGCAAGGAGGCACGTTTCGGCTATTAGGCGGGAAGTGTTACGATTTTAAATATGGAATGGAGCTCGCTTGTTTGACATTTGCTGCTTTTTAATTTTTATGCAGATAACGTTTCGTTACTGCTTTAAAATAAATAGTCAGCCAGTCGCTCGAACTTTTTTAACCTTTTCAGAGAATACAGTTAAACTTTCTTTTTGTAACGGTGCCAGTTAAAATAAATGAGTTCATACATTTATTGTGCTAAATGTCGTGGACGAGTCGTTAAACGTTGCCTGTCAAAATTCATACCGTCATTGAAAAGGTACCATGCAAAATTTTATTTATGCATTTATTGAAGATAAATGACGAATAATGACAACATATGCCTAAAGATATTTAACTCAATGCCAATACGACGAAACTTTTAAAATTAACGACAAACTTTACCTCATCCCTGTCAAAAGATACCTTATTGCGACAGTTGTAAGAGTTAAAATCCTCCCGTAACAAATGTAGCAACTTGGTCCCAGCGTTTATGGAAATAACTTTAAATAAATCCTTGGAGTTTAAAATGCAGTTTAAAAGAACGCGAGAGTGAACGGAGTAGTTTTTAATAGTTTTATTTTAAGATTGATGGCTTGGAAATTGATGGTATGTGGGAATTTGGTAAGAGGCGAAAGATGCGGGGGGGGGGGGGGGGGGTTTAATAAAACTGACCATTTCAATTGTTTTGTTACATGTCTTTAGCAATTATGAAGCTTCTAAAGGGCTAGTTAAATACACGCAAGTCTATATAACACATAACAAGTGACCATACTTTGAAATTTTGTATGTATATTTTGATCGAACGACAATACAATAACAAACTATCGTCAACAAATAACCTCGTACAAGTACCTCGTACGTAGTTACGTACAAGTAAAGCTATATTATAATAAAAGCCTTATAAAAATTGAAATTTATTATTGTCAAAAACAGGACTAGACGACAACTATTTTACCTCTTTCATTTAAGATCTGACGCGACGTTTCGACTGCGTTGCATCAGTCGTGGTCGCGGGTTGACGTTGACTAGTCCAAAATAAACTTCGCTATGTCCTAACAAGTTAAATCCAACTACCCCCACACTCATGAATGGACGAATAATTATGTATATAAACAATGAAAGTTTAATCCTCTAAATTCTTTTTAATTTTGCTATATTCGTGTCGATTTGAACTGATAATATTTTGTTCTAATAAAATTTAAACAGCTTTTTTATCAAAAACTTTTTAACAGATATCTTGTTATACCAACTCCACGTTTTTCTCTGTTCCGATTGATTCATTACAAGGCGTGGCTCTGAATTTATGATAGAGGGAGAGCGGGAACCTTAGCTTAGCTCGCTTGTACTTCACAGTTTAAGGTAAATAAAACTTTATAATGCCTACTGGCTTTGCCCTGATTTATTCTTGTTTTTAAGGCGCGCGGATTAGCCGGAATCGGTCTTGAGGTTTTGTGCTCGATTAATGGCGTTGGACACAACTGTTGATGAGGTCCGATGGGCCTTCGGATAAATCGTCGAACATTGTGAGCATTGTGTGTCGGTGTAGTGATATGCCGGTGGAAAATAAACAAGACAAAGTGCGGGTAGTTTGTAAAACTCGCGCGGCTAAACAGAAGTAATAACCCTCCACTTTAGTCTACTCGTGACCACGGCCATTGAAACATGGCCGAAACGTCGAGGTAAATCAGCAATATATTTTTATCGCGTTAAAAGTCCCGATAACGTTATAAATATGGAGAGGGTAAGTTTGCGCGTACACATTTGTTCTAGAAACGGCTACTGCGCAGTTAAGGTCAATGCTCAAGTTGTTTGCCGGGAACTGTATGACCTGTAAACGTAACCCACTGAGGATCTGATGAAGACAGAACGTGACCTACCAATACGTTGACTATGATAGAGACTTACGGAAATCTTTATCTTCTTTATATTTTCTCTATATAGTAGAAAACAAAGTCCCTATCAGTTTCTACTCCATCGTCATTTTGAGTGACCTTCTGACTGACTATGTCTGACGTCTGTCATCCCAGGTCGATAAAATACGTCATACGATTTGTAAGATTTCGAGACCACCTCTCCCTTCGTCACGCTTTTTTCCAAGTTAACACGGGCTGTCACGTTTGGCTACCCCCCCCCCCCCCCCCCGTAATTTATGGACGACCCCCAAGGAGACTTAAATTTCAATTTAATACACCTGAATGCCTTCGCCAATAAATAATAGCAACAAGATACGTCGAGCATCCGAGCGGCCATATTTAATTTGCGATAATGCTTTGAGCTATTTATTGATGTCACAACACTTCAGAGACATAAAATTAAAAAGGCCCGCGGGACTACAGCGTCTCGTCTGAGTCAATGAGAGCCGCGTAAATAACCAGGCAGGGAGTATTTATACTTGCAAGTATTTACTCGTACTTGGAAGTAAGTTCATAGTTCATAGTTCATTTATTCATTAACAATATACATTGTGTTTGAAAATTACAATAAGTACACAAAAATTACAAAAAAAAAAGTCAAATAAATAATCAAAAACTAATATAGGTACATATAACATCAAAAAAAAAACAAGTATTACATTTGATATATTACGAGTAGGTAGCATTATTATGTCAAAATTAAAACTATAAATATAAATTAAAATTAATAAATAGGTGACCCAAAATTTGCGTAAAACCAGTTAATTCACTACATTTGCATTACATTAAGTACAATATTTCAATATTTCATCATTAAGAATATAATTAAAAAAAAAAAATGCCATCTATGACAGTCATACTAAAAATAGATAACTCTTAAACTAGGCTATGGTTATGACAACAACATTCCTCGACCGAATAGTAGCACTTCTTCTCCAAAAAAGCATTAAGTCTATTTTTAAACATAAAAGTGTTATTTAGAGATTTAAGTTCAGAAGGCAACTTGTTAAATAGCAAGATTGCCTGATAACGCGAAGAGTGCTTGACCACTTTGAGTTTACAGATGACCTGTTGTGGCAAATCTTTCCGCCTTGTTGCAAGGCGTTTGTCTCTTTGTTCTTGCGTTTCGATGTCGTTCATATGTTTGATCAAGTCTGTCAGCACTACCAATATATACAAGCAAGGGACAGTAAGGATTTTGAACTGCATAAAGTAGGGTCTGCAAGATGTCTGCTGTGGAATTTTGGCCATTATTCTGATTGCTCTTTTCTGCGCAACAAATGCAGCCTGGACATTGTATTTATAGCCATTGCCCCAGAATTTTATGCTATAGCGTATCTTGGATTCTACCAACGCGTAGTAGACCATTTTTAGTTGTGTTAGCTGCAACTCATCCAAGTACTTGGGGTTTACAAAAAAGTGCGCAGTGGTACCCAAATATTGACCCTCAGGGGTCGATTTTAACTTTCAAGGGGTTTACGTCAGTAAAAATAAAAGTAACGCACCATTACTCGTAGGTGAGACTTTTTATCTACACACATATCATTAGTGCTCTATAATGCGTTCAGAATCCGTAGGAAATGACCAGCATTAATACAACCAATTTTATTATGAGAACTTTCTTGTCTCAGTAGGTAAATCTGTACTTTAATGTTCATTACAGTACTGATTTCTGTAACGTTATAAGTTTAAATTTGGAACTGATGTCAACACACACACTCGTGTGATCCTATCATGAAAAACACACTCGTGTTATTATATAGCAGTTGCGTTATTACATCTTGCTTACCTATTTGATGCTAGCTGGAGCCGTGTTGCAAACGCAACGTGTACGCAACCAGTGTGGCCAGGCGTTTGATATTTACATAACCCGGTGATTTTTATGATCCGTTCGTTATCAATTTTTTCGAATGGGTTTTTTTTATATTTTTTGTTCGGCGAAACTTACGTCAATGACTCGAGATACCCTCACTTATCTGACTTCTTGAAATCAATTTTAATATTATTTACTTTTGTTGCATTTTTTTAAAAGTATCAGTCTGAGTATTTTATAAAGAGCAAGTTCTTTTGCAAAATATTCGTTTGTTTATTTGTCACCACAAAAAAAGGGCAGGAGGCATGGGGCATTTTTTTAAAAATGAAATAGGACGGCAAACAAGCAAGTGGGTCACCTGATGGTAAGTGATCACCATCGCCTATAGACACCTGCAACAACAAAGAGTGCAGATGCGTTGCCAACCCAGAGGGCTAAGATGGTGGTAGCCATCCGGACGGACCTTGCACAAGGTCGGTGGTAGGACCTCGTGCTACCACCATCTTGATCGCTAATCCTGCCGCTAAGCACACTGCTGCACTGTTGTGTTTCGGCGTGGAGACTGGAGAGCAAGACAGCCGGTGTTATTACTGGCACAAGAGGTATTCCATCTTAGCCCTCTGAGTTGGCAACACATCTGCAATCTCCTTGGTGTTGCGGGTGTTTATGGGCGGTGGTGATCACTTGCCATCAGGTGACCGACATGCTCGTTTGCCTTCTATGTTGTATAGAAAAATGAAAATGTTATTTACAATCGTGAGAGGCTCGCCAGAAAAAGGTTCGAAAATCCTGCTGCATAGGTTCTGCTGTATGTCTTTGGTTCTGATAAGGCCCGCACATTTTAGGTCGGGTGGTCCGCCGTTTGGTTACCCCTGAGCAACATCATTAAGTCTATACCGTGACCTCTGACATAGTATAGCAAAGTAACAGTATTATATCTTCATACGAACGGCCGAAACGGCGCGCTTCGAAATCTCACTACTCAACAGACGCGAGCGCGCCGCAGTTAAGTACGGACGCGAGTGATGTGACACGCTCTCGCACATATATTTTGTGCCTTGAAATAGGCATAGCACGAAACCGACTATACATTTGTTCTTGATTTATTAAACTAAGCAAAAATTTATGCATTTTTATTAAGAAAAAATATCCAATGAAATAAAACACGTGTAAAAATAATTTCAATTAAAACTTACAATATTTGCAGTAAATATATTTTAATGAAAACGTGATACCTATTTACCTATAACAGTTTAATACCTACGTATAGCATTGTCAAATATGTAACACCACTAGTGATGGGTAATTTTCCGAAATTTTTCATATCATGGAAATTTTACAGTTTATTGTTCAGAAAAATAAATAAATGGGAAAATAATGGAAAAATATTGTTTAGTGTAAAATTTAGCCAAAAACAAATAAAAAGTACGTTTTACTGAAAAAAAAACTAAACCAAAATGATAAGAGTAATTCTTCCAATTTCATCATTACTATTGTATAGTTAAGTATTTTTAACCGTTAAAGAATAACTGTCAATTTTATTTCAGTGTAATTGTGCTTATTTTTAATCATGAATTTAAAAAATATCAGAAAAATTTAGGAAAAATTGGAAAACTAACGGAAAAACAAATTATTTTAATCGAAATTATTTATTTTTAATTTTTTCCGATTATTCTTTTTGTATTTTTTTTTTCGAACCCTGCCATTACCCTAATTTTTCTTTATTTTGTCATTCATTATATAGCATTTTAAATTTAATTTGGAAGAATAAATATTTTTCTTTTCTTTTCCGAACGTAATTTTTCCATTACCCAACAGTAAACACCACACAGTCGGAGGGCAGCCCTAGTGCGTGTTTATCCATCGAGCGGCCGTAGGTTATTTCAAGGACACTGCCGAGTCAAAATACTGGTTACTTTAGTGTACTGTGCCTCTGCAGTTATAAAACAATGTGATATAATCATTAAAACAACAGGTTTATCAGTAGCGTGCGTCGAAAGATATTCAAGGTATTGACTAAAAATGAAAATCAAAATAACCCGGCCACTTGCGTGCGGTCAACGTTTACAATGTTTTTTCCTTGTTTATATTATAAAATCGTTATGACATTTCCTTGCTTTTCCTTGATGATATTGACTACTTTTTATATTTCAACTGTTATTATTGTTTGACCCTGCCTACAAAGCTTGAGGTTCCGGGTTCAATTCCCGGGAGGGGCAACAGTTTGTATGATGAATACGAATGTTTGTACCCGAGTCTTGGATGTTGTATGTATTTAAGTATCTATTATCTATTTAAGTAGGTATGTATATCCGTTGTCCAGTACCCATAACATAAGCAGCTTTAGTTGCTTACTTTGGGACTAGACCTAGTCCCAAAGTAGTAAAGTAATTGGTGTGAATTGTCCCGAAATATTTATTTATTTATCTATTAACTTCGTCCGCTCGTTTTCCGCTATGCCGTCAGAAACCTTCGTATATTATAAACAAAATAAAATAAAAAAAGAATCCTTTATTTCAACCCAGATTACCCATATAATTGTTAGTAGATCCATTACACTTACTTGCCTATGTTGGTATACATTACATTATTGATTATCATCATCATCATCATCATCATCATCTCAGCCACAAGAAGTCCACTGTTGGACATAGGCCTCCTCCATGGATTTCCAAAGTGGCCGGTTGGAAGCAGCATGCAACCAGCGCCTTCCTGCCACCTGTATGAGGTCATCGGACCATCTTGTGGCTGGTCGTCCTACGCTGCGCTTGCCAATACGCGGCCGCCATTTGAAAACTTTCCGACCCCATCGGCCATCAGTTCTCCGTGCTATGTGCCCTGCCCACTGCCACTTCAACTTGCTAATCCGCTGGGCTATGTCGGTTACTTTCGTTCGTCTGCGGATCTCCTCATTTCAGATTCGATCACGCAGAGAAACTCCAAGCATAGCCCTCTCCATAGCTCGTTGCGTGACTTTGAGCTTTCTTATAAGGCCCATAGATTATACACATGCGAATAAGAATAATTATTTTATTTTAATTGCCCCGTCACAATTCCCACCCAGTGCTTAGTGATAGGGCAATCGAGGCGTTCTGCAAACAGCCCCATATTATGGAGTACATTTTTTTTTACTTAGCCTAAGTGAGTGTCCCACTGCTGGGCAAAGGCCTCTCCTCCTGATTTCTACATATCCCTGTCCTGGGCTATATCCGGCCAATCCTTCTATTCGGCGTCGAGATCGTCTCGCTATCTTCGCCTGTAATGCAATGGAATGCATACCAGACAAAAAATATACATTAACTAGCTTTTGCCCGCGACTTCGTCCGCGTAGACTTGTTTAATTGAATCAAGCAGACGTGCACCCAACATGCAATCTGCAATATTTCCTGGACAAATTAATGAGCATTAGTTGCTTTGCTGCTCATGACGTCACGGCGGCGTATAACCCACTTATCGCTATCCCGTGGGAACTATGCATTTTTACGGGATAAAAAGTAGCCTATGTGTTAATCCAGGTTATAAACTATATGTGTGCCAAATTTCATACAAATCCATTCAGTTGTTTTTGCGTGATTGAGTAACAAACATCCAAACATCCAAACATCCAAACATACAAACATACAAACTTTCACATTTATAATATTAGTAGGAGTAGGATTTGTGTGTATGGATAGACAGGTGTAAAAGTAACTACGTCTGTCTTTTTTTAAGGGTTCCGTGCAAAGAAACACTTATGCTACGACCCTGTCCGTCCATCCATCTGTCTGTATATCAATGTGTTACAGCGGCTAGATTTGAGTGCCAATCTAAAAAAAATAAAGCAATTAAAACCAAACATTACTGAAAAGAGAGAAACATCCCAATAAAAAAGGTTTTTTGGGCAATGTATACCTATTATTTTTTAAGCCAAAGGGAGCAAGTATAAATACTAGGTATAAATTTATACTTAGTATTTGTAGCCGGTATTTACTTTCGTCCCTGGGCCGTACGTCCCGGCAAATTATCCCGAACGGAGTGAAAATTGATGGCAACACCGAAATAAGTGCCGGCTGTCGGGGAATGCCTTGGTCTTGTTGCAGTAAAAAAAAAGTTCATGTTTGTACAGGCCGTAATAATAACTGCTATTAACTGTACTGTTTTAATAATAACTGGAGTGGTTAAATTTCCCTGTTTTAATGGCTGTAAGTGGGATGTTTTGATTGCTAAAATGCTAAAGGCGTTGATAAACTCGAGCATTCGCTTCGCCTGCGCGTTGCTTGCCGTTGTTTCCCCTAATTATTTTCTGAGCTTTGTAATACCTACTGACACGGGGGCAGACAGAACTGAGACGCAGTAGAGTGCACAGAATAACTAATAGTACTAACGTACAGAAACTTCTCTTTTGCGACCGCGATTAAACGAATACCAACTTTATTGACATGTACAAAAAGTTCGTGTTACTTCATACGCATTCGTCAGGCGGCCCGCGTCAAAAAGAACGCTCCGCCCGCATCCGCCTTCCCCCCGTTACTCTCGGCGACACGTTAAGTTTGCGGCGCATTCGTTTACAAGGAGAGCGAGCGGGCGCGCGACGAGCCGACAACCTACTGCGATTTGCCTACTCTGTAGGCAAGGCGGCCGAGCGTACCTACAGTGCGGAGAAGAACCCCCATGACCGTACTAATAGAATTATGTAGAACGCGCACGCCGGGACTGTTAAATGTATTCTATTAATTGACAAATGATAAGATGCAGTCTGAGTAACGCACAAACCGTGTCGACGTAATGGTTCGTTATCAAATGATAACGCCTTATCGATGCCAAGAATTTACATTCATTAGAAAGTAAAAGGTTCATTCAAGTTGTAGTCAACGAACTGGTTGGAAGCAGTTTCGACCAGTTAGTGGCGCACTTCGCGATGCTACTTATCCTTTGGCGTCCTCTGCACTGGGGCCAAAGTAAAGTCGCTATCCATTCCTGTCTGTCCTAATCCTTATAGTGTATGTTCGGCCGCCTTCTCCTTCTAAACCACTCAAAGGATTTTGATACGGTTTTCACTGTCATTTAGAGATTTTTTTACGGAAGCTTTTTACTTACATTACAACCCGATTGAACCCGTGCGAAGCCGAGACTGGTTGCTATTTTAAAATGAAACTGAACTAAAACTACAAATATTCTGAAATTTATGTTTAAGACTCTGAGCTCTGAAATGAATCATATTACTGAACGTAGCTCTGATTCATATATTTGGAAGCTATTAATATTTCATTGATATCATCCTGGCTGCTCTCGGTTGTATGACACGTGCAAACCATGTGCCTTTACAGGAACAGAGGTGGAATAGAGACGTTAGGATTTATTAGAATTGTATTAGAAAATAAATACACCTGTCTCCGGTAAACTGTCAAAGGCAACTGTAGTGACCAGCGTAAGTCCATTCAAAAATACCGGCCAAGTGCGAGTCGGACTCGCGTACCGAGTCATCAACATCATCTAGTAAAGCATTTTTGCTTTGTATGACCAAAATTTTTTTTGTGTTTGTTAACTACAAATTTACGGTTTTCGGACTTATTGTTAAAATTTCATTTTTGCTGTAAGACTCTGCTTCTTGCCAAATTTCATAGTTCTAAGTCAACGGGAAGTTCCTTATGGGTTTTTGAGTGGCTCGCAAATGTATGAAACATGCGGCATAAACGGCCGTATCTTTTGATTGCGTTGACTTAGAAGTTTGATTTTTTCACGGCTCTAAGGGACTGCAGACTTGAGTAGGTATTTGATATAAATTTCAACTCAATACCTCCATGCATTCTTGAGAAAAATGATCTTGACAGACAGACAGACGGACAGCAAAGTGATCATATAAGGGCTTAAAATAGATGTTTGTTCCGTAATCACGCATAGGCTAGACAGATTTAGATGAAATTTGGCAGACGGATAGATCATATCCTGGATTAAAACATACATAATCATACAACGAATAAATAAAATTATGCGAACGAAGCCGCGGGTAAAAACTCGTAATAATACAACAGTTTTCAAATACCGTGAAAAATTATGAATAAATCGTTTCTCACACTAACAATGAACATGAATCATCTAATGACACGAAATATTATAAGAATTGAGACATTCACCGCTCCACGTATTTTTAGAACTCTGTCGTTTTTAATTAACAACCTCGTCGACAGTTATAAAGAGGCGACTAACTAATGGGTTAAGGATACGTTGTTTTAATTTTGTCGAGAAAAATGAAAGAGTATAAATCTATATAGCTTTCTTTGACGTTTCTTTCTACATGTAATGTCCGGGGGAAGATTAATAACTGAAAAGAGAACAACAAGCCCTATATCCAAAAACCGGTCAAATGCGAGTCGGACTGGCGTAGTGTAGGGTTCCGTCTATGCCTGATTGTTGCCTTTATAATGAACTAGCAACCATAGGTAGAGGTATACGCTTTGTCCGTCCGTCCGTCTGTCCGTAGCTTAGCTCAGAGACTCTCAGCACTATTTAGAAAGCTGTAGTTTAGCATTGACAATATCAAGTGTCCCCGCCTCGCCAACTAAATGGTTGTTTTTGGGAAAAATATCACTGTACAAATATCACATATGTAAAGAAATTAAAAGAAAAACTATCTCAGCTGAGTAGCCTTTACAAGTTTACAAGTAATCAGGCGACTACGGAACCCTCACTGCGCGTGACCCGACACGAACTTCGCCGGTTTCCAGGGTTCCGTACCCAAAGGGTAAAACGGGACCCTATTACTAAGACTCCGCTGTCCGTCCTTCTGTCACCAGGCTGTATCTCATGAACCGTGATAGATAGACAGTTGAAATTTTCACAGATGATCTATAATTTCTGTTGCCGCTATAACAATAAATACTAAAAAAACAGAATAAAATAAATATTTAAGTGGACTCCCGTACAACAGACATGATTTTTTTGCCATTTTTATAGATAAATAAATAAATATCTCAGGACAATGCACACCAATTGACCTAGTCCCAAACTAAGAAAAGCTTGTACTATGGGTACTAGACAACGGATATACATACTTAAATAGATAGATACATACTTAAATACATATAACATCCAAGACTCGGGTACAAATATTCATATTCATCATACAAACATTTGCCCTTCCCGGGAATCGAACCCGGAACCTCTAGCTTCATAGTCAGGGTCACTAACCACTAGGCTATCCGGTCGTCAAATAATGACTACATAATGAATAGATAATGGTACAGAACCCTTCGTGCGCGAATCCGACACGCATCTGGCCGGTTTTTTGTAAAAGCCGTACCTCGAATTCACTCCCCAATCGATACTCAGCCGTGCTCTCGTCTAATTCCTCCAAATTAATTTCAAGTACCCTTTGATCAACTTAGATTCAAAATAAAGTAGGCAAATTAAGGAATCCGTATTCTTTTGAAAGGAGAAATACGAGTTGCTGAATTTAATTTGTTATTTTTTAAGTTGAGGCCGTATTACTTATTGGCAGGGGGGTTCTACTCCGCACTGTAGGTACGCTCGGCCGCCTTGCCCACAGCGTAGGTAAATCGCAGTAGGTTGTCGGCTCGCCGCGCGCCCGCGCGCTCGCCCTCACCATGGCAACAAATGCAGCGCAACCCTAACGTGTCGCCGGGAGTAGCGGGGGGAAGGCGGGCGCGGGCGGCGCGTTCCTTTTGACGCGAGCCGCCTGGATTGTGTATTGAAGTAACGCAAACTTTTTGTTTGTGATAATAAAGTTGGAATTCGTTTAGTCGCGATCAAAAAAGAGAAGTTTCTGTACGTTACGTTAGCACTATTATTTGTATTGTGTTATCGGCGTCTGTATATGTATGCCCAAGAAATTGCTTGACCATGACTACTTTTCGACCGTATTACAAAGAAATAAGGTTTAAAAGTGGTCAAGCAATTACTTTGTCGACTAAACAGTCGACAAGGTAATTTGTTCCAGTTTGTTTTTACCAGCTACAGTTCCCGGCAAACAAATTGAGCATTGATCTTGACTGCGCAGTAGCCATTTCTAGTGCAAATGTGTATGCGCTCCACTTGATTTATGCTCAAGTTGTTTGCCTGTAACAATACGAGCCTACACCCACTAATGGAAAGATAGAAAGGTACAACCGCGCAACTACTGACCGTATGCCGTGCTATCACTAACTTATCCCACAGATAAGGCGAGACATGCTAGATAAACCGGATAAACGAATGTTCTGGAGCCACGGCGAATTCCGAATTTTTCTCAAACAACTAAATTACACTGGAGGCCACTGATAAAGATAGACCCCGGCCGCAGTTTACAGTGTATTAACAGTACGCACAGATGCTCTATCTCACGAAGTCATGGCTTCGAATTTTGTCAAGCGTGTACGTGCATGTTGGTTTAGTGTGCGTAAAATCAGTAACAATCTTAGCCGACCATTAAAGAGGGAGCTGAGAGACATTCGGTCAGGAGTTGGAACTAAACTTTAACAGATAGAACATGTTAGGTGATTAGCGGACCCGTGGAATTCGCGTGAATTTAGTAGCCTATGTCCGTCAGGGATAGTGTAGTTTTCTATTAGTGAAATAATTTTTGGAATCGGTTCAGTAGCTTCCTGATATCCCCTACATACAAACAAACAAGGTTTAACTCTTTATTGTATTAGTGTAGATTAAATATATTACAAGTTTAGATAGTGTAGATGTAGATTGACTAGGAAAAACCGTTTTAAAATCCGTTGCGTGGTTGAGCAGGAGAAGGCGGCCGAACATACCCCCTGAAGATTTAGGACAGACGGGAACAGATAACAACTTTACTTTATACTATGTTAATTCTTTACTGTACATAATAACATAAATGACAAGAAGAGATACAGTGATGTATAAAGGCGAACTTATCCCTTTAAGGGATCTCTTCCATTTAACCTTTGAGTGAGTGAAATACTATGCTACGTGTATACTATGAGCATGTATGCTATGTATGTGTTGTATGTAGGGTTGCCAACCGTACTATATTATATAGTATTGTACTATATTTCGGCTCTCCGTACTATATACTGTTGAACTAATATATAGTACGCAAATATACTATATTTCGAGCACTTGTCACTAGAGATGTACCGACTAGTGGCCGACTAGTCGGTAAAGCCGACTATGCGGCGCGTGAACGTATGAGGCGCGTCGAACATTACATATTCCGCTCGAACATTAGCGAAAGCAATGATGGCTTGGCCGACTAGTCGGCTTTTTCCCAGCCGATTAGACGGCTAGTCGGCCAAACTCATAGTCGGCCCATCTCTACTTGTCACGTTTTTAAAATAGACAGAACAGATAAATATACAAAAAACTTACACCATTGCCTTTTTTCATCTTTCCAAAAAAATACTATATTTTTTGAAGCGTACTATATATTTTTAAAGCTTATTCTCAAAAATACTATATTCAACCGAAAAAATGTTGGCAACCCTAGTTGTATGTGTATGTGTGTGTATGCTATGTGTATACTATGTCAAGGTGCTATCTTAGCTGGTGATGATATGATGATGGTTTTTTTTAGTTCCTTATTTTTGCTGATCGTAGTCCTCGCGAAGGGTACGGGCGGCTACGATCGCTTAACAAATAACAATTTATTTCAACACAGATAGATGATTCAGCATTATGATGATAGTTTAGGTTGGTTTTCTCAAGTTTTGTTACTTCTCGGAATCTGTGCACTGTGGCGGGCACGCCTCCACTTGAAATATCGGTTCGCGGCTTCCTAAGGACAAAAACTGCAGTAGATCAGCGCCCCGCCCCCGGGCGGACCGCCAAACGGCGTTCCCAGTAACTTAGTTACATTGTAATACCTATTTCATGCATCTATACCAAAAATACCAGGTTACTGGACCTCAAAAACCTCAAAAAGCGCTCTACATACGAACGGCGATAACAAATTCCATCCTCTAAATCTTAACCTTTCTTTGGCAATGATTTTTAGGGTTCAGTGCTCAAAGAGTAAACGGGACCCTATAACTAAGACTCCGCTGTCCGTCCGTCACCAGGCAGTATCTCATGAACCGTGATAGTTTGACAGTTGAAATTTTCACAGATGATGTGTTTCTGTTGCCGCTATAACAAATACTAAAAACAAAATAAAAAAGAAATTTAAGGGGGCCCCCATACAACAGACATGATTTTTTTGCCGTTTTTATAGATATAATGGTACGGAACTTTAATTTTCCGGTGTTTTAATGTTCTGTAACAATTTAAATCTTAAATAAATACTACATTCTGGAGAAAGGCCAGGTCAGGAGTACCCTAAACCGACGAGCATACATGAAGAATGTTATGAGAGTAAGTAGAGCAAAGGTTGTATCTCAGGATTGTAGCAAGCGGAAATCTGTGTTCTCTGCCTACCCCTCCGGGAAACAGGCGTGACTTTATGTATGTATTTATATGTAATATAGAAATGTGTAGCACTCTCCGCAGATACGTTGATTAGTGGGGGTTCGATTCCCAGTGGAGCATTCACGGCGAATGGTTGTTCTGGTTCCGCAAATGAATTACTCATTAACGGGCGTTAGTATAATTTTAACGTTTTTGGGTCGCTTTTAGCGGGGAGTCGTTTGAGTTTGTGGATGATAAGTTTTATAAGCTTTTGTGTCTCGAAATGTAATACGCTAGCTCCCTTAAACACAGAAGCACAGAATAAATAATAGCACTAACGTACAGAAACTTCTCTTTTTCGACCACCATTAAACGAATTCCAACTTTATGATCAGGCACAAAATGTTCATATTACTTCATAAACGTTCGCCAGGCGGCATGCGTCAAAAAGTAGGCGCCGCCCGCGCCCGCCCTTTCACCCGCAATGTCCTGGCGTACCGCTAGGTTTGGGCTGCTTATTATAATACTATCACAACGCGTGACACAGCGAGCGGGCGCGCGCGCGGCAAGCCGGCAACCTACTGCGATTAACCTATGCCATAGGTAATGCGGCGAGCGCACCTACAGTGCGGAGTGGAACCCTCCTGACAGAAGTAAATACAAGAAGTGCAAGTACAGAAGTTTCACTTCGAACAAAAACGGCGCTTAGGTGTCAGTAGCGTCCTACTATATGCCTCTCTTTCTATCGTATAACTCGCATTTATTCGCACGCGCATGAACAAGCAAGTGGGTCACCTGATGGTAAGTGATCACCACTGCCTATAGACACCCGCAACAGCAAAGAGATTGCAGATGCGTTGCCAACCCAGAGGTCTAAGATGGAATACCTCTTGTGCCAGTAATTGCAGCGGCTGTTTTGCTCTCCACGCCGTAACACAACAGAGCAAGCACTGCTGCTTAGCGGCAGGATTAGCGAGCACGAATGTGGTAGCAATCCGGACGGACCTTCCGCAAGGTCCTACCACCCGCAGAAAAAAACATTTTGACTCTTACTTTGACTTTGTGCCGCGTAGATAACCAAATTAGTATGATTGGTTCTCTACGAGGCACCAACGGTCAGTATGTCGACGTTAGCATCGGAAAATGAAGAAAAGCTGGGACAAGCGGCGAGCAGCGGCCAATTACAGTGCAACACTGTCGTCCCTACTTCAATCACGCACACATAAATTCACTAAACCCAATCCCTGCGGCTATCACTTACAGGGGTGTGTGTTAGGCTGGCTGAACGCTGTCGTCTTGATAGAAAAATAACATGGTAACGTTAAAGATTCAGAATTCAAATCGATAAGAAACACCTAGACATGATTTTGAAATACATTAATGATACCCCACTTAACATAGTTCGTCATTCATTTGTTATTTTTCGGAATATGGCGTCTGTTTCTCGCCATATTGAATTTTGTGACACTCGCTAGATTAAGACAAATGGTTTTTATCGCTCGTGATCGCGTATTGTGAACCCAGTTTAAGTCGTAGAGGCACAGAATAAATAACGTACAGAAACTTCTCTTTACGATCGTGATTAAACGAATTCCAACTTAATTCACACGTTCAAAAGGTTCGTATTACTTCATACATCATGCGCAAGGCGGCGCGATTCAAAAGGAACGCGCTGGCCGCGCCCGCCTTCCCCCGCTACTCCCGGCGACATGCTAGGGTTGCGCGGCATTCGTTTTCAAATACACAGCGGGGGCGAGCGAGCAAGCGCGCGGCAAGCCGACAGCCTACTGCGATTTACCTATGCCATAGGCAAGCCGGTCGAGCGTACCTACAGTGCGGAGTGGAACCCCCCTGGTAGAGGCTTCGCTCGGTCGTTCGCGCCCAGCCGCCCTAACGCGACCTCCTGATTGTTGAAGGGGGACACGTTTCATTAGTTCGTGTTTGGTCAGCGTTGTTTAATAGCGCTATTGCGGCTCGATTGCGCCGTTTGTTGGTGCTGGTGTTGCGGTTGCTTTCTTAGCGAAGTCGTTGGGTTAAGTGAGTGGTTAGTTTGTGGTTTCTCTAGCACGCTTGAAGAAAAAGCGACCGGATAGCGTCAAAGTTAAAATTGTAGAGTAATCTGTAATGGCAGTTGTTAATTGGTAGCTTAATTTGAAAGAGCGCGCCACAGAATGACGAGGTTGTATGTTCGAGTTCGAGTCCTATCGGATATACAAGAATGTTTACCCGAATGCTACCACAAAAGAGGATTATGTTTTACGTGTGTAATGTGTATGTATGCCTTTGTCTTTTATCTATCTATGTATGTAGGTATGTGTTTTTCTTTGGCACGCGCTGCAGCCCAAGCAGCTGATGGATTTATACTTATGAGATGTCATTCGATTCGTCGTGATTAGAGCAGTGACATATGGTATATATGCTATTTGAAATTTCAATATGGCGTCTGCAAATCATAAAAAGAGAAGGTAATTTTTTTTCGCTCATTTATTATTTCTGTTGTTATAGCTTCTATTACAAAAATCTTCTTAGCTTGTTCGTTCTCAAGGCCTGATAAGTCATAGGACTTATTTTGAAGACCACTTAGTCGGGGTTTAAAAAGATCTCACTCATATCTTCTATTTTAGATATCTGCTTCTTTCTTTACAAAGTATAAAACGAAGCCGCTATCCGCTTCTGCCTGTCCTTATCCTTCTTATCTTTGCTCGCCTATTCCTTCTAAACTACGCAACGAATTTTGATACGGTTTCACTGCCATTTAGAGAAGTTTTTAAAGAAGGTTTTCATGTAGGGCGGGACGTTCGTAGATGTGATGTAACTAATGAATGCTCTGTGGATGACTACACCGTGAAAGTTTAAAACAAAATATTCAGTTAATAAAAGTTAACAAAAACATGTCTTTAATAAAACCATTGTGCTTTCACGAGAAATATTATCATGGTAAGTATGCTGGTTAAAATATATTATTCTTTGTAACAATTTGTGTAATAACTTAAAACAATTAACAAATTCTTCCCAAAGAGTGAAAGGCGCCCTATGATTTTAACAGCCCTTTGTTAAAAAAACCATCTCAAGACAAGACTGAAAGTAGTTTTTCCACTTTGCTGTACACATTTCGACTTCAAAGGAAATTTCATTGCTTATTCCTTTTAATAAGTTTCTTTTATCTCGAATCCCGGAGGATATAATTTGGCTGTACTTAAACGTTTTAGTCCTATTTATTAACTTGATAATAAGTCTCCTACACTAGATGTTTTATGAATTATGCATTGGCTGAAATTATATTCGGGTTTCAAAAGTAGTAGACTGGACGAAATTATTAATTAAGAACGAAAATGTTGGAATTTTGTGTTGCTGTGAATTTTGTCATAACCTCATATTTCTCTTTTACATAGTATAAAACAAATATTATTTAGAATGTAACTAACTAATAACTAATGATTAATAGATTCAGGTGTTAATTTGCGGAAGTCCATATCAACAAATAAGAACAAATGACCTTGCTACTCCGCGAAACCAGCACCGTTTGGATCACATGGAGTAGCGAGGCAATTACAATTCGTTCCATTTTGAGAATGAACTAAGGGCGTCCGCTAAGTCGCGCGGGCGCACGGAGCGGGTGCACGTCTAAAGACAACCAGTATGAGAGCGTCCGCTAAATCGCGTGGGTGCGGGTGCGGCCTCATAAATTTGTTCGATAGGCGTGCACCCGCTCCGTGCACCCGCGCGGCGTATCGGACGCGGCGTATCGTGGGATACAAGCTAGCCTAGCTTTTAAGCGCATCAACGTCGAGCTCGACGACGATAGATTGTTCTGTCTCGGTCACTCATGCCAGCGCCCTAGAGCAAGACAGGGTGCTACTCCACTGTCAAGCTGTTTTCTTAAAAGCTTTAAAAAAATCCATTGTTATCGCTGGGCTGTGAAGGGTAGAATGAAGCGATATCATTTGTTCGTTTTCTCACACAGTTCTAGTGAATAAACGTGTCAAAATAAAAATCCTTAAGTTTCTCTATACCACCTCTAACACACAAAAGCTGTCACCGCGTACCAGACGCTGGTAGCGGAGTTACAGACCAGTTTTAATTGCTTGCTACCGGTTTAAACTGGATCAGACTGACTCGCCGAGTTGGGGTAGGGCTGGCAGAAGTTTTTAAACCCCGAAGGAAAGAGAGGGTGGTTTCCTATTCCTACTATCATAAATGCGAAAGCAATGATGTTTGGATATTTGTTCTTCAATCATGCATTAACGACAAGTAGACCCTATCCTGGATTAAAACATAGAATATTTTTCCCGTAAAATGCAGAAAATAATAACTCGCAAGTGAAGCCGCGGTTCAAAGCTCTTAACTTGTAAGTTTAAGTCCATTGCCTGACTGTCTGATTATCAGTGAGTCTGAAATATTCTTTTTTTTCTACCGCCAGAAGGAATTATTGAGTTATTATAAGGGTACTGATAGACTAGAGCACTCACTTGTAACAGAACAACGAGTGATCGCCGGTTTTTAAGCACCTGCACGCTGCGCCGTATTTTCCTATTGATTTTGAGCTTTGCACAAATTGGAACAAATTACCTTGCTACTCCGCGAAACCAGTGCCGTCCTCGTGCAAAATGCTGCGTCTGTGCAACATATATATATTCATGCAAAACCCCACCCTCCTCCGCTTCCACACGAAACAACACATATCACACAGACTCAACTACACACCACCACCTTTATATTAAAGTCCCGATAATGTTATAGACTTAAGGGATATTTATGATTTAGGTTTTTAGTTTTAGTTTAGTTAGTTTATTTCACTGTTTATATTATCTTGTATACCATTTTTTATTTTTGTGAATAAATGAAAGTAAACCTTTTAATTTAACCAATAGAGACATTGGTTCAAATCTCCCCAGAGCCGATATGATTTCTTTGTGTCATCTTTATGTCTTTTAAAAAGACTTATCATCGACTCGATCACAGCCGCTACAGTCTTTTCCAAAAAGCATTTCAATTCCTAGAATTCTATTTTGAAATTCAATAGTAACAAATCCCCTGTTTACTGGCATTTGTAAGGTACTTACTTTCTGTGGGCGAGTGTGGGCGGAACGGGATTCGGCGTTTTCAGTTTGTAAATTGAGACCTTATTTTAGGAGTAATTCTTCAACATACGTGCTGCGTAGATAATCAAAGTAAACAACTACCGTTTAACGTTTGTGTCGCGTAGATAACCAAACTAAACAACTACCATTCAACGTTTGTGTCGCGTAGACAATTAAACTAGACCACTACTATTCAACGTTTATGCCGTGTAGACAACTACCATTCAACGTTTGGACCGCGTAGACAACCAAACTAAACAACTACTATTCAACGTTTGTGCCGCGTATAGAACCACATTAGACAACTACCTTTAACGTTTGTGTCGCAGAGATAACCAATCTAAACAAGTACTATTCAACGGACAATCAGACTAAACAACTGCCATTCAACGTTTGTGTAGTGTAGAGAACCACGTTAGACCTTTATCGTTTGTGTCGCGTAGATAACCAAACTAAACAACTACCATTCAACGTTTGTGTCGCGTAGACAATTAAACTAGACCACTACTATTCAACGTTTATGCCGTGTAGACAATTCAACGTTTGGACCGCGTAGACAACCAAACTAAACAACTACTATTCAACGTTTGCGCCGCTGGCACCTAGTTACGGCACTATTCGCAGATGCAGCTGCGCCATACTTTTTCGGGTCCGAACCCTGCCACAGGTGCAGACGTTTAAGACATCCCTAGTGTTAACTGCATTTCTGTATTCATTTAAAGACGAACGTTACCTGGAGAACAAAGTTGCGCCGACAACCCCCTCGGACCGCGTTAGTTATCAATAAGAAGTTGCTAGCTGTCGTAGTCCCGACTCTAACTTTATAATCTTGCTAACCTCCACCGATAACTTTCAAGACTAGCTTATTATTTACTAGCGACCCGACCTGTTTTCGAACGGATACAATTGGGATGTTGACTAAAAAATAATAATTAGTCCATCTTTTAGAACGCCAGAAAATAGTAGATACGTATTTTTTCTTTTGCTTCTAAAACTTAAAATAACAAAGTTACAGAGCGGCGAAAGTTCGCGCTACGTCATTATATCGTAAAATTTTTACGAAAGAGTGACGTCACGAGCCCCTACTCCTGAATTTGAATGTGCTGTATCTTTGTCAATATTATTCGTATGGACAAATAAAAAAATACGTATCGAGTATTTTTCTATAATCTAACTGACGGACTAATTAGAATCTTGCTGTTTTAACCCAGGAGACATCCCTATTAGAATGTATGTACATTAAAACCTTCCGAGGAAAATTCTCTAAATGACTGTGAAAACCATATCAAAATCCGTTGCGTGGTTCAGGGGGAGTAAGCGACTGAAGATATAAGGACAGACAGGGATGGATAGCGACTTTGTTATATATTATGTGATGACGAAGCACTTGTACAGTCGACCAAATAATTGCTTGACCACTTTTGAAATTTATCCCTTTGTAATACGGTTGACACGTGGTCAAACAAGTTCTTGGTCGATTATACGTAGCATCTAGTATTTACAAGAACAAGTGGTTTGTGACATTTATAAAATACATAAAAATTATACAGAAATCTCTTATGTTACACAAAAAAAATGTGTTTTGCGGGTGGTAGGACCTTGTGCAAGGTCGCAGCAGTGCTTGCACTGTTGTGTTCCGGCGTGGAGAGCAAGACAGCCGTTGTAATTACTGGCAGTAGAGGTATTCCATCTTAGCCCTCTGGGTTGGCAACGCATCTGCAATCTCTTTGGTGTTGCGGGTGTCTATAGGCGGTGGTGATCACTTACCGTCAGGTGACCCACTTGCTTGTTTGCCTTTCTATTTCATAAATAAATAAAAATTCCTACAAAACTAACATCATTTCATATTCCATCTACTATTTTGAAAAATTTGAATAGTCTTCTCTCATAAGATAATTCTTTCATGTTTTCTATAGGCAAAACTACTTCAAACGAGGCCTAGAAATTTTTCAACGAAACTTACTCATTAGTAATAACATTAATATTGAAATAATTAATTTCACACGAAGCTTTTCCAAGCTCTCCGCAAAAGCACAGTCTAATATATGTAATGCCCTGTCTGTTATTCTCGCAAGTTCCCAACTTGATATATCTGAGGGAATTTTTGATTACTTCAAATACCCCAGCGTGTTATTTAATAATTAAATAGGTAAATTCAAGGCCTTAGCGGATACCCTTACTTGCTGTTTAGGGAAAATTAATTACTTAATAATTTATTAAGTGTAAGATATGATTACTGCTCCGGAGATGACTAGCGTAAGTACCGGGGCTGAGCTGATGCCCTATCCCCGAGGAACCCAACGCTGCGCTAAATACCCGTAGTATTACTACACAGCTGCACTGGCCTTTGGCCGTGACTTTTAGTGTACATTTTGAATTATATGCTAACTTCCACAACGCCGAGCATGATGAGATCAATGTGTGTGGGACTGTGGAGGTATGGGATGTGAGGAAGTATGCCAGGTTCGGGGCAAATGGCGTTCTGTGGTCTCTGCCTACCCCAAAGGGAAATAGGCGTGAATAGTGATGGGTAATTTTCCGAAATTGTTCAGTTTAAGACCAAGGGGATGGCAGATGCGTTGCCAACCCACAGAGCTAAGACGGAATATCTCTTGTGCCAGTAATTGCACCGGCTGCTGCTTAGGGACAAGATTAGTGAGCAAGATGCTGGTGGCGATCCGGACGAACTTTGCACAAGGTCCTACCTACCGTAAAACTTGCGATTTTGTTTTATACTATGTAAAGATAATGAAGCTAGGTAAGGTGACGTCAATACTCGCGCCTATGTGTGCAAGACGTAGTAAAAGTCGTCAGTTTTACGTCAATCTACATAAGTTGCGTCATCATAGCTCAATAAGTTGCGTGGCTGTTAACTAAAAAGCCTAGTTTATGTGTCAGTTTTCTCCACCATCGTCACTGGTTACCTCGCCCTCCCAAATACCACCGAAAGGAGTCTTAATTGGAGGAATACATTGAAAAGTCCCGTTCGTTATTCCAACTGCACATTTACTTCGGCCATCTTGAATTTTTCCCAATTGTTTTTCTCCTCTGTTGACACATTCCGTTAATGAAAAGCTAACTTCGACGGGGCGCTAGAAATTATAATTAGCTGACAAATATTTGTCGTGGACCCCTTGAAGGTGCCTGTTTTTTTTCCAATTTGATTCTGCCATCCTCTCTTTCGTGAATAACGGAGTTTTTTAATCATTTTAAACTGCTTCCAAATCAAATTCGAACGTCTGTACGATCGTGGACATACATTGTGGAACCAATCTGAAGACCGCTATATTAACGTGGTCATTTTTTTGCAACACGTTCACAAAATATCTCTTGAAGAGTGTCGAGACGTGTGTGATGAGATCTAGATGAAATAAAGAGAGATTTACACAGTTCTCAAGTCAGATTGAACAATATTAAATTGGGGAAGGAAAGATGCATTGATTTTTAAGGTCATTCTTTTTTACAGATAAGCGAAGGTTATTTATAAATACAACCTTTCTGGCCTGATCTAAATACTGGCAGCTTTTGATTTAAGAAAATTCTAGTTGATCCAACGAATTGGCCTCATTTAAATTCCGAATGGCCGCCGGAAGCCGGGAGTATTTTTTACAAGCTTTTATTATGACTTATTATTCGTTCCTGTTTTAAAAATGTTAATTCTAATGCAGCCCGGTATGGTGAATTCGAATTTGGAATATGCCTTGATTTTATCACGTTTTTTACTCTATTTAGGTAATCAAGATATCCGGTTTAATGGACTGATGTAACTTGGATTTTGTAATAGTTAAAATATGTAAGTTTGTATGTTAGAGGTAGTCTTCAAACTACTCATCCTATTTCAAAAATTATTTCTTCAATATTCTGACTGTCGGATGGCTATGTTTTTTAGCTACTTGTACTTAGCTGCTAGTAATAAGTTATTTTGTATCATCTGACCTTTTTATACCTAGTTTAAAATAAAATTAACTATAACAATTACGAAATGACAATCATACTTCTTGTTGTGATCTGAAGATTTTATTTTTACTGACATTTTAACTGACAAAATAACCATCAAATTAATTATCGACTTAATACAGCCTCTAATGAGTTTCCTATTTGTATATAAACGGCGATTCAGCTCTTAATTTCCTAAAATGTTCTCTGACCATTGCACGTGGATACCCGTAACACCGAGGAGATTGCAGATGCGTTGGCAACCCAGAGGGCTAATATGGAATACTTACGGAATACTTGTGCCAGTAATGTCACCGGCTGTCTTGCTCACTACGCCGGAACACAACAGTGCAAGCACTGCTGCTTAGCGGCTGGATTAGCGAGCAAGATGGTAATCGAACCCGGAACCTCAAGCTTTGTAGACAGGGTCACTAACCACTAGGCCATCCAGCCGTCAAAACTTATGACTTATGTCGTTAGATACACTATAGTAGATTATTCTAAATTAATTGCCAACCAACCGTTTGAAGTAGAAACAAATAAAACGTATGTAAAACAAAGGCATCAATAAATAAAAAAGTGGAGTAGGTATTTCGACGCGGCCAGCAATAAATTGTCGGGCAAATATTAATAAAATTTCACTCCGATTGCCTGTTTGTGTTCGTAATAAAATCACACCGTTTATTTGAGCCTTTATATAACGGCTGAACTTTACCCAGCACGAGTTAAGCTACGTCCATACATGCACAGTTTCGATGTATCATATCTGTCTCGTGAAACGTAGGCGTACGCAGCGCGGCTCCAGTACCCTTACCATGAGTACAGAGCATCTAGTCGTAACCGTACTCGCTAGCGACGACGTAAACGATTTGTATGGGGAATTGTACAGCGCCTCTAAAGCTCACTTAGAGAACTATAAATCGCTAGTATGAGTCCAACGGTAAATCACAAATCGTAATCTAAGCGCTAGTGACTAAAGTTTTGTAGCTGTTGCCGTAGAATATTGGTACCATGAGTCACAAATTTGACACATGTCATCGAAAAATACCGTATCGACTATATGGTTAACTCTTTCACCGACAAATGGGAGCGTATTTAACCGCTATCGATTGTGGTAACGTAATATGAATTTTCGATAGAAACTCATGGTAATGGTACAGCTCGCTTCGTACGTTACGTGCACGCAACGCAAGTGATGTGCCATCTCAACATAATTCCTACGCATCCAGTGTGGCCTGACCTTAAAGAACCCAAAACAGAGACTCCGCCATGTTGTTTTTTATTTATTTCTGCTTGTTAACAACTACCTATGCCTACTGAATGATCACGACAGTACGTGACGGGTGAAGAGGCCTCGTAAACATCGTAGGAGCACCCTTTGATGGCACGATGACATAAGGAGATTATATCACGTGGGCAGATTACGAGAGCCGCACTTTTAATGGAAAAGGGAGGCAAACGAGCATGCGGCTCACGTGATGGGAAGTGATCGTTGGTTTCCTTGAAATCCGGAGTCCAAGGGAAACAGCGATCTCAAGAGATTCGCTGATTCGTTCCCGGGCAAGGGGGGTTCCACTCCGCACTGTAGGTACGCTCGGACGCCTTGCCTATAGAGTAGGCAAATCGCTGTAGGTTGTCGGCTCGCCGCGCGCCCGCTGGCTCGCCATCTAGTGCAAACGGCTGTACAACAAATATTATCGATATTGACGGTTGTTGACACCAGCCATCAGTTCGTACTTCGTTCAACGCAACAGTGTTTCACTTCTATTAAACACAAGTATTTGTTATATTTATACTCTCTGTGATGTGTGTATCGTGTTGAATAGTCTTAAATAAGTGTCTTTTTATCTTTGTCGTTTTTGTCGCGATGTCCCCGCACTGGTCCCCACGTTTCGGCGGCCTCTGGGAGCTGTGTGTCTATGATTTAGGGAATAAATTTGAAAGCAGTTATGGCCGGGAAACACGCACTTGGGCTGTTCAATGTGTCCTGTTCCTTTGAAACGAATACTATAAAACCAATTACATAGAAAAAATCGTATCATAAGAAACGTAAGATTTATAATTCATTTTTCGGTAACGTTTTGATACCTCGAAAATCTTTTACTATTATGTAATTACTAGCTGTCGCCTGCGACTTTATCGCTATCCGGCGCCGGCTCTCCGGGGGACAAAATTACTAACAGAATATATCCTTGTGCTTTGTACAGGCGTCTTTTTTTATATTGAGCCACTATGGGACATAGCCTTAAGGGTTATTTACACGATACTAGTTCTTGCATGCGATTCGTATGACATTGCGCGGCTTGATCAATCGATCGATCACATCATACCTCGGTAGCCCGCAATGTAAAGCACCTCGCATGCGAGAAGTCGCACCATGTAATAAGCCTTTTAGTCTGAGGATCAATTTCAAGCTTTGAAATAAAACAATTTAAACGGTTTATATCGCGTGTATTGTAACGAATCTAATTCCCGACGTTTACGAATTCAACAACGAACATAGTTTCGTTTACTAGAAGTAAGAGGTAGCATTAGCCACATCTAACTGTCCATACAACTGTAAAACTTACTAGTAATTTTCGCACGTATTACCTCCACATTAATGGGCAAGCAGAAAATAACGTAACAAGAAATCAACAACATAATCTTGACATAGTTGTTATCATCGCTGTCGAATCAAACCAAATTCGAAGCGACACCCCATCGGTTCTAGGAAGGGAATAAGGAAAAATTCCAACCCCTGAGCTAAAAGCCAAACCGTGTAATGGTCAGGTGAACATTGAATAAAATATTTTCGTGTATTCCAAAGCGGAAATAGAAAATATTTCGCAGACCGATACTTGAAGACTTTCAAGACTTGCTCGATAACAATACGTACTCGAGAAATAACTTTGAAGAACCAATGAAGGAACGTCTGTGGGTGTTTGAATCGTAACCAAACATTTTGTCTTATAAGAGATTTTTAACAGACTACAAAAAGAAGGTTCTTTATTCCACTTTTTTTTGGTGTATGTTACGCGACATCTAATCCAATTGTAAACCGATTACAATTATTATTTTTTCAGTGAATTGGTTATACTCGAGGTGATCACTTACCATCAGGGGACCTACTTGCTTGTTTGCCTTCTTTTGTTGTATGTAAAAAAAAGATTAATTGCGCCGACCCCAGTGCAGTGGAGCGCCGTTATTCCTGAAACAAGGCGAAGTAAGCCGCGTCAACCTAAACGCTGTTTTTGTTCGAAGTAATTCTTCTGTATATAATATACTATTATTTAGTACTAGCTGTGCCCGCTACTTCGTCCGCGTGGAATAGTGTCTTTCAAAAGTATGTCCTTTACAAACTTTCATCCCCTATTCCCTATTGTTATTTTACACCCTTGAGGGTAAAACTTTTACAAATTTTGAATGTCATATTTATTTATATCGAATCAACAGCCTAAAAGATTCAAGCTTCTAGCTCTAAAAATGACGATACTTCCATACAACTCCCCCCTTTCAACCCTTTTTTCGCATTAAAAAGTAGCCAATGTCCTTTCTCAGGCTCTAGACTATCTGAATACCAAATTTTCATTTAAATCGGTTCAGTAGTTTTGGCGCGACAGACAGACAGAGTTATTTTCGCATTTATAATATTAGTAAGGATCTGACGGTAGGTCGGACAGTACGGGCCGGCCGAGTGTGTCACGCACTCACCAGGTTTCGATATGATATTTCACCCTAGACCAAGCCCGTCTCGGGTTACACTTGAAATAGCTATTTTCTATGAAGCCCTACGAGTTCCAATGGAAATCGACGTCGAAGGAAAAGCCTGTTAGAAGAGCGAGTAAAGGTTACAGTGTTAGAACAGTCAACAAACAAACAAACTGGAACAAATTATCACGCTATTCCGCGAAACCCTATACTCCACCAAACATGATTCCGCGGAGTAGCAAGGTAATTTGTTTCAGTTTGTTGATATGGACCTCCGCAAAGTAACGCCAGAATCTAACAATTAGTTAACTTAATATTTGTAACCGAAATTTCTTTCGATTTTTATTTTAGCTGGCAAAACGCAAGGCACGGAATGCTGATGTTGCAGGTTTAAGCCCTGCCATTACCCTAATTTTTCTTTGTGTTGTCATTAGCATTTTAATTTAATTAGTTAACTAATTCGAATTTTGTGCTGAATCGACACAATGTGGCGATTTCACGGATAACTTGCCTAAGTTCAACGATATCTATGTACTTAATAATCAACAAAATGTTATTAGTCACTTTTACTATTCTCAAGCTCAATCAATTAATTACTTAAAGGTTCGAACTTCTAAGAATAGAAATACCTCCACCAATCAAGCTGCCAGCACTAATCCACACCTTATTTACAGCCCAGTAAAAACCGCAGATTTATAGACCGACTTTATTATCGCGTTAAAAACGGTGCCTCAAACAGCATAAAATTCAAAACTAATCAATCTATACCGTCACAAACTTAACTTTACAACCGGTTGGCTCTTAAACTAAAACCTTTACCTAGTTGATACCAAGCCCCGCGTCGATGGGGGCGACACTATCGACCGCAAATGTTACGTTTGTTTTAGCTAAATAAATCCAATCGATGTTCAAACGCACAGGAAAGGAAGTAATAAAAATTCCTACTAATATTTGGAAACGTATGGCATTTCCGGGAGGGAAACGTACTGGCCGAAAATATAAGTTTTTTTTCGAATTTTTATTCTCGAAAAGTCAAATGGATATTTTTAATCTCCGATAAAACGGGGGTGTTATTCAGTTGAAGCCAGTATCTGAATATCCTTTTCTATCTGTCTCTCTTTAATTATGTGGACATATTATAAATATAAGTAAAAATAATACGAACACTTACTTTAAAAAATATATATAAACACTTGAGACGAATCTACCGACACCTTACATGTTAAAAATTCATTAAACTGTTTTAAGCCACAGAACGTGCCAAAGAAAGACACATATTTGGCAAACCCTTTAAAAACATTACCTTCTAGCGGCAGTGGGGTTAAAAATTTTAAGATCTTTAGTTATGCATCAAAATGATGGCAATTAATACTATCACTCCGTTTAGTAGGTAATCATAAATTCTTTGTAATCCATAATCCATTTAGTTTCGTCTTGGCTGAAACCCTAACATTCCAACGACAAATAAAAAAGCAATTTGACGTTTAACGCGACGTTGGCGCGCTTTTCGAATTTAGAACACGAGCCGTACAAGATGGCGTTGATTTAAAATAAATATTATTGTTGACAGTCGCTTAGGATCGTTTAGCGTCGGCTTTTATTTCAAATGGACCGGTTGGAATACTCGAAATGCCACATTTACTCACATTTATAATCAAAATAACCTTTCAGAAGTTCCTTTGATATTGTATTGGGAGTTTCACGCGTTGGTCTTGTGTCTTTTCAAGTTATAGGTTTTAAAATAGGATGGAATATATAAAGCACGTCAGTTACGAAATTAATATTCGTAATAGAAGGTTGTGAAGTGCCAATCGCAAACAATTTCTTTGCTTATCCGCGAACCCAGTGTCAGCAATCGAGAAAAAGCCAAGAGAGGTCAATAGCTCCTGATGATGCCTCGTGGAGAGGTGAAACACGTGTCGAGTGTATTTTTTGATGTTGGTGGTTGGGTTGTGGTCGCGTTTTGTGTTGTTTGTTTTATTTCTTTTATAAAGTATTCAGCACAGGCCTTGTCTTTTTCTCGATTGCTGACACTGGGTTCGCGGATTAGCAAAGAAATTGTTTCCATTGGTATTAGTTTTTTTTTAATGCAATTAACCGCATGCAAAATTTCAAGTTCTTAGGTCTACAGGTATTAGAATTAAGATGATCGGTGAATATGCCAGTGACGAAATATCTCGTAAAATATGTAAAAAAATGTTATCTGAAGGTTGAAGTAGGTTCGGTAAGGACAACTAATACTTTTTATTCCTTAAAAATACGCAGTTCCCGCAGGATAGCGGGCGAAGATGTAAGCAAAAGCTAGTCTGTACATATATAAAAGTATTCTCCCCCGTGTTGTATAGGCCGGTAAACAACCAAACTAAAGTGTAGTTAGAACAACATACTGTCTGCAGAGGCGTGACGAGCACGGCGGCCGCTGGCTTAACAGCCAAGCCTTTTAGCGCGGGAGTCGGTGGCAAATTTGGGCAGCCGTTTAAAAGGAAATATTAACAACATTATTTTACCTGTGGCGTTGCCAGTGCTAAGATGTATATTTTAATCTGGGACATGATGTATCTGTCTGCGAAATTTTGTCGAATTCCGTCCAGTTGATGCACGATTGAGGCGCAAACTCCAAATACCATTACTTTCACATTTGTAATATTAGTACATTGGAATATTTCTCGATGGAAAATAAGCATGACCCTCGATATCGGTATGTTATTACCACAACTGATAAAAGTTTACAACTAGAAGTATTGAAACTTGATGGCCTCGACACAGGCGTACATAGGTGTGATACAGAAAAAACAAAGTATCGATACAATGATCTACATTAAATGCAACGAAACTGTGAAGTCCATTTGCAATCGGCGCGCAGTTGTCGAGGCTACAACCGGTGTGCAATTCTCACAACTACACCGACTGTAAGTGGACTGCAGTGTTCGTTTGCAGTTTCGATGCAGTATGCCGACAATATCAAAACTGCAACTATACAGCTGGCTGACAGTTCAAATACAGTTGATCTATAATGGTCCTTAAATCAAGCTCTCGCCTTGTTAAATACAAATATTTATTTCGTCATCACAGGCATGAAATATTAAGGTCACAGACAATATTGCGTTAGTGCTACCATGATGTGCCATTATTATTGGCGTACGAATACGCGTGGCGTGGCTGTGTTACTTTTAAGAGCCAAATAGAATCATGAAACTATATTGCAATCAGCTCCCGGTCCATTAGGCTTCGAGGTTTGCTCAGTTACTCTATTGCTTGATTGTTTTAGTAAAGCTTTAGTTTAGTTAAAATATACTTTGTAGCAACCTCAAGTTACAATCCCGTCGTTATTTCTTCCAGCCGCTTGTAACACAAATACACGTTTTTTTTAATACAATAAGAAGGCAAACGAGATGGTACACCTGATGGTAAGTGATCACCACCGCCCATACACACCCGCAATACCAAAGATTGCAGATGCGTTGCCAACCCAGAGGGCTAAGATGGAATACCTCTTGTGCCAGTAATTGCACCGGCTGTCTTGCTCTCCACGCCGGACACAACAGTGCAGGCACTGCTGCTTTGCGGCAGGATTAGCGAGCAAGATGGTGGTAGCGATCCAGAATGACCTCGCACAAGGTCCTACCACCCGCGAAACAAGTGCTACAAAGTTTTTCATACAGAATGTGACATATTACACTCGTGTAAATGAACGAGTAGCCATGATCCTATCTGTCAGTGTTATTCATTTCTTACTTAACCTGCCTCAACCAAATATGCTTTTTATAGCCGATTTATTAATATTAATGTTTGTTTTATTTTCAGGTACGTACGAAACTAAACTATACGAGCTCTGAGTGTGGCGATTGTACCGTAAGTAAGGTTTGCGGGTGGTAGGACCTTGTGCAAGGTCCGCCCGGATCGCTACCACCAGCTTGCTCGCTAATCCAGCCGCTAAGCAGCAGTGTTTGCACTGCTGTGTTCCGGCTCTGGGTTGGCGACGCATCTTATCGACGAACTGAAGACGAACTTTCATCCGCAACCTCGATTGCGTGCATGGCATATAGAAAGTATAGGTACTATGTGTTAAGAGGAGTGTGCTCCCAGCCCCAAAACGCGCTCCCCATACAAAAAGAATATTTAACAAATGAAAACACACAAACCTAGTTCTAGGTCATACAGTCAACACACAAAAAATTAGGCTTTAGGTTAAGGTTTAGAGGGTGGAAAACGTTATCGCCATTTGTATGTAGAGCGCTGGGTTCACACTCCTCTTAATTTAGGACATTATAATATCTATTTCTATATCTATCTGTCTGCCAAATTTCATCACAATCCGCCCAGCCGTTAATGGATGATTGAGGGACAAACATCCAAAAATTCGAACACCATTACTTTATGTTTTTAGGGTTCCGTACCTCAAAAGGAAAATGGAACCCTTATAGGATCACTTCGTTATCCGCCTGTCTGTCGGTCTGTCTGTCAAGACTCTTTTTCTTAGGAACGCGTGGAGGTATCGAGTTGAAATTAATACCAAGTACTCAAATCTGTAGTCCCTTGAAGCCGTGAAAAATCAACTTCTTAGTCAACGCAATCAAAAGATACGGCCGTTTATGCAGCATGTCTCATACATCGCACCCTTAGAATTAAAGCGACTCAATTCTGAATATGATATTACCCAAAATTAAACCTTATGTCTTTTAATTAAGGTGATATTTTGGGACGTGTATTATTCAGAAATGGGTCACTTTAATTCTAAGCGTGCGACATTCGCTAGGCACTTCAAAACCTATGGGGTACTTCCCATTGACCTAGAACTATGAAATTTGGCAAGAAGCAAGGTCTCACAGCACATATATAGAAACCCGTAAATATGTGGTCAATGAACACAAAAAAAAAATGTTTGGTCATACAAAGCACACATGCGATACTAGATGTTGTTGATGACGGAACCCTCGGTGCGCGAGTCCGACTCGCACTTGGCCGGTTTTCGATAAGTTAGGATTCAATAAAGTCTTTTGACACTTGGAAGTTAAAGCTTCCATATAACTGGTATCTCACTAACTTTACTGTTAAACCGGTAGTTGGTTAATCTTCTTAGATTTCAAAGTCAAAGGTCGTGGGTTCGAGTCCCACGGGAGACAGATCATCATAAATTTAACATTTAATCTGGTACTTATTCTGTAGTGAGCTTTAGTGCATATAGGTAGGTACAGTCGGCTAATTTTATTCATAGGCCATTCTAGAACGTTGTAGCAATGTGTTATCGCCGAGATATTATGACATACATCCTCGTAAGGCCCACGTCAAATGTCGTTCTATGAATTTTGAACCATATCGGTTGAGACAGTGAGTTCGACGTCAGTTTGTCAATTTGTGTTATATTTAGGACTTAGGCCTTACGAGGTTATTCAGAAGGTACTATGACGTTTAATGTGAAAAGGTTCTACAGTGGCCTATAAATCATATTGGTTGACTGTACACAAAATTAACTGCGATTTCTTTTATATTACTTACAGATGTTTATGAGGCTGGTCACTTACCATCACGTGACCCCCTTGCTCGTTTTATTATAAAATAGGATGGCAAACAAGCAAGTGGGTCACCTGATGGTAAATGTACACCACCGCCTATAGACACCCGCAACACCAAGGAGATTGCAGATGCGTTGCCAACCTAGAGGGTTAAGATAGAATACCCTCTTGTGCCAGTAATTACACCGGCTGTTTTGCTGTCCACACAGGAACACAACAGTGCAAGCACAGCTGCTTAGCGGCAGGATTAACTAGCAAGATGGTGGTAGCTATACGGACGGACCTTGCACAAGGTCCTACCACCCGCTCGTTTACCCCCTCTAACAAAAACATATGTTGCTAATCCGCCGTTTTTCAGTAAACTGGTATTTTACACTATGTGTTGAGTAAATAATTAATTTAACGAGTATCTTGAGATAACTGCAGGCTATGTGTTTAGGATTGTAAGGCCGCGTACACGAGTACATGTGCGCGGGTCCGACTCCGGACCTGGTCGATTTTTTCTACGACTTAAAATGGCAGCGGGCAATGGTCCCGAAAACGTGCTAGTGAATAGAATAGAACCATTTTTTTCAGGCTGCATAGGCCCATAGAAAAAATACCTTAAAGACTAAAATATATATTTAATAATATAACATATATATTTATAAAACAATACATTAAAACTAGCATGTTGCTTCGGCGACGTGTGACTTAGTTTCGGGACATAAAATGCATACAGCGCAATAATGTATGGAACGAACACTATTTTGACAGAAGAGCATTTATTTTGACACTGTCAGCTCTTAACTAATTACTGTCATACACAATTTTTCCACTGTTTTTTTCTGAATTCGAATGAGTATGTTTTGACACAGAAAGTGGCTTTTCTTGGTCATTTTTAGGGACCCGCAGTCAATTGTTTTAGTTACAATATCCATGTTTTTTTATTTTAACTATTTTATCAATTGTCTCTGAACGTCACATAGCGATCCTGCCAGACCACTGCTTTATACCGAGAACGCATATACGCGTTGCCCCATTATGTTCACACCGTAATCTCCTCTACAGTTAGTTGTTAAACCTGGCTCGGTATCCAGCCGAAGATCAAAGGAATCTGTTACAAACGCTGTTATGTAGCCAGCGGGTTATTAGATAACCGTACTACAGAATAAATAATAGTACAGAAACTTCTATTTTACGACCGTGATTAAACGAATTCCAACATTATTAACACGCTCAAAAAGTTCGTATTACCACGTATTACTTCATACACCTTGCGCCAGGCGGCGCGAGTCAAAGGAAACGCGCCGCCCGCGCCCGCCTTCCCCCGCTACTCCCAGCGACACGCTATAGTTGCGCGACATTCGTTTTCAATTACACCGACACGGCGGGGGCGAGCGAGCGGGCGCGCGGCAAGCCGACAGCCTACTGCGATTTGCCTATGCCATAGGCAAGGCGGTCGAGCGTACCTACAGTGCGGAGTGGAACCCCCCAGACCGTACGTAGGTACAGTCGGGTTGATATACAGCCCGAGTAGCACGCAAGCGCTATATCAGCTATATAAAGGCGACCACCTCTTTACAGCTTCTAAACCGCCGTAATATTTGGCACGATTTTTTCTTTTATACAACATAGGAAGGAAAACGAGCAAGTAGGTCACCTGATGGTGAGTGATCACCACCGCCCATAGACACCCGCAACACCAAAAGGATTGCAGATGTGTTGCCAGCGCAAAAGACTAAGATGGAACACCTCTTGTGCCTGTAATTGCACCGGCTGTCTTGCTCTCCACACTTAGGGGCTGGATTAGCGAGCAAGATGGTGGGAGCGATCCAGACAAACCTTAAGGTCCTACCAGCCGAGTTTTTACTGTCATTAAGAGAGAGAACAAGATATGCTCTCCATATCTCCTCGAGGACTACAATTTGCAACACATAGAACTTAAAAAAATCCTACATTTTAAAGTGCTTATTGTTTGCACTGCTGTTATAAAATTCTGACCCAAATAGACGATGCAATCCGTTTTCGATGACACCAAAACCATTTGAACATTCGAAGGCAAAACAAAGGCTCGTAAAACGCCTTTGTTTCTTTTTCATACAAAGCATCTAAATCCCTGAAGTAATATCCTGGTATTTCTGGCTATTAGTAAACTGAGCTAGTTAGAAACTCCAAATATGAAAGCTCTTTTGAACTAGTGATGTTATGAGTCAGTTTAAACGATACTGCAGATGCCGACGAGAATGCGGATGTACTAAGCCCTTATGTCAGTAATTATGTGAGACTTGAAACATAGCACATCCTGTTTCACTAAGATCTGTTTTAAGGTAGTGTGATGTGAACCCAGCCCGAAAAAGCGCTCCCCATACAGACGTCGATAACGTTTTCCACCCTCTAAACCTTAACCTATGGGTATGATTTTTTGGTATGTTATCATTATGCCTTACAACTAGGTTTGTATTTTGATTTTTTTTCATACTTAATAGATTCGACAATATTTGCATTTTAGGAGTTTCATACAAAACACAAAAGCGCCAATATTTTTGAAACTATTAAAAATATTTAAAAAATCAAAACATACGAACCTAGTTCGAGGGAATGATAATATACAAAAAAACATGGCTTTAGGTTAAGGTTTAGAGGGTGCAAAACGTTAACGTCGTTTGTATGGAGAGCGCTGGGTTCACATTCCTCTTCATTACTATGTTCTAACTATAAACACAGAGTAAATAATAGTACTAACGTACAGAAACTTCTCTTTTTCGACCACCATTTAACGAACTTTATGATCAGGCAAAAAAAGTTCGTAATACTTCATAAACATTCGCCAGGCGGCATGCGTTAAAAGGAAGACGCCGCCCGCGCCCGCCTTACACCCGCAATGCTCTGGCGCACCGCTAGGGTTGGGCTGCTTACTATAATAATATCATAACGCGCGACACAGAGTAGTCAGCAACCTACTCCGATTAACCTATGCCGTAGGTAATGCGGCGGGCGCACCTACAGTGCGGAGTGGAACCCCCCTGCTATAGATAAGATTGCAGCGAGGTACCGTCATCTCCGCGGCGATCAGCATGACACTAAAACGTCCCGCTTGAATGGTCAGAGCTGATCAGTTACGACACTAAAACCAGCCTAAAGCTTGTCTCGACTCCCCGACATCCTCATTTGTTTCAAAGAATGCGGATGCAGATGTCGGCTACATCCCCAGTCCAAGCCAGCTCACCCAGCCTCATATAAGTTTAAAATCAATCAGGTATTATGCCCCGTATGGAAACGAGCGCTCAATAGTAGGTAATCCGTCATATTAGTTCTGGGAGTATCAGGAAACGTTGAAGCCGTTTTTAGCGTTCCGTAGTCAATAGTTATAGTTTCGCCATGTCCGCCCATCCGTCTGTCCGCAGGTTAGCTCTCTAATACTGGGAAGCTGTGATTTGTTTGGCATGGATATTATTCATTATGAAACTGGATTGCTCTAATGGTGCTACGAGTACAGTAAAGCCACTGAACTATAAGTAATGGACTTCTAGTCAGCGTTTAAAATTTGGCCGCATCAAAAGTCGAACAAAAGTACAACAAATCGACAATCCCTCGTGCTGTCAGTCTGTCGGACCGAGCGCGCTGCTGTCAATACTATTATTTCGTAAAAACATCTATCAACGAAACTTAATAAATTATTATTTTATGCATTTAGACGTAAAGTTGTAAATCCAATGACTATAAATGGTAAACTAATAATTTGCATTTGTGACATTGGCGTCAATCTATATTCTCATGTCGGGCCGTCTATCTGCTGTCATTTAGTATGACACTGTACATCCATGTATTAAAATATCATTGAGTAAAGCATTCAGATTTAGAGTGTCCATAGGTGTAGATACCATATCTTCGTTCTAACAAGAAGTCATTAATTTCTCGGGCGTATTATAAAATCAATGACAATATCTCGGACAGGGATGTTTGGAAATGATCCCGACTTGTATTGGCGATACCTGGCTTCAAATATTGTACACCAAATTATTAAATTTTTAAATATTTAAGATGTAAGAATGACATTGTAATTTTGATTCGTTTAAAAAATGACACCTCGTTGAGTTTCTTGCCGGTCTCTTCCTACAGAGGTTTTCCGAACCGGTTCTAAATTTTATGACATTCATAGGTGCTTCCTGTAAGCCTAATTTGAATGAAGATATTTTACTTTAACTTTGAATTTAGCTAAAATTCCTGTTATAAATTATTGGCGGCTGAGAAGGTACTTTAAAGTACACAATGAGATGTTTTTCACAGTGTTTGATTAGAGCTGAATCACTGCTAGTTTTCTAGGTACTCTATCACCATGAGTAAGGCTTTGGGTCTGATAAGGTATGCATACAGACACCTGAGTCAACATTTTGCAATTCTTTCCACATGACGAGCTTCTACCCGCGGTTTCGCCCGCACGATGTTATTTATGAATTTTACGGGATAAACAGTATACTATGTTTTAATCCAGGACATAGTCTATCTGTGTACTAAATTTCTATCTAAATCCTATTTGCAACTAAACTTCATACATAAATTATTATTTTATGCAGTTAGACGTAAAATTGTAAATCCAATGACTATAAATGGTAAACTAATAATTTGCATTTGTAACATTGGCGTCAACCTGTATTCTCATGCCGGGCCGTTTTTCTGCTGTCATTTGGTATGACACTGTACATCCATGCATTATAATATCATTGACTTGGAACTTTTGGAGTTATTGGCTGAACAAAATATGAACTCGAACATTATACATTATACAAATAGTTGGTTGGTTGTTTTGTCTCGCAATTCTCAGAACCTCCCACTCTCAGCCCGATCCAATCTCCCAGTTTGCTTAAACAGTTCTTTGTTTTACGTACTCCGAGAGAATTGTATTTTTTCATGAAATTTGCGTTTAGAATATAAAATGAAGACTGTCGAATCATGAGAGCGCTCCGGGCGGAAGCGCGGGCGCGGACTTGCGACTGCGATTCCTTTTTAAAAGTCGGAGAAATCGCAGCGCGAGTGCGTTGTTCCCTGAAGATTTTTTTTGTCAGTAAGGGAAAAAGATATGCGAAGGTCCATTTCAACAAACTGGAACAAATTGCCTTGCTACTCCGCGAAACCAGTGCCGTGCTCGTGCAAGATAGCTGCCTCTGTGCGACATATTTATCTTCATGCAAAAACTCACCCTCCTCCGTTTCCACACGAAACGACATATATCACACAGGCTTAACTACACACCATCACCAAACAACACGATCGATGATCGATCGATGTACGCCATTCGTTCAATTAGCGAACGGTCGTACTGTTTGATCCAGATGCATTAAGGCATAATAAGGACAACACAAGAAACCATGGCTATAGGTTAAGGTTTAGAGGGTGGAAATCGTTATTTATTTATTTATTCATCTCATTGCATCTATCATTACAGTTACCCAATTCGATAAAGTAGCACATTTCACATTATAAGTAGGTAATTTACAATTAAAGGTGAATGGGCATTTTTGTATGGGCGCTGTCCCAACCCTTGTATACAATAGTGAGTAGTATGGACGTGTAGTACTCGGTGTAAGGATCATCATAGGCTATGTTTCGAAGACCAGGTGTCTGCAGCATTAATCATTGTTTTGTATGAAAAAAAAAAAAAAAACACCAAATTAGACCTATGCTCCCATTACGTTTTTTTACTTCTAGTGGCCTCAGTAATGCGTGGTTAAAATCTTTCGGCTATATCTCGAAAATGATTTTACAGATACTTTTCATACAACTGCTAGTACAAAGTGAGGTATAAAATGGGCTGTAGCTTTTTCCCTGCAAACATCTCGGTTTTGCTGTCATATAAAAAAATTAAGCTCTTATTGAGAGCTTTCTAATAAGATATAGCACAACTGTAAACAGCACTTGGGACAATTTGCCCATTCTCCTTTGCTAATGATAACATAACACAAATAAAGTTACTTTTGTGAATTCATTCAGAGAGCAACAGAATACATCGATTAGCGTGGCGACCTGGTTGAGCGTGCGCAGCGCCCGCGTGCAGGGCGCCTCGCGCAACAGGCCGATGCGTGCGCGCGGCACCGCCAGCAGCGGCACGCCGCGCCGCTTCCACACGTAGCGGTCCGGCACGCGCAGGCTTATCGTTGCAAGTACCTCTGGGTTACTGCTCTTTCCTTGCAATAACTTAAATATATACAACGCGAGGGCTAGTTCCCGCCTGACCTGCAATTGGTTATCGCCGTTTGTGTGGAAAGCGCTGGGTTCACAATAGTATAAAAGTCGTAAGTTTGCGTCGGCCCTTACTCCTACCTCTTACGTAACCACCGCTCCACTGTGACATGTATTTTCTTGCCTAGTATATTTTTCTAGAGTTTTGCCATCCTTCTAGGAAAACTGATCCTTAGAGAAATCCAGTTTAATTACTGTTAGTTACGAAATAAATAGAGTCGATTAATTACCATGAATATTCACTACTTTTTATACAATATAGAAGGCCAACGAGCTAGTGGGCCACCTGATGGTAAGTGATCACCACCGCCCATAAACACCTGCAAGACCAAGGAGATTGCAGATGCGTTGCCAACCCAGATGGCTAAGATGGAATACCTCTTGTGCCAGTAATTGCACCGGCTGTCTTGCTCTCCACGCCGGAACACAACAGTGGAAGCACTGCTGGTTAACGGTGGGATTAGCGGGCAAGTTGGTGGTAGCTACGGACGAACCTTGCCCAAGATTCTACCACCCGCGATCCTAATCAATCCGCAGTCCTATCACTAACGCTCATCGGGACTCCAACGTCCAAAAAAATCGACCACAACTTTAATTTATTTTAGTCGGTGTTCGAAATGACTGCTGTTACAATATTCAACAAGTTCAGGCTTAAAGTATGTACAAACAATGCATTTTATTAGATAGATAGATATAAACTTTATTCTCAACAAAACATACATGGCCCAAAAATAACAATGAAGTAAGTGCAACTTAAAATTAACATGCAGCGCATAACAAACAAACTTACAAATATTTAAAATTACAAAACTTGGAGAGCCATGTGATGATGCAGAGAACAGACGCTGACTCAGCATGTACTGCAGCTAGTTGCAGTGCTGGTATTCTGTCAGAGACCTAGAGAGTGATGCTAGCGCTGTTAAGTTTTCTTCTAGCGTAAGACACTTTTAGACATAATGTTTCAACACAATCGATATCTAAATAGAAATAGTGTAAGTTTATTTTTCAAACAACCGGGTACGATGTCCGAGCTGAGTGCAGGTTTTTTAAAATGTATGAATGCAGTTTTTCTTCTTATTAAAATCGATGACATGGTTCCTTAGAACATCTTCGTATGTCTTGTAGTTTCAGACTTTTCCATACTGTATATGCGGTGCTTAGGCATCACTTGCTACCCTAGGGTAGTAATAGAATTACATTTTAGCCCCAACCCTCTTTTTAGTTTATATTAATGATCTGTGCAAGCTCGACCTAACTAATGGCACACTAATATCGTACGCAGACGACACCGCTTTATTATTTTCAGGAAACACATGGGACGATGCTTACAATCACGCTCAAAAAGGCTTCTCCAAAGTAACTATCTGGCTTCAACGTAATTTACTGACGCTAAATGCTGATAAAACGAAGCACATCGCTTTTTCAATAAGAGACACTCAAAAACCGACCAGTGAATCCACTATCCAAGCTCACCAGTGTTCCCTCTCTAACCAGTTAGAATGTAATACCTGTCCAGTCATTTCCAAAACAAACTCCATAAAATACCTGGGTGTAATGATTGACGCAAACCTGACTTTTAGTCCCCACATAGACATAGTTGCTACCAGAGTCCGAAAGTTAATATTTATTTTTAAAAAACTGCGTAGCGTCGCCAACCCGAAACTACTCAGTCAAATTTACACAGCTTTGTGTCAATCATTATTGTCATATTGTATATCGTCTTGGGGAGGTGCCGGGAAGACATCTCTCCTGGTACTAGAACGAGCCCAAAGAGCTATTCTAAAGGTGTCCACTTTCCGCCCGTTCCTTTTTCCTACAAAAGAACTTTACCAATCATGTAGAGTCCTAACCGTGCGCCAACTATTTGTTTTAAATGTCACCCTTAATCAGCACAAATCCGCTCCCTACAACCCCAGTGTCTATAACAAAAGGCGCTATGACATTGTTTTTAAGACACTACGACCTAAGCATGCATTTATGCGAAAATTCGCTTCGTTTCTGGGCCCTTTCCTCTACAACAAAATTAATAGACTCCAGAATATTTATGACCTTAATTATAGTAATTGTAAAATTAAGCTGACAGAGTGGCTGCAAAAGTTATCTTACGAGGAAACTGAAAATCTGCTGACTTTAGTCTCGTAGTTTAATAATTTAATTTTATTTAACATTAAAACGTAAACATAGCTCGTTAAAAATAATAATTTGTAATAAATAAGTATAATATTATTAACTAGCACTGTTCCAATAATTATGCACTAATCCTTTGCCTAAGATACAGGCTACATTTGTATCCTAGTTTAGGCAGTAAATTGTAAACTAGCACTCAGTAAGAGTTTTATTGTAGTAGGCGCGCAGGCGCATGTATAATTAAGTCTTGCCATTATTATAGAACTCAGCATATTGTGTACTAATATACATAGATATACTAAAGTGACTACTAACCATATATGTTTTGTTCTGTGACTATTCTATTTACAGAGCTGTCAAATGCCCCATTTTAAAATTAGAAACAACTAAGTTGACCCAAAAAATTAGGTCTTTATTCAAAGTCAAAATATTTTATTCTATTAGGCTTACAGGTAGCACTTATCAATGTCAAAAAATTTACCACCGGTTCGGAAAACCTCTGATTAGCCTGTCTAGTGGTTTAGGAGGGATATCATTATGTAATTTGTGTTGTATGTAAGACTTTTAATTTCCGTTGTTTCTGCTGATTTTCTGGGGCTGTGTGCGATGTGCCCATCATCAACGTCAGCGCCCAGCGTCAGCGTTCATGTAGGAGCCGGTCGGTGCATTATTACGCGAACGCTTTCCTATTTGCTATTAAAGTTCACCTGTCGCCTGTTTGCCAGACCGCCTGTCAGCTGTCACATTTGATACACTAACCCTTATAAGTGTCAGAAAAACATATTTTGCCCGCCACTTAATGTATTCGGCTCCGTGGGACGTCACACGTCAAATAAACAATGTGTACGCGGTACCTACGGCAAGTTCCTGCCGCCCCTCCCTTACTGGGAAGTGGGAACTCAGGGTTGCCAACGTGCCAGATGAAAACCGGATGAAACCGGTTTGTTCAAAAAGCTTTATAAAACGAAGTATGGAGTCGGTGCCAGCTAAACGACAGCGACGGCTGCGGCACCGGTTTCAGAAGGTAAATAAAATTTATGGAATTGTATACGAATGAATACATTTGATTTTATGATGATCGGAAATTGGGTGTAGATTAACGGATTCTTTTTTGTTTTTTAGTTTTATTTAAATTAATTTTTTACGCAGGCGGGTTTTTTTTTATTAATAACTAGCGGACGCGCGGGACTTCGTTCGCGTAAAGTTAGTAGCCTATGTCCGTCAGGGATAGCGGAGCTATCTATCTGTGAAAGAATTTTTGAAATTGGTTCAGTAGTTCCAGAGATTAGCCATTGTTCCAGAGATGTCTCTGGTATGTACGAACAAACAAACAAGCAAAGTTTACCTCTTTATAATATTAGTGTAGATGTAGATTTAGTTGAAAGGTTTTTATGTCCATTTACATGCCGATTGTACCCATGCGAGGCCGAGGCTGGTGGGTAGTAATAAAATACAATAAATAGTATGGATGGGAGGTTTGTGGCAGCCCTCGGCCGCGAAGCCGCGATGCTTGCCAACTTATTTCATTACCAGCCGCACGTGATGCCGCTATACAGTGCGCTGGGCCTAGATAAAGACGAAGGAATGGCTGGAACTACATCTATTTTCACCTACATGTATGTATTTACAAGATTGAATATTCTAAACCATCACCAGGGGGGTTCCACTCCGCGCTGTAGGTGCGCTCGCCGCATTACCTATGGCATAGGTTAATCGCAGTAGGTTGCCGGCTTGCCGCGCGCGCGCCCGCTCACTCTGTGTCGCGCGTTGTGATAATGTTAGAGTAAGCAGCCCAGCCCTAGCGGTGCGCTAGGGCATTGCGGGTGGAAGGCGGGCGCGGGCGGCGCCTTCCTTTTGACGCATGCCGCCTGGCGAATGTTTATGAAGTAATACAAACATTTTGAGCATGATCATAAAGTTGGAATTCGTTTAATGGTGGTCGATAAAGAGAAGTTTCTGTACGTTAGTACTATTATTTATTCTGTGCCATCACTTTGTTTCACACAACTGCAGCGCCGTCACTGCACCTGTTTTGAAGGTTCCGTACCTGAATACCGACACCCTTTTGATAATAATCTTAGCTGCAATCATGTCCCACTGCTAAGCAAAGGCCTCCAGATTTCTAGTTCCCTCATGCTCATCAGTTTTAGCTACCCCTGACCTGGCCTTTCTGCGTTATTGGCTAAATTGCAGCGGTTGCACTGTTGTTTTCCGGCGTGAAGAGCAAGACAGCCGGTGTAATTACTGGCACAAGAGGTATTCCATTTTAGTTCTCTGGGTTGGCAACGCATCTGCAATCTCTTCGATGCTGCGGGTGTCTATAGGCGGTGGTGTACACTTACCATCAGGTGACCTACTTGCATATTTGCCTTCGTGTTTCATAAAAAAAATATGTATTTTTTCAAATGTTACCCCAATGTCGACTTTCGCTTTTCTGTGCATATTTTTCTCATTTTTCTTGCAAAGATCCTAAATACGAGACAATATAGTATAGTACAGAACATAGTTCGGTCGCGTGAAGACAATGGTAACAATAACCGGGCTATTTATGTTACAAAAAGAAGTGGAAGTTTTGCAAAACAAGGTAAAGATGGCGGGGTCAGATATGTTGTAAAAAAAAGAAACTTTTTTAATTTAGTAAAAGAATTAACTGGCGACATTTCTGTTAATTTGACATCCAACATGTTCTGACATAGTTAAGGCACGATAGATGGGTCTAGACGTGTCGTGACGTGTTCATGTAAAGAACCGCATAGTGCAAGTCTCTCGAAGGGTCTCGTACAAAAATGCCGAAAATTTGTTTCATCTATGGTTGGTCGTATATTAGTTGTTATAGTAACAAACTGGAACAAATCACCTTGCTACTCCGCGAAACCAAAAATGGTTTCTCGGATGTTGATATGGACCTCTGCAAAGTAACGCCTGAATCTATTAATTATGTTGTTATAATGGCTAATAGTACTTATAGTATTACTATGCAGCCTAGCTAGCTAGCCTAGGCCATCCTATTAAAAATAATGTATTTAGAGCTTTCGCCGCAGGTGAATCAGACATAATAGGTTGTTCTATTGTTGAAACGGCTACAACCGTTTATTGTCGGCGAAAGTGTTAATAAAATATTTCGTTGAGATTTTGGCTGGGTCTTGATAATGATAATGTGCCCTGCTGAGTTGTAACTCCCGGTCTTTCTTATGGAATATGGCGGTAAACCAGCATTCGGGTCACCCGAAAAGAAGTGATCACCACCGCCTATGGAAATCAATCTAAGGATCTAAGGACCTTAAGATGTCTGTTAAGACCCTCCTTTTCAATTATATAAAAGCATATTTTTTGAAACAAAAGGTTAAGGTGTGATTATTTACCAATACCAATACGAGAATTTAATACCAAACAAATAATAAACATTATTTACATATTGAATAATGTTTTCCCAATATAAATATGTTAATTTCTGTTCTTTGATTCTTTAATAATACTCGAGGCCTTCTGATCTCTATTCTAACATCCACAAAGACGACAAACAAGCTTTATTCTAACACCGAACGCGCTATTTTTTCACGTTAATGCTTAGCCAGGATTTTATATACAATAAATCATTTAAAACATACATAACGGCCCGATAAACGCGTAGCATTTCGCACGTGTATATCGATCGGCGATATACGCTCGACATAACAATGCAGGTCACGCTCGCTCTCATATCGACGTATTCAGAATTACGGAGTTTATCATTTTTAGCATGACGTGGGGAAAATAATGATTATACGTTAGAAGTGCCTCTAACGTATAGGTTAACAGTGTTAAAGCTGAGTATCCACCACAGCTGTGTGAGCTGAGCGGTGCGAGCTAACGAAGCTGTGACCTGGTGTGAGCGCTACCACCAGAGATGTGCAAGGAATCTGAGTGGTGCCAGGATGTGTAGCGAGCGATGTTGCAGATGAGCTGTGAAGTGCTTTTCAGATATCTTCACACATTCCTCGCTGAAATCTCTCGTACCCCCATATCTCGCTTGCTTTGTACGTAAAAAATCTCGCTCTGTCTAGCTCATTTCCATCAGACCTGTGCTGAGCGAAGGTAGGAAAAATGAAATAATCCTATTGGTGGATCTTTTCCTCGCAAACCGCTTAGTTATCTCACACAGCTTTGTTGGATACCAAGCCTAACACCTCATGTGGGTGGTATGTGGGAGTCCGCTGTAAAAATACGCTAGTCTCTTTAAGTCAACATGTTGCTAGCTGGCTTCAGTGTCAAGAGATCAGTGCGTTTTGTTATATGTATGTTACCTTTGGGATTAGCGTATAGTCTTGCTAATTATTAGAGTCACTATCGGCCTTCACAGAGCGAGAATTCTGACCGAGAGGTGTCGTATTCCGGCATGTTGGAGGATGGTAGTTACACACTGTGACTGGGTAACACGCTGTTGAAGCAACATGCTGTCTATTAATTACTTCTGTTATATATATATATTTTTATGTATGTTAGTCTGTAAGGTATTGTCTATGGGCTTTTTGTACCCTGATATTAAACTTTTTTTCAACCAAGGTGTATCTTGTTAATTGCAGAAATACGCTGTGTTTCCGAGTGCGTGGGCACGCGATCTATTTGCCCAGACCTTTGCCACTTTTATTTGCTGATTTTATGAACTTTGTCGGTTATTTTGGTTCTGCTACGTTACAGACGTACGTAGAAACAAAATTAATCAACATTAATAACAGTAGGCCAGTAAGTGACCGTAATCGAGTTAGCCTAGCCGGGTAAGTTGCGATACGCCCGGGACGGCCTCAAGTTTACCCGGGTTCTAGAAACACACGGGTCGGTGTTGCGTCGGGAACTGCCGCGTTAAATCCAATATTGATCAGGGATCTTCAGATATTTGGAAAGTATAGAAAAAAAATCCTTCAAAGGATCGCTTTTGTACTTTCGTATTCTTATGATGCGTGTAAATATGCCTTATGATCAAAGAGATTACTCACTTAAGGTAACCGTCTCAGGCATCCCAGTGTACGTCCGACAGGCGTAGAACTATGTTTTTAGCAGTAGTTGACACAATTGTCTTTTGTTTTTATTCGTATGTCAAAGACTGGTATATTACCATACTTTCTTAGAAGAAATATTGATATCAACATGACACGCGTATGATAAATATCTCTAGCATGTCCAAAAAATATTTCGACAGTCCTACACAATTTTGAGCGGAAAACATTTACTATTCGGACTCAAAGGTATGAGAGGACTGGAGGAAATGATGTTCCTTTGCTTCTGCTCTGTTTCTCGAAGGGAGACAGTCATAATGCCGATTTCGCGCACAGCCATCCAATTTTTTACAAATCCGCAAGACGGTTCAACGAAGGTTGAAAAGTCTCAAACGCCGCGGAACCGCGCGCTAAATGGTTACGTGCGCACCCACCAAAACTTGTACAAGATTTCGCAAAGCTCCTGTTATCAAATTATGCATGCAAATAACGTTTTGATGGACACGTAAGTGATATGGTATCGCCCCTCTGACGGCCCGTGGGTTATTTGCTAATACAAAAATGACTCCGTGAGGAGACGCAGGCGTTCCAAGCATTATGGTACTTTGTTCGGGTTTTACACGGATTTGAAAGTCATCTGTGTGGTTGTACAGATTTTTTCGGGAAAAATGCGTTTGATCAGATAGTGGCCTAATTGGTTCTTGCCGTCTTGGTGTCATTGGATCCGATTTTGAGCTAGTTTCTGGCAATTTTCGTTAGTTAAAAGTTAGGGCTCACTCCCCTCGTTCTGCCGTCTGTAGGCACGGTACACAGGTGGCCGATCATGCGCTTGTTTTTTCATACTTATGCTCTTTTTCGTCTGTTCTTCTAGGTAAACCAGTCTTGCGAACTTCTAGTCAAGTCCACGCAAAGTGATCTTTGATTAACGTGACCTTTTTATTATTAATTATCAAAAGGGGTGTCACTAACTGAACGTCGGTGACCATGTCACCTATTGTGACAATCTTGATCAATACCATGGGAACTGCTAACATCGAAAAACATCTTCCAGTTTCGAAAAAGTCTATTTGATTCCCGTGACTAAAACATTTCCTGTCAGTCTCGTTTCGGACACATTCATCATAAAGAATAAGACATCTTCTACCTTCTCACATTCTGTACCTACAGGTAGGATTGTCTCTGGTACCCATCAGTTTATCTTATGGCATGTTTTAGCTGAGCGGAAAACATCCACCAATGAGGTCCCGTGGCTGCAGCAGGCTGGGACAATAAAGTGATTTCATTGGTCGATTTTTATTGCTCAGCTGCCTTGCCAAACTCCAGCGATTCTAGCGTATAGCGACCCTAAATCTGAACGGTTTTCACTGCTTTACACCAAGATTTAGACTTTTAATTAGGATTAATTATACGAAGCTGGGTCTTACTGTTGTGTTTGTGTGTCACTACCGCTATCCGATGATTCAGGCGTGCACACATCAAAGTGTTAACGATCCTAACACGCTGAATCACTCGGATGCGCCGGAACGGATAAAACTAATTAGATACTACAGCGCAATGTTTGGAGAGAGGGATTAATTTGGGTCCGCTAATAAACACCTACGTTTTGACCTACTGACTTGATAAAGCACTAGCCGAGGTCCGTCAGAAATAGTGTAGCTTTCTATCAGTGAGCAAATTTTTGGAATCGGTTCAGTAGTTACAGAGATTACCACGTACAAACAAACAAAACAAAGCTTGCCTCTTTATTATATTACTAGCGGACGCCTGAGACTTCGTTCGCGGAGAATGAGTAGCCTATGTCCATTAGGGAGAGTGTAGCTTTCTATTAGTGAAAGAATTTTTGGAATCGGTTCAGGAGTTTCAGAGATTACCTCCTACATAGAAACAAACAAAAAAACAAAGTAGATATAGTGTAGATCTAAAAATTATGAACTATAGACTAGAACTATGGTGCGCCTAAACTAGGGTTGTAATAGCGTTGATAAATGACATACTCATGCCATACTAATCTATGCCGCATATTGAATTCCACCCCTTAACATGGCGTGTAAGCGATAATGAGCTTTATTGTATAGTTGCTCTGTGTGCAGATACACATCCCTTGCTTTTGTTTGAAAGTTTGACAGAAGATTAGGTTTCTTCGACTTGTTATTGTGAATCTAAGAATAAGCACAGTATATAAATAAAGCAGTACCGCAACTAGGCCTAGTTGGTGAGATAGATACCTACGCTCCGGTGGAGCGTTAGGGTTGTCCGCTTAAATTTTCGCGCACTGTCTCGGGCGCACGCAATAACGATAAACGCAAAGCGCGTCCACCCGTGTCGACGCGGCAGCCGCGACTGCAGCACCGCGAAAACCCCTTAGCGGCCGTGTTGAGCGTGCGTCTGTGTGAGTGCGCCGGTTTCGAGCGTTTGTAGATTCCTTACTGCTCATATGTAAACTGTGGAATAAGTCTACAAGCGGATATGTTTTTACCCGACTGCCGCCAGACGGGAGGGTTATTACTTTTTTTACGTACATTTTTTTGTTGACGGTACGTATTTTATCATAGGAGGCCTATCTGCAACAGTGGACTTCTTGTGGCTGAGATGATGATGATGGTAGTCTTAACATACAACGTGTCTCTGCCCTATGGACAAAGAATGAACACAGTGTGTATTTGCAGGCAAACATCTTAGTCAACCAATCTAATTCATATGAGCCTCTGTAGAAATTTGTCGCAATGTGTCAGCGCTGAGATATTATGACGTTTATTAAGAACTCATTATGATGTTTATTGTTAAAAGGTTCTACAGTGGCCTATGCATCACATTGATTGACTGGACATACATACAAGGCAAACATATAACCCGTTTAGCTTTGCCGCAGTCGGGTAAAACATACAGACTTTTAGCTTTACATAGTATATAACACAAAGTCGCTATCTGTTCCTGTCTGTCCTTATATCTTCGGCCGCTTACTCCTTCCAAACCACGCAATGGATTTGATACGGTTTCACAGAATAAATAATAGTACTAACGTACAGAAACTTCTCTTTTTCGAGCACCATTAAACGAAATCCAACTTTATAATCAGGCACATAAAGTTCGTATTAATTCATAAACATTCGCCAGGCGGCATGCGTCAAAAGGAAGGCGCCGCCCGCGCCCGCCTTCCACCCGCAATGCCCTGGCGCACCGCTAGGGCTGGGCTGCTTACTGTAAGACTAACAACGCGCGACACAGAGTGAGCGGGCGCGCGCGCGGCAAGCCGGCAACCTACTGCGATTAACCTATGCCATAGGTAATGCGGCGAGCGCACCTACAGTGCGGAGTGGAACCCCCCTGACGGTTTTCACTGTGATTTACAGATTTTTTTGCAGAAGATTTTTATCTGCATTACATCCTAATACTCTTAGTACCGATGCTTAGCCGGGACGGGTCGCCAGTCCATTAATAATTGGAATCGAGAAGTTTCGATTAGGTACCCGGTTGATTGGGCCATTGTCGATCTACCTTGTATCGGAAATGGCTCGATGCGGGCAGTCAACTATCTCCCTGTGCCCACTAGATATCCCCACGTTACTGTCTTCTCTAATATAATAAAAGTCCCCTAAACTGAACTACTAGCATTCATGCATTTCATGCTCACTTTCTCGACTGGACGATATAACTGCATAAGTTGAGACCCTTGGTCCGTGGGGTCCTAGTGCACTTGCTTGTCTCATTATTTAGAATCTCTTAGGCTTCATTGAAAATCAGCGCCTTGGTTTCTTCTCCTTTCCTTCATTACGGTTTCTATATTAAAGGAGAAACAACTATTTCTAAAGTGCATCCCTTTCGGGCCGCGCCATTTGGTCCAGTGCACCTTCCAGGTATACGTAAATCCATCCTACTATATAATATTATAAATGTGAAAGTTTGTATGTTTGGATGTTTGGATGTTTGTTACTCAATCACGCAAAAAAAACTGAATGGATTTGGATGAAATTTGGCACACATATAGTTTATAACCTGAATTAACACATAGGATACTTTTTATCCCGTAAAAATGCATAGTTCCCACGGGATAGCGATAAGTGAGTTATACGCCGCGGCGTAACGTCATGAGCAGCAAAGCAACTAATTCTCATTATTTCGTCCAGGAAATATTGAAGATTGCATGTTGGGTGTCCGTTTGTTTAATTCAATTTAATAAGTCTACGCGGACGAAGTCGCGGGCAAAAGCTAGTAGAAATATAACATAGAAAGAGTATCAAAATTGAAAGTGGTATTTTATTAGCTGATCTCTCAACTTTCAATGGCAATATCTCTACTTTCAAATTAATTTTAAAATGCTATATAATGAATGACAACACAAAGAAAAATTAGGGCAATGGCAGGATAATCAAAAGAAAAATCAAGAAAAATAAAAAAAATAGAAATTTAGAAATAAATAATTTCGATTACAATAATATCTCTACTTTCAATGTGCCAAAAAAAGACGACTATATACTCTGAACTCCTCTTCAATTGACACCCTGGTCACAATTCACAATCAATAGCCAAAATAGTTACCTTTGGCTATGGTAATGTTTACATTAAGGTAGTATAATCTACGTTTTTCTTATTAATTTGCAGGTTTTACTACCTTGACGCGCCCTCAGAATATTTATATCTATGGACGCGCCCAAAGGTAACCATTTTGACAGTCTTGGCTATGTACACTTGACAAGTACTGAGGCTATATCCATGCTTTAGTCCTTCATCCAACAGCAAGTCTCCTGTCTTATTACTTTCATGTTTGTAAGTGACAGACGGCAAGATGGCCGATCATTGGTCATTGCTTCGTATAATTTCGGAAACACGAAGATTGCCGAATCGTATTCCTTAGGGGCCATTTACAGGGTTCGAGTTCTCGCATGCGAGTTGCATTACATTGCGGGCTACCAAGGTATGCTGCGATCGAACGATTGATCTAGTCGCGCAATGGAATGCAACTCGCATACAAGAACTTGCTTCATGTAAATGGTTCCTTAGTCGGTGTACGTTGAAATCAACCGAATCAAACCCACTTTTAATATATCAAAGCCCCCTTTGAAACCAGTGATCATGGCTTACGGTTCTCAATTTACAATATTAACAGCTGGGGGACGAACGCCATATATTACACGTAATTATATTTACAATAAACATTAACGACATTATTCAAGTTGTCGGTGTTTAATACGCATATTTGATGGGGTTGATTTTTTAGTTTGGAAAGTTTTAATAAAGAAAAATGGGGTGTAATATAAGTGAGCAGGAACGGGTTGGTTGTGAACCCTGGTTGAAATATGGCAAAGGAGTATTTATGTAGAATTGTGTTTTTTGTTTTAAATAAACTAGAGTTAGGAAACTCCACTGCTATCCTGCAAAGCTAATAGGTCTTATCATGTATCATATGAATTAAATAGAACTTAGACGTGCAATGACCAGCCGTGCTATAAGCAGGGGGGTTCCACTCCGCACTGTAGGCACGCTCGACCGCCTTGCCTATGGCATAGGGAAATCGCAGTAGGCTGTCAGCTTGCCGCGCGCCCGCTCGCCCACGCCGTGTCAGTGTATTTTTTGCAATCGATTCAGTTTTTTTAGGGATTACTACCCTACATACCCTGAAATCGAGAGTGTATGATCAATGTGTGTTACCAGTGATGACTTATGGCACTGAAACGTGGCCGCTTACTATGGGCCTTATAAGAAAGCTCAAAGTCACGCAACGAGCTATGGAGAGGGCTATGCTTGGAGTTTCTCTGCGTGATCGAATCAGAAATGAGGAGATCTGCAGACGAACGAAAGTAACCGACATAGCCCAGCGGATTAGCAAGTTGAAGTGGCAGTGGGCAGGGCACATAGCACGGAGAACTGATGGCCGATGGGGTCGGAAAGTTCTCGAATGGCGGCCGCGTATTGGCAAGCGCAGCGTAGGACGACCAGCCACAAGATGGTCCGATGACCTCATACAGGTGGCAGGAAGGCGCTGGTTGCATGCTGCTTCCAACCGGCCACTTTGGAAATCCATGGAGGAGGCCTATGTCCAACAGTGGACTTCTTGTGGCTGAGATGATGATGATGATGATAACCCTACATACTAACAAACAAAGTTTACCTCCTTATTATTATAAGTGTTGATAGACGTAGATGGAGGAAAATGAGTATAAATCCCCTGGCTAAAGTTCTTGGCGAAATTATCCATCACAACTTTAAAAAAACTCGATGTCACGCATGTAAAGTCGCAGACACAGTGAAGTATCCTACAGTAATTGTTTTCGCGAAGCACCTATCACTTTGTCCCCACGCGCGCACAGTAATATTTTCACGCGCGTCACGCGGTAGCAATTATTGGGACAGCATTCGACAATCAAATAATACATCCATATATCTTGGGGACTAACCTAACGGTTCGAATTACACAATTTTATGGGCTAGTGACGTGCCCGCGCGGGGGAATGTCACGTCGATACTCGATAGAATTGACTTTTTTTTTCTTCATTAGAACCTTGGCTGCCAGCGTTAAAATTAAACCTTTATACTGAGTAATTAAGTTTAGGTGATTCCACCGGTAAAGCTCATGGCAGCCAACTTGTTAATGGCAGCCAGGCAACTCAGCTTGTGCCAATAATATTGTATGATTTGGTTTTCTTTGAGACTAATTTTGTAACTGTTAAAGTGTGTTTTTAGTTTGTTTGTACTTTTGCATTGCAACAGAGTGACGGGGCGGAACGTTTGGCGTCAGGACATTATTAAATTTATTTATTCAAGTAATATGAATCATTTAGTGAAAACAATTTTATTTTATCCCATGGTTGTAAAATAATTATTAAAAAAGTTATTACTCATTAGGCACAGCTAGTCATTATTTAATTGGCATCGAAAAAGGATGAGGTTTCAGTTCGACTGAATTTTTTAAAAGGATTTTATGCGATTGTGAACTTAAATGATTCTCTTTTTAGCTGAATTTTGTTTATATTCAAATTTAGTCTCATTATAATTTGGAGAAAAACGTTTAAGGGTGGAAAATTAAGGGGTAAAACGCAGTCTGCATTAAAAAAAAAACCGGCCAAGTGCAAGTCGGACTCGCGCACGAAGGGTTCCGTACCATTATCTAGAAAAACGGCAAAAAATTATGTCTGTTGTATGGGAGACGTTAAATCTTTATTTTATTCTGTTTTTTAGTATTTGTTGTTATAGCGATAACAGAAATACATCATCTGTGAAAATTACAACTGTCTAACTATCACGGTTATGAGATACAGCCTGGTTACAGACGGACAGACAGACAGACAGACAGACGAACGGACAGCGGAGTCTTAGTAATAGGGTCCCGTTTTATACCCTTTGGGTACGGAACCCTATAAAAGGTCCATCAGAAACTGTGTATAAAAAATTATATGAAGTGGATTTTCAACATGAAACAGTTATTTTTAATGCTTTATCGATAGTTGTCCCATCCCTAGAGCAGTCCAGTCGCATTATAATAGGCGTTTTGTTTACAATGCCAACTCAAGGGGAATCCTCTTGTCCCCAACATCAAAACATCCTACACACCGCCCCGAAACCATTGAAGAAACGACCCTGAACCGCACACTTTAAAACCTAACATCGAAATACGCCGGACGCACTTTTAGAAAATTACAATCGGCCGTAAACAGTCTCAAGCGCCAATGGGCTCGAGAGCGACTTTTGCATCGTATGGTAATACAAATAGAGTTGGTGTTTGTTTGTTTCAGTCACTGTATATAGATTAAAAATGAAGGGGAAACAGTGACTATGGGATAGAGGATCGATAACGCAAATTGAGTTCCTGTCACCTTTGCGTAAGGGTTTTTTTTTTTAAACATTTGTTCAGAATGATTGGGACTTGTTTGTTGAATTTGTATGAAGTAATTGGATTTTGGGGCAAGTGGACAAAGATATCCTAACCAGGAAATGGCGTTGGATAGGTCACACCCTTCGGCGTCCTGACGACCATCTGCCCAAGCAGGCTATCTATTGGCACCCAACTGGAAAACGCAAGAAGCGCCGCCCAAAAACAACGTGGCCACAGAATAAATAATAGTACTAACGTACAGAAACTTCTCTTTTTCGACCACCATTAAACGAATTGCAACTTTATAATCACGGACAAAAAGTTTGTATTACTTCATAAACATTCGCCAGGCGGTATGCGTCAAAAGGAAGGCGCCGCCCGCGCCTGCCTTCCACCCGCAATGCCCTGGCGCACCGCTAGGGTTGGACTGCTTACTGTAATACTATCAAGGCGTGATACACAGTGAGCGAGCGCGCGCGGCAAGCCGGCAACCTACTGCGATTAACCTATGCCATAGGTCATGCGGCAAGCGCACCTACATTGCGGAGTGGAACCCCCCTGACGTAGCGTCGTTCAACGGAGCTGGAAGCCGCAGCAGCCGGTTTAAACTGGATCGATCTGGAATCTGCCGCGCAAGATCGATCCAAATGGAAAAGTGTGCTAAGAGCCTTGTGCCTCTGCTGAGGGGCGAAAGGAAAATGATGATGATGATGAATTGGATTTTGGGCGAAGAGTTTGTGTGAACGCGCCTCATCTTGGCGTCGTTAATAAAAATATCGACAATTTGGAACAATTAGGTACATCCCGAAACTAGTGTCGAGGGAAACTACTCACATGCCAAACCGCTGCGTCTGTGTGGCATTAAGTTTACATGCAAAAGCCCACACCTCCGCTGCCACGTGAAGCAATTTAAATCAAACAGAACAAAAAAGCGTCAATATTTTTAAACCTATTAAGAATATTAAAAAATCAAAACGTACAAACCTAGTTCTAGGGCATAATGACAACATACAAAAAATCAAGGCTGGTCAAGGTTTAGAGGGTGGAAAACGTTATTGCCGTTTGTACGGAGAGCGCTAGGTTCACACTCCTCTTAAGTTTTTTCGTTACCGTCTCTTGCATAGTGAACGATGGACACGCAATAGTCCTACAAACTCTAAAAAACATCAACGACGTAAGTGTTTTAGAAGAGATATTAATTAGGGTGCATGTCCTTTGTGCATTGTCAGACAACGACAAACCGAGGGTCATTACCCTCGGAACGTTTTCAAACTTAACCTCTGTACCGGGACAGAGTAACTAGGAGTAGGGAGATAGAGAGAGCGTACGCCATTCGTTCAAGTAGCGAACGTTCGTACAGGTCGATCTTGATGATGCCTCGTATAGAGGCGAAACGCGCGTCGATCGTGTAGGTTTAGTGGTGGTGGTGTGTAGTTGAGTCTGTGTGATATATGCTGTTTCGTGTGGAAGCGGAGGAGGGTGGGTTTTTGCATGAACATATATGTGTCGCACAGACGCAGCTATTTTGCACGAGCCCTGCACTGGTTTCGCGGAGTAGCAAGGTAATTTGTTCCAGTTTGTTGACATGAACTTGTCTCACTATGTTTTGCCCGTTAGGCGTTTCGTGCTAGGTGCACTGATGATTCAGAATTCCAGTTCCATTAGACTACAGCGTCCTGAAAACTGCAAACCTACTCTGCAGGGTTTGCTGTTAAATCGAGTTTGAAATTGCCGCGGCTGCCGCGGCCGGCGGCTAAACAATTACAAGCTGAACTAGTTTATGGACGACAAAAAAAACGTGCGAGTCGGACTCGCGCACCGAGGGTTCCGTCATCTGTTGATGACGGGACCTCCAGTATCGCTTTTTTACTTTGTAAGACCAAAATTTCATTTCATAGTTCTAGGTCAACGGGAAGCGCTCCTATACTCCATAGGTTTTTGAGTGTCTTGCGAATGTATGAAACATGCGGCATTAACTTTAGACTTTTGTAGACTTTTGATTGCGTTGACTTAGGAGTTTGATTTTTTCACGGCCTTAAGGGACTGCAGACTTGAGTATTTGATATTAATTTCAACTCAATACCTCCACGCGTTCTTGAGAAAACAGGCCCTGTTTAGTTTATCTGAGTTTATCTCTATCTGCGTACAGTAGGGGAAATATATTCACGTACCACCTTAGAACCCTATCGCAATGACGCGACGCGTTAAACGCCAGGCTATGTCATACAAATGTCATAGGTTCTACGGTGGTACGTGTTTCAATTTCCTTGACTGTACCTTTCTTATGACACTAGTTTGACAGAGACGCAGGGAGGTATAAATTGAACCTGGGCTGGTCATGTTAAGTCATTGGGACCATTACCCTATTTAATGTTGTGTCGAATCATTGACTGTCATAATTTTTACCCTTGCTGCTTACAATATGTCTTTATCTCTACATTTTCATCTTTAGGGCCTCCGCTATAGCGCGGGCGCACGGAGCGGGTGCACGCCTATAGAAAAATAGTATGAGATCGACCGCTTACTCGCGCGGGTGCGGGCCTATACTATTTGTTCGATAAGCTTGCACCCGCTCCGTGCACCCGAGCGACTTAGCGGAGGCACCTATCTTTAGCTTCACATTAGTATAAAACAAAGTCTTTCTCTGTTTCTGTCTGTCCTTATCTCTTCGGCAGCTTACTCCTCCTAAACCACGCAACGGATTTGACTGTTTTCACTGTCGTTTAGAGATTTTTTCACAAAAATTTTCTATGTACAGTCAAGGAATTAAATTTCCAACCCACCTAAGGTTCAATAGCATATAGCAAACTGTCACCATAAGAGCTATAGAGCAGGACGTTAGTTTGACATATCGACCTTAATGCATTGCGAATGTCAGACGACATTTCAACGAAATGGGTAGGGAATTAAGTTCCTTGACTGTACATTACATCCTTTTGTACTCGTGTGAAACCGCGGCGGGCAACTAGTGAAATAAAATGAGTAATAATTTCTAATGCACCCCCGGCGCCTGGGGCTACGGCGATGCACTGACCGCACAAACAATCCAAACTTGTTATTACTCCACATCCACCCTGACGCATTCATCGCTGCCGACTGAACTTTGTTCATTATTTCGCGCGGCCATTGCTGTGCGAGTGACGTCACAGCGTCAGGGAGTTAAACAGCATGCTAAGTTGCGACCATATAGGCCGGATAGAGGTGATCGCTTCTGAAATACAGCTTTTATATCGCTTGATTGCTACTTGGCAGGGGAGTAAACGAGTGAGTCTACATCCACCCTGACGCATTCATCGCTGCCGACTGAACTTTGTTCATTATTTCGCGCGGCCATTGCTGTGCGAGTGACGTCACAGCGTCAGGTAGTTAAACAGCACGCTAAGTTGCGACCATATAGGCCAGATAGAGGTGATCGCTTCTGAAATACAGCTTTTATATCGCTTGATTGCTACTTGGCAGGGGAGTAAACGAGTGAGTCTACATCCACCCTGACGCATTCGTCGCTGCCGACTGAACTTTGTTCATTATTTTGCGCGGCCATTGCTGTGCGAGTGACGTCACAGCGTCAGGGAGTTAAACAGCACGCTAAGTTGCGACCATATAGGCCGGATAGAGGTGACCTCTTCTGAAATACAGCTTTTATATCGCTTGATTGCTACTTGGGAGGGGAGTAAACGAGTGAGTCTACATCCACCCTGACGCATTCATCGCTGCCGACTGAACTTTGTTCATTATTTTGCGCGGCCATTGCTGTGCGAGTGACGTCACAGCGTCAGGGAGTTAAACAGCATGCTAAGTGGCACCCATGTAGGCCAGATAGAGGTGATCGCTTCTGAAATACAGCTTTTATATCGCTTGTGGTTACTTGGGAGGAGAGCCAACGAATGAGTCTACATCCACACTGACGCATTCATGACTGTGTTCTGCCATTGCTATGTGAGTGACGTCACAGCGTCAGGGAGTTAGACAGCATGCTAAGTAGCGCCTATGTAGGCTGTGTAGAGGTGATAGTCTCTACTATACAGATTTTATATAGCTTATGCGCTTCTTGGAATGGGAGCCAACGAATGAGTCTACATCCACACTGACGCGTTCATGGTGTTTTGTTCATTATTTCGCGCGGCTATTGCTGTGGGATAGACGTCACAGCGTCAGGTAGTTAAACAGCTTGTTAAGTAGCACCTATGTAGGCTGTATAAAGGCTGTGATAGCCTGTACTATACAGCTTTTATATCGCTTGTGGCTGCTTAGGAGGGGAGTAAACAAATTAGTCATCATCCGCAATGGACAACCTGTACACACATGAAACGGCAAAATGGTTACCATTGGTGTTCATTAAGGTAGATACTACAATGTACGTATTATTATTAATTTACAGGTTTTACTACATTGACCACAAAAGGTACCCATTATGACAGTTTTCAGTGTACGCTTGACATGTAATGAGCTATATCCAGCGTTGTAGCTTGCCCGGGATGGGCCCTATATGAAAATTTATCGAGGGCGGGGGGGGGGGGGGGGGCTTCTACCCGTCTGTGACGAAGCCCAAATCGAGGGTAATGATTTTATGGGTCTACAAGTCGAGGCCCCTGTAACTCGGGGGCTCATATCGTTGATACGGCTGATACCGCGGCAGCTACTCCCCAGTCCATATCCATGCTTTAGTTCTTCATTCTCGCCCTTCTTCAGCGCCCACACACATTCACACACACCCATACACTCACCCATCACATTTCAAACGTACGCACGCACTCACGAATATTATTCACAGCAACAGTGTCTGCACGTAATCAAATGAATAGGTTACTTGTTACTCGGTTTGTATGTGTGCTGTTATTTATTATTCTCTGTACGACTTGTAGCGATAAAGAGTATCCTAGCACAGGGCCCTCGGTTGAAAATTTTCTGTAAAGTTTTATTGGAATTGTGGCGACTCTAGAGCCATCTAGTGTTGAGTGGAGGAAACCAACTGACATGCGCTACTTCGCACTAACGAAGTTTCGTAACACGGACGCATATATACAACTTCCAACTTTCATCCTATGGACTTCGGTCCCCAGGCATAACACCCGTCCGGTGAGAGATCTCTCTATTGTGACTTAGTTCTACAAAATAAACCCTTTTCATTTCATTCTTTCCAAGTAATTAGATACGAGTACATACTGTCAATATGTATGACAGCGCCATCTCTGTTTCCCAATACAAACTAGATGGCTTGATCACTAAGGTGCCACCTGATTAGCTAATAAGTATTGTAAAAAGTTCTCGATCGTGCTATCAGGTGGCGCTGTTATAAAACGCGATGACTGGGATGATTTTATTTAGTTTTTACTTTTCCAATAAACGCCGAATAGAGAGGTTGGCTTTCCATTTTATTGTCCCCCGCTGGCCGCGCCCTTCTACAATCCAACACATACTATTCGTACTGTTTCAACTCTACCCACTGTGTCGAGAGTTGCGGAGTAAAATAATTACCTCAATCCAAATACGTGAATAGAAATGTACTAGTAATAATAGAAGTTGTTTCCTCAAGTGTAATTTTAATTCAAATTGTATTTCTTTTACAGGTAAGCGCTGTTGTATGGGGAGTGGTTATTCGTAAGTTCGAATTTTTTATACGACATAAATGAAGCCAAATTAGCAAGTGGGTCACCTGATTGATGGTAAGTGATCACCGCCGCCTATAAACACCCGCAACACCAAAGAGATTGCAAATGCGTTGCAGAGGGCTAAGATGGAATACCTTTACAGCTAAGCAGCAATGCTTCCACTGTTGTGTTCCGGCGTGGAGAGCAAGACAGCCGGTGCAATTACTGGCACAAGAGGTATTCCAGCTTTAGCCCTCTGGGTTGGCAACGCATTTCCAATCTCTTTGGTGTTGCGGGTGTCTATAAGCGGTGATGATTACTTACCATCAGGTGACCGACTTGCTTGTTTGCCTTCCTATTTCATTAAATTACTTGTTGCTATATTTATCTCATTTTAAACAGCTGAAATCCCAGTATAAGTATAGACGAATAGTAGCCGCCTCTGCTTCCTTAAATAAAATTAACTCGGGGGATGATTTTGACGGATAGGCGGGAGAAAGCTGCACAGACAGTCTGTGCTACAGCTAGTTCGTTTAGCGGAATAAACGCTTGACTTTCTGTGGCTGTGCGAGCTGTGCACCTAGCACGAATGTTCTTGATACGCGTTAACTCGCTATCACAGTATATAAATACAGCAGTACCGAAACTGGGCCTGTTTGTTGAGATAGATAGATTTTGCGGGTGGTAGGACCGTGTGCAAGGTCCGTCCGGATCGCTACCACCATCTTGCTCGCTAATCCTGCCGCTAAGCAACAGTGCTTCCACTGTTGTGTTACGGCGTGAAGAGCAAGACAGCCGATGTAATTACTGGCACAAGAGGTATTCCATCTTAGCCCTCTGGGTCGGCAACGCATCTGCACTCGCTTTGTTGTTGCAGGTGTCTATAGGCGGTGGTGATCACTTACCATCAGGTGACCCACTTGCTTGTTTGCCGTCCTATGTTGTATAAGATGCCTACGCTCCGGTGGAGCGTTAGGGTTTTCCTATGATTTTTTTGTAAAATTAATATTATTATTTATAAAACAGTTCACTTGGGTTCTATAACGATCAAATAATGAAATCAATTAATGAGTTTACAAATAAAATTGGGTAATTAAAAAAAGTTCAACATTTTAAGAAGTAATGTAAAATTAAAGCTCCGGTTTTGAAGAACTTGAGTTCAAGCAGCCATATTACGACGCAATACTTTTGTGGCATCTTTAAGAAGATCGCGTATTGTTTTGGGCGCACGCAATAACGATAAACGCAAAGCGCGTCCACTCATCTCGACGCGGCAGCCGCGACTGACGGACCGTGAAAATTCCTTAAGGGCCTATTACACTACAGCGGTATTCAGACAGTTTTACTAAGATTTAGCATAGTGTAATAAGAGTAAGACCGACTGAATGGGTTCGGCCGTGCTTACACAGTCTTACTAAGCAACAAACTGGAAAAAATTACCTTGCTACTCCGCGAAACCAGTGCCGGGCTCGTGCAAAATAGCTGCGTCTGTGCGACACATATATGTTCATGCAAAAACCCACTCTCCTCCGCTTCCACACGAAACAACATATATCACACAGACTCAACTACACACCACGACCACTAAACACTAAAACTACATGATCGACGCGCGTTTCGCCTCTATACGAGGCATCATCAAGATCGACCCGTACGACCGTTCGCTACTTGAATGAATGGCGTACTGACAAACTAAACTAACTAACTAAAGTCTTACTAAGACTGTCTGAATACCGCATAGTGTAATAAGTCCTTTAGCGGCCGTGTTGAGCATGCGTCTGTGTGAGTGCGTCGGTTCCGAGCGTTTGTACGTAGATTCCTTACTGCTTATTTGTATAATGTGGTAACAAGCAGGTTCTACAAGTGGCACGGCTGTTCTAAGCTGTACCTCCGCGTGGGGTTTGGGGGGTTGCGTAGCCGGAGGGGGGGAGGGATTTATGAATTTGTGAATAATTCACTCGGGGCATCAGAACACTAATGTTGAGAGATGGTGGTTAGGTTCGGATTGCAGTGGGAGGGAGGTGTGCTTTTGGGAATTGCACCTTTTTACCTGACTGCGCAGGAGTGAGGGAGGGTGATGTGTTTGATTAGGGAGCATTGCCGTATATCGAAACATCATTACAGTAAAGTGGAGTCGCTATCTGTTCCTGTCTGTTCGTACGTCTTAGGCCGCGCAATCCTTCTAAACCACGCAACGGATTTTGAAACAAAAAAAAACTACGGAACCCTGCACTGCGCGATACCGACTCGCACTTGGCTACAAAACAAACTTTTGGTCTGCTTTAATTAACATTGCACTGCGAGATTTTATAGTCACTACACTATTTATAATTAGGGAATCTTATCTTAATTACAATTAAAAAAGAAATTTGAATAATCTCTTAAAGCATGTGTGATATTTCGAGCGTTCTTCTTAATTCAAGTAATCTACACTAATATAATAAAGAGGTAAACTTTGTTTGTTTGTATGTAGAGGGAAATCTGTGGAACTACTGAACCGATTCCAAAAATTCTTTCACAGATAGAAAGATACGCAAAACGGACGTAGGTTACTAATTCTACGCGAACGAAGTCGTGCGCGTCCGTTAGTCTTATATAATTCAAATTATTATTATACTATTATCTCTTTAGATACTCAAAATAAGGTAAACGGAATGGTCACGTGACTCAGAAAATCAACCAATCAAGTCAATTGTTTGGATCTGTGAGGCACTGACCTATAAGTAATGGACTTCTAGTCAGCGTTTAAAAAATGGCCGCATCAAAAGTAGGAGAAAAGTAAGAAAAGTACACTAAATCGACGATCGCTCGCGCTGTCAGTCTGTCGGACCGACGGCGCTGCTGTCAATACTATTATTTTGTAAAAAAACCTATTTGCAACGAAACTTAATAAATTATTATTTTATGCGGTTAGACGTAAACTTGTAAAACCAATGACTATAAATGGTAAACTAATAATTTGCATTTGTAACATTGGCGCCAACCTATATTCTTATGTCGGGTCGTGTTTCTGCTGTCATTTAATATGACACTGTACACCCATGCATTATAATATCATTGCTGTGGAGACACAAAATTTATTTGATTGGTTGATTTGCCGAGTCACGTGACTTATTTTGTTTGCCTTATTTTAAGTACCAAAAGAAATAACCTTTAGAGACCTTGCCAGATAGATTGGGCGCCAGTGTGCCCCCAGCTTCCGCCGGAAATGATCACTAATCGCCGTTGCAATATTAAAGCGGCCGTATTTGTTTATTATTGTTTATAATTTATGCATCCCCCTTACAGCTAATGAGGTCTAATATCCCGGTACCTGTTTGCAGCACGACACTCTACTAATGCCCAATTAATCTCTGTTATTAGAAGAGCCTAAATTAAGAAGCTCCTTCCGAGGGAGCCTTTTGCGGGTGGTAGGTTACATTGCTTGCCCTATCTATCTATATATAGCTATCGTTACTTGTGCATACAGTAGTATACGGCGAATTGTCGCTGTCACCTGTCGCCTATCGCGGTTATTAAATTTGCGCCAGGTGGATCTTAGCTACGTTTTGATTGGGTCATCGTCGATGACTGTGTATTTTAGTGTTGTATTGCCATTTAAAGCAAAGATATCAGCTAATAAAATATCGCTTTCAATTTTAATACTCTTTCTATGCTATGCTATTTCTATGGTCTGCCTCGTCGGCGCTGCCCGTTCTGTGGCAAAAGTGACTGCGTTTTAATTATAATTTTTTATGTAGATATTTATTTGTTAATTTTAGAATCATCTTAGTTATAGAGTAGTTTTACTTCCAATTCGGTACTTTTTTTCATTTTCAATGTATTAAATTTTTGTACAGTAAAATAATAAATTCCATTTTTTAGTTAGGTACATGCAATAATAAATCATGGATTTTCTCGCGTCAAGTTGCAGTACAACAATAGAGGTAAAGTGCCTTTGCACGTCGGGAAACTGGAAGGGATTCAATATTTTATATAAATTTTATGTGGGGTGAAAACTTTCAACTCATATTTTAAGTGATTTTTTTTATAAAATAGGAACACAGACCTATTAAAAATGGACTTCTAGTCAGCCTTTAAAAAATGGCCGCATCAAAACTCGACCAAAAAGTACAAGAAATCGACAATCGCTCGCGCTGTCAGTGTGTAGGACCGACGGCGCAGCTTTTGTAAAAAAACATATTAGCAACGAAACTTAATAAATTATTATTTTATGCAGTTAGACGTAAAATTGTAAATCCAATGACTATAAATGGTAAACTAATAATTTGCATTTGTAACATTGGCGTCAACCTGTATTCTCATGTCGGGCCGTTTTTCTGCTGTCATTTAGTATGACACTGTACATTCATGCATTATAATATCATTGAATAGGAAGGAATACTAGCAAATGGGGCACCCGATGGTAAGCTATCATCACCGCCCATTGAAACCCGCAAAACCAAGGAGATTGAAGATGCGTTGCTAACCCTGAAGGCTAAGTTGGAACCTCTTGTGCCAGTGCAAGCAGTGCTGGACCCTAATTCTCGGTTCATGCGAGATGCATCTCACGTGCGAGATACGTCAAAAAATGACAGATTTCCAAGGGATTTGACAGTTGTTTTCGTGCGAGATGCATCTCGCATAAGCCGAGAATAGCCCCGTTGTTGTGTTCCGGCGTGGAGAGCAAGACAGCCGGTGCAATTACTGGCACAAGAGGTATTCCATCTTAGCTCTCTGGGTTGGCAACGCATCTGCAATCTTCTTGGTATTGCGGGTGTTTATAGGCGGTGGTGATCACTTACCATCAGGTGACCCACTTGCTTGTTTGCCTTCCTATTTCATAAAAAACATAACAGTGCACCCACTGCTTAGCGGCTGGATCAGTGCATCTAGCACGAATCTTCTCGACACGCGTTAACTCGCTGCGTAAATCAATGCATCTCGTTTCAACTAGGCTAATGGGAGAGAGACGCACTGAGTTCCGTAGCGAGTTAACGCGTATCGAGAAGATTCGTGCTAGGTGCACTGCGAGCAAGATGGTGGTAGCGTCCTGCCGGCCGCTTTCTTTTCACCACAAGTACTTTTGTAACATTACTGTAGTGCCCTTGGGGTATCCGTCCCCTATGGCACAGTGATTAATGGAGGACCGGGGATCGATTCCTTGCCATTAACATTTATTGCTACATGTACTTACCTAGTGGTAGTATGTTGTTCACGCCTAGTCCAATTCCAATTTAAGGGGCAACCGCTTTACCTCATACTCTCTCACTTCTTCTGTCGTTTAAGTCAACAACCAAGGCATATATCAACCTTATTATGTTTCGAGTCCAACGTATTGGCATTGCTATTCAGAGAGGTAACGCCGCCAGCCTTTTGGGCACTCTACCCAGAAACAGCGGCTTAGGTGACATATTTAATTTTAATTTTAATTAGATTTTTAACGTTTCTATTTTCTTTTCTGTGATAACTTCGTTTCTTTTTCTAAATAAATGTATAATTAAAAAAGGCATATATCATAATATTGAACTTGGCTCTCATTTCACATTTATGTTTTTGATAGGATATCATTATCTATTGTCTAGTTTTCGTTACTTTTTAGAGATAAACAAGCAGCTCCATCGAGACTTGGCTAGTTTATTACAGAATGTTTTTGGTGGGATTTCTTTGTCCGAGGAGAGCAAGACAGCCGGTGACATTACTGGCACAAGAGGTGTTCCATCTTAGCCCTCTGGGTTGGCAACGCATCTGCAATCTCCTTGCTGTTGCAAGTGTGTATATACTTGCTCGTGTCCCTTCCTATTTTATAAAAACCGGCCAAGTGCAAGTCGGACTCGCGCACGAAGGGTTCCGTAACACTATCTATAAAAACGGCAAAAAAAAAATTGTTGTATGGAAGCCCCTTCAATATTTAGTTTATTCTATTTTTTTGTATTTCTTGTTGGCAACAGAAATACATCATCTGTGAAAATTTCAACCGTCTATCTATCACGGTTCTTGAGAAACAGCCAGGTGACAGATGGACGTACGGATAGACAGCGGAGTCTTAGTAATAAGGTCCCGTTTTACCCTTTGGGTACAAACCATGTACAAACGGAAGTTCCGGAATCGAACCAGGTCCTATGAAAAAAAAAAGTTGCAATCAAGAACAATCTATTTCAAACAAGACGCCATTAGTGATCCGAAATGACCTTCCTTGCACGAGATCCTACCACCCGCAAATTGCATTGTATCATTTGAATAGTTTTTCTTCATAGAACGCATGTAGCGTACGTTTCTAAGGCACACCTTGGCTGTTAAAATACAATTAGGCCCAAGTGACACTTCGTGCCTGGAATAACAATTGTCCACGCCATCTAATAAAATATGGATGCGTTCGCACTGGCATAGTTTGATAAGGCTGTTCTACACGAAACTAGAACCAAAACTGGTAACAAAAACGGGACAAGCGCAAGTATGACTCGTGCATTGAGGGTTCCGCAATTTGTATGTAGGGGGTAATCTCTGGAACTGCTGAACCGATTTCAAAAATTCTTTCACAGATAGAAAGCTACACTATCTCTGACGGACATAGGCTACTTATTTCATGCGAACGAAGTCGCGCGCGTCTGCTAGTCTACATATAAACATAACAATACAAAAAGCCAAAACGTTTGTATTTAATAGTAAAATATCGCGAGAACGGCTAATCAGTTTGCTACAATATATTAAAAATAAAGATAGATTTCTTAAAATTGGATTACATTAAAAATGTCAAAACTTAAGAAATGCACAATAAAATCGTCAACGTAAAAAGTAAACAAAAAAATCCGCAAATAAGTCTGGAAAATATCAGGTCAACTTGAATAAATCTTGAAATTAAAAATTATACCTAATCCTAAAACATTGAAATTTACAGTAACTCAATAAAACATAATGAAATATTTCACTTCATTAATCTGCGTTAATTGTCATGGGAAATATAAATCCCTTCAACAAAAAAAGGAATTGAACAGTAGCATCATCATAATTAATAGATTCAGGCGTTACTTTGCGGAGGTCCATATCAACAAACTGGAACAAATTACCTTGCTACTCCGCGAAACCAGTGCCGGGCTCGCTACTTGAACGAATGGCGTACATTGGTACGCCATTCCTTCAAGTAGCGAACGGTCGTACGGGTCGATCTTGATGATGCCTCGTATAGAGGCGAAACGCGCGTCGATCGTGTAGTTTTAGTGTTTAGTGGTGGTCGTGTGTAGTTGAGTCTGTGTGATATATGTTGTTTCGTGTGGAAGCGGAGGAGGGTGGGTTTTTGCATGAACATTTATGTGTCGCACAGACGCAGCTATTTTGCACGAGCCCGGCACTGGTTTCGCGGAGAAGCAAGGTAATTTGTTCCAGTTTGTTAGTTTAGCATCATCATTATCTCAGCCACAAGAAGTCCACTATTGAACATAGGCCTCCTCCATGCCAATCCAATAGCATAGTTGGAGATCTATGTGTATACTCATATGTAAACATGAGTTGATATGAGGCTGCTTCAACCGTATCTCCCCAAACCGAAATGACTATTAGAAATTAAGATATTACAACCATCATAATCAATTCGATGACTTGCATTACCTAATCAGTCGTGAAAACGTATAAATTGTTGGGACAAGCTGTTGCATAGCTAACGGCGCCATATGCCACGCGCGCTACGCATTGCGACACTGAACTGCGGTTATTTCAAGCGGTTTTAAAACCGTCGCTGCAGTACCTGGCTGTTTCGTTGAACTGGATCCGTAATAACATACATACATTTGAGGCTAAATAAAAGCTTGCACAATTACCCTTCCTAATGGCGGCAGTTCGTTCAAAAGGAGCTGGATTAGATGAAATATAATGTCACTTCATTTCGAATCTATCCAAAAGCTTTTCTTTGCATTCGGAATAGGGATGTCTCCTGGGTTAAAACAACAAGATTCTAATTAGTCCGTCAGTTAGATTATAGAAAAATACTCGATACGTATTTTTTTATTTGTCCATACGAATAATATTGACAAAGATACAGCACATTCAAATTCAGGAGTAGGGGCTCGTGACGTCACTCGATTCGTAAAAATTTTACGATATAATGACGTAGCGCGAACTTTCGCCGCTCTGTAACTTTGTTATTTTAAGTTTTAGAAGCAAAAGAAAAAATACGTATCTACTATTTTCTGGCGTTCTAAAAGATGGACTAATTATTATTTTTTTGTCAACATCCCAATTGAGTAAGTCTTTATAGTATCAAGTTATTTACTGTATTCAATCATTCATGCCGCAACATCTAACAATATTTTACAATGTAAGGAATACTAAAATTATAGGTTGGATTTAAGAGTCTGGTTTAGGCTACACAGTTGTAGAGAGACCTTTTATCAAGGCTAAGTCTCATCGGGGGAACATTTATAATGATAAGTCATTAGTATGCAGTAGGACAGCATTGCTGATCATATTTCTCTTCCTACCTCACATTGCATCCTAATACATTGAACACAACAATCCCTTTGGAGACAAGTATTCGCCGGGTCCTCTTTTTACAGCACTCGAGCTGTTAAAACGCCCAGAAATTGACGTTTTTCCTTGTCAAAAAACTGCAGCGTTTTCTTTCGTCGTGCGTAACTTAGGACCTTAGCGAAACTTTAATAGATTTAGTTGCAGTTCCGTTTTGGGGTGAGAAACGCGTAGTCACGGGGGTTGACGTATTAATTGATTGAGCCACTGATTACGGGGTCGCCGGTTCGATTCCCGTCGTGATTTTTCAATGGAATCAAAATAGTTCTGACGGTATGTTGGTGTTAACCATATGTGATAGTGACGGAATTGGATTTTCATGGAATTAAATGAATTAGAAGAAACCGGATGTTTTAATATAAAGAAGAGAGTCATGCGTTCTGGTATCGACTTACTAGCTCTAATAACGTTTGCCATAATAATTATTTGACCTAAAGGTTTTTTGCTGAAATCTTGATCTTTTACGGTTTTTACAGATCGTCGTTTAGAATTAGAAACCCTTAGTTTAGGTTCGGTTTGTTTCATAATCGTGAAAAGTATACCATGCGAGCATACAATATTGAACGGCAAATAATTATTAGACATACGTTATATAGGGCGACAGAACACATGAATAAGTTTAGAATGGCCTTCTTCCGTAGTATTTTTAGATTTGTATCGAAACAGCTGTCGATAAAGCATGGGCTCAAAACTCGTAATTTGTCATTCATAGCTCAGACACGACTCGGAACCTTTTCACAGTGTCTGATAATATCGTTATCGACATTAGGTGTCAGTGTCAGCGGACACTGCTGGCGTGCTGACTGGGTATTCTAACCTTTTTCATATGTTCTGTGTTCAAAGTGAACAAAAGGGAACCATATGTCCTTACTCAAGTTTTCTTGTTAATTCACCACTCACCCTTCATAAATTCCTTTAATGATTATTTGGGTTAACAACCAGAAAACTGTCATTTTCAAGTGTCATTCGCCGCCACAGTTCAACCCTTAAGCATCTGTTGTCAACAATAGAAGTCAACGACCGTATAACGAGACTAATTATAGTTTTTTTTTTATTAGCGGACATGACAATGCACTCTGATGGAGTAATTTATGCACTGCAATTAATTGCGCCGGCGCGGGAATCCGGGGCGAGCGTTGAATGAAGAATTGACACGAAAATAAATGGTTTTTTTTCTTCAAATATTTAATTTTGGCACAAGCTTTTTTTGTTGAGTGTACTCAGAGTTGCTAGAAGTCCCGATGTGCGGGACGTCCCGATTTTTAGACCAAAATTTGGTGCACCGCGTGGGACAGGCTCAGCCTGCTGTTTCGGGGTTTAGGTAGGTACTAAACTCAATTGGAAACTCAAATCACATAAACATTATAAAGCCCGCTTCGCTGTCCGTCCATCTGTCCGTCTGTCACCAGGCTGTAGCTCATGAACCGTGATAGTTAGATAGTTGAAATTTTCGCAGATGATGTTTTTCTGTTGCCGCTACGACAATAAACACTAAGAAACAGAATAAAATAAATATATAAGGGGGCAGACGAACGAAAGTAACCGACATAGCCCAGCGGATTAGCAAGTTGAAGTGGCAGTGGGCAGGGCACATAGCACGGAGAACTGATGGCCGATGGGGTCGGAAAGTTCTCGAATGGCGGCCGCGTATTGGCAAGCGCAGCGTAGGACGACCAGCCACAAGATGGTCCGATGACCTCGTACAGGTGGCAGGAAGGCGCTGGTTGCATTCTGCTTCCAACCGGCCACTTTGGAAATCCATGGAGGAGGCCTATGTCCAACAGTGGACTTCTTGTGGCTGAGATGATGATGATGATGATAAGGGGCTCCCATACAACAGACATGATTTATTGGCCATTTTTAATATTTTTATAGATAATGGTACGGAACCCTTCGTGCGCGAGTCCGACTCGCACTTGGCCGGTTTTTTTTTAAATAATGTGACGTTTTTGACAAAAGAATCCTTGTTTCAAACGATTTGAAAATCACCCTGACCGCGTCACAGAATTTATAATAGTTCAAGTAAGCGCATCGGCAGCGTTGCAATCATCAAAGGAGTTTATTTATCGCTACCTACTTCCTGAAGTAGACAAAACCAGGAACTTATTACTAACTGTAGATTTAATTTACAGTTTCCTCTAACCTTATTTAATGTACGACACGTAATATTTCCATTAATGTGTTCTAACCTTAACACAGAAGGCGCAGTTTTGTCTGAGACTCGCCAAACCTCGATGAGTGTTGTGAAAAGATTTATCGATATGTCGACTTTGGAATCGATGTTTTTCCTGCCATCAACGAGATCTCTGCTGTTTTTTATATAGTCTAAGGCTAACAAGTAAAGTTTATCGTAGCCTGAACTAACCACGAATCTGCCTAGAAATAAAATGGCAGCTTATAAATCGCTTTAAAATGACTGTTTTTGCACTATATTGTTCATTGTTTGAAGCTTAAAGAAGCTTTCTCCCTGGAATAAATTGTTAATAATTTACTGTAATTAAATCGATCGCAATTATTGTCATGCCGTGTCAAAACTCAAAACGCATTCTTTTCGTAGTACCACATTGTCATCAAATTATCGATATTTATGTGTGAAAAAAAATATCGATACTAACTTGTAATCGTGTAGGTACATCTCTAAGCGCCATAAAATTGGAACATCACTCGTGCCGCGGGTTCTCCCGTAAATTTAGAATTCCGCGAAACGTCTTTAAACGGGTATTGTTAACTCGCATTTCGTTAGAACGTGCTAAGCGCCCCTCTGGTGCAGTGTTCTATGGGAGTACAGTCAGCACAACTATCTGTTGTAGATAAGACTTGTACTCGCTTTGACCATCTTCTTAAGGTGCCATCTCCTACCGGAGGTCGGCTATCGTTAGGGCTCCATGGCCGTTTGTGATTAATTTCCATCAGCATCGCATGCTCGTTTTGTTTCCTTCACCATAAAAAAGTAGCATATCGTCAACATAAAATGCCACTTGGAATCGATATTGTGAATGAGAACTTGAACTAAAACAGTGGCATTATGATAAATACAAAGTAACGTGGAGAGAAAACAACAAGTTTAGTGAAACAAACAAAATGGCCGTCGACTGGACTCGGAACGAATCAACACAAGTAGTGTTTGCAGAAAAATTTCAAAAAGCGAAAACGAGTGAGACAGTAATCTATGACGACAGTTGTACAAGCAAGAAAGAGAAGACAGACATTTGAAGATTATGTATAGATATAGTATGTTTGTGTTTTTTTTGGTGTTGCGCCAGGTAAAGGTGCCCACGGAAGACCAGCGTCGTGGTACGTAGCCGTGCCTCGACATATGCTGAGGGGTTCCCTTTCGGTGTTCTAGTTCTAAGTTCATCCTGTGTAGTACATCTTAGAACCGAATAAACTGTTTTCTTTCTTTCTTTCTTTCCACTTGTAATCTCTTTTGAATGACAGGTAAGTGACTGTGGCTTGGTATCAACTTTCACATTAATCTCGTACCCTATAACCACACTTCGACAAATCCAAAACGGTTACACGTCTTTGAGCTCTGTATCTGCTTCATCTTGCAAAGTACTAGCGGACGCCCGCGACTTCGTTCTTGTAGCCTATGTCCATCAAAACTTGTATTTATTGTTATCACATAACATTAATTAAGTACCTATATGTACTAACTTAACTTAATTGTTAGAAACATTTTATTAAACTAAACATAAATAAATAATAATAATACCCATGCGAAACCGGGATGGGTTTGTAGTAATACACAATACAATATAATTATGCTTTATTAACAATTTCACTGCATGAATTCATCATCATCTCAGCCACAAGAAGTCCACTGTTGAACATAGGCCTCCTCCATGGATTTCCAAAGCGACCGGTTGAAAGCGGCATGCAACCAGCGTATGAGGTCGGACCATCTTGTGGCTGGTCGTCCTACGCTGCGCTTGCCAATAAATAACATAATAATTGGTAAATCTTAAATACTTTATAGGTACCCGAAAGGTTCTACGTACGTCTATACGCGTATAGCAGGTATGTGGTAAAAATCCGTTTTCTGATCAAGCCGTCCGATTGCGCTGTCAACTGATTTGTCTAATCGGATTAATATCGGATAACGCGGAAATGTCGTAATTGAATTGCTTCTTTATCCTAGGTAAATTAAAAGTGAAGTTTCCTCGGACTGAACGAAATACTTATTGTTTTTTTTTCTCAAAAAAAGGAAGGCAAACAAGCAAGTGGGTTAACTGATGTTAAGTGATCACCATCTCCTATAGACGTCCGCAACACCAAGAAGTTTGCAGATGCGTTGTCGACCCAGAGAGCTAAGATGGAATACCTTGTGCCAGTAATTGCACCGGTTGTCTTGCTCTCCGCGCCGGGACACAACAGTGCGAGCACTGCTGCTGGGTTAGCGAGCAAGGTCACCACCTTGCTCGCTCGTAGCGATCTGGACGAACCTTGCAAAAGGTCTCACCACCCTCATAAAATAACTGCTGTTAAAATAACGCAAAAGGTTACTCAACAACTAAAATAGTTTTGAAGAAAATGCAATTTAAAAGAGGGTAGTGCTACAAAGGCAACTAGTATAAATATGCATGAAGCTTGTCTGTCAGTGCCGCTAGACGGGTTGCTATCCCGCTTGCTGCTTAGTGCCTTAGTCCGTCTCTTTCTTCCAGAGCTTGTTAGAATAGGACACGCAAAGCAGAAGGAAGCTCTGTGGCTTCAAAACAATAATTTATAGTGTAAGGAGAGAAATGGCGACGCTCGGAGTCTCTTCCGAACGCTTCGGCGCCACCTCCGGTCGACAGGTACCGTCCGCAAACGAATCAAGTGAAAGCATCCTGGTCACGGCAACAAATTGTAAGGGAGTGCTCGATTTTTTTTATCAGCTAAAATAAATTAGCTTTTCGCTTTTTCTTATCGTTCTGGTGTTAGTAAAGTTAAGTGAGGTCAATTAGTTCTCCATTCTTTTTGTACTTTAGTTTAATAACAAAATATAGGTATGCATCACTTTTCAGGTATGAAATATTCTTTTTAAATGAACTTGCTTGTTTGCCGTCCTATGTTGTATAAAAAAAAGAGTAAAAATGGGTAATAGAAAAAATTTAAACGAACTAAAATAGGTTTAGAATGTTTTGTCTTATTTTCGGTAAAAAAATGTAATTTACCTAAGTGGCTACTAAATATAAACTAAAAAATGATACTAGAGGCCGGTCGGGAACCGCAGAGAAAATCGAGCATTGCCCTATTTCTATTTGTCTCTGTCGCACGCGCACAGTAATAGTGCGACCGGCCTTTATAAACGTTATTTAAAAAAACTTCCGAATTAAAATCACAAATTTTTGAAAGGCTAAAAGTGACAAAAATAGCGGCAATAGTAAGTTTAGAAATATAAAAGCAGTTAGAACTTCAGATGTTTTGCTGACGGTACCGCCGGTCACTTAGAGGTATTGCGGTGTGGCGGGCCATAAAAAATATAGGAAACTGGAATACATTATTATTTATGTGTCGGTCGGTACCCTACAAGCGCTTTACGACATAAACTGCGACGTAGGACATGCCGTTTTAAAATTATACTACTTTCCGTATATCCACCCTTTTGCATATTACTAGCGATCTGCCCCGGCTTTGTACAGGTACAATCGGGATGAAATACACATAAAAACCTTTCCTATAATAAATTTAAAAAATCAAAAACCTAATTGCGTAAAAAGTAAATCAAAACTGAAAAGACTGAACCCCAGTAGCCTGAAGTTCTGGTAAGTAATGTTGAATACCTACAACATTGCAATAGTTTCATGAACTTCAACAGTCGGGACCCATTATTGGAAAGATTTGAGCCGGTCTACATTTTTAGCGGGTCCCGATTGTTGAAGTTCATGAAGATGACGCCCTTCCGGCCGGCAATGGATCGGCGTTTTTCTTGGGACTGCTGGTTTCCATGGGCGGCTGTGATCACTTCCCATTAGCTGACCTAGATGCCTGTTTGCCACATTTTAAGCAAAAAGAAAAAATAAGTATAAGATTGATTTATGAATGAAGAAGTTTGTTTTGCTAAAAAGGCTTATTTTTATGTATGACAGCACTTTATATTTAATTTGAAAACAAGATTCTTGTACAATTTTAAATTAAAACTGACAACTTTACGAGTTTGTACGTAAATTGCCATGGTACAAAATTCAGATCTATTGTCAAAAAGACATTAATTACTCGGGCGTATTATAAAAATAATGACTATATCTTGGACAGGGGTGTTTGGAAATGATTCCGACTCGTATTGGCGATCCCTGGATCTAAATAGTTTACACCTACTGTGTTAAATATTTAAAATGTAAAATTAACAATGTGATTTTGATTTAAGTATTTAATAAATTGGATCTAGTTGAGTTTTGTGCCGGTAACTTCTCAACGGAGGTTTTTTCCGAACCTATGGTAAATTTTGTAACATTCATAAGTGCTTCCTGTAAGCCTAATCTGAATGAAGATGTTTTGACTTTAACTTTGATTACAAGTTAATTAAAAGCTTCGAAGAAAATGAATCTAACCTTCTTTATTTTCTGTTATAACAAAGAGTTCATAAAAAATTATGTAGTATTTAACACATCAGGAAAATCCGAATTCGATTCGGAGTCGACCAAGAAATTGCTCGGCCACTTTTCGACCGTAATACGAAGGGATAAGGTTCAAAAATGGCCAAGCAATTACTTGGTCGACTATACAGTCAAAGAATTTAATTCCCTACCCATTTCGTTGAAATGTCAGACATTCGCAAGGCATTAAGATCGATATGTCAAACTAACGTCTTGCTCTAGTTAGCTCTTATGGTGACAGTTTGCTATACGATATTGAACCTTAGGTGGGTTGGAAATTCGATTCCTTGACTGTACCTAAAGCAGCTTGTATAAACAAACCCAAACTCTAACAGAAACAAGAAATATTAAAGAAAACGAATCCATACGCGAAACAAACGTTTGCGTTAAAACTTTAACAATGTAAACCGAAGACTGTCAAAGTCAAAAGAAAACTGCGTTCAAAAGCCTTACGAATACTGTTGCGGGTAACAAATACTTCCCCTCAACGAATACATTAGCGACGAGTTATATTAAATACTTCTGCTTTTCAGTGGCCCGTTTCACGAAGGTACAAGTTACAATTTTACAAGTCTAAACCGGCAACATTGGTCATTATGCCCATTGCCATTGGTCATTATTGAACAATGTTGCCGGTTTAGACTTGTAAAATTGTAACTTGTATCTTTGTGAAACGGGCCATAGGAGTCTTTAAACGCTGTGCCGGCATTTGTTTGAATATTCGCAAGAATTACAAAGCGTATCTATCATCCATTACTTATTGAGTAAATATTAAATCGGCACGGAAACGGCACGGAATGCTGAGGTTGTAGGTTCGATACCTGCCATTACTCTAGATTTTTCTTTGTGTTGTGTTGTTAATTACATAAGCATCTTAATTTTTAGTCCCTTATAAACACCACACCAGATTCGCATGCAGCTCGATTTCGGCTAACAATTTTTTTTCGAAACTTCATGTTTTAACTGCGAATGAGACAAATTTGTTATAAATCCATAGGTCACTGGTTTAAATCCGTTTCGAAGGACCAAAATATATGTAGAAAGCTGAATTATTAAGCTTTAAACTGGAGAAATTAAAAAGCTTGCTTAGCGTGGAAACAAATGAATTTATTGAACTGAAGAATAGGAAATTGTCATAGACAATTTTTAGTGTTGCTAATAATCTCTACGTACCTTCGTTACGGCATTAGACCGCCGTAGGTAGGGGTCTGTGAAATTTAGGCGGTAAGATCAGACCCGCAGGGTGTATAAATAAATAAGTTAACACCCGAGCACCGAGGATCCCGAGATACCAGGGGATTAGCGGCTCCTGATTAAAAAGTAAGCGGCTACGAAGCTGCCAACATCGATGCGCGAAACATATTGCCAGGATCAACTACTTGACTTGCCCTTGTTCGTCTAAGAAGTACTTTTTTTTATGCAACATAGGAAGGCAGACGAGCAAGTGGGTCTCCTGATCGTAAGTGATCACCATAGATACCTGCAACACCAAGGAGATTGCACATGCGTTGCCAATACAGAGGGCTAAGATGGAACACCTCTTGTGCCAGTAATAGCACCGGCTGTCTTGCTCTCCACGCCGGAACACAATAGTGTAAGCACGGCTGCTTTGCGACAGGATTATGCGACGACACTGCTAAAATAACAAGACGAAGTGTTTGTTTTAATGAAAAGAGAGACGAACAAACACGCGGGTGGCTGCTTGCTTTGTTGGTACGGCGTGGAGAGCAAGACAGCCGGTGAAATTACTGGCACAAGAGGTGTTCCATCTTAGCCATCCGAGTTGGTTGTATCAGTGAAATCGTATCGATATCCGTTGCGTGGTTTAGAAGAAGTAAGTGGCCGAAGATATAAGGACAGATAGGAACGAATAGCGAGTATGTATGTATGACGACCTGTATGGCACAGTGGCACATGTGTCTGCCTACTGTGCAAGAGGTCCCGGGTTCAAATCCTGGTATGGGCAAATATTTGTGTGACGAATATGAATGTTTGTACCTGAGTCATGGATGTTATTTGTATTTAAGTATGTATTTATCGAAATAAGTATGTTTATCTGTTGTCTAGTATCCATAGTACAAGCTTTGCTTAGTTTGGGACTAGGTCAATTGGTGTAAATTGTCCCGAGATATTTATTTTATTTATTTTTTTATTTTATGTATGTATGTAAATTCTTCATTGTACAAAAAACATAAATTAAAAAAAAGAGATACCGTGATGTACAAAGGCGAACTTATCCCTTTAAGGGATCTCTTCCAGTTGACCTTTGAGTGTATGAAAGGAGTATCATAGTAGGGACAGACAAAGAGCAAGAGCTGAAAAACATTTAAAATTTTGCGATTTGCGAGTTTGTTTTATACTATGTAATGATATCGTCTAACAACAAAATGCAGCCAAAAACAAAACGCAACGACACCGTGAATCGTTTCAACGGTATCTAAGGCTTAGCCGTGATCTCGCACGCACTCGTCGGCTTAGATCTCGGCTTAGTCGTCGGATTAGTCGGCAGATCAGTCGGCAGATCAGTCCGACGATACGGCGGCAAACAGCGCTGTCTTCGGAAACAAATTAGGGAACGGTTGATTGTGTGCGCTTTCGGATTAGAGCGGGCGTTATTGGGTTGTCATGCCTCTGTCTGATGAGACGGGGATAGTTTTTAGAGTGACGTGCGGAGGATTTAGGCTGCGGTGCCGCTAAAGCGGAGATTGGTGCGTTTTTTTTTTGTAAAATCGGAAGGTAGAACCGCCCCGACTTCACATGACATGGCTGTAATGTATGAAATGAAATGAAATGAAATGAAATGTTTATTTATTCACAGTGAACATATGGTTGAATATGGTCTTATATACTATACAATGCTTCCCATGACATGTTCAGCCAAGTTAGGCATGTGAAAATCTAATGTCAGTTACGTCAGTGATTGAGTCACTCGGTCGAAAATAATGAAAATAACATTGTCTTAATGGAATAGGTCCTCGTAAATTCATTATGACAAAAATTATTAATGTCATTGAAAATAATGTGCAAAATTATTATATAATGTCAAATAAATTTCATTAGATTAAATTAAAATAAATTAAACAACATTATTTTACGTCATACATTTCTTCAAATTTGTGATTTAAAAATTCAGTGATACTGTAAAAACATTTATCAGTTAACATTCTGCGCAACTTTGTTTTAAATTCGCGACAGGGCAATATTCTGAGGGCGCTAGGTATCTTATTAAAAATATTTATACACATATTATGAGCACTTTTTTTCCTAAGTACAAGCCTGTTGCAAGTTGGCAATGCTAACCTGCATCGTCTGTGCCTCCTTGTTGTTTTCTTGTCTTCGACAAAGGTAAATAGGTCCGGATGGACATAAAAAGCTTTCGTAAAAAATGTGTGAATGACAGTGAAAACCGTATCAAAATCCATTTCGTGGTTTAGAAGAAGCGGCCGAAGTTTTGAGGACGGACAGAAACGGATAGCGACTTTGTTCTATACTATTCGTAAAATAAAAAAAAACCTAAACCCACACGTCTAAAGGCCGCCAATTGTTTACTTTGTAAATTGTTTTTTTAGTCATCATCATCATCATCATCTCAGCCACAAGAAGTCCACTGTTGGACATAGGCCTCCTCCATGGATTTCCAAAGTGGCCGGTTGGAAGCAGAATGCAACCAGCGCCTTCCTGCCACCTGTACGAGGTCATCGGACCATCTTGTGGCTGGTCGTCCTACGCTGCGCTTGCCAATACGCGGCCGCCATTCGAGAACTTTCCGACCCCATCGGCCATCAGTTCTCCGTGCTATGTGCCCTGCCCACTGCCACTTCAACTTGCTAATCCGCTGGGCTATGTCGGTTACTTTCGTTCGTCTGCGGATCTCCTCATTTCTGATTCGATCACGCAGAGAAACTCCAAGCATAGCCCTCTCCATAGCTCGTTGCGTGACTTTGAGCTTTCTTATAAGGCCCATGGTCGACACGGTGAAGAGGGCAGTGGGCGGCGGCATGTATCGTGCGGTCCACACATCTTACGATCGCAGTCTGTGGAAGGAAACCATATGTGGTCGCGATCCTCAGCAGTGAGGGACCGATGAAGAAGAGATAAGGCCCATAGTAAGCGGCCACGTTTCAGTGCCATAAGTCATCACTGGTAACACACATTGATCATACACTCTCGATTTCAGACACTGAGGTATATTGGACAAGAAGACATTTCGCAGTTTCCCGAACGCTGCCCAGCCGAGTTGGATTCGACGATTGACCTCTTTCTCAAAGTTGGACCTGCCTAGTTGGACTGTTTGTCCTAGGTAGACGTATTCGTCAACAACTTTGAGAGTTGAGTTTCCTACTGCTATTGGGGTGGGCACTACATGGACATTCGACATGACTTCGTTTTTTAAGTAATGTTTGTTAACTATTTTCCGTGTGGTTTTCAATAAAGAGTATTTGTCTTGTCTTGTCTTGTAAGATATTACATTGATGAAGTATCATCAATCAGCTCAAACCACCTACCTGACAAACATTACCCACTGCATTGAAGCTCTGCGGATTTAGTGCAACAATTCCCACTGAATCCCATAACAATGTGCTGAGAACAAAACGACGAAGAACAGTGCTGATAGGCGCTGGGCACCCGGATAACGTGGTCCCGGAAACCGGGTCGGGATTAAGGGATAAAGCCGGACGCGAGTGCAGTTGCGACACTTACAACTTGGCGGTCTGTCAATAAGTTGCTGATGAAAATTTTTATCAACTCGAGAGGTTACAGAGTTGCTCGCTCTAGACTTGCTCTGTATGCTCATGGTGTCTTTATAGTATACTTTGGGGCTTCCTAAATGTTGGGATCCCTGGGGGTACACGAACTAATCTCAGGAGATAATATGCAGCATAGCGCGGCCGCGTAAACGTTGGTTGGCATACTTGGCATCGCAATTTTCTCGTTAAGGGGTATTCATAAATGACGTCACGCTTATGGGGGGAGGTGATCCTTGAGTAAAATAGACCCACGTGCCGAAACAGAAAGGCTAACGAGCAAGTAGGTCACCTGATGGTAAGTGACGACCACCGCCCCTCACCCACAAAACTGGAACATATTCCCTTAATAATGTCATGCAAATGGATTCAGCCCAAGGTTAACTGGGGAGGAATTTTAGCTAAAGCACACGAGATGTCACGACCACCAAAGACGACGTATGAAACAATTTCGGCGCAAGAGCTGTATCAGCTAAATAGCTGTCGCGTTTCCGAAACGGCGTTACTAAATTCCATTCTAAAGGCACTTAGGTCCTTTTTGTTTGGTAAATTGGAATGGTACGCAGCGCCAATAACTATAAAAGCGCCATCTACCGGAGGCGCGCAGTAAACTGTTGTTAAAAATTCATGTTACGTGCATTTTTCCTTTGGTGTGTACGGCGGTGTTTTGGATGGAGGTTAACTATAATGTTATGAGTGTTAACGTATAAACATGGAAGAATAACTTGGTAATAATTTTTTATCATGTACCAAGCAGTTTTATATACAACTTAGCAAGGCTAACGAGCAAGTGCGTCACCTAATGGTAAGTAATTACCACCGCCTATAGACATCGCAACACCAAGGAGATTGAAGATGCGTTGCCAACCCAGAGGGCTAAGATGGAATATCTCTTGTGCCAGTAATGTCACCGGCTGCCTTGTTCTCCACGCTGGAACACAACAGTGCAAGCTGCTCCTTAGCGGCTAAATTAGCGAGCAAGATGGTATAGCGATCCGGACGAACCTTGCACAAGATCCTACCACCCGCTAAATCTTTCTTCTAATCTTTATCTTTACATAGTATAAAAGCAAGTCTCTTACCGTTCCTGTTCGTTCGCTAAATGTTCACTAAGCGTTCGCTAAGCGGTCATTAGAGAAGGTACCTACCAGTGGTCAATTTTTTGACATTAATAAGTGCTTCCTGTAAGCCTAATCTAAATAAAGATATTTTGACTGTGACTTTGATGGGGAAAGTACTTAAAAAACAAGGCTTGTAATCCAAGAACAGATTGTTAAAACAATGTACCTTGATAGAAACAACTGCAAAGCTTTTTAAATACCACTCAAATGCTATAATAAGATTTTGCTGGCGCGGTTGCGGTACTGTGAGATACGTCCTGAGTTTTTTAGCGATTTTTATTAAAAAAAGAAACCAGGATTACTCAGTGTGTCTTCGCCCTTACCCCAGGGGTGTTTCCCCACGTTACACCCCTAACTGTGACATCCCTAACTCGATAGTTTTATTTGGATGAGTGTCGATTATTTAACTGGTTTTTAAAATGCGTCAGAATTTCATTGTACTCTGGCCAAAAAGAGTAGAAATCAATAAATAGGAAAGGGATGCCACTTTCCTTAGTTTCGTAAGACAGCCGGTGTAATTACTGGCACAAGAGGTATTCCATCTTAGCCCTCTGGGTTGGCAACGCATCTGCACTCTCTTTGTTGTTGCAGGTGTCTATAGGCGGTGGTGATCACTTACCATCAGGTGACCCACTTGCTTGTTTGCCTTCCTATGTTGTATAAAAAAAAAGTTTGTCCTTCAATTCAGTTTTGCATTTTGCTAGAGTAATGTTTCGTGCTTATTAAGTTTGTACGGAACTCTTGCTCGAGGAAACGCATTTTGTTGATGGTATTATACTCAAAAACTGGACGATTGCGAGGTAAACTTGCCTGGATAGTATTCCGTATACATTATGTACGTACAATAGTATTTTATACAATTGTTGCATAATGAGGGGTCTTAAAACACGAGTGTGGTTTTATGAAACGAGCGTCAGCGAGCTTCATAATAGGATCACACGAGTGTTTTAAGACCGAATTATGTACAGTTGCATACATTACTTTATCTACACACATATCATAAGTACTCTATGATGAGTTCAGGAGCCATAGGGCAATGACCTGCATTGCTACTAGCGCTAGGTACCTATTAAATATCTATAGACTGTACACATTAAAATAATGTGATAAAAAATGAATTTGAACAAATTTAGAAACAAATTAGAAAAATTCTCATAATAATATTGGTTGTTATAATGCTGGTCATTGCCTACGGTTTCTGGACGCATTATAGAGCATTTATGATATATGTGTAGATAATAGTATTTTATGCAACTGCTATATAATGAGAGGCCTTAAAACACGAGTGTGGTTTTATGAAACGAGCGTCAGCGAGTTTCATAATAGGATCACACGAGTGTTTTAAGGCCTAATTATATACAGTTGCATACATTACTTTATCTACATACATATCATAACTGCAAAAAACCGTAACAGCAAAAAACCAACAAACAAGTATGGCGGCAATTCGATCTATCCGTCAAGACGAACGTTTTTTTTTAAATCATAGACAAAAGAATGAAGTCCCTATTGTCATGTCACTCGAGAACAAATATCGTGCGTTTAAATTAAAAAATCATACTGAATTGACGTTTCGTATCGATAACTGTTTTAATATCTGTGGATACTAGAATAGAGACCAACTTGAATTTTGACAGCTGTTCCAAATTTAAAGTCATAACGTCACGAGATATCGGTAATGTAATCACCAATAAACACAGACTACTAAGAGATACTACCCAGTAAAGAACAGATTTACCTACTACCACAGACAAGAAAATTCTTATAATAACATTGGTTGTAATAATGTTGGTCATTTTCTATGGTTTTTGAACGCGTTATTGAGAAATTATGATATGTGTGTAGATAAATATTATTAAATTTCATATGTTACTTTATAATAGATTCTCACACCCAGCCCTTTCATTTGATATGTCACACAGTATATTTCGCAAACCTTTTTTTATAATTTTCTAATTTACACCCTAATAGCGGCCCCAATGTTTAAAATTGATTTGTTTACATGACTTACTTCTTTGGGTCACCGACTGGTAGTTTTGTAACAAATTGGCTGTGACAGACGGACAAACAGAAACGAGTGAAAAAGAAACCCGAAAAACTATTGATTTGTTTGGGTTTTTTTTCGCAACTGATTTATATTATCTACTAATAAAATTCTAACATTTCCAAGGACTCTCCACTCGCCCGACCACTATTCCATTATGCTCCTCCCCTGCCGAACCACCCTTCTTTTTTTTAAACTGGAATAATACAAAAATTATTTGAACGCACTCGAGCGCAGTCTCATTTAGTCCTTTGTTATGTCCGAGTCGTGGTTTATTTTTTTTATGCGTTTAGATTTTTAGGGTCGCTTTGTTTGGACTTACTAGAAATTAGTAATCTGTATTTTTCTGCAAACGTTTGGTGTTTAGCTAATAATGGACTTTTAATATGGAAATACTAGCGTACTTACATAACGTTTGTTTTTCGAGCCTGGCATCAAAAAACTAAACTTGGGACCTGTGAGGAATTCCTGTGGACTGTATAATAAATAAGAAATGAAAAATTATGAATAATGCTAATTTAATGAACTAAATGTATGTACAATATAGTTACATTATAAAATGCAAAAAAAGCATGTAACATTGTGTACTCCTTTTTCCATAAAAAATAACCTACTGATTGTACTTAGTATAGGTAGTAATGCAAAGAACCTTCACTCAAAACCTAGTCCTATTTTATCAACCGAATAAATACAGGGTTCCTGTGGGAAATACCAAAAACCCCCGGCGATTTTGCAGCGAACGGCGGGATATAAAACGGCACGGACGGACTCGTGTCTCCGCAAATGGATCTGTCAGCGGGGCCTCGGTGGTTCCGTCCGGGGGCCTCGGGGGCCCGCGCCAGACCGAGCACCAACTACATGTTTTGCGGGGGCTACCACCATCTTGCTCGCTAATTCACCCGCTAAGAAGCAATGCTTGCGCTGTTGTGTTCCGGCATGGAGAGCAAGACAGCCAGTGCAATTACTGGCGCAAGAGGTATTCCATCTTAGCCCTCTGTGTTGGAAACGCATGTGCAATCTCTTTGGTGTTGCGGGTGTTTATTGGCGGTGGTGGTCACTTACCATCAGGTTGCGTTAGATGTTGTATAAAAAAATACCTTGGCCGGTCACGTTAGTGGCAATGCAAGTACTGGGGTGCAATTTTTGAATCTCACCAGGTGACTAAAGCTCACCAAAATGGCCGAATCTCTATGAAAAACGGCCATTTTGGCGAGTGACCCGGTGAGATTCAAAAATCGCACTCCTGGTCTTGTTTATCTGTGGCAAACAGTTCGAAGCACGGAAACCTAGTTAGCTTAAACTGGGTCAGTCAGAACAGGTGTATTTGCTTGCCTATGGATGCCGGCGATACAGGGTGTTTGCATAGCGATTGCAACGATGCGCGCGCGATGCAGCCGCGATTTCCTTTAGTCCGCGAAGTCCTTTATTTGCATAATTTTGACATTGACTTTGACTACGACCAACTGCAACAAATTACATAATTAATAGATTCAGGCGTTACTTTGCGGAGGTCCATTTCAACAAACTGGAACAAATTACCTTGCTACTCCGCGAAACCAGTGCCGTGCTCGTGCAAGTTAGCTGCGTCTGTGCGACAGCGCTTCCACATGAAACAATAGACTTAACTACACACCACCACCACTAAACATTTAACAACACGATCGACGCGCATTTCGCCTCTGTACGAGGCATCATCTGGATCTAACAGTACGACCGTTCGCTACTTGAACGAATGGCCTACTGACAAACTAAAACCTACCTTGCTAAACCGCGAATCCGTCAGTTTTCGCGGAGTACTTAGCAACGTAATTTGTTCTAATTTTTTGATATGCCTCCGCAAAATAACGCTTGACTCCATTCGCTATTCCATCAAGTATAATTGTGCCAGTGTGTTGTATCGTGTGGATGCGAAGTAGGGTGGGTATTTGTGTGAAAACTATATATCGCACGCTTAGTACTAAAGTGACCCATTTCTGAATAATACACGTCCCAAAATATCACCTTAATTAAAAGACATAGGGTTTAATTTTGGGAAATATCACAATCAGAATTGAGTCACTTTAATACTAAGCGTGCGATATGTCACACAGACAGCTGTTTTCAGCTGGTTTCGAGCTTGGATGAAGGACTAAAGCATGGATATAGCCGCAGTACTTGTCAAGTGTACATAGCCAAAACTGTCAAATTGGTTACCTTTGGGTGCGTCAAAGTAGTAAAACCTGCAAATTAATAAGAAAAACGTAGATTATACTACCTTAATGTAAACATTACCATAACCAAAGGTGACCATTTTGTCTATTGGTTGTGTACAGGGTGTCAATTGAAGAGGAGTTTAGAGTATGTAGTCATCTCTTTTTGACACATTGTATTGCCATTTTAAGTAACGAGATCAGCTAATAAAATATCGCTTTCAATTTTAATACTCTTTCTATGCTATACTGTTTCTATGTTTTCGCAGAGTAGCAAGGTGATTTATTCCAGTTTGTTCCATGAGGACGTTCCCATGATACATTTATCGATCATTTGCAGAAACTAATCAGAGATAGGGTTCTGTAGTTAGCTTTCAAATAGGTCAACCGAGTTACCGCTCGGCGCAGGCGGCTCATTGGTTGAAATTGCATTCGGCTGCTCTAGATCATGCCCTGATTGGTTATCACGTAGTCCTTGTAAAGCTGTTTAAAAAACTTGTACAAGCTGGTGGTAGGACCTTGTGCATGTTATACTACCGCCATCTTGCTCGCAAACCCATACGCTAAGCAGCAGCGCTTGCACTGTTGTGTTCCGGTGTGGAGAGCAAGACAGCCGGTGACATTACTGGCACAAGAGGTATTCCATCTTAGCAATCTGAATTGGCAACGCATCTGCTGGCTCTTTGGTGTTGCGGGTGCCTATGTGTTGTGGTTATCCCTTACCATCAGGTGGCACAGTTACTTATTTTATGTTTTAAATTAAAAGATAATAAGACAGATAGAGACTCTAGGGTATGTCTGGTTGTGGCTGTACGAGAAAAAAACCGGCCAAGTGCAAGTAAAGGACCATTTACACGGTACGAGTTTTCGCATGGGAGTTGCATCACACTCATCGATATAAGAAGACAATAGATCTGCTTACTTGTTCGGATTGTTACAAGCCTAGCGTCACCACTTTGCGACGGGGTGAAGCAGGTGAAGAGGGGCTTTCAATATTTAACCATTGGTTCAACTTTGAATCTTATCGTAAATGAATAAAGTGCTTATATTGGACACGCAGATCGCTGTATGTAGTTGGTACTGGAACTTGAATTCGGTTGTTGTTTCATTTTTTACTTTTTATTAACTCTTCTAGTAAACACTCCGATAGTAAAGTCGCTTGTTATTTTATTTGTGACAATTTACGCCCCGCTTGCGTTGCGTTTACGCTCAGCGTACCCAAACTAGCTCTCGGGCCGTAATCAATGACTGAGCAATGTGTACTCTTGCTGAGGCGTCACGACATTGCATTGAAGTAACGTTAGCAAATTACGCCTAAAGTTTATCTTCGAAGATGACATTTTTTTGAATCGACTCAGTGTTGCCAATGCAAATTGTTAGGCTGCCGTGTATATTAGGTAAAAAAAAGCCGTGTTTTATGGAAAAAGACCAAACGGTGGGCCGTGTCACTACTTAAAAAAAGAAACGCTGTTCAACATTAGCCAAATGGCGCTGTTTTGAGGTTTTTGGCATTAAGCCCAGCCCACATACCCAAGACATTTTTGCAAAGTTGCCATTAGGATTCGGAATCGGATACAGTACACAGTCGAACCAGATACTTAAAATAACAGTCGAATACTCTAAAAATGAATTTGTTAGAAATAAATTAATTACCGTAGAATTCGCGAAAAGCCGTAGACTCTACTACGGCCACAGGGTTGCAGCCGTAGGCCGTGGATTTTGTGATTTTTTGGCCTGAAAGCCGTAGAACACGGCAATTGCCGTAGCATTGGCAACACTGAATCGACTTAGTTGATGGATCCAGATGACTTCTTATGTCCGTCAGGGATAGTGTAGCTTTCTATCAGTGAAATAATTTTTGGAAATCGGTTCAGTAGTTTTATTTTATGAAATAGGAAGGCAAACAAGCAAGTGGTTAAGTGATCGAACGAAACTAATACAGCGCAACCCTAACGTGTGGTCAAGAAGTTGCGGGGGAAGGCGGGCGCGGGCGGCGCGTTCCCTTTCACGCGAGCCGCCTGGCGAATTTGTATGAAGTAAATACAAACTTTTGTCCGTTTTATTAAGTACTATTATTTATTCTGTGGTTTTACTATAAAGTGTTACAGGAAAATCACCATGGAGCCCTGTTTTCTGTCTGTCAGTCTGGTGGTCTCGAAGCTTACGATGAACCAATTAATCAATTTAGTTGCATTTTTTTTAAAGGTTCTTAGTCCTGTTCTATAGAAAAAAAATATCTTTCCGCGAACTGTTATAGTTTTTTTGCCGACCACACATACCTGGAACCCAATATCGGGGTTCGTTTATGCTCAAATTAAAATATCGAAACTCGCCCCTATCCGAGAGTTGTTTAAAATTCGCATTCCCGTTAACGTCCGCTTATTGGTTCCCGCCCTAACTTGATAGAATAAAAACACGGCAACATCGTTTGTTTTTCCTGTTTTTAAGTTTAAAGCTAAAACGGTGCTGAACAAAACGAGCACAACTATGAGAAATCACAAAAAATTACATCGTTCCTGTAATGAAAATGCTCCTGGATCATGTGATCCTATATCCCACCAAAAACATAAATGTAAAAAAGGAGAGCCAAGTTCAATACAAAAATTATGCTTGGCTGTGGGCTTCGCCGCAAAAAGAATGGAGATCTAAATGAGTGCCAAGTTCTATGCGAAATCCTGTAAAATTAGACTTATTTGTTACATGCTGACATTTCGCTACATTACCACTAATGTACGAGTAATTAACGAGTGGTAATGTGGCTAAACTGGCAAACGCAAGGCAGGGATTCGAGGTTGCAGGTTCGAGTCCTGCCATTACCCTTATCTTTCTTTGTGTTGTCATTGTATCGCATTTTAATTTAATTCCAGTTAATCTAGTTTTAACTTAGTGTACGTGGATATGAAGATTATAAAGTATCGAAATCGGCGTCCGGACCGTTACCGGAGTGTCGAGTGTCACCCCCGGAGCCGAACCGGCGATAACTCAATGCTCAGATCCGGCCAATCGAGAAATATGTTTTCTAATCTAATCGCAATTATAGATTCTGTTGGAGGGTGTGACGGATTTTGGGATAACTGAGTGTTAATTTGTTTTCATAGCTGAATAAAAAAAATGTTTTTTTTTACTCGAACAGAGAGGGAAGTTTTTTGAGACTTTTCCCATTTTGTTTCAAGCATGGCACCTGGGGTTTGCAATCTCTCTCTTTTTTAAGAGGAGTGTAAACCCATCGCTCGCCATACAAACTGCGATAACGTTTTCCACCCTCTAAAACTTAACCTATAGCCATGATTTTGATTATGATCGAAACATACAAACCTAGCTCTAAGACATAAAGACAACATACCAAAAAATCATTGCTATAGGTTAAGGTTTAGAGGGTGGAAAACTTTATCGCTGTTGTTATGGGGAGCGCTTTTTGGGGCTGGATTCACACTCCTCTTAAATTTGATTTTTAAGCTATCGTATCTTATAGAATATTAATTAACCCCCTTATTCATAAACGCTTCGTAAACGTTTGTTAGTTAACATGTTTTATTTCTTTATCTGTCATTGTGACTTTTCCCCTCAAATGAAAGGAACAAAACATTTGTTAGCTTCAAAAGATTGTTAAGTTTTTATGAATATGAGGGTAAGAATTTTAACATAAAACTACCATCAGATTCGGACATGTTACATATTTCGGACAAGCAACATGTTGCGGGTGGTAGAACCTTGTGCAACGTTCGTCCGGAACATTTTATTGAGAATTCATTATGACGTATATTGCGAAAAGGTCCTACAGTGGCCTATGAATCAACTTGGTCTACTATACGTATAATTTTTTTATACGATATACGAAGGCAAACAAGCAAGTGGTTCACGTGATTGTAAGTACACACCACCGCCAGACGACCGCAACACCAAGGAGATTGCAGATGCGTTGCCTACCCAGAGGGCTAAGATGGAATACCTCTTGTGCCAGTAATTGCACCGGCTGTCTTGCTCTCCACGCCGGAACACAACAGTGCGCACTGCTGCTTAACGGCAGGATTAGCGAGCAAGATGGTGGTAGCGATCCGGGCGGACCTTGCACAAGGTCCTACCCGTAAAACGAATGGAGAATTTGATCCCAAGCTAAGTGATCGGAACAAGAGCGCATACATTTTTCATGTACCTGCAAACGTGGCCGGCGGAAGTGCCGTGACGTCATCGGCGCAGCCATTTCCGGCCCGCATTAGCCAATCGGAGCGGGGAAATTGTACTACGACACGAGTTCCGAGGCTGGGTATTGGACGAAATGCTTTGTTATTAATTTTTCTATTCCCTCGATACTTCGGAAAACTTTCAGGTATATTTTTACGAGATGCCTTTGGAATTGTACTGCGTAGCTTTTACAGTAGCAGTTGGTGAACAGTGAAGGACTTAACCTCGTAAGGCCCAAGTCCTACATATAAGACAAATGTCAAACTGGCGTTGAACTCACTATCTCAAAAGATATGGTTCAAAATTCAAAGAACGAAATTTTACGTGGGCCTTACGAGGTTAAGGATGATCTGTAACAACTCTAAATTTTTAAACTTTCGTATCTGGATGGTAGGACCTTGTGCAAGGTCCGTCCGGATCGCTTCCACCATCTTGCTCGCTGATCCTGCCGCTAAGCAGCAGTGCTTGCCCTGTTGTGTTCCGACGTGGAGAACAATACAGCCGGTGTAATTACTGGCACAAGAGGTATTCCATCTTAGCCCTCTGGGTTCGCGACGCATGTGCAATCTCTTTGATGTTGCGGGTGATTGGCGGTGGTGATTACTTACCATCGGTCGTCTTAGATGTTGTATAAAAAATAACTTGGCCGGTCCGTTAGTCAGTGGCAATGCACTGGGGTGCACTGCCAGTAACTGACTGAGTGATCACTTACCATCAGGTGACCCACTTGCTTGTTGGCCTTCCTATTTTATAAAATAAAAAAACCATTGTATCACGGTAAAATTAACAATGTTATATCGCGTTAAAATTCCATAGACGTTATAAATAAAAGCTAGCATAAAATTTTTGTAACCGAAATTTCGTTTTTTTAAATATAAATATTCAAATTAACCGTAATAACCGAAATTTTTACTTTTAAATGTTTACTATTCAAATTATTAAATAAAAATGCTATGCAATGACAACACAAAGAAAAAATAGGGTAATGGTAGAACTCGAACCTGCAACATCAGCGTTCCGTGCCTTGCGTTTGCCAGTTTCACCACATTATACCTACCATACCCTGCGACTTTTTCAATGTGCTTCGTCTTTACTGTCATTACTTATTTTTAAGGGTATAACTGCCCTCGGTGTCATATATACGCTGATGTTGCAGGTTCAACATCTTGCCATTACCCTAATTTTTCTTTGTGTTGTCATTGCATAGCATTTTAAAAAGCTAGGACACTTAGCACTTATTAGTCTTAGCTAGTTATATCTGGTCATATCACTAGCAACACTAGTCTCCCGCCTCTGTCCCTCACGCATTGCCGCTCTCGCCTTGTTAATTTGTTTTCTCCATCGCGGATCGATAACAAGCACGCGTTGCTTGTCTCCAATTCCGCGCACGATACGTCATTATTGGCTTTAAGCGCAGAATAAATAATAGTACTAACGTACAGAAACTTCTCTTTTTCGACCAACATTAAACGAATTCCAACTTTATGATCAGGCAAAAAAAGTTCGTATTACTTCATAAACATTCGCCAGGCAGCATGCGTCACAAGGAAGGCGCCGCCCGCGCCCGCCTTCCACCCGCAATGCTCTGGCGCACCGCTAGGGTTGGGCTGCTAACTGTAATACTATCACAACGCGCGACACAGTGAGCTGCCGCGCGCGCGGCAAGCCGGCAACCTACTGCGATTAACCTATGCCATAGGTAATGCGGCGAGCGCACCTACAGTGCGGAGTGAAACCCCCCTACTTTAAGCACGGGGCACACATCGTCCTGTGCGCCAAGCACGAATCTTCTCGATACGCGTTAACTCGACCAGTTAGAAAGAGACGTACTGAATTACGTAGCGAGTAAAGAGAGAGAAGATTCGTGTTATAGGTGCTGCTCACCACTAACACAGTGTACATATAAGCAGTAAGGAATCTACGTACAGTCAAGGAATTTAATTTCCAACCCACCTAAGGTTCAATATCATATAGCAAACTGTCACCATAAGAGCTATAGAGCAAGACGTTAGTTTGACATATCGACCTTAATGCATTGCGTATGTCAGACGACATTTCAACGAAATGGGTAGGGAATTAAGTTCCTTGACTGTACAAACGCTCGGAACCGACGCACTCGCACAGACGCACGCTCAACACGGCCGCTAAAGGGCCATTCAGACAGTCTTACTAAGATTTAGCATAGTGTAATAGGAGTTAGCCTGTCTTATTGGACCGACCGAATGGGTTCGGATTACTTGTGCTTACTTGCTTACTAAGACTGTCTGAATACCGCGTAGTGTAATAAGCCGTTAAGGAGTTTTCACGGTCCGTCAGTTGCGGCTGCCGCGTCGAGACGAGTGGACGCACTTTGCGTTTATCGTTATTGCGTGCGCCCGAGACAATGCGCGCTCTTTTTAAAGATGCCACAAAAGTATTGCGTCGTAATATGGCTGCTTGAACTCGAGTTCTTCAAAACCGGAGCTTTAATTTTATCTTGCACTTTTTTTAATAACCCAATTGTATTTGTAAACTCGTTACGTGACAGCATTAGGGTGATTGTGCACTACAAGGAATCCCACTGTCCGTCAGTCCGACTTTTGATCGTCCGCGCGGCCGCGCCGCCGGGACGCGTCGTATGAAGTATAAAGCCTGCTGCACAATGGAAACGCGGCGTTGCGTGTGTACGTGTCCTAACCCAGCGATGCAGCCGGCGGCGCGGCCCCGCTGCGGAACACTCGACGGCCCGAACTAGAGATCGGCACTGATATGGAGTGCGATCCAATTGTAGAGGTTTTAGCGGTGGTAGAGCCGCGCTGCAGCCATTTGCCGGTACGAAAGAGCGGCTCAGATGGGTAGTATCACACTCATCATCATCATCATCTCAGCCACAAGAAGTCCACTGTTGAACATAGGCCTCCTCCATGGATTCCCAAAGTGACCGGTTGGTAGCGGGCATGCAACCAGCGCCTTCCTGCCACCTGCCACCTGTATGAGGTCATCGGACCATCTTGTGGCAGATGGGAGTATCACACTATAACAAAACAAAATACCGCAGTTTTGCGGGTGGTAAAACCTTGTGCAAGGTTCGTCCGGATCGCTACCACCATCTTGCTCGCTAATCCTGCCAGCAAGTGGGTCACCTGATGGTAACTGTACACTACCGCCTATAGACACCCGCATCATCGAAGAGATTGCAGATGCATTGCCAACCCAGAGGGCTAGGATGGAATACCTCTTGTGCCAGTAATTACACCGGCTGTCTTGCACTTAACGCCGGAACACAACAGTGCAAGCACTGCTGGTTAGCAGCAGGATTAGCGAGCCGGATGGTGGTAGCAATCCGGGCGGACCTTGCACAAGGTCCTACCACCCGTCTAATAACTTACTTTTATCACAGAATAAATAATAGTAGAACGTACAGAAACTTCTCTTTTTCGACCGCGATAAACCGAATTCCAACTTTATTGACATGCACATAAAGTTTAGAGTTACTTGATACACCTTCGCCAGGCGGCTCGCGTGAAAAAGAACGCGCCGCCGCCGGGCAAATGTGTATAAAGAAATACGAACTTTTTGGACGTGTCAATAAAATTGGAATTCGTTTAAACTCGGTTAAAAAGTGGTGACGTAATTTCTTGGTCGACTATACATGAACCATTTCTATAATATTATAAATTTATAATTATTAAAGGGCCCACGCACTCTTCGTTTAATCTAAACGAGAGTGAATAAATTATTAATTATAATTGAATGAGTTGATGAAACCTAATTCCGTTTGAAGTTTATTTCTCATCACAAGTAAAAAGAGAAAGATATCAAAAAGGCACTTAGAATGATTAATATTTGGTCGTCAAATATTTCTTGATATTATAAGATTTCTTTTTATAAAAAAAAGAACCCGACGAACTGAGAACCTCCTTTTTTTTAAGTCGGTTAACAATAGAAGAGCAGACGAGCCAGTGTTCACCACTGCTCATAGTCACTCGCAACTTCGAAGAGAATGCAGATGCGTTGCCAACCCAGAGGGCTAAAATGGAATATCTCTTGTGCCAGTGCTCAATGTAGCAAAACCTGCAAATTGATACCTGACAAACGTACATTATACTACCTTAATGTACACCAAAGGTGACCATTTTGTCATTTTATGTGTGTACAGAATGTCCATTGAAGAAGAGCTACAGAGTATATAGCCGTCTCTTTTCGACACATTGTAATGTCATTTAAAATAAAGAAATCGGCTATTAAAATACCTTTTTTTATATACAACATAGGAAGGCAAACGAGCAAGTGGTTCATCTGATGGTAAGTGATCACCACCGCCCATAAACACCCGCAACACTAAGCAGATTGCAGATGCGACTTCTTCAAATTTTAAAATTCCTTCTATACTCTGCTCTTTCTATGACCAGCACAGCTTTTGTGACACCCCTTTTAAAATACGTGTGTGTATAAATTGACAAACGAACCCATTCACACACGATAATAGTGTTTACAAGCGATATCATTCTGTGTGAGCTGACAAACACACTAAGGAAGTTAGTTCACTTTGTAGAAAAACGCCGACTGTTCTATTGCGAAGAGAAACGCAATCTGTCAAAAAATTGTAATCGAAATTGTTCTTGCAGCCTATTATGATGGTTACACATTTTTGTGCGCACTATGTAGAGCCACAGCTATGATATTATGTAGTTTTAGTTTTAGGCATTAATGGTTACTAACAAAATATGGAATAATTTATCTGAATTATTTTTTATTTTTATTTTTATGTAACAGTCAAGAACAGAACGCAGCATTCAGATGATTACAAAACGGAAAACAATATGTGGTCTTCTTTCTAACGGTTGTTTGGTAGAGATCGCTTAAAGCTATAAGACCGCCTATTGTGTGCCTGTGTTTTCTCTGAACTGAACCTATTCATGCTGTTTGATGTTGATTAATAAATACAACATGTTATCACAGTGGTAGTGTGAAATCAATCGTGTGGTTCTATTACCAATTTTGTATATTATTAGTGCTTTTCCACGGAAGAAATAAAATCTCCAGTTTTTATTATGTAAAGAAGGAAAGAAAGAAAGAAAACATTTATTCAGCAAAAAAACAGAAAACAGAAATAGACTATAGGTAAAATATTACGTAATTTATGCTGAAAGGGACCCCACTCAGCATAAGCTGCTGCAGCGCTAATTTTCAGCGGGGCCCTGAACTTAAAAACCTAAACTAAAACTAATAAACTTTAAACCTATGCGGTGACGCCACGCCCACCAAGACCACAAGAAGCATGTATGTATGTAAATTCTTAAAGAGACACAGTGATGTACAATGGCAAACTTATCCCATCTTATTATGACATTTGAAATATTTAAAAATGTTTTCTTGCGGTATTGTTAGCAATTTAGTTTAAACTTCCGGGTGGTTTTAGAGCCAGAGTGAACACTCTGTGTCCTGAGCTAATCTACATTTGTTACATATGGACGGCGCCTGAATATCAACCAGCGCGCTCGCTAATCAGCTTTCCGTGTGTACGTGCCTTTGCGCCGGCTAATTGATTCCGAACGTGTGTTTATTCTGTAACATTACCCGAGGCGCGTTTAAAACTGTATGCAGTGAACTCTTTGCCATTGTTATGTTGTGATTTTTGTAAAGGGACGAGAAAACTGGCAAGCGGTGCACATGGTAGTTAATCATAAGCGCTGTTGCCGATGTTCATTTGCAGTAAGCGAGGAATCGCAGACGTGTTGCCGGCTCATGCTGTATGCAATGATTTTAATTGTTGAGTAATCTTAGCGGGCCGTTTTTTAGGGTTCCGTACCCAAATGGTAAATCGCAACCCTATTACTAAGACTGCGCTGTCTGTCCGTCTGTCTGTCTGTGCGTCTGTCCGTCTGTCACTAGGCTGTATCTCATGAACCTGTGATAGACAGTTAAAATTTTTACAGATGATGTATTTCTGTTGCCGCTATAACAACAAATACTAAAAAAACAAAATAAAAAAATATTTAAGGGTGCTCCCATACAGCGAACGTGATTTTTTTTCGTCGGTTTATGCGTAATGGTACGGAATCCTTCGTGCGCGAGTCTGATTCGCACTTGGCCGGTTTTTTTCTATAATTTCATACAAATTGGAAACAATACTGCTCATTGTCTTACATTGCTGAATACCTGTCGCGAGGACTAAGATTTGCAGCATATAAATAAATAAATAAATATCTTGGGACAATTAACACCAATTGACTTAGTCCCAAAGTAAGCAACTGAAGCTGCTTGTGTTATGGGTACTAGACAACGGATATACATACTAAATATTTATTTAAATACATATAACAACCACGACTAGGGCACAAACATTCGTATTCATCATACAAACATTTGCCCCTCCCGGGAATCGAACCCGGTACCTCAAGCTTCATGGTACCCTGACCACTAGGCTATCCGGCCGTCAAAAAGCATATAAAACTTTAAAGAAAATGGTATAGACACTATCCCGTATTTTATCCCGTATTGTTTCTAAATGGAAATCCGTGGTCTCTGCCTACCCCTCTGGGAAACAGGCGTGATTTTATGTATGTATGTATGTTTCTAGCCATCCCCCGTCTATCTTCAAGCTATAAAACAAATACGGTATAACGTGTTACCTGGCTTTTACGGGCCGTAAAACATTATTACTTCGTCCGTAAATAGTTTTAAAAAACCTGTCAAGGTTGAGCCGCGTATTGGAGCCAAAGACCTAAGTATACACTAGAACCTAATTAGTAGATTCAGGCGTTACTTTGCGGAGGTCCATTTCAACAAACTGGAACAAATTACCTTGCCACTCCGCGAAACCAGTGCCGTGCACGTGCAAGAAGCCTGCGTCTGTGCGACATATATATCTTTCGAAACACGCGTCGATCGTGTTGGCTTTGTGTTTAGTGGTGGTGGTGTAATTTTGAGTGTGTGTGTTGTATGTTGTTTCGTGTGGAAGCGGAGGAGGGTGAATTTTTGCATGAATGATATATATGTCGCACAGACGCAGCTTGTAATGAGCACTGGTTTCGCGGAGTAGCAAGGTGGTTTGTTCCAATTTAAAATTGTAATGACAACACAAAGAAAAATTAGGGCAATGGCAGGACTTGAACCTGCAACATCAGCATTCCGTGCCTTGCGTTTTCCAGTTTCGCCACACTTGTTCCAATTTGTTTAATTTTTTATATATTTGTAAAAACAGAACATTTGAGTGAAACTCTTTCTGTTCACCCTTACCGGTGTTGTGTCGTTACACATTACGTACACAGGCTCTTAACTGCAGATACGGACTGCATTTAACTGCCCCTCGAGGCCCTTCAGTTAGGGCTGGCACTCATCCGGCGTGCAGTGTTGCCAATATAGCGATTTTGCCGCTAAATTAGCTGCTTTTTGGAAATGCGTTGGCGACTATTCTTGCTAATGTTAGTGCATTTTAGCGACTTTTTATATCCAGTGCTATGGCGACATTTGACTTTTTCTTTCCATTTTCTCTTTGTTATTTTTCTATTTGACATCCAAAGTAAAGATAATCAACATTTTAATTTTAAATTTTTAATTATATTGCGCATTAACATAGTTTTGTAAGTATTTATTGTTACTAACACATTATGGGATTAGATCCTACATTAAAAGAATTTGAATTTGAATTTGAAAACTAAGTTGGCAACACTGTCTGACCACCACAGGTATTTAATTCGACGAGCGTAGAAAGAGCATGAATAACGTTTGTCGCAGTTTGTCTGATAATTTAGTTAAGTATGGAAATTCGTAATTGTACAACACGATAAAATATGTGCTGGACAGTGGTAAACGTATCCCTTAAAGGGATATCTTCCAGTTAACTTTAGATAGCAGAAAAGCGACTGCTAGCAAGTAGCAACCCTACCCTACAGATCATATGTACGTATACATGCAAGTTATTATCATATAGCTTATATTACGGGAGGTCACGACAAATTTGGCAACGATCACCAATATGGCTGATCGGAAGCTCACAAGATAAAGGGCAACTCCGTGATGCCAAATATGTCGGTCTGCCTGCGCTAAGTGGTTGCGTTATCGAAATATGGCGCCTGCAAAACCAGTTATTGTTCCCAAAAAAAAACGATAAGTAAAATGGCTGAATAAAGTACAGAAAGGAAGTACCGGTTGCACTCATGTGAATTCTGCTAAAACTGAACAAATATTTGGTCGCGTTTCGAAGTTCAGCTCGTTTAAAGACCCTTGATCGTTGCCAAAAAAAAACGATAACGGAAATGGCTGAATATGACGTGGTATAAAGTATCAGTATGTACGAGCTTAATGCACCAAAACTGAAAAAATCTTTGGTCGCGTTTCGTAGTTATGAAGCGGTCTAGGTTACAATATCTCATACATTGTTGGAGTATTTTTTCAAAAGCATTGGATAAATCAAGTTCAAACATATTTTTAGGGAATAAGCACAGTGTCAAAAACATCCTCCTACACTTCTTTAGCAAACCTACCCTCCTCCGGTTAGGGGTAAGTAAGATCTGGTATCCAAATAGAAGACAAGTCCTTCCTCATCTACCGAAGCTTTTCCTTTTTGAAATGTCACCTCTAGTCTTGCTTTGATGTTCAGTGCCGTTCACAGAATTTTTAGACAGGGTAGACGTTTAAGTGACGGTTTAACTTGCGTTTGGTTTTCATTAATTTCAAATCAGGTGTACAAAAGCCATTTACTATCAAGCTAACTGTTCGGAAAATTTCGGTAATTGTTGACGCTCAAGCTGAGAAAGACACTGTTTACTCTGTGCTATTGTATGCGTTATTTATATCATTGTGTGTTACTTATCTATAGGAATGCACACTAATCTGTATCCGCATGGTTGCGCGGCACGCATGTATACATTTTACCGGAATAGTTTGTGTCTTTCCCGTTAAGCGCACAGTGGCGCTTTTGCAACGCGATGCGAAGTGGCATCGTTGAGCGGCAGGTAAGATACCGATGATACGCCAACAAATGGAGCTTGTTTATACTTTTAGAAGTTTCTTTATTGATAACAGGAATATTAGACGTAAGGATCAAATAAAATCAGTTTATACTTAGCAGATTGGCAGGGTGTTTTTATGTCTATTATTGAATTTAAGCTGTAGTATGTATTTTTTTAATGTTTCGTCATACTCGTACATAGGCTATTATTATATCAGTCTGCCACTAAACACGAGATCTGAAAAGGGCTCAAAGCTTTGGGGATGAAACTAGTTGCAAATCCATTATCATCATCATAAATCAAAAGGAACGCAGCATTTGAAAAATAAACTCACTTTAGAACTATAAACGAAGCCTTTTTATAATTATTACCATCAAACCTCGATTTGACGGTAGCAATTATGTAATGATGTCGTTACGTTCATTAGAACGTAACTACAACTGTTAAGTTTAAGGGTTGGTTTTCGTTAAATGTCGATGTGGATGAAAAAGAAATGAATAGGATCCAGCCCCTCTAGCACACTAGCGTTTATCGCTGACATAAAACATTCGTCCCTTTTGCACACGCATACTGCTTAGAACGGGATAAATGCTTTATGTCATCGATAAAAGCTAGCGTGCTAGGCCCCCAGAAACTGATAAGATTCAGCAGGTGAGAAAGAATTTGTCTTCCATTTGGATACCAGATCTTACTTACCCCTAACCGGAGGAGGGTAGGTTTGCTAAAGAAGTGTAGGAGGATGTTTTTGACACTGTGCTTATTCCCCAAAAATATGTTTGAACTTGATTTATCCAATGCTTTTGAAAAAATACTCCAACAATGTATGAGATATTGTAACCTAGACCGCTTCATAACTACGAAACGCGACCAAAGATTTTTTCAGTTTTGGTGCATTAAGCTCGTACATACTGATACTTTATACCACGTCATATTCAGCCATTTCCGTTATCGTTTTTTTTTGGCAACGATCAAGGGTCTTTAAACGAGCTGAACTTCGAAACGCGACCAAATATTTGTTCAGTTTTAGCAGAATTCACATGAGTGCAACCGGTACTTCCTTTCTGTACTTTATTCAGCCATTTTACTTATCGTTTTTTTTTGGGAACAATAACTGGTTTTGCAGGCGCCATATTTCGATAACGCAACCACTTAGCGCAGGCAGACCGACATATTTGGCATCACGGAGTTGCCCTTTATCTTGTGAGCTTCCGATCAGCCATATTGGTGATCGTTGCCAAATTTGTCGTGACCTCCTAGTCTATTACTACGAAGGTCGAGTGCGCTAGTGGAGTGAAAGAGCAAGCGTCATTAATATCTAAATAACTTAGTACCTGGTCGGTATAAATCTTAATCTACACTTCTACACTAATATAATAAACAGGTAACCTTTGTTTGTTTGTATGTAGAGGGTAATCTCTGGAACTACGGAACCCATTTCAAAAATTCTTTCACAGATAGAAAGCTACACTATCCTTGACGGGCATAGGCTACTAATTTCACGCGAACGAAGTCGCGGGCGTCCGCTAGTGTATATCGCACCCTGAGAATTAAAGCGACTCAAGTCTGAATATGATATTTCCCAAAATTAAACCCTATGTCTTTTAATTAAGGTGATATTTTAGGACGTGTATTATTCAGACATGGGTCACTTTAATTCTAAGCGTGCGATATATATTTTTAGTTTTCTTTGGTTTTTTAGGACATTTTTGTATGTATAGTCGACCAAGAAATTGCTTAACCACTTTTCGACCGTAGTACAGTCAAGGAACTTAATTCCCTACCCATTTCGTTGAAATGTCGTCTGACATTCGCTATGCATTAAGGTCGATATGTCAAACTAACGTCTTGCTCTTATGGTGACAGTTTGCTATATGCTATTGAACCTTAGGTGGGTTGGAAATTAAATTCCTTGACTGTACAAAGGGATAAGGTTTAGAGGGTGGAAAACGTTATCGCCGTTTGAATGGAGAGCGCTGGGTTCACACTCCTCTTAAGTTTTCTACGTCTGTGTCACTTTGCTATAATGATATTATATTGACTGAATAAATAGATTAAACTATGTTTTGTTATTTACAGGTAAGTGTACTTCAATTGGAGGCTGGAAATCAGTACAAGATACTCGACAGCAGGAAAGTATGACTGCCATCGATATAAGAAGACAATAGATCTGCTTACTTGTTCGGATTGTTACAAGCCTAGCGTCACCACTTTGCGACGGGGTGAAGCAGGTGAAGAGGGGCTTTCAATATTTAGCCATTGGTTCAACTATGAATCTTAGCGTAAGTGAATAAAATGCTTCTAAGTTTTCCAACTAGCAGCGACACAGGCGTCGGATAGCGGAACCAAAAATATGACGCCTATTTAAAACGTACAAAACGCAGAATAGAATAGAATAGAATAGAGTAGAATAGAATAGTCATTTATTTCCTCGAATATGGTATATGGAGAGAAGATGGTACAGGAAATTTAGTTCAGCATATCCTGCCAGATTAGGCGTAGAAATATTAACAGATGAACAAAGAACAAAATATGAAATTACAAATTGAAATTGTCAAATTAATTGCTACGTATACAAACAAAGATGGATTAAATTGCTAAAGATTAAATTCAATGAAATTATTCAGCTGTTTACTTGACAATTGGCACATACAGTTTTGTTCAGGCTATCCAACATAGTCTACCAAATAGACCATGGTCGGCTACTCTGCCACTGCGTCGTACATAGTTCTATAGTTTTCTCATTTCGATGATGACTGCGTTTAACCTCCAACATAAAACTAGCCCTTTTTGAGCCTCGGTATTCAATCTTCATAAGAAACTAAAACTCTGTGCGACCTATCTATACATTTTATAGGTACATTCAAGACACTCAACGTCGTTAAGCTATCTCCCCACTGGCAACGTCTTGCGGCCCCGCCACACGTCTGGTCGCTAACTCAATAACACAAGGTTCCATTTGCGCGCGGTCCACATTCAATGTGTAACTTTGTCGCGGTAAATTAACCCGTTCGTTCGGTGCGCGCTAAAGTATTGTCTGGATTGGGTTTTATTTAGGTGAGATGGGTAAAGGCGATTTTGGAAAAGCATTTATTCTTTTGCAGTTTTTAAAGAATAGAGAGGGAAAGGAGCTGGTGGGTCAATCCAATGGAAGTGAGTGATCTCCACCGCCCATGGCTAGATTATGAAAAGTATGCGTTTGTCAAATTATTTGTTCGTTTAAGTGAAATTTTAACCCTCTTCAAGTGGTCGTATTGACTTGAAGTTTGATAAGTGAGTTGATCGAATGCAATGGTATTTTGTCACTAAGCAATATATTTTTTTAGAACCTCTTGTAATGTAGAGTCATCGAAAAGAGTACTTTTGATTCTACTACCCTCAAAACAACACAGCTGTTGCTGTTATATATTTATGTAATGTGTAACAAATAATAAATAACAAAAAGGTGAAACAAAGATACAGTAACTAGCTTATTTCAGTAATATCGCGAAGGTGCAACTTTTGTTAGTTTTGTAAGTTGATTGAAGCAAGCTTTATAAAATACTAATCATAGAAGCGTTGCAAATTTTATATAATAACGAATATAATCTGCTGTATTCATAAAAAATACTAGATTTGCCTTTGTCCCACGTATTATGTAAATTTTTGAATCGGGTTATTTTTTAAATTGGCTTATCGGACTTTATGTGAGGTGCGATACAATTGAGTGCCGTGACCAGGATTACAATCGTGATGTAAATTTCAATATCAGACGCGTGCTAAACTTTTTTAAATGAATTTAAATACCAATTTACAGGAAAAATTCAATACAATATATCCGTTTAAGGGAAAAATATTAAAATGTAAAAAAAAATAGCACACTGTCGGGTTTTAAGTCTACCCTTACGTCATTGTAAATTTGCACATTTGCTTATTATCCTATTGGTTTTAATAAAACAGTTGTGGCATAACTGACATTTGTGTATAATTCAGAGTAAATATTTCTTTAAAAATCATTCTGTCCTTTAAAAGTCATTTGTGTTTAAACGAACTTTCCTTTAAAGCACCTTTTAAAAATTCCAAATACGAACACCTAGTAAAAGCCCTAATATAAATACCAAGTAGAAATACTCCACTTATTTTGCAATATATACTCGATGCAGACGGAATGAATGGCCACCGGGGGCCTCAAAACATACTAATGTCGGCCCCCTGTGCCACGAATAGCAATGGCCACTCGACTAATAATATTTACGACGAGGTGCGCCCGAGTTGCGGGCGGTAGCGGGGTTGTGGTGCCCCTAGTGCCATCTATCGTTTAATACAAGAACAATGCATACACGAGTGGACGGTAGCCACAATAGAAAGATTTATGTCTTGGCCTTCAATTCTCGCTTCACTCGATTCATCTCACCTTCGTCAAAAATTACAGATTTAGGAGGGATGTTACAACGCTTTATGACATATCTCAATTGTAACTGCATGTCTACTGACGCGAGAAATGAGCTGCAGGCGGGTGTTGTGCCTGGGAAGCGAAGTCCGTGAGATGGAAGGAAGTTGTATTTTAACGCCCGTGTTACAAAACTTCGTTAGCGCGATGTAGGGCATGTTAGTTTTATCATTTGGAACTTGTTTTTTTTTAATAAAATAGGAAGGCAAAGTAGATAATGGGTCACCTGTCAAGTGGTTACTACCGCTCTAGACAGCATTGTGATTGCAGATGCGTTGCTAACCTACTTATAGAGGGCTAAGATGGTATACCTATTGTGCCAGTAATGTCACCGGCTATTTTGTTCTCTACGCCGAACACAACAGTACACGCGCTGCTGCTTAGCGGCTGGATTAGCGAGCAAGATGGTGGTAGCGATCGAGATTGGCCTTGCACAAGGTTCAACCACCCCCGGGTCATTTGCTGATAGAGTGGGTGCCATGTCCGCCATCGCTTATGCTTTTAACTTGCCCCCTCTTGTGGAGATAGTGGTAGGGATGGCTAAGGCAAGGCAAGGGTAAGAGGAATGTGTCATCTTGTTTATCTACCCTCAAATTCTATCGTGGATAGCTTTTTTAACTAAAAAAGCTTTAGAATTTGAAATCGCGTAGAAAACTTCAGGCAAATAAAGTTGCTCTTCGTTTTTTTTTGCTGTTGATTTTTGGTGTGGTTGTCTACACTAATATTATAAAGAGGAAAGATTTGTACCTATTTTTGTATGTTTGTATGTTTGTAATGAATAGGCTCAAAAAGTACTGGGCCGATTTAAAAAATTCTTTCACCAATAGAATGCTACATTCTTCCAATTTGACATAGGCTACATTTCATTTTGAAAAAAATTAGGGATCCTTGGTAAAATTTGAACAATGTAACCGAAGGTGTAGAAAAATGAGTCTTAAAATTGATTGTACCCGTGCGAAGCCGGGGCGGGTCGCTAGTTTATGATAAATTGCGATTTTACTTTATACTATGTGAAATAAAAAGTTAAAATATATTTACTGTTACTGCGTTAATGGACTCGTGTTTTAATGGAGCTGAACCTGGATATGGAGAGAAACCTTCAGCAATGATATTGTTGAATACGCTACGGAGAAAGCCTTTTAAATTGTGCACTGAGTTTTATTTTAAAATGAATTATATTTTCAAAAAATAGAGGATCAGATTTTTATTTAATTAAAAGATATTTTAAATTTACTTCGACATTTCGTATCCATTTAACTGGTTGTTACAAAAACCAGATCTCTTTGCAAATGCTTGCTTTTTAACGAAAAAAAATATAGTTATTTAAAATTGCGTTTAAATTTGCGTATTTATAGGGTTGAGGGATTTGGTGGTCTGTATATTTGTAAAATATTAGCATCCAATAAACAAATAAATCGATTTAAATATAGATATCTCATTTAACTTGATAACTTTTCAGTGTTGGCTAGCTGACGAGAGATGGCGCCATTTGTTATAAAATTTTTGTAACCGATACGAGATTTGAATTTGAATATACTCGTAGGCTTTAAGTTTAGTTAAAAAATGGCGTTCAAAAAGTATGAAGTTGTTATATGTTGCTTTGTTATTGTGATGGTCAATAAAGCCTTATTGTATTGTATGGTAAACTAGCTGTTGCCCGTGTCTTGGTCAGCATATAATATATTAACTTATTTATCGCTATCCCGTGAGAATTTTGTATGTTTACGTGATAAAAAGTAGCTTAAATAAATATGCGAACATCTCCCCGCCTCGTCAGATTCTCTGTTGCCCACAACTTTAATCAGACAGGGAGGCAGGCAGACCGACAGATGCAGGCCTAAAACTTATAAAACCCCTTTTTTTTCATCAGGGATTTAAAACGAGAAATTAATGGGACATCCCTTATAATAAACTTCTCTACATCCACCTGACAATAACTTAACTAGACAAAACTTCTGCACAGTAACTGTTTGAAGTGGTTTTTCTTGTTTATTAGTTAACCGGGCATTGGAGACGATACCCGTCGCTAGTTCCGGCTCAACTTCTAAATTGGTCAGTCCTCTGGGACGATATGTCGCCTGAAGAGGAGGGCTGACTTGTGTAAAATGTGGGTAATAACATCTAGATAATAATCCAGTTTTTATTTGTCTCAGTGCTAGGTATAGGGGGGTTCACTCCCTACTTTAGGCTCTTTACGCTCGGCCGCCTTGCCAACCGGGTTGGCAAATCGCTGTAGGTTGTCGACTCGCCGCGCAGTGTCAATGTGGTTGAAAATTAATGCGCCGCAACCCTAACATGTCGCCGGGAGTTGCGGGGGAAGGGGTGCGGACAAAAATAGTAATCCCTAACTGGTGGAATTTCCAAAAATCCCTTCTTGGTCAACCTCTGCCTTCCTATTTCATAAAAACCGGCCAAGTGCGAGTCGGACTCGCGCACCGAGGGTTCCGTCATCAAAAACATCTAGTATCGCATTTTTGCTTTGTAGAACCAAAAAAAAAATTTTGTGTGTATTAATACAAATTTACGGTTTTCGGATTTATTGTTTTATTTTTGCTGTGAGACCTTGCTTCTTGCCAAATTTCACAGGTCTAGGTCAACGGAAAGTACCCCATAGGTTTTTGAGTGCCTTGCGAATATATGAAACATGCAGCATAAACGGCCGTATCTTTTGATTCTGTTGACTTAGAGGTTTGATTTTTTCATGGCTCTAAGGGATTGCACACTTAAGTATTTGACATTAATTTCAACTCAATACTTCCATGCGTTCTTGAGAAAAATTGTCTTGACAGACAGACAGACAGACGGACGGACCACAAAGCGATCCTATAAGGGTTCCGTTTTTCCTTTTGAGGTACGGAACCCTAAAAACGACAGTGAATTTTACCTCAGTGTCAATAGTCAATACCTATTAAGTATTAGCTTTATAATAACTCAACACAATATTCCATCCAAACTTGAAACCGTCATGCATTGGAAATTGTGATAGCCTAATAAAATATTCTAATCGTAATACCCGGACGATATGTCCCGTCTGTGTGTCATCGATTCAGGTTGTGTCCAATCAGGTAGCGATAGGAGGTAGCGGATATATAAGCGATAGCGTCTTGTTCCTCTACTAACGTGGGAGTACATACTGCTTAAGGAAACCGCTGTTGCTTGAAACCAATTCTGAAAACCACTGCAGAGTTAGGCACGTTCTGATTGTGCACGATCCGCCCGGATTACTACCGCCATCTTGCTCGCTAATCCATTCGCTAAGCAGCAGTGCTTGCTCTGTTGTGTTCCGGTGTGCAGAGCGAGACAGCCGATGAAATTACTGGCACAAGAGGTATTCCATCTCAGCCCTCTGGGTTGACAGCGCATCTGCAATCTCTTTTAATGTTGCGGGTGTTTACGGACGCTGGTGGCCACTTTCCATATGGTGACCCACTTGCTTCCTTGCCTTCCTATTAAAAAAAAGGGAGAGTGAAAGAATTATGATTAATTAACATGTAGATACAGGCGTCCCTTTGCGGAGGTCCATATCAACAAACTGGAACAAATTACCTTGCTACTTCGCGAAATCAGTGCTGTGCACGTGCAAAAAACCACGTCTGTGCCATATATTTTCATGCAAAAAGCCACCCTCCTCCGCTCCCACACGAAACAACATATATCACACAGCCTCAACTATTAATATTTTTGTAGCCAATTTTTTTTTAATTTTTACTATCCGCTCCGCTGCCGCAAGAGCACAGCCTACATCCAGACAGCACGCATCGCTCATCAATATTCAGCTGGCCAGCTTGCCTTTGACGAGTCAGCCTAATTGATAACATTATCGCCACGAAGTTAATCTAATCATACGGCACAGGATTCAGTGCACCCACAGTGTAATGGTGTCTGTGAAAGCTTAAACCGAATTGCACTTAAGTCGGGTTCAATAGAAATGGCAATGTTGTACACAAATATCCCAGCATTTGGCACATAACCTTCATGGCTATATAACTTTCAATCAATCATTTATCTGTCAAAAAGAGTGACTCCCATCTAGGATGGATATAGCCTTAGTACTTGTCAAGTGTACATAGCCAAAACTGCCAAAATGGTTACCTTTGGGTGCGTCAAGGTAGTAAAACCTGCAAATTAATAAGAAAAACGTAGATTATACTACCTTAATGTAAACATTACCATGACCAAAAGGTGACCATTTTGTCTATTGGTTGTGTACAGGGTGTCAATTGAAGAGGAGCTTAGAGTATGTCATCTCTTTTTGACACATTCTATTGCCATTTAAAGTAAAGAGATCAGCTAATAAAATATCGCTTTCAATTTTAATACTCTTTCTATGCTATACTATTTCTATGATTCCCATCTTCCAACCTAGCTATCCAACCCAAGTTGGATACTGGGAACTCTCAATGCCATCTTCCGACCTGCCTTGCGTTGGATAGTGAGAATATAATTGACTATTTATTATATAAAAAAGACGTGGCGTTGAAAAGGTTAAAAGGAAATCTCTAAATGACAGTGAAAACCCAAAATCCGTTGCGTGGTTAGACGGTGGCCGAACATACACTATTAGGATTTAGGACAGACAGGAACCGATAGAGACTTTACGTAAAGATAAAGTACAGATTACTGCTTTAACCACCGAGATATTGTCATCGGACATGTCTGTGTCGCCACCTATAGGTACAACTACCCTACTAATATTATAAACGCGAAAGTTTGTAAGTATGGATGGATGTTTGTTACTCTTTCACGTAAAAACTACTGAATGGATTTGGATGAAATTGGCCACACACATAGTTTATTATCTGGATTAACACATAGGATACTTTTTATTCCGTAAAAATGCATAGTTCCCACGGGATAGCGATAAGTGAGTTACATGCCGCCGTGACGTCATGAGCAGCAAAGCAAGTAATTCTCATTAATTTGTCGGGGAAGTATTGCAGATTGCATGTTGGGTGGACGTTTGCTCGATTCAATTAAACAAGTCTACGCGGACGAAAGCTAGTATGACATATATCTTAATTCTAAGACAGCGGCGAAATGAGCTGACCATTGTGTGTCTTAAATTTGAGACAATAGCGGCTGATATGTGTCAGCGACTTGAAGATGCCTGGTCCATTTTTTGCTACCAGAATTTGTACTCTAAAACCTTTGTCCACCTTTCAGTGACATAATTAATATTCCACCTCTGACCGTTACAAACTTGTAAAAAAAACTATTCCGTCGGCGGGTGCGGTAAAAAGAAAAGGGTACCCTGTCCCCTGGCGCGACACGGGAGTTCCATTACGCGGGTACCCGCCGAGCCCTCCCGGGATCGAACCCCGTACACCTAAATATGAGCCCAGTTATTGTTCAGTGTAGGAACAAATGTACGAAAACTTGTAACCGGCTAGTACAAGCGGTTTTGTTCTTGAAGTCAAACGGGGCAAGCAGGTAAACTTAATGCTGATTTCATGCAGCGTAGAACAGTAAGGTTGCTTTTCCACCAGAGATGTGCGAGGATGCGTAGCGAGGGATGTGTTTGTAAGAACCAATAGAAGCGCTTCATTTACCTCGCCTCGGTCAGCACAGCTCTGACGGAAACGGCTCATTGGTTCTTTACAAACACATCTCTCGCTACGCATCCTCGCACATCTCTGGTGGAATCGCAGCCTAAGGCTGTTGAGTGGACAGCACAGTACTAATACGAGTACAGTACAGTACTGTACTTTGATGTGGTACTGTTTTGACTGTCGTTTAGAGAATTTTACTGTATAATCCAGTTTATTGAAATTCTAAATTAAAAAAACAAACAACAATAAAATCTTATTCTAAACTAAAGGTAAAAAAGTTGTCCCAAATCGCCGGCAATAGGAAGAGTACGAAGGCTGGCATTGCCACGTTGGATGGTAATGCTGATTCTTTGGGTAAAGTATTACCCAGCCTTAGGTCACGGGAGGCCTCTATAAGGCGCGCCGATAGGTCATTGTATAGGTTTTTATGTATGTTTGTATTTACTTTATAAATGTTGAAAAAACACAAAATGCAGTTTTTAAAGAGTTTTATTTAGAACTAGCGGACGCGCGCGACTTCGTTCACGTAAAATTAGTAGCCTATGTCCGTCAGGAATAGTGTAGCTTTCTATCTGTGAAAGAATTTTTGAAATCGGTTCAGTAGTTCCAGAGATTACCCCCTACATACAAACAAACTAACAAAAATACAAACAAACAAAGTTTACCTCTTTATTATATTAGTGTAGATGTAGATAGTGTAAAAATATAGATTTGTATTTTCACCCTGATTATACTTTGATAGCACAAACTCATCAGATAACGTAATTGATTAATTAATTTTTTTATGAAATAAAAAAATTAATTAATGTTGTCTATTATGTATAGACTCTAGAAACGTTCGATCGCATAGTCGACCAAGAAATTCTTTGACCACTTTTCGACGGTATTATAAAGGGATAAGGTTCAAAAGTGGTCAAGCAATTACTTGGTCGATTATACGAACAGGAGAGTGATTCTAAAGCGCAACAGCGACGAGATCAACGCTGGGGCAACGCCGTGTATTGCTCTAGCGCTAGCTCGAGTGAGCGACACAGCGATGCTTCGACGTCGAGTCCGACGCCGATGCGCTTAGCGAATAACAGTGCTGCGGAAGTGACCGAAATCGTCCGAGCGGAGCCGGCGACGAGTCGGTAAAGCGATTTGTCGAGTGGCTGCGCGATCGGTAGGTTTTGATGCTTGCTGGTTTCAGTAAGACTATTGTGTAGTTTCCGGCAAACAACTTGGGCACTGACCTTGACTGCGCAGTAGCCGTTTCTAGTACAAATGTGTATGCGCAAACATACCCCCTCCACTCGATTTATGCTCAAGTTGTTTGCTTGCAACCATACACAGCGTTTTCCATACAAACGCCGATAACCTTTTCCGACCTCTAAACCTTAACCAGCTTTCGTTTTTTTCATATGCTGTCATTATGCTTTAGAACTAGGTGTATATTTGATTTTTTATATACCTAATGGTTTAAAAAATATTCACGCTTTTTTGTTTTGTATGAAACTCCTAGAATGCAAATATTGCCAAATCCATGAAGAGCGCTTTTTGACGCTGGGTACACAATCCTCTTAAAAGAAAAGCAATGTTTACACGCGTGCATGTTATCTACATTTATTGCCAAATATTTGATACAAACATAGACGAGGTATCAAATTAATATCGTATTCAAAGTCAAGTTACGGTTAACATTTTTATTCAGATCAGATTAGGCTTTTTTTTTATTAAGAACTGTAGTTTTTTCTGATCGTAGTCCTCGCGAAGGGTACAGGAGCTACGTTCGCTTGTCGAATAGAAACTTATTCAAACACTAAGTTATTGTTGTTGAATTCTTGAATTGACTATTGTTAAATCACCTATCTGTGTTGAAATAAATTGTCATTTGTTAAGCGATCGTAGCCGCCCGTACCCTTCGCGAGGACTACGATCAGCAAAAATAAAAGTCATAAAAAAAACAGTAAATTAAGCGATTGGCCAAAAGGGGGGGGGGGGGGTTGTTGTTTCTCGCCAGTCCAAGAATATGCTTTTCTCATACTTATTACGTTTAACGCCTTAACATTTACCTCGACGTTTCGGCCGCATTACAACGGCCATAATAAGTATGTGTGAAAATCGCGAAAGTTGATAACAATATGTTTTTCTTTCCATAAGCTAATATCAAAACCGTTTAGTCCAGCGGATCGTCACCGCGCGTCGTTAAGTGATTGGCTGTCATGGCTACCGGACGGACAGGCTTTTATGCGTACAGATAAATATGGACGATTTATTGGGCCGCCATTATTGCGTGGAGTGCTCGGTGCGGATAGTCCGACCGTCCAGCCTTAGGGTTGCCAGGTCCAAGAACACAAAAGCCGGACACGGAGCTTGATTTAGTTGGACATTTTGCCTTTAGGGCCTCCCGCTCGGAGCGGGTGCACGCCATCGATATAACGAAGACAATAGATCTGCTTACTTGTTCGGATTGTTACAAGCCTAGCGTCACCACTTTGCGACGGGGTGAAGCAGGTGAAGAGGAGCTTTCAATATTTAGCCATTGGTTTAACTTTGAATCTTATCGTAAGTGAATAGAGTGTTTCTAAGTTTTCTAACTAGCAGCGACAAAGGCTTCGGATAGCAGTACTAAAAATATGACGCCAATGTAAAACGTACAAAACGCAGAGCTGTTTGCTTGACAATTGGCACAGACAGTTTTATTCAGGCTTTCCAACATAGTCTACCAAATAGACTATGGTCGGCTACTCTGCCACTGCGTTGTACACAGTTCTATAGTTTTCTCATTGCGATGGTGCACGCCTATAAAACAATAGTATAAAAGCGTCCCCTGACACGCGCGGGTGCGGGCTTATACTATTTGTTCGTGCACCCGCTCCGTGCACCTGCGCGACGTAGCGGACGCTCTAAAAGCTGGAAGTTTTGCGGGTGGTAGGACCTTGTGCAAGGTCAGTCCGGATCGCTGCCACCGCTCGCTAATCCAGCCGTTCAGAGCAGTGGTTGCGCTGTTGTGTTCCGGCGTGGAGAGCAAGACAGCCGGTGCAATTACTGGCACATGAGGTATTCCATCTTAGATCTTTGGGTTGGCAACGCATCTGGAATGTCCTGGGAGTTGCGGGTGTCTATGGGCGGTTGTGATCACCTACCATCAGGTGACCTACTTGCTTGTTTGCCTTCCTATTTAGTATAAAACAATGCCTATTTTAATAGCTAATCATAGCTTACATATGTTCTAAAAGCCGGACAATATTCGAATGCTAGGAGCAGTCGCGGCACTCGCGAATTTACTTGCAGCCTGACAAAAAAACAAAAGCCGGACAGGCCGGACTAGATTATAATTGGCCGGACACGTCCCTAAAAATTAAACAAGAGCCGCACATCTGGCAACCCTAGGCGAGCCTTAAATGAAATGACGATACAAGTATATAATGAGCATTTCTTTTGTCACATGTTAGATTTAGGTGAACTTATGTCTGGGTTATTTGCGAGTTAGGTGTGAGTTGAGTTGGTCAATTACTACAGTGCGGATTTCTGGAGGATTCTGGTTTGATTCCCGAAAGGGGCAAATATTTGTATGATGAATACGAATGTTTGTACCCGAGTCTTGGACGTTCTATGTGTTTAGGTAGGTATTTATATGTAAGTATGTATATCTGTTGTCTAGTACCCATAGTGGAAGCTTTGCTTAGTTTGAGACGTGAGAGGGTCCGCTAACTCACGCTGGTGCGGGCCCTTACTGTTTGTTCGATAGGCGTGAACCCGCTCCTTGCATCCGCGCGACGTAGCGGACGCTAAACTATCTGGCGCTCTTCGTGATTCATCTGACGTTCGAGATGTGTCAAAATAATGCAGATTTTGAAGGGATTCGACAGCTCTTTTTGCCTTATCTCGAGTGTGGCTGCATCTCTAATGACGCGAGAATTGCTCCGCAGGACAGTCGGTAACATTACTTTTTAAGCAACACTGTCAGTAGGGTTGCCAACATTTTTTCGGTTGAATATAGTATTTTTGAGAAATGAGCTAAGAAAAAACATAGTACCTCACCCTTCACAACCTACCCTTCAAAAAATATACTATTTTTGGGAAAGATGACGCGAGAATTGCCCCGCTGATCGGCGAATAATATAGCCGAATCATGATTTTTTGGCCAAAAACGACACTAAAACCTAAAACGAAGCTTCGGTCGGCCACTAGTTGTCAGTGGTGGCGATACCATCAGAGCGATAGTTCACAGCTTAGTTGGACAGCGGCTTCAAAACTAATTTGGCCGCGTCACCCGGCCATCGGCGGATGAGGAGTTATTCTCTAGCAGCGACGAGTTCGACGTCGAGGTAGAACGCTGTCTTTCTCTAGCGCAGTGGTCGCCAAATGGCGGATCGCGGTCCGCTTTCGGACCGCCGACCCATTTAGTGCGGACCGCGAGAACATAGCAACTTGCATTTATTTCAGGCTGCATAGGCCCATAGAAAAAATACCTTAATGACTAACATACATATTTATAAAACAAAAACAAAACAAAAACATTAAAACATTAAAATTTACACAAAAACAAAACATTAATGAAAATGTATCCCCACATTACCTTTGTTGACGTCAATTCGAAAACGGCCGGGTGAAGTCAATAGCTTGCACCATTTTTTACTCCAAACTTCAGACAGATAGTCCGCAATAAAAAATGCCATTTTTCTCATTGATATGTAAAAAAATACCTTGTCATTTCCGTAATTACATTTGTTTAGTAAATATTTTTTTCTATAAAATGTTGTGCGGACCGCGATGGTCATTTCATTTCTTAAAACGGACCCCGAGCGGAACTATTTGGTGACCCCAACTCTAGCGCCTTAGCGAGAATGAGTGAGACAGAGCGATCGTCGTCGAGCTCGTTGATGTTGTGATTAGAGAATAACAGCCCTGAGCCGCGGCACGCGTTGATTGGCTGCTGTTGTAGTACGTCACTAGAATTGAGATCTCAAAAAATCAAAACGGTTCGGGATGCTTTGCAGTATTTCGATCGCCCATCAATTGTTCACTAAATTATTGCCGGCGGGGACAAAAAAATGTTACAAAACGTTTGTGACCAGCAAGCATACTTTGGCTAGGTATTGGTTTGGCCCCGCTTGCAATTGACGGGATATTTTAATATATTGTCATTATGCCTTAGAACTAGGTTTATATGTTAGATTTGTAAATATTTCCTATAGTTTCATAAATATTAACGCTTTTTTTTGTTTTGTATGAAACTGCTAAAATGTCATTGTAAACTTGTAATTGTCAAATCAATGAAGAATATTCAAAAAATCAAACAAACCTATCTTTTATTAGGTTAAGTTATTATATTTAATGAAGTGTCATATTATGAAAAATTAATTATTAAATACTTGGTGTTAAATAACAAACCTATAGTTCTAAGGCATTATGACAACATACCAAAAAAACATTGCCATAGGTTAAGGTTTAGAGGGTGAAAAACGTTATCGCCGTTTGTACGGGGAGCTTTTTAGGGCTGGGTTCACACTTCTCTTAAGCGAAGGAGACAAAGAAAGGCGTCAAGCCTTTGTCCCCAAAGTGACTGCTTAAAAAAACGTTTAAACTTTCACACTAAACATGCTCCGGGAACAATGGGCGAGGTCTTAATTTAGAAAAAGCCTGCCATTCAGGTGTCCGCGGTAAACAATAAGAAGCTATTCACGGACGGACAAAAGTGAGCGATATACTAAGTGACAATGGCGGCTGTAGGAATTGGTTGAAAACGGGAATATTGTCGGTAGGGTTCAGTAGGAGAGAGTGTGAATGTTTACGTTTTTATACGACTCCCGCCAAAAGGAAAGGATGTCTTTTTGCAGTGTACCTAATAACAACAAACCAGACTTAGGCGGTCACGGGAGGACATCGAAGATTCCGCCTCTTCCCGGAGAACCCGCCGCCGGACCGGGTGAAATATGTTCTGGACCGCAATTTGCATAATTAGCCGTTTTTACCGCTCCGGAGATTGATGGCCGGCTCACCGCGGACACCTAAACATAACATCGCTCACCGCGGGGAAATTGAAATGACTTTTACATTGTATTCTACCAATATAGAAAAAAACATTGCCATTACTAGGGGAGTTCTACTCCGCACTGTAGGTACGCTCGACCACCTATGCCATAGGCAAACCGCAGTAGGCTGTCGGTTTGCCGCGCGCCCGCTCGCTCGCACTCGCCGTGTCAGTGTAATTGAAAACGAATGCCGTGCAACCCTAACGTGTCGCCGTGAGATGCGGGGGAAGGCGCCTAATTTAATCAAATAATTAGCAAGTTAGAATAAACCTAAAACTTTTTTTTTCAACATGAGAAGGCAAAGAGCAAGTCGTTCACCTGATGGTAAGTGATCACCACCGCCCATAGACACGCGCAACATCAAGGAGATAGCAGATGCGTTGCCAACCCAGAGGGCTAAGATGGAATGTCTCTTGTGCCAGTAATTGCACCGGCTGTCTTGCTCTCCACGCCGAAAGACAATAGTGCAAACACCGTTGCTTAGTGGCTGGATTAGCGGGCAAGATGGTGGTAGCGATTCAGACGGACCTTGCACTAGGTTAAATGTGATATATAATTAGACATCATGTTTCATAGAGCCAATTACTGCTTAAGACCTACACAATCGATATCAAAATAGAAATAGTGTAAGTTTATTTTTTTCAAAAAACAACCGGGTTCGACTCCGAGCTGAGTACAGGTTTTTTTCAAATGTATGAATGCAGTTTTTCTTGTTTCTAAAATCGATGACATGGTTCCTAAGAACAGATCTTAGTATGTCTTATAGTTTCAGACTTTCCCATACTGACCGATTTAATTTTTTAATTTAATTTAATCATTTATTCTCAGGCTACAAAGGCCCATAGACAAATACCTTACAGACTAACATACATAAAAATATATAACTAAGAATAAAACAAAATTATTTCGGCCACGATTCGGCGTGGCTCCGCTTCATCGTCGATTCTGGTGTCAAATTCTCCAGTGGCAGACTGCCCCTGAACCGCCGGAACACGACACCCTTCGGCCAGAAGTCCGCACATGAGATGCTCTCCAGCAACGGCCGCGGCACGCGAACCACGAACCCCTAAAAAATACAAATAAATGAAATAAATGAATGTAAATGAGACACCCTGTATACATAGAAATCGATGGTTAGATCGGCACATGTATAACATATGTAACTAAAATAGCTATTCAGGTATTCGCTATTTTAGTAAGATCTAATTCGACATGTATATTTATTGCATATGATTGCAGAGAGCCCGCGCCTGGCACCGACTGTGCGAGCACCTCCGTCGGGCTAGCATGAACTCGGATTGTATGAGCGAATAATAAATAAATAAATAAGTTGTTTATTAAAGACCCGTGATCCGTAGTGTTAGTAACAATTGACTTAACAAACTGGAACAAATTACCTTGCTACTAAAGCCATTCGTTCAAGTAGCGAACGGTCGTACTGTTCGATCTTGATGATGCCTCGTATAGAGGCGAAACGCGCGTCGATCGTGTAGTTTTAGTGTTTAGTGGTGGTGGTGTGTAGTTGAGTCTGTGTGATATTTGTTGTTTCGTGTGGAAGCGGAGGAGGGTGGGTTTTTGCATGAACACATATGTGGCGCACAGACGCAGCTATTTTGCACGAGCCCGGCACTGGTTTCGCGGAGTAGCAAGGTAATTTGTTCCAGTTTGTTGATATGGACCTCCGCAAAGTAACGCCTGAATCTATTAATTATTTACAATTGACTTAAATCTAAGTTAGTAAGACTTATAATTAATCAGAGGTTTTTATTTATATATCAAATTGGGCTACACCCTTAATCTGTCCAACCCAACAAGCCAGGATTGGACAGTCGAATCTGCCCGCTATTGCTTTTAGAATGCTGTTGAGACTTGCTCTTACTCTGCCTAACAGCGAGGCTATCTTCTTGCGCATTATCGCCTGAAACCCGTCTACACGGGCTTCGGCGAACATGCCCGAGGCACTGCATCTCCTCGGCAGCCCCATCAGCATTCTAAACGCATTATTGTATAATAAGCCATTGCCACTTTAGGGTGATAATGTATCATTACCGTCCTGGAGATTTTTGTAAGAAAGGTTTTAACAGTGAAATGGTAACGAATAAATAGATGATAGCTACTGATAGTCCTGAATTGAATGCATTATTTTTCTTTGAGAGCGTGGCTCTTTGCCGAATTTGCTGGAAAACTTTTTTGCTTTTGTATTTGAAATTGTAAAACACGTCTTGTTTTAATTCAAAGTTTTTCTTTGGTTACTCCGCACTGGCCTCGTAGCATGTAATTTTAGTATTCCATAAGCGATACCCGGCAGCTACTAGCGGTCCGTGCTAGGGGCTTCCACAAATTCGCTTTGTCACGCGATTGCCGACAAGGTTATAGAAATATGGCCGACAAACGTTTACTGCTCGACATAAATTTACGACCTGACTGCATGTCAGATCGATAGTAATAATAATCCAACTTATATGAGAAGTGTTTAGGGTTATATGGGCCTTTAGGCACAAGCTATCTTCACTATCTACACTAATATAATAAAGAGGTAAACTTTGTTTGTTTGTTTGTATGTAGGGGGTAATGTCTGGAACTACTGAACCGATTTCAAAAATTCTTTCACCAATAGAAAGCTACACTATCCCTGACGGACATAGGCTACTAATTTCACGCGAACAAAGTAGCGGGCGTCCGCTAGTCTTTTATGATAAATCAGAAGATTTTAGTTGCAGTATGAATGAGCCGGTTGGTATAGTAATTAATAGATTCAGGCGTTACTTTACGGAGGTCCATATCAACAAGCTGGAACAAATTACCTTGCTACTTCGCGAAACCAGTGCCGAGCTCGTGCAAGATAGCTGCGTCTGTGCGACATATATATCTTCATGCAAACGGTCATAGTACGGTCGTACTATTTGATCCGGATGATGCCTCGTACAGAGGCGAAACGCTCGTCGATCGTGTTGTTTTTAGTGTTTAGTGGTGGTGGTTAATATATGTTGTTCTGTGTGGAAGCGGAGGTGGGTAGATTTTTGCATGAAGATATGTATGTCGCACAGACGCAGCCATCTTGCACGAGCACGGCACTGGTTTCGCGGAGTAGCAAGGTAATTTGTTCCAGTTTGTTGGCTGGTGTGGTACCATTGCTCTCCCATAGAACATGGACGTAAAGTAGCAGTTTTCTGCTCCATTTCTCCCTTTCCATTCTCCTTTGTCATTCTTATTTCACGAGCACATTCATCAATCATTGTCCTAAATAAAATGAAAAACTAAGGGGTTTTAATGACAAGTTTGTTGCTAGTCGGGAGGTCAGACCAGTTGCCTGGCTCTCTGCTTCAATAGCAGTCAATACCAGTGCAGTATTGCAGCGCGATGCATCGGAATAAATTTTGTGCTGCATCCCCTCTATAAATATCAAAGAGCGAATATCTCACGTTTACCATAACACTTTATCTGAAGCTTTTAGCTTTGATTCTTCGCCTTTGAAATGCACTTTGCGTATGGTCAAGAAAAGCTCTTGTTAGAATTCGAAACGTCAATACATTATTTTTCATCACATTTGCACGTAATATGCGGCAAAAGGGCGCGATAATAGTTTTATATTACCCTAGGGCAGTAAGTCGGCTGAAAGCACGGCGGCATGAGCCATAGATTCGCGCTGCAACGTAATAAAACACTACACTTTTTTACACTTCCTCTCAAGTGTGATAAAAAATGTTGTAATAAATACGAGTGGTACGGCAATCGCAAATATTTAGCACTAGCGGACGCGCGCGACTTCGTTCACGTAAAATTAGTAGCCTATGTCCGTCAGGAATAGTGTAGCTTTCTATCTGCGAAAGAATTTTTGAAATCGGTTCAATAGTTCCAGAGATTACCCCCTACATACAAACAAACTAACAAAAAAACAAACAAACAAAGTTTACCTCTTTATTATATTAGTGTAGATGAAGATTTCTACTACTACTGTTAGTTATCTGGCTAATTTCATGTTAAAACGATGCCCACACACTGAAACAAGCACTTGAGTCTACAAGTGTGGGTATGGCATTAAAGAGATCCAGAGCAGGAGATATTATTTTGTGTAATTATTTGAAAAACCACATCGTGAGGAATCTTGCATGGCATAGTAGTGTGCCCTGAGGTACAGCGACAGGCCCGTTTCTGGGCACTGAAGGTCCCAATATGCTTGGCCCAACTTGAGCAGTTCGATGCATCTTCACCACGACGGTCACAATCAACAAAGCTTTTGAATTCCCCTATCCCTCCCACGAGTTGCTATCGAAAACTAATATTAAGTACGTTACAACTGTCGATGCCGAGTAAACACGTCCCTATTTGCTAGTTAAAGATTTAACTACAGTCGATATTTTCGATGGCATTTGTCAAATTTGTGACGGTACCGATCATCGATGTTTTACGGCATCAGCTACTAACGAAAGTTAGTCGTTCGCGCTTAGATTTCGATAGGTAATTTACCGTTGGACTCATATTTGCGATCTTTAGTTCTACAAGTGACCGCTAGAAGCGCTGTACAATTACCCACAAATCGTTTACGCCGTCGCTGGCGAGTACTGTCACTCGCCACTCGACACAGCAATTCTCATGGAGCCACTGGTGATCGCATGCTGCTTTGCCTTTCTGTTATATAAAATAACCAAGAGGAACCAGCGGGCCACTCTTTAGAAAATTAAACTATGTTTCTACTATTTTCCTTCAAAAGTAATGATGCCTTAAATTAAAAACAACAAGGTCTCGGCTCATTAACTGCCCGAACATTACAATTAAGCGTGCCGCGAACGACACTTGCGAACTCGTTTTAATTTCAAAGTGATAAAAGTAAATTGTCCTCATTTCTCGTTTAGAACTGTAGATGGTTAAGCCTGTTTTAATTTTTACGTGTTTTGGCTAACTTTAGTTAATATTGTACTAATGATAATCATCAACTTACCGTCACCGCTATAGAGCTTTTTACTTCACTCTCAGCCTGTCCATTTTAGATTGGGTGACTCGCAGTTACAACATTATCATTGGGGCTGTGGTTTTTTGGTGCCATAGTTAACTTATCCTAGCCCCAACTTTTACCATATCTGTCCGTTCGTTCCTCCGTCTGTACTTTTGTCTGTCCGTCTGTCTGGCCTGAGCGACTGGACTTCACAAACTCAAGCCTATAAGGAAAACCTCGCGGCTCGTGTTAGCGTTCGCCAAGTCATTTGTTAAAACTAACTTACTAACCTATTTATCAAAATTATCTATTAAAGTCTGTAACGTTAAATAATGATCATAAGCTTTTAGTACCAAAAATGCAATGATCGTAAAAAGCATAATGAAAAAATTGCAATGTCTGATAGGTTAATTGGCGACATCAAGACACGGAATGCCGAGGTTGCAGGATCGTGTCATGGCAGATGACAAAAAATTTCTTTGTGTTATCATCATTAAAATGTTATTTTTACATAGTACGAGACAAAGTATCCGGTCCTGTCTGTTTTCTTCGTATCCTCGGCTCTGACCTTCTGACACGGCACTAAACTTTTCGGCCACGGTTTCGGACACGGTTTCCACTGTCATTTTGAGATTCTTTTACGGATGATTTTTATTTACATTACGTCCTAATTGTATTCGTACGAGGCCGGGGCGGGTTGCTAGTGTTAAATGTAACTAACTCATACTTGATATAACTGTTCCTTTACTACGCTATTCCATGATATAGTATCAAAGGAAGTTGTGGAAGGAAATACTCGTATTGAAATATAAAAACTTATAACAGTAGGAAGGGAGAAAAGTGACTTAAGGTAAAATAAATCTGTGTCGCACTCGCTTTTCAATGGTCTACGTTTTTCTTTTAAACTCTATAAAAATATGGATGAAATCCGCCTTGCACGCCAGCCGCAGCACACAGATTCCATTCAGTATAGCAAAGTGAACTATTCATCAAAATTGATGAAACAAAATCATGATCAAACTGGAACAAATTACCTTGCTACTCCGCGAAACCAAAGTAACGCCTTAATCTATTAATTATTAAAATTTCATCATCCTATTTGCGTTTTTTCCCGTTTCTTCATTTTTACGCTTTGACCACGATCCCTGATTTGGTATTACGTTGGAGCAACTGTCATCGGACCTCTGTAGCTTCTCTAGGGAAACCAGACCGATAGGATCATGGTTACATATCTACTTACATGTATTAGCACGTTTCCTCACGATGTTTTTCCTCAACGTAAGGTGCCGCAGATTACGTTTACTTATTTTGTTGTGACAATGTGATTGAAAATTAAAATTTGTATACTCTCGAAGGTCTGTTGTAAGAGGTCATTCTTAAGTATGGCGTTCTCCAGAGCGCATTTAACGTTTCATTCCTATAGAAACAAAATGTCAAATGCGATATTGATTGCGCTGCTGTACTTGAGAATGATCTATTACTAAATGCCTATATAGAGAAAATCTTGGACATCTGACAGGACCCTGCAGATCTTTTTTTGGTTATATGTATGTATGTTATATGTCTAAAATTGTTCTCTTCAAGTTGTCATTGCATCATCATATAATTTATGAGAAGCTCTTGTCGGTGGAGTAACTGTCATAACTCTCGTTCCTTTGCCAAGGACCTGATTCCATGATACGACTTAATAAATTGATAAATTGCTACTTACGCCCCGGGGTGACGTAAAAAATCAAAAATCGAAAGAAATTTCGATTACAAAAAGTTTATTAACTCGTACTGCTTCTGATCCTACCGACTGCGCCAGTTGGCCATAAATCGGTGCGCGACCGGTGTATAGTAAAAACAATATTTGTCATACTTTGACAGAATGCCGTGCACGCTAGACGCGGGAGATGTCGATATTCTCGATATCGATATGGTTGGTTGCATAACCTGAAACCCTCTTCAACTATTTAACTAGTATCGAAGCCAGGGGGCGGATCTTTATAAGGGCTTTTTTGGTTGCATAGTTAGGTTAGTTTCAGCATAAAATTCTTGCAGACAAACGTTATTCGGAAATCCGATATTAGGAGAACTGGACTCTCGTCTTGACTATAAAGCTACTCGAGCTGACTACAAAGCTATTAAATTCTAGAATTCTAGAATCTAGTCTTAGTGGTTTTCCTTGCTGTTCTTTTCTTCAGCAAGTGTAACTTACAGAAGCTCTGATACTAGAGTCTGTATTCAGCCGCTAATCTCTCTGCTCGTGCCACAGCCGACCAATGGAGTGTCCGTATTAATTGCTCGGTTACATTCTGTTTATACGCGCTAACACTACAGCACTTCTTAACGTAGAATTTAAATCTTAAGTTTCCGAATATCAAGTTTCTTGCTCGAGTTATTTAGTTTTGGGAGTCTCCCATCGCTGACTGTCATCGCGCAGGCTAAATAATTCGACCAAAAAACTTAATATTCGGAGGGGATATTCCTTGAGTGTCTAAGCCGGCACTAAAAAGGATTTCTTCTTTGATTTTTTGCTTTAAAGTTATCGATATCGATTAGTTTTTCTAGTCTATCGATATATGATATCGACATCCGTTTTATCGTCACTAGCAAGCAACGGCGGCGTGCAGGGCTTAGACAAAGAAAAACGTCTCGGGGACACACCTGGGCACCCGCGGAGGAGTCTTGATACTTTTGTGTTACCTTTTTTATGATAAAGTGTCAGCTATCGCTAGGTACAATTTGATAGGAAGTTTCTTTAAATATAGCAAAACTATTAAAAGTTATTAAACCTAAATTGTTTAGTGCGTAAAATGTTCAAGATTTATACATTAAGATTAATACCGTTATTCATCAAAATTGTAACAATATTTTTAACGAAAAAAAGTGAAATTAAAAAAATCTAAAACCCATCTGCGTAAAAAGTAAATCATAACTGAAGAGACCAAGACGAAGAAGTCCAGTAGTCTAGAATTCTGTTAAGTAATGTTGAATAACTACAACATTGCAATAGCTTCATGAACTTTAACAACTTCCAGATTATTTTTGAGTAGATGAAAACACTGTATGTCCGAGTATATGCGTAGGTATCAATCAATCAATAAATCAATCAATCAATGAAACATAAATGCGTGAAAATACAGATATACCTTAAAATAACACGATGAATTCTTAAGGCTAACGGCGATTGTGCACTACAAGGAATTCCACTGTCCGGCAGTCCGACTTTTTACCGTCCGATATGGCACGCTATTTATATGCTAGTTTATGTACTATACGTAATTTTACCGTCCGACATTTTACTTTTCCCCATTCCGGGTCGTTTTTTTCCGGTCCGAGGTGACAGCAATGGAGCTTAAACTTCGCCGCATCTGCGGATAAAGACGGACAAGTCAAGCATCCTATTTTTTTCATGCTACATCGGACCGCTGGACAGCCAAACAACTTGTAGTGTACAATCTTCCTAAACCACTGACCTATAAGTAAAATGGACTTCTGGTCAGTGTTTAAAAAATAGCGTATCAAAGTAGGATAAAAAGAAGACTAAATTGACAATCGCTCGCGCTGTCAGTCTGTCGGACCGACGGCGCTGCTGTCAATGCTATTATTTTGTAAAACAATCTATTTGCAACGAAACTCAATAAATTATTATTTTATGCAGTTAGACGTAAAGTTGTAAATCCAATGACTATAAATGTAGTATGTAAACTAATAGTTTGCATTTGTAACATTGGCGTCAACCGGTATTCTCATGTCGGGCCGTTATTCTGCTGTCATTTAGTATGAAACTGTACATCCATGCATTATAGTATCGTTGCCCTTAACCCAGCAGTCGCAGCAGTGCGTCTTGGTAGACCTGGATCCCCAAGTATCAAGACCTCTTGGACCCCGCAAGACGGGCAGGTGTCCCGTACTCCGCAGGAACAATTACCGCGATATTAATTTATATTTATTTCAGCTGTAAGCGAAGTTTTATTGGCTTTTATTTGGTACGCCCCTGGCATGCAAATCTGCGGGGCGCCGCTTGTGTATTGTTCGTCGTTGGTTTTATTGCCTTTGTGTTTATTAAATGATTTCTATTTAAACAGAATTAGAATAGGTACGTATTTAAATGGGGCATTTTATATGACTTTAAGGTTGACTTTTGCGGTGGTAGGACCTTGTGCAAGGTCCGCCCGGATCGCTACCACCATCTTGCTCGCTAATCCTGCCGCTAAGCAGCAGTGCTTGCACTGTTGTGTTCCGGCGTGGAGGGCAAGACAGCCGGTGTAATTACTGGCACAAGAGGTATTCCATCTTAGCCCTCTGGGTTGGCAACGCATCTGCACTCTCTTTGTTGTTGCAGGTGTCTATAGGCGGTGGTGATCACTTACCATCAGGTGACCCACTTGCTTGTTTAGTAGTAAAACAATAATGATATTCACATGTCCGTCTTACATTAGTAGCTACAGTGGTGAAATGGAACTGATTGTATTTGACAAGCACAATTGCATAATGCGGTCCGCACAATCAACCGTAATGGCGTCTCGCAAGTACGACACAGCCGTGTCCACAACGATACGACAAACTCATCTAAATGAGAAAACTATAGAACTGTGTACAACGCAGTGGCAGAGTAGCCGACCATAGTCTATTTGGTAGACTATGTTGGATAGCCTGAATAAAACTGTCTGTGCCAATTGTCAAGTAAACAGCTCTGCATTTCTTTCGTTTTAAATTGGCGTCATATTTTTAGTTCTGCTATCCGACGCCTGTGTCGCTGCTAGTTAGAAAACTTAGAAGCACTTTATTCACTTATGATAAGATTCAAAGTTGAACCAATGGCTAAATATTAAAAGCCCCTTGTCACCTGCTTCACCCCGTCGCAAAGTGGTGACGCTAGGCTTGTAACAATCCGAACCAGTATGCAGATCTATTGTCTTATATCGATGGACAAACCGGATAATGTAACATCTATTAAGATTTTTTGTCTTAGGACAAAAGAAATAGGCAGATAGCGTACATACATACATATCTCGGTAATTCTCTAGCGTTTTCACCGTTGCTCATTTCCGTTCCTTCATAACTTTTTGAAATACAGGTCTACAAACATGGACTTCAGGCAAGAACAGAAGCTGTACTCGGAGTTGATACTAGTTTTAGCAGAAATTGATGTTAAACGTTAGGTATTTCGTCAATTAATTAAGTAACGGTAGTGAGCAACGGTGGAAACGCTGGAGATCTATTTACTCGTTCAGAAAAACAACTTAGTAGGATTTATACTTCTTTCTTTTATCGGGACTTTAACGGCCACATTGCAGCGGCCGTGGTCACGAGCAGACCACGTCAGGTAAATAAATAAACAGTATATACTTATTATCGCGTTAAAGTCCCGATAAACATAATAACTAGGAGTAGTCGTAGGTTTGCGGGTGGTAGGACTGGATCGCTACCACCATCTTGCTCGCTAATCCTGCCGCCAAGCAGCAGTGCTTGCACTGGTAGCCGGCCGGTGTAATTACTGGCACAAGAGGTATTCCATCTTAGCCCTCTGGGTTGGCAACGCATCTACAATCTCTTTGGTGTTGCGGATGTCTATAGGCGGTGGTGGTAATTTACCATCAGGTGACCCACTTGCTTGTTTGCCTTATTATTTCGTAAAAAAAAAAGTATGTGTGAAAATCGCGAAAGTTTAAAACCAAACGATCTTAAGTAGGATTTAAATTTGACGCACTTACTGACATTAAAGTATTATGGGAACAGGCCTCCTGCGCTGATAACTTGAAGGTATTTTATTGATCCTCCTTAATTTAATAGAGGAGCATGTTTGTTATGTTATAGATAGGTCCTGAAGTGATCTAAAAGTCGCAATTGACGACGCGTCCAGGGCCCTGTATAGTTGACCAAGTAATAGCTTGACCACTTTTGAACCCTATCCCTTCGCAATAAGGTCGAAAAGTGGTCAGGCAATTTCTTGGTCGACTATACAATCGAAGATACATACAGGGTTAAAACGATAACTGATCTCACTCGATTATTTCTAAACTGCGGCACTAACATGACAGCCCAGGTTTAGTTTAACCCCTCCCTGTGTCTCTGTCTAACTAGTGTCATAAGAAAGAGACGCAGATAGAGATAAACTAACCTTGGCCAGTCATGTTAGGGCCACTGTACAAGATACCGAAAAACCGGTTACTGATCCTGAAAGTGCTTCACGAACTCTATCAAGCAGTATCAATAATAGGTTACAGAATAGTATTAAAAAAAAATAGGTGGCTAAACAAGTGAGTCACCTAATGGTAAGTGATCACTGCCGCCTCTAAACTCCCGTAACACCAAGACTGCAGATACGTTGCCGGCCCCGACGGCTAAGATGGTGTAATGTATGTATGAAGAGAGGGTAGCTTTAAGCTCGTTTTTGCATGCCACCTTTGTTAAGCTTTGTCGTGTCAGTCCGGATTAAAGTGCCTACGAACGCACCGCCTGTGTATCTTTTATCCCTGGACACCCCCTAGCCATCAGTATAGTCTGAACATATCAGATGGAATACCTCTTGTGTCAGTAATGTCACCAGCTGTCTTGCTCTCTACACTACACAACAGTGCAAGCACTGCTGCTTAGGGGCCGTTCAAGTATTACGTAAGCAGATTTACTACAATTATTTACCCCCCCTTCCCCCTTGTCAGCAAAAGTAATCAAAGCTCTTACGTAATGCCCCCCATGCTTACGTAAACATTGGTATAAAATTAAAAAGTGCTCCTCAATGTTGTATGTCTGCTCACTTTTATCCGATTTTAGAATGCCTACGTCGTTCTCATCTCATCGAACCATCCAACAACTTGGTGCTCTAAATTTTGAATAATGCACATCAGTTCCATATGTGTCAAAAAGTAAATAACAACTGCTGACGTAATCACCATCTAGACCTCCCCACCCCCCATGTCATCAAAAAAAAGCAAAGCAAACACCCCCCCCGCCCTCCTATACTGCTTACGTAATACTTGAACGGCCCCTTAGCGGCAGGATTAGCAAGCAAGATGGTGGTTGCGCAAGGTTCTACTAACAAATTGTTGGTGATTTTTTTTTTGGGAATCCAATATTTCGAAAACTTTGGTCTTATTAATGAAACCAAATAAAGCTTGTCACGACTAATGCGTCTTATGTGTCGCTAATGATTTTCAATAGACTATCATTTGTCCGGACACGGAATACTGTCGAATGGATGGTAATGACTCCAGCCATCAACATTATAGTATTGTCATTAGTTTGAGTAATTGTTTGTGGCGATTGCTTTCGAACCAGTCAATTAAGTTAAGTATGTTTTAATCAAAGGGGTGGCGTGTGTATGAAACCTTGGAGCCAGTTTCATTTACTTTATGGTTCTAAAAGAAAGGGGTCGAAGAGTTCTCGAATGGCGGCCGCGTGTTGGCAAGCGCAGCGTAGGACGACCAGCCACAAGATGGTCCGATGACCTCATACAGGTGGCAGGAGGGCGCTGGTTGCATGCCGCTCCCAACCGGTCACTTTGGAAATCCATGGAGGAGGCCTATGTTTAACAGTGGACTTCTTGTGGCTGAGATGATGATGATGGTTAAAAAAAAGATTTTTTAGTATTTTATTTTTTATACTACATAGGAAGGCAAACGAGCAAGTGGTTAACCTGATGGTAAGTGATCCCACCGCCCATAGACACCCGCAACACCGAAGGGATTGCAGATGCGTTGCCGACCCAGAGGGCTAAGATGGAATACCTCTTGTGCTAGTAATTGCATCGGCTGTCTTGCTCTCCACGCCCGAACACAACAGTACAAGCACTGCTGCTTAGCGGCAGGATTAGCGAGCAAGATGCACAAGGTCCTACCACCCAAGAAATTGGTTATATATAAACATGGTATCTATGTTCAGTCAACCAATGATCCTATAAAGGCTACTTTTGAGATATACTTATAGAATCCTGAAAAACTTCATGTAAAAAGTTAGAAAAATAACACATTAAAATCACAATAATTTTAAAGAATTTTTTATCTTATCTATTGTCTCTTTTGGAATTTGTGTCTTTTTCGAAATAAATGTGTTTTTCTTGTGTGTTAATTGTGACACAAAAGAACCTAAAATATAGTTCTTAGTGGAAATCAATACAAGAATACTAATAACTAAAAGCTTTGCTCAATTATGTATCTCGATTCAGCTGCATAACAGCATTTTGCACTTTAGTCTAGTTGCAACTTCTATTCTTAAATAGGTTGTTAAGTAGATAGATAACAAATATAAGGGGAAAATATCAACTTCGTATATCTTACTCTAGCGGACGCGCGCGACTTCGTTCGCGTAAAATGAGTTGCCTATGTCCGTCAGGGATAGTGTAGCTTTCTATCTGTGAAAGAATTTTTGAAATCGGTTCAGTAGTTCTAGAGATTACCACCTACATACAAACGAACTAACAAACAAACAAAGTTTACCTCTTAATTATATAAGTGTAGATGTAGATGTAGATTAGAGTTTCTTTGTCATCGGATGGAAAAGTGTCAAGATTGATTTGTATGATTTGACGTTAAACATACAAACATGAAGTTTTCTCTATTTCTCGGAGGGTTAGGTAGAGACCACGGATTTCCATTAGCGATCGATATACGATCCTGACACAACTTTTGCTTCTAAGCAAAAGATCTAGAAGATTTGCTGGATTAGCGAGCAAGATGGCGGTAGCGACCCGGGCGGACTTTGCACCAGGTCCTACCATCTGCAAATAGTATTTTATGCAACTGCTATATAATGAGAGTCCTCAAAACACGAGTGTGGTTTTATGAAACGAGCGTCAGCGAGTTTCATAATAGGATCACACGAGTGTTTTAAGGCCTTATTATAAATAAATAAATAATAAATAAATATCTCGGGACAATTTACACCAATTGACCTAGTCCCAAACTAAGCAAAGCTTGTACTATGGATACTAGACAACGGATAAACATACATACATACATTATATACAGTTGCATGCATTACTTTATCTACACACATATCATAACTGCAAAAACCGTAACAGCAAAAAACCAACAAACACGTGACAACAAGTAATGGCGGCCATTCGATATATCCGTCAAAACGAACGTTTTTTATATCATAGACAAACGAATGAAGTCCCTATTGTCATGTTACTCGAGATCAAATGTCGTGCGTTTAAATTAAAAAATCATACTGTTGGATACTAGAATAGAGACCAACTTGAATTTTGACAGCTGTTCCAAATTTAAATTCATAACGTCAGAGATATCGGTAATGTGATCAGATCACCAATAAACACAGATTACTAAGAGATACTACCCAATAAAGAACAGATTTACCTACTACCACAGACAAGAAAATTCTTACAATAACATTGTTATTGAGCACTTATGATATGTGTGTAGATAAACATGGTTACGTATGCTGTTTACGTGCTCAAAAAATTATCAACATCCTACTTGTGTACTCCGAGAATAGTGTGCAAAACACTCTGTTTTTCAATTAAGTCCAGTAATGGTTGTTTACGTCACTATTTCCAAGATGGCCGCCGCCGATAGCCAATCAGGCGGCTTGTTTACCTATTAGAGAATTAAGGGCCTAAAATAAGATCCGTGGAAATGGGAATTATTTTTGTATTGGATCATTATTTTCTTGTTTTGAATTTCTTTTTCGTGTTGTGCAACAGAGGCGTTGTTTAGACTTTATTTTTAGACGAAGCCTTGTTTTTCTTTTATCCCTTAGGTTTTTAATGGAATAGGGAGGGAAATGGGCATGGGGTTCGTCTGACGGTAAGTAATCGCCGCCGCCTATGGGAATCAGCGATCTGAAGATAAACGCTGATTGAAACGCTTTAGTTAGGTCAGGTCAGTTAGGTGGTGATCACTTACCATCAGGTGACCCACTTGCTTTTCTATTGTGTATTAAACCAGACCGTGGTACTTATTCTAACCGAGCCTCGCTATTATCCTGATTAGGTGCCTTTTCGGTTGTAAGTTCACCCTGTGTACAGTCAAGGAAATTGAAACACGTACCACCGTAGAACCTAGTCGAAGAGACATACATATGACATTTGTATGACATAGCCTGGCGTTTAACGCGTCGCGTCATTTCGATAGGGTTCTACGGTGGTACGTGAATATATTTCCCCTACTGTACTTCTGAGCACCGAATAAACAACAACAATAACAAATACTCTTTATTGATTCACACAAGTAAACAAAATAAAAGAACACACACATGGAAATTATGCTGAATTTGCTGAATAAATTATTATATGTTACACCAGCACAAGCAATATACATTTCCAGTATGCATACATATTGTGAAAAGATGGATAGCACAGTTAGTTCCCATCTGCATAGCCCTTTTTGTCTTAGTTTTAGTTGCGGCCACCCTTGCCAGCGGGGCCGGTCTGAAAACCAGCGCTGGATGTTAACAGCATACGCTGAGCCCGGTACCCATTGCCAAGTGTAGACCTACAGTTTAACTATATTTTTGCACTGTTTTTTTTTGTGTACATAACCTTCCTTGTAATTCTTTTGATTTCTGTTGTTTACTTTGGCAATAAAGAGTTTTTAATTTTAATTTTAATTTTTAAATTTTACATAGGAGTCAACAGGCGGTATAAATAAAGAATTTTCTTTCTTTATTTATTTCTTTTCATGTTTGCCTGACTGCAGATACCTACCTCTAAAATGTTTTTTTAAAGACCTTAGGTTTTCTATAACATCCCTGGAAGTGTGTTTTACCACCTAGGACCTTGTCCAAGGTTTGTCCGAAACGCTACCATCATCTTACTCGCTACCCTGCCGCTAAGCAGCAGTCCTTGCGCTATTGTTCCGGCGTGGAGAGCAAGACGACCGGCGACATTACTGCCACAAGAGGTCTTAGCCCACTGGGTTGGCAACGCATCTGCAATCTCCTTTGTGTTACAGGTGTTTATGGGCGGTGATGATCACTTACCATCAGGTGACCCACTTGCTCGTATGCCTTCTATGTTGTATAAAAAAAAACTTTTACGAACTTGGCCCGATACACTGCCGTGCGCTCAAATTATGCCGTGCCGTGCAAAGCATATGTGAGAGCTGTTATTTTATTATTTCGCTTAATCGAATTGCTTTCTCTCGTCAAAGCTTTGCTTAATCGGGTTCCAGACGCGCTCCGTACGGACGGCGGTGTGCCGCAGGGAACCACGCTAGGCCACACGTGTTTACAACGGTAGATGAACTCACTTATACGTAGACCTGTCTCTTTTTCTCGAGGGTTAGCTGTAAAAGTTCTCTTTAAGGGAAGAGTTCGGTTGTTTGCCACTATTTGTGTTTTTCTGTGTGTTTGTTAGTGGTTATCTACACGAATCTATAGTAATTATAATATATTAAAGAGGTTAAACCTCTGGAATTACGAATCGATCTAGAAAATATGGCGATTTAATATTTGAAAACAAAAACATTTCTTTTTAAATTATTTGATGCTCGTAAGTGACTGGGCACTATTTAGTACAATCGTATTATTTTCGCAACTTGTACGCATTAAAGTGAAACATTTTTACGGGTTCATAATGACCTTTTGTTTTTTTTATGTATATAATGAAGTCAACAAACGGGCCAGCGGTTTACATAACCCTATAATGTTGTAGATATAGACGGCAAAAAAAACACAACGGGGATACAAATCCATAAAACTTTGTTTTGAGGAGGTAACGTAAACTTAAGAATAATTAACCGTTTTAAGTTAAAAATGGTGAACCAAAATTATATTACCCTTGGCACAGCAGAACTACAAAACTATATACCGAAGTAGGTAGCGTCATTATTACTAATAGTACGAATTAAATTAAATTTTCCTATGCTGCATAAAGCCGTCCATTCTAAACGCGTCGGGAAATAATATGATTGAGTTTCATTTTATGAATGCCTAATGAACTTCGCTCATTTTCTCGCCGCATTCTCCTGTCTCGCTCGCACCAGCCATTTTCTCTGTGAGTGATTGAGACAGGTATAGGTTAGTAAGTAGTCTCAGTTCAGGGCGTTGCAGTGGAACTCGCAGGTTTTGATTTCTAAAGCTCCTATGGGTTGCTCCTAAGTTTTTAGCACTCCTATGCTTCTATAGTCGGAGTGAAATATGAAGCGAATTTTGACAGCTGTCATTTGTGAATTATTAATTAGCATACTAAGAAGACAGTTTCGCTGGCTGGTGAAATTGAAGCTCTTTCGAATAGCTGCTTTGCTTTGTTTGATCTTCAGATATATATTTCATGAATAATTAAATTTATTTTTTGCTAGGACCTTGTGCAAGGTTCGTCCGGATCGCTACCACCATGTTGCTCGCTAATCTTGCCGCTAAGCAGCAGTGCTTGCACTGTTGTGTTCCGGCGTAGAGAGCAAGACAGCCGGTACAATTACTGGCACAAGAGGTGTTTCATCTTAGCCCTCTGGGTTGGCAACGCATTGCAGTCTCCTTGATGTTGCGCGTATCTATGGTCGGTGGTGATCACATACTATCAGGTGACCCAGTTGCTCGTTTGCCTTCCTAGATTGTATTAAAAAAAAACAGAGTAAGCGTACAATATTTAGAGCCAGGGATCGCCAATGCAAGTCGGGATTATTTCCAAACATCCCTGTCCACTATATACCTAATTTTTTTTAATATGCCCGACACAATAACGTCATCTTGGCAATCATTAAAGAGCAACCTCTTTATTAATTTTATTATTAAAAAATATTAAGCTATTTAATACAGCCTTTCAGCTCGAAAACTATTAGCTCTCCATTATCATTAATAGTCAGCTGTCATTGTCCTGCCTCTAATTTCTTATTGTCCGTTCTAAGAGCTCATTTACCTGAAATAACAAGTGTGTAGAATAACAGGTCTGACGTACTGACATAAACTAGGACGCTGTAATTACGTGGGCATTCAGTATTATTAAATTAATAGGCAATTTTATTATAAAATAATGCCTTTTTCTAAATGGAGAGTATCGATTACTGGTGCATTTACCTTAATGCTAGTGACATAGGGTATTCGGTGCAGTGACCTGTCGTGTCGAATCCATTTTTTAGGGTTCCGTGCCTAAAAAGGAAAAACGGAACCCTTGTAGGATCACTTCGTTGTCCGTCTGTCTATCTGTCTGTCTGTTTTTTAATAATAATACTAGCGCCAGGCCCCGGCTTCGGATAGGTACAATCAGAATATGCAGATCAAAATCTTGCCTATAAAAATCTCTAAATGACAGTGAAAACCGTATCAAAATCCATTGCGTGGTTTAGGAGGAGTAAACGGCTAAAGATATGAAGACAGACAGAAATGGATAGACTCTCTATAGAGACTCATTGTTGTATATTATGTAAAGATAGAAAGGCAAACGGGAAAGTGGGTGACATGATGATAAGCGACAGTGTGACCATTTGTGGCAGGATCCTGCCTTTTTGGCAAGTTTAGCCCTTCATTTTGACTTCTGGCAGGATCGGGCAGGATTGCAATATAAGCTGCACGTTTGGCAGTATAGCCTTAGACTGGTTTCACAGTAAGCATTTGCGAGCGATAAAAACGCAAAAACGTGGCCATTGCCCAACTAGAGACAGCCATTGCCGCGTTTTTCCGTTTTTATCGCTCATTAACTCTGATTGTAAACCCAGTCTTAAAGGAGCTTAGCCATAAGAGTTTGGCTTTGGCAGGATTTGTCAGTTTTCTAGCCTAAGTAGGGCAGGATCTCTAATTTGAAGTTGGTCACACTGATAAGCGATCACAACTGCCCATAGGCACATGCAACGTCAAGGAGACTGCAGACGTTTTGCCAACCCAGAGGGCTAAGATGGAATACCTCTTGCGCCAGTAATTGCACCGGATGTCTTGCTCTCCCGCCGGAACACAACAGTGCAGTTTGCGGGTGGTAGGACCTTGTGCAAGGTCCGTCCGGATCGCTACCACCATCTTGCTCGCTAATCCTGCCGATAAGCAGCAGTGCTTGCACTGTTGTGTTCCGGCGTGGAGAACAAGACAGCCGGTGTAATTACTGGCACAAGAGGTATTCCATCTTAGCCCTCTGGGTTGGCAACGCATCTGCACTCTCTTTGGTGTCTATAGGCGGTGGTGATCGCTTACCATCAGGTGACCCACTTGCTTGTTTGCCTTCCTATGTTGTAAAAAAACAAAGTATACCTCTTTATTATATTAATGTAGAAGTGTAGATAAAGTAAAGTCGCTATCTGTCCCTGTCTGTCCTAAATCCTTACAGTGTATGTTCGGCCGCCTTCTCCTTCTGAACCACGCAACGGATTTTGATAAGATTTTTCACTGTCTTTTGAGGGATGTTTCTACGGAAGGTCTTTATGTACATTACATCTCGATTGTATCCGTACGAAGCTAGGGCGAGTCGCTAGTTTGTAATATTTTCAAGAATACCAATTTCAATGAATACAAATTGTTTTCTTTGTAAATGTCGAGGTCTCATCTGTTTTCTTATCCTTTACATTCCGAATGAGGGACAAAAGATCCCACCGAATCTAATTTGTCCGTCCGTCTGTCACTTCCTTCACCCGCAAATTGTTTTGGCTGCAACTCGGCGAAACTAATTGTTCTGAATTTTAATCATTCAATTTGTATTCCACCATAAAGTCACATTCCTGTTCAATTTGCTGTTGAAATTAATGATTAATTATTATTTAAATTGATTTGGTGTTCTCTGATTTGTGTGTGGGGGGTAATTGATGGTGAAGGTTGTCTTTTGGCGGTTTTATTCATTTTATTGTAGGATCTTCTAGCTTATGCCCGCGGCTTTGTACCATCAAAGACACATTTAACTCATATTTATAACGTTAACGAGACTTTAACGAGATAAAATCATCTGTTGTCTACTCGTGACCACGGCCGTTGAAACATGGCCGAAACGTCGAGGTCAATTAATAATGATTTTATCGCGTTAGAGTCCCGTTAACCTTAAAAACATGTGTAAAAATCGAGAAACTTTAAAACAATTGACATATCAGTCATTTTTCGAAGGGGAGGCATTTAGTATGCAATATGAAGTTGATATATATCCTTTTAGAGCATAGACAATTTCTCTCAGTTCCCTTTTTAATGGTCGCCTAAGTGTGTTGCTGATTGTACGCATGAAATTAGGAAGTTGGTGTCTGAGTCGGCTTTTAGGTGGCGTATCGTAATGAGGCCTGCAATAAATTTTAATACAACTATTGAAATCTCATCAAACGTTAGGTAGTTTTTGATTGATGCGCATACAAGCATACAGATAGACGAATTATTAAATTTACATGCTATGTAATGACAACACAGAAAAATCTAGAGTTATGGCAGGACTCGAACCTGCAATCTCAGCATTCCGTGCCTAGCGTTGACAATTTCGCATGGAATACTGATGTTTCAGGTTGGAGTCCTGCCATTACCCTAGATTTTTCTTTTGCTCTTATAACATAGTATTTTAGTTTAGTAATTGGAATGCTTAAAAAAAATTAAATTCAAAGAAATGTTGGTTACAAAAAATACAGACAGACAAAATTTCAATTGCTCGTATAAAGAACCCTTATATTTTTACTAAAAGAACGATAAAGAACCTTAAAAGACCGACGCCCTCGCCACCAAACAATGGATTCATCGAGCGTCGCCACCGAACTGCAGATGGATTGGGTTGTGACTTCCGTTCAAACGTATAACATACTTCTGTTGCTTCAAAACCTAACTCCAAACGTTTTGTAACATGAAACCAATAAACACTTAGGGATATGACTAATGCTAGCACCGCACACCTGGCTCCACGCATGCCCTGAATTAAAACAAAGCAAACAATAAGCGGCCATTTTTATTAAATATTTCCAACGCGACTCGCGATTTTTCCTTTGTGATTCCAGATTCAATTGAAAGGTTTAGAATTAATATTGTATTGTTTTAATGCTTTGATTTGACTTCAAGTTTAACTATTAAACCCCTGCGTGTTTCGTCTGTAGTTCCCAAGCCTCCATAGGCGACTGTAATTGCTTACTATGTAGCAGCTTGCTTGCTGGCTGACATAACATAAAACAATACTTATCTAGTTGTTCTCGTGCGCCAATATTCTCGGTTGAAATTGGTATCTTTCATCCCTCGTTGAACAATCGACTATTGATTAATCCTTGCCATTTTTAATGGCGTTGATAGGCATTGACGTTAGTGTGGCCCCAGTATAAGCGTGCTTACTGTCAAACTTCCTTTAAACAGCGCCTGAACCTTTCTCCTTTTCTTTCCAGGCGGTGGCTGCACGTTTCCCGACTCCTGGACTGGGAGCTGGTTCCAGTCGGGCATCCCGGGCCTGATAGCCATCAACGCCACGCACATACAGTCCAAGGGGGAGTGCTCGGAGACTGAGAGCTATGACAAATTCCTGCTGTATGACAGGCAAGTATCCAAACCGACCCTGGTCAGTGAACTAGGTTCTAAAGCCAGGTTTCTAGAGGGAAACTTGACCTTTCCTCACTTTTTGGACTTATAAGATATCGATTCTGGTATATAAAATACATGCAAATATTATATGCCTCAGACGACAACTGCATAGTTCTCAACTTTTGCGAGTGGTAGTAGTATCTAAGGTTCTCAACCCATAGTTTCCTTCTGACCAATCCTGTTCACTTTTGCTTTATAACCGGTCAGTTCTGGAAACATCTAGATGCTTCCGGAAACTATTATCAAATCACTCCTGATCTTGAACTATTAGCTGCTAAAGACTTGACACATACTATTACGACACAGGAAGAGTTTGGAGTCATGGCCAGCCTCGTCTCATTATACCTAATCTGGTGATTAGTTTTGCATTCATCAGCTATGTTTGGAAGAAGCGTGGTGAACTAACAAGTTTTTTTATTTGTATTTCAGGAGTGAAGACTGCTACAGATGCATGGTCATACATGAAAAGCACCGCTATGTACTACAATATAAAGAGAGTAAGTAGGATTCAACAAAATTTGTGTATCCTAAATTAATTTTACAAAAGTGAGTTGTAAGGAATGGTTTACTGTAATGCCAGTTTTGGCCAAATCTCCAAAAATAATATCTGGTAAGCATAAGCAACTTACGTATTGTTAGAATAGAATAGAAATCATTTATTTTGAAACAGCAACGACAACATTACAGGCTTATACTTTATACAAATAATCCTTAAATCTTGAGAGAAAGTAATGTTGCGGGTTATCCCAAAAAAGGAGTCCACTCAGCATGTGTCGAGGCACAGAATGCAACGACGCTGATTTTCAGTGGACTCGTAAATATGTAAAATTAATAAAAAAAAACAGATAGCCACCAAAAAAGTTTTTTTTGAAGTTAAATATAAAAAAACTTCCTTAATAGAAACTTGAATCTTGAAGTATTAGTGAAGATAAACTGATCAGATCATGCTCACCAGCACGCTACACACTACAATGGCTATCGTTAAGATACATAAATAAAAAAGGTTTTTCTTTTATTTCCAGCATACTGCTCTTCAAAGGAGTCTCTATCCTCTCTCTGTGAGTCCATTACTGGCGACGCGGCTCTCTACTCGATGTTCCGCAAGGAGCCGGCGCCGCAGCCGCAGGCGTGCCCGTTCCGACCGGCGCCGTTCACCTTCACTTACAACCGGTGAGTTCTGGAACCATCTAAATGCTTCTAGAAACTGTAAAATCCTTCTACAGTCAGTCCTAAATGGCGGAATAAATTGTAGCTGATGTTACAAACATAGTCAAGTTCCATGCCAGTCCTGTCCACTTTTGGCTTTCTAACTGTTGACTTCTGGAATCATCTAGATGCTTCTAGAAACTGTAAGATCCCTCTACAGTCGGTTCTTATTAATAGCCTGATGCAACGAGCTGACGCTATTATACATTGCTTGCCAACTATGATGTAAAGTCTGTAAGTTTGTAGCGTTACTTGTCGACACCGTGCGGCAAATTGTCACTGTCACCTGTCGCCTGTTGCGTTTATAAAATTGGGCCCTGGAATGCGTAGTGTGAGCAGACCCGCCAAAAGGTGGACCGACGATCTGGTGATGGATGCGGGAATGATGCGAGCAGTGCAGGACCGGGTGTTGTGGCGATCTTCGGGGGAGGCCTAACTCCAGAAGTGGACGTCTATGAGAGCGTCCGCTACGTCGCGAAGGTGCACGGAGCGGGTGCCTATCGAACAAATACTATGGGCCCGCACCTGCGCGAGCTAGCGGACGGTCTCAAACTATTTTCTATAGCACCTGCTCCGTGCTCCCACGCGACTTAGCAGAGGCCCTGATGATGATCATGATTTAACAAGCTAATCTTTGTAATGTTTGGTTGTTCCCAGCGGCGCGGGCGACTGCACGTACCCGCCGTCGCGTGCAGAGTCTTGCACGGACGACTCCCGGCTGCTGCTGCGGTACATGGCGTGCCCCGACGTGCAGGCCACCGAGAGTAACGGTAAGGGACACAATAGTAGTTTATGCAACTGCTATATAATGAGAAGCCATTTCCTACGGTTTCTAAACGCATTATAGAGCACTAATGATACGTGTGTAGGTTAAGGCCTTTATGTGCGTCCCTTTCTTATGACACTAGATTGACAGAGGCAAGGAGGGATAAATTAAACTTCGGCCGGTAATGTTTAGGCCACTGTTATATGTATGGGCGCTCCAAACTGCAGCCGCGCCACATTTTTCTATCTGCGGTTTCTAGGGTTCCGTAGTCAAATAGGAACCCTTATAGTTTCGCCATGTCCGTCCGTCCGTCTGTCCGCAGCCTAGCTCATGAACTCTTGGTACTAGAAAGCTGTAATTTGGCATGGATATACATATTAATCAAGGCGACAAAGTGGTGAAGTAAAATATTGTAAAAATATATTTTTTTAATTACATCCCCTACACGTGAAGTGGGGATGTAATTGTTTTTCTTTCCTACTCCATAGTGTGTAGTGTCGTTGGATAGCCATTTCAAAAATATTGCGGGTTTGTGGAAACAGTTTTTTGATTGAGGCGTTAGTGAATTATTAAGCTTTAAAGTCCAAAATTTTGTTAAAGTCAAGTGCCCTGGCCAAATAGTTGTTTTTGGATACGTGAAAAAATTCACGGCAGTTGTATATGTGACGGAACTCTACACTGCGCGAGTCCGACTCACGCTTGGCCGGTTTTTTCGATTTGATTCGATTCGATCATGGTCGTAGCGTCCAGTATATATATTACTAGCGGACGCGCGCGCACTTCGTTCGCGTGAAATTAGTAGCCTATGTCCGTCAGGGATAGTGTAATGTTGAAATCGGCCCAGTAGTTCCAGACTAATGTCTGTAAGGGGGTAATCCCCCTACATACAAACTGACAAACAAACAAAGAAACAAAGTTTACCTCTTTATTATATTAGTGTAGATTTAATAGTGATATAGTCATTAATTTTGTAGTACGCCAGACAAATTAATGTCTTCTTGACAGTAGATTTGAAGTTTGTATCAGTGTGATTGTTTATTAATTGCAATTCACATGTCAGTATCCTTAACCTATATAAGTACATCAAAACCAGGGGGGTTCCACTCCGCACTGTAGGTGCGCTCGCCGCATTGCCTATGGCATAGGTTAATCGCAGTAGGTTGCCGGCTTGCCGCGCGCGTCCGCTCACTCTGTGTCGCGCGTTGTGATAGTATTATAGCAAACAGCCCAACCCTAGCGGTGCGCCAGGGCATTGCGGGTGGAAGGCGGGCGCGGGCGGCGCCTTCCTTTTGACGCATGCCGCCTGGCGAATGTTTATGAAGTAATACAAACCTTTTGTGCCTGATCATAAAGTTGGAATTCGTTTAATGGTGGGCGAAAAAGAGAAGTTTCTGTACGTTAGTTCTATTATTTATTCTGTGTCAAAACATATGAAACCCTGAAGGGCGCAGCAATGCTTGGACAAAGACGGACCGAAGTTTCTCTATACTAATGATGAGAAGATATTTCACATTAATTAGGCAAGGAAATAGATCCTATGATTCATCATGTGACCCTCTTGCTTCCAGTTGAGGAGCTGGTCTGCCTCGCGACGTGGAAGGAGGGCTCCACGAGATACCTGGTGGGCAAGATATCGCAGGTGCAGCGGAGGAACGCCGTGGCTTCCGACGAAGACACTTACAGGTGAGGTGGCTCCGATACGAGATCTGTAACGTCCGTTGTTTGAACACAAAGGTTTTGTCTAAAAACAGGACTTTTAGTACTGATTTTTTTTGTGATCTGAATCTCGGTATTATTCAATCAAAGAATTTTTAGAAGATAATTTGACTACATAATTTAAAGATTCCAATTTACTCTCGTTTGACTTATTATTTGAAATTGACATACCTACTTAATTATACTACCTACTCATTTAAATTTAATGTAATTTTATTTATGATTTGCACGCCGTCAAACGGCGGAATTCATATGTTCTTTTATAAATGTACAGTCAGCAACGAAAGTCCATGAACACATCCTAATTTCCAAAACACCTGCACACTATAAAGTTCCATATGTCACTGAACAGGCTGATGTACAAATGTCTGTGGACATTTGAGAATAACAAAAGTCAATAAACATCGATTTTTCAATAGTTGATGAACATGTTTGAGTACATAATTAGCTGATATGTATCAATAGTCGCTGAACATGTCTGACTGCAGAATTAGCTGATCTCTAAATTATCAATAGTTGCTGAACATGTCCGATTGATTAAATAGTTTAAGGTTACACTCCAAATGAAAGAGATGAAACGCTCACTGACAAGTGAGTACTCTTCTCAGTGATTGTCAAAATTCAAAATTCGAAGAGATGAGCATATCTCAGTAAAAAAATAATTGGTTAGGCTAAATTGAATCTTATCGCGTGTCGTCACACTGGTTCTATTATGTCAATTTCTCACTTGACTTGTAGTAAGTAACATATTCATTAACTCGAGATAAAATTAAATTAAATGTTATGTCATTTAAAATAAAGCTCAGTTTACCTTAATACCTTTAAAATCAATAATGTAATGACCGTAAAGACAAAGCACATTGAAAAATTTGCAGGGTATGGTAGTGGTAATGTGTCGAAACTGGCAAACGCAAGGCACGGAATGCTAAGGTTTCAGGTTCGAGTCCTGCCATTACCCTAATTTTTCTTTGTGTGTGTGTAATTATACATATACTATTCAGCGACTATTCCAAATATTTAAACAATGGTTTAGTGTTCAGCGACTTTTGTAATTAAGCTGTGCAGCAATTTTTGGAATTATGCTATCCCTTAATTTTTGAAATTACGCTATTCAGCGACTTTTGTAATTAGGCTGTTCAGCAATTTTTGGAATTGTGCTGTCCTGTAATTTTTGGAATAAAGCTGTTCAGCGACTTTTGGTATTTCATGGTGTTAATGTAATTTTGCTCTTAACGCAGTTCAACGACTTATGGACAAATGACCTGTTTAGTGACTTTTGTAACGTTATTGTGTTCGGCGACTTTCGTTGCTGACTGTACCTACCATCTTATTTTGTAGTTGATTTCTGGCAAATAAATGGATTTGAATTTGAATTTGCAAATTGTAGTCCTCGGTAAGGGTGACTACGATTCGATCGTAGAAAAACACGAGCTTTTATTTGATTTGCAACACGAAACAACCACCTCCACTAAACACTAAAACAACACGATCGACGCGCGGTTCGCCTCTATACGAGGCATCATCCGGATCAAATAGTACGACTGTTCGCAACTTGAACGAATAGCTGAATCTGTGTGATACGTTGTTTCGCGTGAAAGCGGAGAAGAGTAGGTTTTTGCATGGAAATATATATGTCGCACAGACGCAGCTATCTTGCGAGCACGGCACTGGTTTCGCGGAGTAGCAGGCTAATTTGTTCCCGTTTGTTGATACGGATCTCCGCAAAGTAACGCCTGGGTCAAGATGATGCTAATTCTGTTACAAAATTTTGTCAGTGCGTTAATCTGGCCTTCGATCAACTTTCCAGGTGCTTCATCTACAAAGGGCAACACAGTGACAAAAGTATGACATACTACATCGCTCAGTCCGGCGACGCGACCTGCAACGGACTGTCGTCGCCGACAGACGGCAGCCGTACCATGCGACTGACGAACAGTGAGCAACTTTTTTTTTTAATGAAACAAGCAAGCGGGTCACCTGATGGTTAGTAATCTCCGCTGCTTATAGACATCCGCAACACCAAAGAGGTTGCAGATGCGTTGCCAACCAATGGAATACCTCTTGTGCCAGTGATTGCACCGGCTGTCTTGCTCTCCACGCAACGTTTAATAACCTTTAATCGCCTTTTATTTTGCGAGTGGTAGGACTTTGTGCAAGAATAAAATGGAACCGTTTATTTGAGGCTCATAGGCCCATAGAAAAAATACCTTAAGAGGAAACCTCAAGGCCTAGAGAATAGAAAAATAGGTATTTGTAAGATCTATTGCTGCCTCCATCTATCAAGCCTCCCCCCGCAGAGCGCAATAGAGACAGCTGCAGCTTGGACTGAAAATACCTATTTAAAGTACACAAAATCAACGATTCGTAGACCCCTGATTCCTTCTCCAAAACTTAACCGATTTAACTGCTTTTTTCATTAAAAATTAAAGAAAGGCTTTGGCAGTGTTCCTATTTTTTTCATTTTTTAAATAATCTAGTAAAATTTGTTTTCTGGATGTATGAACGCAGCCGAAAATCTGGCCAATTTTTTAAGTTTTTGAATGTTCATATCTCTTCGAATAATTAATTTATTGAAAAAAGGAAAACATAGGGACATGCATAATAGTGGCCATCGATTTTTTGGAAAAAAATATTTCTCTAGTGGCATTATCCAGAGAGGAAACAGGGGACGACGTTTGGAAAATGGGAAAACGGCCCTTGTGTTTCCTCTTAAAGACTAACATACATATTTATATAAAACAAAACTAAACAAGCAAGGTCTGTCCGGATCGCTACCACCATCTAACTCGCTAACCCTGCCGCTCTCTAGCAGAAGAACAAGAAGCATATAAAGCTGCGCACACGTCACCAAAGGATGGTAATGAATACATCTATCACAAACCTAAACGAGAGAAAATGTATGTTAAAGAACTAAGCCACAGACAGATCGCGGGTGGTGCAATGGCTACCACCATCTAACTCGCTAATCCTGCCGCTAAGCAGCATTGCTTGCACTGCTGTGTTCCGGGGTGGAGAGCAAGACAGCCGGTGCAATTACTGGCACAAGAGGTATTCCATCTTAGCCCTCTGGGTTAGCAACGCATCTGCAATGTTCTTGGTGTTGCGGGTGTCTATGTATATAAGATGTGTTTAATGGTTTGTGATGTAATTTCCAGGCGATGATGAACACAACCGCTGCCATTTTCCAAGCTGGATTGTGGAGCATCACAAGTGGTTCAGCCTCGACCACACGCACCAATACCATTTCACCACCAAGAACGCCACGCTCAAGGTCAGTATGGGTCAGATGGGGTGGCTTTGGAATGCAGGGGCGACTTTAGAAAAGTTTCTGTTCGCGCCACAGCTTCGTAAACCGAACCGAGTGCGACCGAACGCGCTCGAACGGGCCTGAACGCACCCGAATTCTGCCTCGGCGCACGACCAGGGGGGATCCACTCTGCACTGTAGGTACGCTCGACCGCCTTGCCTATGACATAGGAAAATCGCTGTAGGCTGTCGGCTTGCCGCGCGCTCGCTCGCTCGCCCCCGCCGTGTCAGTGTAATTGAAAACGAATGCCGCGCAACCATAGCGTGTCGCCGGGAGTAGCGGGGGGAAGGCGGGCGCGGGCGGCGCGTTCCTTTTGACTCGCACCGCCAGGCGCAAGATGTATGAAGTAATACGAACTTTTTAAGCGTGTTAATAAAGTTAGAATTCGTTTAATCGCGGTCGTATAAGAGAAAAGAAACAAACATACCCAAACAGGCTCATAAATACATTACCCTCCTTTGCGTCGCGCAGTCGCGTAAAAACTACCTCAAGAGTTTCATTAGTGTTTTTGATTGCTAAACCATTATTGATGTGGCTTCCAGATAGCGAACGCGGACGGCCACTTAGAGGAGAAGCGGCTCGTCTGCCACTCCATACTCGAGCAGAAGGACAAGAAGCATATAAAGCTGATCGCACACGTCACCAAAGGATGGTAAGGAATCTATCACAAACCTAAACGAGAGGAAATGAAAATATTTTGCTCAAAATCAAATCTGAGCTAAGCCACAGACAGACCGCGGGAGGTAGGACCTTGTGCAAGGTACAACCAGACAGCTACCGCATTCATGATCGCTAATCCAACCGCTAAGCAGCAGTGTTTGCACTGTTGTGTTCCGACGTGGAGAGCAAGATAGCCGGTGACATTACTGGCACAAGAAGTATTCCTGCTTAGCCCTCCGTGTTGGAAACATCTGCAGTCTCCTTGGTGTTGCGGGTGTCTATAGGCGGTGGTGACTTGCCATCAGGTGACCCACTTGCTCTGTTTCTTTCTATTTTGTGTTAAATTAGCGATCTGTCTCGGCTTTCCTCTGGTATAGTCGACCAAGTAATTGCTTGACCACTTTTGAACCTTACCCCTTTGTAATACGGTCGAAAAGTGGTCAAGCAATTTCTTGGTCGACTATACAATCAGAATGTAATGTTTATAAAAACCTTTGTTAAAAAAAAACTCTAGATGACAGTGAAAACCGTATCAAAATCCGTTGCGTGGTTTAGAAGGAGAAGGCGGCCGAACATACACTGTAAGGATTTAGGACAGACAGAAAAATAGCGACTTTATACTATTTAAAGAAAATACCTCAGCTAAGCCCCCGGACAGACAGACGGACCTGTCGTAACTAATAGCGTTCTTCGTTGACTGCAGTACCCTAAAAAACGTGTTATACCGCAGTGAAAATGAAAATGAAAAATGTATTTTGCAAATAGCCCATATAGGCTCTTTTACATGTCCGAATCTACTAGCGCTTCGAGAAGAAACGCGGCAAGAAACTAAGCAGTTAATCTTTTTAGTTTAGATTTAGGTATTGTCAGTCAGTGCTAAAATTTACGGCTTTTCGACCTTCATATCTTCATAACAGTTCGAGCTTCATGAAATTTTGTGTTTCTAGATTTCCGTATGGATATAATTAAACACTCGAAGTTTTATGTGTTTACGTTTATAGATGTAGGCCACATAAGAGAGATCTCAGATTCAGCAGTTTATCTCCTTTTTCTTCTCTTTTCAAGCGAGTCCGGCCACGTGTGCCTGGTGTTCCACCGGCGCTCCGCCAACGTGCTGGAGCTGCGCTCGGGCGCCGGCCTGTGGGAGTCGCCGCAGGACGCGTGCGCCGAGCCTGACCGCCCGCCGTACATCACTCTTATAAGTGAGTAGTGAGCGACACTCCTGTACGAGAGTAGTGAGCGTCACACTTATAAGTGAGTAGTGAGCGACACTCCTGTACGAGAGTAGTGAGCGTCACACTTATAAGTGAATAGTGAGCGACACTCCTGTACGAGAGTAGTGAGCGTCACTCTTATAAGTGAGTAGTGAGCGACACTCCTGTACGAGAGTAGTGAGCGTCACACTTATAAGTGAGTGGTGATCGTCACTCTTTTTTTTTAATTACACGGCATTACAGTTGGTGAACTAATGCACCGTGAAAAGTAGACTAACAACAAAAACAAATATAACTATATATTACCTTACACTAAAAACACTCTACTCCCTAGTATCCATCCTCTCACAATATCTCAGGCATTCACAACACACAGCGTAGACACGAGAGTAGAGACCGTCACTCTTGTACGCAGGTAATGAGCGTCGCACTTATATGAGAGTAGTGAGCGATACTTTGTACGAGAGTAGTGACCGTCACTCCTGTACGAGAAAAGTGACCGACACTCCTATACGAGAGTAGTGACCTTCACTCTTATACGAGAGTAGTGACCGTCACTCTTATACGAGAGTAGTGACCGTCACTCTTGTACGCGAGTAGTGACCGTCACTCTTGTACGCGAGTAGTGAGCGTCACTCTTATACGAGAGTAGTGACCGTCACTCTTGTACGCGAGTAGTGAGCGTCACTCTTATACGAGAGTAGTGACCTTCACTCCTATACGAGAGTAGTGAGCGTCACTCTTATACGAGAGTAGAGACCGTCACTCTTATATAAGAGTAGTGACTGTCACTCCTATACGAGAGTAGTGACCGACACTCTGGTACCCAAGTGACTTTCATTCTTAGAAGTGAGTAGTGAGCGACACTCATATAGGTTAGTAGTGAGCGTCACTCTTATACATGAGTAGTGGTCGACACTCTTGGACCCAAGTAGTGACTTTCGCTCTTAGATGTGTGAGGTTAGTAGTGAGCGTCACTCTTATACGTGAGTAGTGGTCGACACACTTGGACCCAAGAAGTGACTTTCACTCTTAGAAGTGTGAGGTTAGTAGTGAGCGTCACTCTTATACGTGAGTAGTGAACGACGCTTCTGTGAGTAGTAATCGACACTGATACATCAGTAGTCATTGTCACTCTGATACATGAGTAGTGGGCGATACTCATATATGGAAGTCGTAACTTTTACTCTTACTCCAACAAGACTCTGGCTAGTATGACCCCGGTCACTACTATTTGGTCGAATGATATAATAATAGGTTCCTTTATCATTACAGCTACCAACCTCAGTCCGGAGCGGTGTCCAATATTCGGCAGATATAGCGTAGTGAGTTCACTCGCTGATTCACGGCGAAGGAGGCAGCAGATGACTATAGGTAACTGTCATACTTAACTAGTAGTAGGGGGGTTTCACTCCGCACTGTAGGTACGCTCGGCCGCCTTGCCTACAGAGTAGGCAAATCGCAGTAGGTTGTCCGCGCGCCCGCTTGCATGCCTCGCTGTGCCAGTGTAATTATAAACGAATGCCGCGCAACCCTAACGTGTCGCCGGGAGTTGCGGGGGGAAGGCGGGCGCGGGCGGCGCGTTCCTTTTGACGCGAGCCGCATGGCGAATGTGTATGAAGTAATACGAACTTCTTGTGTGTGTCAATAAAGTTGGAATTCGTTTAATCGCGGTCGTAATATAGAAGTTCCTGTACGTTAGTACTATTATTTAATGTGTGCTAATGGTGCGCTCCGAAAAGAGACCTCACGATACATATAGAGACGACCGAGTTGTCTAGCTGCTAGTGACTGAGTATGGGACAATTTTTCTCAGTTTCGAATCCCGTCAGGGGCAAATTTTTAATTTTAAATGGATTGCAGATGTAGGTTTGACTCCTGCCAGATGGCCAAGATTTTCTTTGTGTATTAATCGCACACCATATACTTTTTCCTTAGGAGAGGATGAAACCGAGCCGGGGGCGGCGGAGTGCGTCCCAGGGCTGTATGACAGCGCGAGCATCGGCTGCGGGGCTGCGCAGGACACGATCGAGTTCAAGTCCGCCTGCGCTAGCACTGGTGAGTTTTTTTTTTATAAAATAGGAAGGCAAACAAGCAAGTGGGACACCTGATGTTAAGTGATCACCACCGCCTATAGACACCCGCAATACCAAGGAGATTGCAGAAGCGTTGCCAACCTAGAGGGCTAAGATGTCACCTCTTGTGCCAGTAATTACACCGGCTGTCTTGTTTTCATGAATGTGCAATCAGCAACTCGTCCACCCCTAACTGTGTCTATTCTTGGGCACAAGTTTGTCCATTCTTGGGCACAAGTTTGTCCATTTTTGTGTCGGGCACGAAAATACTATTCAAGAGTAAGCAAAGTTTGAAGTGTACCTTCTCGGTGGCAGTTTACACGTGCTACGGCAGCTGGAGCTCGAACGGCGCGGGCTTTGTGGTAGCTGCGCCCGCGCTGCCCCGGGCCGCGCGCCCGCGCACCGCCTGCCTCGTCTACGAGCACCACAACACCAACGGTACGGCTAGGTCAAAGTCAAAGTCAAAATATTTTATTGCATAAGAGCACATGTCAAAAATGAAATAATACATTAAAATTTATACAATTAATCAATTTTTACCAAACAAATTATTTTACCATGTCAATTTAATACTATTCCTATAACCTACTTGTGCCTAATCAAATATTTAATGTCAATAATAATTAATTTTAATAAATATTTATGTTAAATTATTGTAATCGAAATTATTTATTTTTAAATTTTTTCGATTTTTCATTTTGTATTTTTTTTACATTCAAATTAAATTTAAAATGCTATATAATGAATGACAACACAAAGAAAAATTAGGGTAATGGCAGGGTTCGAACCTGCAACATCAGTATTCCGTGCCTTGCGTATTCCAGTTTCCGCCACATTACCCTAATTTTTCTTTGTGTTGTCATTCATTATATAGCATTTTAAATTTAATTTAAATATTTATGTTTCTTATTATAATGTCAACAATTTTAATCCTCAAATTACCTATGCACTATAAAATTCCTTGACGCTATAAAATTCTTTTTTGGCTTCACTCGTTCATTCATCTCATCCAAATGAGAAAACTATACAACTGTGTACAACGCAGTGGCAGAGTAGCCGACCATAGTCTATTTGGTAGACTATGTTGGATAGCCTGAATAAAACTGTCTGTGCCAATTGTCAAGTAAACAGCTCTGCGTTTTGTACGTTTTAAATTGGCGTCATATTTTTAGTTCTGCTATCCGACGCCTGTGTCGCTGCTAGTTAGAAAACTTAGAAGCATTTTATTCACTTAAAATAAGATTTAAAGTTGTACCAATGGCTAAATATTGAAAGCCCCTCTTCACCTGCTTCACCCCGTCGCAAAGTGGTGACGCTAGGCTTGTAACAATCCGAACAAGTAGGCAGATCTATTGTCTTCTTATATCGATGATTCATCTACACTAATATAATAAAGAGGAAAACTTTGTTTGTATGTAGGGGGTAATCTATGGCTACTGAACCGATTTTAAAAATTCTTTCACTGATAGCAGGGCGGTTCCACTCCGCACTGTAGGTGCGCTCGCCGCATTACCTATAGCATAGGCATCGATATAAGAAGACAATAGATAGATAGAGAATTTGTTTCACCAGTATTCACACGGGGCTCCCACAGAGGCTACGCGGCACCCCTGGGCTCCGCGGAACACTCTTTGAGAATGGCTGGTTTAAATTGTTTTATTTCAAAATCTGAGCTTGTTTTCGAATCGTGTTTTTGATAATAAACATGTTGTAATTGCAGAGACCCGCGGCGCGCCGACGCTGTCACTGAGCGTGGTGTCGCACTCGTGCGACCGCGCGGCGTTGCCCGGCCAGCCGCCCGACAAGGCGTACAACCTGACCATCAACGGTAAGTTATACGTCATCATCATCATCGTCATATAAATATATATATTTTTTTATACAACATAGGAAGACAAACAAGCAAGTGGGTCACCTGATGGTAAGTGATCACCACCACCTATAGACACCTGCAACAACAAAGAGAGTGCATATGCGTTGCCAACCCAGAGGGCTAAGATGGAATACCTCTTGTGCCAGTAATTACACCGGCTGTCTTGCTCTCCACGCCGGAACACAACAGTGCAAGCACTGCTGCTTAGCGGCAGGATTAGCGAGCAAGATGGTGGTAGCGATCCGGACGGACCTTGCACAAGGTCCTACCACCCATAAATATCTTAGGACAGTTAACACCAATTGACTTAGTCCCAAACTAAGCAACTAAAGCTGCTTGTGTTATGGGTAAATATACTTAAATACGTATGACATCCGCGACTCAGGTATTCACGTATTCATCATACAAACATTTGCCCCTCCCGCGAATCGAACCCGGTACCTCAAGCTTCATAGTCAGGGTCACTAACCACTAGGCTATCCGGTCGTCATAAAGAATAAAAGAAAAAAAATAAAGCATATTGTATTGTGGCAGGATTTAACAGTGATAAAGAAGTACCTGTGTGGCCGACTTGCAAAATGATGTTTACATTTTCATTTTCATTTTCATTCCCCACAGGCACGTGCGAGCAAAGCAGCAAGTACAACAGCTTCGCTCACCGCATCGCTCCGGCGACGGCTTTCATCGTCGCGCTCGCCCTCGCCGCCAGGTGATACGCCGGCCCCCGCTAGGTGGGGCGGTGGGGGAGGGGGCGCCGAGTTCCCACACTATATAACAACGTTCGACCGAGTTCCCAACACATAGTGGGAAGTGAGTTCCTGGGGTAAATAATAGATTCACGCGTTACTTTGCGCAAGTCCACATTAATGTTAATGGAATCAATTACTTTGTTTTTGTTAGCGCTCTTAATTTTCACGATTGCTGACACTGAGTTGCTGAATAGCAAAGTAAGTTTTTTTTTAAACCGATTGGAAAAATATCATTATTGTTCGGTGGATAGCGACTTATGGAATTTGTTTCTGGTCTAGAAATGGCTTCTGTTTTGATAACAAAATCGTTTATGCCACGTCGGTAACTAAAAAAGTTTAGGCTTAATTAGCGAGCCGCTAGAAATAGTTAAATGTCTGACAAAAACAGGGCAAGGAACTCAATATTTTCTAGATTCTAGATAGACTCACATTATGTTCAGTAAATGTGAAGTAAATATGCTAAAAGATGCACAATGAGAATTAATTCTTAAGATTTACCCTTGAATGATATCAAATTTCTAATCACATGCCCGTTCCGCTAATATTTGACTGGTCAATAATGATATTTATTTCAATCTGTCTAAAACTCGCCGTATTCCACGATTGGATTATATTAAATTTTGCTCGCGTGTTTAGATTTTTTGGCGGGATAAAAAAAACCTTTATCCGTATGATGTTTATCTATTCGTGTACTGAATATGGGAATCTGTTGAATAGTTTAAGTTATTCGGCTGAGCGGATTTATATGTTTAGATGGTACATATACCATGTTCTGTATTAAGATAAGGTTTATTTTACCCCATCAAAAATGCAGTTCCTGTGGGATAGTAAATTAATTCTGGATGATGTTGCGTGTGCTCATTAATTTGGGATTATTTGTTATATTTTATAGGAACTCGGCAACTCCCTTAGGTGTGTAAACTATTCGATTTGAAAAGAAAAATTTGTAGGCAACAGTTAGGATTGCTTTTGTGATAAAAGATGTTTTTCTGTTTGTGATCTTTGGCAGCAACTTGGTTTTTAACAGGCAGGTCTTTTTATATTTTTTGAGGTTCCGTGGTTATTTTTGGAGAGAAATAAATTTTTAGTACACTTTTTACAACTATTCGGTTTTATTGTTAATCATATACTTTTGAAGTTTCTTTGATTAATTTTTGATGATTATTTTTATAGCTGACTTTAAAAAATTGAAAGCGTTCTTAAAAAAATGGCTACGGAACCGTTAAAAAAAATTTTTTTGTTCTTTTTTTTTAGTTGTATAAAGCTTTTATTACGGAATATTTTCTAAAATTAGTCGTTAGGATAGGCCAAACAATACAATGTTGAACAGAAACGAAGTAAAATAAAAGAAGTGTAAATAAAAAAAAATGGTATAGAGTTCGATTTAAAAGAAGCGATTTTTAAATAATGTTACTTATGTCATTTGTATTGTAATGGGATGTTTTATTTTTAAATCTAGACCGTGTTTTGTGCTTGCCCTGAAAAAAAAAATAGTTTTGAAAATAACCTAACATTTAAGGCCTTAAATATTACATACAAAAGTTGTCTCTCCTGTGGTCAAGAGTTAATGACTTGGGTACATACAATTTATGTGTTCTTTGAATGACCCAAAATGAATTAATAGATACATTCATTTGCGGAGGTCCATATCAACATACGCCGCGAAACCAGTGCCGTGCAAGACAGGTGCATCGGTGCGCATTTATATTTCATGCAAAAACCCTTCCTCCTCCGCTTTCACATGAAACAACATATATCACACAGACCCTACTATAAATCACCATAACTGTGCACTTAAAATATGCTTTCTGCGCGCGTTTCGCGTCTATACGAGGCAACGTTGATGTCTTCGTGTAGTTTCAGTGAATATTTTTTTTACCGTCCAAAACTGCCACTTTAAAAATATAAAATAAGCCAATGAACACACTAGCTTAGTGCGAAGTCTACACAATTTAAAATACAGTTTTTCGTATATTATGTTAGTACGGGCCTTGAATGTTAGTAATTTCGTCACATAAAAAAAAAAATTTTTCGAGCAAGCGCAGAACACCCTGTAATTATTCTATAATATTATTTATTTATAGAAAAAAAACGCTTTAAGTATACAATTTGTACTGTATGCTTGATAGAACGGTAAGCTGAACATGTCCCGTGATCCAAGGTTCTATGTTACATAGGCTATCAATCAAAAAATATTTTCAATTTCGGATTTTTTCTTCATTGAATAATAGTAGATTGTGTATCGAGGGAGCAAAGTGATATGTTTACGGCGAGGGAGGCGTTTTGAATCCAGCGTAGCGAGGGGTTACGATACCGCCCAAGGCGAATGTAGTTTTGTCACCGACTCACACTTGCTTTTTCTCTCTGTATGAGCCTTTGAGAAAAATGCATATAAAAAGCTTTTCATATCATTAACAAAGTTTGATAGTTCTTCAGTAATCATTTGAACAACAACAACAAAAAATATTTTGCATAATGCACTACACAAATAAAAACAGAAAACATTACATAGTTTTTTTTTAAGTTTAAAAAATAAATTAAAATGTTACAAACACAGATTAGCCAACGAACAATTTTGGTCCCTCTTTTGAGGCCTACAAATGCCTTTTTCTGTTTAGGTGGAGTAAAAGCACTGTTTTCTAAAATGGAAATTTTATATTTAAATTTTATTTTCTTCTTAAGAGGACTGTTTACCCAGCCTGGTAAAGCGCTCTTCATACAAACAGCGATAACGTTTTCCACCTTCTTAACCTCTTCTCAACCCATGATTTTGTATGCGTATGTTTTATTTTCCTTAGAACTAGGTTTTAACATTTGGTTTTTCTATAATCTTCATAGATTTCATAATATTTGCACTTAAGTACAGAATAAATAACGTACAGAAACTCCTCGTTTTCGACCGCCATTAAACGAATGCCAACTTTATTAACACGCATAAAAGTTCGTTTTAGTTCATACACATTAGTCAAATTCGCTCGCGTCAAAAGGAACGCGCCGCCCGCGCCCGCCTTCCCCCGCCACTCCCGGCGACACGTCAGGGTTGCGCTGCATTTGTGTTTAATTACACTACCACGGCGAGGGCAAGCGGGCGCGCGGCGAGTCGACAACCTACTGCGATTTGCCTACTCTGTAGGCAAGGCGGCCGACCGTATCTACAGTGCGGAGTGGAAACCCCCTGACAATGGGGGATAGTCAAATACCATGGCTATAGGATAAGGTTTAGAGGATGGAAAACGTTACCTCCGTTTGATATAATAATAGTCAGACAAGTACGTCAAACGCGCTGTCTAGACAAACTGTCACTTTGTTAGGGTCAACGCTAATAGAAACAACGGAATGTATGGGTTTGACATCGACTATCGATACATTGTGAAGTTTGCTTTCGCTCCCTTACGTCAAGACCGTACAAGTTGTCGTTTTAACTTGCATTTACGCTAACAGACCCCAATTTCATAAACGCAACAGGCGACAGGTGACAGTGACAATTCCGTATACATTACTCGCCCACTATGATGTTAAGTCTGTAAGTCTAGCGTTACTTGTCGACACAGTAATGTACGGCGAATTGTCATTGGTCCCAGGCTGTATTGACTGTTGAAGTGACATAGAACCTTGGCTTACTGAGCCGTTCGGATCGATTTAGGTGTAATATGAAATTTTAGATAGGCGTTAATTTAGAAAAATTGTGCTCAGAAACCGTGGTTTTGTTTAATTAATACTCTTAATAACGTCCTGCTAATTATTGCGCGTCCACTGATTTAAGGCTGACGGATACAATTTTATAAAAAAACAGAAATAACTTAAGGCGATTATCACACTGGTAACACACGATTTAACATTGTATGCAATGTATTTAATTTAATAAGCGCGGTATAACACACTGACGACGCGTCGGCGTGCAGTGTCAGTGTGAGAATTGACTTTTTTTTAACTGTATAAGGATGATCTGCCAGTTCTGTGCGAAAAAAAGGTAATGAGAATGAAGCTTTCTCATTGGTCGATTGTTCTCGAAACCCTTTGCCCAATAGCTAACATTAAAAAAAGTTCAGGGCTGTCTTACCGTGGTCCCATTTACTAACATAACGTGTAATGGTATAATGATAGTTTCCTCCAATACAGTGTAAAAAAAAGGTTACATTTCTTGAAAGTCGTCAGCTATTAAAATTGTATCCGTTTTAAGACATTTGCATTTATTATTGGTAAAAAAAAACAGAGCAGAAACGTTTTTTTTTTAACCGACTTTTGAAAAAATATGTGGTTACATTTTGACTATTTTTTCATTTCAATAAACAGTTTCGTCTATCATGAAATTCACTTTGTAACTCGTAGACGTTATAATGAGATTTTTATGCAACTGGTTACGAAACGGAAGTTAAATTACGTAACCGTTTTTGAAAATTGCTGGTCGTAATCAGATACGTGCATTAAATTTTAGTTTAGAGGCTTTTTTTTTTAATTTGGCGATAAAACCGATCGTTTGAGACGTTAGAATCAATTTGTAAAACCTAACATACTTTGCCACTTCGGTCGGTGTTTAAAAATGACGTTTTTGCTCTATAAAGTCAAACTCTGGTTTTCGAGATATTTAATTAAAATCATTAAGAATAATATAATGAAAATTTTAATGATACATCGACATGAAAACCAGAGAAATCGCTATAATTCTAGGCTTAAAATAATTTACCGTGTTTTTTTCATCCAGTGCTAGCCATCGTGAATCTTGACCAATAGTAGTTAAAAATATACCTAATTGCTCATAATTATTGAAAAGAAAAATAGCGCGGAATTTTATTTGTGATAAAAAAATTATTTTAAGAATAAAAAATATGTAAATACTCACTTAGAATCAAGTTCCTGGATTTGTTTCCAATTTTGACTCGGGTTTTGTGATACACTAACTTTCGATTGGTTACGAATATCTAGTTCTAAGTTTCCTATTGACCGCCGTTGGCTGTAAACGAGAATTTGAAGTGTTTTCGCAACTCATTATACTGGTTACGAAACACCGGTTACGAAACTAGCTGACAGCTAGAAAATCTAAAATGAATTTGTTTAATTTTATTGCTAATAAAGAGTCAAATTTTTGTAAATTGTTAGAGATAATTTCAAATTATTATCCGTTACCCTTAGAACTTATTTTTTTTATTTGTTTGTTGCTGTATTTGGCGGTCAAAGGACAGAATTGATAATGACAATGCTTGCCTACAATGAACCTACTGTTTTAAAAGATTTAAAAATATAAAATGTAGCCGAGAAAGACTATTGTAAATAACTAGCTGGATAACGTATATGACTATACATACAATCATATTTTATAAGTATAAACACATTTTTAAATAAACTACAGGACGAAAGTATTAATTTAATTAACCGATGATAATAAATAGCGATAGATTTATAAATAGACTTTAAAAAATGGTCTTGCATTTAACTTCGTTTGTTTATTAAAAAAAGTGCACATTAAAAAAGTAACTTCACGGTGTAGCACTTAAGAAAACTGTTTTTTTTAAATGATTTATTCGCGAGGTTTTACAATGTGATTAAAAATGCACTAAGGATTTATGTAAAAAATATGTAATACTCTATGGGATTGTAATTTATTGGCTTGTAAATAAAAATCGGTTTTATTCGGGCTATATGTGGTTTAGTAATTGTTTCGTGTATTTTACGGCGCGCCCAAGCGGCCTCCAAAATGGCCGATCAAAGTTTTTGACAGCTGTCAGCTTTCCCGCCATTTTGCAGGCGTCATGGCAGCTTCTTTAGGCGTTTTTCGGCCGCCTACTGTATAGAATGTTTGCTATAAAAGTGCTCCGGACCCCTGCGTTTTGCCCAGTTTTTGTAAAACACTTCACGCGACGAGATACGATTTGTAACTATTAACGTGTAAGCCTATTATTATATTTTGATTACTGAAATATATTTGAAAATCAAGTTTTGTTTTATTTATTGGTGTTCGTGTTGTATCCTTTATTGCCATATTAATCCTTAGGGCATAAAATAAATAGTACTAACGTACAGAAATTTCTCTTTCACTACTGTGACTAAACGAATTCGAACTCTATTGACACGCACAAAAGTTCGTATTACTTCATACACATTCGCCAGGTGGCTCGCGCCAAAAGGAACGTGGCGCCCGCGCCCGCCTTCCCCCCGCTACTCCCGGCGACACGCTAGGGTTGCGCTGCTTTCGTTTTCAATTACACTGACACGGCGGGGGCGAGCGAGCGAGCGCGCGGCAAGCCGACAGCCTACTGCGATTTGACTATGCCATAAGCAGGGCGGTCGAGCGTACCTACAGTGCGGAGTGGAACCCCCCTGGTACTACGTATGCCCATAAGGTTCAATATTGGGTAGTCGTAATGAATGATACAAAAAACATTTTCAAAACCTATTTATTAGTTAAAGATGACTATTAAAACTACTATATACAATTAAATTCATTCAAACTTTCAGTAATATTTCATAAATCGGCTGTAAAGTAAAGAACAGCATAAACTTTATGTAGTATTAAATATGTAACAAAATTATAAATGCGATATTTATACACAACCATACCGTAACCATTCTGAGCAACCTCATTCGTCGACTGACAGTCGAGAAGTCAATAGCTCCTGATGATGCCTCGTGGAGAGGTGAAACACGTGTCGAGTGGTATTTTTGGTGTTGGTGGTTGGGTTATGGTCGCGTTTTGTGTTTGTTGTATTTCTTTATTAAAGTATTCAGCACAGGCGCTGTAGTTTTTCACGATTGCTGACACCGGGTTCGCGGATTAGCAAACCAATTGATTCCATTAATATTTATACATTTTCTGCAATCTACTTGTCCGTGAAGAATAAAGCGTAGCGTACGAATGACGGCTCGAACGGGGTAGTACCACACTATGAAATAGTAGCTGCTGCGTTTCAGTCGGTGAGTACCATCTGGTGGCACACATACTCGTTCGCTTTCATTTTACATAAACTCTGTCTGTCTGTCCGTGGCTTCAAAGCTTCGGAACCTAAGGCTTTTTATTTTAGCAGCTAAACTAAGCGAGATAGTTCTTAGCTTTATTTGGTTGCAAACAGGCTAGCGGTTCTTGAGGTGTGTAATGTTTTAATCAATACTGGAGGTGTTTTTTTCAAGTTTAAGAAATTGCTTTACATCGTATTACAAGGTGCTAAGGATCAAAGTTGGTAACCCAATTAAGTACTTGTATTATTCATTTTTACATTGTATATCTTGCCGCCTGGGTCCCATTTCATAAACGCGACAGGCGACAGGTGACAGTGACAATTTGGTATACATTGCTTGCCCACCATGACGTTAAGTCTGTAGCGTTAGTTATCGACACAGTAATTAACGGCGAATTGTCACTGTCACCTGTCGCATGTCGCGTTTATGAAATTGGGCCCTGCTCCTTCTAAACCACGTAAGGGATTTTGATACGGTTTTCACTATCAATTATTTTTGAGGAAGGTTTATGTAAAGTCAATCAAGAAATTACTTGACCAATTTTCGACCGTATTACAGAGGGATAAGGTTCAAAAGTGGTCAAGCAATTACTTGGTCGACTATACATTACATCTTTATTATACCCGCGCAAAACCACAGCGCGTCGCTAGTTGTTGTATGTAGGAATCATCGATATAAGAAGACAATAGATCTGCCTACTTGTTCGGATTGTTACAAGCCTGGCGTCACCACTTTGCGACGGGGTGAAGCAGGTGAAGAGGGGCTTTCAATATTTAGCCATCGGTTCAACTTTAAATCTTATCGTAAGTGAATAAAGTGCTTCTAAGTTTTCTAACTAGCAGCGACACTAAAAATATGACGCCAATTTAAAACGTACAAAACGCAAAGCTGTTTACTTGACAATTGGCACATACAGTTTTATTCAGGCTATCCAACATAGTCTACCAAATAGACTATGGTCGGTGACTCTGCCACTGCGTTGTACACAGTTTTATCGTTTTCTCATTTCGATGGTAAGAATTAACTAGAAACATTTACGTACATTTAACTACATTTTGTCTTTTTGTAAAGATGGCGACACATTTTTGCCTAAAACGTTTTCTTTGTATTTTAGTTTCTCAACGTTCGTGGGGTCTGTCAGGGTTTCTTCCTGCCTCTCTAGCCTCTGGTCCTGAATTGCCTCTGTAACAAACAAACATCCATCTACATTTTTTTACACATCCTACTAATATTATAATATAAAGCTGAAAGTTTGTGTCTGACATAGATTTTTGAACTTATGGGCCAAAATTCTTTTTGATGCCTATAAAAACGTCCCTTGTACATTTTAAAGCATATTTTTTACTTATTCTGATATTCTTAAAAGAACATTTTATCTTTAAATTCAGAATGAGATACGCATACCCGAATGATGACTGTTATAGAAATATTTGGGGTCAGGATAAGAAAAAAACTATTGTTTGGTAACACAGTGGACACTATTTTTGAGGAGATATGGGGACTGGTAACGCAGTGGTAATTTGGGTACCAAATGAGAATTTTCTGTAATAAAAAACCCAGGATGGTGGGAAAATTCATAGTAAAAATTGGGGCCCGGTTGAGAACTAACGTAATATTACTAGGAAAATACTTTGAGACGTCTACAATTTGGTAAAAGTGTTTATACATTTTCATCTTTATTTTAGGCACTAAAAAGAATTTTGGCCTTTATATCATACAAGCGGACGCGCGTGACTTCGTTTGCGTGGAATAAGTAGCCTATATCCGTCAGGGATAGTGTGGACAGAGATAGCGATCCGAACACACTTTGCACAAGGTCTTACCACCCGCAAAAACCAGGTTTTATACATTTGACAACTGAACTGCCGGTCGATTTTAGACTTTTGAGCGCTCTACAATCGCCTCAAATACGCGAGCGTATATTTTAGCCGGCACTAATTGGCTCACGGCTGGCGAACGTCAAAAATCGCCCCACGTTTATTATTAAGAGGAGTGTGAACCCAGCCCGAAAAAGCGCTCCCCATAAAAACGGCGACAACGTTTTTCAACCTCTAAACCTTCATCTATGGCAATGATTTTTTGGTATGTTGTCATTATGCCTTGGAACTAGGTTTGTATGTTTTGGTTTAGGTTTAGAGGGTGGAAAACGTTATCGCCGTTTGTATGGAGAGCGTTGGGATCAAACTCCTCTTAAGCTTCGCTTGAGTTAGAAAGTTATTTAGTTCGGATACTAACTATTATATGGAGTGTATCTGTCAGAGAGGTAGCTTTCCAAATTGTAGCCTATGACTCCGATGACCGCTGCAAACGGCAAGGTGAGGTACGGCGCATTGCTTCGAAGAAACGCTGCTATGATCGGCCACATCTGTGAAACAAGGAGTTACTTAGAAAAATTGTTGTTTTAATAATGTTGAGACTTTAGTCTCCTATTACATAAACCTCTAGTCAAAATCAAAATATCTTTATTCAGATTAGGCTTACAGGGAGCACTTATGACTGTCATAAAGTTTAACACCGGTTCGGAAACCTCTGGTGAGAAGATACCCGCAAACAACTAAACGAGGTGTAGTTTTTCAAATAAAAAAAAAATAGAACGTTATTTTACAGTACAAGAATATATTAAAAAAAATTACATCAAAAAGTAAGTGGTATGCAAGTGAGCTTATAGCAGTTCCTAAGGTAATAAAAAAGGAAACTAATAAATAGATATATTAAGATAATTTACAGCAATACAAACTCAATAATACCTTCTTTTTATAAACTAAAATAGTAAAAGACAAATCAAATGTATACGATGATCAGTGCTTCTGCCAATGAAAGGTTAATAAATAAATAAAGCTTATTTAAAAATATGATTTTACAATATAACATCTACAGTCTAAACATACAAAAAGGGGAGAAACACTTATGCCTGAACTAGGATGTTCCTGTGTTTCAGGCGAAAAAGGACTTACATAGGTAACTAACTTAAATTATCGCTTGCATAAAACAATTTTTTGTATTAACTTAGCTAAATTACAAGGTCTATAAATAAACAGAGAAACAACAAAACAAATAAACATAGCAATAACAAAATAAGCCTGTCTAAAGACAATGATCATTTTGAAATAATCAATAGTTTCTCTGTATCTTCGTAGGATAGTTTTTGAAGTTCATCTTGGAGAATTTTTTTTTTTTTTTTTTATTGAGGCTTAAGTGCACTAGTGTGACTATGCCAGCCTCATGAGGAGACTCAGAAAAAATACTTCACACTATTTGCCGCCCCGAGCCAGAACTCCGGGCCGCAAGAGTGTGTCTGACGAATTTGTACAGCTGCACCGCGTCTTCAGGTAATGGGCTTCTCAGGATCGTATTCACCCCCCCTTTACCAAGGCTAGAATTTTCTTAGTATTTTTATAAGTAAGAGGATATATGCCCCCCTTGGCGTTTAATCTATTGTAGAGAAATGGTCCTAAGAATACGAAAAATCTGGAAGAGCAGACATGTTTTTTCCCATATTTCGAGGGCAAACTATATCTTGCCGTCTTTTGTTCGTAGTTAAACTTGTAGAACTAAAAACATTAAAAAAATATTTTTTTTGCAATCATTCTTATAAAAAAGTCAAGTAAGTATATTGATGATGGAGTTGATATAGCCTTAAAGAGTGTAATTGAAGGTAACTAGAGAGGTTGTGAGAATATTCAAGAATTTTCAGGATGCCTGTCGCAACTATTATTTAAGTTCTGAAATTTATTTCAAAGGTTATAATATACAGACACTATAAATAAATGATATAACTTTAAATAAAAATACTCACTTTATGGTGTAGTTTCAAAGTTCGCGGAAGAGTCGGTTTCCTCGTAATATTTTATTCTGAAAAGTAAATCTTATTCGCCATAACCTCTACCAATATAAAACTGACAGTTTGATTGACACTGACAGAACAGTTATAGTGACCGCGGGGCGCACTCCGCGCACTTAAAACTTCATATTAGTGAACTCTTAGATGACATGTGAGAAGTTTTGATATGATTTAGTATATATATGTTTTTCACGAGTATTTTAATTTTAATTTGCATCGCCGTTTGGGTTTACATTTCCAGTTTCAATAAACCAGTAACAATTCTATGAGTTTTACGTTACTGAACGAAACTTTACTATCGTCGTATGTTTTATTTAGCTCTAAGAAAGGCAAAGGGTTTTTATATACATACGACCATGTCTCGTGTAATAAAGTGTATGAAACCTAATCACACATCTCTGACGTAAGGTCAAAGCAAACAAAATAAATGTAACCTCTATTTACTATCCCTAATTGAATAATAAACCATTTTTACTCACATCTTGCGCGAAGTTACTAAAAAGAATGCATAATTTGAAATGAAAAAGCAGAAAAAAATCACTTTTAAGTGTTTGGACGATACTTGGATGAAGGACTAAAGCATGGATGTAGCCTCAGTACTTGTCAAATGTACATAGCCAAAGCTGTCAAAATGGTCTCCTTTGTGTGCGTTAAGGTAGTAAAACTTGCAAATTAATAAGAAAAACGTAGAGTATACTACCTTAATGTAAACATTACCATAGCTAAAGGTGACCATTTTGTCTATTGGTCGTGTACAGGATGCCAATTGAAGAGGAGTTTAGAGTATGTAGTCATCTCTTTTTGACACATTGTATTGCCATTAAAAGTAAAGAGATCAGATAATAAAATAACGCTTTCATTTTTAACACTCCTTCTATGCTGTACTATGTCTATGGGACGACAGTTCGGCCGCGGTCCGAATCAATATACATCGCTCAGAGCGCTCACGCTTTCAGTCCGAAGCACGCTCATAAGATTACCATAACGTCATTGACGACGTTATGGATTAGGCTTAGATCGCTAACACTGCCAGACGTAAGCAATGTAAATGGAAATGTTCACATTAGATAGCACTGTGAACGTTTACTTGGCCGCTTTAGCTATGTAAGCCAAATCCATAACGTTCTCAATGTCGTTCCGGTTGTCTTGTGAGCGTGATTCGGTCCGAAAATGTGCGCGCCCTAAGCGATGTAAACTGATTCGGACCGCGGCCAGCTGTCTTAGCTGTAGGGATACCCAAATATTTGATTTGAATCGATCTTTTGGATCGCAATGGATCGTAACCCATTGAATCGATCTACGATCTGGATCGCATGGGTTTGAATCGATCTAGCAAAGATCGCATGAATCGAATCGTAATCCACTATTCCATAGTAATATAGTAAATCCGAAACGGAGTTACTTACTGGAAGTTTCTCCAGTTTTGCTTTAACTATTATTAACATCACTATATCACTATAAGTTTTCTTGTGATTTCGTTTTAGATGGTTTGTCAAGTTCGTGGTATTTTCTTTTGTTCTAACCAATAGTTGGCATAATTTTCACTTTCCTCCCGTGTAACTTTTAAAAAAAGTTCCAAACATTTGACTTTACTGGCGGATCCATTTTAAAACACGTCACGCTCTCAAGACTATAATTCGTTATACAAGATCAAACTATGGAAGCGACGGGCAATAATTAATTAATTAATTATTGAGTAGCTGTAACTTAGACAGATTTTTAAGAACGTTGTTGTTATTAACATATATGGACCTTTATTGTCTTAAATAAGAGCTTTTCATTTGATTTGAATAAAATAAACAAAAAATTATCACCTACCTTCATATTTCTTTTTTAATTGTGCCCATTGAACATAGCCGCAAAGATTGATAACAGTAATGTATACTATTTCACTTCATGTAATAAAAAACAGATCTCAATGTAAAATTTGGTCAAAAAATATTTACTTTTTGCATATCGTACTACGAGAATTTAATAAAAACAATCATTCGATTTTTTTCATCCGATCTCTTAGGCATGCGGTTCGATCTTGTGGAAGATCGCATCGAAGTGAATCGATTAAAAAAATCGCAGATCGTATTGCGAAAGATCGATCTTCCAAAAGATCGATCGTGCATCCCTACTTAGCTGTCATTAGACAGCTGACAGTCACTTGATTGACTGAAAAACAACCTCTAATCGAATGTTTTTCAAGCGCAAATGTAGAGAAAAATATGCTAAAACTTCGCAATTTATAATTAATATTACTAATTAAACTTGCCAAAATGTCACACACGCAACTACTTAGCTTTACATCCCGTCACTACCTCATAAAAAGCATAAAACTCAACGCAAAACATTTACGTAATTCAACAGATTTTACCAAAGTTTTGCTGAGACATAACAGTTCAAATGCTACTAAAAAGAAGACTGCTAGCTCTGTGTATCGTACGATGAACGTGTTTGATAGGAGAGCTAAGATTTTACAAAGAGAGCGGTCCGCTCAGAGAGAGGATTACCACTTGGCTGAGTACATTAAGGAGGAGGTCGGATGGAGAACTGCCGATAGAATCTTAGACATAAAGAGGCTCTTTAAGAATGCATTGGAGCTTGGTAAGTGTATCAAACCACTTTTGATTCGTTTTTATTTTAAGTTTATTATTTTCGCTTAATATATAAATAAACATCTCGGGACAATTCACACCAATTCACCTAGTCCCAAACTATAAAAATGAAAATGAACATTTTATTTTGCAAGTAGGCCATATAGGCTCTTTTACATATGTCTGAGTCTATTAGCCCTTTGGAAAATGGAAGCTACTACTGAGAAGAAATGCTGCAAGAAACTCAGCAGTTTAATTTTCTTTTTTCTCTTTTTAAAACAGATTACAGTGCAATATACATAATTATCACAATAGTACATGACATACATACACAAAAAAAAGATAACAATATATAGCACAGCAAGCTTTAAGCATACTAAGAAAACCTTGTACTATGACTACTAGACAACAGATATATATATTTATAGGTGGTAGGAACTTGTGCAAGGTTCGTCCGGATCAATACCACCATCTTGCTCGCTAATCCTACCGCTAAGCAGCAGTGCTTGCACTGTTGTGTTCTGGAACACAACAGTCTTGTCTGTCTGTTGTCTGTTGTTGTTGTCTGTCTTGTTCTCCACACTGGTGTGGAGAACAAGACAGCCAGTGTATTTACTGGCACAAGAGGTATTCCATCTTAGCCCTCTGGGTTGGCAACACATCTGCAATTTCCTCGGTGTTGCGGGTGTCTATAGGGGGTGGTGATCACTTACCATCAGGTAACCCACTTGCATGTTTGCCTTCCTATTTCATAAAAAAAAACCTGTAAAATACGGGGCAGTTGGCCATCCTACACTGTGGGTACACCCATAGCCCAAGACTGTCTTTTCGGCAGGGTTCGAAATTATCAAGATAATAACGAGCCGTGATATTTATCGGATAATTATCCGATAATTATCACCATTATTAAAATATAATTTGTTAAATTGTTTCATAAGAAATATCGATGGTTTATTGTCTCAAAATAAACAAAAATAACATTCGAGTTCACTTGGCTTTACGTAACACCAACTGACATTTTTTGTGAATTGGGGGAATTTCCGTGTCGCGACTAGACGTGCGTTCGGATACACGCAACAAGTGCGGAAATACACGTTTGGATACTTAGAATATGGTTCTATTTCACGGGCGCAATTTTTTGTTATTATCAATTGATAATTATCAACCTGTTATTATCATGATAATTATCGTGATAATTATCGTGATAATTATCATTGATAATTATCCTTTCGAACCCTGCTTTTCGGTAACTGTTGTTTTTGTTTCGTAGGGGCCAGTCGTGGTTATGTATCCCGTCATCTGCTGCCGGACTCCGTCGAGAAGGTGACCCTCTGCGACACCTCACAGACGCACCTAGACAAAGCCATAGTTGGGGAGGGGGTTAAATTTGAAAAGGTAGTAATGGACGAGGAAAATGTTGATGTAAGTTGATACTGATATATACTTGCATATACTTGTTGCTTGATATGTGCTTGCACTGTTGTGTTCCGGCGTGGAGAGCAAGACAGCCGGTGTAATTACTGGCACAAGAGGTATTCCATCTTAGCCCTCTGGGTTGGCAACGCATCTGCACTCTCTTTGTTGTTGCAGGTGTCTATGGGCGGTGGTGATCACTTACCATCAGGTGACCCACCTGCTTGTTTGCCTTCCTATGTTGTATTAAAAAAAAAACATCTTGAATAGAACTAGGAAGCCCCCTTCCTGGTTCAAGATGAAATACATTTGTGTTTGTGACTTTTGTGATGTTTATTTATAGGTACATGTTTTATTTGTTTGTATTGTGGTAGGTAGCCCCAAAATAAATGATTTCTCTTTCTTCTTTCTTGAACTGTCCCAAAAAAATTTTTTTTTTCTTAAACCGTTTGGCTGGCTATTACTCTGAAATCTACAGTTTCCAGAAAACAGTATGGACCTAGTAGTGTCATCTCTCTGCCTGCACTGGGTCAACGATCTTCCAGGCTGTTTTGACAGGATCATGAAAATATTAAAACCCGATGGCGTAAGTATTATAAAATGCTAAAAGCCAAATACCTAAAAAATCTTGGACATCTGGCGGGACTCGAACCTGTAACCTGCACTTTCCGTGCCACGCTCTTTATAATTAAGCCACAGATGAGCCGCCAAGCTTTATTAGAAAGCATGTGGCACGGAATGAAAAGATTGCAAGTTCGAGTCCTGCTAGACGACCAAAACATTTTTAAGCTAACTAATTAAGCTAGTTAGTATTAAAAGTAAATGAACACTGTACACTGAAAAACCGACCAAGTGCGAGTCGGACTCGCGCACCGAGGGTTCCGTACCAACGCAACTATAAATTTACGGTTTTCGGATTTATTGTTTTATCCTTGCTGTGAGACCTTGCTTCTTGCCAAATTTCATAGTTCTAGGTCAACGGGAAGTACCCCATAGGTTTTTAAGTACCTTGCGAATGTATGAGACATGCAGCATAAACGGCCGTATCTTTTGATTGCGTTGACGTAGACGTTTGATTTTTCCACGGCTCCAAGGGACTACAGGTTTGAGTATTTGGTATTAATTTCAACTCGATACCTCTACGCGTTCCTGAGAAAAAAGGTCTTGACAGACAGACAGACAGACAACGAAGTGATCCTATAAGGGTTCCGTTTTTCCTTTTGAGGTACGGAACCCTAAAAAAGGGACTACCGACCTAGTTTGGTTACTCGTGATTTTGTTTGATGGCAACCAAAGTTCGTTTATAGTATTTTATGCAACTGTTGCATAATGAAGGGTCTTAAAACACGAGTTTGGTTTTATGAAACGAGCGTCAGCGAGTTTCATAATAGGATCACACGAGTGTTTAAGACCTAATTATGTACAGTTGCATACATTACTTTATCTACACACATATCATAAGTACTCTATGATGGGTTCAGAAGCCATAGGGCAATGACCTGCATTGCTACTAGCTACTAGTGCTAGGTACCTATTAAATATCTATAGACTGTACACATTAAAATAATATAATAAAAAATGAATTTGAACAAATACAGAAACAAATTTGAAAAATTCTCATAATAATATTGGTTGTTATAATGCTGGTCATTGCCTACGGTTTCTGAACGCATTATAGAGCATTTATGATATATGTGTAGATAATAGTATTTTATGTGACTGCTATATAATGAGAGGCCTTAAAACACGAGTGTGGTTTTATGAAACGAGCGTCAGCGAGTTTCATAATAGGATCACACGAGTGTTTTAAGGCCTAATTATATACAGTTGCATACATTATTTTATCTACACACATATCATAACTGCAAAAAACCGTAACAGCAAAAAACCAACAAACGAGTGTCAAACAAGTATGGCGTCAATTCGATCTATCCGTCAAGACAAACGTTTTTTTAAATCATAGACAAAAGAATGAAGTCCCTATTGTCATGTCACTCGAGATCAAATGTCGTGCGTTTAAATTAAAAAATCATACTGAGTTGACGTTTCGTATCGATAACTGTTTTAAAAGCTATGGATACTAGAATAGGGACCAACTTGAATTTTGACAGCTGTTCCAAATTTAAACTCATAACGTCACGAGATATCGGTAATGTGATCACCAATAAACACAGACTACTAAGAGATACTACCCAATAAAGAACAGATTTACCTACTACCACAGACAAGACAATTCTAATAATAACATTGGTTGTAATAATGCTGGTCATTTTCTATGGTTTTTTAACGCGTTATTTAACAATTATGATATGTGTGTAGATAAAATTATTAAAACTATTTGCTACTAAACTATTAACATTCTACCGATTCATTCACTCTGTCAAATTGTAATGTAGTATTCAATAAAGCATATTGTATTGTTTTGTAACATTTGATGATTTATTTACAAATCAAGAGTTAGGTAAGATGTAACAAATAGTTCTGCAGTCGCTTTTTTGTGGAATAGGTAAACAAAACTTTGGTTACGTGTAACAAAACTGTTTTTTCAATGTAATCTACTATTGTTGTCAGGCGCTGATCGCTTGCGTGTTTGGTGGGGACACCTTGATGGAGCTGCGGCAGTCTCTACAGCTCGCCGACACCGACAGGCTGGGCGGTATGGCGCCGCACGTATCGCCTTTTGTCAGAGTGCGCGATATAGGCGGGTTGTTAACTGCGTTAGTAATGGTATCTATACATATAATAATGAAAAAATGACGCGGGTTTGCGGGTAGGACCTTGATGTGCGAGGTCCGTCCGGATCGCTACCACCATCTTGCTCGCTAATCCTGCCGCTAAGCAGCAGTGCTTGCACTGTTGTGTTCTGGCGTGGAGAGCAAGTCAGCCGGTGTAATTACTGGCACTAGAGGTATTCCCATCTTAGCCCTCTGGTTTGTAACGCATCTGCAATTTCCTTGGTTTTGCGGGTGTCTATAGGCGGTGGTGATCACTTACCATCTGGTAACCAACTTGCTTGTTTTCCTTGCTATTTTAATAAAAAAAGCACAATTATATGTATGAAAATGAAAATGAAAAATGGGCTCTTCTACATGTCTGAATACTAGAATCAAATGTTGCAGTCTTATTGCTACAAAACTAACTCCATTTTTATATAATAGTTGATAGAGTTATGCAATGATTTCGCAAAAAAATCACACTCTATCCAAGAAAGCAGCCCATTTTCAAACCATTTCTAGCCCACTAGTCAGTAATCCGCATCTTTCTCCTCTCGGTGAACAATGTACTATTAACGCAGGAGCGGTTTCACCCTCCAAACCGTCGATGTGGACACAATAACGGTGTGGTACCCGAGCGCGTGGCACGTCATGCACGACCTGCGTTCACTCGGCGAGGGAAACGCGGCGTTTAATCGCCCGCTGCGTTTGAACCGCGACGTGCAGTTCGCCGCTGCCGCCATTTATGACGAGATGTATGGAAAGGTTAGTAACACTCGATGCGAGTAAAGGCATAGTCAGGGGGGTTCCACTCCGCGCTGTAGGTACGCTCGGCCGCCTTACCTATGGTATAGGCAAATCGCAGTAGGTTGTCGGCTTGCCGCGCGCTCACTCGATCGCCCTCGCCGTGTCAGTGTAATTGAAAACGAATGCAGCGCAACCCTAACGTGTCGCTGGGAGTTGCGGGGGGAAGGCGGGCGCGGGCAGCGCGTTCCTTTTGACGCGAGCCGCCTGGCGAATGTGTATGAAGTAATACTTAAGAACTTTTTGTGCGTGTTAATAAAGTTGGAATTCGTTTAATAGCGATCGTAAAAGATAGAGTGATACATTTCCAGCCTGGTTTTTACCTGGAGTGCGATTTTTGAATCTCACCGGGTGAAAGCTCGCCAAAATGGCCGTCTTTCTTAGAAATACGGCCATTTTAGTGAGCTTTAGTCACTTGGTGAGATTCAAAAATTGCATTTGAATCTCACCGGGTAACTAAAGCTCACCAAAATAGCCGTTTTTCACAGAGATTCGGCCATTTTGGTGAGCTCTAGTCACCTGGTGAGATTCAAAAATTGTACCCGTGAACTTTTGTAAAGTTATTTATTTAAATAAAACATTAAAAAAAAACAACAAACACAAAATGCACTTCCCCCAAACTATGGCAGTTTGTTGGCAGAATAATAGAGGACTTAAAAAAACATTTGACATAAATATGTAAATTTTTGATTTAGGGTTTTTTCTAGGAACTTCCTGAACACAACTCTCGAGGTGTTCCATTGACCTTCGAAATCATCAACTTCCTTGGTTGGAAGCCTTCGCCGAACCAACCCAAACCACTGGCGAGAGGTACTGGAGAAATATCTCTCAAGGATTTACATCGCATCGATGAGATAATCCAAGACGTGAAAACTGTAAACCTCACCGACGAGGACAAAAAATAAACGAAATTTTGAGTTTCCAAGTATTTTTGTTTAATCGCCTTGTAAGCTGGATCACTAGTTCCAATAGTCTGAGATGCCACCGCAAAATTCTGCACCTATCTGTCAGAGGCGTATTTAAAGACTTGGCGTCCCGGGCCATTAAGCTTTGGCGCCCCATTAAATGACGATAAAGTATTTCATTTTAGGGGCGGCTGCCGCCCCTCGCAGCCTGGCGTCCCGGGCCATGGCCTGGATGGCCCTAGGGTAATTACGCCCCTGCTATCTGTTATTCAATCGAAATGTGAGTTCATTCATTTATCACATCGCTCGTTTAGAATTAAAGCGACCCATTTCTGAATTATACACGTCCCAAAATATCACCTTAACTAAAAGACATAGAGTTTAATTTTGGGAAATGTCATATTCAGAATTGAGTCTCTTTAATTCTAAGCGTGCGACATGTGCTTTTAATAAAATATTTTGACTTTGACTTTAGTTAAAACAAGGTTACACATAGGGTCATACAACGAGGGGTTGCCTAGCAGAAACTTGCCGCAAGTACCATAATAATTTTTTATTTAAATGCTGGCAACCACCATTTGCGGCAGCTTTTACGCAGGCAACCTTATTTCACAGAGTGGGAGAAGGCTATAGCCTGAATTTTATGTAAAATTGAAGTCGATACGATATTTACATATTATCCCCTGGCAACCCAATTGTTGCCTAAGAGGTCTTAGAACTGCAGTGGCCCTAACATGACTGGCCAAGGTTAGTTTATCTCTGTCTGCGTCCCTTTCTTATGACACTAGTTAGACAGAGACACAGGGAGGGGTTAAACTAAACCTGGGCTGTCATGTTACGGCCGCTGTTAAAAAAAAGGTGCCAAAAATAATTATGCCTAAGGTATTAGTAGCAAAGGGTTTGAAAAGGACTGGGCTGACATTGCGTCAAATCGGGAGTTGTGGAAGCCTTGTGGAGAGGCCTTTGCCCAGCAGTGGGACACAAAGATAGGTTATAAAAAAAAATAGCAGCAAGAATTTGCTAGGTAACAGCGGCGTTGTATGATCCCACGTGTATTTTATTTAAATCAAATTTCGACCAAATAACAGATATACGACAACAAATGTCGATTTTTAGCATTTTCAAAGAGACCGATACATTATAAACCTTTTTTCTTTCTATCATCTAATCTATATAGTAATCTAATTTATTTCATTTAATTGTTTTAAATTAAGTTTATTAATTAATTTAGTTTAATGGATATCAATATAGTGGTAATCTAGTCTAGATAATAAAAACATACCTAATCAGATAGGCATGGATTAACAGACATATAAACCGATACACTCACATTGCCTATGAATATGTCAATTTAAACTAACCGCGATCGTATCTACATATTTAAATTAGTATTATTTCAATATCTACAAAATCCTTCAAGTCTCCACGACGCTCGAGTAAATCTTCATAAAGCATCGTGAACTCCCCTACTGGGTGCAGAATTTTACGCTGGGATCTTACACTAAGAATTATTGCCTATAGTGTTTTTCAAAAGGTATAGGTTAAATTAAATGTTATAAATATTGTATTGTTCAAGCTGTTCGTAGTTCCAATCCTCATCATCTGAGTACCGGTTTAAGTCTGAAAAAAAGGAAAAATTCGTAATTAAAAAAAACCGTTTTTAACAAACTTGCTCGTAACGGGATCTTATTACCTCGCTTTTAGACTCATAATCCAAGTTATTAAACACGCGTGATTTTAACTTAACATTACCGCACTAGTAATTTATGATGTCCCCCCCGATTAAGTTAAAGGGCTTATTACACTACGCGGTATTCAGACAGTCTTAGCAAGCAAATAAGCACGGCCGAACACATTCGGTCGGTCCAATTAGACAGGCTAACTCTTATTACACTATGCTAAATCTTAGTAAGACTGCCTGAATACCGCGTAGTGTACAGTATTACCAAAAATATATTGTGCCACGATGTACCTGCACAGTAGACCAATTTTAGTAGCGCCAGAAATTTCGATCTACCAATGATAAAGTAGAGTTTTACGCGTGCTAAACTCTTGCGCTTTTATTGGTCTATCGATTTCGCAGCAACATGGCGGCAGCCTGGGCGCCACAGTGTACGTGTTGTGTAAGCGGGACAAAGCTAAGAATGCATAGCAAGCAATACTCTGCCAGTTGCGCTTGCAAATAAAGTACAATATGGATTATTCACACGATCGGCTACTGTCGGAAACCGGTCTGCGCTTCTCTGCGCAAACGAATACTGCTGATGCACAATATATTTTTGGTAAAACTGTAATAAGCCCTTAAATTTGTACCTAACTGCAAGTTATATGTATATCGACGAAGCATTCTTAATTTTACCGGGTAGTACAGTTTTTTTTTGCATGGACTTTATTCTTCTCAATTTATTATTATTTATTTTTCGAATTTTTCCTTTTGAGGTAAAGAACTCTGAAAAATATAGTCATATTCGAAGTCCGGCACTATAAAGTATAATTCCTGGACACGGGACTAGACGCGTAATTCCAGGATAATCCCGACTTTCCTGGCCATCTGGCAGCACTAGACCTGTCTCTCCCTGCTAAAATTGGCAGAAAAAATTGTTAGGTGATAATACGGCTTGCTATCTCCTTTGGTTAAATACTCAAAGCTTCCTGAAAGCAGGAAAGAGAGGCATCGGACGATGATAGAGTATAGATCTAAGATTTAGAGTGTCCGCAGATAGAGCAGAAAAACTATTAATCGCGTAACCAAAAGCATTTATGACGGTACCTTCTTCAGACTGTATCGGAGGTAATGGTCGAGGAATATCCTGAACCTGAGCTGGCAGCGGTCTGCTGGTCTCAATAGCTGGTGCTTCAACAGGCTTCTCAGGTGACATGGTAGAAGGAACCTCAGGTTCTGGTGGCCTTCCAAGTTTCAAAGCCGGTGGCGCTGTAAACGGCTTGGTGGGAGGTGACTTTAAACATTCTTCGATCTTTGGTAGAATTAGCTTCAAGTTCGGTGGTGGCAGTTGGTTGGTGTCAACTGGTGGTTTAGGTTTTGGTAGTGTCGCCGGTTGGGGTTTCGCTGGTGTTTTTGGTGGTGGTTTCCTTTCGATTGTTGACGGTGGTGTTGATTTGGGGGACGCTGGAGAGAAAGATATCAAAATTGTTACACAAAGAGTTACCTCTTAGTAAAAAAATTAGATAGCGGATTTAAAATAGCTTGTGCAAAAGAAATATAAAAGACTATTGGACGTGCGCGACTTCGTTCGCGTGGAATTAATAGCCTATGTCGGTCAGGGATAGTATAGCTTAATATCTGCGTAAAATAATTTTTGATATCGGTTCTGTAGTTCTAAAGATTACCCCCTACATACAAACAAACAAAGTTTACCTCTTCATTATATTAGTGTAGATGTAGAAGTATGGCAGGACCGGGGCAAATGGCGTTCTGTTGTCTCTGCCTACCTCAAAGGGAAACAGGCGTGAGCTTATAATAATAATGTAGATTAGTGTAGACTAGTGTAGAAGAACTAAGAAAAGGAAACTATTTCAAAGAGTAACTAATGGTTTATGATGAATTCGCTTTCTAGTTAAAATAGTTAGTTCGCATTCACAGCCCGCAATGCACATTAAGTATTAGTTATGCAGCTTTGATCTGTGCAGCAGCGACGCGGCAGCCGTCGTCCGACACAATAATCAAAGCTCACGCAAGCGCATCTATCTATTTATTTATTTATTTTATAACCACAAAATAGGCTTAAAGTACAAGGCACCAAGGCACCTACATTGTAGAGATGGTGCGTATTTACGTTACCAGGTTTTGATACCTGGTATTTCCTTGCAAGTATACCAACCAGGTACCGACCCGATATACTTGCAAGACTTGAAAGTATTTTTCCATTAAAGTATACTGTCCCTTCAAAGTAAGTACTACTTAAAGTAGTACAAAATTATATCTTATATTCATACTCATAAGGTTCAGATTGTGCTTATACGTGAAATAAAATACTTTTAAAGTATTTTACGTCTTGATTGGAATATGTATTTTGAATCTTATCTGTATAATGACAAGGTTTAAACTTGCAAGGAAGCAAGTATTCGACTTGTTGCGTTGGACAGAAAATACTTTGAAAGTATTTTGATACCTGGTTTCTGCACCTGGTATGAGAAGGTGGACGTACTTTTAAGCCCTGGTACGCGATTTAGCAAGTATAACCCATCCCTACTACATTGTTAAAACACATAGCTACAGGAAATATACAGTTAGAACAACATATAACAAAAGAAACTTAAAAACACAATGACAAACATAAATTAAAATTTAACAGACACAGAATACAAACACTGACGGACCTTATATTACGGGAGGTCACGACAAATTTGGCAACGATCACCAATATGGCTGATCGGAAGCTCACAAGATAAAGGGCAACTCCGTGATGCCAAATATGTCAGTCTGCCTGCGCTAAGTGGTTGCGTTATCGAAATATGGCGTCTGCAAAACCAGTTATTGTTCCCAAAAAAAAACGATAAGTAAAATGGCTGAATAAAGTACAGAAAGGAAGTACCGGTTGCACTCATGTGAATTCTGCTAAAACTGAACAAATATTTGGTCGCGTTTCGAAGTTCAGCTCGTTTAAAGACCCTTGATCGTTGCCAAAAAAAAACGATAACGGAAATGGCTGAATATGACGTGGTATAAAGTATCAGTATGTACGAGCTTAATGCACCAAAACTGAAAAAATCTTTGGTCGCGTTTCGTAGTTATGAAGCGGTCTAGGTTACAATATCTCATACATTGTTGGAGTATTTTTTCAAAAGCATTGGATAAATCAAGTTCAAACATATTTTTGGGGAATAAGCACAGTGTCAAAAACATCCTCCTACACTTCTTTAGCAAACCTACCCTCCTCCGGTTAGGGGTAAGTAAGATCTGGTATCCAAATAGAAGACAAGTCCTTCCTCATCTACCGAAGCTTTTCCTTTTTGAAATGTCACCTCTAGTCTTGCTTTGATGTTCAGTGCCGTTCACAGAATTTTTAGACAGGGTAGACGTAAGTGACGGTTTAACTTGCGTTTGGTTTTCATTAATTTCAAATCAGGTGTACAAAAGCCATTTACTATCAAGCTAACTGTTCGGAAAATTTCGGTAATTGTTGACGCTCAAGCTGAGAAAGACACTGTTTACTCTGTGCTATTGCATGCGTTATTTATATCATTGTGTGCTACTTATCTATAGGAATGCACACTAATCTGTATCCGCATGGTTGCGCGGCACGCATGTATACATTTTACCGGAATAGTTTGTGTCTTTCCCGTTAAGCGCACAGTGGCGCTTTTGCAACGCGATGCGAAGTGGCGTCGTTGAGCGGCAGGTAAGATACCGATGATACGCCAACAAATGGAGCTTGTTTATACTTTTAGAAGTTTCTTTATTGATAACAGGAATATTAGACGTAAGGATCAAATAAAATCAGTTTATATTTAGCAGATTGTCAGGGTGTTTTTATGTCTATTATTGAATTTAAGCTGTAGTATGTATTTTTTTAATGTTTCGTCATACTCGTACATAGGCTATTATTATATCAGTCTGCCACTAAACACGAGATCTGAAAAGGGCTCAAAGCTTTGAGGATGAAACTAGTTGCAAATCCATCATCATCATCATAAATCAAAAGAAACGCAGCATTTGAAAAATAAACTCACTTTAGAACTATAAACGAAGCCTTTTTATAATTATTATCATCAAACCTCGATTTGACGGTAGCAATTATGTAATGATGTCGTTACGTTCATTAGAACGTAACTACAACTGTTAAGTTTAAGGGTTGTTTTTCGTTAAATGTCGATGTGGATGAAAAAGAAATGAATAGGATCCAGCCCCTCTAGCACACTAACGTTTATCGCTGACATAAAACATTCGTCCCTTTTGCACAAGGATACTGCTTAGAACGGGATAAATGCTTTATGTCATCGATAAAAGCTAGCGTGCTAGGCCCCCAGAAGCTGATAAGATTCAGCAGGTGAGAAAGAATTTGTCTTCCATTTGGATACCAGATCTTACTTACCCCTAACCGGAGGAGGGTAGGTTTGCTAAAGAAGTGTAGGAGGATGTTTTTGACACTGTGCTTATTCCCCAAAAATATGTTTGAACTTGATTTATCCAATTCTTTTGAAAAAATACTCCAACAATGTATGAGATATTGTAACCTAGACCGCTTTATAACTACGAAACGCGACCAAAGATTTTTTCAGTTTTGGTGCATTAAGCTCGTACATACTGATACTTTATACCACGTCATATTCAGCCATTTCCGTTATCGTTTTTTTTTGGCAACGATCAAGGGTCTTTAAACGAGCTGAACTTCGAAACGCGACCAAATATTTGTTCAGTTTTAGCAGAATTCACATGAGTGCAACCGGTACTTCCTTTCTGTACTTTATTCAGCCATTTTACTTATCGTTTTTTTTTGGGAACAATAACTGGTTTTGCAGGCGCCATATTTCGATAACGCAACCACTTAGCGCAGGCAGACCGACATATTTGGCATCACGGAGTTGCCCTTTATCTTGTGAGCTTCCGATCAGCCATATTGGTGATCGTTGCCAAATTTGTCGTGACCTCCTAGTCTATTAGTCCTAAATGAGTTCTATCCGTCTGCAAACACATTGGCATCCTGGGGTTCAATTTTTGAATCTCACCAGGTGACTAGAGCTCACCAAAATGGCAGATTCTCTACGAAAAACGGCTATTGTGGTGAGCTTTAGTTACCCGGTGAGATTCCAATGCAATTCATTGAAAAATTGCACTCGTGGACCTTAGATACCAGGGCCCTATTTCACATACGCGACAGGCGACAGGTGACAGGGGCAATTCAGTATACATTGCTTGTTCACTATAATGTTAAGTCTGTAAATAGGTAGCGTTACTGGTCGACACAGTAATGTACGGCGAATTGTCACTGTCACCTGACGCGTCTCGCGTGTCGCGTTTGTCGCGTTTATGAAATTGGACCCAGTACCCTTACCACGAGTACAGTGCACCTAGCCGTAACCGTACTCACTAGCGACAGCGTAAAACGATTCGTATGGGAAATTGCACAGCGCCTCTAGCGCTCACTTAGATAACTAAAAATCGCTAGTATGAGTCCAACGGTAAATTCATCATCATCATCATCATCTCAGCCACAAGAAGTCCACTGTTGGACATAGGCCTCCTCCATGGATTTCCAAAGTGGCCGGTTGGAAACAGAATGCAACCAGCGCCTTCCTGCCACCTGTACGAGGTCATCGGACCATCTTGTGGCTGGTCGTCCTACGCTGCGCTAAATTGGCGTCCTACGCTGCGCAACGGTAAATTACCTATCGAAATCTGAACGTCAGTGTCTAACGTTTTGTAGCTGTTGCCGTAGAATATAGGTACCATGAGTCACAAATTTGACACATGTCATCGAAAAATACCGTATCGACTATGGTTAACTCTTTCACTGACAAATGGGAGCGTATTTAACCGCTATCGACTGTAGTAACGTAATACGAATTTTCGATAGAAACTCATGGTAATGGTACTGATGGTTTAGCAACTCTATCGCCCTAGCTGTCGACGCGTTTATCGGGTCTGTCGGTATCTATACATTCTTTTTCGGTATACTGACCGTTTCCCATGTTCCTTTTCTTTAATGCGCTTTTCAGCTCCAACAGGGCTGGATCAGAAGCTGAAAAAATTAGAGTTTTTGTTTATCGCTCGATCTTCTAATAGTTCAAATTCAAATTCAAATTCAAAACCGTTTATTTGTTCAACATAGGTCTAGGTACAAAGGTACACAAGGTCTTAAAAATAAGAATGTTCCAATATGTTGCGCCGTAAGGCATACAAATTTGTGATGCAGTCCATGCAGTCAATGAAGTGCAGCAAGCATATGCATGCAGAATACAAACTAGGTGTAGTCGAGCAAAAATTCGTTGATCGTGTAATAGGCTTTCTTTACTAAATAATTTTCTAAGGATCTTTTAAATTTAGACATGTTTTCTATAGTCATAATTTCATTTGGCACTTTATTGTAAATCCTGTTATAAATCCAGTTATACTGGGTGTCCCGTAAGTAATACTACAAACTTAAGAGGAGTGTGAACCCAACGCTCTCCATACAAACAGCGATAACGTTTTCCACCCTCTAAATCTTAACCTACAGCCATCATTTTTTTATATGCCCTAGAAGTTTCAAAACTATTGACGCTTATGTGTTTTGTATGAAACTCCTAAAATATTGTCAAATCTATGAAGAATAATAAAAAAATCAATACGTACAAACCTAGTTTTAAGGGATAATGACAACATACAAAAAAAAAGTTGCCATAGGTTAAGGTTTAGAGGGTGGAAAACGTTATCGCCGTTTGTATGGGGAGTGCTTCTTCGGGCTGGGTTCACACTCCTCTTAAAGGAGAGGCAGGTGGGCCGGTGCCCTACTAAATAAAAAAAATGACCTTAGTAAGTCTCACCTTTTTAGAGAAATTTCGATTTTTCCAATTACATTATTCATTATATACTGAAAATTTGAAAAATAATATGAGAGCGTCCGCTAACTCAAGCAGGCTCGTACTGTTTGTTTGATAGGCGTGCACCCGCTCCGTACACCCGCGCCAGGGGGGTTCCACTCCGCACTGTAGGTACGCTCGACCGGCTTGCCTATGGCATAGGCAAATCGCAGTAGGTTGTCGGCTTGCCGCGCGCCTCGCCGTGTCAGTGTAATTGAAAACGATTGCCGCGCAACCCTAGCGTGTCGCCGGGAGTAGCGGGGCGAAGGCGGGTGCGGGCGGCGCGTTCGTTTTGACTCGCGCCGCCTGGCGCATGGTGTATGAAGTAATACGAACTTTTGAGCGTGTTAATAAAGTTGGAATTCGTTTAATTGCGGTCGTAAAAGAGAAAAGTTTTCGTAGGTTTCGTACTATTTTTTATTCTGTGCCCGCGCGCCGTAGCGTACGCTTCTAGGCTTGTTCACGAAAAGAGTTAAGAAAAGAGAGGATGTAGACTGTTAACATCTTACATGGCATCTTTGGCATGGAGCTCGCGGTTTTGGACAATGCCAACGGTTTGGGCGGGCGTCGCAAAGAGCCAGGCAGGTTCTCCTCGACTTGCTTGGGCGGGCGGCATGGCGCTGCAAAAATAACCAATAAGGTGGAAATGAAAATTGGGTAATATTTTTTTCTATTACAAATCTTGTTCGCTAATCCAGCCGCTAAGCAACAGTGCTTGCACTGTTGTATTCCGGCGTGGAGAGCAAGTCGCCGGTGCAATTAATGGCACAAGAGGTATTCCATTTTAACCCTCTGGGTTGGCAACGCATCTGCAATCTCTTTGGTGTTGCGGGTGTCTTTAGGCGGTGGTGATCACTGATATATAATTTGCTCTATGGTTGACGTTGTCATAATGAATTGCTTTGAATATGTTAATATTAGTTTATTTCAATCACTTCTCATCAGGTGACCCACTTGCTTGTTTGCCTTCCTATTTCATAAAAAAATGTGGATGCGCAAACATACCCCCTCCATTTGATTTATGCTCAAGATGTTTGCCTGCAACTATATATATGTACAGTATGGGAAATATATTCACGTACCACCTTAGAACCCTATCGCAATGACGCGACGCGTTAAACGCCAGGCTATGTCATACAAATGTCATGCGTATGTCTCTTCGACTAGGTTCTACGGTGGTACGTTGTAACACCCAAAAGTTCGGTGTCACTGTTTTTTTTGATATTTTCATGCAAGTGGAGAGTAAGGCCTCACCTGCTTGCTAGGTCCTTCCTTTAGGCCTCTGTCGGTGCCTCTTTTCATGCCTTTCACCACCAATAACCCATAAATTACAGCCAAACATTCCTGATCAACTTCCAACATTTCGGCGGTCTAATTTCTTTGTTGTTACTTACAGTCACTTAAACATTTCACTATAGGCTTCTTGCGCCCCGCCACTAAGTTATTTTAATCACACTTTAGGCTTCCTTTAACAGTATTAAACCAGTATTTACTTTCCATTTGGTAATCTAAATTTTAACAATATTGATTCGATATCGATCGAGCTGTCAAGTACGAAACGTCACTCTTGACGTTTGTCAGGAGCGTAGTGCTGCGGCTACCTTGTTCCGCGCGGTAAAGTCTCGATGCCGGTTCTCTGTTTGTGGATCTATTTAATTGTTTCTGGATCTTTGGTCAGTGTTTGTCACGTTATTTCAGCATAGGTAATGATTGTCTCATATTGGAGAAGACGGACTTGATAGATGGTTTCTTGACATTGTGACGTGTGAAGGGTGCTTATGTCCGGTGACGCGGACGCATAGAGGGACATCCCTAGGGCGTCTCTAAAGGAAAAGAACTAATGGCTACTCGGTCGTGGAAACAGTGACTGGCTAAATAAGATTTCGTGTTCGAAATCGTGATTGGGGTTTGGGTCGAGTCAAATATACAGATAATTAACATGTTAAAGTGTTTATTTTGATTCCTGCGCTGGAGTTCACTGTAAGTATTGCTACCAAAATGTCGTACTGAGGACCCGCCGACTCGGCTAGGCCGGCTCCCGTGTAAAGAGAATTTGCATTTGTTTCAGATCATGATAGCTTCTCTGCTTTAATATAACTCTGCGGTCCCCGAGTCTAAAGGCCATACCATGCAAATCCCCGTTCACGAGGTAAATTCTGATGGTTAAAATGGACACGTCGTCAGTATGACGCAACCATTTTGTTCCTTCATGGAAGTAAAATTGGTTTTGTTTCAGATGTTAGTAGCTGTCTAAGCTCGACCATAACTCTGCGGACCCCGAGTATAAAGGCCAAACTACAAATTAACGTTGCCTGGATGTTGGTGGCTGTCTAAGCTTAACCATAACTCTGCGGACCCCGAGTATAAAGGCCAAACTACAAATTAACGTTGCCTGGATGTTGGTGGCTGTCTAAGCTTAACCATAACTCTGCGGACCCCGAGTATAAAGGCCAAATATATGTAGACTTACTGCCCGTAAAGGTGAATATCGTGGATAATGTTCACGTTGTCAAGCGGTGGGTAATCTTTAATTTTCTTTTGCTGAAGTGTTTCGTTGATCATTTCAGGGCCGCTAGGCTACCCCGTAAGCTTTGGGCTACCCCAAGAGCTCCCGGTTACTCCGAGAAGTGTGGGATTGCTACCGTACTGCATTCTACATGGCGCCAAGGCGCTCCCTCGCTTGAAGTCGCTCGGCGAGATCCTGTTGCAATTGCGACGCAGCTCCCCAAAGGAGGTGGTCTCCGGAGGTGGTGCGCACACCTCTTGCGAGGTTCCAGGGATTCTGCGTCGATGGATGTCGCGTGATGTTGTCCTTTTCATTAACTGTTTTCCGTATTTCTAAATAGGGTAACTGCCACCTATACTTACCATCCTTAGACCGGGTAGGTAACAAGCGCCTCTTTGGTTTACCCAACGCTGAACTTGTATGTAACAGCGTCTCTTTTGGTTTACCGACAGGTAACCTCATGGGTAACCGCCCCTCTGATATTTATTGAAAGGTACCCTAGTGGGTACTTTGTAATAAATTTTGTTTAATGACTGTACTAAGGGAGGGACGCCTCCAGTAGTTGATAATCTTATTTAATTTAGATAAAATTTACTGTGTACTATAGTAAGGTGGGTTTCAATTTCCTTGACTGTACCTTTGCTGGTTGCCATTGGTAGAGGTGGCAGTTCTTTCTTCTTGGGCCCCCCTGCCACCAGCTGGGAGCTCGAGCTGATGCTGTCCAGACTAAGGGTTGAGGAGAGGAGCTTTGACTTCGGAGGGCCTGAGGGTAAGAGGTGAAGAGGGCTGAAGTTTTGCTTTTTTAAATAATGTAAAATGAATTAATTAACGAAACATTTGGCTGTCGTCGACTAAAAGTGAAAACCTAGACCCGCTGCAGCTTCGCACCGGTACAATACCATGTTTACTGGTTGTAGGACCTTGTGCAAGGTCCGTCCGGATCGCTACCACCATCTTGCCCGCTAACCCTGTCGCTAAGCAGCAGTGCTTGCACTGTTGTGTTCCAGCGTGGAGAGCAAGACAGCCGGTGCATTTACTGGCACAAGAGGTATTCCATCTTAGCCCTCTGGGTCGGCAACGCATCGGTAATCCCTTTGGTGTTGCGGGTGTCTATGGGTGGTGGTGATCACTTACCATCAGATGACCTACTTGCTCATTTTTATTCCTATGTTGTATAAAAAAAAGTAAACTAAGCTACCGCATTTTCAGAGTGACCGGTCTATCACGAACTTCTCGTCACGTTAACTCGCTACGTAACTCAGCGTGTCTCTCTCCCACCGGGCTAGTTAGAGCGAAACGCACTGAGTTACGTAGCGGTTAATGCGGATCGAGGAGGCTCGAGCTAGTTGCATGGTACCAGGGGGGGTTCCACTCCGCACTGTTGGTGCGCTCGCCGCATTACCTATGGCATAGGTTAATCGCAGTAGGTTGCCGGCTTGCCGCGCTCGCGCCCCCTCACTCTGTGTCGCGCGTTGTGATAGTATTACAGTAAGCAGCCCAACCCTAGCGGTTCGCCAGGGCATTGCGGGTGGAAGGCGGGCGTGGGCGGCGCCTTCCTTTTGACGCATGCCGCCTGGCGAATGTTTATGAAGTAATACGAACTTTTTGTGCCTGATCATAAAGTTGGATTGCGTTTAATGGTGGTCGAAAAAGAGAAATTTCTGTACGTTAGTACTATTATTTATTCTGTGATAGTACTTACGTGGAAGTGTATCTAACGAAACCGGAGGTGGTACAGGGGTTTCTGAAACAAACAAATAAGTAGAAAAGACCAACCAAGTTCGAGTTAGACTCGCATATGAAGGGTTCCGTGAGAAAACGTCGAAAAAAAGACAAGTTTGTTATACGGGTTTTGCAGGTGGCAGGTTCTAGTCGTTCTAGTGCAAGGTCTGTCCAGCGGGGCAATTATCGCGTCAGTAGAGATGAAGTCACACTTGAGATAAGTCGAAAAGAGCTGACAGATCCCTTCAAAATCTGTCATTTTCTGACACATCTCGACTGTGAGATAAATCTCGATGAACGCCAGAATCGGGAGCCAGATCGTTACCACCATCTTGCTCGCTAAAGCTGCCGCTAAGCAGCAGTGCTTGCACTGTTGTGTTCCGGCTTGAAGAGCAAGACAGCCGGTGCAATTACTGGCACAAGAGGTATTCCATCTCAGCCTTTTGGGTCGGCAACGCTGTGACTTTTGTGTTGCGGATGTCTATTGCCAGTGGTGATTGCTTACCATCAGGTGACCCGCTTGCTCGTTTATCTTCCGATTTTATACAAAAAGTATTATATTTAGTTCTACACTCAAATTATTCCCCTGGAAAGCTCCTTTCACTTACCCCCAGGAAGCGGTAGTGGGGGTCGGTTTTTGACATCCAACTCGATTGATTCTGTAAGAAACAAAAGTGAAATAACTTTTTACGCGACTACGCGATGCAAAGAAGGGTAATGTGTTTATCTGCCTGTATGTATGTATGTTTGTTCTTTTGTGGCGCTCTAGAGACCAAACGCGTGGGCCGATTTTGATAATTCTTACGTCAATCGATTTGTTTTGATCTTATAATCACTAAAGACATGATAGTGATCAAAATTCAATATGGCGACAACCAGACGCCATATTGTGAAAAAGAAAAAAATAACGCGTCGCGCAGGTACACGGAGCGGGTGCACTCCTATCGAACCAAAAGTATGAGCCCGCCCCCGCGCGAGTTAGCGGACACTCTCATACTATTTTTTTATAGGCGTGCACCCGCTCCGTGCGCCCGCTCGATAGCAGAGGCCCTCGCTAATGCACTCGCCGAACTTGTTTCAAACTACTTCAGCCAAAATGTCGTCTTCACATGAGTCTGTCCGCCGACTACAGTGGCAGCATTAGGCGGCTGCAGCTGCCGCTCGCTAAATGCGGCCGACTGCCGCGCTCTTTGCACTGCTTACACCGCATGTTGCATGCGGCGAACGACTTAATGTAATTGTCGTTTATGGTAAAACAGTTTTTTGTTAGGAAATTAATTTTGATTGTGGTGGTGATTGTTTGGTTTTGTACATCGATATAAGAAGACAATAGATCTGCTTACTTGTTCAGATTGTTACAAGCCTAGCGTCACCACTTTGCGACGGGGTGAAGCAGGTGAAGAGGGGCTTTCAATATTTAGCCATTGGTTCAACTTTGAATCTTATCGTAAGTGAATAAAGTGCTTCTAAGTTTTCTAACTAGCAGCGGCACAGGCGTCGGATAGCAGAACTAAAAATATGACGCCAATGTAAAACGTACAAAACGCAGAGCAGTTTACTTGACAATTGGCACAGACAGTTTTATTCAGGCTATCCGACATAGTCTTCCAAATAGACTATGGTCGGCTACTCTGCCACTGCGTTGTACACAGTTCTATAGTTTTCTCATTTCGATGGTTTTGTAGGTTTTGTACCTTTGTATAAAGCGTTGACTCCGACCATCTCATAGATGTGGCTGTCAGTGTCGGCCGCTGTCCTGTTAGTTTTGGTGTTGCGACGGCTCGGTGGCGCGCTGTATCTGGCTACAAAAACAAATTAATTAGGGCCTCCGCTAAGTCGCGCGGGCGCACGCCTATAGAAAAATAGTATGAGAGCGTCCGCTAACTCACGCGGGTGCGGGCTCATAATATTTGTTCGATAGGCCTGCACCCGCGCCGTGCACCCGCGCCGTACACCCGCGCCGTACACCCGTGCCGTGCACCCGCGCCTAGCACCCGCTCTGCGCACCCGTTCCGTGCACCCGCTCCGTGCACCCGCGCCGTGCACCCGCTCTGTGCACCCACTCCGTGCACCCGCTCCGTGCACCCGCGCGACGTTGCACAAGCATAAGTTGGTGTCGTGTGGATTGCTGTTGTGTTAGACTATGGTGTACCCAGCGCTGTCCATACAAACAAACAGCAAAAACGTTAACCACCCTCTAAACTTTAACCTCCAGTATTCACATAGTTTACGATAATTACTCAGTAAAGTGTTGTTATCCCTTAGTGTTAAAAATAGCCAGGTAGTTTTTAAGAATTTTTGTCGTTTCATTTTATTTCTACTTGTTTTTTTGTAATAATTGACTAGGTTAAGTTTTTATAAGATTTATTTGATTTAATGTTCTAAATAATTGTATATTTAATTGGTTGAATTTGTAAATAAAAGAGATGCAACTTCCCAAATATTCCTGTCCCGCTCACTCCGCCACGCACCAGCGTACTAGAGCATTCCCCGACCCTTCCTGCCCTGTCGCGCAGCTATATAAGCGGCGCGGCCTCCCTGCTCACGCACTCTGCACCACACCGCCGCCGCGTGAGCAACTCCGCCTCTCCTCTCCTCTCCAAGCATCGTTAAGAAAATCAAAAAGTATTTTATTTAATCGCGCCACAACAAAATACAGTCCACGCCGTTTAATGGTCCATCGATGCCAGATCGCTGAAGCAGCTCAAGAAAAACAAGAAAGAAACACGTACGCGCGAGTTATAGCTCAGGCTAGATACTTGTTTGAAGAGGAGCGGCGAGAGTTATAGATTGGTTAGCTTACCATCTATCAACTCTGAAGCAAGCTTACGCGGCCACCTAACGGTGCCAACGGCCATATAGCGTACCCGAAAGCTAGTTGGACACGGGCGAGTCCACGTGCCTTTGTAAAGGCGCTCTAAGCCTGACCGACGTCGGTAAGGGACCACAAGTCGAAGAACCACTAGTTGGTAACGCACGACGGGCACGGTCGTTCCTACCGTGTCCTGAGCGGCCCTAGGCTGTGGTCCCCTCTGCCGGGCGGTTTCCCACCTACCCATCCCTTCATTCCTATTCCTGGGTGGCATCACCGCGTTAGGAGTCTGCCCAGGCTGTTAGAGTTAGGACGTAACCGATAGGGAGTGAAGTGTTAATTATAAGTAGCGTAGGGACCCTCGTGCGCAATGGACGGCAAGGACAGCCGTATGTTACGGTCAGCGAAGAAACCCGTTTCCGCCGATACACCCACGACGGGACAGACGACATCGGCGGAAACCACAACGTGGAGTAGAGGCACCGGCATAGAAGAGGTGGACGGTGTCGATGGCGCGCAACCAGGGGCAGAGGCACCCGCTGATTTACCGTTAGAACGAATTGTTAGTGCACCGGGCACAGTAGTAAACATGCCTACGAGGCAGGATAGTCAGGTCGAGTTATTGAGGGCAGAATTAGAATCACAAGACGCCGATTTGGCCAGGGCTCAGGCGGCATCCGCTGCTGCTAGAAGTCGACTGGAGATCGCCCTGTTGGAGCGGGCGACCTCCAACGACGCGGTGCCGCCGTTGCAGGAGTCCAGGCTGAGAGGATGGATATCGGAACAACAGATTCATAATAATAATAGGCCGGCTATCGCAGATAGGCTACAAGTACCCGCGTCTAACGAACGGGCCGAACCGCGCGTCGCCCCCGCGAGCGCGACCGCAAACACGAGCGACATGGCGTTATTGGCGAACGCAATCGTGCAAGCGGTTAGTTCAAGTAAAAATCAGGCGGTACCAAAGTTTATCCACGAACTCCCATATTTTGACGGGACAATATCTGAGTGGATGGCTTTCAAATCTGTATATGACGATACAGAGAAAATGTTTACAGAAGTTCAAAACGTTGCACGATTGCGAAAGGCGGTGCGCGGCGCGGCTCGCGAGTCTGTTAGGGCGTTGTTATATACCGTCACCGACCCGTACGAGATAATTGATTCTCTAGAACGAAGGTACGGGCGGCCGGAAATGTTGATACTAACAGAACTCGAGAACGTTAAGCGTATGCCTCGCCTAGCGGAAGACGGTCGAAATATTGCATCATTCGCGAGCAAAGTTGCAAACACGGTAGCAGCGATCAAAACGCTAAAGCAGCCGCAGTACTTATACTCGCCCGAATTAGTAACTCGGGTCATAGATAAATTGAATCTCATACTAAAGTATAAATGGTTCGAATTCAAGTCGGCTCACTCGGGAGCGCCCGAGTTAATTTTGTTATCGCGTTTTTTAAATAACATAGCAGATCAATGCGGAGCTATGTTCACGCACGAAACAATGCGAGACGAACGCCGCGCTAAGAACAACCGGGTAAATGCAGTAACACGCGAAAGGAGCCACGCTCCCCGCGCCCGCACGTATAGCGATAGCTCGAGTTATACGGAATCGGATAGCGAAAATGACTCGCGCGCGCGAGCCGTGGTAGCCTCGTTGAAAAAAGTACACATCGACAAAAAACCTGCAAAAAAAGCACAAAATAAACCCGCGCCAACCCCGTATAAATCGACAACGTTAGACGTAAAAAGTTGTAAGTGCGTAGTCTGCAGCGGTAATCACGCAACGGCAGAATGCGCAGATTTTACGAAACTAAACGTTGCCGATAGGTGGGCGGCCGCGAAGCAGTATAAATTGTGCTTTAGGTGTTTGGGCGATAACCATAGGCGGCCGTATAAATGTAATTACAAGCCCTGTGGCATGAAGGGTTGTGAAGCGTCGCATCACAAACTTTTGCACGGGAACGACAGAGTAGACAGCGGTAGCAAAACGCCCGAGCGTTCGGCGCCAACGCATGGCAAGGTTAGCTCTATAAATCACGTAAGTCAGTGCAATACCTATCTCAAGATAGTTCCGGTAGAAGTCCGTGGCCCACTGGGTACGGTCACGACCCACGCGTTGTTGGACGAAGGCTCAACAATGACTCTCGTAGAAAGGGGCGTGGCCGATGAAGTAATATCCAGGGGGCGGGGCGAGCCGCTATCCATTGAAGGAGTGGGGGGCAATATTGTCAACGACTTAGAATCATGTCGAATTACGTTGTCGATTCGCGGTTTATGTTGTCGTAATTACGAAACGATGGACGCACATACCATCGGGCAACTTAATCTCGCGCCGCAACAAGTAGACCGAGAGCTCGTCATGAACTGTAGTCACCTCGTCGATATCGAGGACGAGTTGGCATACGAACGCGCGAAACCTACCATTTTGATAGGGCAAGATAACTGGCATTTAATCACGTCGCGACAGTTAAAAGTAGGCCGTAAAGACGAACTGGTAGCAAGTTTGACCACACTCGGTTGGGTACTACACGGGAAAGACGCGTTATCACGAAAAACCGTAGCAATCGTAAATCACGTCAGGCCGTCCGAGCGCGAGGACCCGGCTCTAGCGTTAATACGGGAGCATTTTAGCATCGAATCCTTAGGTATCGAGCCCCGTAGACCAAAAGCAGACCCGGATCAACGCGCGCTGCAGTTGTTAGACGCGACGTGTAAAAAGATAGGTAATTGCGATAGGTACGAAGCGGGCTTACTATGGCGTACGGACGACGAAGTGATGCCGAAAAACAAGGGGCAAGCACTTCATCGCCTATACAATTTAGAGGCAAAATTAGACAGAGATGCGGGTATGAAGGCAGAGTATACCAAGCAAATCGAGAACCTCATCGAAAACGGTTACGCCGAAAAAATTGACGCCACGCCCACTTCGCCGAGAAGTTGGTATTTACCTCACTTTTCGGTAGTGCATCCTCAGAAAGGCAAGATCCGAGTAGTATTCGATGCGGCCGCTAAATCGGGAGGTAAATGCCTAAACGACGCGTTATTAGCGGGTCCGGACCTATTGCAATCGCTATTCGGCGTACTAGTCAGGTTTCGCGAAGGCAGGATAGCGGTCGTAGCCGACATCAAAGAGATGTTTTTGCAGATTAAAATCATTGAGCAGGACCGTGACAGTTTGCGATTTTTATGGCGGGGCGAAAATCGTGAAAATGTACCGCAAGAGTATAGGATGACGTCACTCATATTCGGAGCGGCATCATCGCCTTGCGTTGCCATACACGTTAAAAATAAAAACGCAGAATGTCACGGCGAGCAGTATCCGTTGGTCGCGCGGGCTACAGTGCGTAATTTTTATATGGATGACTACCTAGGTGCATTCGACGACGAAAAATTGGCCAAACAAGTAGTAGAGGACATGCACAAAGTGCATTTAAGTGCGTCATTCCAATTACGCGGATGGGCATCGAACGTACCTAGCGTCATAAGCAGCGTCGCGGACACGCGTAGTACCGAGTCGACTACGCTAGGCAAAAACGAAACGGAACGCACACTAGGTCTCATGTGGAACCACAAACGCGACACGCTCGGCTTTAACGTCAACCTTCGAAACACGCCGTCGGAAGTCGTACGCGGCGACGTGCCACCTACCAAGCGACAAGTAACGAGTGCGGTCATGTCGTTATTCGACCCGCTGGGCATCGTTTCGCCCATAACTGTGGTAGGCAGAGCTCTGATACAAGAGTTGTGGCGTAGTGGTATCGGATGGGATGACACCGTGTCACCAGAGCATAACGAGGCTTGGTGTTCGTTTACGAGCAATTTGCAATGTCTTAGAGACCTTGAAGTTGAAAGGTACGTTCCCGCCGCAACCTCCAACGAGGGGGTGCTGCACACATTCGTAGACGCGAGCGAAAAAATTTACGCGGCCGCGGTTTATTTTGTCAGTACCGACGCGACTAACAATAAATCTGCGCGACTAATAGCGGGTAAAGCCAGAGTGGCCCCGCTAAAACCGATATCCATCCCCAGACTCGAACTGCAAGCGGCAGTGCTAGGAAGCAGGCTAGCACGCTCGGTCGAACGCGAGTCCGACTATAAAGTTTTAAAAAGTCATTTTTGGTCAGACTCAAAAACAGTATTAGCATGGATAAAGTCGGACCCGCGCTCGTACAAGTCGTTTGTGGCTCACAGATTAGCTGAGATAGAAAGTTTAACCGCGCCTGTAGACTGGAGGTGGGTACCCTCTGCGGAAAATGTCGCGGATGACGCGACAAAGGGTATTCCCGCCAATTTTGACGCCAGTCACAGGTGGTTTAGCGGGCCCGAATTTATTAAGGGCGACCCCGAGACTTGGCCCAAGGAGCGGCAGGTCTCGGCGCCGCCACCCCCTTCAGGGGAAGAAAGAGTGATTAAGCAAGTTCTCGTTGTCAGTAGGTACGAACAGTATTTACCTGTAGTAGAGCGCTTCTCGCAGTATGCTAGGTTGTTGCGCGCTACGGCCACCGTCCTTCTCGCCGCTGAGGTATTCAAAGCCAAACTACTCAAAAAGAAAACAGATATAGAGCTAAGAATTGACCAAGTCAAGCTCGCCGAGCTATTGCTCATACGACGAAGTCAACATATGTCTTTTCAAGAAGAAATGAAGAGAATAGAGGCTGGGCGGCCCATACAGAAAAGTTCGACGATAAACAAGCTCGCCGTTGAAATGAAGAACGGCATTTTGTATCTCGACAGCCGTATAAAAGAAGACAGAAAGCAACGATTGCCAATCCTGCATGCAAAAGAAGCTTTTACGCGGTTATTGGTACAGCACACACACGCTACCCTTAACCACGGCAATCACTACACGGTGATGAACGAATTACAACAAAGATTTCACATCGTAGGATTGCGCGGCGCTCTACGATATATATGCAATAGATGTCAGTGGTGTCGGACCTACAAAGGGACACCGCACAAAAATCCCGTAGGCGACTTACCCATCGAAAGATTAACCGATAATCAACCGCCTTTCACAGCTGCGGCGGTAGATTATTTCGGACCGATGTACGTGACCATTGGACGACGACGCGAAAAACGGTGGGGCGCACTCTACACGTGCCTCACCACTCGCGCGGTCCACGTGGAGTTGGCCCCCTCACTCTCGGCCTCCTCCATGATACTCACTCTAAGACGCATGATGGCACGTCGCGGCACTCCTACGGTATTATACAGCGACAACGGAACTAACCTGGTTGGCGCTGAGCGCGAAATCACTGACGCAATTGAAGCCGGCAACGCCCAGATGCACGCGTTCGCTTCCAGTAAAACCATTACATGGAAAAAGATACCCCCCGGGGCCCCCAGCATGGGGGGGGCCTGGGAGAGATTAGTGCGCTCCGTAAAAAACGCACTGAAGGTGACACTAAAGGAAAAAAATCCAGCAGAGGAAGTTCTTCACACCTTGCTTCTCGAAGCTGAACACCTAGTCAACTCGAGGCCATTGACCCCAGTGAACCCTAACCTCACTGAAGAGGCGTTGACCCCCAATCATTTTCTTATTGGGAGGTCGAATGGAATGGCACCGTTTGGGACATTCACAGACCAGAAAATGACTCCCAACTCGTGGAAGACGGCCCAAACCTTAGCCGACGCATTTTGGGCCAGGTGGGTGGTTGAGTACAAACCCACATTGAAAACGAGACAAAGACAACACTCCCAGCAAGAAAACATACAAATAGGCGATGTTGTTCTGATTATAGACCAAACTATGCCCAGAGGAACCTGGCCCCGGGGCATAGTGACCTCCGTTTATCCAGGCCCGGACGGCCGGATCAGAATAACAGAGGTCAGAACGACAAAGGGGCTAATGCGTCGCCCAGCCTCCCGCCTCATCATAATTACGGCCTAAATAATAAGTGCTTGCGCACGAGGGGGAGATTGTTAAAAATAGCCAGGTAGTTTTTAAGAATTTTTGTCGTTTCATTTTATTTCTACTTGTTTTTTTGTAATAATTGACTAGGTTAAGTTTTTATAAGATTTATTTGATTTAATGTTCTAAATAATTGTATATTTAATTGGTTGAATTTGTAAATAAAAGAGATGCAACTTCCCAAATATTCCTGTCCCGCTCACTCCGCCACGCACCAGCGTACTAGAGCATTCCCCGACCCTTCCTGCCCTGTCGCGCAGCTATATAAGCGGCGCGGCCTCCCTGCTCACGCACTCTGCACCACACCGCCGCCGCGTGAGCAACTCCGCCTCTCCTCTCCTCTCCAAGCATCGTTAAGAAAATCAAAAAGTATTTTATTTAATCGCGCCACAACAAAATACAGTCCACGCCGTTTACTTAGAATCTAGGTTTTTAGACCTTAGGTTTTTAACAAACCTTTTGTTGCCGCCTGGAGCGTAACTAGGGTGGGGCAGGCAAGGCATGTGCCCTGGGCGCCAAATAAGGGGGGGCGCAAAAAGCGAAATTAACTAACTACCTATTAAAAAAAATACAATCCAAATTCGTATATATGGCCAAATAAAAGTATTTTGAGGATCATTTAATCCTTATTATAGATACATTTATTCCAGACGGGGACATATTTGTGGTATTTTGTTTGTTTTACATACATCACATTACAAAATTAGTAAAAAAAAATGTGTAAGTATCTGTTTTTAAAATAATTTACAAAGGGAAAGGGGCGCAGTTTGGATGCGAGCCCTGGGCGTATAGTTGCAAAACTTCTGAAATATTCGGAATTATTCCGGAAAACTTCCGGGAATATTTCGATTACTCGGAAACTTTCCCAGTAATAAAACCGGTCACGTGCGAGTTGGACTCTTTTATTATATTTAACAGAAAACATTCCTTAATCATAACGGTGCATACATTTAGTCATTCTACTTCAGAACGAGTAATTAAAAAAAGTGACAGGAAATTCGATTCTAATGATGTCAACACTAGAAAGAGACAGAGGCGTTTAATTCGAGTCTTTCGCTTAGACCGTTTGTGCTGTTCACAGCGCGCAGTCCATCAGTTCATGGTTCGGCCATTTTGGAATTAAAGTGATATATTTTTATTTTAAAATGTCCGTATGAAATTATACATACATATAATATCCAATCAGGCTTATATTACGACTATTTACGACCGCTAGTCAAGTCTTTCGTCGGCGATGTGACTTTGGTTAAACAACCTCCCAGAGACTTTAAAATGCGTAACACCAGCATTTCATCTTTATTAATCATCATCAAATTAATCTATGATCACTGAAAACATAGATTTAAAAAAAGGATCAGGCTTTTTGTATTATTACAAAACATGGTTGTATGTGCCAAGATACCTTTGCCTTTCAACACTAAAAATGACAGCCCGAGGCCGAGCGGAATGAATACTTCCTCCCCTCCCGGAATAGTTCCCCACCTCATACGTCCCTGGGAATGTTTCCGAATGTTTCCGAAGGAATCAAGGAAGTTTTCGTCTTTGCCTGGGAATACTTCCCAGTAGGTAAATTAAGTTTCCACCCGTGTTGATGTTAAAAAGCGTAAATAAAACATAAATATTTATCGTATTACCTATGTCAGGGCAAGTTATGTACCAATTTTTGTAATTTAATCATGATTTTCTTATGTTGTTATATTCGATCGAATACGCAACTTAAAAACCTAGCCGCCGTGTGTTTTTCTTCTGTCCCATGAATTTATGTAGAAAAGCGTAGATATACAGATACTTGTTACGTACATCCTCGTCTTGAATGTAGTCAACGCTTGTAGTCCAGGGCCCAATTTCATAAACGTGACAGGCGACAGGTGACAGTGACAATTCGGTGTACATTGCTTGTCCACTATGATGTTAAGTCTGTAGCGTTACTTGTTGACACAATAATGTACGGAAAACTGTCACTGTCACCTGTCGCCTGTCGCGTCGATGAAATTAGTACCAGTGTCCAATCTTATAAATGTGACAGGTGACAGTGACAATTTGGTATACATTGCTTTCCCACTATGATGTTAAGTCTGTAAGTCTGTAGCGTTACATGTCGACACAGTAATGTACGGCGAATTGTCACTGTCGCCTATCGCCTGTCACGTTTATGAAATTAGTCCCAGAGCCCAATCTCATAAACGCGACAGGCGACAGGTGACAGTGACAATTTGATATACATTGCCTGCCCACTATGATGTTAAGTCTGTACAAGTCTGTAGCGTTACTTGTAGACATAGTAATGTATAGCGAATTGTCACTGTCACCTGTCGCGTTTATGAAATTGGGCCCAGGTAACTTGTTCATTGTTAATTTGTTAATTTTACAATAAAAGAATACCATAACAGTAGTAGGGTTATTTTTGTGCACGAGTATGTAGGTATGTACCTATGTAAGGATTGGAATGATTAAAACGATGTTTTTATTAATTGTTTAAAAACAATTTCGTCGTAGTTTTTATTATTTTGTTTTGGATTTCTACAAAGAAAGTCTTTATCGGTAATCGCCTGCCGGAACCATCCAGTGGATATCTACTTTTAGGTTTTTCCCCTACTAACTACGGACGTACTGCGTGTAATGTACATACGGTTGCAAAATTACGTAAGTCATTTTAACAAAAAGGCGCGTAAAATACCGATAGTTTGCGGCGTGTGTTATATAAAACATGGTTGTATGTGCCAAGATACCTTTGCCTTTCAACATTCAAAAATGACAGCCCGAAGCTCGAGGCCAAACGGAATGAATACTTCCTCCCCTCCCGGAATAGTTCCCCACCTCATACGTCCCTGGGAATGTTTCCGAATGTTACCGAAGATGGAATCAATCAAGGAAGTTTTCGGCGCGCAGAGCTGGCGGGCCGGGGCGGCGGCGGCGGCGCACGGCGTCTTTGATTTCGTTTACTTGCGTTGTGTGTGAGAGCTTGTAAAACGCCGCACGCGCCGTTCAGTTTATTCGCCTATTCTTCGTGTTGAATTACAGTTAAGTAATTTAAGCAAGGTACTTAGGTAGGTACCTCGAAATCAAGCTGAAGTGTAGAATTATTTCTAAGATGAAAGAAATATTCAGCTCGCACAGCCCTGTCGAATTTCCATCTCTTTCTATCGCGTTACTCTTACCAATTTTTTTTATACAACATAGGAAGGCAAACGAGCAAGTGGGTCACCTGATGGAAAGTGATTACTACCGCCCATAGACACCCGCAACACCTAGAAGATTGCAGTGCGTTGCCAACCCAGAGGGCTAATATGGAATACCACTTGTGCTAGTAATGAAGTAAGTATGAAAAATAGTGAATTTTACCGTATTTTACCAGGGTAATTTTATCGGTCTGCATCACTACTTACTATTTAAACAGTGATTCTATTGGAAGTTGGAATTACATATTTTATAATTATGTATCATAATTCTTAACTTATAGTGTAAATAATGAGTAATAACCTCAGAATTACATACATTTTTTACTTTTTTCACAAGTAAAGGGAAAAGTCCGAAAACTGTAAACTTGTAAGGTATGTTACATCACATTTTGTATTTATTACAATCTTATATTTGCACTTAGTACGTATGGGACCAAGAGTTTTACAATAGCAAAGTTAAGTTTGTCCCTCAATTCGGTTTCTTTTTTCATTAAAGCAATGCTTGGTGCTTATTAGGTTTGTACGGAACCCTCGGCGCGTGAGCCAGACACGCACTTGGTCGGTTTTTAACGAAATTTTCGTATTTTTCGGCCATCGAAAACTTCCGAATGTTTCGGAATGCTTCCGAATGTTACGGGAAGTATTCCCTGGGAAACATTCGGAAAGATTCCCGCTTGCATCTATACCTGGGCGCCATTTTACGTCGCTACGCCCCTGGTTGCCGCACAATAACACAGAAATAAGAGGTTTGTTAAAAAAACCTAAAATACAGTTAGAAGACACGTAAAGTTATGTTTACCAACAAAATTGGAAGCGATCACATTTGCCCCGAATATTCCGACGTCGGGTATCCATCTAAGTTGGGTATAGTTTATAGTTGCAAAACTTCTGAAATATTCGGAATTATTCCGGAAAACTTCCGGGAATATTTCGATTACTCGGAAACTTTCCCAGTAATAAAACCGGTCACGTGCGAGTTGGACTCTTTTATTATATTTAACAGAAAACATTCCTTAATCATAACGGTGCATACATTTAGTCATTCTACTTCAGAACGAGTAATTAAAAAAAGTGACAGGAAATTCGATTCTAATGATGTCAACACTAGAAAGAGACAGAGGCGTTTAATTCGAGTCTTTCGCTTAGACCGTTTGTGCTGTTCACAGCGCGCAGTCCATCAGTTCATGGTTCGGCCATTTTGGAATTAAAGTGATATATTTTTATTTTAAAATGTCCGTATGAAATTATACATACATATAATATCCAATCAGGCTTATATTACGACTATTTACGACCGCTAGTCAAGTCTTTCGTCGGCGATGTGACTTTGGTTAAACAACCTCCCAGAGACTTTAAAATGCGTAACACCAGCATTTCATCTTTATTAATCATCATCAAATTAATCTATGATCACTGAAAACATAGATTTAAAAAAAGGATCAGGCTTTTTGTATTATTACAAAACATGGTTGTATGTGCCAAGATACCTTTGCCTTTCAACACTAAAAATGACAGCCCGAGGCCGAGCGGAATGAATACTTCCTCCCCTCCCGGAATAGTTCCCCACCTCATACGTCCCTGGGAATGTTTCCGAATGTTTCCGAAGGAATCAAGGAAGTTTTCGTCTTTGCCTGGGAATACTTCCCAGTAGGTAAATTAAGTTTCCACCCGTGTTGATGTTAAAAAGCGTAAATAAAACATAAATATTTATCGTATTACCTATGTCAGGGCAAGTTATGTACCAATTTTTGTAATTTAATCATGATTTTCTTATGTTGTTATATTCGATCGAATACGCAACTTAAAAACCTAGCCGCCGTGTGTTTTTCTTCTGTCCCATGAATTTATGTAGAAAAGCGTAGATATACAGATACTTGTTACGTACATCCTCGTCCTGAATGTAGTCAACGCTTGTAGTCCAGGGCCCAATTTCATAAACGTGACAGGCGACAGGTGACAGTGACAATTCGGTGTACATTGCTTGTCCACTATGATGTTAAGTCTGTAGCGTTACTTGTTGACACAATAATGTACGGAAAACTGTCACTGTCACCTGTCGCCTGTCGCGTCGATGAAATTAGTACCAGTGTCCAATCTTATAAATGTGACAGGTGACAGTGACAATTTGGTATACATTGCTTTCCCACTATGATGTTAAGTCTGTAAGTCTGTAGCGTTACATGTCGACACAGTAATGTACGGCGAATTGTCACTGTCGCCTATCGCCTGTCACGTTTATGAAATTAGTCCCAGAGCCCAATCTCATAAACGCGACAGGCGACAGGTGACAGTGACAATTTGATATACATTGCCTGCCCACTATGATGTTAAGTCTGTACAAGTCTGTAGCGTTACTTGTAGACATAGTAATGTATAGCGAATTGTCACTGTCACCTGTCGCGTTTATGAAATTGGGCCCAGGTAACTTGTTCATTGTTAATTTGTTAATTTTACAATAAAAGAATACCATAACAGTAGTAGGGTTATTTTTGTGCACGAGTATGTAGGTATGTACCTATGTAAGGATTGGAATGATTAAAACGATGTTTTTATTAATTGTTTAAAAACAATTTCGTCGTAGTTTTTATTATTTTGTTTTGGATTTCTACAAAGAAAGTCTTTATCAGTAATCGCCTGCCGGAACCATCCAGTGGATATCTACTTTTAGGTTTTTCCCCTACTAACTACGGACGTACTGCGTGTAATGTACATACGGTTGCAAAATTACGTAAGTAATTTTAACAAAAAGGCGCGTAAAATACCGATAGTTTGCGGCGTGTGTTATATAAAACATGGTTGTATGTGCCAAGATACCTTTGCCTTTCAACATTCAAAAATGACAGCCCGAAGCTCGAGGCCAAACGGAATGAATACTTCCTCCCCTCCCGGAATAGTTCCCCACCTCATACGTCCCTGGGAATGTTTCCGAATGTTACCGAAGATGGAATCAATCAAGGAAGTTTTCGGCGCGCAGAGCTGGCGGGCCGGGGCGGCGGCGGCGGCGCACGGCGTCTTTGATTTCGTTTACTTGCGTTGTGTGTGAGAGCTTGTAAAACGCCGCACGCGCCGTTCAGTTTATTCGCCTATTCTTCGTGTTGAATTACAGTTAAGTAATTTAAGCAAGGTACTTAGGTAGGTACCTCGAAATCAAGCTGAAGTGTAGAATTATTTCTAAGATGAAAGAAATATTCAGCTCGCACAGCCCTGTCGAATTTCCATCTCTTTCTATCGCGTTACTCTTACCAATTTTTTTTATACAACATAGGAAGGCAAACGAGCAAGTGGGTCACCTGATGGAAAGTGATTACTACCGCCCATAGACACCCGCAACACCTAGAAGATTGCAGTGCGTTGCCAACCCAGAGGGCTAATATGGAATACCACTTGTGCTAGTAATGAAGTAAGTATGAAAAATAGTGAATTTTACCGTATTTTACCAGGGTAATTTTATCGGTCTGCATCACTACTTACTATTTAAACAGTGATTCTATTGGAAGTTGGAATTACATATTTTATAATTATGTATCATAATTCTTAACTTATAGTGTAAATAATGAGTAATAACCTCAGAATTACATACATTTTTTACTTTTTTCACAAGTAAAGGGAAAAGTCCGAAAACTGTAAACTTGTAAGGTATGTTACATCACATTTTGTATTTATTACAATCTTATATTTGCACTTAGTACGTATGGGACCAAGAGTTTTACAATAGCAAAGTTAAGTTTGTCCCTCAATTCGGTTTCTTTTTTCATTAAAGCAATGCTTGGTGCTTATTAGGTTTGTACGGAACCCTCGGCGCGTGAGCCAGACACGCACTTGGTCGGTTTTTAACGAAATTTTCGTATTTTTCGGCCATCGAAAACTTCCGAATGTTTCGGAATGCTTCCGAATGTTACGGGAAGTATTCCCTGGGAAACATTCGGAAAGATTCCCGCTTGCATCTATAGTATAGTTGCAGACAAACATCTTGAGCATAAATCGAGTGGTGGGGGTATGTTTGCGCATGCACATTTGTACTAGAAACGGCTACTGCGCATTCAAGGTCAATGCTCAAGAAGTTTGCCGGGAACTGTACCTAGACGGATTTTTTTTTATTTGTGTGCGCTTGTCTGCCAAACGGCGGCAGTATGACGAAAAGTTGCGCAGTGTAGAGAGAAAAGAAATATAGATAGAGAGATAGAGTAAGATGCCGCTATCACAGAATAAATATTGGTACTAACGTACAGAAACTTCACTTTTTCGACCACGATTAAACTAATCCCAACTTCATTGACACGCTCAAAGACGTCGCATTACTTCATACTAGTGATGTAACGAATGTCATTTTTTTTATCGGGACTCCCTCCACCCTCCACTTCAGTCTGCTCGTGACCACGGCCGCTGCAACGCGGCCGAAACGTCGAGGTAAATAAATAAACAGTTTATTATCGCGTTTAAGTCCCCATAAACGTAATATAATAAGTACGAACGAATTCTATGCCGGGAATAGCGTTAAATGAGAACTGTTAAAAACTTATTAATAAAACGGATCACTCACGTATTTTTGCGTCGTCGTCGCGCCACCGCCGCGGGGGCTCATGATTAAGGACCACGGACTGGTCCGAAACATGTCGGGCATTTCCCGACGCAAAAATACGTGAGTGATCCGTTTTATTAATATGTCTAAGTCTCACGGTAGTTTAATGTTAAAAACTTGTTGTTCTTGTGTGTAAGTATTTTTATCTTTTGTTTATTTGTGTAAATTAATAAAGAATATTTGCTGTTGTTGTTGTATAAATTTAATAGTTACCTTCGTCATTTCTGTCAAGGAGTCTATCCCGCGTTACCAGACTGTCCAATCTAGTTCGAACTTGGGCTGTAACAAATAAATATCTGTTCTTAAAAAACTGGACAGTCGGACTCGCGCGCCGAGGGTACCGGATCGTAAATGTATAGGTAGGTTTCTTATACAATACAGTTTCACGAGGATGTTTTGATCGCGACTAAGAAATTTATCTTCAATTTTATCTGGAACGGTTAAAGTTAAAACTCCATCATGTTCTTTTTTAATAGATTTGTTATATTCGTGTTTTTTTTGTTATTTATGTTATTCTTAGTTTCCGTGATTATAGGAGAAGGGGAGTTTACTGTCTTATAAATACTTTCTAAACGGCTTAATATTACAACTGCAAAGCAATGGCGTATAAAATAAAGGCTTGAGTTATACGACCCAAATAACGACTAAATATCAATTACCAATAGTATTTATATTAATAAAACGGATCACTCACGTATTTTTGCGTCGGGAAATGCCCGACATGTTTCGGACCAGTCCGTGGTCCTTAATCATGAGCCCCCGCGGCGGTGGCGCAAAAATATGTCAAAAATTACCAATATCGTCTCAAAAACGACTTATTGATAAAAAAAATTAGTTTAAAAAAAAGCAAGTTTCATTCTAAATTTGTTAAATCAAGTTTAATGTCTCGTGCGTACAGTCAAGGAATTAAATTTCCAACCCACCTAAGGTTCAGTAGCATATAGCAAACTGTCACCTCTTATGGTGACAGTTTGCTATATGCTACTGAACCTATAGTGCAAGACGTTAGTTTGACATATCGACCTTAATGCTTTGCGAATGTCAGACGACATTTCAACGAAATGGATAGGGAATTAAATTCCTTGACTGTACCAGTACAGTACCAGTCCCAGATGATCAGTATCAGTGGCCTGGGTGTGTATTTGTTCGTCAAATTTCAAAAAATAAGTATTAACTATCTTTGTACTTAAGTAAAAAGGCTATTTTTAACCGACGAAAAAAAAACGGAGGAGGTTCGCGTAACCTTTTTTTTTTCATTTGCTTATGAAACACAAAAAAAGAATTATAGCCAAAATGGGATGTCTGGCGGACCCTAAACTAGACTTAGCCTGTATCTTAAGGTCTAGGAGTGCCTCATAAGTAAACAATTCTTATTAAAATGAAAAAATACCTCCTACTAACATTTTAGAATTAGAAACAAGCGCAAATGTGTGTGTGTGTGTGTGTGTGTGTGTGTATGTGTGTGTGTGTGTGTGTGTGTGTGTGTGTGTGTGTGTGTGTGTGTGTGAGAGAGAGAGTGACAGCAGGAGATAGTAAGAGTAAGAATTAGCTGGTAAGTAGGGTCTCTCTCTCACTCGCACAAGCCACTTATTTTTGATGAATAGATTCAGGCCCAGAAATATTGGTGTAAAATTTGTTAGCATCCTGCTGGATAGCTGGATAATACGAGCCAAACATAGCCCAGGATTGGGTTATACGACCCAAACCTAAACATTCACTTACCTCGTGATTTAAAATACAGCAAAGCAATCGTTTGACCAACGATTATGAGCACCACAATGCACCCCACGACGCTGCATATTATTATGATGATTGATTCTGCAACAATAGTATTTTATGCAACTGTTGCATAATGAGGGGTCTTAAAACACGAGTGTGGTTTTATGAAACGAGCGTTAGCCAGTTTCATAATAGGATCACACGAGTGTTTTAAGACCTAATTATGTACAGTTGCATACATTACTTTATCTACACACATATCATAACTGGAAAAAAACCGTAACAGCAAAAAACCAACAGACAGTCATGGCGGCCATTCGATCTATCCGCCAAGGCGAACGTTTTTTAAACCAAAGACAAACGAATGAAGTCCCTATTGTCATGTCACTCGAGATCAAATGTCGTGCGTTTAAATTAAAAAAGCATACTGAGTTGACGTTTCGTATCGATAACTGTTTTAATATCTGTGGATACTAGAATAGAGACCAACTTGAATTTTGACAGCTGTTCCAAATTTAAATTCATAACGTCACGAGATATCAGTAATATAATCACCAATAAACACAGACTACTAAGAGATACTACCCAATAAAGAACAGATTTGCCAACTACCACAGACAAGAAAATTCTTATAATAACATTGGATGTAATAATGCTGGTCATTTCCTAGGGTTTTTGAACGCGTTATTGAGCCTTTATGATTTGTGTGTAGATAAAAAATATTAACTTATCTATTGGATCTAGCTGGGACAAACGGGCACATACCCCGGGCGGCAGTCTTAGGGGAATTAAAATAATTACTAATATTATAAATGCGAAAGTAACTCTGTCTGTCGCGCTTTCACGCCAAGACTACTGAACCTATTTAATTCAAATTAAAATTCATTTATTGCACGATTTGATCCCATAATGTGTTAGTAACAATAATTACTTAAAAAACTAAAATTGAAAATTAATGTCAAATAGAAAAAAAAAATGGAAATGTCAAACACATAAGGATCATAATTATCATAAGTCAGATTAAAAAAAATAGAAATGAAAATAAAATTGTATGAAATTGTGGCCTGGTCTCATTTATACGTACCATTGTTTTGTTCTGTTCCAATACCTCGACCTTCGCTTTGCCCAGGTGTTTCTGTGAGATGTAAATAATTTATTCATTAATAACTTTAAAGGAATATGTATCAAACCACAAGAATTGCTCCCTCCAAACGGGGGGTAACGTTTTCCACCCTCCAACTCCAAACCTTAACTTTTAGCCGTGAGTTTTAAGCATGCTGATGTTATGCCTTGGAATTTGAGTATGTTTTTTTATTCTTCTGAGATTTGGAAATGTTAGCACTTCAGGGGTTCCATACAAAACCAAAAGGAGACAGTATTTTCTAATCTGTGAAGTATATTTAAAAATCTACAAACCAGCTCTTAGGCATAATAATATCATATTAAAAAATCATGTCTATAGGTTAAGGTTTAGAGGGTGGAAAAGTTAACCGCGGTGTAAATGGGAGCGCCGAGTACACATCAGTCTTAAGTAAGACTAATGGGTACAAATGTAAATAAAAAGTAAATAAAATCTGACAAGAAAAAAACAAGTCTAGAATAGTCTAGTCCAGTCCAGTTAGACTAGAATTCTGTTAAGTTTTAAACAACTACACCACATTGCGATAGTTTCACGAACTTTGACAGTCAGGACCCATTTCAACATTTATGATTAACCCTTTTAAATGGCTCCTGACTGTTCAAGATCGTGAATCCATTGCAATGGTGTAGTTATTTATTATAACTTATTAGAATTCTAGACTACACTATTCTGGACTAGTTTTTTTTTTAGTTTTTATTTAGTTTTTATTTTACATTTTTTAGTTTGGCGGAATAAGTTCCGAGTAGAATGGTCGATAATCAATTTTAAATCATTATAGATCCTATATGGTCAAATTAAAAAAATATACTTAAGAGAAACCTAAAGATAATTTCAAATACCTATTCAATGATACCCCACTTAACATAGTTAGACTTTATTTTTTTAACAATATGGCGTCTGGTTGTCGCCATAAAATTATTTTTTCAAAACAACAACTTCACAACTTTGTCGTCGTGATTTATATGTATATCCATGCCAAATTGCAGCTTTCTAGTACTAAGAGTCCATGAGGTAGGCTGCGGACAGACGGACGGACGGACAGGGTGAAACTATAGAGCGTTTTTCCGCTGCGCCGGCGCCGGCCCGGCGTTGAGTCTCGCCGGCGCCGGCGCCGTCGCCGGGGCAGCAAGCTTCCCAGCCGGTGCCGGCCCGGCAAAGCTGCTTGTCAACAAACTGGAACAAATTACCTTGCTACTCCGCGAAACCAAACAGAGTTTTGGTTTCGCGGAGTAGCAAGGTAATTTGTTCCAGTTTGTTGATATGGACCGCCGCAAAGTAAAGCCTGAATCTATTAATTATTTAAAGCTGCATGTGTTTGTATATGAACTGTAGCCTTGTGCGCGTGTGAGTGCGCGGAGCGGGTAGGAGGACGCAGAGCGGTGGGAGAGACCGGGCGTAAACCGGCATCGACGCCGGCGCATTGAAAATACGAAGCCCCGGCGCCAGTGCCGGTGCACGGCTATGCCGCTGCCGTGCCGTTGCCGGGTCGGCTTTTAGAAAAACGCCAATAAGGGTTCCTTATTGACTACGGAGCCCTAAATATAGGATAGGACAGGATTGTATATAACTCACCTCTATCTACAAATAATTGCACAAAACAATCGGCTTTTGTGTAGTTTGTGCTACCATCGAAAATGATTGGAATACCCTCCCTATGTGCAGGGGTATCTAAACCAAATATACAATGTAAAAATCTCTCGTTCATTGAATAATCAAATTGTTTCTCCTGCAAAAAAAAATGAGGTTGCACTGACGAAAAGCGTTAAAGCAATACTGACTCCCTGATTCATAAAAAGTTAACAATCTTTTTAAGCTAACAAATGTTTGTCCCTTTCATTTTAAAGTAAACGTCACAATGGCAGATAAAGACATAAAACATGTTAAGAGGAGTGTGAACCCAGCCCCAAAAATCGCTCCCTATACAAAGGGCGATAACGTTTTCCACCCTCTAAACCTTAACCTATGGCAATGTTTTTTTGGTATGTGGTCGTTATGCCCTAGAACTAGGTTTGTATGTTTTGATTTTTTTTATATTTTTCGTAGATTTTACAATAATTGCATTTTAGGAGTTTCATACAAAACACAAAAGTGTCAGTATTTTTGAAACTATTGAGAATATTAAAAAAATCAAAACATACAAACCTAGTTCTAGGGCATACTGAAAATATACAAAAAAATCATGCCTACAGGTAAATTTTTAGAGGGTGGAAAACGTTATCGCCGTTTGTATGGAGAGCGCTGGGTTCACACTCCTCTTAACTAACAAACGTCTACGAAGCGTTTATGAATAAGGGAGTTCAGTGTTTATATCCGGCAACCAAGCCATAGATTGCATACGATTTCTTTTCGAACTTTTGTATCCGAAATTTCTTGAATTTTCATTTTTATATATTAAACATTTAAATGATTAAATTTAAATGCTATGCAATGACAACACAAAAAATAGGGTAATGGCAGGACTCGAACCGTGAACCTCAGCATTCCGTGCCTTGCGTTCGCCAGTTTCGCCACAAAAAACCGTAACAGAAAAACCAACAAACGAATGACAACAGTAATGGCGGCAATTCAATCCTCCCTCAAAACAAATGTTTTTTTTAAATCATAGACAATCGAATGAAGTCCCTATTCACATGTCATTCGAGATCAAATGTAGTGCGGTTTATCTAAAAAAAACATACTGGGTTGACGTTTCGTATTGATAACTGTTTTAATATCTTTGGATACTAGAATTTTGACAGCTGTTCCAAATTAAAACACATAACGATACAGAAATCGGTACTGTAATGGCCATTGAAGTACAGATTTACCTAGTACCACAGACAAGAAAGTTCTCATAGTAAAATTGGTTGTAATAATGCTGGTCATTTCCTACGGTTTCTGAACGCATTATAGAGCACTAACGATATTATGTGTGTAGCACTGACCTACATAATGGACTTCTAGTTAGCGTTTAAAAAATGGCCGCATCAAAAGTAGAGGAAAAGTAAGAAAAGTACACTAAATCGACGATCGCTCGCGCTGTCAGTCTGTCGGACTGACAGGCGCTGCTGTCAATGTTATTATTTTGTAAAAAAAAACCTATTTGCAACGAAACTTAATAAATTATTATTTTATTCAGTTAGATGTAAAGTTGTAAATCCAATGACTATAAATGGTAAACTAATAATTTGCATTTGTAACAATGATATTATATTGCATGTATGTTCAGTTTCATACTAAATGACATCAGAAAAACGGCACGACATAAGAATACAGGTTGACGCCAATGTAACTAATGCAAATTATTAGTTTACCATTTTTAGTCATTGGATTTACAACTTCACGTCTAACTAAATAAAATAATAATTTATTGAGTTTCGTTGCAGATAGGTTTTTTTACAAAATAATAGTATTGACAGCAGCGCCGTCGGTCCGACAGACTGACAGCGCGAGCGATTATCGATTTAGTCTTCTTTTTAGCCTCCTTTGATACGCCATTTTTTAAACACTGACTAGAAGTCCATATTACTTATAGGTCAGTGATTTGTAACATTGGCGCCAACCTACATTCTTATGTCGGGCCGTTTTTCTGCTGTCATTTAATATGACATCCATGCATTATAATAGGATTGTTCTACTTACATCAGAGTCAATTTTTCTTTTACTTGAGTGTATATCTAAATTAAGAAAGGGTCTGAATGGAGAAAAATCATCTTCACCGTTACGTAGCGAACACCTGAAACAGATCCAGGCTTAATTTCGAACCTAGACCTTGGATGTATGGCACTGAAAGACAAAGTGGAAACATCCTTATCCAGATTAGGCTTACAGGGGGCCTAGCACGCTAGCTTTTATCGATGACATAAAGCATTTATCCCGTTCTAACCAGTATGCGTGTGCGAAAGGGACGAATGCTTTATGTCAGCGATAAGCTAGTGTGCTAGGGGGGCAGGAAGCACTTATGAATGTCATAAAATGTACCACCGGTTCGGAAAAAACCTCTGATGAGAAGATACCGGCAAGAAACTCAACCAGGTGTAATTTTTTAAATAAATCAAAATTACAATGTCAATTTTAAATCTTAAGTATTTAGTAATTTAACACTTTAACACAGTAGGTGTACAATATTTGAAGCCAGGGATCACCAATACGAGCCGGGAGCATTTCCAAACATCCCTGTCCAAGAAATATTAATTGATTTTATAATACGCCCGAGGAATTAATGTATACTTGACAATAGATTTGATTTTTTGGATTTGTATTGTGTTAAAGTGTTAAATAATTAAATTTTTAAACATTTACGATGTAAAATTAATATTGTGGTTTTGATCTATTTAAAAAATTACACATCGTTGAGTTTCTTGCCGGTATCTCCTCATCGGAGGTTTTTTCCGAACCGGTGGTACATATTATGACATTCATAAGTGCTTTCTGTAAGCCTAGTCTAAATAAAGATGTTTTAACTTTGACTTAAAAAAACTTACACTAAAGGCAGAGGAAAGTCCTCCATCTGTGGATAGCTGTACGTGTGGACAATCTAAATCTTAGAGCTATACCAGGGGGGTTCCACTCCGCACTGTAGGTACGCTCGACCGCCTTACCTATGGCATAGGCAAATCGCCGTAGGCTGTCGGCTTGCCGCGCGCTCGCTCGCTCGCCCCCGCCGTGTCAGTGCAATTGAAACGAATGGCGCGCAACCCTAGCGTGTCGCTAGGTGCGGGCGGCGCGTTCCTTTTGACTCGCGCTGCCTGGCGCAAGGTGTATCAAGTAATACGAACTTTTTAAGCGTGTGAATGTGAATAAAGTTGGAATTTGTTTATACGCAGTCGTAAAGATAAGTTTCTGTACGTTATTTATTCTTTGGTTATACTTTCTCATCGTCCGAGCAATCCCCATGTTTCTCTCTTCCCTGCTTTCAGGAGGTCAAAGAGAAGGCAGGAAATAGAGAAGCATATCGACTGCTATAACGATGAGAGAGTATAGTTCCAAGATTTAGAGATTATCCACAGATATAGCGGTCAACAGGTAGAGAAGTTGCCCCCACTTAAATGCGTAACTTACTTGGCAAAACTAACGTTATGATTTGATTTTGCTTTTATTTGAAATTTCTGATTCTCCTGCGCCGGGTTTAAGTAGTGCGGGCATTTACAGCTCGGGACACCATCTTGTAGTAAAATGCTGAATCGAATTTTCACGACTTCTGTAACCAAATTATTGAAAAACCTTAAATTTTCCCGCGACTTCGTCCGGACTACATACAAATTTTTATCTCCCTTTAACTTAATCGTGGAATATCCATGTAATTTTATATAGACTGATTAAATTAACTAAATAATTAATAGGTTCAGATGTCAACTTGCAGAGGTCCATATCAAAAAACTGGAACACTCCTGGAATGCTGGTTGCGGGTGGTAGGACCTTGTGCAAGGTCCGTCCGGATCGCTACCGCCATCTTGCTCGCTAATCCTGCCGCTAAGCAGCAGTGCTTGCACTGAGCAAGACAGCCGGTGTAATTACTGGCACAAGAGGTATTCCATCTTAGCCCTCTGGGTTGGCAACGCATCTGCACTCTCTTTGTTGTTGCAGGTGTCTATAGGCGGTGGTGATCACTTACCATCAGGTGACCCACCTGCTTGTTTGCCTTCCTATGTTGTATATATATTAAAAAAAAAAAGTATGCGATTCGTTCAAGTAGCGAACGGTCGTACTATTTGATCCAGGTGATGCCTTGTGTAGAGGGAAAACGCGCACAGATCGTCTTGTTTTAGTGTTTAGTGGTTTTGGTTTACAGTTGAGTATTAGTTCACAGCACTGGTTTCGCGGAGTAGCAAGGTAATTTGTTTCAGTTTGTTGTAATTAAACTAAACTAACTGCTGTAAAATGTTTCTATCTTCATCTATTTAGCCTGTGTGTCAGTCAGTTATCTACATCTACACTAATATTATAAAGAGGAAAGATTTGTACCTATTTTTGTATGTTTGTATGTTTGTAATGAATAGGCTCAAAAAGTACTGGGCCGATTTAAAAAATTCTTTCACCAATAGAATGCTACATTCTTCCAATTTGACATAGGCTACATTTCATTTTGAAATAAATTAGGGATCCTTGGTAAAATTTGAACAAAGTAACCGAAGGTGTAGAAAAATGAGTCTTAAAATTGATTGTACCCGTGCGAAGCCGGGGCGGGTCGCTAGTATTTTATATTTAACTTTACATGTGCATATAATATGTTTAGTTCAAATGTAAGTCAATTTTGCCTCACTTCCTGTGGTCGGATATATCAACGAAAAAGTGAATCACTTTCCACTTTTTTCAAGTTGGTTAAAAATAGGCATACGAAATCGAGAAATAAACTTTTTTTAAATAAAATAGGAAGGCAAACGAGCAAGTGGGTCACCAAATAGTAAGACGTCACCACCGTTCATAGACACTCGTACACCAAGGAGACTGCATGCGTTACCAACCCAGAGGGCTAAGATGGAACACTGCTTGCGCCTGTAATGTCACCGGCTGTCTTGCTCTCCACGCCGGAACACTGCTGTTTAGCGGCAGGATTAGCGAACAAGATGGTAATGGCGACGGACCTTGCACAAGGTCCTACCACAAAAATAAAATTTTAAATTACCTTTTTGTGCACTTGAATAATTTAAAAACACAGAAAACACGTGCATTAACTTTAGTGAATACATTTTGATGTCGTCGATGTCGTCATACTTAGTGAATAATAATCAACGAACGATGACTCCTCAGTAGGGAGACATACATTTTCGATTTACAAAGTCAAGAGCTACACTTATTTTTGGAGCAGTCGATAAGCTTCTCTATTCCCTGTCTTCTCTTTGACCCCAGTCAAGGGAGCGTTCAAGTATTACGTAACGCAATTTTTGAAGATTTTTGACCCCCCCTTCCCCCCTTGTAACGCACCGTAACGTTTTTCTGTACCCCCCCTCCCCCTCTCTAAACGTTACGTAACACTAAATGACAAAAAAAACATTAATGACAAAAACAACAATAAATGACGTACATACAATGCAATCTAGGGATTCCCCGTGAAATATAAACGAAAAGGTTTGCCAACTTGCGAGGACAAATTTAAAAAAATGACCAGACTAATACAATCGAGGGATTCCCCGTAACGTTAATGAAAAGGATTGCCAGTTTGGGAGTTTTAATTCCCTAATTTTTTAGAAACAATGTTACGTAACATGTTGTAGGAAAGACCCCCTCCCGCCCCTGTAACGCATCGTAACGTTTTACGAGACCCCCTCCCCCCCCCCCAAATTGCGTGACGTAATACTTGAACGCTCCCCAAGGCAGGGAATAGAGAAACGTAGGGATTCCTCGGACGACAAGAGAGTAAAGCTCTAAGATTTAGAGTGTCAACAGGTTAGCTATCCGTAGATAGAGCACTTGTCCCTATCTTTAGTATAAGTTTTTCAACGTCAAAGTCTGAATATCTTAATTCAGATTAGGCTTACAGGAAGCACTTATGAATGTCGGAAAAACCACTGGGTCGGAAAACCCCTAATGCAAAGGTACTGGCAAGAAACTCAACGAGGTCTGTGACTGTACTCATGGTTACAGGGTAGTATTCTGTGAGATCGTGTTACTACACCGGTCGAGCCGTCCAGAAATAAGCAGCTACCTACAGAAGTACAGACAATCCTCAAGCCGATTGCAGTGTAAACAAGTATAACTCGTTAACCTAGGAGAGTAATTCTCTATACAACATTGGTGGAAACCAAGCGTGCGACTCGCTTGATGGTAAGCAAACAATGCAGCTTATAGAAAATGAAATGAAAATGAAAATGAAAAATTGTTTATTTCTTTAGAAACTTATTCTACTTGACAACATGATTGGAGCCTCCTAGTAGGTATGTAAAAACCTGTGTCAGGAATCTAGACGAATGTCATCAACAAATCATCGAATGCAACACTAGAAATGTCACGCGTGCGTTGCCATCTCTACATGATAAGCTAATGTGTAGGTAGTACAAGAGAGTCATTTTACTGCCTTAAAGCAGGAACACAAAACTGCAATATTATCCTTTAATCATTATTTGGCTGTGTTTTTCTGTACGAAGGCGGTCCTTCCCCAGACGACTATGTAAGTTTAATGCTTACAATACTTGTCCCAAATCTTGATTTAACGTGGTCATTATAATTTATTAAAAAACAATATATTAAATACTTAATGTAGAGTTTTCCTTCTATTTAATAATCACTCTTGGACTTTACGCAAATAACAAATTTTGTACCTACGTAATATAAATAATACAATTAAGAAGTCTTCCTTAAAGGCATTTTTAAAACTACGTGATTTCCCAATTTAGTAGGTATGTTCGTAAGTCAGGAAAACTCATTGGTACATGGCGACCGTTGGGAGACCGTCACTCACAGTATTTTAAAAAGCGAGTAGGGGTTGCATTTTTTGAATCTCACCAGGTGACTAAACCTCACCAAAATGGCCAAACCTCTACGAAAAACGGCTATTTTGGTGAGCTTTAGTTACCCGGTGAGATTCAAATGCAATTTTTGAAGCTCACCAGGAGACTAGAGCTTAGCAAAATGGCCGAATCTCTGTGAAAAACAGCCATTTTGGCGAGCTTCAGTTACCCGGTGAGAATTAAAAAATCGCACTCCAGGTCACAAAGGTTTTGTTTACCTGTAAAAAAAAGTGACTAGCGAACTATTTTTTTTTATAGTATAGGGGACAAACGAGCAGACGGGTTACGTGATGGTAAGCAATCACCGCCGCCCATGGACACCTGCAATATCAAGAGAATCGCAAGCGCGTTGCCGGCCTTTAAGTAAAGATTATACCTTACCTAACTCTTGATTTGTAAATAAATCAGACCATTTATTTAACTTAGTACTACAAATTACAAAAAAATTGCGTGCGTACCGATTACAAGACTTTTGGTGGCATTTATTTATGATTGTTAAATGGTCCGAGAGTGGACCGGTGTCACTTCCGTCGAGCAGCTGTTCCGGATCGCAATGGACAAGAAGGAGTTCAAGAAGCTAGCGGCCAACCTTCAGGATTGAAGAGGCACTTGAAGAAGAAGAAGAAATGGTCCATAGATAAGACTGCGGACCCCCATAAGCAGAATCAGAATCAGGATCAGAATCGTTTATTGCATATCACATTACAGGCATATTAGGATGGTACAATTAAGCTAGGTATACATGTGACGCCCTGCAAGGGCACGGCAATATCAGAGGGCTATTTAGTATATTTTGATAAAAAATAACGTATTACAATACATTTGGCAAGATGGGACGGCCGTTAGTGTGGGATGCGACGTGTGTCGACACACTTGCGCCATCCCATCTCCCATCTACGGCGTGTAGGGCCGGCGCTGCCGCCGATGCCGCTGAGAACCTCAAACGGCGCAAATATGTAGCCATTGGTAATGGCTATATGTTTGAGCCGTTTGGGGTCGAAACGCTGGGGCCTTGGGGGTCTGGCGCTTTTATTATTTACAAGGCTGTAGCGGCGAAATTAATAGAAGCGTCGGGTGACCGGAGGGCTGGAACATTCCTTGCCCAAAGAATCAGCATTGCCATACAACGTGGCAATGCTGCCAGTCTTCTTGGCACCCTACCACTAGGCAGCGATTTGGAACAACTGTTTTATTTGTAAGTTTTAGTTTTATTTTAGTTTTCAGTTGTTTCTTTGGCAATACTTGCTACAGTATACTTTCTGACTTAAAAGCTATTTTTTGGAGCCCGGTAATAGCTTTCTATCAATTGCTCATACATATTTATCTTTAAAGTACTCGTTCAAGGTATAAAAACATTTAGTGATTAAGCTCGCGGACCCCCAGGAGTCCGCGGACCACTGGTTAAGAAACCCTGATTTATACAAATGTGCAGGTTTCTGCGATGTTCTTCCTTATCATAAGAGCGTTAGTTGTATACTACAGAATATCTTTATCTTTATACAGTATAAAGTAAAGTCGCTTTTCGTTCCTGTCTGTCTTAAATCCTTATAGTGTATGTTCGGCCGCCTTCTCCTTCTAAACCACGCAACGGATTTTGATGCGGTTTCCACTGTCATTTAGAGTTTTTTTTTAAAGGGTGTTTTTTATTAAGATTGTACAGTCAAAGAATTTAATTCCCTACCCATTTCGCTAAAATGTCGTCAGACATTCGCAATGCATTAAGGTCGATATGTCAAACTAACGTCTTGCTCTAGTTAGCTCTTATGGTGACAGTTTGCTATACGATATTGAACCTTAGGTGGGTTGGAAATTAAATTCCTTGACTGTCGTGCGAAGCCGGGGGGATTGCTAGTTGTTGTGTATTAGTTGCTATCGTGTTGCTTTACATAATTATGTGATAAAACTTAAGTGTGTAGTTTTTTTCTCTGAGTGAAAACTCAAGGAAAAACTTAAGGAAACTTAAGTTTTTTTTTCATTTTAGTTTTAAGTTATTTAGAAGTAGGTAGATTTTGAATCGAAAAGTTTTAAATTTTTATATAAAGGGTGTTCCTGTTTGGTTTGAAAATGCTTGAAAGAAACCTGTCTAATGTTCATTCAGTTTATTCTATTTTTAGTCTGGTTTTTTTCAGCAAAAATATTATATAAAATATTTAAAAGTACCTACCTACTTGTTAAAAGCACATGTTTTAAATTGTGTTTTTCAAAGTGTTTTGTTCATATTATATCAAACAAATGGTTTGTCAATGTCAAAAAATGAAATAATACTTCGAAGATACAACATTACATAATTACTTGTACTTTTTCTATGTTTCGTAATAATGTTTATTACTCATAAAATGTTTTTTATGAGTAATAAATATATTTAATATGAACACCGTGGTCTTTTCATAATATAGTTTTCGTAAGATTTAACTCTACATCTAGAATTTTTGTAATCGAATTTTTTTACTTTTCGATTTTTTTTGTATTTTTTTATACATTCAAATTAAATTTAAAATGCTAATGACAACACAAAGAAAAATTAGGATAATGGCAGGACTCGAACCTGCAACATTAGCATTCCGTGCCTTGCGTTTGCCAGTTTTGCCACATTACCGCTACCAGACCCTGACAATTTTTCAATGTGTTTCGTCTTTACGGTCATTACATTTTATAATCGAAATTTTTTACTTTTCGATTTTTACATGTAGAGTCAAATCTACAATTTATTTTATTTTATTTATTTACTATTTATTTTAGTTACCTAAACTTTATTGCACAAAAAATACAGAATGTACAAAACGCGGACTTAACGTCTTAAGGCATTCTCTGCCAGTCCACCTTTGGGCATAAACAGTAAAGTTGTGGGCGGTGTGGTTAGACAACGAGATACACAACACATACACATAAGACCCATTTCAAAAACATAAATATATCAAAAACATAACTTTAGGATGAAAATCACTCACAAATTCAGATGCAGTGGACAAGACTCGATGGAAGTGTTATTGTTTTGACGTTCAAAGATATCCACCGCACGTCAATATGTTTAAAAAAATATATTACTTAAACACGCCAAAATTAATTAAATAAAAATTCGTTACGATGGGTGTTTTTTTGCATTTTGGCAGTTATCCGCTCCCTTGCCATTACGTTACGTTACCTAGGGCCTTGGTAGGGCATTGCATCAGAAAAAAAAAAACAAATTTTCTCGTGTGACAATGCCGAAGTCACGTGACCTATCAGGCGAGCGCCGCCTTACGACTTGGGCGGCGCAGCGCGCAGGCGCGGGCCCAGTCTTCGTCCAGACAAAATGGCTACCATCGAAGCGTCACCCAATTGATTATTTCCACCAAATACCGTTCTAACCCGTAAATTGAGTTAAATATCCGCGCGCCACGCACCAAAGCTAAAAATACGCAAGTATAATTAAAAGCCGAGGCTAAAATAGCGCGGTTGAATTCTAACCTAACTGTGCTGCAATTTTCGCTTGTGCGGTATTCAGAAATGGTTTAGAAGTGTTTTGTTCAGGAGAAGTGTCTGTATCGGTCTTCTATGGGTGCCAGCTAGCTTGGTGAGTACTACTGAGAGAGTGTAAACGCTTTCAGTCATCAGTCGCCAGTTTGGTGTGGTTATGAGTGACCTAATATTACTTAATGCAGTTAACGTCTGCCACTTTATTTCATCTTACGTGCATTCTAACTCGGGTTATTACTCCAAATTGCTGCTGGCTGGAAGCAGAGCGTTCCAAATTCGAATGGGAAATTTAAATTTTGATTCTAAACCGTTTGGAAGTTTGGAAAGAAAATTAAAAAGTGATAATAGTATGTGCATCAGGCCAGTGACATAATGGTTGAATAATCTAAATTCATGTAATCGCCGTGCGGTTTTCCCTGATTTTTGGATTAGTTTTTCTCACGCTCGCGCTTGGAGCTCTGTCCTGCTCTAGGTACTTTCCTGAATGGGCGGTTGACATGCGCAGAGCAGGTTCGGACCTTCTTTAATATTTCACCGAGCGTTTTGCAAGAATAGAGGTATTTGGTGGAGCCTATGATCAGTATTGTCTGTAACACTCAATTATGGCGTTAGAATTTTTTAATATTTTAGTTTTACGTTGTTTTTTTTTATTATTTTATTACTTGCGACCCTAGTCATACCAATGAGATTTAAAAAAAAATATGTCTGACTAGAAATAACTTTTTTATTTCTGATATTAAAGTGTCTTTTTTTTTAAAGTTGAAATGTGAGGAGTGAAAAGAGACTGTGCTTTAAAAAAAAATTTATTAAATTTAAGTAAAGTCCAAATAATTGTCGTAACTAGGCTGTGACAGTTTCAGTGACGTGAAATTACGATTTCTAGCTATTAATTAAAAAATAGAAGTTTAATACCCCAACCTTACCCTCAAATTTTACTCGTCTATTCAAAGACACCCTGTATATACCAACATGAACATAAATTATAACGTTAGAATCGACGTAAAAGATAAAACACTGGCCAAGTGCTTGTGGAACCCGCGCACTGAGGGTTCCATATAAAAAAAATATGTTTATTTAATGTGCTTACCAAGAGAAGGGAAAAATAAGGTATGGCGGACCCCCCCCCCCATACCTTTTTACGCAAGGTTGGGTTCTGTTTAGTACGTACGTACGTTCTTCTACCGCTTTTTTCTGGTTCTTAGTTCGGGCTACGCTTTGACCATGATCGCAGATTTGGCCGGTCAGGTTGTTACATTGGAGCGCCTGCCATCTGACTTCCGTAACCGTTACAGGGAAACCAGACTGACAGGATCATGGTTACACATTAATTTTACTGAATGTGCAGGTTTCCTCACGATGATTTCGATTACTGTAAGAGCGTTGGTGACTACAGTGCTTAGGTAGTGTACAGTCAGCGTCAAATATACCTGAGCGGGCAAGGTGGTCAAAAGTATCAACATGCCCGAGCGTATTTGACAATAAAGTCGAGTTCAGATATTTTTGTCACCTTGCCCGCTCTGGTATATTTGACGCTGACTGTACATAAATTGGACTCATTGGTACATGGCAACCGCTGGGGCTCGAAGTCGGTACCTCACGATCATGAGTCCTCCCCCACTTTAAGTCTAGCAATTCTTAAGGCTATGTCGGTGGCTCTGGTTCTTCTGCAACGTATACTCGAGTTCGGTTAAAAACTACGACCCTAAATGACAGTGAAAAACGTATCAAAATCTGTTGCGAAGTTTAAAAACATAACCCTTCCTTTTGGCTTTGCCGTAGTCGGGTAAAAAGACTAAGCGGCTGAAGATTCGATGACAGACAGAAAGCGATAGCGACCTAGTTTTTTACAATGTGAAGAAAATTAAGAAGAAGTTTAGTATATATTTTTTATGAAATAGGAAGGCAAGCAAGCAAGTGGGTTACCTGATGGTAAGTGATCACCACCGCCTATAGACACCTGCAACAACAAAGAGAGTGCGTTGCCAACCCAGAGGGCTAAGATGGAATACCTCTTGTGCCAGTAATTACACCGGCTGTCTTGCTCTCTACGCCAACACGGGTGCGCCAAAGTTGAACTAAATTTTTAATGTCGATTATCGGAAGTCCGAAAATGTTGTTCCTAAAAATGTACATCCTAATAATCACTACTCATAACTACTCTGTTCCTAACGTTCTGAATCCCTAATCATTCAACTTCATAATGTCCGTTGCAATAAACATCTATCATACTACTATTTGTTTTCCTATATGTTCTCAACATAACCATCTTTTACACTATTATTCATCATCATATCTTTTTTACACCCTTTCGTATTCCCTAATCGGTACCTCGCTGGCAGCGAGCGAGCGAAGCGAGCGAGCAAGACCTTTTAGGGCAGAAGTGACTCGGATAGGTTAGGTTCAGGTGTTAGGTATTTTTTTAGGTATTATTTCCATTAATTCCAGTGAAGTTCCAGTGAAGTTATTACTTAAAATTTTCGAAAACTGAGTGTTATGGACTACGTTAATAGTAAAATAAATTGTAGGAACGAAAACTTTAGAAAACAAAACTTTAGGAACAGTGATCATTAGGAGTACAAATCGTTAGGAAAATCAATTTCGGATGATGAGCTTTAGCGAACCCAATATGGACCCCGCCAACACAACAGTGCAAGCACTGCTGTTTAGCAGGATTAGCGAGCAAAATGGTGGTTGCGATCCAGACGGACCTTGCACAAGGTCCTACCACCTACTTACTGTTGTAGTTATAGATAACATTTCAAACAACCTTGACAGCTAGCGACGCAAGTCTTATAATGAAAGAGCGTCTATTTTGACTCGAGTTTAAAAATATGTCACATCTTTCGAAACAGTTGGTCATTAGTCAAGTTCCAGCGTTTTGATGACGTTCGCAAAATGGCGGAGGGAGTGGTGACTGACATCAGTCTGAGCTTCGGATGAAGAACTATAGCATGGATATAAGTACATGTCAAGCGTAGACAGCCAAAACTGTCAAAATGGTTACCCTTGGTATGCGTCAAGGTAGTAAAACCTGACTGGTGAGGTAAGGAAGCGGGTGGTAGGACCTTGTGTAAGGTCCGTCCGGTTCGCTACCGCCATCTTGCTTGCTAATTCTGCCGCTAAGCAGCAGCGCTTGCACTGTTGTGTTCCGGCGTCGAGAGCAAGACAGCCGGTGTAATTACTAGCACAAGAGGTATTTCATCTTAGCCTTCTGGGTTGGCAACGCATCTGCAATCTCTTCGATGTTGCGGGTGTCAAAAGGCGGTGATGTACATTTACCATCAGGTGACACACTTGTTTGTTTGCCATCCTATTTCATAAAAAAAAGGAACCATAAAAAGGTGACCGCCCCCACGAACTGCACTCGAATTAGTTGGCAATCCTAATCTAAGTACTCATCCGGCAAGTGGCTTGTCACGCTCTAGCGCTGGTTCGATTAGACTAAAATAAAGTTCAGACTCGCTATCAGGGGGGTTCCACTCCGCACTGTGAGTACGCTCGACCGCCTTGCCTATGGCATAGGCAAATCGCAGTAGGCTGTCGGCTTGCCGCGCGCCCGCTCGCTCGCCCCGCGTGTCAGTGTAATTGAAAACGAATGCCGCGCAACCCTAGCGTGTCGCGAAAGTAGGGGGGGGGGAATAGAATGAGGGTGAACGAGTGTTTGTTTGTCTATTACTAAAAAACTTCATAAACGGGTGAAATTTATGTCAAGGGCATCGGGTGTGTTGATTGGACTAATTATATAATCACAAATTTAATTATGTTGCTATCCGACTGTCGCCAAAAGTATGTATGTATGTACGTATGTATATTTGGCACGCACTGCAGCCTAAACGACATGATGGATTTTAACATGTGAAGTATCGTCGTTATAAAATAGCAATGAAAACTAGCAAGTGGGTCACCTGATGGTAAGTGATCACCGCCCATAGCACAAAGAAGATTGCAGATTCGTTGCCAACTAAGGCTTCTCTTTTATTTATTTACTAGCGACCCGCCCCGGCTTCGCACGGGTACAATCAATTTTAAGACTCATTTTTCTACACCTTCGGTTACATTGTTCAAATTTTACCAAGGATCCCTAATTTTTTTCAAAATGAAATGTAGCCTATGTCAAATTGGAAGAATGTAGCATTCTATTGGTGAAAGAATTTTTTAAATCGGCCCAGTACTTTTTGAGCCTATTCATTACAAACATACAAACATACAAAAATAGGTACAAATCTTTCCTCTTTATAATATTAGTGTAGATTTAGGACAAGAACTGCCACAAATATACGGTGTTACGTAATTTGTTTAGGCCAATCCAAGTTGAATGAGATAACTTGATTGAGTTTCTCATAGATGACACCGCGGGTAGTTATATCTCCCCTAAAAAAAAATTCAATAATGTAATGACCGTAAAAAAAAAACACATTGATAATTTTGCAGGGTATGGTAGTTTGTAATAAGGCGAAACTGGTAAACGCAAGGCACGGAATGCTGATGTTCCAGGTTCGGGTCCTGCCATTACCCTAATTTTTCATTGTGTTGTCATTATCATTTAAATTTATCCCGATAAGTTATCCATTAATCATATACATTTTTATTGATATAGCGAAGTGTCCAAATCAGGCAAAGACCGGCAAAGAGTTAAATAGATATTTCAATACAATACCATCGACTTAAACACCAAACACAACGCGTCGTAGCGCCGACAACAACACAGAGCCGCAACCCAAACTGCGCCCTGTCCCGTCGGGGGGACGACACGATGACATTGACAGTTAGGGTTGCCAGCCATACTATATTATATAGTATTTTACTATATTTCCGCTCTCCGTACTATATACAGTTGAACTAATATATACGCAAATATATTATATTTCGAGCACTTGTCACGTTTTTAAAATAGATAGAATGGATAACTAGATAACAAACTTACACCATTGCCTTTTTCATCTTTCCCAAAAATAGTATATTTTTTGAAGGGTAGGTACCTACTATATTTTTTCTGAGCTCATTTCTCATAAATACTATATTCAACCGAAAAAATGTTGACAACCCTACTGACAGTGTTGCTTAAAAAGTAACGTTACCGACCGTCCTGCGGAGCAATTCTCGCGTCATTAGAGATGAAGTCACACTCGAGATAAGCCAAAAAGAGCTGTCAAATCCCTTCAAAATCTGTCATATTTTGACACATCTCGAACGTCAGATGAATCCCGATGAGCGCCAGAATTGGGGGCCTATCTTCCACGCCGGAACAACAGCGCAAGCTCTGCGTGCGGATTAGCGAGCGAGAGGCTGGTAGCGATCCGGACGAACCGTGTGCGACGTTGTACCACGTTTAACTTATTCCTAAGTGAGGTTCTATCTGACTATAGTGTCGTAAGGGACGCAGGGGTCAGTGCTGGGTCACGAGGGTTAACCAGAACGGATGCGAATTACATCAAACTGTTTAGCATATTATTTTTAAGACATATAATCTTAATAAATTAAGCTGGTCCCACTTCCAATGTTATTATGGTAGTGGTGAAAGTTGAATATCGTAAGAGTTGTCATAAGACAGCCTCCTCTAATGAACAGATTCAGGCGTTACTTTGCGGAGGTCCATTTCAACAAACTGGAACAAATTACCTTGCTACTCCGCGAAACCAGTGCCGTGCTCGTGCAAGTTAGCTGCGTGTGTGCGACATATATATAAATAAATGTCACAGAACAATTCACACCAATTGACCTAGTCTCAAACTAAGCACAGTTTGTATTATGGGTACTAGACAACGGATATACATACTTATATAGATAAATATAATGTTCATGCAAAAACCAACCCTCCTCCGCTTCCACACGAAACAACATATATCACACAGACTTAACTACACACCACCACCACTAAACACTAAACAACACAATCGACGCGCGTTTCGCTTCTGTAGGAGGCATCATCGGGATCTGATAGTACGACCGTTCGGTACTTGAACGAATGACGTACTGACAAACTAAATTATTTTACTCAAATCCCGCCTACCGCTAATATTTTTGCACAATTACTCTTTAAAAACATCGCACACAGCGTCCTCTCCTGCAAATACTTGAGAAAGATGAATTAAATTCCATACGCCATCCATCATCTTATTCTGTACGCCATTCGTTCAAGTAGCGAACGGTCGTATTGTTAGATCTTGATGATGCCTCGTATAGAGGCGAAACGCGCGTCGATCGTGTCGTTTTAGTGTTTAGTGGTGGTGGTGTGTGGTTGAGTCTGTGTGATATATGTTGTTTCGTGCGGAAGCGGAGGAGGGTGGGTTTTAGCATGAACATATATATATGTCGCACAGACGCAGCTATTTTGCACGAGCCCGGCACTGGTTTCGCGGAGTAGCAAGGTAATTTGTTCCAGTTTGTTGAATTAAATTCATCATCATCTTCCGATTCTTCAGGGTACGTTATGACCATGATCCCAGATTTGGCAGGTCAGGTTGTTGCATTGGAGCGACTGCCATCTGATCTCCGTAACCCTTGTCACAGGGAAACCAGACCGACAGGATCATGGTTACACATTCATTTACATGAATGTGCAGTTTACCTCACGACGTTGTAAAAGTAAGAGCGTTTGTGACAATTGGGTAACGTACAGAGGGCTAAGATGGAATACCTCTTGTGCCAGTAATGTCACCGGCTGTCTTGCTCTCCACGCCGGAACACAACAGTGCAAGCACTGCTGCTTAGCGGATTCGCGAGCAAGTTGGCGGTAGCGATTCGGACGGACTATGCACAAGGTGCCACCCGCAAAAACATACACTTTGCTAAACTGCCAGACAGTTTAGCAAACAGATATAGTCAAGGAAATTGAAACACGTACCACCGTAGAACCTAGTCGAAGAGACATACCCATGACATTTGTATGACATAGCCTGGCGTTTAACGCGTCGCGTCATTGCGATAGGGTTCTAAGGTGGTACGTGAATATATTTCCCCTACTGTACATTGACCTTTCAAGTTATGTAAGGTTTGGATATTCGAACAGTTGTCGACCGCACCCGGCGTTATCACTTATCACATATCGTATCACCGCCTATCACGGCGCTGATACTATCACCGGCTTATCACAATGTAATTCATGGGTACGAGTAACTAGCCACGTCATACGATTTATTAAATTAATAGATGCGTGCTTTGATTTCGTTTTTTTACTCTCTGTTAAAAAGGGTAATAATAACTCCACACGCGCGGGTGGTAGGACCTTGTGCAAGGTCCGTCCGGATCGCTACCACCATCTTGCTCGCTAATCCTGCCGCTAAGCAGCAGTGCTTGCACTGTTGTGTTCCGGCGTGGAGAGCAAGACAGCCGGTGCAATTACTGGCACAAGAGGTATTCTATCGTAGCCCTGGCAACGCATCTGCAATCCCTTTGTTGTTGCAGGTGTCTATAGGCGGTGGTGATCACTTACCATCAGGTGACCCACTTGCATGTTTGCCTTCCTATTTCATAAAAAAAAGGTTTTCTTCTTGAGGGGAAGGGGGTCATGCCCTCCCCACAATCCTTTCCCTGGCTATGGCTGAAATGTCTTTCAATATTTTAACTCATAACCAGTGATCGGCACCATGCGTGCAACACCGCGGGATTCCGAGTAGAAATCTTAATATGGACATGATTATAATCCCGTGATCGTGTTCGAAAAAATAATTGTATTGAGTGTTATATATTTGTAAATAGACGTTTGAATATTTAATAAACTCATAAATTGTATCATTATCCATTATAGAAAATATTGATATACTTTTAATTTTGATTATTTATATTTTACATTTACTTTTTGCACTCGTATAAAATATGTATGTAAATGCTAAAATGTAATCATTTGAAGTGCAACAAAACCCTTTGCCGGACTACCTGGCTTGTCAAAAGTCACTTTCGGATTTTCTATTGTTTACGTTTATGACCAAACGCATAGTTGAAACTGGTGCGAAAAAAACTGCTAATAGTATTATTCACATAAAGACTCATTAAATCATTAATGTTGATTTCCTTTTACGACTCGAATCCCGGAATCCCGGGGCATATCCATATTAACATAATGATTGAGGTCATTGACACCGTGTTGCACGGATGGTGCCGATCACTGCTCATAACTAATAACGGATGCCCGCGACTTCGTTCGAGTAGAATTAGTAGCCTTTGTCCGCCAGGAATAGTGTAGTTTTCTGTCTGTGTAATATTTTTTAAAATCGGTTTAGTAGTTCTAGAGATTACTCCCTACATACAAACAAACAAAGTTTACCTCTATATTATATTAGTGTAGAAGTGTAGATGAAGATTTAGATAAAACTTCAATTTAACTACACATCTATACTTTTTACCTAAGCCACCCCTAGGGTTAGGGGGGAGGGGCAAAGGGTGAAAGGCGAATACAAATATCTTAAATCCTAAGATAAAATAAAGAAATAGAAGGTATCAGAACGGATAAAAGTTTTACAGCCGCCGGCACAATTACTGGCACAAGACGTTCCATCTTAGCCTTCTAGTTGGCAACGCATCCGCAATCTCCTTGGTGTTGCGTGTGTTTATGGGCGGTGGTGATCACTTAACATTAAATAACTCACAATGCTTGTTTGTCTTCCTATTATATACATAAAAAAAAAGTTTTTTGTCAGACGACGTTTCGACCGTGTTGTTGCCGTGGTCACGTCAAGTAAGTAGTTGTTTAAGATAATTTGGCCCAAATAGATAATTAAATAAAAGGGGCCATGTGCGACTCGGACTCAAGCACGAAGGATTCCATACCGTTATCTATAAAAACGGCAAAAAATCACTGTGTGGGAGCCCCCTTAGATATTTATTTTATTCTATTTTTTAGTATTTGTTGTTATAGCGGCAACAGAAATACATCATCTGTAAAAATTTTAACTGTCTAACTATCACGGTTCATTTGATACAGCCTGGTGACAGCCGGACAGACGGACGGACAGCGGAGTCTTTGTAATAGGGTCCGGTTTTATCCTTTCGATACGGAACCCTAAAAATGACACAAATAGGAAAAACTTGGGCCAACCCTGGTCTGGAGTGAAAAGTCTCCTTGTCGCATCTGTAATATATTTCATCTAATCGACCCACAAAAAAACTATATCGAAAATTTTTAACGTCTGGTACTGATATAAAAAATATAGTGCAGTTAAATAGCAGAGGGTGCATTTTTTCATGAAACTATATTTGCGTTATTAAGTGGTTAGACGATGTGGGAATTTTAATTGAAAAATATTGATGCTTTTGTGTTTTGTATGAAACTCCTGAAATGCAAATATAATCAAATCTATGAAGAATATGAAAAAAATCAAAACGTACAAACCTAGTTCTAAGGCATAATGAGAACATACCAAAAAATCATTGCTATAGGTTGTTTAGAGGGTGGAAAACATTATCGCCGTTTGTATGGGGAGCGCTTATTGGGACTGGGTTCATATCACTGGGTACCTATGTCAAGACAAGACAAATACTCAATTGAAAACCACACGAAAAATAGATAACAATCATCCAAAACAATTTTGTGTTTTTGTATATGTTATTTGTCTTTGCCTATATGTCTATAAATTTTTTTAACCGAAATTTCTTTCGCTTTTTAATTTTAAATGTTTTTAACATTCAAATTATTAAATTAAAATTGTAATGACAACACAAAGAAAAATTAGGGCAATGGCCGCTCTGTTGAGCGGCAGTGTGGCGAAACTGGAAAACGCAAGGCACGGTATGCTGATGTTGCAGGTTCAAGTTCTGTCATTGCCCTAATTTTTCTTTGTGTTGTCATTACAATTTTAATTTATATGTCTGTATTTTTTTCCTAATCGCAAAAACGTTGCCGCGTTAACTATCGTCACAGGGCGGTTAGTGGACTATCTGTTTTTTTTTTTTTTATGAAATAGAAAGGCAAACAAGCAAGTGGGTCACCTGATGGTAAGTGATCACCACCGCCTATAGACACCTGCAACAACAAAGAGAGTGCAGATGCGTTGCCAACCCAGAGGGCTAAAATGTAATACCTCCTGTGTCACTAATTGCACTGGCTGCCTTGCTCTCCACCCCGGAACACAACAGTGCAAGCACAGCTGCTTAGCGGCAGGATTACCGAGCAAGATGGTGGTAGCTATCCGGACGGACCTTGCACAAGGTCCTACCACCCGCAAACTTGTTTGTATGTCTATTAGTTTTTCCTTGTTATCGTAGAAAAAGTTGCCGCGTTAACTATCGTCACAGAGCGGCTAGTACTAGTGGACTATCTGTGTTATAAGTTATCTTTGTCGCTCCCGCGCTCAGTGGTGTTTTAACAACCGACCGCGGACCACGTAGCTTTAAACCGGTACAGAATAACGGTTAACCGTTTTCACTTTCATATTGGTACAGTGATTTGTGGGTGAATTGCAATTGTGTTGTGTTTATGTTACGGTAAGTTGATTAAATTTAGTTTTAGGACACTTTTAGTTTTAGTTTAGTTTTCAATTTTAAATAATTGGAGTTAATGTTTGTGTGACTAAAAAGTGATTTGTTGTGTTCGAAATTTCGAAAGACACTTTATTTTAATTAATTATAATTACTTACGTTATTTGTGGAAGTTAAAAAAGTTTTGAACAAACTTGGAAATAAATGTCAGAATGACAGATAAAGTCGGAACGTGTGTTAATTAAAGTAGGTTTACTAAGAGCTTACGAATCCGGAGTTACTCTGTAAATATTTAACGGTTTAAACGAGAAAGCAGATGAGAGTTTTCTTCGGTTGTATTAAAAAAAAATATTTATAATAAAATACTAGAGGGTGGTAGGACCTTGTGCAAAGTCCGCCCGGATCGCTACCACCATCTTGCTCGCTAATCCTGCCGTTAAGCAGCAGTGCTTGCACTGTTATGTTCCGGCTTGGAGAGCAAGGCAGCTGGTGCAATTACTGGCACAAGAGGTATTTCATCTTAGCCCTCTGGGTTAGCAACGCATGTGCAATCTCTTTGGTGTTGCGGGTGTTTATAGGCGGTGGTGTACACTTACCATTATGTGACCCACTTGCTTGTTTGCCTTCCTATTTTATAAAAAAAGAATAAAACAGGAAATAATTGTAGAAAACTCGTGAAAGTAATATGTAAATACAATAAAATGGACATCACTCATCATCATCATCATCAACAAATCATCATCATCATCATCAATAAGACCAAATCAACATCATCAGCGATAAGACCGCCAATTGTTTACTTTGTAAATTGTTTTTTAAGTAATGTTTGTTAACTATGTTCCGTGTGGTTTTCAATAAAGAGTATTTGTCTTGTCTTGTATCACTCACTTTAGGACGTACTCTACTAATTTCAAATAAATATTTTATAGTTTATAAATTAATGTCAAAATTAAAACTGACATAATAACTTTATTATTATTATTATATGCTCACACCTGCTTCCCTTTGGGGTAGGCAGAGACCACAGAACGCCATTTGCTCCGGTCCTGACAAACTCCCTCGCTTCCTCCACACACATTCCTCTCTTCATACATGCTCGGCGGTTCCGGGTACTTCTAATATCTGCCCTGTCTAAAGACAGGTCCTAAAGGACGTCAAAAAAAACCTTTAATAATAATAAATAAACATATAAAACTAAACTTCAGTAAAGCAAAGCAGCAGTGCTTGCACTGTTGTGTTCCGGCGTGGAGAGCAAGACAGCCGGGGCAATTACTGGCACAAGAGGTATTCCATCTTAGCCCTCTGGGTTGGCAACGCATCTGCAACCTCCTTGGTATTGCGTGTACTTACCATCAGGTGACCCACTTGCTTGTTTTCCTAAAAAAAAAGTTGACCTTTGAGCTATAGATTTTTTTATCAGTTTATATTATCTTGACTTTCATTCTATCACTTTAGTTTGAATCTATCAGTGGTTCCGCGAATATAAATTGTGGAGATATTTCGAAGGCATTTATAAACATCTCTAGTTTTTACCCGACTGCACGACGAAAAGGAGGTTAATGTGTTTATCAGCACGTTTAGATGTACAGTCAAGGAAATTGAAACACGTACCACCGTAGAACCTAGTCGAAGAGACATACGCATGACATTTGTATCACATAGCCTGGCGTTTAACGCGTCGCGTCATTGCGATAGGGTTCTAAGGTGGTACGTGAATATATTTCCCCTACTGTATGTTTGTTTCTCTGTGGCGCTCTAGAGACCAAACGCGTGTGCCGGTTTTGATGATTCTTACGTCAATCGATTTGCCTTAATTTTACGAGTGTCACTAAAGAAATGAGAATAATCAAAATTCCATATGGCGACAAACAGACGCCATATTGTGAAAAAGAAAAAAAACAAGAGTCTACGAACGATGCCAAGTCGGGTATCTTCAGGTATCTTTAGGCTTCTCTTATCATTTTTCATTTTGAATGACCATTTTAGATTTAAAACAATTTAAAGTTGGTTAACAACCATTCTCACTTCATTTGAACTAAAAAGTGTTAAAAAAATAATAATTTTAAAAATCAAAATTCCAACTGCGTAAAAAATAAATAAAAACTGAAAAGAAATAAGTCGATTAGTCTAGATTTCTGTTAAGTAATATCTTAGTAATATTGAATAACTACACCATTGCAATAGTTTCACGAACTACATATAAGCGAAGTGTGAATTTAGCGCTCTCCATACAAACGGCGATAACGTTTTCCACCCTCTAAATAAATAAATAAATAAATAAATAAGTTCTTTATTTCAGACCCATGATCCGTAGTGTTAGTAACAATTGACTTAAATCTAGATTAGTAAGACTTATAATTAAACCAAGGTTTTTATTTAAATTAAAAACTGTCTAAACCTTAACCTATGGCAATGATTTTTTGGTATGCTGTCATTATGCCTTAGAACTAGGTTTGTATATTTTGATTTTTTAAATATTCTACACAGATTTGACAATATTTACATTTTAGGAGTTTCATTCAAAACATTAAGCGTGAATATTTTTGAAACTATTAAGAATATTTTAAAAATCAAAACATACAAACCTAGTTCTAGGGTGTAATGACATTATACCAAAAAATCATGGCTGTAGGTTAAGGTTTAGAGGGTGGAAAACGTTATCGCGGTTTGTATGGAGAGCGCTGGGTTCACACTCCTCTTAACTCTGATACCATAACTATAACTTGCTACGTAACTCAGTGCGTCTCGTTCTAACTAGATCAGTTGCTATGGTTGATACGAAACCCTCGGTGCGCGTGTCAGACTTGCACTTGGCTGGTGTGTTTCAAGGTAGGTTTCAATGCTTTTTCCGGTATTCACTTTCTCAAGACTTTTAGTTTTAAAAGATAAATCGTTGATTACTACCATTTTCACGATTGCTGACACTGGGTTCGCGGATGAGCAAAGCAATTGATTCCATTAGTATCAATATGGACTTACGCAAAGTAACACCTGAATCTATAAACTAATAGCTTTTGCCCGCGACTTCGTCCACGTAGACTTGTTTAATTGAATCAAGCAAACGTGCACCCAACATGCTATCTGCAATATTTCCTGGATAAATTAATGAGAATTAGTCGCTTTGCTGCTCATGACGTCACGGCGGCGTTTGACTCACTTATCGCTATCCCGTGAGAAATATGCATTTTTACGGGATAAAAAGATTCTATGTGTTAATCCAGGTTATACACTATGTGTGTGCCAAATTTCATCCAAATCCATTCAGTAGTTTTTACGTGAAAGAGTAACAAACATCCATCCATTCTTACAAACTTTCGCGTTTATAATATTAGTAGGATCTTCGGCCGCCTTCTCCTTCTAAACCACGCAACGGATTTTGATATGGTTTTCACTGTCATTTAGAGATTTTAGTAGGATTTTTTTTAATGTAAATTACAGCTTAATTGAACCCGTGCAACGCCGGGGCGGGTCACTAGTATTATGTATAACGAAATTAAAAGGAAAACTGTCAAAGCTAAGTAGGTTTTACACACGTATTTAATCGCCGACAATACCTTTTAACATTTAAGACATATTTAAAAAGCTTTGAGAGTTTTTATTTCGAATGCCCAAACCTTTTTGAAATCGTGGGGCTTGTTGTTCTCTTTTTTAGGGCCCAATTACTACGACTCCGCTGTCCGTCCGACCGTCCGTCTGTCACCAGCGGAGCTGTTCTCGGCTTATACGACATGCATTTCGCACGGAAACAACCGTCAAATCCTTTGGAAATCTGTCATTTTTAGACGTGTCTCGCGCGTGAGATGCATCTCGCATGAACCGAGAATTGGGATCCAGGCCGTATCTCAAGAACCGTGTTGTTAGACAGTTGAAATTTTCAAAGATGATGTATTTCTGTTGCCGCTATTACAACAAATACTAAAAAACAGAATAAAATACATATTTAAGGCGCTCTCGTACAACAAACGCGATTTTTTTGCCGATTTTATAGATAATGATTTAAGGAATGATTTATGGTCTGTTATTAACTAACAAGCACGTTATCAATAAGATTACTCATTTGATACTATTGTTATTTTTAATTAGTCTCTGTTATTATTTCAATTTCATGTCTTTTCATAATTATAAAGAAGTAAAATATAATAATTTAGGTTAAGTAATATTGTAGTGCCCTTACAGGGTGTCAAGTGGCCTCACAACATTTGATAACACCACCTGTCTGTATAATATATTATTATGTACCATGAGACAACAATAAATAAATGAATATGAATATGAATATAATAGTACCCTTCGTGCGCGAGTCCGATTCGCACTTGGCCGGTTTTTTTTTTGTTGTTTATTGTTTATGCAGACGGGTTTTTTCAATATGATGTTGTTAGTCCTCCGAACTGGTTTTATAGGTGTTCCTCAAGTTTTCCTTATAATTTTCAAAAAACCTTGTTTATCATGAAACTCGTTAAATTTAAATTTTGTCACCATTCATTATCTCCGAGCGCTTTTCCTCGTTTCTTGGTTCGGAGTACTTTTATATTATTTATTATTTACTAGCAGACGCGCGCGACTTCGTTCGCGTGAAATAAGTAGCCTATGTCCGTCAGGGATAGTGTAGCTTTTTGTTAGTGAAAGAATTTTTGGAATCGGATCAGTAGATCCAGAGATTACCCCCTACATACAAACAAACAAACAAAGTTTACCTCTTTATTATATTAGTGTAGATTAGTGTAGATGTAGATGTAGATTAGTGTAGATTAAGACAAGAACTCCTGTTGAACTTACAGAAAACCAACTTTGGCCATGATCCCAGATTTGGCAGGTCAGGTTGTTACATTGAAGCGACTGCCATCAGACCTCCGTAACCTGTTACAGGGAAGCCAGACCGACAGGATCATGGTAACACATTCATTTAAACGAATGTGCAGGTCTCCTCACGATGTTTTTCTTCACCGTAAGAGCGTTGGTTACTACACTGTTTAGGTACATGGCGACCGCTGGGGATTGAACTCGGTACATGGATGTAGGTACCCAGTTTCTGGCCTAGGGGGGGGCAAGTCAGATGCTAGATTCGGTAATCTTCGTCCACCATCGTCGCGCGCGGTTTTTTGGCAATTGCACCGTGCATTTTGCCAGCGTCTACTGCGCGGTTTATTTAAAAGTTAGAGCATAAGGCCCCGTTTACACTTTGATTAGTAATTAGGCGAGTTCAAATATGTTCTGCGAGGTGCTCCCTGCCCCCCCTGGGTACGCCCATGAATCGGTACCTTTTGATCACGAGTCCAGCCCCCCCCCCCCCCCCCAGCCACTAGGCCACCGACGCTCTAAGGTTCAGAGGGTATTCGCTTTTTGAGGCTAGTAACATAATCATCTTAATACTTAAGGTTAACTGGAAGAGATCCTTTAAACGGATAAGTTCGCTTTTGTATACTGTATCTGTTTTTTTGTACAATCTTTGTAAAGATTCGCGTTAAACGAAGGTTTTATTTCACGGAATTTTGGTTTCGCGGCGTAGCAAGGTAATTTGTTCCTGCAGTTTGTTTAACTTAATTTTATTTTATTTATTTTGATGATTATATAGGAAGGAAAACAAGCAAGTGGGATTTGAATAAATAACAGTATGTACAGTTATGAATGAATTATAAAGCATGTTTACTATATAATACCGTGGGATGTTATCTTCTTTCTTTAACATGTTTTTCCTTATTCTTTACCTTATTTTTACCCGACTGCGTAACGTAAATAAGGGTAATGTGTTTTATCTTTACATAGTATAACCACAGAATAAATAATAGTACCAAACGTACAGAAACATCTCTTTTACGACCGCGATTAAATGAATTCCAACTTTATTAACACGCACATAAAGTTCGTATTACTTCATACAATATGCGCTAGGCGGTCCTGTAAAAAGGAACGCGCCGCCCGCGCCCGCCTTCCCCCTACAACTCCCGCGACACGCTAGGGTTGCGCGGTATTCATTTTCAATTACACTGACGCGGCGGGGGCGAGCGAGCGAGCGCGCGGCAAGCAGACAACCTACTGCGATTTGCCTATGCCATAGGCAAGGCGGTCGAGCGTACCCACAATGCGGAGTGGAACCCCCCTGGTATAACGTAAAGTCGCTATCCTTTCCTGTCTGTCCTAAATCCTTCTAGTATATGTTCGGTCACCTTCTCCTTCTAAACCTCGAAAAGGATTTTGATACGGTCTTCACTGTCTGTCTGTCTATCTGTGAAAATTTTGTACGAAAAAGCGTTGCGGCAATATATCGACCTATCGATAGTATTGTTGATAGTATCGTGACCTCGAAAAATAGTCACAATATCGATAGTTTAGATAGTATCGATACTATCGATAGTCATCAAATCCAATACTATAGATAAGCATCAATACTATCGATTAATTTTGCGGGTAGTAGGACCTTGTGCAAGGTCCGTCCGGATAGCTACCACCATCTTGCTTGTTAATCCTGCCGCTAAGCAGCAGTGCTTGCACTGTTGTATTCCGGCGTGAAGGGCAAGACAGCCGGTGTAATTACTGGCACATGAGGTATTCCATCTTAGCCCTCTAGGTTGGCAACACATCTGCAATCTTCTTGCTATTGCGGGTGTCTATAGGTGGTGGTGTTCACTTACCATCAGGTGACCCACTTGCATGTTTGCCTTCCTATTTTATATATAAAAAAAACTTTAGCGGTCACATCAGTGCCACAGGTAGGAAACTATTGTCGAATTGTCACCCTTGTCACGTTTATAAATCGGGGTCGGTTCTATCCGGAAGGCATTACATACATACATTTCTGTATGTATGTATATATGTACCTACATTCCAACGTGGTCCGCACCCAAAATACTTAGTCACTGCTTTCTCTTTCAATATTCACGCCTCTATAATATCCTGTACTGTTAAGTCAAGCCAAGCCAAATATCTTCATTCCAAGCCTAATTCTTACTAATTCCTAATATTATAAATGCGAAAGTAACTCTGTCTGTCTGTCGCGCTTTCACGCCAAAACTACTGAACCAATTTAAATGAATGTTTATAATCGAACCCGAGCATGTATGAGAGGAATGTGTGTGGAGGAAGCGAGGACCGGAGCAAATGGCGTTCTGTGGTCTCAGCCTACCCCAAAGGGAAACAGGCGTGAGCTTATAATAATAATAATAATTATAACCGAAACTTCTTTCGATTTTTATTTTTAAATGTTAAACATTCAAATTTAACAATTAAAATGCTATGTAATGACAACACAAAGAAACATGAGGGTAATGGCAGGACTCGAACCTGCAACATGACATGACATGCGTGAGCTTATAATAATAATAATTATAACCGAAATTTCTTTGGGCTCGGAAGGCCCGGAGGAATGCTGATGTTGCAGGTTCTCTGCGCGGACGTCACTATATAACCTATGTCTTTTATCAAATAAAGAGGAATCCAACGGCACCTCAGACATTTTTTATAACGTTATCGAGACTTGAACGCGATAAAAGTATAGTTGATTTACCTCGACGTTTCGGCCATGTTTCAATGGCCGTGGTCACGAGTAGACTTTTATCGCGTTAAAGTTTATACGCGTTATAAATATGTGTGCAAATCGCGAAAGTTTAAAACAAGACACCTCAGACGTTAAAATTCATCAAGACGTTTAGGCTGCAGCATGTGCCAAAGCATCAAAGTAATGGACATACATAGATACACTCGAAAAACATAAGTCTCCTTTATGGTGACAGTCGGGTAAAAACGGTTAGAAAATAGCTATATCTCCACCTTCAGAATACAGGTTAGTAACACTGACCCAGATTTAATCGGAAATAAGCAAGTACTTTGTTTAATTAAACTTACGTATCTGTACTTAGTAATCTAATCTAACCGAGAATGCGTTGCATATAGGTACATAAATTTATTTATCGAATTCTTAGTACAATTGTAAGTCATATCCTTGACTACAGAATAAATAATAGTTCTAACGCACAGAAACTACTCTTCTACGACCGCGATTAAACGAATTCCAACTTTATTAGTACGCTAAAAGTTCGTATTACTTCATACGCATTCGCCAGGCGGTGCGAGTCAAAAGGAACGCGCCGCCCGCGCCCGCATTCCCCCCGCGACACGCTAGGGTTGCGTTGCACTCGTTTTCAATTTCACTGACAAAGCGAGGGCGAGCGAGCGGGTGATTGCTATTTGCCTACTCTGTAAAAAAATTTTAAACGATCCACTGGTTCGAGAGCTAACAGTGCTTTAAGCATTAACTAACACATAAGTTTTAACTTAGAATTTTCTTTTTTCTAGGGGGTTAAAAATGGACTGAATCTCAAGTATGTTTCATAAACATAATTTCAAACAATTAAACTAAATATACACTAAACATTAATACTAAAATTATATTTAAAATATAACAAAAAAAGAAGGCCCCCTTGGCATGGTTCCGAAGATACTGGCAGCATTACCTCTCTGTATAGTTAAGCTTATACGCTGTGCGAGGTAGCTGCCAGCTCTTCGGTCGCCTGTAACGTTAGCCTCTTCGAGATCTCAAATGGACTTAATTCTTTATTATCATCTCAATCTCTACCAGTCAACCTTTACAGACAATCTTCCTCTATGCAAGTAAAACCGCAGCAAAAGCTAGTTCACTATATTTGTCGACTTTCCTCAAATAATGTGTCCGTTAGAAATTGGTCTCGGATGCGTCACAGATAATCGGAAACAGCGCGCGCACTCGTCACCAAATGGAGTCATGTGTTGCGTCACAGAGAGACGACAGTGAATTGGAAAGTGCTGTATGTATATACTTACACTATACGTGTCTTTTTCTGTGTTATATTATATATATAATATAACACACATATATATATATATATATATATATATATATATATATATATATATATAGAGAAGTGTTGTAGAGTCGGTGCAGGCCGAGACGGAGATGGCGGGATGATCAGGGGTCCAGTTTTTGAATCTCACCGGGTGACTAAAGCTTGCCAAAATGGCCGTTTTTTATAGAAATGCGGTCTTTTGGGAAGCTTTAGTCACCTGGTGAGATTCAAAAATTGCATTTGAATCTAACCGGGTAACTAAAGCTCACCAAAATAGCCGTTTTTCATAGAGATTCGGCCATTTTGGTGAGCTCTAGTCACCTGGTGAGATTCAAAAATTGCACCTCGGGACGCATTTTAAAATGACTGGGCAGAGGTTGCTGAAGATAGAGGGAACTGGAAATCCGAGGGAGAGGCATTTGTTCAGCAATGGAACATGATTGCAGGCTAACATCGATTATTGACTAATGCGTTCACAATAATACGGTATACATTAAGAGGGTGTAAGGAAGAGTGTGCCGAAAACTGCAACCCTGATATCCTTAGTTAAAGACTAGCGATTTTTTTCATGAAAATTTCAGATTGTTTTTTTTATACAACATAGGAATGAATGAACTCTAAATGAAGATAATAGTATTTTATGCAATTGCTATATAATGAGAGGCCTTAAAACACGAGTGTGGTTTTATGAAACGAGCGTCAGCGAGTTTCATAATAGGATCACACGAGTGTTTTAAGGCCTAATTATATACAGTTGCATACATTACTTTATCTACACACATATCATAACTGCAAAAAACCGTAACAGCAAAACACCAACAAACGTATGACAACTAATGGCGGCCATGTATATTAAAAAGGTACTCTGTGATTCGATCTATCCGTCAAGACGAACGTTTTTTTTAAACCATAGACGAACGAATGAAGTCGCTATTTTCATGTCACTCGAGATCAAATGTCGTGCGTTTAAATTAAAAAATCATACTGAGTTGACGTTTCGTATCGATAACTGTTTTAATATCTGTGGATACTAGAATAGAGACCAACTTGAATTTTGACAGCTGTTCCAAATTTAAATTCATAACGTCACGAGCAGTCACGAGATATCGGTAATGTGATGACCAATAAAGAACAGATTTATCTACTACCACAGACAAGAAAATTCTTATAATAACATTGGTTGTATTAATGCTGGTCATTTCCTAGGGTTTTTGAACGCGTTATTTAGCCTTTATGATATGTGTGTAGATAAATATGGTTACATAACAGATCTTAAACAATAATATAAGTTTCACATATTTAAACATTAATGGCATGCAAAATATGTAACTATTAATATTCGTGTGTAATTTATTTACAAATTATTATTATTTTAAAATTAGGTAAAATGTCACGCAAGGAAGGCGAACGAGCAAGTAGGTCACGTAGGTAAGTGATTACCATCGGCCATAGACACACACAACATCAAGGACATTGCTGCGTTGCCGACTCAGAGGGCTAAGATAGAATACAGTGCCAGTAATTTCACCGGCTGTCTTGCTCTCTACGCCGGAACATAACAGTGCAAGCACTGCTTGGCTGAATTAGCGAGCAAGATGGCGAGCAAAATAGCGAAAAACAAAAACAACAAGTTATGGAAAACTAGCAATGGATCCAGTTTAAGGTGGTCATCGACCTGCGCATTTTAACAGAGCTTTAATAGATGCAAAGCTTAAATCATGTTTAACAGGAAAAAAACCATGTTCAACGTAGTTTTATAATACAATTTTTGGTCCAAAACTTACGGGTTTTTGCAGACGGACCGATTGGCAGATACACAAACAGGATAACGATTAACTTGATTTCATATTAGCATTACGATACATTATAAAGGACATCTTCAAAAATAACAAAAAACGAAACTCGGGAAACTTCTCGAATTGACAAAAAAAGTAAAAAACCGGCCGAGTGCGAGATAAGCATGTACAAAGAGAAGATTAAGCCGTGTTAATTACAGAATGCACCATCTGTATTGCGCTGCGACGCACCGGTTCGGTGACTTTCACCCATTTCGTCGCTTTCCATACAAATGGGCCAAGGTTGGCCACTGCACTTGAATTTTAACACTTGGCCGTTCTCTACCGTGCACGGTGAGCGCGACGCCCGTTTAGTTTGAGTGGGTTATTCTGTCGAGCGTTTTGGCCGCTCGTCTGTAGCGCTATTATTATTAATTAATAAAAAAAATATTTCAGGCTGCGTAGGCCCATAGAAAAAATACCTTAAATACTAAAATACATTTTTTTATACAACATAGGAAGGCAAACAAGAAAGTGGGTCACCTGATGGTAAGTTATCCCCACCGCCTATACACACCCGCAACTCCAAGATTGCAGATGCGTTGCCAAACTAGAGGGCTAAGATGGAATACCTCTTGTGCCAGTAATTGCACCGGCTCTCCACGCCGGAACACAACAGTGCAAGCACTGCTGCATAGCGGCAGGATTAGCGAGCAAGATGGTGGTAGCGCAAATAAATAAATATCTCGGGACAATTCACACCTATTGACCTAGTCCCAAACTAAGCAAAGCTTGTACTATGGGTACTAGACAACGAATATACATACTTACATAGATAAATACATATAACATCTAAGACTCGGGTACAAACATTTGTACTCATCATATAAACATTTGCCAATCCCGGGAATCGAACCCGGAACCTCTAGCTTATAGTCACCACTAGGCTATCCGGTCGTCAAGTAAGTACATAGATATCGTTGATAAATTGTATGTACTTATGTTTAATTCGTTCCAAATTCGTGTGTGTATTAAAATTGTAGCATTTTGTTTATCACTGTGCAAACTGTCGGCCAGTCCCACCTAAAAGTATTTTTAAATCCTTGATAAGATAATGTTTGTATGGAAATATGATTATTTCATTATTAGAGCAGTTGCACCTGTGGATTTTTGACTGAACGCAGTTTTTGTCCAAAGAAAAACTTCTGTAGGTAGATAACTGGTACTTCTATCAAGGGTGCGTTTCCACTTACGCGGAGATTGGCGGAGTGGAGAGGAGTAGATCGGCAATTAACCAATCACAGTGCTCGAAATCTCCACTCTGCATATGGAAACATGTAAGCGGAGCGAAGCGAGGCTCAGCAGGCTTTCAAAAAGGGTGCGTGTCCATGACGCGGAGCTCGGCGGAGTGGAGAGGAGATGACCGGCAATTAAACCAATCACAGTGCTCGAAATCTCCACTCTGCATCTGTGAAACTAGTTAGCGGAGCGAAGCGAGGCTCAGTAGACTTTCAAAAAGGGTGGTTATCTATTGACGCGGAGCTCGGCGGAGTGGAGAGGAGTTGACTGTGAATTAGCCAATCACAGTGCTTGAAATCTCCGCTCTGCATCTGTGGAACTAGTTAGCGGAGCGAAGCGAGGCTCAGTAGACTTTCAAAAAGGGTGGTTATCTATTGACGCGGAGCTCGGCGGAGTGGAGAGGAGTTGACTGTGAATTAGCCAATCACAGTGCTCGAAATTTCCACTTCGCGTCTGTGGAAACGCATCTTAACTATGTAATTATAGTCTCTGCCTACCCCAACAATGGTACAAAGCACTCGTGAGTATAATTCGCAAGGCAAGCGTGATCTATTGAAATAGAGAAGAATAAGAAACCACGTAACCTTTTAACATTCAAATGTAGGCAGTTCTTGAGAAGATATTCAATTACTTATTGGTACTGAATAACCGAAGAATAAGCGAGTCGGCCTCGCGCGTCGAGGGTTCCATACAGCTAATTTCGGCCTCGGCGTTCGTTTGTTGACCAAATTGGCGACGTCCTAAAGACAGGCAGAGTTAGAAGTACCCGGAATCGCCGAGCATGTATGAAGAGAGGAATGTGTGTGGAGGAAGCGAGGGAAGTATGTCAGGACCGGAGCAAATGGCGTTCTGTGGTCTCTGCCTACCCGAAACACAGGCGTGAGCTTATAATAATAATAAAAAACTACAAGTTAACGATTTTTGGATTTCCTTATTTGTTTCTTGGAGTATTTCATAAATGTCGGTCAACGGGAAGTACCCTATAGGTTTTTGATTGTGTTACGAGTGTATGAAATATGTGTCATAAATGACTGTCTGTTTGTTTGATCGGGGAATATGGCTTAAAAGCTTGTTTTTTTACAGTTCTAAGGGTTCTAACCCTATGTACCTGTACTGTACCACAGAATAAGTAACGTACAGAAACTTCTCTTTTACGACCGCGATTAAACGAATTCCAACTTTATTCATACGCTCAAAAAGTTCGTATTACTTCATAGATTATGCGCCAGGCGGCGCGAGTCGAAAGGAATGCGTCGCCCGCGCTCGCCTTCCCCCCGCTACTCCCGGCGACACGCTAGGGTTGCGCGGCATTCGTTTTCAATTACACTGACACGGAGGGGGCGAGCAAGCGAGCGCGCCGCAAGCCGACAGCCTACTGCGTTTTGCCTATGCCATAGGCAAGGCGGTCGAGCGTACCTACAGTGCAGAGTGGAATCTGACTGTACTGTACCTAAGTATTTGATATTGATATCAACTTGATATCCACGTGTTTCTAACAAAAGTATCAAGAAAATGGACAGAACATTACAATAAAAAAAACACCTGCTAAAAATACTGCAGAGATATATTACAGCTTAGCCCTCTGGATTGGCAATGCATCTGCAGTTGCTTGCGGGTGTCTATTTGCGGTGGAGATTACTTGCTATCAGGTGACCCACTTGCTTGTTTGTCTAGCTACTGTACAAAAAAACAGAATATTAATACTACGTTGCTGACCAAGCCTCGCGTGTGTCTTAATCGCGTTAGTAGTGACTTGGTTTACATGTGTGTTGTACGTTTGTTCATCACGTTAAAACTAAATAGAGCACTGCTTTTTATAATCCTAAGACAAAACCAATTTTAACAGGCTAAACTAACTACTCCTTCTATAATATTTGCAATGAAATTATCGTGTCGTACAAGGTGCCCGATCATTCTTCCCCTCCTGTTTTCCACCGTGCTCAATATTGTTCGTTTCTCTTCCACTCTCCTTAAAACCTGCTCATTCGTTACTCTCTCTGTCCAACTTATCTTCTCCATTCTCCTCCAGCACCACATCTCAAAAGCCTCCAACCGTTCTCTGTTTCTTTGTGTTAGTGTCCAAGTCTCGCATGCATATAATGCTATGCTCCACACATAAGTTTTTATAAATTTCTTCCGGATTTTCCTAGCTACCTTAGACCTAAATATTTCACTTTTTTATTGCAAATATTATAGAAGGAAGGATAGAAGGTAAGAGAGGAAGGGGCAGACCTAGAAGTTATATGGACCAAGTGAAGGAGAAGGTTTGTGTCGTGTCGTACAGAGTAGCGGGCGCGCGCGCGGCAAGCCGGCAACCTACTGCGATTAACCTATGCCATAGGTAATGCGGCGAACGCGGCTACAGTGCGGAGTGGAACCTCTCTGGTTAAACGGACTCCGTACGGAGCCCGTTCCGCTCGCAGTGGAAGACGGGCATTAGGTTGCCTTCAACTGTACCTACATATAAAGAATGGGAAATTGATAACAATTCGAGTTATCGCCTTTCCCGAGATTTGAGACAATGCGCGGTTTATTGTCGATTCGAACTACCGGCGTTATTGTGGGAAAGAACGCGGAATGGCTTTTGGAGCTAAACACGAAATCTGTCAATTTCACCTTTTATACCAAGTACACATTTTTCGCTGACATGCAAATTTTGCCATGACGCGCTATTATCACCTTTTCAACCTATGTATGTATTTGTAAGAGTGTATATATGTAAGTTTGTTCCTTTGTGGCGCTCTAGGGATCAAACGCGTAGGCCGATTTTGATGACTCTTACGTCAATCCATTTGTCTTAATCTTGCGAGTGTCAGTAAAGACATGACAATAATCAAAATTCAATATGGCGACAACCAGACGCCATATTGCGACAAAGAAAAAAAAATAAAGTCGACCAACTATGTTAAATGGGGTATCATTAAATAGGTATCTGAAAATCAGTTTTAGGTTTCTCTTATCATTTTTCATTTTTAATGACCATTCACACTAAATCTTAACTAAAAAGTGTAAAAAGTCATTGACTACGTGGTTTCTGGCTCGGAGATGCGTTGGGTGTGATCAGCGGGTGATGACCTTGTACTAGGTCCGTCCGGATCGTTCCCACCACTTAATGGTTAATCTTAATGGCTAATCCTGCCGCCAAGGAGTGCTTGCACTGTTGTGTTCCGGCGTGGAGAATAAGACAGCCGGCGCCCATAGACACACAGACAATTTGAGGAGACTGCAAATCCAGAGGGTTAAGATGGCATACCTCTTATGCCAATAATGAATAATGTCACTGGCTGTCTTGCTCTCCACACCAAAACAAAAGCAGTAGTGCTTGCACTGTTCTGTTCCGGCGTGGAGAGCAAGACTGCCGGTGACATTACTGGCGCAAGAGCAATATCATATTAGCCCTCTGGACCCCAATTCTCGGTTCATGAGAGATGCATCTCATGTGCTAGATACGTCTAAAAATGACAGATTTCCAAGGGCTTTGACAGTTGTTTCCGTGCGAGATGCATCTCGCATAAACCGAGAATAGCCCCGCTGGCTGCAACGCAGCAAACTCTCTGTGGCCCTAACACGACTGGCCAAGTCCCTTTCTTATGACACTAGTTAGATAGAGACACAGGGAGGGGTTAAACTAAACCTGGGCTGTCATGTTAGGGCCGCTGGTGTTGCGGGTGTCTATGGGCGTTAGTGATTACCATCAGGTGGCCCGCTTGTTGATTGCTTTCCTATTTAAAAAATCGGTAAAAAAATGGCTCACCCGGTTTTTTTTCTTTTACAATGACGGTTACAGCGCACTGGAGACTTGTGTAACCGTCGACGTTTGGGGACAACAATCCACTTTCCCCTTCAAATCTCAGGTCACACCGCCAGATGCCAGACATGTTTTTTCGTATGTTCGACACAGCCTAAAAGATAGTTGAAAATTTCATTTAGTTACATCTTACTTAAGAGGAAACACCAAGGCCTAGATAATTGAAAAATAGGTATTTGTAAAATCTATTGCTGCCTCCATCTATCAAGCTTCCCCCCGCAGAGCGCAATAGAGACAGCTGCAGCTTGGACTGAAAATACCTATTTAAAGTACACAAAATTAACGATTCGTAGACCCCTGATTCCTTCTCCAAAATTTAACCGATTTAACTACTTTTTTCATAAAAAATTAAAGAAAGGCTTTGGCAGTGTTCCTATGTTTTTCTTTTTTTATATAATCTAGTAAAATTTGTTTTCTGAATGTATGAACGCAGCCGAAAATCTGGCCAATTTTTTAGGTTTTTGAATGTTCATATCTCTTGTAATAATTAATTTATGAAAAAAAGGAAAACATAGGGACATGAAAAATAGTGGCCATCGATTTTTTGGAAAAAAAAATATAGCTCTACTGGCATTATCCAGAGAGGAAACAGGGGACGACGTTTGTATGGAAAAACGGCCCTTGTGTTTCCCCTTAAAAGTTGGTCTGGTGTAGCGACTCTATTGCCATTTAGTTTAGAACGGAGGAAACCAACTGACATGCACTACATCACGCTAACGAAGTTTTGTAACACGGACGCATATATTATATGCAACTTCCAACTTTCATCCTTCGGACTTCGGTCCCCGGGCATAACACTTGCCTGGAGAGAGATCTCTCTCTCCACCTACCCTCCACAGTTTTATGTTTTGAAAACGAGTACAAGTTAACTATGAAGAATTTAACCTTATATTTTTTTAATTCCAAGTGAAAAAAAAAGTAAATATTTATTCAGCTCAAGGGAAAAACAAAAAACACACAAGAAAAAACCCGACAATTGCGAGTCGGACTCAAGCAGTGTTGGGCTCCGTAGTTACCCGATTATATAATTTGTGGTAAATTAATATTATGTTACGTGTTGGCATGGCGCACTAGCTGTTTTTCTTTAATCGTTAAATAGTTTAAAAAATATACATACCAAAGTCCAATTTTTCTTGTTGCTGTCATTGTCTATTGGGGTATTAAGAATCTCATTATTTGCAGAACACCTGAAAAATATAATTTAATCAACTTTTTTTTATTTAAACATTTCTACTTTTTAGTTTTTTTAATCGACTTCAAAGCGACAAATACATTAAGTCGTTCGCCGCATGCTAAGAACACGGCAGTCGGCCGCGTTCGGCGAGCGGCAGCTGCAGCCGCCTAATGTTGCCACCGCAGTCCGCGGACGGACACTGTGAAGACGACGTTCGTTGGCCGAAGTAGTTTGGACCAAGTTCGGCGACCGCTATAGGTGAACGAAGTAGTGTAATTCGGTTCAGTAGTTTCAGAGATAACCCCCTACATACAAACAAACAAACAAAAAACAAATGCAGTTTACCTCTTTATTATATTAGTGTAGAAGAAAAGTGCTAGGAAATAGGACATTTCGATGCTAGTGCGGAACGTATGTCATTACTTCACGAGTCCCGAGATATGGACGTTTTTGCGAACTAGTGCTATTTACTTTCCTAGTTTTTTTTTATTTGTACTTGTTCCAATCCACGATTACTTACCGAAGAGTTATTATAATATTAGTTTGTACCAAGACGTAATAAAACTAAAAAGTAAAAACCTATCTCGGGACTCGTGAAGAAAAGACATACGTTCCGCACTAGTATCGAAATGTACTATTTACTAACCAACTTACATTTACAGACACACACACATGAGGGTTATAGGTTACCTATACCTATTGTAATACATTTCATAATTAATCATTTCGAAACAACAAGTTAGTGTACCAAATAAACGTTTTATCCATCTAACGAATAATACTTATCTACATATACACTAATATAACAACCAGGTAAACTTTGTTTGTATGTAGGGGGTAATCACTAGAACTGCTGAACCTATTTCAAAAGTTCTTTCACAGATAAAAAGCTGCACTATCCCTGACGGACATAGGCTTGTAATGCCACGCAGACGAAGTTATTTTATAGCGTTTTACTCAGATCTTCATTTTTTCCGTCCTCTCCTACTTCATAAGAAAATTGTGAACATTTAACCAAGAACTACATATTTAATAAGCAGTATTGATGTATTTAATAGGTTTTCAATATTATTGAAAACAATCGTAAATGACAATGTCAAGTATTCTGACTAGACACATACTCGTAATGTTTGCTGTACATTGCTGGCTCGATTAATTTTGTTAGAAAACAGAAAAATATTTTTTCATTATAATTAATTGAAATCATTTGGACTTAATTACTGATTAGTTAAATGGCGTATTGGCAAGCGCAGCGTAGGACGACCAGCCACAAGATGGTCCGATGACCTCATACAGGTGGCAGGAAGGCGCTGGTTGCATGCCGCTTCCAACCGGTCACTTTGGAAATCCATGGAGGAGGCCTATGTCCAACAGTGGACTTCTTGTGGCTGAGATGATGATGATGATGAGTTAAATGGTCTATATTCTGATTTTTTGCTCTAGTTACAGGCCACACCCTGTACATATAAATGTAATGTATTGGTTGTATTGCCGCCAGCATTGCTCACTCACACAATGCTGGAAGTGGCGACCGACACACGGTATAGTTCCCGGCAAACATCTTGAGCACTGACCTTGACTTGTAGCCGTTTCTAGTACAAATGTGTATGCGCAAACATACCTCCTTCACTCGACTTATGCTCAAGTTGTTTGCCTGCAACTATAACGAGCAGCTGTGGCCAGCAGCCTAGGCTCGGTGAGAATAAATGATGACAATGATACTTACTTAGATTTTTGGATAAGAGGGTAATAAACGCGGTCTTTTTTTGGATCTGACTCGTCAGTGACCTGTACGTTAATCCTCACCTTCCCTCCCTCATTAACCTCAACTGTTGCTTCTTGACATTGGGCATATTTATCGTATTGAGTTGAAGTTATTCTAATGTTAAATGTAGCGTTTGACTCTGGAAAAACAAAATTATAAAATATGAAGGCAAACAAGCAAGTGGGTCACCTGATGGTGAGTAATTGTCACCGCCTATACACCAAGTAACACCAAGGAGATTGCAGATGCGTTGCGAACCCAGAGGACTAAGATGGAATACCTTTTGTGCCAGAAATTATACCGGCTGGCAGTAATTACTTTGTTTTGAGAAAATATCTAAGGGAATTACCAATAAACTTGAATTATTTAAACGTATGCCGGGACCGGAGCAATTGGCGTTCTGTGGTCTGCCTACCCCAAACGAGCGTGAGTTTCACACTTAGGAATTTCCCATTAATTTGTAATCGCCTGTCTAATCAGACATCACTTACCTTAAATAATTAATAGATTCAGGCGTTACTTTGCGGAGGTCCATATCAACAAACTGGAACAAATTACCTTGCTACTCCGCGAAACCAGTGCCGGGCTCGTGCAAAATAGCTGCGTCTGTGCGACACACATATATGTTCATGCAAAAACCCACCCTCCTCCGCTTCCACACGAAACAACATATATCACACAGACTCAACTACACACCACCACCACTAAACACTAAAACTACACGATCGACGCGAAACACAATAGAGGCGCGAGGTGAGGAGGTGAGGGTTTCGCGATAGAGGCGAAACGCGCGTCGATCGTGTAGTTTTAGTGTTTAGTGGTGGTGGTGTGTAGTTGAGTCTGTGTGATATATGTTGTTTCGTGTGGAAACGGAGGAGGGTGGGTTTTTGCATGAACATATATGTGTCGCACAGACGCAGCTATTTTGCACGAGCCCGGCACTGGTTTCGCGGAGTAGCAAGGTAATTTGTTCCAGTTTATCACTTACCTTTTTGACTTTCACTGACTCTACACAGTAATAAAATTAAAAATGCTAAAAAAACTTTCATTTTATGATATGAAATTTATAATTTTCAACGTGACTGGCACTCATTTCGGCGTCTACTTGTAACTGAACGAATGATTTACCTAGTTCGGTTTATCCTTTTGTGTGACACGTAATTTTAAGTAAAGTTTTTCCTTAGTAATTAAGGATCACAGTTGTAATAACTGTGATCTAAATTTATATTTAAAACAGGAGTATTAAGGTTGTCGAACGCGGCAGTTAGTCATTCCGAAAGCCAATAGGAACAAATTTCCTTGCTACTCCGCGAAACTACCTTGTACTAACACACTGTGTATATATTTATATTTATAATATTATCGGGACTTTAGCGCGATAAAAGTAAATCAACAATATATTTTTAACGCGCTAAAGTCCCGATAATGTTATAAATATGTGTAAAAGTCGCGAAAGTTTAAAACAATTCACTGTGTATATGTTGTTTCATATGAAATCGGAGGAGGGCGGGTTTTTGCATGTGCGTAGGTTTAGGTTGTGAGTAGGTACACGACACTGATTTCGGGAAGTGGCACGGTTTTATTAGAATACGCGGGTGGTAGGACCTTGTGCAAGGTCCGTCCGGATAGCTAACACCATCTCGCTCGCTAATCCTGCCGCTAAGCAGCAGTGCTTGCGCTGTTGCGTTCCGGCGTGGAGAGCAAGACAGCCGGTGACATTACTGGCGCAAGAGGTATTCTATCTTAGCCCTCTAGGTTGTCAACGGATCTGCAATCTCCTTGGCGTTGTGGGTGTTTATGGGCGGTGATGATCACTTACGATCAGGTGACCCATTTGCTAGTTTGTCTCCTATGTTGTTAGTAAAAGTGTCAAATTCAAGCCTTACTAATTACAGGCGACATTTTAATTTATATTTTAATGCAAATACCCGACTTTCTCCGCTTCCATATTAAAACAACATAGGTATAGTTACGCGAATTGCATGCAAAATTTCAGAGTTTTCATCAGTAAATACTTTGCAGTCAACTCACGCGCTTACTATCTTCAAAACCGGCTAAGTGCGAGTCAAACTCGCGCAGTGTAGGGTTCCGTAGATGCCTGATTACTCGTAAACTTATAAAGCCTACTTAGCTGTGACAGTTGTTCTTTTAACTTCATCATATAGGTATATAACTACCGTGAATTTTTTCACGTATCCAAACACAACCATTTGGCTGGCTGGGGGGACATTTGACTCTAACAAAGTTTTGCAGTTTAAAGCTTAATAATTCACAAACGTATGCCTCGATCAAAAAACTGTTTGCACAAACCCGCAATATTTTTTAAATTGCTATCTAACAACACCACACACTATGGAGTAGACAAGAAATAGTATTTTATGCAACTGTTGCATAATGAGGGGTCTTAAAACACGAGTGTGGTTTTATGAAACGAGCGTCAACGAGTTTCATAATAGGAGCACACGAGTGTTTTAAGACCTAATTATGTACAGTTGCATACATTACTTTATCTACACATATATCATAAATGCTCTATAATGCGTTCAGAAACCGTAGGCAATGACCAGCATTATAACAACCAATATTATTATGAGAATTTTTCTAATTTGTTACTATATTTGTTCAAATTCATTTTTTATTACATTAATTTAATGTGTACAGTCTATAGATATTTAATAGGTACCTAGCACTAGTAGCTAGTAGCAATGCAGGTCATTGCTCTGTGGCTTCTGAACCCATCATAGAGTACTTATGATATGTGTGTAGATAGAGTAATGTATGCAACTGTACATAATTATGTCTTAAAACACTCATGTGATCCTATTATGAAACTCGCTGGCGCTCGTTTCATAAAACCACACTCGTGTTTTAAGACCCCTCATTATGCAACAGTTGCATTTTTTTTCCGGCGTGGAGAGCAAGACAGCCGGTGCAATTGCTGGCACAAGAGGTATCCAATATTAGCCCTCTGGGTTGGCAACCAATTGGTCTGCAATCCATTTGGTTTTACGGGTGTCTATGGGCAGTGGTGATCACTTAACATCAGGTGAACCAATTGCTCGTCTGCCTTCCTATGTTGTATAAAAAAGTGTAGTGATTTAGTTGTTTTATGTAACTGAATAGGATCCAATTTTGTCTATACCATAATGATACCTGTTTAGTGTAGAAACTTTCTTTCAAACCTAAAAACTCGTTGCTAACACATTGACATAATAAAACTGGCAGTGGCCGTGCGAAAAATACAATTGGACAGCCATCAGTGAGGTTATATAATCTGTGTGACGTTATCTTGCATTTTATCAGTTTTTATAAAGTGACGAACTGATAAACGGATGACTAAGTCTCGTAAGGTGTTGAGGGGCATCGTTAATACCTTGTCATCATGATTTTACGTAAATGTTCAATCAAAGTGTGTACTGTAAGCGTTCTTCGAATGATTGACGTTTAATCGCTCCGTTGGACGTTGAGAGCCTCTTTTATAATTTGGTAAGAACAAAAGTTATTATATTTTACACAAATCTAAAGCCTAAGCGGTCGGTGTATTGCAGATTTCAAGACGACCTGTATGACACAGTGGCACATGCGTCTGCTTCCTGTGCAAGAGGTCCCGGGTTCAAATCCTGGTATGGGCAAATATTTGTCTGACGAACACGAATGTTTATACCTGAATCATGGATGTTTTTTGTATTTAAGTTTGTATTTATCTACATAAGTATGTTTATCCGTTGTCTAGTATCCATAACACAAGGTTTGCTTAGTTTGGGACTAGGGCAATTATTTTGGTGTAAATTGTCTCAAGATATTTATTTATTGAAATAAACCGATCACTCACGTATTTAAAGTCGTTATTCCTCGACATGTTTCGGAGCAGACTGTGGTTCGAGAGCCCCCGCGGTTGTGACTTGATGATGACAAGATGTGATCACATAGTGGTGGTAGTCTTATGTTATTTTTTTTAAGATTTTTCCAAAACATGGCCTAAGAAAGAGCTAAGTTGGGATGCTAACTTTCTGAGGCAAAATGTCCCTAACATTTTCATGGAAGTAGAAAATTTGGCGGACTAGTGGCGTTTATTTTGAACTTGGTCGTCGTTTGAACTTTGAAACTATTTTTTACAATGTTTGATTGACAATGTGTAAACAGTTAGGTGATAAAGTGGTAGCGTTTGGTACATCTGTCGGAGTGTCTCTGTCAGACTATCATATTATAGGACCTAAATGAATGCACTAATTTCACCTCCTTTTTTATCGAAAGATATTAATAACTCTCTTATTTACTCTTTCCCTGAGTCTCTTGTCAGGTGCCAACTTTAATGCACGTGTATTGAAGATCCAAAATATTGGATGGAAAGCACGTTACCAGGGGGGTTCCACTCAGTACTGTAGGTACGCTTGACCGCCTTGCCTATGACATAGGCAAATCGCAATAAGTTGTCAGCTTGCCGCGCGCTCGCCGCCGCCGTGCCAGTGTAATTGAAAACGAATGCCGCGCAATCCTAACGTGTCGCCGGGAATAGCGGAGGGAAGGCGGGTGCAGGCGGCGCATTCCTTTTGACTCGCGCCGCCTGGCGCATGGCGTATGAAGTAATACGAACTTTTGAACGTGTGAATAAAGTTGGAATTCGTTTAATCGCGGTCGTAAAAGATAAGTTTCTGTACGTTATTTATTCCGTGTTTATTATAGGCTTATTACATTACTAAATATTTCATTATTATTATTTCAGGGACCATATACATACATCGCTATCTCATTTCTTTGACCTGGGGACCCTATACATCTCCTGGTCGATCTTAACTGGTGACAGTTCGTTCAATATTTATGCTTAAGGCTTGCTGTGCTATTTATTGTTATCTATATATTTCTTTTACACTTTTTTTATGTTGAGTACTTACTATGTGATGATTATGTATATTGCTCTGTAATCTTGTTTTGAGATGAGAAGAAAAAAAGATAAACTGCTGAGTTTCTTGCGGCGTTTTTTCTTAGCAGAACCATTTTCCGTAGCGCTGGTATACTCATACATGTAAAAAAGCCTTTTTTTTTATACAACATAGGAAGGCAAACAAGCAAGATAGATTAATTAATAGATTCACGCGTTACTTTGCGGAGGCTAGCAAGGTAATTTGTTCCAGCTTGTTGAAACTTTTCATTTTAATTTTCAGGGGGAAAGTCATGCCCCCCAAGACCCCCGTATGAGTATCTGTAACCCCTGGCTTCCAGCAGTTTGTTTCCGACTTTGGTATATGAATAAAGGATAAGCTAACTTCGACAAAAAAAAATTATTTCTGCCCGGTTAAAAAATATTCTCCGCATTGCAAATGTGACCCAGTGGGTGGAAGTAGAACGGTAGTGTGACCCCCGTGACCCATAAGTATAGGGCTTCGGTTAGGTATTGTCCTAGAAACTCATCGACTCTTGTCAAAACATGGCAACTTTGTGTTGGGTATCAAATCTTCCAGTTGTCAGGCCCTTATTTCAACAAACTGACAATTTTTGTAATCGAAATTTACTTCCGACTTTTTTTTAACATCCAAATAAATTTAAATGATAATGACAACACAAAGAAAAATTAGGGTATGGGCAGGACTCGAACTTGCAACATGAGCATTCCGTGCCTTGGGTTCGCCAGTTTCGCCACATTACCAACTAGTAAGAATTGAGAGAACAATTCGGTATACATTGCTTGTCCACTAGGATGTTAAGTCTGTAAGTCTGTAGCGTTACTTGTCGACACAGTAGTGTACGGCGAATTGTCGTTGTCACCTGTCGCCTGTCGCGTTTATGAAATTGGCGACTGGGGACAGCTGTATCTGTGGACACTCTAGATCTTAGAGCTATATTCTCTCATCGTCCGAGCAATCGATATCCTTCTCTATCCCCTGCCTTCTCTTTGACCTGAAGGCAGGGAATAGAGAAACATAGGGATCGATCGGACGATGAGAGAGTAGAGTTCTAAGAGTTAGACATTGTTCACAAGTACAGCTACAGGTACAAGTGTCATAATGAGTCTGCCATAATGCATAATTTGGTTATAATGATGTTTCTTTTTGGTGACTTTATTTGTTTTATTTTTAAATACATTTTACATATTTACGGGTCCACTGAAAATCAGCGTCGTTGCATTCTGTGCCTCGACACATGCTGAGTGGACTCCTTTTTTGGGATAACCCGCAACATTCATTTATCGCTAGATTTAAGGACTATTTGTATAAAGTATAAGCCTGTAATCTTGAAGCCAGAACATGTCTAGACTAATCACATTCGTTAGAAAACTACGTGAGATTAAAAAATAAAATAAAAAATAAAACCATTTATTTCAAGCTGCATAGGCCCATAGAAAAATACCTTAAATACATATTTAAAAACATTAAAAAAACATTTACATTTACATTTTACATTGCCAACTCTTGCTCTATTAAGTCTCGATTTGAGCAGTGTTTCTTTTAGCAAATTTACGTTGTTTGCTACCGTCACAATCCCGGCAACTCAATTCACAAACACGCAGTCGATTCCTAGTACTAAAAACAATTGAAGTGTCACCGGAGATGGTGGAAATTGAACTGTGCCGTATCCTGCTATATTATAGCCGTTATAAATGTTTATTAGCGCATATTTGCGGGTGTAAAACCTAGTGCAATGTCTGGTCGGACCGCTATCCCTGCTCGCTAATCCAGCCCAGTGTTGCCAATGCTATGGCAATTATCGTGTTCTATGGCTTTCCGGCCAAAAATCACAAAATCCACGGCCTACGGCTTTAACCCTGTGACCGTAGTAGATTCTACGGCTTTTCGCGAATTCTATGGTAATTTATTTAATTTATTCATAACAAATTCATTTTTAGAGTATTCGACTGTTATTTTAAGTATCTGGTTCGACTGTGTACTGTATCCGATTCCGAATCCGAATGGTAACTTTACAAAAATGTCTGTGGTATGAGGGCTGGGCTTGATGTTAAAAACCTTAAAACAGCGCCATTTGGCTAATGTTGAAAAGTGTTTCTTTTTTTTAAGTAGTGACACGGCCCACTGGTCTTTTTCCATTAAACACGGCTTTTTCCCTAACATATGGCCGTCTAACAATTTGCATTGGCAACACTGATCCAGCCCCTAAGCCGCAGTGCTTGCACTGTTGTGTTCCGGCGTGGAGAGCAAGACAACCCGTGACGTAACTGGCACAGGAGGTGCCATTTTAACCCTCTGGGTTGGCAATTCATCGGTTTTTGCCTAAATAAAACAAATCGAGGATATAAAATAAATAGAAGATATAATTTGAAAAATCTACACTAATATAATAAAGAGAAAAACTTTGTTTGTTCGTTTTTTTGTTAGTTTGTTTTTTTGTTAGTTTGTTTGTATGTAGGGGGTAATCTCTGGAACTACTGAACCGATTTCAAAAATTATTTCACAGATAGAAAGTTACACTATTCCTGACGGACATAGGTTACTAATTTTACGTGGACGAAGTCGCGCGCGTTCGCTAGTAAACAATATTTTGATAGCACAACTGAAAAGTTTGGTAGTAGAATGCTGTTGACTATTTAAGCAAGGATGAATAATGTTTTAAACGCCGTTTTTGCTATCCTCAGAACTCAGAAGAAGCTAAACACTTAAGAGCCTTGTCGTAGTAACGTATGAAATGAGAGTTGCTCTGATTTGTCACATTACTGACAGCGACAAGGTATTAAAATGTTCAGTTACTTCTGAGGCTGAGACCGCAATCTACTCTAATTTACACTAATATAATGAAGAGGTAAATTTTGTTTGTTTGTATGTAGGGGGTAATCTCTGGAACTACTGAACCGATTCCAAAAAATCTTTCACTAATAGAAAGCTACACTATCCCTCTTGGACATAGGCTACTAATATTATATTGTATACTAGCTGTGCCCGCGACTTCGTCCGCGTTGAATACTGTCTTTGGGTAGCATTTTTAATTATTTAGGCTAATTATTTTACAAAAAAGACATATTTGAATATCATATTTATTTATATCGAATTAACAGCCTAAAAAAGAAGTATCAAGATTCTTGCTCTAAAAATGACGATACTTCCATACAACTTTTCAAGGGTTGAAAGGGGGGATCCCCTTTCAACCCCTTACAACCTTTTTTTCGCACTAAAAAGTAGCCTATATCATTTCTCAGGCTCTAGACTATCTGTGTACCAAATTTCATTTAAATCGGTTCTGTAGTTTTGGCGTGAAAGCGCGACAGACAGACAGACAGAGTTACTTTCGCATTTATAATATTAGTAAGCATAAGGATTTTGTGCTAATGCCGGGAAGCCCTTTGTATTAACGTATTTCTCCTTTGTTACAGACGAAACAAAGCAGCCATGTTGAAGAGAAAATTCGAGAAATAAACAAGCTGGTTCTCAAAATCTTCTACTTCCAATAGCCTCTGGTTTCTTCCACACACTTCCGTTTAAAGCATAATAAACGTTTTAATGCCTTTAAGAAGCTGTATCAGTAGGTGTCATTAAAGATTTCGATTGAGGTTAAACAAAGATGGCGTCTTGCTTGTCCGGCGGACATTTTGGGGCCGGGAGCTCGGAGTATGTGCCGGTGGCAGAGTTCTACGCTGACAAATCAGTGTTTGTCACAGGAGGTACTGGATTCATGGGAAAGGTGAGTCTTTAATATACATGGGGGGGGGGGCAGGGAGGGGCAGCTGCCCCCCCTGGAAATCTCGCAGAATATGTATGAACTCGCCTAATTACTAATCAAAGTGTAAACGGGGCATTATGCTCTAACTTTTAATTAAACCGCGCAGTAGACACTAGCAAAATGCACGGTGCAATTGCCAAAAAACCGCGCGCGACGATGGCGGACGAAGATTACCGAATCTAGCATCTGACTTGCCCTCCCCTAGGCCAGAAGCTGGGTACGCCCATGCTTTAATAGTATATTATAACTTATAAGCTACCACCATCTTGCTCGCTAACCCTGCCGCTAAGCAGCAATGCTTGCACTGTTGCGTTCCGGCGTGGAGAGCAAGACAGCCGGTGACATTACTGGCGCAAGAGGTATTCCATCTTAGCGCTCTGGGTTGGCAACGTGTCTGCAATCTTCTTGGTGTGTGTCACTTACAATCAGGTGACCCACTTGCTTGTTTGCCTTCCTATTTAATAAAAAAAAGTTATGATATTAAGTATAATGCGTAGATGTGCAGTGTCATACTAAATGACAGGAGAAAAACGGCCCGTCACAATAATACAGGATGACGTCAATGTTACAAACTCACATTAGTTATTTACCATTTATAGTTGTTGGATTTACAACCTTGCTGCAACGTCTAACTGCATAATATATAATGATTTATTAAGTTCCGTCATAAATAGGTTTTTATGAAGTTTAATCTCAAATGAATACCTGACAGCTTTTCCAATTAAAAAAGCATTGACTTCAGAATTGCGGTTGTCACTGATTATTATGTCGTACTAGACAAAGATAGAATAGAGTAGCAGTTTTGATATGTGCATATAATTAAATATTTTGATTTTGGTCATGTTTCGTTTTTTGTTCTTTATGGTAAGTAATGAATGGCAATGAAGTATGAAACTTAGTTACAAAAAGTTGAGTACCAATATGTTGTGCCATTAGTGATATAAATAGCCACAGTTGAGCATGCAGCATGTCTATCGTGACCTAGTCAAAACAATTTTTTCGGCAACATGCAATTAAAACTAATATTAAAATTAAAATAATATTTGTCCTTGATATATTCATTGACGGAGTAGTAAACCTTAACATGAATGCAAATAGCGCCCTTTAAAATCTTTGTACAACGTTCACTACTTTCACGTACGAACATACATTACTACATATTTAAGAGGAGTGTGAACCCAGCGCTCTACATACAAACGGCGATAACGTTTTCAACCATCTAAACCTTAACCTATAGCCATGATTTTTTTTGTATGTTTTTTGTGTTTTGTTTTTATTAATATTCTGAATAGTTTCTAAAATATTGACGCATTTGTGTTTTGTATGAAATTCCTAAAATGCAAATATTGTCAAATCTATGAAGAATATTGAAAAAATCAAAACATACAAACCTTGTTCTGAGGCGTAATGACTACATACCAAAAAATCGTTGACATAGGTTAAGGTTTAGAGGGTGGAAAACATTATCGCCGTTTGTATGGGGAGTGCTTTTTGGGGCTGGGTTCACATTTCTCTTAAGTATCGAATGATAACAAACTGACAGTCCTCATGCACAAACTTCTGATCAACTCAAGTCTACCTACAGTTATACCTCCAATTCTATTGCAATAAGCTGTAGAGATTGACAGTGCTAAATTTGTCGCGTTACTTAACCACACGACTGGAATGTTTCAAATAATACGCCTGAAAAGTCCGGTTTTTAATTTTGAGAAAACGTAATTTCAGGCATGCGGATTTTTAGAGTTGTGATTTGTGGTGATATAAAAATAAGTAATATAGAAAGAAACGCGTCTTTCATTTAATTACAATTTGCATTAAAAATAGAGACTCCATTAAATCTTTGTTCTTCGTTCTATCATATAGGAGTTTAATTTAATTTCAATGTAACACCTTAAGCGAACACATGTTAGTTCTTCCTTTTTTTTCTAATTAACTAGTGTTATTTTTGGAATACTTTAAAATCATGTTCACAAATATGTATGACATTCTTGACAGCGGCGCCGTCGGGCCGTCAAATTGACAGCGCGAGGGACTGTCGATTTATTGTACTTTTTTGTTTGACTTTGAAAAGGTCGCTGTTTTTCCCTGTCTGTCCCAAATTTTTACAGTGTATCTTCAGCCGCCTTCTCCTTCTAAACCACGCAACGGATTTTGATGCAGTTTTCACTGTCATTTAGAAATTTTTATAGGGAAGGTTTTTATGTGCATTTTACCCCGATTGTACCGGCGCGAAGCCGGGGCGGGTCACTAGTTCTGTATACATTTTAAGAATATACATTATATACAGATCGTTCAATCGCTACCGCCCTATAACGGTTCCTTTTTTCTTCCTTTTGAGGTAAGGAACCCTAAAAATAAAAATTTTGGCAATGCAAGATACCATTAGCAACCTCAAAAGCTGCACATGCGCACTCGTTTGGGCATAAGGCCAATCTTTTGCGATACAAGACCGGGTAACATCGACCGTTCTCAAATGCAAGTGTATGCAAGCGTTGTATTGGAGTGCGTTTTTTGAATCTCACCGAGTGACTAAAGCTCGCCAAAATGGCCGTTTTTCATAGAAATGCGGCCATTTTGGTGATCTTTAGTCACCTGGTGAGATTAAAAAATTGCATTCGAATCTCACCGGGTAACTAAAGCGCTCCAAAATGGCCGGTTTTCATAGAAATGCGGCCATTTTGGTGTGCTTTAGTCACCTGGTGAGATTCAAAAATTGCATTCGAATCTCACCGGGTAACTAAAGCGCTCCAAAATGGCCTTTTTTCATAGAGATTAGGCCCTTTTGGTGAGCTCTAGTCACCTGGTGAGATTCAAAAATTGCACCCGTGGTTGACAGTCAAGGAACTTAATTTCCTACCCATTTCGTTGAAATGTCGTCTGACATTCGCAATGCATTAAGGTCGATATGTCAAACTAACGTCTTGCTCTATAGCTCTTATGGTGACAGTTTGATATATGCTATTGAACCTTAGGTGGGTTGGAAATTTAATTCCTTGACTGTACCTATGTGTCAACCTTTTTAACGCAAGATTAGGCTTACAGGAAGCACATGTGAATGTCATAAAATATACCACCAGTTCGGAAAAAACCTCTGATGAGAAGATGCCTGCAAGAAAATCAAAATTACAATGTTATTTCTACATCTCATATATTTAACACGGTAGGTGTAAACTATTCAGCCAGGGATCCAGGGATCGCCAATGCTCGTCGGAATCATTTCCAAACATCCCTGTCCAAGATATAGTCATTGATTTTTTAGTACGCCCGAGTTTTTGTCTACTTGACAGTAGATTTGAATTTTGTATCATTTTGTTCGGTAATGTTTTTTGGGATATTTATAAACAACATTTTAAATATATGAAAAAAGAGACACCCGCGAACGGTCGTCGCTTTGTACGTCGATGATAATGTTGTACCGCCTCCGGTGTTGTTAGCTTCCGTTCTCCTCGGTCTAGGTTGCGCTGGGCGTAGACAGACAGAAATGTTAGGTTAGGATGTTCTTTTTTTATGAAATAGAAAGGCAAACAAGCAAGTGGGTCACCTGCTAAGTGATCACTACCGCCTTTAGACACCCGCAACACTAAAGAGATTGCAGATGCGTTACCAACCCAGAGGGCTAAGATGGAATACCTCTTGTGCCAGTAATTGCACCGGCTCTCTTGCTCTCCACGCGGGAACATAATCATAATCATAATCATAATCATTTATTTATCGCTTTCATGGGTAAGTATTATTACATTTCAGATCTTAAACTATAAATTTTCCCAACATGAAACCCTGTAGTTGAGGGCACTGCAATATACTTAAATATAACTTAAACACTAATAACACTGTATTACACTGTATTACTTACTAACAGTGCAAGCGCTGCAGAAGTCCTACAACCAGCAAAACCAACCCACTTTATTACTTAAAACAAGTCAGGCTGAATATGGTTTAATGCTAATACTGCTACTTCAAATATTTCCAGGTGTTGGTGGAGAAACTTCTAAGAAGCTGTCCAAAGATCAAGAACATCTATCTGCTGATGCGGCCCAAACGCGGTCAGGATGTCGCGTCGCGACTCGTAGAGCTCACACAGTCACCGGTAAGTTCTGATGATAATTCCTGAATCATCAAATTCATCAAGCTCAGGAGGTTGAGGAATTTTAGATATTTCGGAAGGTTACCTTTTTTAAGAATTTTAGACGTTTCGGACAGTTACCTGTCGTAACAATCTTAGGCTCTTCGGATGGTTGCTTATCTCAAGAATCTTAGGCATTTCGAATGGCTACCTATCTTAAGAACCGTCGGCATTTTGAACGGCTACCTATCTTAAGAACTGTCGGCATTTCGGACGGCTACCCTTCTTAAGAATCGTCGACATTTCGGACGGTTGCCTATATCAAGAATATTAGGCATTTCGGACGGTGGCCTGTCTCAAGAATCTCAGGCATTTCGGACGGTTGCCTACATCGAGAATCTAAGGCATTTCAGACGGTGGTCTATCTCAAGAATCTAAGGCATATCGGACGAATACCTATCTCAATAATCTAAGATATGTCGGACGGTTACCTGTCTCTAGAATAATAGGCATTTCGGATGCTTGCCTGTTTCAAGAATCTTAAGCATTTCGGACGATTGCATCTCTTCATTTTGTTGGGTTGCGGAGTCAAGCTGCATGGGTTGTAATTTTGTTTTTGTTTTATTCCTCAGCTATTCGAGACCTTGCGGAAAGAACGGCCGTTTGAAATGAACAAGATCGTGCCCATCGTTGGGGACATCACGGAACCCGAACTGGGCATCAGCCCCACGGATCAGGCTATGCTGTGTCAGAAGGTAATATAACTGGGGTAATATTAACCAGTGGGGTCACTGTAACCTCTAAATGGCTAGCACGAGAGGGTAGTGTAACTGGGGTAACATTAACCTGTGGGGTGGGTTACTTTAGCCCCTAGCTAAATAGCTAGCACGAGTTAATGGGAAGAGGTCCTTTAGCATTTTCTTCGGGATAAAAAGTATAGTAAGACCTTGTGCAAGGTCCGTCTGGACCACCATCTTGCTCGCTAATCCAGCCGCTAAGCAGCAGTGCTTACACTGTTGTGTTCCGGCGTGGAGAGCAAGACAGCCGGTGCAATAGCTGGCACAAGAGGTATTCCATCTTAGCCCTCTGGGTTGGCAACGCATTCTGCAGTGATATAATGTAGTGGACTAAACTATACCACATACAATTCTGCCTCCCTGTTCTGCCCTCGTCAGCATCTTTACATACTTTAGTATAAAGCAAAGCCGCAATTTTTTCCTGTCTGTCCTAAATCCTTATAGTGTATGTTCGGCCGCCTTCTCCTCCTAAACCACGCAACAGATTTTGATGCGGTTTTCACTGTCATTTAGGGATTTTTATAGGGAAGGTTTTTTTTTTTGTGTGTATTTTATCCGGACTGTACCCGCGCGAAGCCGGGACGGGTCGCTAGTAATAAATGTTAGAATGTAAAGTTCTCCCGATCGGTGACCGTGTTTCTCTCCGTTCAGGTGTCAGTGGTGTTTCATTCTGCGGCGACGGTGAAGTTTGACGAGAAACTAAAGTTGTCGGTGACCATCAACATGCTGGGCACGCAGCAGCTGGTGCAGCTCTGCCATCGCATGCTAGCCCTCGAGGTAAGACAACGAAGCGAAGTACTAATTACTTCAAAAGATCATTCGCCATCTTGGATCTAAATGTCAAATTTTAAATTTTTAATGTAATTTAAAGCATTTTGAATGTACTGGCACTAATAAGAATGATCAGGAGTTGTATAGGGTCCCCAGGTCAAATAAATTAGATAGGGATGTATAATAAATGTATATGGCCCCTGAAATAATAATAATCAAATACTCAGTCTAAGTAACTCAGGGATGTTTAGGCTCTAGTTTATCACTGTATTATATTAGTGTAGATCAGCGTTTCTTAACCTGCGGTTTGCGGAACCCTGGGGGTCTATGGACCATTTAGTTATCTATCATAAATAAATGCCACCAAAAGTCTCGTATCTAATCGCTATTCACGCATATTTTTTTTGTAATCTGTAATACTAAAATAAATGGTCTGAAATTTATTGCTGCTTTTTTTATTAAGGGGGTCCATAAAACTGTGCGCGGTTTCCTAAGGGGTCCGCGGACACAAAATGTTAAGAAACGCTGGTGTAGAAGGAAGGGTGGTCCGTGTGCGCAGGCGCTGGTGCACGTGTCGACGGCGTACTGCAACTGCGAGCGCGCGCGCGTGGAGGAGACGGTGTACGCGCCGCCCGCGCACCCCGCGCACGTCGTCACGCTCGTGCAGACGCTGCCCGACGACCTGGTGGACCGCATCACGCCCGACCTCGTCGGTCAGTCACGGAACGAATTATACTACTGAATTCAATTTAAAATGCTAGATGATGAATGACAACACAAAGCAAAATTAGGGTAATGGCAGGGTTCGAACCTGCAACATCAGCATTCCGTGCCTTTCGTATTCCGGTTTCCGCCACATTACCGCTGCCATACCCTGCAAATTTTTCAATGTGTTTCGTCTTTACGGTCATTACATTATTGATATTTTTTCTTAACTTGATTAAGTTTCTCATAGATGGCACCGAGGGTAGTTTTCCCAAAGAAAAAATATCAATAATGTAATGACCGTAAAGACGAAACACATTGAAAAATTTGCAGGGTATGGCACCGGTAATGTGGCGGAAACTGGAATACGCAAGGCACGGAATGCTGATGTTGCAGGTTCGAACCCTGCCATTACCCTAATTTTTCTTTGTGTTGTCATTCATTTTATAGCATTTTAAATTGAATTGGATTGTAAAAAAATACAAAAAGAAAAATCGAAAATTTTTTAAAATAAATAATTTCGATTACAATAATGATACTACTAAAGTCAAAGTCAAAGTCGAAGTCAAACGTTTATTTGTTTAACAAAAAGTAGGTAATGTTACAATAGGTGTTATGTCACAATTTAGAAGATCTCCACTTTTTGCCGATTAAACGGCGTACAAATTTTAAATTGAGTTTTTATCTTCTTAACTGCCTGACTAACGTACAGAATAGTATTTTATGCAACTGCTATATAATGAGAGGCCTTAAAACACGAGTGTGGTTTTATGAAACGAGCGTCAGCGAGTTTCATAATAGGATCACACGAGTGTTTTAAGGCCTAATTATATACAGTTGCATACTAGTATTTTATGCAACTGTTGCATAATAAGGGGTCTTAAAACACGAGTGTGGTTTTATGAAACGAGCGTCAGCGAGTTTCATAATAGGATCACACGAGTGTTTTAATGCCTAATTATGTACAGTTGCATACATTACTTTATCTACACACATATCATAAGTACTCTATGATGGGTTCAGAAGCCACAGAGCAATGACCTGCATTGCTACTAGCTACTAGTGCGAGGTACCTATTAAATATCTATAGCCTGTACACATTAAAATAATGTAATAAAAAATGATTTTGAACAAATATAGAACCAAATTAGAAAAAAATCTCAGAATAATATTGGTTGTTATAATGCTGGTCATTGCCTACGGTTTCTGAACGCATTATAGAGCATTTATGATATATGTGTAGATAAATTACTTTATCTACACACATATCATAAGTACTCTATGATGGGTTCAGAAGCCATAGGGCAATGACCTGCATTGCTACTAGCTACTAGTGCTAGGTACCTATTAAATATCTATAGACTGTACACATTAAAATAATGTAAAAAAAAAAGAATTTTAACAAATATAGAAACAAATTAGAAAAATTCTCATAATAATTATTGGTTGTTATAATGCTGGCCATTGCCTACGGTTTCTGAACGCATTATAGAGCGTTTATGATATATGTGTAGATAAACTTCTCTTTTACGACCGCGAGTAAACGAATTCCAACTTTACATACACGCTCGAAAAGTTCGTATTACTTTATACACATTAGCCAGGCGGAGCGAGTCAAAGGAACGCGCCGCCCGCGCTCGCCTTCCCCCCGCTACTCCCGGCGACACGCTGGGGTTGCGCGGCATTTGTTTTCAATACACTACACAAGTGAAAATAAAAATGAAAAGAATCTTTTGCTAACAGGCCATAAAGGCTCTTTTACATTTCTAAGTTTACCAGCGCTTCAAAAACTGGAAGATTCTGCTGAGAAGAAACGCCGCAAGAAACTCAGTAGCTTAACCCTTATTTTCTTCGTTTTTATACAGTCATTAGATTATTGTTCTTCTTCTTCAATTCGCTTGATGTTTTTTCGTGTGCATGTTACGCGACATCCCCCCTAATTCTTTTTTTTAATTGAGTTGATTATTCAAGAGCCTACCTCTCACTTTAATTTGGAGACGGTATTTCACCTCTAAGCGTAGGTCTATGCTCAGAATTCAAACTTAGAATCCATCGTCTGCGATTCGATCACAAGACTCTTCGTTTACTCGCGAAAATTGGCACTCGCAGCGAAAAACTACTTTGCGCTCTTGGTGCACAAAGAACTATTGTTAATTTTTATTGTTTTTCTTAGGGGACCGGCCGAACACGTACACGTTCACAAAGGCACTGGCCGAGGACATGCTCATCAAGGAATGTGGAAAGCTACCCGTTGCAATCGTACGGCCATCAATCGGTAAGTTTTTTAAATACAACATAGGAAGGCAAACGAGCAAGTGGGCCACCTGATGGTAAGTGATCACCACCGCCCATAGACACCCGCAACATCAAGAATATTGCAGATGCGTTGGCAACCCAGATGGCTAGAATAGCTTCTTGTGCGAGTAATGTCATCGGCTGTCTTGCTCTCCACGCCGGAATACAACAGTGAAAGCACTGCTGCTTGGCGGGTGGATTAAGCACTAATCTCGTTAGGATAACCCTTTCAAACCCATACAAACCATTTCTTTATGGATAGTCAATAGAAAGAGTTACCGTTGTCACAAACCAATTTCAAAGGATTAGCTTTATCTGAAGGTTCCCCTTTCGTAAGGGATTGTCTAACGAATGTAGTATCATTTGGAATGGGTAAGTCAATGCAATGGGTTGTTCTGTTTAAAGGGTAACCCATTTAAAAGCTTAACCCGATGAATAAGTTTTTCGGTTCCTGCCGGGTACACAATAGCCTTAAGTGCTTAGTGGTAGATGTCAGTTTAGTCACTAACAGAATTTAATTCTGTCTAGACCGAACCCAGGCCCGCGGGTTATAGGTTGGGGGTTGGGTTGGTTGGGTTGGTTGGGTTGGTTGGGTTGGTTGGTTGGTTGGTTGGTTGTTGGACATTTGAATGTCCCCGTCAAACCCGGCCGGCCGCGACTCTGTTGTCGCGTGTTTTTTTATCATCTACTTCTTAATTAATACGGTAGAGTTTTTCGGAGTCGAGACCCTTGGTCCGTGGGGTCCTAGCGCATTAGGCCTCTTCAAAGAGATCTCGAAGAGGCTGGTCGACGTCACAGGTGACCGAAGAGCTGGCAACTACCTCGCACAACGTATAAGCTTAGCTATACAGAGAGGTAATGCTGCCAGTATCTTCGGTACTATGCCACGGGGGCCTTCTTTTTTTGATATATTTTAGTTATAATTTTAGTACTAAGGTTTAGTTTTTATGTAGTTTGTTTGTTTTATTATATCTATATTGCGGTTGTCAATAAATTGATTTTATCATATGGTAGAGTTAAACGTTTCGTCCGTTTCCCAGAACACCCGTTTCCGTTTGGAACATCCGTTCCAAAATAGTAGTTTCTTTAAATGACTGTTGACCAAAAGACCCGATTCTCATCGCATCAGAATGTTAAAATACCCGGTTCTCACAGCATCCGTGTGCCAAAAGATCCGTCTCTCATGACACCCGTATGCCCAAAAGACCCGGTTCTCATAGCATCCTTATGCCAAAAGACCCGTTTCTCATGACAGTCGTATGGAAATCCTGACTTATCTCAAATACATTCGATAGTCAGGAGTACCCTAAACCAAGGAGCATGCATGAAGAATGTCATGAAAGTCAGTGAAGCGAAAGTTGTATGTCTGGATCGTAGCAAATGGAAATCCGTGGTCTCTGCCTACCCCTCTGGGAAACAGGCGTGATTTTATGTATGTATGTACATTCGATAGTGACGAGGACAGATATTTATAGGAACGGATGTTTTGGGAAACGGACAGAACGTTCCGAAAGGAAATCTTAGGAAAGGAAACTTGGAAAATACGTTGGCCGGCTTTGATCCTGATATTCGATTGGTGTTTGCGTTCCCCAGTGTTATCGTCGGTCCGGGAGCCGGTGCAGGGCTGGGTGGACAACTGGAACGGGCCGAACGGCATCATCGCGGCGGTGGGCAAGGGCGTGTTCCGCAGCATGCTGGGCACCGGCAGCCGCGTGGCCGACCTCGTGCCCGTCGACACCGTCATCAACCTGATGATCGTGTGCGCGTGGCGGACGCACCACAGACGGTCAGTGCGATTGCAACGCGGCGTCCATCGAGATATGTCAAAAGATGACAGATTTTGAAGGGATCGTCGATTGACGAAGGGGCTTGTCTGCTAAAAAGTTAAACGAATTACTATTAGAACCAGACTTACAGTCCGTAACGAAAAGCCCTAAGTACTCAATATTCTGATTTTAAACATCACGGAAAGGCGTAAATCGGTCTAGTGTAAAGTTGAAAAAAAAACAGGTACGCCTCTTAATTTTGGCGCTCATCGAGATTCATCTCACAATCGGGATATGTCAAAGAATGACAGATTTTGAAGGGATTTGATAGCTTGTTTTGACATATCTTGAGTGTGACTCCGTCTCTACTGACGCTAGGATTACCCCGCTGGAATGCGATCTTTGAATCTCACCAGGTGATCGGAGCTCAACAAAATGGCCGAATCGCTCCAGCGGGGCAATTCTGGCGTCAGTACAGATAAAGTTACACTCGAAATATGCCAAAACGAGCTGTAATTTTTTGACATATCTCGAATGTGAGATGCCAGAAATAAGGGGCGTAACTGCTTTTTTACAACTTTACTCTAGACCGATTTACGCCTTTTCGTGATGTTTAAAATCAGAATATTGAGTACTTAGGGCTTTTCGTTATGGACTGTACCTAAGTTTAATTCTAATAAATAATTCGGTTACGTCCTTTCGTGACATAACAACATGTGCACTTTGCATACGATGGCAAACTTAATTTAAATTCGACTTTAGCAGATACGCCCCTTCATGAATCAACCGACGAATTTGGCGCTCATCGGGATTCATCTAACATTCGAGATGTGTCAAAAATGACAGATTTTGAAGGGACTGCATCTCTACTGTTTTTATAAAATAGGAGGGCAAACAAGTAAGTGGGTCACCTGATGGTAAGTGATCACCACCGCCTTTAGACCGCCTAGAGGCGATTGCAAATGCGTTGCCAACCCAGAGGGCTAAGATGGAATACCTCTTGTGCCAGTAATTACACCGGCTGTCTTGCTCTCAACGCCGGAACACAACAGTGCAAGCACTGCTGCTTGGCGGCTGGAGTAGCGAGCAAGATGGTTCCTACCGCTGTATCCCTTTTCTTAGTTCGGGGTGCGCTTTGACAATGATCCCAGTTTTGACTGGTCAGACAGGACACTGGAGCTTCTATTGTAGTTAACAAAGTTCACTTTCGCTTGCAGAGGTGACGGCGTCGTCGTGTACAACTGCTGCACCGGCCAGCAGAACCCGATCACGTGGCAGCGTTTTGTTAGGACCAGCTTCAAGTACATGCGGAAACATCCCTTCAGTAAGTTGATTTAGGGTTGCTTTTGCTGTTGTTTAGGGTTTCGTACCCAAAGGGTGAAACGGGGCTCCGCTGTCCGTCCGTCCGTCCGTCAGTCACCAGGCTGTATCTCATGAACCGTGATAGTTAGGAAGTTGAAATTTTCACAGATGATGTATTTCTGTTGCCGCTATAACAACAAATACTAATAACCAGAATAAAAGAAATATTGATTATAGATAATGGTACGGAACCCTTTGTGCGCGAGTCCAACTCGCACTTGGGCGGTTTTTTGTTGCTTTTATGTTTCAACTCAAGTTGGCGCGGTGCAATTGGTCATTTCAGACAGACTGCATTTGAACTGCCAGCCAGCCGTAATGTCTGCTTATGAATGCAGTTTTTTGTAATACAACAATAGGGAGGCAAACAAGCAAGTGGGTCAACACCACCGCCTACAGACACCCGCAACACCAAGGATATTGTAGACGCGTTGCCAACACAGAGGGTTAAGATAGGATACCTCTTGTGTTAGTAATGTCACCGGCTGTCTTGCTCTCCACGCCGGATCACAACAGTGCAAGCACTGCTGCTTTGCGGCTAGATTAGTCAGCAAGATGGTGGTTGCGATCCGGACGGACCTTGCCAAGGTTCTACCACCCGTAACTGCTTTCTTTTCGCACCAAAGTTCTGAATGTATGAATCACAAGCTAGCCATACGGCCATTAGGGGTCCGCTAGTGTTTCATACATTGACAGAATTTTGTTTTTTAAAACGGGAAATTGTGTCGGCCTAGGTGGTTAAGATAATAGACAAATATTAAATTGTTTTAACATTTCTCGATTTTCACAAGCATTTTTAATTTCAAACGGAATTTTAACGCGATAAAACTCGCCACTCGCTTGCGGGAACTAGCTCCGTGTAATTGGGCCTTAAGTTGCTTATAGTTTGATTCGTGTACTCCAGGCGAAGTGCTTTGGTACCCCGGCGGCGACATCACCAGCAATCGTCTCAAGCACTCGGCGCTGTCTCTGCTCGAGCACCGCGCCCCGGCCTTCGTCATGGACCTGGTCTCGCGAGCCACTGGGAAGAAGCCTATGTGAGTTCTGCAGCACTTTTACCACTTTTCACTTTTGGCACTTTGCACTTTTAGCACTTTGCACTTTTGTCACTTTTAGCATTTTACATTTTATTGCACTGGACACTGATAGCACCTTGTTACTTGATATAACCGTGTATTTTGGTGTTTAGGCGGCGACTAGCTTTGCGATTATGTTAAGGCAGAGAGGTAACTTGAAGTGTAGACTGTGCTAAAAGAAATACGGTGGTATTATACCGGTGACAGCAACAGTATTTATCTCAAGCGTTCTGCCCTGTCGTAGCTTGAGTAGCGCGAGCTGGCCTTTGCCGTGGATCTGGTCGCGCAAGCCACAAGGAAGAATACCATATGAGCACTTTTAGCACTTTGCACTTTTTTGACACCTTTTGGCATTTTTTGACACTTACTAACAGTGGCAAGTGCTCAAAAAAGCGTCGAATCTCTCATTTAGCCTATCCGTTATATAAGAAGAAAAATTCTCTATATTCTCAGGATGATGCGGGTCCAGAACAAGTTGGAGAAGGCGGCGGCCTGCCTGGAGTACTTCACGACGCGCCAGTGGGCGTTCGCCGACGACAACGTGCAGGCGCTCTGCGCCGCGCTGTCGCCCGAGGACACGCGCACGTTCGACTTCAACGTCAGGTGAGGGCGAGGGTGAGGTCGAGGGCAAGGTCGATGGCGAGTTCAAAGGCGATGTCAAAGTTGAAGTCGAGGTCGAAGTCAAAGACGAAGCCAAGGACGAAGTCGAGGATGTTGCTAATACAAAATATCGGTTTATATTAAAGTCTACATGTGACTATTTCTATCATGATATTACTTTAATGAATTTAATTCCTTACAGATATATTAATGCAAATTTTACATTTATATATTAATTTGATGAATTATGACTTAAATTCGTTTATACAATATTACGGGGAATATTTTTGTTCCTGTTTTGAAAAGATTGACTGTCAATTTTTGACTGACGCTGTACGGCGGTGGCGGGTACCGACGGGTTAAGAGGGGCGTGTACCCAGCCCCAAAAGCGCTCCCCATACAAACGGCGATAACGTTTTCCACCCTCTAAACCTTAACCAATGGCAATGATTTTTTGGTATGGTGTCATTATGCCTTAGGTCTAGGTTTGTATGTTTTGATTTTTTTAATATTCTTCATAGACTTGACAATATTCGCATTTTAGGAGTTTCAATAAAGCGTAAATATTTTTGAAACTATATAAAATAAAAACATACAAACCTAGCTCTAGGGCATAATGACAACATACAAAAAAATCATGGCTATAGGTTAAGATTTAGAGGGTGGAAAACGTTATCGCCGTTTGTATGGAGAGCGTTGGGTCTCTTAGTCTTAAGACTCATTGCTGTCCATAACACTCACTCTAATCGACTGTTTGCGGATGGTAGGCCCTTTTGCAAAGTTTGTTCGGATCGCTACCGCCCTCTTGCTCGCTAATCCAACCGCTTAGCAGCAGAGCTTGCACTATTGTGTTCCGGCGTGGACAGCAAGACCTGTGCAATTACTGTCACAAGAGGTATTTCATCTTAGCCCTCTGGATTGGCAACGCATCTGCAATCCCTTTGGTGTTGCGGCGGTGATCACTTACCATCAAGTGACCCACTTGCTCGTTTTCCTTCCTATGTTGTATAAAAAAAACGTTGTGTTCCCAGGAACATCGACTGGGACGCGTATATCGAGAGCTACGTGCTCGGCATCAGAAGGTTCCTGTTCAAGGAGAGTCCGGATACGTTGCCGCGGTCGCGGACCCTGATCCGCAGGTGAGAAACACTCAGAGATACATACATCACACCTGTCACCCGGACAGGTAGGCCGAGAGCACGGAAATTCCACTACGATCCTAGCGCACAACCTTTGTTTCACTTACTCTCATAACAAGATCGTCGGTTTAAGCAGAGCGGTTTTCCACACTGTAGGTACGCTCGGCCGCCTTGCCTACAGCGTAGGCAAATTGCAGTAGGTTGTCAGTGTAATTGAAAACGAATGCACCGCAACCCTAACGTGCCGTCGGAAGTTGCGGGGGAAAGGCGCACGCGGGCGGCGCCTTTCTTTTGGCGCGAGCCGCCCAGCGAATGTGCATGAAGTGATACGAACTTTTTGCATGTATCAATAAAGTTGGTTGGCTTCAGAAAGTCTAGAAATCTACCAACTCCTTTAAAATAATATATGTTTTGTTATATCCCCGGTTTACTCTTTTCGCACGCTTAGAATTAAAGAGACTCAATTCTGAATATGACATTTCCCAAAATTAAACACTATGTCTTTTAGTTAAGGTGATATTTTGGGACGTGTATAATTCAGAAATGGGTCGCTTTAATTCTAAACGTGCGTTTTATTCAAGACTAACACAGGCCGAAGCGTTTTTGAAAACAAATCAGATGTATGTTATTTTTGGAACTCCCAACTCTTAATCAACAAATGCTTTGCAGGTTACACATAGTGCACGTGCTAACCCAGCTGGCGGCGGTGTTCTTCCTCTGGCGGTTCCTGTTCTCCCGCTCGAACGCCCTGCGCGTGGTGTGGCGACGCATAATCGACTTCCTTACCCGAGCGGCGCGCATGCTAGCCATAGCTTGATGCTGATAGTACTAACTCACAGCTGTTGGGTTGGCATTCGCATACGGCCCGCCTTATTTAGTCCGGTCGACGAGTACTTCTGCCTGACGATAATTCGTACGCGCGTGAAATTTTGGATTTCAAATGTTTGAGTAATGCGGCATGTTAGATGGCAGTTTTAGGCGCTGTAGAATCGTGGTGCGGAGTTTCGCGCGCGTATGAATTATCGTCGGTGTTGGTGTGGGGGAAAGTCTTCATCGATTGGACTGGTACGGTCAGTTGCTATACGCCTAAGTGATTTTTTCAGTGTATTGTTTAGCGTGAAAAGACAACTGCCCGTGTGCGGCGGGCCTAAATCTTTGTCCTAATCTAGTAGTTGGAAATGATAGGACTTGCGACAACTCGAAAGGTTTCATACACTTAGGTACAGCTTTCCTATTGTCCTGCAATATACAATTTGAATCCGATTTTTCTTTCACGCTGTCGCTTTGAGTAACGATTGTGACACAAAATTATGTTAAATTTTGTCATAATATTGTTAAACAACGGAACTTTTTTAACAAACGTGTTTACTAGCTTAAAATGATTCCAATGTGTAACAGTTAAAAATGTCACACAAAGGAACGACTAGGAGTACCTTGTTGCAATATCCGTTTAAATGTAAGAAGTAAAACATTGCACAACGAAAGTTTTTCAAATGTTTTTAAAAATATTTCGTTGTGTAATTTTTTTAGGACCTGACACGTGTTTAATGTAGTTATGCAAATACCGTTTATGTCAAAATAATCATTACATGATGGAACTGACCCGAAATGCTAAAACTGTACTTCAACCGTCACATCACCGACATAATTTAATTGAAATGACAATCAGTATATTTCAATGTGTAACGAAAACTTTTATTGGCTTCACAAACATCATTTAACGTTACCAAAAACAGTTTTTTAGGAGGCGAATGAAATGGTTGTAAAAATGTAGACTAATAAAAAAAAGAATTTTGTGTCACATTCGTTTGCATGGATATTGAAGTTCTCTCTGAAAACAAAATGGCAGTTTGAATAGAATTTTTAAGAGCACAGCGGCATAATTACCCTTACAATTTTCCCTGTGGCTTGATTCAATGGTCTGAAACCGCTTCCACTGATGCTATGATAAATGATCTATCCAATTCTAAAAAAACCCACATAAGTCTCAAAGGTTAAGCGAAATTTGACTATGTCGCTAAAAGTGCGAATTATGTAAAAATTCAAACGCCACCTTTGTGACAGTATAATTTTCGCTTAATTTGAGAGCTTATTTGTTTTCGTTTAAAATTATGAAATTTTATTTACGACAGCAGTATCGAATTATCAACTCAGATTCGAGTATCATAAAGTTTGGAATTGGAGAGTAGTGTTCATAGCGTCGTAATTACTTGACACTTCCGCGCTAGGCTGTTAAGATAATTATGTTATTGTTACATTAAAATAATGGTTATTCCAAATAATTTTGTACCAATGTAACAGCTCAATAAAAAAAAGTTAAAGTTCAAAACTCTGTTATGTGTAGTGATATAATTATGTACAATAGTGGATTGCTATAAAACACCCCGTATATTAAATATTTATGTAATGTGACAGCCAGTCGTAGCTCGAGAGGCTTGGCGAGGAAAATCTTTGTCTCACTCGCTCTTATGGCTTCGCGACACGACTGAGCGTGACGTCTATACTGGACGCAAAGTATTGTGTCACTTTATAGCAATTGAACAAGTGAAAACATGTTGTTTGGTTCTCTGCTATACGCCTGTCCACAACTTGTTAGCTAAAATATTTATACCAAGACCATATTATGTTCGTGACACAGAGGTACATTATTTATCAGTGTTCGTTCTTCTGTGTAACGAATGAATTGCCTATAGTCCTGACAGTATAGCGAGATATTAAAAATAAAATAAAACAAAACAGAAATTTAGATTTAAAGCCTTCAAAGAGCGAGAGATGTTCATAATTGACACTTTTTTGTTTTTATTGACGCCTTAAAAACAATTCTACGCTACGACAACTCGTGTGTGATAGATGTTTGGAAACGAATAGGTTGTTACAAATTTGTCGTGTCGCTCGTTTAGGTGAATTTTTATTATGCTAAATGAATTGAGAAGGAAAGTTAGATGTGAAATTTAATACTATGAAAACTCGGATAACATTGAAAAACAATCTCTTACTTCAATAGTAGTGCCATTATACGCCTCTACTAAACTTTAGCTAAAATTTGAATGCTCGAAAATGAGCAAAAACTGCCAGATTTAATATTTTTGAGCATTTATAAGCATGCTTGTAGTGGACAATGCACTTTATTATCAAACTGCGATTAGAATATAATTGGAGAGTAATGTCAGCACACTGTCGTTTTATACATCTAAGAATGAAGCCTGACGCAAGTCTATGAAATGACACTCACGTTACTCTCCAATTATATTCTAATCGCGGTTTGATAGAGTACTAACAACCGAAGACAACTAGATTGACACTAAATCACACCAGTCAGACAACTCGTTACCAGTCTTGTCAGGCTCAAGTGGCCTCGCATTTGTTGCAATGAAGCCATATTTACACTAGCTTGACTTGATTGTTCAACCGTATAGCTACTAAACTAGTGTAAATGTGTTCCAGCAATTGTTAGTCAGGTTCTGTTGATTTTTGATAAGGCAGTGTTTAGAAATGGTATAAAGTGGTCTCGTATTACTACTTTCAAAGCATACTCCTATTTGAGGCCGTTAGTCACTTCTCGCTCACACTTGATAAGTGTAAATGGGGGCGTCAAGTCTAGTGGCGGGATACGAGTGCGTCACTGTGTATAGTAAAAATCCAATTTGTAAAAGTCATACAAAATTATACTAGAATAATGTACTCGGGCAAGGCTAGTCTAATAATAGAAAAAAAAACAATATAATTTTTAAGTACGTCGGGCTTGCCTGCTTTAATTCGAATTTTAAAATAGCCCAAAATGTACTAGTCAATGAGAGGCGTGGCATTTTTAAATGAAAATAAAATAAATGTGAAAAATTAATAGGCAAATTAACATTTTTGACGGTTTGAACTAAGCATAACAATCTGTTACACTTTGTTGGTTACACTATAAGAGTCTCCATCTTCAATATTTAAACGTAATACTGCGAAAAAATTAGCAAGTCGATGCGCAAACGCAGGCAAGACGGTTCTTATGACGCCTGATTGTAATTTTTTTACAAAAAATAGGGTCAAACTCGTAAACCAACAAAAAATACACAGTGGAGTCCCTTTAGGTGTTTTAACTTTTTAAATAAAAATGCATAAATTTAAAACGTAATACAAATTTAATTAAAGTAATAAACACAACTTGAATAAAACAAGTCTTCATTGATGCATTCTGGCTCTCTGGCTCTTAGAAAAAAAACTTATTTTATGTTTTTTCGGTCCTTTTTCTGTGGTAATTTGAACATTCCCAACGATGATGGAGCTACAATGTCCTTTAGGCCAACTGATTTTTATTTAACTAACAGAATATTTGTATTAAAACCTTGTAGATAATGAGGTGAAAAATTAAATATTTCAAAAGAACAAAAACAATTTAACTCGGTTTGTTTAACCTATTTTTTTATAATATTATGAATGCACGTCTAACGATTATTTGGGGCATTAAACGTAAATATTATCTATTGTCGCACATAAGAAAAATAAAGTTCAAGGAAGATGGCTAAATGAGTCAGTTTCAGGCAATATTTCGTTGCACAACGGAAAATGTTCTTATAAATATGTAAAACTCTTCTCAAGTGATATTGTTTGAAATTGACTCTTCTAACTGCACTGGTGTGCAAATGTAAATCCACTGGCTGCATCTATTTATATGAAAATAAATTACTTTCTGTGTCACAAACGACGGTCTTATAAATGTATTTGTAGCAACATATAAATTACTCGTTTCTGACACACGGAAGTGTTTATTTTTACGATGTAATACGGAACCCCTCTCTTAGGGGCAATTTACGTGGAGCAAGTTCTCGTATGCGAGTTGCATTATGACATTGCGTGACTCGATCACATCGTACCTCGGTAGCCTGCACTGTCATGCAACTCGCATGCGAGTACTCGTACCATGTAAATGGCCCTTTAGGTCCCACCATTTTACTGCGATATTTGTCAAAATGGTAAACACTATATTGAAGCTGTTTTAGTTGGTAAGCTTTTGAAAAGCAGCAATATGTGCCGAATTTTTTAACCTGCGCTAGATATCAAGACGCTAGGCTAGTTTTTAATGTTTATGCATTTCTGTCATCACAAAAACTGGTGATGATTGCCTCAGTATCATACATAACGGGACGCAAAGTTAGTTTGTTGCAACGTTATCCCTGTTTAGACCAACAGGACAAATCGTTTTGTGGTGTATCTCCTGTGTAACGCACGAGATAACCTAAGTAGCTCTCTTATAAAAAAACGTTCTTGTACAAATAATTTGTATGAATTTTATTGCAATTTATTTTAAAAATTAAGACAGTTACGTGTAAACGCACTCTCAGAACAGTGAAATGAAAGTTAATCGAAATGCACTGTTTATTCGCTTCACGTCGCATCCAAAGTCACGGAAACTATCACAAAAAGTTAAATAAACGATTTACTGCTACTCCTTGTGTCATGCGGCTTCCCTAAAATTATGTAAGGTGTTTTTTATACTTTTGCGATGAAAATTCCGTATGTCATAATTTTTTACGCGTCTTTTTCGTAACTTTAGATGTTTCTGAAGGTTTAAAATTTTCTCCTAAGCTCCTATGCTTGATCCCTTAGGTATATTCCGCCAGGAGGTATAAATCCTTTCTCCAATGATCACACGATGTTTGGGTGTAAGTTGTACTTGTTAAGTAATGCCTAAGTTTTTACGAAATGTTATTTAAGTGATCGCATTTTTCTTAATGTTTAAGTCAAATCATAATGCTTTCGCCACCATCTTACAACACAGCAATGTACGTGAAGGAATGTGTACGGGTTGGATGCTTGTTATAATTATTCCGTTGTGTCACTTTTTGATAATAATTATGTGGGTGTAGATTATGTGAAAGTCCGAAACGAGTATCCGACATTGGACGTTCTGAACTCTTCCAGTGTTAAATATTTTTTTAAGTTCCCTTAGTGTAAATTGACTTTAATATTCCTAAATGATATATGGATTTGTGAATTATGAATAGAGATTTGTTTTTGCTTGTAAGTATATTATATGTACATTTTGAACAAAACGTCGCCCTTTCAATGTTATTTATTACTTTAGCTTGTAAAGACTTTGGTTAGCATATGCTTTTATATTTAATTAGGATATTGTTTGATGGTAAAAAAAAAATGGGGAAATGTTTGTGCGATATATTATTATTGTGTATATAGAATTTAGTTACCCAAAGTTAAATCCAAATACATTGATGCGAAAGTATATTTTAATTTTTTTTCGCTGTAAGGCCAGTTGGGGTGAGTGCGATTGGAAAGCGCGGGGTAAGTGCGTCTGGACTTTATTCCTTGGTGTTAAGGTTTATTATTGATTCCGGCACTTCTCCTTAATTTCACCCTTAACCCAATTGACCTTAGGTATGTAAATTTTTTGGAGTGTAAGGATCGGTTTTCGAACGAACCATTTACGGCCATATTTGATAAAGTAAGCATTAAAATACAATATAAATAAATAAGTATATAACATGTAAAATTAAATACTATAAAAACTTGTTGGTCCTTATTATAAATTATTTAGTTCTACTGCATACCCATCTATGCCATTTTAGCATACAGGTGATTGCGAGTAAAAGTCATGCAACTTATTAGTATAAGTACTTAGGAAGAGACAGATGTCTAATTCGTGATGAACACCAGTGTACTAGATCATCAAATAAGTCATGATGATACAATGTTGATATCATTTTTAGGTTAGCTTGCTCCCGCCCTTTTTTGACAGTTTAAAAATGGCTGCCGTCGTTCGGAAACCGAAGGATAATGCTTTAACATTGTTTTGCTTAGATGCCAGCGGTTTGGCCGTGGCATAAAATCCGTGAAATTTGGAATGTTAATATACTTAGCTGGTTGAATAAATGCTCAAAGAATGATAGTCTAATGCTGACTCAAGTCGAGTTCAAGTCAAACATCTGATTAAAATTTGTTAGTATTTTTCCTTTGTGTAACGAATTAAATTTTTCAAATAGGTATAGCGCTGTAAAGTTGCCAGTAAAAATGACGACAAAACTCTTATAACAATTAAGTTTCACTCAGTGAAAATTTGTCCGTTACACAAAGTAAACTTGATCAAATGCGTAACTTTTATGTTACGATGTTACAGTATGTGTTCAAGGTCATAAAATCATCTATCGAAGCATAGGGTCCTTTAACATTTGATTGATTTGAGCTTGAATTTGAAATCAGCCAGTTACGTTTTTGCTGGGCCCGGTGCGTATAATTTAAAAGTAAAAATAACCACAATCACCTCATTTCCTTAATTCTTAAATTCAAATTATTAGATAAAATCTCCAAGTAATTTAGCCAAATCGTACATAATGATTAAATTCTAACTCTCAAATGACACAATTAATATTATCTACTTTTATTTCCTTTGTGTAACGATGATTTATGAATTGTTATACAAAGGAATTATGAATTAGGACTCGATTGGGAACAAAGTTTTGTGCATTGCCATGCAAATAATAAAGTTTAAAATACAAATTGTATATTACAATAGTATTTTTAGTAAAGGACTGTTCAGTGTTCAGAGCATTTACGGACACAAATTAAAAACAATAACGGTCTAGACTTGTTACGTTACTTCATTCAATTCTTTTTTGCGTTTTAACTAAAAATTGCGAATGTCAAGCACTTGGACTCATTACCCTACTACTTAAATGGACTGCGTTCTGTTAACAAAAAACGGTCAGAGCGAGAGCCACGAGCAATATTCCGTTGTCTCTTTCTACCTTACCACAACTTATTACTTTTACAAATGACACAAATGTTAGTGTGTGATGTTGCTACTTTAAGAGTTACATCGTAACCGCAAACTCAATATTATTTTGTGTAACCGGTACATGATTTTAACGGTGTTTTTTTATGTTCATATTTTTACATTTTTAATTAAAAAACACTCGTTAACCATAAGGGTTCGGAAATCTAGTAATTCTACTTTCAAATTCGTTTCCGATAATGTCAACCGTAGAAAGAGACAGAGCACTTTAGTTCGTGCCTTTCCCTTTGGCCGTTTGTGCTGTTAACAGCGCAGTTCAGGAGTAGGTTCATGATTTGACTCTTTGGAAAAAGCGTTTTTTTATGATGAATACTGCAATTGGATTATAGAATGGAATTCCAGTTTGCATGCGGAGGATGTCTATAGACGCCATAACAGTGAAACTTATGTTAACTCTGCCGCTGCTTCACGAATGTGTCAATAAAATAACTGGATTGCCAGATTTAAATCTTCATCATTATTCTAAATGCATTAACAAAGCACTAGGCCAGGTATAAGAGATGATGTCAGGAGGATACGTGTTACATTGTCTCAGAACGGAAGCTACAAATCTTTCGAAAACTAATTCTGGTTAGTCACTACAAGCATTACAAAAATTACAGAAATAGGTAATAATAAAATTAATAGGGTACAATCAAAAACACATTAAAGTTGGAACTGAGTGTAATTTTTCAGAAGTGACGCATCTAATATGCACTATGAAGTTAATATACGAGTATCTATTCCTTTCGGGCATAGACAATTTCTCTCAGTTCCTCCCTTAATGGACAGTTAATTTTGTTGTTTGTACTCGGTTTAAAACTGGGTACAATTGTTCGCTGCATCACAAAATATACCGCATAATTAGACATAATAAACCATGCAAGACCAAGCGATGCAAGACTTGGTTAGAATCTGCCTTTAATTTCATTAAGGCATTTTTGTGTCACGTAGCTCCGTTGTGTAACGATTATAACAAAAATTATACCGTAACACAATGGAAATTCAAATATGTTAGTTCGGTTGTCCGTTCTGAGGCAATGTTTGTGTGAAAGTTAGAGTGAAAAACCACTATACGCAGCGGGCCGGGCCAGAGCTAGACGCAGATAGTGGCAGCGACTCGGCGACGACGCGGGGTCATTTATTATTCCATATATTAATAAAAACATTGTAAAGTTATTTGAAGTTTTACTTAATATCCATTTTCTTATAATCAACAAAATGCAACCCGACCTGGAACTATGTCGAAGTAACGTGATATGTAAATAAAATTATACGAAGTACCTAAAGTCAAAGCGAGTAACTTGAACAATCTGTACCCTTACCATGGGTACAGAGCATCTAGCCGTAACCGTACTCGCTAGCGACGGCGTCAATTATTTGTATGGGGAATTGTGCAGCGCCTCTAACGCTCACTTAGAGAACTAAAAATCGCTAGTATGAGTCCAACGGTAAATTACCTATCGAAATCTAAGCGCTAGTGACTAAAGTTTTGTAGCTGTCGCCGTAGAATATTGGTACCATGAGTCACAAATTTGACACACGTCATCGAAAAATACCGTATCGACTATGGTTAACTCTTTCACTGACAAATGGGAGCGTATTTAACCGCTATCGACTGTAGTAACGTAATATGAATTTTCGATAGAAACTCATGTTAATGGTACAGGGCTAAATTTCATAAACGAGACAGGCGATAGGTGACAGTGACAATTCGCCGTGCATTACTGTGTAGACCAGTAACGCTACAGACTTATAGACTTAACATAGTAGGCAATCAAAATACATATAATGAATTGTCACTGTCACCTGTCGCCTGTCGCTGACCGTAGAGCAAGTAAGACACAATTTAAAGATTGACTAATTTATTAAGAAACAAGTGCCTCAACATGATTACTACATACAAATAAACTATAAAGTTATTAAATATTAACTGTATATAGCTAAAATTCGGGTAATCTGAACACTCTGATAAAAATTAAAAGCTTTAAAATAGTACATTACACCCCGAGGGTGGTGAAATAAAGCATGTCTCAGATCGCAGGAACTTGCCGCACGAGTCATAGCGAGGGCGGTAACCATGCGACCTGAGACTTTCTTTATCACCACCCGAGGTGTGTACACAATGTTACGTCTTCCCCTGGCCAGAAAGTGGATATTTCATGGCACTGGTTTCGCGAAGTATCAGGGTGACTTGTTCCAATTCGCCGTTCACTACTACCCGAATGTTCAAAATTACCCGCGTTAAATGAAACTACAAAGTGATTTAATTTAAACTGCATCAATTAATCGGTGAACATCCCACCGGCAGGCAGTTCTTCCTTCTTCTGTTCGTATTTGTATTCTTCAAACCTGAAAAATTATAAACGTTAATAGTATTTTATGCAACTGTTGCATAATGAGGGGTCTTAAAACACGAGTGTGGTTTTATGAAACGAGCGTCAGCGAGTGTTTTAAGACCTAATTATGTACAGTTGCATACATTACTTTATCTACCCACATATCATAAGTACTCTATGATGGGTTCAGAAGCCATGGGGCAATGACCTGCATTGCTACTAGCTACTAGTGCCAGGTACCTATTAAATATCTATAGACTGTACACATCAAAATAATGTAATAAAAATGAATTTGAACAAATATAGAAACAAATTAGAAAAAATCGTATAATAATATTGGTTGTTATAATGCTGGTCATTGCCTACGGTTTCTGAACGCATTATAGAGCATTTATGATATAGGTGTAGATAAACGTTTTTACCGCTATAATATGTCAAATACAAAAACCATTACTCACACGCCAAGCATGGCTCGTTAACAACTCGAATTTAAACCTTACACCAGGTCCCTATTTCATAAAGCTTGACAAGACGACAATTTGTCATAAATGACGAAATTTGTCGGATTGTCAAGCCAATTCCCGTTTCATAAAACTTGACACATATAGAATTGTAGACAGGAATACAGTGGTAATTGTCACATATTTTTTGTGCGTTTCATGAAACAATTTTTGTGAAAAGTCTTGTATAAAACACCAATCGACAATAGTTTACCCATTTCCATCTGCCAGCATTTAACAGGTGACAGGGACAATTCGCCGTACATTACTGTGTCGACAAGTAACGCTGCAGGCTTAACGTCATAGTGGGCAAGCAATGTATAACGAATTGTCACTGTCAACTGTCGCCCGTCGGGTTTATGAAATTGGGTCCAGCTTACGAAAGTCTCTTTTGTGATGTACCCATTGGCGGATATATCTGTAGTTAGCTTTATACTTGTGGTGTGAATATATTCGCCCTCAGACGTTAGAACCACGGAATGGTAAACTTTCGGACATTCGTAAGTGCTTCCTGACAGCCTAATAAATAAAGAGCAACAACACTTTAGTTTGACTTTGATTTTGAATGCCGGCGTGGAGTAGTAAGCCTGACGTATTTCCTACGGTGAGTCAGAAACCCAGAGGCAAACAACAATAACAACAACAAAATACTCTATATTGATTCACACAAGTAAACAAAATAAAAGAACACACACAGGGAACCGGGTGCCGGGTGCGGGTGGTAGGACCTTGTGTAAGGTCCGTCCGGATCGCTACCACCATCTTACTCGCTAATCCTGCCGCTAAGCAACAGTGCTTGCACTGTTGTGTTCCGGCGTGGAGAGCAAGACAGCCGGTGTAATTACTGGCACAAGAGGTATTCCATCTTAGCCCTCTGGGTTGGCAACGCATCTGCACTCTCTTTGTTGTTGCAGGTGTCTATAGGCGGTGGTGATCACTTACCATCAGGTGACCCACTTGCTTGTTTGCCGTCCTATGTTGTATTTAAAAAAAAGGGAAATTTTACATGGGAGTCAACAGGCGGTCATATCGCTAAGCAGCGATCTCTTCCATACAACCTTTGGATAGAGAATCTGCTGCTGGCAACGGATTATCAATACTCTTAAACGTTTTCCTCTCTCGTCCATAAAACGATTTTCAACCCTTACTTCTCTAACGGCGGGCACATAAAATGGCGGATGTTGCGCGGCATGAACACATCAGCTTGGACCTTGGCGACGTCGATGGCATACTCCTCGACGTCAGTTATCATGTCCTCAGGCACGGCGGGACCTATACCTGGTACTGCGTACACTACAATGATCTGAAAATAAGGTTTAATAATGGTTAAAAATAAATCTTTTTCAATACAAGCCTTGACAGTATCTGGTTTTCCCTTTTTCCCATTTGAACGACGTAGAATAGAAGCGTTGAACTTACGTCTGGAATCGGCAGTTCTTCCTCCTCAACCTCCTCTAGTTCTGGCACGATTAGCTCCATGTTTTCATCCAGGAAAGTCTCCAGCATCTCCCGGATCATAGCTACCTCTTCTGGTTTAGCCTGAAAAGAAAGAACTCATATTAAACCTTGGTCATCTTCATCTCAATTTGGCTGTGTTTCTTTGTAATGTCGTCCAACGTAAGGAAATCTACATGTCCTCATCCCCCTGCCTGCAAGTGAAATTGAATTTCCCTGATTCAATTTCACTTCATCCCCGTCTCTACTAATTAAAAACCAAATGCACAAGTTGAAGAACTTTATCGTACATACATTTCTATGTCAATATAAAAGTAAACTGAATGTCCCTTTTCATCTTCTACTACAAACTGAAACTCTCGTTCCTGTGGCCAGCTCTGGAAGAGGCTGTAAGGAAACCTAGAGGTCCTTACAGTACTTACTTCGAGTGTTCTGAACCACCACTACTACGACTTCCTTCCAACTGCAGTTCCAGGGCCTCACCAGCTCTGTCCCACTTTTACTTGCTGAGGGCGCCATGACGTCATGAACGAAAGAGGCCCACGATCATTGTTCAATGGTGTTATCTTGCTTCTACCATTTAAATTACACCTACCTTCTTTTTCTTCAAATCCGGATCAGGTAATATCGCAATCTGCTCGTCTATATAATCCATGATCTCTCTCTCGATGTGCTGAACGATGAATTCACCACTGGTTGTGGACATCTGACGGCCAGCCACCATACCTGCAAGCAATTAATCACTTTGGTCATCGTCATCACCTTCAGATTCGTACTGATGCCCAAGGCCTCCCCTAAGTCTCTCTATAATGAACGGTCTCGCTCTGACCGTATCCACTGAGCATTTACGCCACCAGATTTCCAGGTTAGCAGGTTATTCGACTAACTTAGAGACCTGCATTTTGTCTCCCGGATCACGATTACCACAGCTACGGCAATGAGACTGTCTACAGATTCTTGCACGTAAGGTCTAGATTGAAGGCCTTTTAGCAAATCATTAAAAAGGTCAAAAATGTGGACTAACTGATGCTTTCTTTCATTTCAACATTATTATTCTTCTTCTAATATCCTATATGCAGCTGTCACATGAACAATGAATTGATTCTTCTTTGCCGTATTCCTGATTGAAAAAAATACACCTCGTTGAGTTCCTCGCCGGTACCTTCTCATCAGACATTTTTTCTGAACCGGTGGTAAATTTTATGACATTCATAAGTGCTTCCTGTAAGCCTAATCTGAATAAAGATATTTTGACTTTGGCTTTGACTTTGAAGAAGCTGTGACTGCTGGAACTGAAAGCTTTCTATGTGCCCGGTGGCTTTAACGAAAGTATAACTGAAATTTAACTAACCCAAATCGTAACTAGCAGATTTAAATCTATCCACAATCGCTGTTATCTCCTCAAGGGTTTGCTCCAGGTCTAGGAGACGTGCATCACGGGCAGCGAACAGCTAAACAGGATCACAGGAAAAGGAAAGGAATGGTGTGAAAGTAACAAAGTTTGGTATTGAAGGAAAAATAATAAATCTGTAATGTACTTAAAAACCTTCTGTTAAAAATGGTCTAAGTGACAGTGAGAACCGTATCAAATTCCGTTGCGTGGTATAGAAGGTACGGTGGAAGATATGAGTAATTATATACTGTGTAAAGATGAGACTTTTTTCCGGAGTTAAATCTGCGTTCAGATGCCCCATCGCCACGGGGAGACTATGGAGTTATGTGGGACTGTCACCCATTAAAACCCCGGAGTGTTCCGTTCTCACCGCCTGGCTGGCGAGGCCTCGCTTAAGGCGATATAACCCGCGACCTAGCCAATAGCCGCTTGTCCGACGTCGGACTCGCCACTAACGGAAGCGGTTCAGATCCCCTCGTCCCCAACAATGTAAAGACAAGCCTAACCTAACCCCTACCCTAATACTTACAGTTTCAGCTAAAAACATTTTAGACAAATGAACAAGACAAACATTATTAGGGATCCCTGATTTAATGCCTTATTATAACAGTCACACGACACACTGCAGCCCATTTCTGAGTTTACTACGAAAGGGCTAGCTTGATCGGAGTAGTAACACACACGGAGGCAAAGAAGCATGGGGTTCGTTCATTAAAAAACAGCGATCCAATAAATCTTACAGCCCTAAGTGGGCGTTCGAATATCTCATTCACTGTACGAAACGCACTACCAAGCTACTTTTAGCTTCTTATTCTATAATTTCTTCATTAAAGAATACCAAATTCTAAATTACTTCAAGTATCATAGTCGCTATTCTATCTTTTTCTTCGTCTTTTACTTCTTCCTCCTTCTGTTCCTCTTCTCCCTTCTCTACTTTTTCTTCTTCTAAATTCTCTTCTTCAGAAGCACTAGGCTCACCTGATTTGGGTAAATTTTATTTATAGATACATAAATAATAAGAATGATTATAAGAAATAGTCAATGCGAAGCAATGAAGATATGTAGAATTTATTTTGTAGCTAATCCGACAGACGATGCTTCAAATCCCATAGAAAAAAGAACTTTCAGGTTTTTCTCATATTTAAAAGTTTTAAGGGTAACTTTTCAGTTTTTCTTTCCATAAAAACTTATTTCGCACTATTACTGACATTTTAAAACAAAAAAGCGAACCCACCAATGAACAGCATTTCTTATCTTTTTATTTATATAAATTATCCGTCCTTTGTTACAATTGCTGCTTCAATTATTGTCAAGTAACAAATTACTACAGAGTAATTTAAGCAGTAAGTGTAACAAATGACAGACTACAAAATAAATGCCGTTTTCATTGCTCTACATTGGTCATTTCTAAGTCTAATATGAAACTAAATTGATATGTCCTTCTACTTGTCAATTTTAACGTCGTAACGATTAAATTAGTACTCAGAAATTTACATCCCAGATGAATCTACAGAAATCAAAGAGAGTTTTATAAACTAAAGAAGAACTCTACAATATCTACTGTAGCGTCTGACAGATTCACGCTAGACGCTATAGTTATGTTTTCTACACTAATCTACTACTAGAGTAGACGAGTCTACACTTGTCTAGACTAGTCTACACTTGTCTAAACTAGCCTACATTTGTCTAGACTAGTCTACACTTGTCTAGACTAGTCTACACTAGTCTTCACTAGTCCAGAATAAAGAGGTAAACTTTGTTTTTTGTTCCTTTGGATGTAGGGGGTAATCTCTAGAACTACTGAACCGCTAATAAAACTCTTTCAGTATTCTAATACTGAAAGAGATAGTGAGATACTGTAAGAGGTAGTCAGGGATAGTGTAGCTTTCTAAAGCTACACTATCCCTGACGGACACAAGCTACTACTAGTTACACACGAATGACATCGCGTTCGTCCGCTAGAATGTTATGAGACTTATGAGTTACTCGATTTCTGTATTATTTATCATAAAATATAACCGTAGAATTCTAGAGGCAAGAAATTGTCGTCCTCGTCGTATATAATAATATCAATGCCGTCTTTCTTCTTTTCAACTTTTTCTTCTTTTGCTTTTGAGGTATCTGTTTCGTGAAAAATATTAACTTCAATATACTTTAAAGGGTTAAAATTATCATAATATCTGTAGCATAACGTCGAGAGTTTCGTAACCTTTATTTAAAACAGCACTACATTTAACAAATTGGAATAAATTATCTTGCTACTTCGCGAAAAGAGAGTAATGTAGGGATGTAAAGCGATAAAATTACTTCCGTAAAATTCGGTAAAATACGATATTTTACGTAAAATACGGTAAGATTGGGTAAAAAAGAATTAAACTACTACTAACAAAAGTTCCGAGTCCGTGCAACAGATGGAGCCAGTCATTGCGACTGACTGGCAACACGCAAACAGTATCAAATTTCGTCCGCCCAAACTCGGCGGTAATTTTACCGTAATCTATTATATAATAGTATTTTATGCAACTGTTGCATAATGAAGGGTCTTAAAACACGAGTGTGGTTTTATGAAACGAGCGTCATCGAGTTTCATAATAGGATCACACGAGTGTTTTAAGACCTAATTATTTACAGTTGCATACATTACTTTATCTACACACATATCATAAGTACTCTATGATGGGTTCAGAAGCCATAGGGCAATGACCTGCATTGCTACTAGCTACTAGTGCTAGGTACCAATTAAATATCTATAGACTGTACACATTAAAATAATGTAATATAAAATGAATTTGAACAAATATAGAAACAAATTTGTAAAATTCTCATAATAATATTGGTTGTTATAATGCTGGTCATTGCCTACGGTTTCTGAACGCATTATAGAGCATTTATGATATATGTGTAGATAAATTAACGTAAACTATCGGTATTTTACGCACCTTTTTGGTAAAATTACGTAATTTTGCTACTGTAGTAGTGTCTAACGCTCTCTTGAACATCCGTTGCCTCTGTGTGACAAACACAGACAAAACCTCACACCAACGTCCAAGCATGATACCCACACACACGTACGTATATAATCTAAGATTTTATACTGTTAGTTGTAGGAGTACCATATCGACCTATGGTGCAGGGTGTACGTTACACACGGGCGCAGCGGTCCTAGGGGGCGCTGTTGCTTGTACTTTGTACCCATTCCATTTTGACCGCGCGCTTACTAGGGGGCGCTACGGTAATGTTTGCACACGGGCGCTACATGGGCTCAGAGACGTCTCTGATGCTAAGAATACTGGGATGCGTAGGAGCAACTACGTACTAAGAAGCTAAAGTAGGAGGAGAGGGAAAGAGGGGGTTGGAAATCAAAAACATCACACACTGAACCCAAAACAAAGGCAAGGTGAAACCAGCCGATAACCATAAATAAAACTGGTGTTTTAGGCTCTTAGCTGCAATATCACTTTTAGAGCACATTGAACAGCGAGCAGCCCAGTTGGGAACGCTTAGCGTAAATAAATAAATAGAACCACCAAACCACCACCTTGCTCGCCAATCCTGCTGAAATTTTATTCCTAAAGGTCTGACATAGTTCTAAGAGACATCTGGTAAAGTTTAATAGCCGGTAGTTAAACGAAGTCCGATGCAATGGACAGACGACTTGTAAAAGTGGCTGGGGAAAATTGGATGAGGAAGGCACAAGACCGAAGATTCTAATCCTGCCGCTAAGCAGCAGTGTTTGCCCTGTTGTGTTCCAAGAGGTGGATTCCATCTTAGCCCTCTGGGTTGGCAACGCATCTGTTATCTCCTGTGGTGTTGCGGGTTTTTAGGCGGTGGTGGTCACTTATCATCAGGTGACTGATTTGCTTGTTTGCCTGCCTATGCTGTATAAAAAAGGGTAGGGCGTGCATTGGAAGATAAGTTAGAATTTCGTATATTTACCTTCTTTCGGCGCATCTTGCGACGGTAGCGCGGCGCTGCTCATGTCACGTAGTTTTTGCTGGAAAATAATGGTTTTTGAATGAATGAATGAATGAATGTTACATTTTTTTTAATACTATTATTATTTATTACTAGCTGACCCGGCGAACTTCGTACCGCCTAATTATTGGAGGCATATTTGCTCACCGTTTAGACCTACCCTGGACTACGACAAACATTTTAAAACCAAAATCAGCTCAATCGGCCCAGCCGTTCTCGAGTTTTAATCAGACTAACGAACAACAATTCATTTTTATTTATATAGATATTTTGGGTACATTATACGAGTATAAGATATTAATACAAACGGATTACTCACGTATAAATTAATAAAACGGATCACTCACGTATTTTTACGTCGAGAAATGCCCGACATGTTTCGGACCAGTCCGTGGTCCTTAACCATGAGCCCCCGCGGTATACGTTTGTATTAATATGTCAGAGTCTCACAGTAGTTTTATGTTAATAGTTAGTGTGTACATAAGATGGTCATAATATCAAAGGATTCCATGCAAGATCTGCATTACTTGCTTATTTGCATTTATTATTTATTTGTTTTAGATTTTTGTAGTTCGAAGAGGCAATAAATGATCTACAGGTGCACAGAGGTGCTATTTTTGAATTTCACCAGGTGACTAAAGCTCAACAAAATGGCCAAATCTCTATGAAATTCGGCCATTTTGGAGATACAAGAATATCGGCGCATCTTCGCACTAGGGCCGGCGCAATGGCAGTTGCCGGACGTGCGAGTGAATACGAATTAGGCGAAACAGTAGGACGCTTTCTTATACCGAAACGCCTTTTTGTTCAAAGTAAAACTTCTCTTTTTTCTGTTTCTCTGTGACCTGGCTCTGTTGTCAAGAGAGTAAAATTTTTTGGCTCTACTAGCGGTCAGCTTCTACTGCTGCTAAATTTATCTCCCTAATGGGTATAATTAATAAATAATAAGTTTAATTTAAGGACATAAAGTTGGGAGACTCTCTTCCCCCGCGATGGCTGCAGCAACCCTAAGCCTGGTAGCTACGCTTTTGTTCTAGTGACAACCCTAGCATTGTGTCGGCCAGTTGACGGCATTTTGCGCCGCGACAAAGAAGCTAACCTACTATACATATAAATTATAAGTCCTTAGAGTTTAGTAAAGAAGTTAACTGAAACTTGAAAACTAACTTCCACATCGTCGTCTGGCTGGGCTCTGCCTGAAAAATTGTTAGCAAAATGAGAACCAATGGTGTAGTTATTAAATATTACTTAACAGAACTCTAGACTACTGTACTTGTTTTTTCTTTTCAGTTTTTATTTATTTACATATATAGTCACGCCTGTGTCCGAAGGGGTAGGCAGAAACCACGTATTTCCACTTGCTACGATCCTGACATACATCCTTTGCTTCACTTACTCTCATAACATTCTTCATGCATGCTCGTCAATTCAGGGTACTCCTGACTTGGCCTTTCTCTAGAATGTCTCAGATTTGATCGGAGTACGTTCGCCGAGGTCATTCCCTTGCCATTTTTCCATCCACTCTTCCTTCGCATACAGTTTTAATTTAATTGGATGTATTCTTTTCTAATGGGGCTGACATTTTCAGTGTTGATCAAAGCCCCTAAACCACAAAAACAAACAGACTGCTGAACTTATAAAGTACTTTCATGCATTAAGATGGTATCAGAGTAGTCGTAAAACTGCCAATATTGGCTCTACACTGACGACCTACATTTCAACTGCAAGCCAGCTGCAAAATTTCGTTTCGAATGCAGATGGTCTGCAACTGCATGAGCATCAAAACCGCTGACCGATTGCGCAGTCGACTTGCAGTCGGCATCCAGTTTTAACGGCACACTGAGTGCATATTGACAGCCAGCGGACTGCCCAGTCTAGGTTTGCTGAAGTTGTTAAAACTTCAGCGATTCACACACATATATCGGAACTTTTGATGCAGTTGTTCATTTACTCTACTAACGACCACAGGCATTGCAATACCATCTCAATGGCATACGTCATTAACGCGATGCTTAAGAAGATGTTAAGATTATGTTGTTAGCACTGTCAAATATTTGTTGCACCCGCGATAACGGCGTATCCTCATGTGTGTTTGCCCACGTTTCTCCGACCAGTCCTGGGTCTCCGGTTGAGTACCTAGTCTCCATCTGCTGTCCTGTCGTTGGTTTAAGTGACCTGCCCACATCCACTTCTTTTAAGCCATGGCTATGTCAGTCAGTCTAGTTTTCCTGTGGATCTTTGTATTTCTAAATCGATAGAGAAATCCCCAACATGACCCAGATAGACTATTATATTATTGGGTTCAAAGTCCCGGTATACGTTATAAATATTTGATAAGGTTCGAAAGATCTCCGTAACCTTTCCTCTCCCTCAGATAGTTCTCCCTTTCAATCTTTCCAGCTCTCTCCATGGACGGGGAGCGTTCTATCTTCCCAAGAACAGGCTCGTTGAGTCTGACGCTGAGTTTAGGCGTTTTGGATACGCGGTCATCGACGAGGTCCAGTTTCTGGAGGTCGTGGGTACCATCAAGCCAGAAGTCATCGGAAGTGGACTGAGGAGAGGATATAAGGGTTAGGAGGTGAGGGTTAGGTTCACTGCTCTATATGAATTCGAATAGGGGCCACTGCTGTAGCTGTGGACAGCTGTACCTGAGGACATTTTCTAAAACTGAAAGCTATAATCTCTCATCCTGGGAACAATCATCATCTGGCGGGTGTTAGGACCTTGTGCAAGGTCCGTCCGGATCGCTACCACCATCTTGCTAGCTAATCCTATCGCTAAGCAGCAGTGCTTGCACTGTTGTGTTCCGGCTTGGAGAGCAAGACAGCCGGTGAATTATGGCACAAGAAAAATTCCATCTTAGCCCTCTGGGTTGGCAACGCATCTGCAATCTCTTTGGTATTGCGGGTGTCTTTAGGAGGGGCTGATCACTTATCATCAGGTGACCCACTTGCTTGTTTGCCTTCCTATTTTATAAAAAAAAAGAACATCCTAACCTAACATTTCTGTCTGTCTACGCCCAGCGCTACCTAGACCGAGGAGAACGGAAGCTAACAACACCGGAGGCGGTAAAACACTATCATCGACGTACAAAGCGGCGACCGTTCGCGTGTGTCTCTTTTTTCATATTACATTGCTACTCCGCGAAACCAGTGTCGGGCTCGTGCAAAATAGCTGCGTCTATTCTGCAGCAAATATTCATGCAAAAACCCACCCTCCTCCGCTTCCACACGAAACAACATATATCACACAGACCCAACTACACACCACCACCACTAAACACAAAATGGAAAATATGGATAGAGGAAATGGAGAAACCTGGGGATTGCTCTGACGAAGAGAGTGTATATAGATCTAAGATTTAGAGAATGTCCCCAGGTACAGCTGTTCACAGATAGAGCAGTTGCTCCTATATGTCACCATTTTTGTGAACTCCATTAGTCTCCAATTTACCCTGCAAGATTGTAAACTGCCGATAAATAGTCAACTGTACTACTGTTTACAATACAATCTCATTAATTTTCGATGGTTTGAATGCGGGAACTTACGGTAGTTACCTTTTGATCCACAAAGAAAAAAAAAGGAGGCGGGGCTCCGTCAACTTTTTATAAAATGAATAAATCGTATTACTCAAATTGTAAGCAGAACGGCACAGTTCACAATTTGTCGACAGTTTACAATCTCGCAGGATAGATATTGAACTGGCGATGTACAGTCAAGGAATTTAATTTCCAACCCACCTAAGGTTCAATAGCATATAGCAAACTGTCACCATAAGAGCTATAGAGCAAGACGTTAGTTTGATATATCGACCTTAATGCATTGCGAATGTCAGACGACATTTCAGCGAAATGGGTAGAGAATTAAATTCCTTGACTGTACATATAAATAAATATGTATATATGTATGTATATATATATATATATATATATATATATATATATATATATATATATATATATATATATATATATATATATATATATATCGTGATCGGAAGGAAGGCTTCTTTTAACCGAGTACAAAAGAAAAGGTTATCGATAAAGTTTGATTAAAGAAATTGTTTGCCAATAAGTTTTTAGTTCGTTATCTCCAAAACCGTGTTTCTGATTATTTTTCATTTAGAGGAACATAAGCCTAAAGTAATGAGATTTCGGAAAAGATGTTAGAGAAGTTTTAACGAAGCTTTTGGGAATAATATGTGGGAATAATACTCACAGCGTCCTCAGTCTGTTCGCCTTCAAGTTCCTCTTCTGCTTCAAGAGTCGAAGCAGGTTGTGGAGCATGCCCTAAAAATACAAGCCAAGTTAAATTAACAAAAAAAAACCGGCCAAGTGCGAGTCGGACTCGCGCACCGAGGGTTCCGTACCAACGTAACTACAAATTAACCCCGATAACGTTATAAATATGAGTGAAAATCGCGAAAGTTTAAAACAATTTATTGTAACTACAAATTTACAGTTTTCGGATTTATTATTTTATTTGTGCTGTGAGACCTTACTTCTTTCCAAATTTTATAGTTCAACGGGAAGTACCCCTATGAGAAATGCGGCATGAACGGTCGCATCTTTTGATTGCGTAGGCTTAGAAATTTGATTTTTCACGGCTTCAAAGTACTACAGATTTGAGTATTTGGTATTAAATTCAACTCGATACCTCCACGCGTTCCTCAGAAAAAGGGTCTTGCCAGACAGACAGACAGACGGAGAGACAACGAAGTGATCCTATAAGGGTTCCGTTTTTCCTTTTCAGGTACGGAACCCTGAAAATATATACCCCCTCGCCGTTGCCCCGCAGGCATTATGTATAGTCGACCAAGAAAGTGCTTGACCACTTTTCGACTTTATTACAAAGGTATAAAAAGAATCCGCCTGTTGAATCCCATGTAAAATGTCCCTGTGTGTGTTCTTTTATTTTGTTTACTTGTGTGAATCAATAAAGAGTATTTGTTGTTGTTGTTGTTGTTATAAAGTTCAAAAGTGGGCTGGCAATTACTTGGTCGACTTTACACCAATTATTAGAATATCGCAAAAGTCCAAACCTTCCCTATAGCCGTCGATGTACCGCACGTCCTTTGAAGCGTCCATCTTGGCCAGGAAGGTGTACATGGTGAGGAAATCGTCGAGAGCAATGGCCGCCGAGCCACCATCTGGCTCCTTGGTGAGGGTTTCACAGAGGAGTATCATGGTGTGAGTTAGGTTCTGGAAATAAAAAAATTTGTCACCGAAATTTCTTTCGATTTTTATTTTAAACTAGCTGACCCGGCGAACTTCGTACCGCCTAATTATTGGAGGCATATTTGCTCACCGTTTAGACCTACCCTGGACTACGACAAACATTTTAAAACCAAAATCAGCTCAATCGGCCCAGCCGTTCTCGAGTTTTAATCAGACTAACGAACAACAATTCATTTTTATTTATATAGATGTTTTTTAACATTCAAATTATTAAATTAAAATTGTAATGACAACACAAAGAAAACTCAAACTTAAAACTTTCTTTGTGTTGTCATTACAATTTTAATTTAATAATTTGAATGTTAAAAAACATTTTAAATAAAAATCGAAAGAAATTTTGGGTTACAAAATTTAAGAACAAAAACGGCGCCATCTCTCGTCAGCTGACGGTAGCTGTAAAGGTACCCGGTTGAATATGATAACTTGTTAAAAAGTTTCATATAGATGACACCGAGGGTAGTTGTACCCTTAAAATCAATAATGTAATGACCGTAAGACGAAGCACATTGAAAAATTCGCAGGGTAGGGCAGCGGCAGTGTGGCGAAACTTGAAAACGCAAGGCACGGAATGCTGATGTTGCAGGTTCAAGTCCTGCCACTGCCCTAATTTTTCTTTGTGTTGTCATTACAATTTTAATTTAGGTTCTGGAAGACAACATACCATATTAGTGGAAACTTTATCTTCTTTACTTGGTTCTGGTGACCCGCTCCAAACACGGACGGGTGTAATTTACGAACGAAAGCTTAATTAAGAATGTATTCTACAGTCAGCGTCAAAATGTATAGGGTTTTTAGTTCTCGTACACTCCACTAGCTCTGTGATGACGTTTCAACTTCTTACACAAAATAAGATGTCAAACTTAAGGGGGCTGCCTATCCAGTAGAATAATAGAGATCAGTGGTACAGTCAGCGCCATATAGTACGTAGAGGATTTGACCATTGAACCGTATAAAGCACGTAATTAAGTCCAGTTTCCTAATCTGTTGTGTTCCGTACTTTTGGTAACTTTGGATGCTCAGCTACTAGCGGCGGATTGGTTGTACCGGTACGAGGGACGTCTTGAATGTTATTATTATTATTTTATTTATTTATTTAACAAACATACAACAAAAAACTTAATCCTATGAAAAAGTCCCACAAAACTGTACATACAGTTAATCAAGTACTCAAAGTATAGGTAAACAAATATTTGGCGTTGTGTGTGCTCCGGTACATTTGAGCACTGTGGATGACCTGAACAATATGATCACTTTGGCTGCGTCGATGTTAATGAGTAGTCTGGATGTTTCAAACTATTTGGTGATCTTGACTGCTACGTACTATATGACGCTGACTGTACTGTCTCATACCTTAGTGAGCAAGCCACCAGCGACGGCAATGAAGTGGAGGAAGGGTATAGTTTCCTCCCTGAGGTGAGCCTCGCACAGGCATATCACCCGCCTCAGCTCGCACTGGTCCAGACAGAAACCCCGCCATGCTGCCCTTAGAACCGGTAAGGGTATCTGCTTCATGCCTGACAACTGACAAGAACACAATAAATTGTCTTAAACTATCGCGACTTTCACACATATTTATAACATTATCGGGACTTAAGCGCCCTCAACTTCAGTCTACTCGTGACCACGGCCATTGAAACATGGCCGAAACGTCGAGGTAAATCAACAATATATTTCTATCGCGCTTAAGTCCCGATAATGTTATAAATAAGAACACAATAGTGTTTTGTGCAACAAGAGATTCATAGACACTAATAGAAAGCAACACTACCCCTTTTTTTATAAAATAGGAAGGCAAACAAGCAAGTGGGTCAGTGGGTCACCTGATGGTAAGTGATCACCACCGCCTATAGGCATCCGCAACACCAAGGAGATTGAAGTTGCGTTGCTAACCTAGAGGGCTAAGATGGAATAACTCTTGTGCCAGTAATTGCACCGGCTGTCTTGCTCTCCACGCCGGAACACAACAGTGCAAGCAATGCTGCTTAGCGGTAGGATTAACGAGCAAGATGGTGGTAGCTATCCGGACCGACCTTGCACAAGGTCCCACCACCCGAAAAATCCTTGACGGACATAGACTACTAATTCCTCACGAACGAAGTCGTAGGCCTCCGCTAGTCGCTCTATAAAGTCCGAAATGCAAAACTAAGCCATTACAGCGGCCCTAACATGACAGCCCAGGTTTAGTTTAACCCCTCCCTGTGTCTCTGTCTAACTAGTGTCATAAGAAAGGGACGCAGATAGAGATAAACTAAACTTGGCCAGTCATGTTAGGGCCACTGGTGACATGATCTGGTGATTGTCACAGTCAGATGAGGAGCGACATCATGGTGTATGGAGGCTTGTCACATGATAGATCTCGGTGGCACGGAAAGTGCTGCTATCCGTTCCACCATTGACCAAATTCATCTTCAGACCTCCTCATCGACATCTGTTAGCGATACCGTCCGCCACCACCGTGTCTCGCAGGCAGTCGCCGCTTATTCGTGGTTTACGACTGTTTAACGAGCTTCTCGTATCGGCCCCGGAATGTGATGTTTTTGCTTGTCGATGGAAGAATTTGTGTGATGAATGTTTGAGGTCCTGTGAGGGAATGGATGCACGTCAGTCGTCTGTGCCACATGTCTAATGTAAATTGTTTAATGTCTTTTTTTTTCTTTTCTTTTTTTTTCTCTTTCTTTTTCTTGTTGTAACAGTGTTAATTTGTAATAATAATATTCATATTTTTGTTTACATTTAATATCTTACATAATATTTTTTGTAGGATTTTTATTTACTCAGTGCCTTAGTTTCCACTGTCATACTGTGTAAATTATTTGCATAATAAATAAAAAATAAATCTCTTGGACAAGACAGATCAAAGCCTGACCACATCAGGCATCAGATACTTAATGTCATCTGTAAACCCCAATTTTTGCTCGGATTTCATCTCCCTTTTTTATTATAATATCTTGGACTTCTTAATTAGTATAGTATTGGGGATCCCCAGCTACTAGAGACCACGGCCGCTGCAACACGGTCGAAACGTTGAAGAAAATTAACAATTAATAATTACTAAAACTATTAAAGTTCCGTTTTCGTAAAAAGGAAGTGAAATTACTGGCACAAGCGGTATTCCACCTTAGCCCTCTAGGTTGGCCACGCATCTGAAATCTCTTTGGTGGTGCATGTTTCGTAGGCGTGAAGATCACTTACCATTAGATGACCCGTGACCCACTTGCTTTTCCTTCCTATTTCATACAAAAAAGTATGTGAACCTAAAAGCCGTGAAGTTTAGAACATGGTATCGTTTTCCGCTATTTAACAAATACCTGATGAGCCAGGACTTTGAGGCAGCCCCTCGTCAGCCCACCCTCGGTGCTGTAGACAGGGTACTCAAGCCTGAGCTTGACCGGCGGAACCCGATGTTCAGCCAACGCCTTGAAATACTCAAAGGACCATCGGAGCAGATCGTAGGGCTGAGTTTTTATTGCGGCTGGGGAACAACACAAGCAGATATAAGTAAATCATTTAAGACTAACACAAAGGATTTAGGACAGACAGGAACGGCTAGCGGCTTTACTTTATACTATGTAAGGAAAAATTAGATTTAAATTGCTACATAATTAATGACAACACAAATAAAAATTAGGGTAATGGCAGGACTCGAACTTGCAACATCAGCGTTCCGTGTCTTGCATTCGCCAGTTTCGCCACATTACCGCTACCATACCCTGCGAATCTTTCAATGTGTTTCGTTTTTACGGTCATTACATTATTGATTTTTGTTTGGGAAAACTACCCTCGGTGTCATCTATGAGAAACTTAATCAAGTTATCTCATTTAACTTGGTCGTTTATGAATGCCCGTTAGCTGACGAGAGATGATGACGCCATTTGTTGTAAAAATTTTGAAATCGATTTTTTTTTCGGTTTTTTTGTATTCTTTTATTTCGATTACAAAAACTATGTAAAGAAATATAAAGAATGATAATATTGCGGGTGGTAGGACCTTGTGCAAGGTCCATCTGGTTCGCTACCACCATCTTGCTCGCTAATCCTGCTGTTAAGCAGCACTTTGCACTGTTGTGTTCCGGCGTGGAGAGCAAGACAGCCGGTGCAATTACTGGCGTAAGTCCCTGCTTGCGTATTTACCCAGGACCATCCGGGCCATGGCCCGGGGCGCCAGGCTGCGAGGTGCGGCAGCCGCCCCTAAAGTGAAATACTTTATCGTCATTTAATGGGGTACCAAAGCTAAATGGCTTGGGGCGCCAAATCTTTAAATACGTCTCTGGGCGCAACAGGTCTTCAATCTTAGCCCTCTGGGTTGGCAACGCATCTACAATCTTCTTGGTGTTGCGGGTGGCTTAGCGGTGATGATCACTTACCATCAGACCCAATTGCTTGTTTTCCTTCCTATTTCATAAAAAAAAAAGAATAAGTTTATACTCTAAATACCTTTACAATACCTCTTCAGAATGTACGGAAACTTAGGTGGTATGACGATCTGCTGGGTACAGTACATTTGTTCCACAAGCTCTGGCATTTTGACTCAGCTCCTAGAAAATGGTTTTACTTGGAAAATGATTCTTAAGATAGTAGAAATCCATACATACATATATACACTAAACACTAAACAATACGATCGACGCGTGTTTCGCCTCTCTACGAGGCATCATCGGGATCAAACGGTACGACCGTTCGCAACTTGAACAAATGGCGTACTGATAGCACTGGTTTCACGGAGTAGCAAGGTAATTTGTTCCAGTTTGTTGCTAAAGCGGCTATTGGTACGGATTTGTATAAAATTTAGACTAAAGATAGCTTATAACCTAAATTATTACTTGCTATGTTTTGCTTATAAAAGTCACGCAAACAACTCCGCGGGTAAACGCTATGCTTGAATATTGATATATCCTTGAAGGATACCTATTTAAGAGGAAACACAAGGACCGTTTTTCCATACAAACGTCGTCCCCTGTTTCCTCTCTGGATAATGCCAGTAGAGCAATATTTTTTTTTCCAAAAAATCGATGGCCACTATTATGCATGTCTCTTTGTTTTCCTTTTTTTCATAAATTAATTATTAAAAAAGATATGAACATTCAAAAACCTAAAAAATTGGCCAGATTTTCGGCTGCGTTCATACATTCAGAAAACAAATTTTACTAGATTATATAAAAAAAGAAAAACATAGGAACACTGCCAAAGCCTTTCTTTAATTTTTAATGAAAAAAGTAGGATAATCGGTTAAGTTTTGGAGAAGGAATCAGGGGTCTACGAATCGTTGATTTTGTGTACTTTAAATAGGTATTTTCAGTCCAAGCTGCGGTTGTCTCTATTGCGCTCTGCGGGGGGAGGCTTGATAGATGGAGGCAGCAATAGATTTTACAAATACCTATTTTTCAATTCTTTAGGCCTTGGTGTTTCCTCTTAAAGTTGTAATAACAAACTGGAAAAAATTACCTTGCTACTCCACGAAACCCACAATAATAAGTAACAAATAAAAATGTCTCAATTGAAGGTGATCTTGTCAGATGGTGACTCGCCCTCTGTTAGATGGGTCCCATTTAAAAGCGACATATAAAATGGCTCAGAGGCAACATCGACGCGGAAGGTTAAGGGTAGAGAGGTGTAACAGGACTATAAAGTTATCGCCAACTCGCCACTTATGTTTCCACATCTACCCTCGAGCATACAGACTAGTGATGTAACGAATGTCATTTTTTGAACATTCGCGGATGCGAATGCGAATGCAAATATCTGCTACCGACATTCGCGAATGCGAATGCGAATGCGAATATTCAGTTTTTGTTCAAATTTGGCTCCAATTGTCTATGGCTTGGAGGCAGTCTCGTTCGAAGGAGATGCGTTCCATTTGTATTTATAAGTTCCAATAAAAATGTAATTGTAAAGCTTCATTGCAAAAAAAATCAAGTAAGTAAATAAATAATACCAAATGATAAAGTAAAAACTTATGTTGTGATAACGAGGTTAGTTACTTTTTCTTGCATTAAAAAACATAAGAAATGAATGGATTTTGATTTAATGTATCTACTATTGTCTTCAAATTGTTTTTTTTCTGCTATTCATATTCGCAAAACATTCGCATGAATGTTGGCGAATGCGAATAATGCAATGAATATGCGAATATTCGCGAATGCGAATACGAATATTCGTTACAACACTAATACAGACGTCCGGATGTCTCACGCAATATTTCAGTCATTAAACCATCGTTTTCCTCCCACAGTTTTATATGTTTAGGTCCCATCTTTCCACAATAGTTTTTATGCCTACAAACTGGAACAAATTACCTTGCTACTCCGCGAAACCAGTGCCGGGCTCATGCAAAATAGCTGCGTCTGTGCGACATATATATGTTCATGCAAAAACCCACCCTCCTCCGCTTCCACACGAAACAACATATATCACACAGACTCAACTACACACCACCACCACTAAACACTAAAACTACACGATCGACGCGCGTTTCGCCTCTATACGAGGCATCATCAAGATCGAACAGTACGTCCGTCCGCTACTTGAACGAATGGCGTACTGACAAACTAAAACATTTTTCTTTAATCCCGCCTACCGCCAACATTCGTTCAAGTAGCGGACGGACGTACTGTTCGATCTTGATGATGCCTCGTATAGAGGCGAAACGCGCGTCGATCGTGTAGCTTTAGTGTTTAGTGGTGGTGGTGTGTAGTTGAGTCTGTGTGATATATGTTGTTTCGTGTGGAAGCGGAGGAGGGTGGGTTTTTGCGTGAACATATATGTGTCGCACATACGCAGCTATTTTGCACGAGCCCGGCACTGGTTTCGCTGAGTAGCAAAGTAATTTGTTCCAGTTTGTTGATATGGACCTCCGCAAAGTAACGCCTGAATCTATTAATTAGTCTTTATGCCTGGCGGGGACTGCTTCTGCTTGCGTTCCTATGGCGCGGGCAGGAACAGCACCCGCTCGGTGTACCCATCACATTTCATTAAAATGTCTAAAGGGCCTCTACGTGTTGGCTTCGGCTCCGCGCACGCCTCCTTAAGGATCGGGACACTATTGTCTCGTGAATGGGAACGACATACAAATTGTAATAATAATAACTTACCGCACTGAACTTCGAGGAAGCCTTTTACAATGTTGGTCTTTCTCAAGCCTTCTGTAGAGGAAAATGTTGTGACGGCGTTGTCATGGTTACAGCCAAGTTACAGCTGTCAATGTCTTCTGTCAAGGTTGTGCGTGACGTGATTTAATTCAAGGAGGATGACATCGTTGACTACGTTTTGGGGTGCGTGCACTGACCTAATGGACTTCTAGTCAGTGTTTAAAATATGGCCGCATCAAAAGTCGAACAAAAATACAAGAAATCGACAATCGTTCACGCTGCCAGTCTGTCGGACCGACGGCGCTGCTGTCAATACTACTATTTTGTAAAAAAAACCTATTTGCAACAAAACTTAATAAATTATTATTTTATGCGGTTAGACGTAAAGTTGTAAATCCAATGAATATAAATGGTAAACTAATAATTTGCATTTCTAACATTGGCGTCAACCTGAATTCTTATGTCGGGCCATTTTTCTGCTGTCATTTAGTATGACACACATCCATGCATTATAATATCATTGGATGCGTGTCGGGTTTCATCCTCGTGTGCCCAAGTGCAGCGGTTCCCTTATGGACTTCTTCGGGGGGAAGAGCAGGACTCGGGCGGGTGCACCCTCGGTCAATGATTTCTTCGCCTATATGGTGGGATATCATTGGCCCACACCGAACAATATCGTTTATTACTGACATTGGCTCAAGCCTCGTGGCTGCCATTAAAGAAAAAGAAAAAGATAAGACTAGGTTTTAAGGCCGGCAACGCACTAGCAGTCCTACTGGTGTTGTAAGTGTCCATGGGCGGCGGTGATCACTTAACATCAGATGAAGCACTTGCCCGTTTGTCGGCTTTAATATATATATTATGCAAATATATATATTAAATATATATATATTAAATATATATATTAAAATATATATGATGCAAACAGTCTTGATGTTAAAGTCGTAGAACTTGGCTTTTCAGACCATAAAGGAGTTTTAGTTACGACGCAAACAGCGCAATCATCTTCTGATAAGGCAAAGGTTCAGCGATGTCAATATTCTTGTTTGAAACGAATGTATACCTTAAGAAATATTGAAATATTTAAAAAAGAGCTGCAAAAAATTGACTGGACATCCATAATCATCCCACAAAACACGGTCAATGAAAACTTTGAAAATTTTAATAACGAAATTAAAGTCCTACTCAATAGGTGCATTCCTAGAAAACAGATTAAGTTAAATCCTAAACCTAAAAGGCAATGGTTGAGTTGTGGAATAAAAACTTCATGCAAACATAAACGCGATCTAAAAATATTAGTAATTCAATCTAATGACCCAGTACTAAAAAAACATTTTAAAGTATATGAAAGAATACTAAAACGATCCGTCAATATTTCTAAAAAAATTAGTAACATAAAGCGAATAAATAAATCTAGCAATATAATAAGAACAACGTGGCAAATCATAGGTGAGCAAACAAATAAAACAAAAATCAAAAGTATAAAAAATATAAGCTTAAAAATAAACGGAAAAATAAGTGACGACCCGCTTTTAGTGACCAATACATTTAACAACTTCTTTGCCTCTGTGGGATCAAATACGTCCAGCAGCAAACCACGCGGCCATACCGTCAGGAATCCTACCACTAACACATTCTTTTTATCACTTGTCTCCCCTTTTGAAATGCACAAATGTATACAGCAGCTGAAAAATAAAAATAGCTTTGGCATTGATGAGATACCCCCTAAACTTGTAAAACAATGCGCTGATGTGCTTACGGTTCCGCTTACGAACCTAATCAACCAGTCTTTTTCCACAGGTACATTTCCGGAACTGCTAAAAACATCTCTTATAAAACCTATTTTGAAAAAAGGAGTCATGACTAATCCTGAAAATTTCCGGCCAATTGCTCTGCTTAACACTTTTTCAAAAATATTTGAAATGATTATGGCGAAACGATTATCTTCATTCTGTGATAAGTTTAACGTATTTGACGAATGTCAATACGGATTCCGAAAACAAAAATCCACAACTTTAGCAGTATACCATTTCATTCAAGAAGCCTTAGGGTTGCTAGATAATAAAAAATACGCTTTTGGACTGCTCCTAGATATGAGCAAAGCATATGACCGTGTTCAGCATAACATTCTCTTAAATAAGCTATACGGTGTAGGCATTAGAGGTACCGCACATGATTGGTTTAGGTCCTATCTTAAGGACCGCCAACAAATCGTCGAAATTGAACACTTTGATGATAAAACCCAAAAAATAATCAAAGTCCGCTCACAAGCAGTACATACTACTTGCTCCATACCACAAGGAAGCGTATTAGGATGCATTTTATTTATTTTGTATATTAACGATCTTCCCAAAGTACTAAATATGCACAATGTTAAATGCCTACTTTATGCGGACGATATTACAATTGTATTCCCCAGCAAGAATAGTACTGAATTGACATATACTCTAGATACTATTTTTAATACGGTAGTATCCTGGCTTGTAGATCACAATTTAAACATAAATTTGCAAAAAACTAACTTAATTCAACTTAGACCTCGCCAGAGACTAGCTTTAGATGTTGACTACTCCTATCAGAATAACAAACTAGAATTTTCAAATACCTGCTCATTACTTGGTTTGAATATCGATGAACACATTGACTGGAAAGCACACATACAAAAACTAGCTACAAAATTATCAAGATTTGCTTATGCTCTCAGACAAATAAAAATAAATACAGACTTAAAGACAGCAATTTCAGCCTATCATGCTTTTGCCCAGGCGTGGCTCCAGTATGGAATAATATTGTGGGGAAATAGTGTGAATGCCAAAGACCTATTTTTATTACAAAAGAGATGCATAAGAGTACTAACTAATATAAAGAACGACGAGACGTGCAAACCATACTTTTTAAAACTTAAAATACTAACCCTTCCATCTTTATACATTATAGAAACCTGTAAGTTTGTTCGTAAACACAATAGCCTATTCAATAAATCTAAAGATCTATATTCAGAACCTCGTAATTTACGTCACCAAAATAAATTAGCTCTTGCTACTACTGCTAAGCTACAAATGAACAATAAAGGTCCCCATGCGATGTCAGTCAGAATCTATAACAAATTACCCCAGCGAATATCTCAGGAAGAAAACTTTAACACCTTTGTAAATAAACTTAAAAATTTCCTTATAAATAAATGTCCATATTCTCTCCAGGAATACATGGAATATTAGCATAAAAATGTTTCACTATTATAGTTCGTAAAATATTATATTAAGTCTTATAAACAGTCAGTAAATATTAAGTTAATTATAGAATAAGTGTATTAAGTAAGCAAAAACAATTAATAACTGGTGTTATTAAACAATATATATATATGTGTGTACATACCTTAAATAAGTTGCTTTACCCTAGTAGGGTCCATGTTTGTACTGGCTTATGATAAGAACATCTTTGTAAATACCATGGTTGCAAGAAATAAATGAATATGAATATGAATATGAATATTAAAACGAAGGCTTAGCGCCTTTTTAGGGTTCCGTACCTCAAATGAAATGACAAACAGATTGACACCTCATTCTTTAAAATGGAATACCTCTTGTGCCAGTAATTGCACCGGTTGTCTTGCTCTCCACGCCGGAACACAATAGGGCAAGCACTGCTGCTTAGCGACAGGATCAGCGGGTCTTTAAAGGTCAGTTGTGTTTTGCTAATTGTACTGCCGCGATTAAACCGGCACTTTTTAAGAGGAGTGTGAACCCAGCCCGAAAAGCGCTCCCCATACAAACGGCGATAACGTTTTCCACCCTCTAAACCTTAACCGAGCTTAATCGAGCGGCTGGTGGTTCAGGGCAGGGTTGAGGGCACCAGACCACGCGGTCGGTCCCCCATGAGGTGGACCGACCTGATCAAATCCGCCACAAACCAGCCCGTGCACGAGAACACTAGACGCGCAGCCGTCAGAGAAGAATGGCGCCGGATCGTAAAGCTCGCCACTCAAGATACGACGGCCACGACCACTCTGCCAAGAGTGTAGCGACGAAGAAGAAGAAACCTTAACCAATGTCAATGATGTTTTGGTATGTTGTTATTATGCCTAGAAAGTAGGTTTGTTTGTATGTTTTGATTTTTTTAATATTCTTCATAGATTTGACAGTATTTGCATTTTAAGATTTTCATACAAAACATAAAATCGTCAATATATTTGAAACTATTAAGAATATTTAAAAAAATCAAAACATACAAACCTAGTTCTAAGGCATAATGACAACATATAAAAAATCATGGCTATGGGTTAAGGTTTAGAGGGTGGAAAACGTTATCGCCATTTGTATGGAGAGCGCTGGGTTCACACTTCTCTTAATGCAACCAGCGACTAGAGACTCTACCATTCAGTTAATAGAGGTTCGGGTAATTATAGTTTAGCGACACCTAGCGGTATGTTTGCTATTCACCGTGAATTGTCTTTCTCTCGACGCAATAAAACCAGCTTTTCCAAATACAGTTGCTTTAGTTTTTAAAAGTTCTAATAGATGTCGCTCACAAGACAAATTCTACTAATGGATGGATGTTTGTTACTCTTTCTCGTAAAAACCACTGAATGGATTTGGATTAAATTTGGCACACTTGTAGTTTATAACCTGAATTAACACTAGGATACTTTTTATCCCGTAAAAATGCATAGTTCCCACGGGATAGCGATAAGTGAGTTTGTTTGACGAACATGAATGTTTGTACCTGAGTCATGGATGTTATTTGTATTTAAGTATGTATTTATCTATATATGTATGTTTATCCGTTGTCTAGTATTCATAGTACAAGCTTTGCTTAGTTTGGGACTAGGTCAATTGGTGTAAATTGTCCCGAGATATTTATCTATATTATATATATAAAAATGAATCCCTATTTCCCTTGGTCACGACATCACGCCTGAATGGCTGGACCGATTTCGCTAATTCTTTTTTTGTTCTGTTCGTTATTATCAGGAGAAGGTTCTTATGAAAGAAAAAATCAAAAATCTGCTCATTTATGGCTAAGGCGGAACAAAGTTCGCCGGGTCAGCTAGTTTATTTATAAAAACGTTCTGTAAAAAAATCTCTAAATGACAGTGAAAGCCGGTTTAGAAGAAGTAAGCGGCCGAATATATCCTGGAGTGCGATTTTTGAATCTCACCAGGTGACTAAAGCTCACCAAAATGGCCGATTCTCTATAAAAAGGGCTATTTTGGCGAGCTTTAGTCACCCGGTGAGTTTCAAATGCAATTTTTGAATCTCACCAGGTGACTAAAGCTCACCAAAATGGCCGATTCTCTATAAAAAGGGCTATTTTGGCGAGCTTTAGTCACCCGGTGAGTTTCAAATGCAATTTTTGAATCTCATCAGGTGACTAAAGCTCACCAAAATGGCCGAATCTCTATAAAAAAGGGCTATTTTGGCAAGTTTTAGTCACCCGGTGAGATTCAAAAATAACTCGAGTGCAATCTTTGAATCTCACCGGGTAACTAAAGCTCATCAAAATTGCCGTCTTTCATAGAGATTCGGCCATTTTGGTGAGCTCTAGTCACCTGGTGTATAAATTGTTTTATTTCAATAAATTAAGCTGTCTTGTCAGATTGTGTGTCGGTCTCAAAAGAGAAAAAACGTAATGTGTACTTCATTGAATAGTTTCTTTCTTCTACACTGCTACTGCAAGAGCTGATAAAATAAACGCTCTAAAATATCATTGCTTGTGCTTAGCGGTGAGATCTATGGATATTCATATATGTCGCACAGACGCAGCTAACTTGCACGAGCACGGCACTGGTTTCGCGGAGTAGCAAGGTAATGTGTGGGTGGTAGGACCTTGTGCAAGGTCCGGCTGGATCGCTACCGCCATCTTGCTCGCTAATCCTGCCGCTAAGCAGCAGTGCTTGCACTGTTGTGTTCCGGAGAGCAGCCAGCCGGTGTAATTACTGACACGTATACATATAGTGAGCAATCCTTAAATCTACATCTAAACTAATATAATAAAGAGGTAAACTTTGTTTGCTTGTATGCGTGGGTAATCTCCGAAAATACTAAACCGATATCAAAATAAATTTAAATTCATAACGTCACGAGCAGTCACGAGATATCGGTAATGTGATGACCAATAAATAACAGATTTACCTACTACCACAGACAAGAAAATTCTTATAATAACATTGGTTGTAATAATGCTGGTCATTTCCTAGGGTTTTTCAACGCGTTATTTAGCCTTTATGATATGTGTGTAGATAAATACTTTTACTAAAGAATCTACACTATCCCCGGACATAGGCTACTAATTACATTTAGTAGTTATTTCTAAACGCTATAGACATGTACAGTATATAATATGGTAATAGTATAATTAAATAGTTGCCGGTCTTAAAATGTTAGCCAACTATAAAAAAAAATACATAAAATCCCATACGAAACATTCACTTTTCTACAAAAGAAGCGATAACCCAAGAATGCGTTCAAATCAATCAACATAAATACTAAAACCCGCCTGTAACATCATGCTTAGTTTAATTTTGAAACAAAGAAAATTTTAATTAAGATGCTGTTTTGATTCCAGCGCCATCTAGCGTCGAGTGGCGGAACTTCCGAGCAACTGTCACGTGGTGCGTAAGCGCAGACGAAACCTGTTTAGTTAGATCAGTGACGGAAGCAAGTGTTTTTATGTCGACCGCTTACTGTTCCTAGAACATAGTTCTTATTAGAATTTAGTTCTCAATTTGTTGTTAGTGTTTGTTACTATAGATTTCCTAGTGTTATTAAGTGACATTTATCCTTGATAAAAAGTGATAGAAAGTGCAAAAGTGTGCAGACAACCAAACAAAGCAGAATGTTAGTGAGAGATATATAATTTCTACGTTAATTCGATCATTGTGTCACCATGGTTGGAAGTGACACAGTGAGGCAAAGTGACACAAAATAGTGACAAGAAATGGGTGACAGGTTAAAACATCCATTTAAAGTGAAAACAGACTTAAGTGTAAAATGGATTTAATGACCGACCTCTCTTCCATATGTAAGTAACATACATACAATTTATTTAGACTCTACTAACCGTCTATTTACATTTTTTGTTATTTTATTCCAATTGAATTTCAAGATTATAAAAACTATATCACTTCCTTAAACATAATCAACTCCATAATTATGCGAAGTTTTATCGATTTTGGTAGAGCCATTTCTGCGTAATTTTAGTAATAATCTATGTTGTACAGTTTGCGTTTAACTAACGTGTGAACATTAGTGTTGCGGCAATATATCGAACTATCGATAGTATTGTTGATAGTAGAGATGCGCCGAGTAACACTTTTGCCGAGTAACGAGTACCGAGTTTTACTCGGTTCAATTTTTTTTCAACCGTTTTTATAGATATTAGCACGGTACCTTTCGTGCGCAAGTCCGACTCGCACTTGACCGGTTTTTTATTCAAAACTTAGTAGGACGCACGCTTACATGGAGTGTTTTTTTTATTATCAAACCAAGTACAATATATTAAAATCTATGTTTCATCAAAATCCATTCAGCCGATTGGCCGTGCAGATGTACCAAACACATCGCACGCTTAGTATTAAAGTGACCCATTTCTGAATAATACACGTCCCAAAATATCACCTTAATTAAAAGACATAGGGTTTAATTTTGGGAAATATCAAATTCAGAATTGAGTCACTTTAATACTAAGCGTGCGACATAGACACTAAAGACAGACTCGTTGTGCATTTATACATAATAATAGAATAGATTATTTATGAAAATTACGATCTTTTCGTGTGACCTCCAACTCCATATTTATTTACATTAATTTAAATACGTTGTGACACGCATTTGTACCGGTTTTTCCTAATTAAGGCTATAATGAAATAATATATTATCACCTTTAAAATATGTCTCGTTCCAGGAGTGCGATTTTTGAATCTCACCGGGTGACTAGAGCTCACCAAAATGGCCGTGTTTTATAGAAATGCGGCCATTTTGGTGAGCTTTAGTCACCTGGTGAGATTCAAAAATTGCATTTGAACCTCACCGGGTAACTAAAGCTCACCAAAATAGCCGTTTTTCATAGAGATTCGGCCATTTTGGTGAGCTCTAGTCATGAGTTCGGTTCTGTTGAGGACGCAGTTCTAACCTAACCTAATCACTTTTCTAGAATAGAATAGAATAGAATAGAATAGAATAGAATAGAATACTTTATTGTGGAACATAGGTGTACAGTTTAGATCTTAAAGATATGACATTTAGGGATCTCTATGTTTTGCCATTTAGGCGTACAAATGTTATGTTTCCCTCAATATTCAGGGTTTTATTATTTAGTACATACCTACCAATCATGCTTATATTATATTCATGCAACAATAATATTAATAATGACAACACAAGGCAATCGAGCTAAACAATGGAAACGATAATGATCAGAATAATATGATTTTTATAATTATTATTAAACAATGTCAAAAAAAAGAGCAATTAAAATAGGTATTTTGTAATAATGTCAAAAAAGGTAGGTAAATAAAATTATAAATCAATGTCATTTAAAAATTGCTGAAAGTTATAGTAGCATTTTTCTATTAACAAACAAGTCAATTTATTTTTAAAATTATTAATTTCCAATTCTTTTAAGCTATCTGGGACTTTGTTAAATATTTGCGGCGCCATTCCCAAAACGCTTTTTCGCACGAGCGCGGTTTTGCATCCCTTATTGCGCAAAGTATTTTGGTAGCAGTTCGTTTCTGTTGAGGACGCAGTTCTAACCTAACCTACTTTTCTGGTAGCAGTTCGTTTCTGTTAAGATCGCAGTTCTAACCTAACCTAACCTACTTTTCTGGTAGCAGTTCGTTCCTGTTGAGGACGCAGTTCTAACCTAACCTAACCTACTTTTCTGGTAGCAGTTCGTTTCTGTTAAGATCGCAGTTCTAACCTAACCTAACCTACTTTTCTGGTAGCAGTTCGTTTCTGTTAAGATCGCAGTTCTAACCTAACCTAACCTACTTTTCTGGTAGCAGTTCGTTTCTGTTAAGATCGCAGTTCTAACCTAACCTAACCTACTTTTCTGGTAGCAGTTCGTTTCTGTTAAGATCGCAGTTCTAACCTAACCTAACCTACTTTTCTGGTAGCAGTTCGTTTCTGTTAAGATCGCAGTTCTAACCTAACCTAACCTACTTTTCTGGTAGCAGTTCGTTTCTGTTAAGATCGCAGTTCTAACCTAACCTAACCTACTTTTCTGGTAGCAGTTCGTTTCTGTTAAGATCGCAGTTCTAACCTAACCTAACCTACTTTTCTGGTAGCAGTTCGTTTCTGTTAAGATCGCAGTTCTAACCTAACCTAACCTACTTTTCTGGTAGCAGTTCGTTTCTGTTAAGATCGCAGTTCTAACCTAACCTAACCTACTTTTCTGGTAGCAGTTCGTTTCTGTTAAGATCGCAGTTCTAACCTAACCTAACCTACTTTTCTGGTAGCAGTTCGTTTCTGTTAAGATCGCAGTTCTAACCTAACCTAACCTACTTTTCTGGTAGCAGTTCGTTTCTGTTAAGATCGCAGTTCTAACCTAACCTAACCTACTTTTCTGGTAGCAGTTCGTTTCTGTTAAGATCGCAGTTCTAACCTAACCTAACCTACTTTTCTGGTAGCAGTTCGTTTCTGTTAAGATCGCAGTTCTAACCTAACCTAACCTACTTTTCTGGTAGCAGTTCGTTTCTGTTAAGATCGCAGTTCTAACCTAACCTAACCTACTTTTCTGGTAGCAGTTCGTTTCTGTTAAGATCGCAGTTCTAACCTAACCTAACCTACTTTTCTGGTAGCAGTTCGTTTCTGTTAAGATCGCAGTTCTAACCTAACCTAACCTACTTTTCTGGTAGCAGTTCGTTTCTGTGACTGTATACTTGTTAAAAAAACTATTGGAAAATTAAGCTTCCGAAAAATAAATAAACTGGGAAAATATTGGAATGGTTACAAACGCTTTAGGGAATGGAAGCTAACGAGAAAATAAAAAGTGGTAAAATATGCGACTGGAATTAATCGCCATTAGGAAAAAACGATTGTCGGAAAGTGTTTTTTTTTTTTATACAACATAGGACGGCAAACAAGCAAGTGGGTTACCTGATGGTAAGTGATCACCACCGCCTATAGACACCTGCAACAACAAAGAGAGTGCAGATGCGTTGCCAACCCAGAGGGCTAAGATGGAATACCTCTTGTGCCAGTAATTTCACCGGCTGTCTTGCTCTCCACGCCGGAACACAACAGTGCAAGCACTGTTGCTTAGCGGCAGGATTAGCGAGCAAGATGGTGGTAGCGATCCGGACGGACCTTGCACAAGGTCCTACCACCCGCAGATTAGTAGGTATATCCCCATGGATGCAAGTGTGACTTTTTAAATCTTTTTTCTTTGCCATCACGTCAGTCCTTACTCCCTAGCCTATCACTTTACAATGGACGTATCAATTGAATAATCTAGTAATGGTCGAGAACGATGTCAAGGAAATAAGTACAACAGGCATCGGCGGGGACTAACCGGCTCACAATGGGCCATTGGGCGTTTAGGGTCCCGCAGGCATTTGATGGACAAACGTGACCCATGGCCCATGCAGGAGAAATAACTTCCTTTTTTTTGTAACCGAAATTTCTTTCGGTTCTTCTTTAAACTTTGCGAGTGAAAGAACCTTGCGCAAGGTTCGTCCGGATCGCTAACATCATCCTGCTCGCTAATCTTACCGCTTAGCAGCAGTGCTTGCGCTGTTGTGTTCCGGCGTAGAGAGCAAGACAACAAGAGGTATTCCATTTTAACCCGCTGGTTCGGCAACACATCTGCAAATTGGTGTTGCGGGTGTTTCCGGGCGGTGGTGATTACTCAGCATCAGGTGAACGACTTGCTCGTTTTTCTTTTTATTTTATATAAAAAAATGCCCCTGTTTTTGTGAAAAATTAACTAAACCACCAAACAAACTGTTGGCGGCTGGCTGCCACACAGCCTCCTTAGATCAAGGCATATATTCTTAAGAAGCTGTTATTTTTGTTTGAATCTAGTTTTTTTTCCACTCCGCCGGCAGTTGCAATGTCAGGTTAGCACGAGGCGGAGTGATAGTGTTATTTTGCTGAATAAAAGGCTTAAAACTGTGTAAATTAGTGTTTCCATCATAGCGTAGAACCAAGCATATATTTTACAGTCCACTCGCTAACACAAATGTAACAAAAACAATCTAAACAATCTTATTTACTATAATATGTATTGCTTGTGAGTTACATTGTGTTTTCATGCGATGGCCAAGTCAATCTATTATATTGAAACATAAAAGTTTTTTTAATATTAATGTGGTCACTACAAGATGTAGTTAGATTAGCTTATTACGTAATAAGTGAACACAGAAGGTCCCTTAAGTAGGGACTGAATAAGCCAACCGACTTGGTATAACAAGGATCTCACAACTTTTTACGGTAGAACAATTGAGTTGCGAGACTTGTTTTTTTTTACAAGTTTTGTTTTTGATGGCTATATTTTACAGTCCACTCGCTAACACAAACAATAGTACCTACAAACAAAAAACGGCGTTTAGTAAAAACCTCCTACTTTATGCCTCTCTGTCTGGCGTATAACTCGTATACATTCGCACGCGCGGCAACCCTATTGCGGAGGCCCCAGTGCAGTGGTGCGCTGGAGTGTAGCTTCGCGGAGTGCACCGCGCCTGACAACTCGCGCTTGGCCGTTTTATCCCTGAGACTCTATAGCTCAGAGTGTATCCATTATCTACTTTGCAAACATGTCAGCATTGTATCGGGTCCATAATGTATGGGATAAGTCACAAGAGATAGCTTTTTAATTTAAATATGTATACATATATTGCAAACGACGAAAAAAATCAAAAAAATATTGAAAATAAAAAAAAAATATTTTGCAAGTAGGCCGTATAGGCTCTTTTACATGTCTGAATCTACTAGCGCTTCGAAAAATGGAAGATTCTGCTGAGAAGAAACGCCGCAAGAAACTCAGCAGTTTTTTTTTTCTCTTTTCAAAACAAAACAAATATCATACTACTTACTTATAATAATTACTAACATTACTTAAAATCAAGATAAAAAAAGGACATTACAAAGCCTTTAAATAAAAAAAATTCCCCAAGGTCGCTGTCGCCACTCATTGTGCCAAGAAGGCTGGCAGCATTGTCACGCTGAACAGCAAGGGTAACCCCCTTATTCATAAACGCACCTTAAACGTTCGTTAGTTAACATGTTTTATGTCTTTATCTGTCATTGTGACGTTTACCCTCAAATGAAAGGGACAAAACATTTGTTAGCTTAAAATGATTGTTAACTTTTTATGAAAACGTCTTTGGCCAAAATAGCTGCCAGCCCTATAACTATTAGTCCTCTTAATTGCTCAATAGTTAACTTGAAGGGATCCCTTAAAGGGATAAGTTTGCCCGTCTTATTTTTCTTGTGAATTGTAATTTTAATTATTACGTGCAATAAAGAAGTTTTCATACATACGTAAATACATGCATCTACACTATATCTACACTATCTACACTAATATAATAGAGATAAACTTTGTTTGTTTGTTTGTTGTAGGGGGTAATCTCTGGAAGTACTGAACCGATTTCAAAAAATCTTTCACAGATAGAAACCTACACTATACCTGGTTGCGCCGTGCTGTTGTGGGCCATGAGGCTGGCGGACTCCTTGCGAGCTGGCCGCTAACCAAAGATGCCACATGGGCGCGGCGCATGCGCGAGTGGTCGCATAGCAACAAACACAAGTTGAAATTAACGTGTCACCGTAAAGAAGTTATCTTTAAATTCCGCTCCGCAACGTGTGTGTATTGTGCATGTACCAAGCTATTGCCCAGCTGGTGCCAGTTTACCCGCGTGTGCCGTGTTTCCTCGCGTGTGGCTTATTCAGAAGGTTCGGCGGCGGACGAGGTAAGTCCGTCTCCTCTAAGCCTTCGCGGCACGGCGCCCAACCATTTGGTCATATCGAACCGGTCAAGAACCAGAGACCTTACATTCGTCGCTCATAATTACGTACATATTCATTTAGTACATTCTACCGCATAAAAAAAACGCACACGTCACCGCATCGCTTTATAGCAAAGTTACTGCTTTCATTCCGCCTCATCATATTCAATTCGCTTTAACATTATCCATTAATCGCATTCTATTTCCATTGTATATTTACATAAATATAATTGTATAAAATTTTATCGGAAAATTTTCCTGTCAATAATTTGACAGACGTAAATTCGATATTGTTTTTTTGGTTTTCTGATCAAACTTTAAACTGTTTTTTTTGATTTGATTTCCTCATCATGGATCCTGGATTGAAATTGAAAATATCGCTCGCAAAGAGAGAAGCCATTTTTGGTCAAATGAACAACTTGTACGAAATTTCCAAATTAGTAAATTTTTCAGAAATGCAAAGTATCCATGAATTCTTAGCAAACACGTCCAACCTTGATAAATTATACACCCAGTTCAACAATATATGTGACGAGGTGAACGGTTTGGAGATGGAAATTAACCCCATATTCTCTCCGAATTTTTCAACATGGTCGGCGTTTGAAACAATATTCTCGTACGTCCAACACGTGCGCTCTAGTGCTTTGGAGAAATGTAAGTCGCCTAGTGGTGAGGTAAAAAATACGGCGTCTAGAAGCGCTGACTTACGTATTAAACTCCCGCCTATAGATATTCCTTGTTTTAATGGACAACCCGAGCATTGGAGCCTTTTCTATGAATCCTTTAAGACTAACATCCAGGATAACCCGCAGCTCAATGACGCTCAACGCGTACACTACCTTGTAGGCAAGTTAAGCGGCAAGGCACTTACAGTGTTTGCAGGGATCGTTCCCAATGGGGAAAATTATCCACTCATATGGAAAGCTCTTGTCACTAAGTACCAAGACAAGAGAGCATTGGGTACAATGTACCTCAGCAAAATTATAGAACTGAAACAAGTTTCCAATACTGCTGCACAGCTGAACGAATTCATAGAACGTTTTTCTGCGTCAATTAACGCACTGAAGCAGCTTAACATTAGTGACCTGTCAGATTTTATATTCATGCACTTTGCTCAAAAGAAGTTAGACTCGCAGTTGGTTCAATCGTTTGAGCTTTCTGTCCGTGATAAGGATATGCCGCTTAGTTCAGAATTAATTGAATTTATTAGACACCAGGTCAAAGTTTTAGAACGGACTACCACGGTCTCGAACTCTCGTTATGGCACCCATAGTACCACTGCTAGTGCGTCACAAGGGAGTAATTATAATATCCGCTCGCGAAACAATTTTCAAAATTCGACTTCGCATTCGTTTGCTGTCACTAACAGTGAGTTAAGTTCAAACTCAAAATGTTTAGTGTGCAATGATAACAATCATAACAACATGTATGAATGTCCGATATTCAAATCCATGCCAGTTAAGGCGAGGTATGAATTTGTAAAAAATAACAAATATTGTACGAATTGCTTAAGTTTCAAGCATACTAACTCTCGCTGTAATTCATCATCTCGGTGCAAGTTATGCAACCAAAAACATCATTCATTGATTCATTTTGATTCTGTCAAAAATAACGCTCAACTAACCGCTACTACAATTGGAGCGCCCTTACTGCCTGCGCAGTCGTCGTCGACGCACCCGCCCGTTGTTCTGCCGCCCTGCGTGCAGCCGAACTTAGGACAGCCGTCGTCGTCGCAACTGCCGCCGCAGCAATCGCCTACAACGCATCCGCGCGCGCCGGCAGGCCCTGCCTTCGCCAGTGATTCTGTGACGTACGCCTGTCAGACACAGTCAAGAACGCGAGGATGTGAAGTTTTGTTGTCAACTGCCAAAGTTCATGCAGTGACTGAACAGGGGCATCCCTTAATAAGATGCATATTGGACAGTGCGTCCCAAAATCATTTAATAACGACTGCTTGTTGTAAGAAGCTGAAGTTAAGTATTAAAATGCTCATGCATTCGACTATTAGAACAGTGGGCTCGTTAGCCACAGATGTTCAAGGTTACGTCTCTCTTAAAATTAAATCACGCTTTTCGGATGATACTTATGATCTGCAGCTGCTGGTAGTGGATACCATAACCGACAGGTTGCCCACTGCATTAGCAGACACCACCAATATGAACCACCTTATCGGGTTACCATTAGCTGATGACAGTTGGTTTATACCTGGAGAAATAGATGTCATTATAGGAGCACAGCTATTTCCGTACTTACTGCTTGGTGGTCGCGTGTCTCCTGCATCTGAAGATGGTATCGCCGCAACTACCGCGCCTCCTGCACTCGAAACCACTTTTGGCTACGTCGTCATGGGCAGACTACCTACGCTTTCTGCAACGCAAGATACAGCCTGGTCCTTCGGTCCTATCACTAATGATGAGTTAAACAACAATTTAAAACGGTTTTGGGAGCTTGAGGAGCTGCCGGATAAGCAGCTTTCTAGCCCTGAAGAGTTCCAGTGCGAAGAGTTGTATAAGACTTCAACTTCCAGGGATTCTGATGGCAGATATTTGGTGGCATTGCCATTCAAGAGCGATCCAGCTACATTAGGTAACTCGTACGGAGTTGCTAAGCGCAGACTTATCTCTTTAGAAAAGAAGTTTCGATTGAGTCCAGAGTTGCGCAAGGCTTATAATGATGTCATCCAAGATTATTTAGATAAAGGTTACTTGTCAGAACTGACTGACCCAGCCGTACAAGATGGCTACTTTATTCCGCACCATGCAGTTGTTCGTCTGGACAAGACGACAACTAAAACGCGCATAGTATTGGACGCAAGCGCCAAAACTGATACAGGCATTTCTCTTAATGACTGTCTGCACATTGGTCCTAATCTTCAGGCCGATCTGTTTACGCTTCTTGTAAACTTTCGTTTATTTGCAATAGCGGTTTCTGCAGACATACAGCAGATGTACCTACGCATTTTGGTACGTGAAGATCATCGCAAGTTTCAGAAAATTGTATTTAGGTTCAGTGATGGAGAACCATTTCGCGTTTTTCAGTTTAATTCAGTCGCATTTGGACTTCGCTCAAGCCCTTATTTGGCCATGCGTACCGTTCGACAATTAGCGAACGATGAACACGAGCGTTTCCCTCAGGCTGCTAATGTAGCAGCTCATGAGCTATATATGGACGATTTGACTACGTCAGTTGCAACTCTGAAGGAAGGAATCCAGCTGTCCAAAGAGTTGATAGACTTGTTTAATTCTGGGGGATTTAAACTTGTAAAATGGGCAAGTAATTCGTCAGAGATGTTAGCAAACGTTCCCGAATCATATCGAGCCGCTATCGAGTTTACCGACAATGACAATTTGAAGGTCCTTGGTCTTAAATGGCTCCCAGTTGCAGACGTTTTCACGTTTTCAACTTCTGCGGCTGACAAAGGATGTTCGAAACGTGCTATACTCTCGACAGTTGCACGCCTGTTCGACATTCTAGGTTTGGTGGCACCAGTCATACTCTGTGCAAAGTTATTGATTCAAGAGTTATGGCTTACTAAGGTGGGATGGGATGATGAACCCCCCGAACCTATTGTGAAGCAATTCAACCAAATTAAGGACGAACTGCCTCTACTGCAAAAATTGAGAATACCTCGGCATTTGGGTGTAGCAAAAGGTTGCACAGTCAATCTGTTGGCATTCGGTGATGCCAGTCAAAAGGCATATGGCTGCGTCATATATTCGCATGTAATGCATCCAAATGGAAATGTGGAGATAAATATTGTAGCGGCTAAGTCAAGAGTTGCTCCGCTTAAAACTATATCACTAGCTCGTCTCGAGCTATGTGCGGCTCTTCTGCTTTCTGAGTTAGTAAAGCACGTTCATAATTCATATGACAATCGCTATAAGATACAAAATATATATGCGTTTTCTGACTCAACGATCGCTTTATCGTGGATTCATTCTTCGCCACACCGCTGGCAGCAGTTTGTTGCTAACCGGGTTAACAAGATTCAGGAGAATCTGTCGCCTGATCATTTCTTTCACATCAACGGTGGAGAGAACCCTGGTGATTGTGTGTCGCGAGGTTTACTACCATCGCAAATAGTAGACCATCCGCTGTGGTGGCGAGGCCCTTCTTGGGCACTGTGTCCAGTTCAAGATTGGCCCATTCAGTCCTTCACGCCATTGAAAGGCGAGGATATGCCAGAACTTAAAGGGCCTGTAACTATGGCAACGACTTCTTCTGAAGGATCGTCCCCTCTTTATGAACTTGCGCTACGAGTTTCATCATGGCAAAAGCTATTGCGTATTGTTGTGTATGTTCTACGGTTTCTCAAGAAACTTCCCCAATCGACGTGCATACAAGCATCAGACCTATGCATGGCAGAGAAAGCTGTTCTTTGCAGTGTACAGAAGAAACACTTTGAAGTAATCATAGATTGTGTTAAAAAAGGAAAATTACTCCCTCCACTTCTGCGCAAGCTTAATATCTTCATGGATGGAGATTTGCTACGTGTGGGTGGCCGCTTAAAAAATGCGGACATTCCCTATGAAAATCGGCATCCCGTACTACTACCGCGCCGAGATCACGTAGTGAATTTAATCATCGATCATCTTCATCGGATCAACTGTCATACCCGTTCATCGCTACTGATGTCGTTGCTCAGACAGCGTTATTGGGTATTGGCAGCGCGGAACGTAATTCGTCAAAGGACTCGTGCATGCAATTTTTGTTTTAAATGCGCTCCAACAAGTCCTACTCCGATTATGGCGGATCTTCCTCCGTCGCGCGTGCAAGAAGCAAAGGCGTTCACTCACACCGGGGTGGACTACGCTGGACCATTTAACATAACCCTTGCTCGGCATCGTGGCATTCGAAGTCAAAAGGCATATATATGCTTATTTGTCTGCCTAGTGACAAAAGCCATGCATATAGAACTAGTGTCCGAGCTAAGTTCTGATGCATTTTTAGATGCATTTAAACGCTTCATAGCGAGGCGTGGTGCAATTTCCTGTCTCTATTCGGACAATGGCACAAATTTTATTGGTGCCAAACGGCAATTAGGCGAACTGTACGATTTCCTTAGTTCAAGTGAGCTACAGGATTCCGTTCAAATGGAACTAAACATTCACAGGATCACCTGGAAAATGATTCCTCCCCGCGCTCCGCATTTCGGAGGTATATGGGAATCAAATATAAAATCCGTGAAATCTCATCTCTATCGCGTGATTGGTAGTCAAATTTTGTGTTATGAGGAAATGATAACTGTTCTCACGCAAATTGAATGCCTACTGAACTCAAGACCCTTGAGTTTACTATCAGATGAGCCTGAGCCTATAGCTTTGACTCCGGCACATTTTCTGATGTCAACTCCAATTAAATTTCTACCCGCTTATTCTTTAGATACTGAAAATATCAATCTGCGCGATCGAAAACGGCTGCTAGATCAGTTAGTGCAGTCGTATTGGAAGCGATGGCATCTGGATTACCTGCACACGCTGCAAGTTAAGCAGAAATGGAACACGCCCACTACGCCTGTAGCTGTTGGCATTGTAGTACTCGTGCATCAGGATGATGTTCCACCGCTTCGCTGGCCTATAGGAGTAATACAAGAGGTTTTCCCCGGTACAGACGGCGTCATAAGAGTCGCGTTAGTCCGTACACAAAATGGGACATATAAACGCCCAGTTGTTAAATTGTGTCCTCTGCCGACGCAATAATTATTGCTTATAATATAGCTTTTAGTTTTCTCTTCGCAAGTGAAGTTTAATTTCTTTCTTGGTATCTAATAAGTTACTTTAGATACATATTATAGTAGGTCATTCTACTAAGTTAATGTAGTATTGTCACCTGACGCTCAAGTTATAGTGTAGATAATCATTTCATTGTTAAGTATGTTAGAAGTTCACTTTCATATATCCATTGCCGCTTATCATTCTTCTGGCTCATCAATGTAAGGTGTTTGATTGTTGAGACCCATGGTTCTCAAGGCCGGGAGAATGGTTGCGCCGTGCTGTTGTGGGCCATGAGGCTGGCGGACTCCTTGCGAGCTGGCCGCTAACCAAAGATGCCACATGGGCGCGGCGCATGCGCGAGTGGTCGCATAGCAACAAACACTAAGTTGAAATTAACGTGTCACCGTAAAGAAGTTATCTTTAAATTCCGCTCCGCAACGTGTGTGTATTGTGCATGTACCAAGCTATTGCCCAGCTGGTGCCAGTTTACCCGCGTGTGCCGTGTTTCCTCGCGTGTGGCTTATTCAGAAGGTTCGGCGGCGGACGAGGTAAGTCCGTCTCCTCTAAGCCTTCGCGGCACGGCGCCCAACCAATACCTGACGGACATAGGCTACTAATTTCACGCGAACGAACTCGCGCGTATCCGCTAGTAATATAATAAAAAGGTAAACTTTGTTTGTTTGTAGGGATAATCTCTGTAAGTACTGAACCGATTCCAATAATTATTTCACCTATAGAAAGTTAAACTATTTCTCACGGACATAGGCTACTAATTTCACGCGAAGTCGCGGGCGCCAGCTAGTGTCTTATAACTTGGACCAAACACGTCAGTAGGCTTATCGAAGTCGGCCATGATGTTGTCTAGTCTGGTGGGCCGAAGGTCAAGAGAAAATCGACCGTAATCTAAACAGTGATAGGTTCATATTACAACGCCCTGAACACAGTTTAATCCACCATTTGAGCACCTAAGTGGATACAGGTTCAATTCTGACAGAATCATGTTTTTTTTATAGTAGTGGGAGAAAACGAGCAGACGAGTCACGTGATGGTAAGCAATCACCGCCGCCCATAGACACCTGCAATATCAAGAGAATCGCAACCGCGTTGCCGGCCTTTAAGAAAGGAATAAGCGATGCGATGCGATACGAATAAGCAATGCATTTTACGAAGCGATTTTTTGCGATTCTTCTCAGATGTAGGTTTTTTATTCATTTAAATATTATAATTGTTAAAACTTAGATAATCTCTAACCTTGCGGGTGGTAGACCCTTGTGCAAGCTCCGTCCGAATCGCTACCACCATCTTGCTCGCTAATCCAGGCGCTAAGCAGCAGTGCTTGCACTGTCGTGTTCCGGCGTGGAGAGCTAGACAGTCGGTGTAATTACTAACACAAGAGATATTCCATTTTAGCCCTCTCGGTTGGCAACGCATCAGTAGTCTCCTTGGGTTTTAAGTCAGGTGATGCTATTGCTCGTTGAAGGCAAACAAGCAAGTGGGTCACCTGATGGTAAGGGATCACCACCGCCTATAGATACCCGTCAACCCAGAGGGCTAACATGGAATGCCTCTTGTGCCAGTAATGTCACCGGCTGTATTGCTCTCCACGCGGGAACACAACAGTGCAAGCACTGATGCTTAGCGGCAGGGTTAACAAGGCAGATGGTGGTAGCGATCCGGACGGACCTTGCACCCGCTGATTTATTAAAAGAAGACCATAAATGTATCTCTATCTGTATCTCTTTTTGTCATTTATGTTTTTTTTTTGTACAATAAAGAATTTACTTTACATACATACATAAATTGCGTGCGCGCATATTATACTTTGGAAAGATAAAGAAATGGTGTTACTCATTAACGGTTCTTTTTTTATCTTTTTCTTAGGCCTTTTGTCGTTCGGGTTTTATTGAAAAACATTCACGGAACGTGTCAGGTGTTGTGTAAATTTAACCCGAACGCGACACTCTGGCTCGGGTTTCTTTTTGGAGGAAACAGGGTAAAGCTAGGGTCCCATGTGAGGGAACATAGGAATATCGAAAAGAGAGAGTAACTCAAAAAATCAAAATATACAAACCTAGTTTTAAGGCATAATGACAACATACCAAAAAATCATTGCCATAGGTCAGGGTTTAGAGGGTGGAAAACGTTATCGTCGTTTGCATGGAGGGCTTTTTAGGGCTGGGTGAGGGGGGTTCCACTCCGCACTGTAGGTGCGCTCGCCGCATCACCTATGGCATAGGTTAATCGCAGTAGGTTGCCGGCTTGCCGCGCGCGCGCCCGCTCACTCTGTGTCGCGCGTTGTGATAGTATTACAGTAAGCAGCCCAACCCTACCGGTGCGCCAGGGCATTGCGGGTGGAAGGCGGGCGCGGGCGGCGGCTTCCTTTCGACGCATGCCGCCTGGCGAATGTTTATGAAGTAATACCAACTTTTTGTGCCTGATCATAAAGTTCGAATTCGTTTAATGGTGATCGAAAAAGAGAAGTTTCTGTACGTTAGGTACTACTATTATTTATTCTGGGGCTGGGTTCACACTCCTCCTAAATGGAAAACTTGTCTTCACTTAAGTCTTTAAACACTAGGTTAACATAGTTCAAATAAACACTTGACGTAACTGATTCCCACGGCTGAAGAAAAACTAGACAATGGGAAAAACGAGCTAGACTTCTCCATTGTGAGCTGAGAAACACCTGCGTACAGCACTCATTAACTACGCGGGTATTTATCAAGTGCACTAGTACCCGGAGTAGTTAAAAAAACCGTCTAACAACCACCTTGCCTTTGCCGCACTTGGCAGTTTTTTCAGAATGTTTCTTCGTTTTTGTAATCGAAAATTTCTTACTTTCGATTTTTTGTATTTTTTTTAATTAAATTTTTAAAATGCTATAATGACAACACAAAGACAAATTAAGGTAATGGCAGGACTCCAACCTGCAACATCAGCATTCCGTGCCTTGCGTTTGCCAGTTTCGCCATATTACCGCTACCATACCCTGCGAATTTTTCAACCGAGGGTAGTTTTACCAAATAAAAATCAATAATGTAAAGACGTTTCTATATTTTGTATTACATTAACAAACTTATATTTAATTAAAAATATTAAAACCCCGCATTTCCCCCGCTCGAGGCAGCGTAAAGACGAAATACATTGATTGTTTTTGTGATGTATATGGACCAAGAAATTGCTTGACCACTTTTCGATCGTATTACAAAGGGATAAGGTTTAAAAGTGGGCAAGCAGTTACTTGGTCGACTATACATAACTACAAATTTACGGTTTTCTGAATTTTTCCTTTATTTGTGCCGCATTTCATGGTTCGAGGTCAACGGGAAGTACCCTATGTATGCGGCATAAACGGCCGTATGTTTCTAATTGCGTTGACTTAGAAGTTTGATTTCTTCACAGCTCCAAGGGACTGCAGACTTAAGTATTTGATGTTAATTTCAACTTGATACCTCTACGCGTTCCTGAGAAAAATGGTCCTGACAGACAGACAGATGGACAACGAAGTGATCCTATAATTCCGTTTTTCCTTTTGAGATACGGAACCCCTAAAAAAGTTGTCTAGTTTAACCGCTAAAACTAGTTTCAAATTGTCGCCGCAATACAAACCGCTGAGACTGTTCGCTCCAGTGCGGCCACTTAAAGTACAACCTCAGTACATTTTAGCACAAGGCGTTCACCGTTGCATAACCCAAGTTCTCAGTAACCGTGGTCACACCAAATCGAAGGTTGCCAAGGATTTGTATAGAATTCAATAGCTAGTTAAATATCGCGGCTGCGCTCGGTTGAATTTAAAAAAAAATGACCTAATCGGACATTTTTAAGGTCGAAAATTAGAATGGCGGTGCCAGGTGGCAGAAAAAAGAAGTTTGTGTTCATTTTGATGATGTTTGACAAAAAAAATCGTCCGTTTTTCAGAATACTAGGTAAATATTATAAGCTTGGGTAAGGTAACCGTCCCAGAGCTTGACGCAGGACATTGGTTTTACTAGTAGTTGACACCATAGTCAGGGGGGTTCCACTCCGCACTGTAGGTACGCTCGACTGCCTTGCCTATGGCAACGGCAAATCGCAGTAGGCTCGCAGCACTGCTTGCAGTGTTCCGGCGTGGAGAGCAAGACAGCCGGTGCAATTACTGGCGCAAGAGGTATTCCATCTTAGCCCTCTGTGTTGGCAACTTATCTGCAATCCCTTTGGTCTTGCGAGTGTCCATGGGCGGTGGTTATCACTTACCATCAGGGGACCCACTTGCTCTTTTTCTTACTATCTACACTAATATAATAAAGAGGTAAACTTTGTTTGTTTGTTGTTTTGTATGTAGAGGATAATCTCTGGCACTACTGAACCTATTCCAAAAATTATTTCACCGGTAGAAAGCTACACTATCCCTGATGGACATAGGCGAATCCTACGCGAAAAGTCGCGGGCGTCCGCTAGTCTTGTATAAAAAAAAATGGAGGGCACTGGATGCACTATAATTAAGTGATTTACCGTATCATTGCATTGTCTTGATTTAGATGACATGGTTAAGAATAGTACTGAAGATAAGTACTATCGGAAGACTGAGTTCAAGTCTTTGATCTCTCATACTGTTAATCATCGAGCACAAACACATACGACGACCGGATAGCCTAGTAGTCAGTGGCCCTTACAAAGTTTGAGGTTCCGGATTCAATTCCCGGGAGGGGCAAATGTTTGTATGATAAACTCGAATGTTTTGTACCTGAGTCGTGGTTGTTATATGTATTTAAGTATATAATTATTTATATACGTATGTATGTATATCCGTTGTCCAATACCCATAACACAAGCAGCTTTAGTTGCTTGTTTTTGGACTGAGTCAATTGGTGTTAACTGTCCCAAGATATTTATTTATTGTATTATTATTTACTAGCGGACGCTCGCGACTTCGTTCACGTAAAATTAGTTACCTATGTCCGTCAGGGATAGTGTAGCTTTCTATCTGTGAAAGAATTTTTGAAATCGGTTCAGTAGTTCCAGAGATTACCCCCCACATACAAACAAACTAACAAACAAAGTTTACCTCTTAATTATATTAGTGTAGAAGTGTAGATTAGTGAAGATGTAGATAATGGAAAGTCGCTATCCATTCCCGTCTGTTCTAAATTCTCTTCCCACGCGAACGAAGTCGCGCGCGTCCGCTAGTACTATGTACAGATAAAGAAGATTACTAGCAAAATCTTTCCGTTAGTACAGTCAACCAATTAGATCCATAGGTCACTGTAGAACGTTGTCGCAATATGTCATCGCTGAGTGTTATGTCATTTTTTCAAAATTCATTATGACATTTATTGTGACAAGGTTCTACAGTGGCCAATGGTTCACTGTACCTTTACCATGCTTTTCACTACTTTACGTACCTGGGCCAAAATTCTTTTTAGTGCCTAAACAAAATTTAAAATGTATAAGCACTTTGACAAAATTGTAGATGTCTCGAAATATTTTCCTAGTAATATTACGTTAGTTCTCAACCGGGCCCCAATTTTTATTATGAATTTTCCCACCATCCTGGGTTTTTTATTACATAAAATTCTCATTTGGTACCCAAATTACCACTGCGTTACCAGTCCCCATGACTCCTCAAGAATAGTGTCCACTGCGTTACCAAACAATAGTTTTTTTCTTATTCTGACCCGAAATATTTTTATAACAGTCATCATTCGGGTATGCGTATGTCATTCCGAATTTAAAGATAACATATTAGTTTAAGAGTATCAGGATAAATAAAAAATATGCGTTAAAATGTACAAGGGACATTTTTATAGGCATCAAAAAGAATTTTGGCCCACCTACTTATAAAAATTGGAAACCGAAAGAAATTAAGTAGAGAAGAATTAATAAACATCGCAGTAATTAGAGCTTTATCTAACAGAATTTAAATATCTATTAAAAGAAGACCATGATTTGCGTGCGCGCACGCAAGCAATCAAATTCGGTGATGTGTTGTCATAGAATTTGTTTACAGGGTGTTTGGTTCGCAAAATAAATGCACGCGACGTCATTATTTCGCATTAGTCATAGTCATAGTCGTCATAGTCATATCTCTTTATTCCATTGACATAAATTATGCACTAGAAAATGTCTTAAATATAAAATTAGGTTCATACATTGTAAAGTGAGTGTGTTATACTCATTAATCGTGGCTATTTTATACAATTTAAAGGTGAAATCAATTCATTGGATATGATGATGATAGATGAATGATGATTGCTTCCCATTTTGTGTCATTGATGAAAATTAAAACTTGTAAAATATTTTGCTTATAAACCGCATAGGCTCCTTCTTTTAGGGCTCCTTCTTTCTTCAGGAGTTCTTATTTTAATAAACAATAAATAATTGTAATCGAAATTATTTATTTCTAAATTTTTTCGATTTTCTTTTAGTTTTTTTTTTTACATTCATATTAAATAAACAATAAATAAATAATAAAATTTATAGTATACTGCCATTACCCTAATTTTTCTTTGTGTTGTCATTCATTATATAGCATTTTAAATTTAAACAATAAATAATTTATCTTATCTTATCTTAACTTTTGTTTACAAGTGTGGTTCTAACAGCAGCAGTTGCTTGTTTTATTTGTTTGATAGTTGAATTAAAGCAATCACTTTGGTTTTAAGACATGTTTGATGGCAAATTTGACCGTGTGTGAGTTGTGTTTTGAGCTGTCCTCACTATGTTTTCTGAACAGGTTCAATTATTACCAGTACCTACTTTTGTAATAAAATAAAATATCATCGGCACCTTGTAGTCACTTGGTCTCAGCGCCTAGGCCACCAAACCTCACAGTTATTCAAACTTAATTTAATTTGACACAAGTGGGAGCCAATATCACTCTTCAAATTATTGAGAGTTCCGGATAACTCAGATAAGTTAAGGTTTTTTTTAATATTTAAAAATATATATCAACCTGTATATAACTGTTTTGTTTTGATGATACGTCATTCCGGCTTTACGCACGATTCCGGCACGCGTTCCAGATTCAAAGTCAGCGTTCCGATTGGTTCGAACTACCCTCAGCGGTGGGGCAGGCCACGCCCCTTTAACCTACAGGTTGCTATGTATTTGTTTAATCAATAATTTACTAAAGCAGGTACTTTAGCCTTGACATAGCCTGCGACCAGCCTTTTCAAGTTATAGAGCAAATAAATCAAACACGCTTAGCCACAAGATGTAAAAAAGTTGTTTTTGACGTTATTTATTACGACTGCAAACAGGGTTTAATAAATTATTGTAATCGAAATTATTTATTTCAAAATTTTTTCAATTTTATTTTTATATTTTTTTTTACATTCAAATTAAATTTAAAATGCTATATAATGAATGACAACACAAAGAAAAATTAGGGTAATGGCAGGGTTCGAACCTGCAACATCAGCATTCCATGCCTTGCGTATTCCAGTTACCGCCACATTACCGCTAATGCGGAGGGTTTAATAAACTTCACTGTTATTCTTTTACAATTTCTGATGCTGACGATACTGTACTATTTACACAAACCTCTACTTGCCATCTAACTATAATTTTTTTTGTTAGTTTGTTTGTATGTAGGGGGTAATCTATGGAACTACTGAACCGATTTCAAAAATTCTTTCACAGATAGAAAGCTACACTATTCCTGACGGACATAGGCTACTAATTTTACGTGAACGAAGTCGCGCGCGTCCGCTAGTCTAACTATAAACTTTGAATTTATATGTATACTTACAACATGTAACTAGCCTATGAACAAAGAACGAACACTATAGTACTTCTCAGGAATGCTATGACACAGTTTATTTATTTTAGAGGCAAAAAAATAAAATTTTCTAAAAAATCTATGCTGTCTAGTATTCATTTTTGTCCATAGTGTCCACACGTTTTATACTACACATTTATTTTAAAAATAGTAATCGCGCGCGACTTCGTTCGCATAAAATTAGTAGCCTATGTCCGTCAGGAATAGTGTAGCTTTCTACCTGTGAAAGAATTTTTGAAATCGCTTCAGTAGTTCCAGAGATTACCCTCTACATACAAACAAAGTTTACCTTTTTTCATACTAGCGGACGCCCGCGAATTCGTTCACGTAAAATAAGTAGCCTATGTCCGTCAGGAATAGTGTAGCTTTCTATCTGTGAAAGAATTTTTGAAATCGGTTCAGTAGTTCCAGAGATTACCCTACATACAAACTAACAAACAAACAATGTAGATTAGTAGATTGTAATGTAGAATAGTGTAGATGTAGATTTTCTTATTTTATTCTATTCTAATGTCACCGGCTGCCTTGCTCTACACGCCGGAACACAACAGTGCAATCATTGCTGCTTAGCGGCAGGATTAGCGAGCAAGATGGTCGCAGCGATCCGGACGGACCTTGCACAAGGACCTACCACCCGCAAAGCATACTTCTGCGGCTTATCGTACCTAAACGCCGGTTTTGTTAGAAGTAAACCTTCTGTACGTCTACTCGTAGTATTCATTCTGTGCTTATTGCAAATCAGTACCCTTACCATGAGTACAGTGCACCTAGCCGTAACCATACTCGCTAGCAACAGCGTAAAACAATTCGTATGGGAAATTGCACAGCGCCTCTAGCGCCCACTTAGATAACTAAAGATCGCTAGTATGAGTCCAACGGTAAATTATCTATCGAAATCTAAACGTCAGTGTCTAACGTTTTGTAGCTGTTGCCGTAGAATATTGGTACCATGAGTCACAAATTTGACACATGTCATCGAAAAATACCGTATCGACTATGGTTAACTCTTTCACTGACAAATGGGAGCGTATTTAACCGCCATCGACTGTAGTAACGTAATACGAATTTTCGATAGAATCTCATGGTAAGGGTACAGTTCAAAGCGCAAATCGATAGGATGGTTCGTCACGAGATGGTCTCCATGGAGAGTTATATCGATAGCGATAAAATTTCGGCACGACATACAGTCGCCATCTTGTTTTGTCAACGATGCATAGTATAAATCAAAGCCACTATCCGTTGCTATCTGTCTTCAGAACTTCGGCCGCTTACTTCTAAACTTTTGCGGGTGGTAGGACCTTGTGCAAGATCCGTCCGGATCGCTACCACCATCTTGCTTGCTAATGCCGCCGCCAAGCAGCAGTGCTTGCACTGTTGTGTTCCGGCGTGGAGAGCACGACAGTCGGTGACATTACTGGCACAAGAAGTATCTTAGCCCTCTGGGTTGGCATCCCCGCTGCAGTCTGATATAAGCGTTGGTGATCACTTACCATCAGGTGACCCACTTGCTCGTTTGCCTTCATATTTTATAAAAAAGCGTCAATTTTTAGGGTTCCGTACTTTAAAAGGAAAAACGGAACCCTTATAGGATCACTTCGTCGTCTGTCTGTCTGTCTGTCAAGACCCTTTTTCTCAGGAACGCGTGGAGGTATCGAGTTGAAATAAATACCAAATGCTTAAATTTGTAGTCCCTTGAAGCTGTTAAAAAATCAAACTTCTAAGTCAACGCAATCAAAAGATACGGCCGTTTATGCTGCAAGTCGCATACATTCGCATGGCACTTAAAAACCTATGGAGTACTTTCGGTTGAACTTTGAAAATTGGTAAGAAGCAAGGTCTCACAGCACAAACAAAATAATAAATCCGAAAACCGTCAATTTGTAGATACGATGGTACGGAACCCTCGGTGCGCAAGTCCGAGTCGCACTTGGCTTTAGGTAAATTACCATTCCCTGTTCCTATCACTGGTTTAACCATGTCTGTTTGTCTACCCCGATTTTGCGCTTCAATACACCCTAATCTAAATATTGATATAGCTTCCCACGGTACAGTTTACCTTCACGCCGTGTGTTAGCTTTAGAAGGGTAGCCAGTGACCTTTGCACTGCTAACTATCGTTTACATTGATTCCCTAACGCGGCGCAAGACAAATGCCATTAGCGTATAATTATTGTAGATGCGTATAAAAAAATCCTTCGTGCCGCTTTTTTTTAAAACGCTATTTTTTAATTTATTTGCTTAAGAAACACAAAAGAAAAAAATGGGATATCTGGCGGACCTCAAACTAGGCTAAGCCTTTATCTTGAGGTCCAGGAGTGCGTTTTGTTTCAGTTTCAGTTTCAGTTATTTATTGGTAAAACAATGATTTTACACGTCAATACAATATGATATAGCAAAATCACAATAATACTGTTGTTGTGTTGTGTCGTTGCGGAATTAATAAAAAAAAATATAATATATGTATGTAGATTTTAAGATAAATTAAACCCATGAAACAATTATAATTCACTTTTATTTTTATATTTTAACGAGCAAAAAACCAACAATGTATTCAACTGTTACCGCCATCTTTTCTCTATCTCCATCACTACCAACATCGACCTACATACTTGTTTTTTTTTTTTAATTTCCTACAACTCGGCCATCCTGTAATTGTATGGCCCCATACAACCATTTTTAAACATCTCCATATATTACTTTGTTTTTACTATTAAACTTTTCAGAAAACCCCTGAGAGCTTCCCAAAACATAAGGTAACTTAGTATATTAAACAAATTAAAAACTTATACTCTTAACTTAAAACTTTCCTACCGAAGCCAAAACAAAAGCAAACAACCTAAACTAATTCCATGTTACCTACTTTTATTCCTACTTATAAAAAATATTTAAGACATCAGCAAAACATAGATATAGACTTTGAAAATAAAATCAACATGTCGACAATAATCCCAAGGAATTCTAGGATTTTTCACTTATGAAAACTAAAAGGGCCTTAACCATTGTTTACAAATTCTTATAACTATTGTGTAATGCCCTGTAAAATGTTACCGAGCTGTCAGGCTCCATCACTTGAGCCTAAAAATAAAAAGTAATATGAACCATTAAAAGTAATTAATTACACATCTACCTACTTACATCTGGCCAAGGTTTCATGTAGTCCGCTGCACTAGACGTCCTTAATGGTCCTTCAGAAGCACTATCTATTTTTTCTACCTCATAACGGTCGTTACCTTTCATTTTAGTGATCTTGTATGGACCAAGGAATTTGGGTTTTAACTTCATACACGTCCCAAACTGTGTCCTTTTAATTGCGACATGGTCCCCAATCTTATACATAAAACTATCTTTTCTCCTTTTATTATACTGACGCCTATTTTCTTCTTGTACTTTAATATCTGAACCCTTGCTTGCTCCCGCAGCTCATCTCGCTGTAGATTAAATTCGTTTAAAGTCTCCTCCTGTAACAAAGAAAGTAAATGTATATCTTCTTTTTGTCTCATTTTCACTCCGGTTAGCAATTCATAAGGACTCATGCCTATACTCCTTTGATAAGTGCTATTAATGGCTCTCTGCACCTTAGCCACTTTTCTATACCATAAAGAAGGGTCTTCGATACAAAGCTTGGTCAAAAGTGCTATTATAATCCTATGAATCCGTTCCACCTGGCCATTTCCCCTGGGAACTCCTGTTGTGATCGTAACATGACTGATATTTTCATCTCGACAATACCCTGTGAAATCATTGCTAGTAAATGCTGGCCCTTTATCGGTAACAATTCTCTGTGGATTACCAAAAATCTGTTGGTGAACTAGTAGCTTGTCAAGAGTCTCCTTGGTAGTGGTCCCTTTGGTAGGAAATATCCAAACAAATTTGGTGAAACCATCCACTATTGTTAAAAGATAATTATACAGCTTCTTTGTTTCAGTGAAAGGCCCCACATGATCTAAATGTAGTGTACTCAAAGGCAAATCTCCTTTGTCCACTGTGTGTAAATATCCTTCTTGTTTTCCTTCTTTTTTCAATGCTAGTAAACAAGTTATGCATGTTGAAATAAATTCACCCACCTTTCTCGATACATCTGTTATGAAATATTCTTTTTCAATCAGCTCTAACATTTTTTTCTTACCAAAATGACCATTGGCATGTATCCTCCTAATGACTTCAATTTCCATTCCTTTGGGAATTACCAATAAACCTTTCTCTCCTTTGTATAATAATCCATTTTGTACATAATAATCTAAATAGGGCTTTTCTTTTATTATTTCAAAAATTGCTCTCACACTGTCGTCTGCTTCTTGTGCTAATCTTATCTGACCATGTAACCCACGTGTGATTAGTCCAACATATGGAACACGGCTGAGAGCGTCTACATGCCTCATTTTCGTACCTGATCTATGTTCAACCTTATAGTCATATTCTTGTAGTAACAGTACCCATCGGGCAACTCGTGTTGTCAAATCTCTTTTTTTTAGAGTCATTTCAAATGCCAAGCAATCTGTTATTATTTTAAATGGAATACCCAGTAAATACTTACGGAATTTTTTTACCCCTTCTATAACAGCGAGTGCTTCTAATTCATAACTGGTGTATTTTTTTTCAGCATCTGTGGTTTTTTTGCTCATATAATACACCGGATGCAGACTATTGTCATTTGGATCCTTTTGCATTAAAATTGCCGAATAAGCCTGCTGAGAGGCATCTGTGTGAAGTTCTGTCTGCAATGCAGGGTCAAATATTTTCAAGACTGGATGCTCTGATAATTTTTTTTTTCAGTAAACAAAAAGCATGCAACTCTTTCTCATTAAATTCAAAATCTGTATTCTTCTTTAATAAATCAGTCAGAGGTTTTGCAATGGCAGCGAACCCTTCAATGAATTTCCTGAAATAAGAGGTAAGTCCAACAAAACTATGGAGCTGCTTAAGGTTTTTCGGCTGTGGGAACTTCATGACTGCTTCAGTTTTATCTGTTGAAGGTCTTACAGTACCGTTTTCTATAATATGGCCTAAGTATTCAACCCGTCTAGTAAGCAAGTCGCATTTTTTCCAATTAATTTTCAATCCATATTCAGATGCTACCCCTAATACTTCCCTTAATTTTTGCACTGCTTCATTGTAATTCTCTGCTGGTATAATCAAATCGTCAATGAATATAAGTAAATATCCTTTTGCCATAAGCTGTCTGAAAATGACAGTAATAAATCGTGTAAAATAATTAGGACATATTGACAAGCCAAAGGGAGCCCTAGTAAATTCGTATTGTCCAGTTTGGGTCACAAATGATGTGTACTTTGTGCAGTTTTCATCTATCTCTAAATGGAAGAATGCATCTTTCAAATCCAGTTTACTAAAAATCTTTGCACCCACTAGTTTGTCTATATGGTCATCGATTACAGGAAGTGGGAATTCATCTTTTACCATCTTCTCATTCACCTTCCGATAGTCCACACACACCCTAGTAGACCCGTCTTTTTTTTTCACTAGTACAAGGGGACTTGCATACTCTGAAAAACTAGGCTTAATAATACCCTTATCTAACCACTCACCAATCTGTTGTTCAACCACTTGCTGCTCCGTGATAGATAATCGCCTCGGTCGTTGCGCCACGGGTATATCATCCTTCATTATAATCTTCATGCGAATGGGAGCATCCTTGGTCTGTAAAGGCTTGTAGCTGTCCACTAGTCTTTGAGCCTCCTCACGTATGCAAACATCTGGCACGTAACTCACCGCTTGTTCAGCATCTGTAAACAAACACTGCACCAACGCATCTCTGCTCCGCGGACTTACACTCACCTGGCCCTTGTTAAAAACAACCGTAGCTACTTCAAACATCGGACGGCCCAGTATCATTTTATAAGGCATTACATCCTTAGGGACAATGTAAAACAGTAATTCATAACAGTAGCCGTCAATTTGCAATACCTTACTACATTTGCCTAAAGCTAAAACTTTTACTGAACCAAGTCCTGTTATCACGGTGCTATCTTTCACATAAGACGTGACGCTTAGTTCGAAAAACAATTCCACTGATAGCAAATTAAGATCGCTGCCCGAGTCCATCAAACTGTCAATTGTAACACCACCTATTTTCAACATCTTTACAGAAAATCCCTCTTTCGATTCGCGATTTAACTGGCTTGGTTTATCTTGGCGTCATTGCCGGCTTGTTTGAAAACACGGACATTGACACTGACATTGACGCTCGTGACAGCCCGCATTGCCGCCATCAACGCCATGTCCGCCATTTGCGTCGTCGGTGGCGCCCTCTGGCCCTACATCAGTGCGCGCCTCGCTAACATCTTCACGTTGTTCAGAGTTCATACACATTGTGCGCGAATGTTGCCAGCTCTGCACTCGTGCCCCGCTGTTTTCGCCTGCATTGCGGCCGTTCCTATTCCATCTTCCGTCTCGTTCACCTTCGCCACGCGCCGTATTAGTATTTGTAGCCCGACAATCTGGAGCGATATGACCAAATGTATCACACTTGAAACATTTTATTCCTTTACGGCACGAACTTGCTATGTGATTTTTTCCACCGCATTTATAACAATTCCGTTCAAATCTGACCGCTTCAACAGTCTGTAACCGCGTTGGCTGGTTTTTTTTCTCTTGACTTTTCATTTTTTCATAGACGGCAAGATTTTCCTTTAAGTGACTGTAGGTTGTGACCCCGTACAGCATAATTTTGTTCGACGCGTTGTCATCAATACCATCCACGATATATTGTATGGCTACGTAATCTGCAAAACCGCCACGCTTTCCCAACTCTTTCATGACTAACATATATTCGTAACAAGTCTCGTCTTTACGCTTCTTCCGTGAAGCCATCATTTCATGGATTTCCTTCACGTTCACATTATCAGGGAATTCTTTCACCAAAGCCTTCTTTAAATCGTTGTAACTTTTAAACGTCTTCTCGGATTTTAACCATAGTGCGGCTGCTCCGACTAAAGACCGGCGAGCAATTAATAATTTTTGCGCTGGTGTCCAACTAAATATTTCCGCGTTATCATCCATTTCTTCCACCCATTTTGTTACCGGGTAAGTCTTGTCAGTCCCCGAAAACTTCAACAGCGTTTCTTCAATATGAGACAGCCCCTTAGCTGACTCCACCGTCACCGTTAAATCGCCTTTCCCCATCATTTTAATATCCTTATTTTCTCCTTTAACACCTTCCAGTCACCTTTATAAACCACCTTTATATCACCTTTAATCGCCTTGCTTCTTCACCCTTTAGTATTTTTTCACATGCGTGTCCATTTTGAATTTTTTAATCCCGTAGAAATCACCGTTTCTGAGTAATCGACTTCTCAACTGTTCATTTTCCATCCCGGACGAGCCCCCAAATGTAGATTTTAGATAAATTAAACCCATGAAACAATTATAATTCACTTTTATTTTTATATTTTAACGAGCAAAAAACCAACAATGTATTCAACTGTTACCGCCATCTTTTCTCTATCTCCATCACTACCAACATCGACCTACATACTTGTTTTTTTTTTTTAATTTCCTACATGTACAATTGTTTTGCTTAACAGATTTACTAATGTACAATAATTTATTATTTAAGCAATATTATTTTACAATACAAATACAATATTTCAATTACAAGGAGCGCCTTAATCGGGAGTGACTGGATCAGCGATCCCTGAAGATGAACTCGTCGATGTTGTAGCACGCAAGGTCCAGAAGAAGTGGTTTTACCTTTTTATTAAATATCGCGTCACTGGACGAATTTAGAACTTCACTTGGAAGGGTGTATGAGAATACAATACTAACACTTTAAAATACTACAGACAGACACAGGAGCAAGCGCACATTCTATGTCGCGTATGCGTGTGTGTGTGCATGAGTGCGTGCGTGTATGTGTGTGTGTGTGTGTGTGTGTAAGTATGTGTGTGTGTGTGAGTATGAGTGCTGGCAGGAGTAAGAATTAGCTGGTAAGCAGGGTCTCTGTGTCAATATGACAAAGACACAAGCCACTTTCCCACCATTGACATTTGATTTTTCATACTCCATTACCGAGATCAAACACTTTTTTTTGTGGCCTAAATGTCTCAAATCGTAGTCCTCGCGAGAGGTACAGTCAAGGAAAATGAAACACGTACCCGTCGAACCTAGTCGAAGAGATATACGCATGACATTTGTATGACATAGCCTGGCGTTTAATGCGTCGCGTCATTGCGATAGGGTTCTAAGGTGGTACGTGAATATATTTCCCCTACTGTACGGGCGACTACGATTGCTTGGCAAATAAATGAATAAATGCATCATAAGGGTTATAATGAAGATCGAAGAGTCCATCAGAGAGTAGTAAGAGATTTTCGGTATTCTGTACCGGGATTCATTGTAAAAAAAAAATGTCCCAAGTTTTGCTGTAACGGAAAAAAACCGACCAAGTGCAAGTCGGACTCGCGCACGATGGATTCCGTACCGTTATCTATAAAAATAGCATAAAAATCATGTCTGTTGTATGGGAGCGCAATTAAATATTTATTGTACTTATTCTGTTTTTGAGTATTTGTTGTTATAGCGGCAACAGAAATACATCATCTGTGAAAATTCCAACTGTGTAGCTATCACGGTTTATGGTTATGAGTATAGATGCAAGCGGGAATCTTTCCGAATGTTTCCCAGGGAATACTTCCCGTAACATTCGGAAGCATTCCGAAACATTCGGAAGTTTTCGATGGCCGAAAAATACGAAAATTTCGTTAAAAACCGACCAAGTGCGTGTCTGGCTCACGCGCCGAGGGTTCCGTACAAACCTAATAAGCACCAAGCATTGCTTTAATGAAAAAAGAAACCGAATTGAGGGACAAACTTAACTTTGCTATTGTAAAACTCTTGGTCCCATACGTACTAAGTGCAAATATAAGATTGTAATAAATACAAAATGTGATGTAACATACCTTACAAGTTTACAGTTTTCGGACTTTTCCCTTTACTTGTGAAAAAACTAAAAAATTTATGTAATTCTGAGGTTATTACTCGTTATTTACACTATAAGTTAAGAATTATGATACATAATTATAAAATATGTAATTCCAACTTCCAATAGAATCACTGTTTAAATAGTAAGTAGTGATGCAGACCGATAAAATTACCCTGGTAAAAATACGGTAAAATTCACTATTTTTCATACTTACTTCATTACTAGCACAAGTGGTATTCCATATTAGCCCTCTGGGTTGGCAACGCACTGCAATCTCCTAGGTGTTGCGGGTGTCTATGGGCGGTAGTAATCACTTTCCATCAGGTGACCCACTTGCTCGTTTGCCTTCCTATGTTGTATAAAAAAAATTGGTAAGAGTAACGCGATAGAAAGAGATGGAAATTCGACAGGGCTGTGCGAGCTGAATATTTCTTTCATCTTAGAAATAATTCTACACTTCAGCTTGATTTCGAGGTACCTACCTAAGTACCTTGCTTAAATTACTTAACTGTAATTCAACACGAAGAATAGGCGAATAAACTGAACGGCGCGTGCGGCGTTTTACAAGCTCTCACACACAACGCAAGTAAACGAAATCAAAGACGCCGTGCGCCGCCGCCGCCGCCCCGGCCCGCCGGCTCTGCGCGCCGAAAACTTCCTTGATTGATTCCATCTTCGGTAACATTCGGAAACATTCCCAGGGACGTATGAGGTGGGGAACTATTCCGGGAGGGGAGGAAGTATTCATTCCGTTTGGCCTCGAGCTTCGGGCTGTCATTTTTGAATGTAGAAAGGCAAAGGTATCTTGGCACATACAACCATGTTTTATATAACACACGCCGCAAACTATCGGTATTTTACGCGCCTTTTTGTTAAAATTACTTACGTAATTTTGCAACCGTATGTACATTACACGCAGTACGTCCGTAGTTAGTAGGGGAAAAACCTAAAAGTAGATATCCACTGGATGGTTCCGGCAGGCGATTACCGATAAAGACTTTCTTTGTAGAAATCCAAAACAAAATAATAAAAACTACGACGAAATTGTTTTTAAACACTTAATAAAAACATCGTTTTAATCATTCCAATCCTTACATAGGTACATACCTACATACTCGTGCACAAAAATAACCCTACTACTGTTATGGTATTCTTTTATTGTAAAATTAACAAATTAACAATGAACAAGTTACCTGGGCCCAATTTCATAAACGCGACAGGTGACAGTGACAATTCGCTATACATTACTATGTCTACAAGTAACGCTACAGACTTGTACAGACTTAACATCATAGTGGGCAGGCAATGTATATCAAATTGTCACTGTCACCTGTCGCCTGTCGCGTTTATGAGATTGGGCTCTGGGACTAATTTCATAAACGTGACAGGCGATAGGCGACAGTGACAATTCGCCGTACATTACTGTGTCGACATGTAACGCTACAGACTTACAGACTTAACATCATAGTGGGAAAGCAATGTATACCAAATTGTCACTGTCACCTGTCACATTTATGAGATTGGACACTGGTACTAATTTCATCGACGCGACAGGCGACAGGTGACAGTGACAGTTTTCCGTACATTATTGTGTCAACAAGTAACGCTACAGACTTAACATCATAGTGGACAAGCAATGTACACCGAATTGTCACTGTCACCTGTCGCCTGTCACGTTTATGAAATTGGGCCCTGGACTACAAGCGTTGACTACATTCAAGACGAGGATGTACGTAACAAGTATCTGTATATCTACGCTTTTCTACATAAATTCATGGGACAGAAGAAAAACACATGGCGGCTAGGTTTTTAAGTTGCGTATTCGATCGAATATAACAACATAAGAAAATCATGATTAAATTACAAAAATTGGTACATAACTTGCCCTGACATAGGTAATACGATAAATATTTATGTTTTATTTACGCTTTTTTAACATCAACACGGGTGGAAACTTAATTTACCTACTGGGAAGTATTCCCAGGCAAAGACGAAAACTTCCTTGATTCCTTCGGAAACATTCGGAAACATTCCCAGGGACGTATGAGGTGGGGAACTATTCCGGGAGGGGAGGAAGTATTCATTCCGCTCGGCCTCGGGCTGTCATTTTTAGTGTTGAAAGGCAAAGGTATCTTGGCACATACAACCATGTTTTGTAATAATACAAAAAGCCTGATCCTTTTTTTAAATCTATGTTTTCAGTGATCATAGATTAATTTGATGATGATTAATAAAGATGAAATGCTGGTGTTACGCATTTTAAAGTCTCTGGGATGGGAGGTTGTTTAACCAAAGTCACATCGCCGACGAAAGACTTGACTAGCGGTCGTAAATAGTCGTAATATAAGCCTGATTGGATATTATATGTATGTATAATTTCATACGGACATTTTAAAATAAAAATATATCACTTTAATTCCAAAATGGCCGAACCATGAACTGATGGACTGCGCGCTGTGAACAGCACAAACGGTCTAAGCGAAAGACTCGAATTAAACGCCTCTGTCTCTTTCTAGTGTTGAGTTGACATCATTAGAATCGAATTTCCTGTCACTTTTTTTAATTACTCGTTCTGAAGTAGAATGACTAAATGTATGCACCCTTATGATTAAGGAATGTTTTCTGTTAAATATAATAAAAGAGTCCAACTCGCACGTGACCGGTTTTATTACTGGGAAAGTTTCCGAGTAATCGAAATATTCCCGGAAGTTTTCCGGAATAATTCCGAATATTTCAGAAGTTTTGCAACTATAGTTATGAGCGACAAGGTACTAAAATATTTAGGTACTCTTGAGGCTGTTCGTACTATTAGCTAAAGTACAATTAGCAATGTCGATTTACCGACATAAGAAGTATTCCATCTCAGTCCTCTGGTGGCAACGCAGTCTCCTTTAAAAGGAAGAAAGAAAGAAAACAGTTTATGCGGTGCTAAGATGTACTACACAGGATGAACATAGAACTAGAACACCGAAAGGGTACCCACTCAGCATATGTCGAGGCACGGCTACGTACCACGACGCTGGTCTTCCGTGGGCACCTTTACCTGGCACAACAACAAAAAACACGAACATACTATATCTGTACATAATCTTTAGTATTACGTGTCTATGGGCGGTGTTTAATTGATCAAAGAATAAGAAACGGAAAGAATACAGATGCAAGATAACACGGTTGATGCTGAAAAGGACCCTACTCAGCATATTATGCTGCTGCAAGCAGCAGCGCTGATTTTCAGTCTGGCCCTGAACTTAAAAACTAAAAATTAACCTTAAACCTAAACCTAATCCTAACAGGTGCCGCCACGGTCACCATGACCGTATGGTCCTGAACTGCTTCGCCTTTCTGACGGAATAATTTAAAAAAAGGCTAGCGTCACACCAACTCAACCTAACGTTACACGCTTACACGTTCGAACAATTATCAAAAAAATATCAGTTCACCCCGCTGCTTCTTTGCCTTCGTATTTTAAAAAAATGTGTTAATGCATACATTCTTTTAATTAAATAAGTGACAGAAGTCCGGATATACGCATTAACGGGGTTGTGGGAGCCGCCATTTTTGTAATAAACATGGGTCATCCATAAACGTCATGCTCTTTTTTTTATGAAATAGGAAGGCAAACAAGCAAGTGGGTCTTGCTTGTTTGCCTTCCTATAATAAAATTTGGTAAAACGAAGGGAAAAGCGTTGGTACAGTCAAGGAATTAAATTTAGAACCCACCTAAGGTTCAATATCGTAAAGCAAACTGTCACCATAAGAGCTAACTAGAGCAAGACGTTAGTTTGACATATCGACCTTAATGCATTACGGATGTCTGACGACATTTCAGCGAAATGGGTAGGGAATTAAATTCCTTGACTGGACGTGTAATAAGCTACAGTGTTCGCGAATTATCTATGCAGACTAACTACCGACAATGTGTCGTATTCGTTTGTAAAAGGGCTGCTTATACCCACCAACGATTTCGCTAACTTTAATATGTATAGATCACGCTAGATGGCGTTACAAGTAACAAACTCGTTAGACATTTAGACTTCGGTTATACTCTCATTCTGTCGTCAGTTCAGTCCATCATTCTGGTCAGAATGACAAGAGAATTATCGTGTAACCTGTCTCGTGTCGTGTCAGTCTGAAGTGCTCGCAACCGAATCCATTGGTCACAGTCAAAACTATACCGGAATGATGGACTGAACTGTCGCCAGAATTAGCGTGTAACCGAAGTCAAAGACATTATTTTTTCAAAACTAGGTGAATCTAATAACAATGAAAAATAAAAAGTGAGTTGCCTACACTTATAATGTACCCAAATGTGATATACCAGCTGGTGTCACGGTCCATTGGGTCTCACCTGCCTGCGGACCCCAAATCGAACGTATGACATGGTTCATTGGCTAGCTACATAACAAAACAGGGCGACGGCGGCAGGACACCTGCCAAGTTCAGTTATATTTCACGATATTTCCATATATCACAAGCCTACTTATTTATACCCCCCTTTTCTTCCTTGCAATAAGTTTTAAGGAAGCCACAAGATGGTCCGATGACCTCATAAAGGTGGCAGGAGGGCGCTGGTTGCATGCTGCTTCCAACCGGTCACTTTGGAAATCTATGGAGGAGGCCTATGTTAGCAGTGGACTTCTTGTGGCTGAGATGATAATGATAATGAATACATTTTTGTTTGTTCTTGCTCGCTAGTCCTGCCACTGTTGTGTTCCGGTGTGGAGAACAAAACAGCCGGTGACATTACTGGCACAAGATGTGTTCCATCTTAGCCCTCTGGGTTGGCAACGCATCTGCAATTTCCTTGATGATCACTTACCATCAGGTGACCCATTTGCTCGTTTGCCTTACTATGTTGGAAAAAAAAAGGTTTTTTTAGAGTAATAGATTCAGGCGTTACTTTGCGGAGGTCCATATCAACAAACTGGAACAAATTAACTTGCTACTCCGCGAAACCAGTGCCGGGCTCGTGCAATATAGCTGCGTCTGTGCGACACATATGTTCATGCAAAAACCCACCCTCCTCCGCTTCCACACGAAACAACATATATCACACAGACTCGACTACACACCACCACCACTAAACACTAAAACTACACGATCGATGCGCGTTTCGCCTCTATACGAGGCATCATCAAGATCTAACAGTACGACCATTCGCTACTTGAACGAATGGCGAATGGTTTTTTTAGAGCATTACTGGACTAGTGGCTAGGGAGGTAGACTCTTCGTGAGGTACCTAGTTCGATACCCATCGGTCGCCATGTACAGTCAAGGAAATTGAAACACGTACCACCGTAGGACCTAGTCGAAGAGACATACGCATGGCATTTGTATGACATAGCCTAGCGTTTAACGCGTTGCGTCATTGCGACAGGGTTCTAAGGTGGTACGTGAATATATTTCCCCTCCTGTACTAATGAGTTTTTCTAAGTTATTTACATTACTGTAGTAACCAATGCTCTCACGGTGAGGGAAAATATTGTAAGGGAACCTGCATATTCATGTAAATGAATGTGTAACCATGTACCTGTCGGTCTGGTTTCCCTGTAACAGGTTACGGAGGTCAGATGGCAGTCGCTCCAATGTAACAACCTGACATCATGGTCAAAGCGTATCCCGAATTGAGAAACGGATGTAATAAGACCTTTTCATTAAAAAAAAATTTCAGTCCTCAACTTTTTTGGATTTAACATCCGTCATATTCATTTTATCAACATGAAATGTAGCCTATGTCACCCAGGCTGCAATACCGAATCGATTGACATCTCATTCATCAAAATCGGCTCAGTCGTTTAGGCACTACAGTGGATCATATGTAAATACAAACATACATAGACTGCTAAAAACATAACCCTTCCTTTTGGCTTTGCCGTAGTCGGGTAAAAAATGAATTTTCGTTCAACCTTTTTGTTCTTTTTTTATTGTACTACCTAAGTTGTCATCGAAACTATATCAAATTTTAAAAACAATTATTGACTTCATTGGTTCTTGAGCAGGCAACTAATATGTTTAAATACCTACTGAAAATCATTATTATAATTATTAATTTGTTTATAAATAATTAATTTGTTTTTGACCCTTAGAGACTATACATCTCTAAGTTATTTAGACTAAGTATGTATTTGATTATTATTATTTCAGGGACCATAGCATAAGGTATACATCCCTATCTAATTTCTTTATCCTGGGGACCCTATGATACATCTCCTGTTCATTCTTAACTAGTGCCAGTTCGTTCGATATGCTTAAAGCTTGCTGTGCTATTTATTGTTTTTTTTTTTTGTGTACCCATGTGTGTATGTCATGTACTATTTTGATAATTATGTATATTGCACTGTAATCTGTTTTGAATAGAGAAGAAAAAAAAACTGCTGAGTTTCTTGCGGCGTTTCTTCTCAGTAGTATCTTCCATTTTTCGAAGCGCTAGTAGATTCAGACATGTAAAAGAGCCTATGTGGCCTACTTGCAAAATACATTTTTCATTTTCATTTCATTTTCATTGAAGGTAGTACAAAATAAATATGAACAAAAAATTTTGCTAAAACTTTAAAAAGTTTGAGAAATTGTTTCGGGCAGTTATACTCTTAGTAATTGGTAGGTACGTATTTCTACACTGAGCCTGGTCCGACATGCTCTTTGCCGGTTTTAAAAGTAATGCCGATCTAAACACCATTATTTTCTGTCATAGAAACATATAAATGTAACATACAGGTGGAATACATAAACAAAGGCTCGTAAACCAAACTACCCTAATATTCAAATTAAGTCCAAACGCCCTTTGGCCGAAAATACCAATTTTCCCAACAAAAGAAAACAACGCTATTGGTCGCTTTCCGGCCCCCTACCGATTTTCTTGAAACCGGTGAAAATATACTACATCTCTGTCTTACCCACGGCCGTTCCGGATAGCTGACTCTGTTGCACGCAAGGGGCAGAATAGAACGAGTTTTCGCAGCCAGTGCCTTCCACGTTTAAAAGATAAACGGACGCTTTTTGAAAATAGAAGAAAAATAACGCAATTTTCGGACAATAGCGGCCAGTGTTTTTTCAAAACTTATTTTTTAATTGTTTGTTTTTGATTATTGCTTTTTACTCGTAAAGCGATACGGGTTTTGTGGACGTTTAATATTTTCTTCGGTTAAGTTAAAAGATTTGTTTAAAACTTTTTTAATCGTGATGTGTCATTGTGGTTTCGTACTGGATGCGACGTAAATGCTGTGTCGAAAATGATTAAGTTTTAGACTTTAACATGGAATATTCGTGGCACATGGAGGACGGTACTAGCACTATCGTAAGGAGTAGAGTGCAAGGGAGGAACCCAGGTAATTAAAAAAAAATAGTCGACCAATGAACTGTGTTACAACAGGGATAGGTTCATAGAATTTAAGAAATTACTGGGTCTACTATATGTACATACAAAATACAGTTATACACGTATTAAATTAAAATTGTAATGACAACACAAAGAAAAACGTTTACAATTTTAATTTAATAATTAGAATGTTAAAAACATTTAAATTAAAAATCGAAAGAAATTTCGGTTACAAAATTTATACATGTATTTTTAAGTTGTAATGTAGTTTTAAATGAAAACAATTCGAACGTCTTATGTCGCGAATATTGTAACGAATCTAATTCCAGGGGTACCCTACATTTTTAGGGTTCCGTAGGTTCAACCATCATTTATAGTTTCGCCATGTCCATCTGTCTGTCCGCAGCGTAGCTGCTAGACTCCTAGTACTAGAAAGCTGTATTTTGACTACGATATACATTACAGTCATATCGATAAATAAAATTGATACCGCATTCATCGAAATCGGCTCAGTCGTTCAGGCACTACAATTGAACGTACGTAAACACAAACATACAAACATGGACTGCTAAAGACATAACCCTTCCTTTTGCCTTTGTCGTAGTCGGGTAAAAAAAGGATTTTCGGTCAAAATTAGGGGGATTTGACGAACATAAAACATGATTGTTAAAGAAACAAACGACTTTTATTCGGTTCGCGATATGGGGAAACAAGCTCATTAATTGCTTTATAGAATCAAATACCTAACTACAAAGGCTGTAATGCTTTCATTTTTGATGAAATCGAACTGGAAGTTTTTGCTCTGACAAAAAATGATCCCATGACCATCTTGCTCGCTAATCCTGCCGCTAAGCAGCAGTGCTTGCACTGTTGTGTTCCGGCGTGGAGAGCAAGACAGCCGGTGTAATTACTGGCACAAGAGGTATTCCATCTTAGCCCTCTGGGTTGGCAATGCATCTGCACTCTCTTTGTTGTTGCAGGTGTCTATAGGCGGTGGTGATCACTTACCATCAGGTGACCCACTTGCTTGTTTGCCTTCCTATGTTGTATAAAAAAAATGATAATTTTGGCGGCCTTACCCCGATAAGGTCTTAAAATCTAATTATACCGTTTCATGTTTACTGTTACCTACGGTACCCTAATTCACTGTATGAATAGCATGTATAGTCGACCAAGTAATTGCTTGACCACTTTTGAACCTTATCCCTTTGTAATACGGTCGAAAAGTGGTCAAGCAATTTCTTGGTCGACTATACCTAATCGTAAACTGTATCACAAATTTATTCCATTTTTTTGCGGAAACAACAAGTGTTCCGCTACTTTCTTCGCCTCGACATGTATCATACAATTATCTGTTAAAGTATACAAAACACGACTGAATCATTCATTATAGCAACGCAAGTATTATAAACTAGCAGATGCCCGCGACTTCGTTCGCGGGAATAAGTAGCGTCCGTCAGGGTGTAACTTTCTATTAATAGTGAAAGAATTTATGGAATCGGTTCAGTAGTTCCAGAGATTACCCCCTACATACAAACAAACAAAGTTTACCTCCTTATCATTATTAGTATACATTTTATTTAAAAACAAAATGTACAAAAGGCAGATTTAATGCCTTAAAGCTAAGGTGTATGTCTGCTCCGCCCAAAGGTTGGCGCAGCAGACTTACACAGATAGATAAAGGAATATAATACACATCGCACGCTTAGAATTAAAGAGACCCATTTCTGAATTATACACGTCCCAAAATATCACTTTAACTAAAAGACATAGGGTTTAATTTTGGGAAATGTCATATTCAGAATTGAGTCGCTTTAATTCTAAGCGTGCGACATATATATTCGTCTAAATAACACATACACAAGCAGGTAAATCTTACAAATAAGGTATTAACAGAAAGGTTTTATCTACACAAATCGACTTGAAAGAGATAAACTATGTTTTTTGTTCGTATATAATCTCTGGAACTTGGTACTTAACCGATACCAAAAATTCTTTCACTAATAGAAAGCTACTTACTCTTTCGTTCGATTGTTTTAAACTTTTGCGATTTTTAAATATACTTATTGCGTTTATCGGGAGTTAAACGCGATAATAAACTGTTTATTTATTGACCTCGACGTTTCGGCCGCGTTGCAGCGGCCGTGGTCACGAGCAGACTCAGTCAAGACTTTTTTTTATACAACATAGGAAGGCAAACAAGCAAGTGGGTCACCTGATGGTAAGTGATCTCCACCACCTATACCCGCAACACCAAGAAGATTGCAGATGCGTTGCCAACCCAGAGGGCTAAGATGGAATACCTCTTGTGCCAGTAATTACACCGGCTGTCTTGCTCTCCACGCCGGAACACAACAGTGCAAGCACTGCTACTTAGCGGCGGGATTAGCAAGCAAGATGGTGGTAGCGATCCGGAGGGACCTTGCACAAGGTCCTACCACCCGCAAACTCACTACTACTAAGACTACTCAGATGAGGAGTCTGCTCGTGACCACGGCAGCTGCATTGCGGCCGAAACGTCGAGATAAATAAATAATCAGTTAGATAAAAGAAATAAGTACTCTATCGGACATAAGTTACTAATTCCTCCGCACGTCCGCTAGTCACTAAATAGTAGAGATGCGCCGAGTAACACTTTTGCCGAGTAACGAGTACCGAGTTTTACTCGGTTCTATTTTTTTCAACCGAGTACTCGGCCGAGTAACTCGGTTCAATCAAATTCCCATTTCGCGCGCGTAAATAAGTACAAACAGGTTCGCGTTGATACACCCCTCACCCCGCCCGCGCCTTTCAACTACCAGTCACTTGACAGTTTGCAAACAAATACTTCACGTTGCGCGCCATAATAGATAAATAATTGAAAAAGTTTGTTAATTAACGATTGACTGTGTGTAGTACCTAATCAGTGATGACCTGATTTTGATTAGCACTGTTGTTTTAATTATATCTACCTAAATATATTGCTTTTCTTAAACCGAGTATACTCGGCATTCAAACCGACTTATTCGGCCGAGTACGAGTATCAAAAAACCCGCCGAGTACGCCGAGTACCGAGTATCAACCGAGTACTCGGCCCATCTTTACTAAATAGACAAATCAAAATAAACAAAAGACAAATGTGAATTATAATTTTAAGCAAACATGTTTAGACCTCCACGGTAGAACGGGCTCGATAACCACAGAAGAAATGGAGCGTGCATACTTTCATTGCTTATTATACTTATACCACAGCTGTTGTCAGACTTCAATCTATCAATCATTTATTCGTCAAAAGTAGGTCCGCGTCCTCATGGATATAGCCTCAGTACTTGTCAAGTGTACATAGCCAAAACAGTCATTCTTCATAAAGTTGTTGATAGTCGAAGGGCAAATCACTCTGTGATCTTTTGGTGGGGGTATGCGATTTCTGTCAATACCATGTTTGCAAGGAATACTTAAATGAATATAAATATACACTAATCTACACTATATCTACACTTCTAAATAAAGAGGTAGGTAAACTTTGTTTGTTAATTTGTTTGTATGTAGGGCGTAATCTCTGAAACTACTGAACCGATTTCAAAAATTCTTTCAAAGATAGAAAGCTACACTATTCCTGACGGACATAGGCTACTAATTACTCGTGAACGAATTCGCGCGCGTCCGCTAGTCTTAAAATAAAGTAAATATTTAAAAGAGGTTAGTAAACTTATATGAATAAAAAATAAAGCCATCGCAATATAAGTATGATATTAAAAGCCGGTGAAACGAATGACAATAAATGGAGGACGTGTTTCAAATTTTAAGTACCTAAGTAACGGTAAGATCCAAATGGAGGTTTATTACCAGTTAACGGTATCGTGAGTTAGCTCAAACAAGGGCTAGCCTAAAGCTGGTTTTCCACCAGAGATGTGCGAGGATGCGTAGCCAGGGATGTGTTTGTAAAGAACCAATGAGCCGTTTCCACCAGAGCTGTGCTGACCGAGGCGAGGTAAATGAAGCGATTCTATTGGTTCTTACAAACACATCCCTCGCTACGCATCCTCGCACATCTCTGGTGGAAAAGCAGCCTTAAGCTGCGTCCGCGCATGTATCTCTGCGCCGTACAGTTTTTGTGATACCTTTGTTAGGGATACGTAATCAACAAGGGACCGTACAAGGGGGTCGTACTGTTCGATCTTGATGATGCCTCGTATAGAGGCGAAACGCGCGTCGATCGTGTAGTTTTAGTGTTTAGTGGTGGTGGTGTGTAGTTGAGTCTGTGTGATATATGTTGTTTCGTGTGGAAGCGGAGGAGGGTGGGTTTTTGCATGAACATATATATGTGTCGCACAGACGCAGCTATTTTGCACGAGCCCGGCACTGGTTTCGCGGAGTAGCAAGGTAATTTGTTCCAGTTTGTTGATATGGACCTCCGCAAAGTAACGCCTGAATCTATTAATTATTTAACAAGGGACCCTTTTAGATTTCCTATGTCCGTCCGTCTGTAGCTTAGTATTACGTAAGTAAATATAATAGTAAAAGATTTTAATACAGTTTTTACTGTCATTTAGAGAATTTTTAACGAAGGTTTTTATTAAAAATGTAATGACAACACAAATAAAAATTAGGGCAATGGCAGGACTTGAGCCTGCAACATCAACATTCCGTTTGCGTTTGCCAATTTCGCCACATTACCGCTACCATACCCTGGGATTTTTTTAATGTGCTTCGTTTTACGGTCATTACATTATTGATTTTGTGTTGTCATTTCATAGCATTTTTTTAATTTTAATAATTTGAATGCTTAAAATATAGTATTTTATGCAACTGCTATATAATGAGAGGCCTTAAAACACGAGTGTGGTTTTATGAAACGAGCGTCAGCGAGTTTCATAATAGGGTCACACGAGTGTTTTAAGGCCTAATTATATACAGTTGCATACATTACTTTATCTACACACATATCATAACTGCAAAAAACCGTAACAGCAAAAAACCAACAAACGTATGACAACTAATGGCGGCCATGTATATTAAAAAGGTACTCTGTGATTCGATCTATCCGTCAAGACGAATGTTTTTTTTAAACCATAGACGAACGACTGAAGTCGCTATTTTCATGTCACTCGAGATCAAATGTCGTGCGTTTAAATTAAAAAAACATACTGAGTTGACGTTTCGTATCGATAACTGTTTTAATATCTGTGGATACTAGAATAGAGACCAACTTTAATTTTGACAGCTGTTCCAAATTTAAATTCATAACGTCACGAGCCGTCACAAGATATCGGTAATGTGATGACCAATAAAGAACAGATTTACCTACTACCACAGACAAGAAAATTCTTATAATAACATTGGTTGTAATAATGCTGGTCATTTCCTAGGGTTTTTGAACGCGTTATTTAGCCTTTATGATATGTGTGTAGATAAAATATCTAAAGAAATTTCGGTTACAAAATTTGAAGGTTTATTATGTATAGATGAATTAGCAAGAGCTTGAAAATGCATTTGTAGTGGTTGTATGGTGCGCATGAAAAGGAGAATAATTTAAGTATTTCTTTAAAATTGTAATGACAACACAAAGAAAAATTCAGGCAATGGCCCGAAAAAAAAGGCCCGTTAAAAAAAACGAAAGAAATTTCGGTTACAAAATTTAAGTATTTCTCTTAATTTAAGGAAATTAAATTTTTCATTAGCTCAAGTTCAAAATATTTTTAGCAGTTAATTTGGCTCTCAATCGGACCAAATTTTTTTTCTGTCACAGTTTTTAAAAAACTGTATAACTTACAGTCGTACGGGCCTAGAGATACAATACGGGATACAATAGAAAAAGCCGTTGAAATATACGCACAGCGCCACCTTCTTGCTCGCTAATCCTGCCGCTAAGCAGCAGTGCTTGCATTGTTGTGTTCCGGCGTGGAGAGCAAGACAGCCGGTGTAATTACTGGCAAAAGAGGTATTCGATCTTATTCTTAGCCCTCTGGGTTGGCAACGCATCTGCACTCTCTTTATTGTTGCAGGTGTCTATAGGCGGTGGTGATCACTTACCATCAGGTGACTCACTTGCTTGTTTTCCTTCCTATGTTGTAAAAAAAATGCAATTCTAGTAAATATGACAGAAATAAACATACAATCATAACGCTACGCACTGAAACGCTGAAATATAATACATTGCTGATAATGATTTTGTTCGACGTAAAATAATCATGCGCTGACGTCAAATGACAGATCATGCTATCACAGGAATTTCAAATATCCTGGAATTATTAGAGAAAAAAACCGATGACATTCATGCCGGGAATTCTTCGGTGTTTTCACACCAATAATAATAAATAATAATTAAATTCATTTATGTATTTGTTATGTCATTTTAATATTATGATCACTGTTGGTCGAAATAAAGTTTATTGAATTGAATTTATTTAGACTTTCATCCATTTTGTTAGTAAATTTACATAAACAGTTATTGCCTAATGTTAGTCAGATAATTAAATTATACGACGTAAACAATTACGAACCGATTGATACCTCATTCGTCAAAATCGGCTCAGTCGTTTAGGCACTACGGTGGAACATACGTAAATACAAACATACATACATAGGCTGCTAAAAACATAACCCTTCCTTTTGGCTTTGCCGTAGTCGGGTAAAAAGGAGGCACTAGAGAGTGCAAAGCCAGTGCCTCAAAAAAAAACTTAACATAATTAAGGCTTAAGCTGAACAGTGGTGGATTTACCAGTAGGCTAAGTAGGCTGGAGCCTAGGGCGGTAGATTTTGGGGGGCGGAAAATTTGGTCCATTTTTTTTCTTACATGAACAAAAAAACCCTTATTTACACGGAGAAAACGACTCTGGGAATAATAATGGAATGTTGGCTTGCAAGTGTGTCCAATTGCTGAGCACAGGCGTCTCGCTTCGATTTCCAGTTCCCTTTGTCTTTGGCAATCTCTGGCCAGTCATTTGAGAATGCATCCAGATCATGCCGCCATCTCCGCCTTGGCCTGCCATTAAGAGGAAACACAAGGGCCGTTTTTCCATACAAACGTCGTCCCCTGTTTCCTCTCTGGATAATGGCAGTAGCGCAATATTTTTTTTCCAAAAAATCGATGGCCACTATTATGCATGTCCCTATGTTTTCCTTTTTTTCATAAATTAATTATTAAAAGAGATACGAACATTCAAAAACCTAAAAAATTGGCCAGATTTTCGGCTGCGTTCATACATTCAGAAAACAAATTTTACTAGATTATATAGAAAAAGAAAAACATAGGAACACTGCCAAAGCCTTTCTTTAATTTTTAATGAAAAAAGTAGTTAAATCGGTTAAGTTTTGGAGAAGGAATCAGGGGTCTACGAATCGTTGATTTTGTGTACTTTAAATAGGTATTTTCAGTCCAAGCTGCGGCTGTCTCTATTGCGCTCTGCGGGGGGAGGCTTGATAGATGGAGGCAGCAATAGATTTTACAAATACCTATTTTTCAATTCTTTAGGCCTTGGTGTTTCCTCTTAAATAGCCTACTGGCGGCAAATGTGTAATTCCGCCACTGAAGCTGAAACTTTATGTGTGACTAACATTTTTGTTACTTCTTCACGGAAAATTTTGGTTACAATTTATGACAGGGATAGCTTATACCCTGGCTAACACATAGGATACATTTTATCCCGTAATAATGCAATTTTCCCGCGGGATAGCGATAAAAGAGTTTTATGCGACACAATAGGTTTTCTTAGCCCTCTGGTTACGACGCATCTGCAATCTACTTGGTGTTGCGTGTGTCTTTAGGCGGTGGTGATCATTTACCATCAGGTGACCCGCTTGCTTGTTTGCCTTCTTATTTTATATATAAAACACAGGTTCCGACGCATTGTAAACCTTTAATCGTTAAAACATTTTTTTTTTAATTCGTGGTTATTCTAAAGTTTTACCAATGGAAACAATTTCTTTGCTAATCCGCGAACCCAGTGTGCGAACACCTGATGATGCCTCGTGGAGAGGTGAAACACGTGTCGAGTGTTATTCGTTGTTAGTGGTTGGGTTGTGATCGCGTTTTGTGTTGTTTGTTTTATTTCTTTTATAAGGTATTCAGCACAGGCGTTGTCTTTTTCTCGATTGCTGACACTGGGTTCGCGGATTAGCAAAGAAATTGTTTCCATTGGTATCAATATGGACTTCCGCAAAGTAACGCCTGAATCTGTAAACTATTCTAAAGTTTTGTCGATACACTTAATTGAGGGGGGCATAACCAGTGAGGCGTGTTATTGTTTCGTAATGTGAAATATCCGGGGGTTGATAAAGGGTAGTTAATAGTTACGAGGGTGTATACATTACAGATTTTTAAATGCTATCCTACTAAATATAGCCATACAAACCTGGAGTTATAATTTTTTTTTTATACAACATAGGAAGGCAAACAAGCAAGTGGGTCACCTGATGGTAAGTGAACACCACCGCCTATAGACACCTGCAACAACAAAGAGAGTGCAGATGCGTTGCCAACCCAGAGGGCTAAGATGGAATACCTCTTGTGCCAGTAATTACACCGGCTGTCTTGCTCTCCACGCCGGAACACAACAGTGCAAGCACTGCTGCTTAGCGGCAGGATTAGCGAACAAGAGGTAGCTTGCACAAGGTCCAAGGTCCTACCACCCGCAAACTGTATAAACAAAATATTTACAGTTAAAATTAACATGAATATAAAAAAAAATTAAACCAAACCTAGACTAAAACACAATTTATATACAAAACATATCTAAAAAGGGAGCACGCCGTCTGCGTTTTCAGTTGCGCCATGCGGAAAAGAGCCTAGAACGCTGGCTGCGTTGCCCCGCTGGATAGCGAGGCTTAGCCAGTGTGACCATATGTGGCAGGATCCTGCCTTTTTGGCAGGTTTAGCCCTTCATTTTAACTTCTGGCCGGATCGGTTGAAGTTTTCAAAATCTGGCAGTATCTGGCAGGATAGCAATATAAGCTGGCACGTTTGGCAGTATAGCCTTAGACTGGGTTCACAGTAAGCATTTGCGAGCGAGAAAAACGCAAAAACGCGGCCATTGCCCAACTAGAGACAGCCATTGCCGCGTTTTTCCGTTTTAATCGCTCGTAAACTCTGATTGTAACCCCAATCTTAAAGGACCTTAGCCATAAGAGTGGCAGGATTTGTCAGTTTTCTAGCCAAGTAGGGCAGGATCTCTAATTTGAAGTTGGTCACACTGGGCTTAGCCTTTGGGCAAAGTAGCAGCCAGCCCTAAGATCCATTGTTCGACTTTTAAAATTGATTATTATTAATGTAAATTATTTGTCAGGGCACTATCGTTAGTGTCGTCATTGCTCATTAGTCTTTAGTTTAGTAATAGAAATCCCAAGGGTCCCACTGAAAATCAGCGTCTCGGTTTACCGAAGCAGTATGCTAAGTGGGGCCCTCTTTGATTCTGTTCAACATAATGTTTTGATTTGTACTCTGCCCGCGTTGTGTGAATTTGTATATATTATGTTGAATAGTTTGAATAAATGTTTTTTTCTTTCTTTCTTTCTAATTAATGTGAAGGTATTAAACACAAACGACCGGACGATTTCGGATGAAAGACAGACAGATAAATTTGAGGACAATTTCTGTTATACTATTTTTGAAGGACCTATCCATGGACCCACACCATCCCCACTATAAATGTAGGGGAGGTAATTAATAGATTTAGGCGTTACTTTGCGGAGGTCCATATCAACACACTGGCAGAAATTACATTGCTACTCCGCGAAACCAGTGCCGGCCTCGTGCAAAATAGCTGCACCTTGGCGACATATATTATATTCATGCAAAAACCCACCCTCCTCCGCTTCCACCCGAAACAGCATATATCACACAGAGACTCAACTACACACCACCACTAAATACTAAAACTACACGATCGACGCGCGTTTCGCCTCTTTACGAGGTATCATCCGGATCTAATAGCCGGCACTGGTTTCGCTGAGTAGCAAGGTAATTTGTTCCAGTGTGGGAGGTACCCTAAAAAAACTTTTTCAAGATTTTATTCTACCACTTTGTCGGCGTGTCTAATATGTATATCTATGCCAAATTACAGCTTTTTAGTACTAAGAGTTTGAGCTAAGTTGCCGACGGACGGACGAACGAACATGGCGAAACTATAAGGGTTCCTATTAAAGACTACAGAACCCTAAAAAGAAAAAAAATGTTTTTACTGAAATATCAAAAATGATCGCCATGTCTAAAGAGATACAGTAATTGTTTGTCTGTTTGTCAGTTGAAATAGGGTTATACCTAACGTGACCATTTATTTATTTTGTCAGACCGGGACACATCTGCGGAAACATATAATTAAAAAAAGTTTTTAGTGTTTTACAAGTATTTTATTACAGAATAACGAAATAATCAACGCTCTAAACACAAAATATTTAAGTTGGCATGGCATGACTTACTAACTAAGCCCCCAGTAGTGGCGTGTCGCCACGCATTTCGAGCGAAAAAATAAATTTTAAACTATCTTTGGGTCTGCTTGCAAAACCGGGTTTTGGCTTCGCTGGGGACACCGCGACAGACTGCCTGAAACCGGGACTGTCCCGTCTAAACTGGGACGTATGGTCACGTTAGTTATACCCTAACATGACCTTACCTCAAATATTAACAAAACAATCAGTAGGGTAAACAAACCTGTTAACAGAGTAAACTTACCCTCCCCCTTTTGTTTTCTTTTCTAAGTACCAAATGTTCTTTGGAAGAAATTAAGGCCACCACTTGTCTTATACCTAAAAAAATATGTATACTTTTTTATGTTTAACAAATCGCACCTTTAGAATTAAAGCGACTCAATTCTGAATATGATATTACCACAGTATAGATATAACCAGTAAGGAATCTACGTACAAACGCTCGGAACCGACGCACGCACACAGTCGCACGCTCAACACGGCCGCTAAGGCTGCTAAGGCGGCCGTCAGTCGCGTTAGCAGCCTTAGCGGCCGTGTTGAGCGTGCGTCTGTGTGCGTGCGTCGGTTCCGAGCGTTTGTACGTAGATTCCTTACTGGTTATATCTATACTGTGATATTACCCAAAATTAAACCTTATGTCTTTTAATTAAAGTGATAATTTGGGACGTGTATTATTCAGAAATGGGTCACTTTAATTCTAAGCGTGCGAAATGGTCTTTTGCAAACGCGTCTCTGAGGCAAAGGGACTTGACATACGGACGGATATACGGATAAGAAAATGATCCCTTAATCCTATTTTTTTTATGAAATAGGAAGGTAAACCAGCAAGTGGGTCACGTGATGGTAAGTGATGACCACCGCCTATAAACAACCGCAATACCAAGTAGATTGCAGATGCGTTGCCAACCCAAAGGGCTGAGATGGAATACCTCTTGTGCCAGTAGTTACCTGCTGTCTTGCTCTCCACGCCAGAACACAACAGTGTAAGCACTGCTGCTTAGCGGCAGGATTAGCGAGCAAGATGGTGGAAGCGATCCGGACAGACCTTGCACAAGGTCCTACCACCCGCCTATTTTTTCCTTATGACGTACGGAACCCTAAAAATATAAATGTTTCAGTGTGGTGTGGTTCAGGATGACTTTATTTATTACTAGCGACCCAGCCCGGCTTCGCGCCGGTACAATCGGGGTAAAATGCACATAAAAACCTTCCCTATAAAAATCTCTAAATGACAGTGAAAACCGGATCAAAATCCGTTGCGTGGTTTAGAAGGAGAAGGCGGCCGAACATACACTATAAAATTTTAGGACCGACAGGCAAACATAGGGACTTCACTTTATATTTTACTAGCGACCCGCCCCGGCTTCGCACGGGTACAATCAATTTTAAGACTCATTTTTCAACACCTTCGGTTACATTGTTCAAATTTTACCAAGGATCCCTAATTTTTTTCAAAATGAAATGTAGCCTATGTCAAATTGGAAAAATGTAGCATTCTGTTGGTGAAAGAATTTTTTAAATCGGCCCAGTACTTTTTGAGCCTATTCATTACAAACATACAAACATACAAAAATAGGTACAAATCTTTCCTCTTTATAATTTTAGTGTAGATCTACATCTACACCTCTACACAACTAAATAAAGAGGTAAACTTTGTTTTGTTTGTATGTAGGGGGTAATCTATGGAACTGCTGAACCGATTCCAAAAATTCTTTCACTAATAGTAGCTACACTATCCCTGACGGGCATAGGCTACTAATTCCACGCGAACGAAGGTCTTTACTTTACGTAAAGAAGATAAGCAAGCGCAGCGTAGGACAACCAGCCACAAGATGGTCCGATGACCTCATACAGTGGGAGGAAGGCGCTGGTTGCATGCCGCTTCCAACCGGTCGCTTTGGAAATCCATGGAGGAGGCCTATGTTCAACAGTGGACTTCTTGTGGCTGAGATGATGATGATGAAAGAAGATAAAGATTTGAGAGTTTATCGGGAAAGTTTAAGGAGAAAAACTTATTACAGACAGGTTTATTTTCCTCCGAAAATTAATGAAAACAGGGGTGCGATTTTTTAATCCCACCGGGTGACTAAAGCTCGCCAAAATGGCCGTGTTTCATAGAAATGCGGCCATTTTGGTGAGCTTCAGTCACCTGGTGAGAAGTAAAAATTGGATTTGAATCTCACCGGGTAACTAAAGCTCACCAAAAGAGCCGTTGTTCATAGAGATTCGGCCATTTTGGTGAGCTCTAGTCACCTGGTGAGATTCAAAAATTGCACCCCAGATGTATTTTACGGATCAACGGGCAGGTCAGCGGCGGGTGTAATTTTCACACAATTTATTTAACAAATTAGGGGTGAGGGTGCAGCCGATTAGTTCCACTGCCCTTTAAACTGCGTAGGGTTCTTTATCAAGTTGTAAAAAACCGGCGAAGAGGGAGTCGGACTCGCGGTCGAAGGGTTCTGTAGCATTATCTATAAAAACGACAAAAAAACGCGTTTGGTGTATGGGAGCCGCCTTAAATATTTATTTTATTTCTTTTTTTAAATATTTGTTGTTATAGCGGCAATGGAAATGCATCATCTGTGAAAATTTCAATATACATTTTTGAACTCTCGTGTTGAAGTCACTCAATAGACAGTTCATCGGAAAAACCCATTTTTTGTCCTAGTCACAAACGCCAGCTGTGCCACGTAACCGTCACGCTTGATCCGTAACCGATCAGACCATTGTACGCAAACGTAAACGCGCAAGTTCATCTTCGCGTAACTTATAATTTGTTGGATCTCAACGCATACCGCTCAGTCGTTCACCCGCCTTTCACTCTCTGCCGTGGTGCGTTGTGGATAGAATTAATAGTACATTTTTGTCTTGGTAAGAAATGAAGATTGAGGCATGTCATGTCACTGGACACTCTAAAAAAAAGTTAATTTAAAAAATCAAAAACCCAACTGCGTACAAAGTAAATAGAAACTGATGTTTTAAATTTTTTTATTTTATTTTACTCTTTTTAGTTCGGAATAAGTGAGTGGTTGCTAACCAACTTTAAATCGTTATAGATCCTAAACGGTCATTCAATATGGAAAATGATATGAGGAACCTGATTTTCAAAGACCTATCCAATGATATCCCACTCAACATATTTCGTCGACTTTCATTTTTTCTTTTTCACAATATGGCGTCTGGTTGTCGCCATATTGAATTTTGATTATTGTGATGTCTTTAATAACACTTGCAAAATTAAGACGACGTGTTTGGTCTCTAGATCGCCACAAAGGAACAAACATACATCCATATATAGGTTGATAAACACATTACCCTCCTTTGCGTCGCGCAGTCGGGTAAAAAGAAACTAAGGGCATCGAAATCTATCTTTACATAGTATAAAACAAACTCTCTTTCCGTTCCTATCTCATATCTTCGGCAGCTTACTCCTACACTACGCAACGGATTTAGAGATATTTTTAAGGAAGGTTGATTATGTATAGTCAGCGTCAAATATACCAGATCGGGCAAGGTGGTCAAAAATATCTGAACACACCCGAGCGTATTTGACAATAGAGTCGACTTCAGATATTTTTGACACCTTGCCTGCTCTGTTATATTTGACGCTGACTGTACATTACATGCTAATTATACCTTCCCGTTCGAAGGTAGTAAATAAATAAATAATCTAATATCGGACAATATCGGACAGTTTTCAATTCTGGGACTGAAAAACAACGTTAAGTCAAAATATTCGGTTTTCAGAACTGGTTTCGGAATTGTTTTTTTAATGATACACCCAAGGATAAGAAAAATCTTAATCATCGGCAGGACTCGAATCTGCAACCTCGGAATTCCTATTCTTGTGGTTATTCTTTTAAGAAAAATATTGGTTCTAAAATTAGTGACTCAAGGCCTGGCGCGTTCCTCACTCACCGAACAGCGGTAATTTTCACTACCTATAACTGGGGTTCCACTTCGCACTGTAGGTACGCTCAGCCGCCTTGCCTACAGAGTAGGCAAATCGCAGTCGGTTGTCGGCTGGCAGGGCGCCCGCTCGTCCGCTCTCACTGTGTCAATGTACTTAATTGAAAACGAATGCAGCGCAACCCTAACGTGTCGCCGGGAGTTGCGGGGGAAAGGCGGACACGTGCGGCGGCGCGTTCCTTTTGACGCGAGCCGCCTGGCGAATGTGTATGAAATTATACGAACTTTTTGCACGTGTCAATAAAGTTGGATTTCGTTTAATCGCGCTCGTAAAAGAGAAGTTTCTGTACGTCAGAACTATCATTTATTCTTTGTTAAAATTTTAAGTAGAAAATTTCCTTTTTTTTCAGGTCCCGGCCTCATCGACGAACTGGAGGCGTACATGGCGCCTGTGAGCGACTATCCCCCCAGCCGCATCGGGTACGGAGACCAGTGGTAACGGAGGGGACACGCTGTAGGCAGGGCTGGATTACCCCTTTAGGCAGAGTAGGCAACTGCCCAAGCGCCCCGCATCAGCTAAAGGCCCCGTGCGCACAAAAGAAATTGAAATTTTTCTCACACGGCTGAAAAGGGGCCCCGAGAATTGCATTGCTTTAGAGCCCCCGTCATGGTTAATCTGGCCCTGGCTGTAGGGGCACGAGATAAGCGAACCACGAGCATTAGTTAACTATGAATACTCTCTTAGCTAAAGTTCGGGTATTTTAAGAAAAAGGGTCTCGTTTAATCTTTATTCGTTCGATCTTCATAATAATTTTTATGAGGTATTTATTCATTTTAATTGCTGAGCAATCATAGCCGCTCATACTTCTCGCGAGGATTACGATTTGTAACACTCGGATCATTCAAAAATAGTTTAATCCGTCTCGATTTTTTATTTGTTGGGGTATTTTATAAAAAAAGGTCTCATTTAATCCTAGTCTCGATGTTTCACTCGTTGGGGTATTAAAAGAAAAAGGTCACATTTAATCCTAATTTAATCCCAAAGTCTCAACTATTGAAATAGTTGATAGTCATGCTTTGCTTACAAGACAAACTTTGTTTTCACCTTCAAACTAATTTGGACTAGAAGTTCTTTTTTTAATTCGAGTAGTTTATAAAAAACAGACAGACACTAAGCACATATTGGCGGTATTGTGGTAAATTTAGTATAGATATGTGGTTGCTTACCTCGTCCCCTGTTGTACTTCTTCCAACCCTTTCTATGTCATGCTCTGTTCTGGCTTTACTTTTCAATTTAAAAACCAAAGATTATTATTATTATTATTATAAGCTCACGCCTGTTTCCCTTTGGGGTAGGCAGAGACCACAGAACGCCATTTCCTTCGGTCCTGGCATACTTCCCTCGCTTCCTCCACACATATTCCTCTCTTCATACATGCTCGGCGGTTACGGGTACTTCTAATTCTGCCTGTCTTTAGGACGTCGCTAATTTGGTCAACGAACGTACGCCAAGGCCGCCCTCTACCAACTCGCCCAGTCACATCACCCTTATAAATTTGCTTACATAATCGCCTTTCATCCATATACTACCCAGATATACAAATTCTTTCACTTGTTCAACCCTTGAAAACCAAAGATATCTTGGGATTCTTCGGATGCATACCGCCATCTTGCTTGCTAATCCAGCCGCTAAGCAACAGAGCAAAATTACTGGCACAAGAGGTATACCATCTTTGTCTCTGGGTTTGCAACGCATCTGCAATCTCTTTGGTGTTGCGGGTATCAATGGGCGGTGGTGATCACTTACCATCAGGTGACCTACTTGTTTGCCTTCCTATATCATTAAAAAAAAGTTCTAAAGAGCCTCGTGTTGATATGTAGATGGCGATTCATCCCTTAATGTTCCAAATCTTTTCAGGAACCACCAGCTCCCGGAGAGTCCTCCAGACTCAGGGTCTGAGAACCCCTACAGCCCAGACACTCAAGTGCCCCACATAGTCTCCCAGACGGTCCTGGGTCCGGACTATGTCCTCGTCCACGACCACTTGCCACCACACGAGCTGATCCAGCCCAACGGGGACTATATGTACGAGGAGCTGAAGTCAGACAACTTGGAACATGAGGTGTGTTTGACGGGCTATGCCATTTATTTTCAACATGGATATAGCAAAATGAGAAAGCAGAAATAAATGCACCAAAAATAATGCTGGCTCTGCCGCAGCCTCAGCGGAAGACCTCAAACGTCGCAAGTATACCTGCCTTGGTGACAGCTATATATGTGAGGCGTTTGGGATCGAAACTCTAGGGCCCTGGGGGCCAAGTGCGCGCCGTCTATACAAAGACCTATCGTCGCGCCTTATAGAGGCCTCCCGTGAACAGAAGGCTGGGCAATACTTTGCCCAAAGAATCAGCATTGCCATCCAACGTGGCAGTGCTGATTCTTTGGGCAAAGTATTGCCCAGCCTTCTGGTCACGGGAGGCTTTTATATGACGCGCCGATAAGTCTTTGAATGAATTAAATTGTGCTTAATTTTTAGGCAATAAATTAAGTTATTCTGGCGTCACTTTGCGGAGGCCTGTGGAGACCTTGCTACTCCGCGAAATTAGTATAACCTAGATTGTGTCGGGTACATTGACTGAGTTGGGTAGTTTACATCAAGAAAAATGTTGATGGTAGGCGGGATTAAGGATAAATATTTTAGTTTGTCAGTATGCCAGTCGTTCAAGTAGCAAACGGAACACGTAACATTTGATCCCGAAGTTGCCTTGTATAGAGGCGAAACGCACGAAGATCATATACTTTAAGTGTTCAGTGGTAGTGGTTTATAGTTGAGTCTGTGTGATGTGTATTATTTCGCGTATAAGGACGGCGGGTTTTTGCAAGAGATATATACATCTCCCAGACGTAGCTATTTTGCACGTACACAGCATTGGTTTAACGAAGTAGCAAGGTAATTTGATCCAATTTGTTGGTATGGACCTCTGCAAAGTAACGCCTAAATATTTTAATGATTACATGCCTGTTTCCAGGTGTTAAGAAATAACCTGACCGATGTGGTGGTGATGCCCCAGGATGGAATGGACCTGGGGATCAGGACGGTCAGACATGATTTGGGATTGGACCCGATCGCCTATCAGAACAGGTAAGTCTGAACAAAAGTTATCACCAACCCTAATAACTTCGCTGAACAGAGAATTGAGTTGAATTTTGCAAGCCGAAATAAGGCACGTCTCTGCAGAAAAGACTAGTTAACTACGTAACTCAGTGTCTCTTTCTAACAATACCAGTAGAAAAATGCCATGAGCACCGATTTAAGAAGACAATAGATCTGCTTACTTGTTCGGATTGTTACAAGCCTAGCGTCACCACTTTGCGACGGGGTGAAGCAGGTGAAGAGGGGCTTTCAATATTTAGCCATTGGTTCAACTTTGAATCTTAACGTAAGTGAATAAAGTGCTTCTAAGCTTTCTAACTAGCAGCGACACAGGCGTCGGATAGCATAACTAAAAATATGACGCCAATGTAAAACGTACAAAACGCAGAGCTGTTTACTTGATTTTACAATTGGCACTTACAATTTTATTCAGGCTATCCAACATAGTCTACCAAATGACTGTGGTCGGCTACTCTGCCACTGCGTTGTACACAGTTGTCTAGTTTTCTCATTTCGATGGCCCTGAGTTACACACACATAAAGTCACGTACATAAAGTCACGGCTGTTTCCCGAAAGTATCCTTCCGTGGCAGAGACCAAGGATTTCCACTTGCTACTATCCTGACAACAAGCAAAGTTTGTTTGCTTCACTTACTCTCATAACATTCTTCATGTACCTATGCTCGTCGGTTTAGGGTACTCCTAACCTAACCTCTCGCTAGAGTGTCTCCGATTTGATCGGGTACGTTCGCCGAGGTCTTCCCCTTCCTGAGGTGCAATTTTTGAATCTCACCAGGTGACTAGAGCTCACCAAAATGGCCGAATCTCTATGATAAACGGCTATTTTGGTGAGCTTTAGTTACCCGGTGAGATTCAACTGCAATCTTTGAACTATGAACAACGGCCATTTTGGCGAGTTTTAGTCACCCGGGGAGATTCAATAATCGCACTTCTGGACAATTTTCTAGGCGTATTAAGTAAAAACATATGTGGATCTAATGCCATTGAGTAGATCGTTATGTTAAGAGACAGTTTAAACCAATCTATGGTCTAATTCCTCACCACAGGTACAACCAAATGCGTGTGGACCTGCCAGAGCTGGACCAAGGCATCATTAATCCTCAGCTGGTGTCCCTGAGCCACGAGCCCCTGACCCCGGTCTACACAAACCTGCAGGAACCCAGCACTAAGAAGCGGAAGCATTCGCAGGACGTGTCGCAAGTGAAATGCGAACCAGGTATGCTGGCGTCACCATATTTTTTCACAGAAGACCTTGTAAGAATTCTTTATAATAATAGTTTCGTAATCATATCGACAGGTGTCCAAAGTATGAAAGTCTCCGAATGCTTTACTGGATTATTTATGTTTATTAGCAGGTATTTTAAAGGAGCACTTGTATCGTGCAGGCTAGTTGAAGCTAGCATCATTTTCTTTGTTTTACAAGATAGTACAGTACTTCCAGTTTCTTAATAGCTTTCGGTGATCTTCTTTCGTCGTACTTGTTGCATCTGACAGTATATTTGTTACTTAGCCTGTCTAAGGAACACGAACATTGCCGATAGCTTTTAAGAAACTGGATTTAAAGTAATGACTTGAGACTCACTAAGTTGAACATCATCGTTCTAGCACTTTTTTCCTCTTCTCCATTCGGATTACTCTTTGACCATGATCCTAGATTTGGCGGGTCAGGTACATTGAAGCGATTGCCGTCTCACCTCCGTAACCCAAATTACCAGAAAACCACACATTTAGGAGCATAGTTACGCATTTATTCAGTTTCCTCGCAATGTTTTCCCTTACCTTAAGATCGTTTGTTACTACCAAATACCTAAGTATGAATGAAGTATACAATTTAGAAAAACTCATTGATACATTCCAAAGTTTGGGGTTCGAACACTCTCCATCTTCCTAGCCACTAGCCCGTCAACGCTCTCTTAGCTTTAACGTGACAATCTCCACGCCATTCTTTGTCTTTTGGTCAATCATGATTGTCATACGATAAGTTCTTCACAGCGGCCCTCTCCCCCGAGTCATCACACGTCCGACCAGCCCCGCCGCCTTCAGTAGACGGCTCTGAAGCAGGAGACGACGCTCCCCTGCAATGCATCAGGTTTTCAGCCTTCCAGCAGACTTCCTGGCATGCTTTGTACGACTGCAACTTAAAGCCCCTGTAAGTATGAAAAAATGAACCGAAACCAGGAGGGTTCCACTACGCACTGTAGGTACGCCCGACCGGCTTGCCCATGGCATAGGCAAATTGCAGTAGGCTGTCGGCTTTCCGCGCGCCCGCTCGCTCGCTCCCACCGTGTCAATCTAATTGAAAATCAATGCCGCGCAACCCTAGCGTATCGCCGGGAGTAGCGGGGGGAAAACGGGCGCGGGCGGCGCGTTCCTATTGATTCGCGCCGCCTGGCGCATCGTGTATGAAGTAATACGAACTTTTTGAGCGTGCTAATAAAGTTGGAATGCGTTTATCGCGGTCGTAAAAGAGAAGTTTCTGTACTATTATTTATTCTGTGCCAAAACATGCATAGATGCAGATGAAGTCCTTACAGTTACATGCAGGACCCTTTCTGCGTGTGATTGTAAGAGTAATTCACCAAATGATCGAACACATCATCGGATATTGTCCAATCAGAGCATGTACTTTAGATCCTATAAATTAAAGAAAACTGTAACCTAATCGTGCGCTCATGGATATCGTCTTTTCCATTCACATTTTTCTTATTGCTAATTTTGCCGAAAGGTTGACGGAGCTCCGCTTCTCTGGAGTCCTATTTCTGGGTAGTTTTGGTCTATATTTTTATTTGTCATGGCATTAGGCTGGTTGAAGAATAGATTTAGGATTCTCTTTAGAATCTAATACAAACATGAACCTAATCTATGTGTTTTATCTTTACTATATGTACATAGAACCAACGCCGTTCTGTAGAAATGTACTTAATTAGTAAGAAACTGGAAAAATTTGGTTAATTGGAAAGACTACGAGAAAAAATTTAAGTCTAGAGCCAAAAAGTATTTTGGGAAAAAATATTTAACAAATTGTGCTCTGAGTTTCCCCTGGGATATATCCTAGATAACAGTATCTAATTACAAAATTATGCCCTCAGCCAACCCCCCTCTTATGTTGTCGGCGCGGACAAGGGGTTCAACTTCTCTCAAATCGACGAGGCTTTCGTCTGCCAGAAGAAGAACCATTTCCAGGTGACCTGCCAGATACAGATGCAGGGGGATCCGCACTATGTTAAGACTAACGAGGGATTTAAGAAGATTACCAACTTCAGGCTGCACTTTTATGGAGTCAAAGTGAGTTTAGGTCTAGAATCATCTATCATCAGCCTCCTAGCGGTTATCCTCGATGCTTTATTCAGGTTACCACCGTGATCCCAGATGTACCCTTTTTTTTGACGTGGTGGGAAAGCTTTATGTCTTCCCCCTGCCTGGAGCGGCTCGGGGGATATGTGGGTCTCTCCCCCCAGAGTGGGGGGCATACCTTAAATAAAACCCACCACGGCGTCTCCCTCAAACCGGCTTACTAGCAGGCGTCGCGGGACCTGGAACATGCTCCACTACGACGCCTGACCGGAGCCCCAGCCTACGTGTTGGGGCTAATCCGCACCAAAGGAGGGGGACGCCGAACCTCAACCCCAGACATGAGGGCCTAGCCTACGACGGGCAGGGGTGCTCCTCCCCCTGCCCGCAGGCCTCACTGTGCCGGAGCGGATGTAACAACAAACATCTCGAGACTATGAGAATAATTAGTTACGGATAGGCGCCAGTTGAGGCGCTGTCTGTATTTTTATAGTAATGGAGAAGTTAACGCTTACGCGTTCGAGATGCTTATTGTGCCAAAAACTTGTCCAAAAGGTACAGGTTATTTGGAGTGCCTGCCATCTGAATTTCAAATGACCAAGATTTTTCTTTGCTCTGCTTACTACTTGATGTTGAAGACATATTTTTAATTAAAAAAAACGTTGACAGGCAGAAGACCCTAGTCAGGAGGTGCGGGTGGAACAAAGCCAATCAGACAGAACAAAGAAACCTTTTCATCCAGTACCGTGAGTATACTTCACTATAGCTTCTAACTTACCAATCAATTACTGTGCCATTGACATCTTTATATCTGCTGGTCCGCGCCCTAACACTGCTCAACGCGCTCTTGGCATCAGCACCTGAATGTGACTTGTTTGCGTGGCGATGGGTAGCTGTGTACTCGGAATGTTTGAGGTTCTGTGAGGGATGGACGTAAGGCAGTCGAGTGTGCAAACATAATTTGTGTATAGTTTTTTATTTATTTTTATTGTTATTTGTTACATATAGATTGTTACTGAGTTTTGATTTAGTTTAGCTTAAGATTTATGGCGTATTGGTCACTGACTGTAATACTGTACATTGTATTTATAAATAAAATAAAATAAATATCCCTTTTAGCACAGACATGTACAAGAACTCTCATTTCAGTTTTTAATGGCTAGTAAAAATTATTTTCGACTGTACTGTAATTTCTAACAGTCCATCTACGAGTACTCCAATTCAGTCTTTAATGGCCATTGAGGATCGTTTTAACCTGTATTGCTATTTCTAACTTGCGGGTGGTAGGACCTTGTGCAAGGTCCGTCCGGATCGCTACCACCATCTTGCTCGCTTATCCCGCCGCTAAGTAGCAGTGCTTGCGCAGTTGTGTTCCGGCGTGGAGAGCAAGACAGCCGGTGTAATTACTGGCACAAGAGGTATTCCATCTTAGCCCTCTGGGTTGGCCACGCATCAGCAATCTTCTTGGTGTTGCGGGTGTCTATTGGCGGTGGTGATCACTTACCATCAGGTGACCCACTTGCTTGTTTGCCTTCCTATGTTGTAAAAAAAAAAACCAGTCCACCTTTTCTTTCAATCACCGTGTGCTCTTTCATACAGAGTGGAGCTCCGTCGCGAGGGTACCAAGGTCACAGTGGGCCGTCTCCACTTCGCCGAAACTACCAACAACAACATGCGGAAGAAAGGTCGGCCGAACCCTGACCAGAGGCACTTCCAACTCGTGGTGGCCTTGAGGGCCCATGTGCCTAGCGGAGACGTCATGGTCGCCGCTAGCGCTAGCGATAGGATCATAGTCCGGGTAAGTTCCCACAAACTGCTGTTCATCATCATCCTCAGATCAGCTGGAAGGCACCTAATTTCTGAAGAGGCCTATGTCTAGATGTGAACGGCGTTGGGCAGAAATTATGTTAATCAGGTCTCGAACGGCTCACCTGGAGAAGAAGAGTAGATCGGTCTTCTGCGCGATGAATTTACCGCTTGGTCTAGATCTTTAATAATTGGAGTAATCTTATGTCTTATGTTTTACATATCCGTTTGCCATAATAGTTTCATTTGCCACAATCCAATCGCCACGGACATCGTAATTGTTAATAGAACAAACCTAACCTAACCTTATCTACACGATCGCCATGTTCCAAAAAGTTTACAGCGTAAACTCATTAGGTATAGCAAATGAAACGATTATAATAAATAGAAGTATGGAAAAATAATGAACTGGAATTGTATCATATTAATAAAACGGATCACCCACATATTTTTATGTCGAGAAATGCCCGACATGTTTCGGACCAGTCCGTGGCCCTTAATCATCATTGTGTCGTCGTCGCGCCACCGCCGCGGTGGCTCATAATTAAGGACCACGGACTGGTCCGAAACATGTCGGGCATTTCTCGACTTAAAAATACGCGAGTGATCCGTTTTATTAAATGTCCGAGTCTCACGGTAGTTTTATGGAATTGTATCAATGACCAACAGGCATCAAACCCGGGCCAATTCGAGTCGGACTGTACAGAGAACTGGTGGCAGCGAGGCGTGTCTGACAACAGCGTGCATTTCAACGGACGTGTCGGCATTAACACGGACCGGCCTGACGAATCCTGCGTTATAAACGGTAAATTACTTACCATCCGGGGAGTCCGATAAGCTACCAACATGATGGTAGATGGTAGTTCCTTACTTACCATCCAGTGGGTCCGATATTGCCTATCAATATGATGGTAGTATGTAGGAGCAACAACTCTGTACAACAAGCAACAAGCTGCTTAATTATATAATACCATCTTAATATGCCTGTAATGTGATATGCAATAAACGATTCTGATTCTGAGCTGGACATTCCTAAAATCTTAGAGCTATATTCTCTCATCATCCGTGCAATCGATCTGCTTCTCTATTCCTTGCCTTCTCATTAATTTCCTGGAGGTAGGGAACAGAGAAACATGGGGATTGCTCGGACGTAAGAGTATAGGTCATCGATATAGGAAGACAATAGATCTGCTTACTTGTTCGGATTGTTACAAGCCTAGCGTCACCACTTTGCGACGGGGTGAAGCAGGTGAAGAGGGGCTTTCAATATTTAGCCATTGGTTCAACTTTGAATCTTACCGCAAGTGAATAAAGTGCTTCTAAGTTTTCTAACTAGCAGCGACACAGGCGTCGGAAAGCAGAACTAAAAATATGACGCCAATGTAAAACGTACAAAACGCAGAGCTGTTTACTTGACAATTGGCACAGACAGTTTTATTCAGGCTATCCGACATAGTCTACCAAATAGACTATGGTAGGCTACTCTGCCACTGCGTTGTACACAGTTCTATAGTTTTCTCATTTCGATGGTATAGGTCTAAGAATTAGAGTATGCACAGGGGCAACTGTCACAGGTAAAGTTGCTCCTACCTACCATCTGGTAAGTCCGATATTGGCTACCAACATGATTTTGACAGGACATGATTTTGTCGATACAGGTAACCTCAAGGTGATGGGTCACATCGTACACCCTTCCGATGCTCGGGCCAAGCACAACATCGAAGAGCTGGACACGGCGCAGCAGCTCAAGAATGTTCAGAGCATCAGGGTTGTGAAGTAAGTGAATGTTTAAATAATTAACAGGTTCAGGCGTTACTTTGTGGAGGTCCATATCAACAAACTGGAACAAATTACTTCGCTACTCCGCGAAACCAGCGCCGTGCACGTGCAAGATAGTTGCATCAGTGCGATGTATATATTTTTCATGCAAAAACCGACCCTCCGATCCGGATCGATTCGGATGATGCCTCGTATAGAAGCGAAACGCGCGTAGATCGTGTTGTTTTAGTGTTTAGTGGTGTGGGTGTATAGTTGAGTCTGTGTAATATATGTTGTTTCATGTGGAAGCGGTGGAGGATGGGTTTTTGCATGAACAATATATACCTCGCTCAGCCGCAGCTATGTTGCACGTGCACGGCGCTGGTTTCGCGGAGTAGCAAGGTAATTTGTTCCAGTTTGTTGAATGTTTAAAAAGATTAATCTTCTTAGTATAAAGTCGCCATCAGTTACTGTCTGTCTTAAATCCTTATAGTGTACGTTCGGAAACCTTCTAAACCACCAACGGAAATTAAAATAACCGAGTTTGTATTCCCAATGCACTGCCTAATCCGATCGCCGTTCGTGACGTAACCAGAGGGGTTCCACTCCGCACTGTAGGTGCGCTCGCCGCATTAGCTACGGCATAGGTTAATCGCAGTAGGTTGCCGGCTTGCCCGCCGCCCGCTCACTCTGTGTCGCGCGTTGTGATAGTATTACAGTAAGCAGCCCAACCCTAGCGGTGCGCCAGGGCAATACGGGTGGAAGGCAGGCGCGAGCGGCGCCTTCCTTTTGACGCATGCCGCCTAGCGAATGTTTATGAAGTAATACGAACTTTTTGTGCCCGATCATACAATTGGAATTCGTTTAATAATGGTCGAAAAAGAGAAGTTTCTGTACGTTAGTATTATTAGTAAACATACAAACCCAGTTCTAGGGCATAATGATAACATACAAAAAAATCATGGCTGTAGGTTACGGTCTAGAGGGTGGAAAACGTTATCGCCGTTCGTATGGAGAGCGGTGGGTTCACACTCCTCTCAATAACAAGTCACTGCGTGCCGCAGGTTCAACTACGACCCGTCGTTCGCCGAGCACTCGGGGCTGCTCGGCTGCGACCCGGCGGCGGCCGCGCCGCAGGCCGACACGGGCGTCATCGCGCAGGAGCTGCGGCGCGTGCTGCCCGAGGCCGTCAAGGAGGCCGGCGACGTCACGCTGCCCAATGGGGACACCATTCGCAAGTTCCTGGTCGTCAACAAGGTGGGCGAGAGCGCATAGTTGTATAGTCGACCAAGAAATTGCTTGACCAGTTTTCGACCGTATTTCAAAGGCATAGGGTTGAAAAGTGGGCAAGCAATTACTTGGTCGACTATACAGTCAAGGAAATTGAAACACGTCATGACAACAGCCGGAAGACGCCCACCGCTGGGCATAGGCACGAAACACGTACCACCGTAGAACCTAGTCGAAGAGACATACGCATGACATTTGTATGACGTAGCCAGGCGTTTAACGTGTCGCGTCATTGCGATAGGGTTCTAAGGTGGTACGTGAATATATTTCCCCTCCTGTACTGTAGACAGTGGCGTTGCTGAACTATCGATAGTTTGACTATCGATAGCGGTACAATCAAAAGCAATACAATCAATCAGTGTTACCAATTTAGCAACTTTGTCGCTAGATCTGGCGAGGACAACGTTGTTGGCGACTATTTCTGCAAGTGTTTAATACATTTCGACCCATATAACATGAATGGCGACTTTTTGCAACATTTTTAGCGACTTCTACAAAGCTAAATTGGCAACACTGCAATCAATAGAATCTATCGCGCGTCTATCGATAGTATTGATTAAAAACTATCAATACTGCCGATAGTATCGATACTATCGAAAAGCAACACTATCGATAGTAGCAGTAGTGTTGATGCCTATCGATAGTATATTGTTTTAATGAAATAGGAAGGCAAACGAGCAAGTGGATCACCTGATGGTAAGTGATTACCACCGCCTATAGACACCCGCAACACCAAGGCGATTGCAAACGCGTTGCGAACCCAGAGGGATAAGATGGAATACCTCTTGTGCCAGTAAGTAATTGCACCGGCTGTCTTGCTCACCACGCTGGAACACAACAATGCAAGCACTACTACTGCTTAGTGGCAGGATTAGCGAGCAAGATGGTGCTAGCGATACGGACAGACCTTGCACCAAGTCCTATCACCCGCATATCATTTCAATTCATATTAATCAGTTTCTCCTCTTTCCAGGATCGCATCTTCATGGAGAACCTCGGCGCGGTGAAGGAGCTGTGCCGGGTGACAGGCAACCTGGAGTCCCGGATCGACCACCTGGAGAGGGTCAACCGGAAGCTGTGCAAGATCAGCATCCTGCAGCGGAGGGACAGCGCACGTTCTAACGTCAGCAACGGTTGGTATCTTTCCAACTGAGAGCCATCTTTTTTTTAGGTTCCATACCTTGAAAGCAATAAAGGAACCCTTATATGAGTACTATGTTGTCCGTCTGTCTGTCAAGACCCGTATTTTCAGGAACACGTAGAGGTATCGTGTTGAAATTATTGTCAAAATACTTAGGTCCGCAGTCCCTTAGAGATGTGAACAAATCAAACTTCTAAGTCAACGCGATGAAAAAATACGGTCGTTTATAATTGACGCATGTTTCATACATTCGCAAGGGAATCAAAAACCTATAGGGTACTTCCCGTTGACCTACAATCGTGAAATTTGACAAAAAGCAAGTCCTCGAAGCACAAATAAAGAACAAAATCCGAAAACAATCCGTTATTACAAAATCCCATTTTTACTAATGAGATCATTTTTAAATTGTTACAGACTCTCACTTCTCAGCCATATCATCTTCCTCAAAATCCTTCTACAGCGACGGCAACATATCCATAGATCAAATAAGGGACATTGCGCGCAACATTCGCAAGCACGAATGTTGCCACAAACTCAGCCACAACTCCCCAAAATACACAAGGAAACAATGCAAAAATTGCCACGATCCCCGCAACTATTCGAAATACGGAAAGTTCTACAACTACAACAAAACTTGCGTGCGATATCACACTAATAAAGAAGAAAAGCACGAATGCAATTTCCCTTCTTACGTTGGTACTGTGGAATCGGATATACAGAAGATTCCAGAAGACTACAGCACGCTGTCAAAGAAAAAAGATACTTGTCTATGGTTGAAGGATGACGACAATTTCACGTGTGGCAACTCCAAGCTTGCGTTTTGTTGCCGGAAGAAAGACTACAGTGATGCCAGCAGCGAATTGATTTCTAATAAGTTTCTGCAAATTGTCATCACCATTTTGATTTTTATCATGGCTGTTTGGTAAGCAACCGGGTTTTATTTTATTAAGTTCTTCTTATCAAGTTATTACTTGTTATAACACACTATATACTTATTTTTTCTTTAATGGCAGCCACGAGGCTTGTGCCAATGTCAGTGAGTACATGCAATTGTACGGTTTGGGTCAAAAGACCCCCCTCCCCCCGTCGGGTCACTAGCCGTCGGCCAATGATATCCCATCATATAGGCCAAGAAATCATTGACCGATGCCCAGGGTACACCGGCCCGAGCACTGCTCTTCCCCCGAAGGAGTCCATAAGGGAGCCGCAGAACTTGGGCACACGAGGAGGAAACCCGACACGCACCCCCACTGCCCGATCCTCAATTCATCAGACTGACATGTGACAGTGACAATTCGTCGTACATGGCTAACTCGAAGAGTTTTTGTATTGCCAGACTAAAATAGTGGAAATAGTTAATTTACAAACGATATCTTTCTTACATACTATATCGATATTGGTGGACGTTACAACGCCCTTAAAAATCAACCAATTTTTAGCAAAGTACCAAAAAACTACATATGGAGTTTAAATATAACAATTTTTCTTTCAAAACCCAACTGATGAATAATGTAATAGAAATAATTTCACAGCACTTAGCTATTGTTTTTAATAAATGTGTTCAAGAGGGTGTATTTCCAGACCTAATGAAATCTAGTAAAATAATACCTTTATTCAAATCTGGTGAGAAAACTGATCTCGCAAATTTTCGTCCTATATCTATTCTTCCTGTTCTAAGTAAGGTCTACGAGAAATTAATGTTAAATCAGTTGCTCAAACATTTTTATAAGCACAAACTGCTTCACAGTCAACAGTTTGGTTTTACGAAGGGGCGATCTACAACTGATGCGGCTTCTGTCCTTATTAAGCACGTTTACGACGTATGGGAGCATTCTTGTGATGCCGTGGGGATATTTTGCGATCTTTCCAAGGCGTTCGATTGTGTTGAGCATCGAACTCTTATTTTAAAACTCAAGCATTACGGCCTTTCCAAGAGCGCTTTGGACCTTGTATCGTCATACCTTAGCCACAGAGTGCAAACAGTTGTCGTGAATGGAGCTCAGTCAAGTGGAGCCCCTGTGAAACTAGGAGTACCGCAGGGGTCTATATTAGGCCCATTTCTTTTCCTAATTTATATAAACGACTTAGCATCTTTTGTTGACACTGATTGTAAGGTAGTACTGTTTGCGGATGATACATCGTTGATCTTTAAAGTGGACCGACAATCATTAGACTATAGTGCCATAAACAACTCTCTAGCCAAAGTGTTGAAATGGTTTGCAATCAATAACCTGTTACTGAATTCAAGGAAAACCAAGTGCGTCCGATTCACATTGCCCAATGTAAGATCAATCAGTAGTAATATATGTCTAAATGGGGAGTGTCTAGAACCCGTAGATAAAACTCTGTTTTTAGGTTTGACCTTAGATAAAAACTTGCAGTGGAGCCCTCATATATCATTGTTGGCAAGCAAATTAAGTTCAGCTGCATATGCAGTTAGAAAAATCAGGCAACTCACCGATATTGAAACAGCTAGACTAGTTTACTTTAGTTACTTTCATAGCCTTATGTCATATGGCATCTTGCTTTGGGGCAGAGCAGCTGATATTCAGGTTATTTTTGTTTTACAAAAGAGAGCTGTTCGCTCCATATATAACATGGGTTCACGTGAATCACTTCGAGAGCATTTTTCTAAAACTGGTATTTTAACAGTGGCATCCCAATACATATATGAAAATATCATTTATGCTCTTAAAAATATAGACTCTTTTCATAAAATGTGCAATGCAAGAAATAGTCACAAAATAGCAATACCAAAATTTCGTGTGCGGAAAATTAAAAAATCGTTTGTGGGCCAATGTATGCAATTTTATAATAAATTACCCAGGCAAGTACTAGGGCTGCCCTTTTCCAGTCTTAAGAGGTATTTAAAAAGAACATTGTTGGAAAAAGCTTATTATTGTGTTAAGGATTATATAAATGATAAGAATGCCTGGCCTAATGTTATCTAAAGTTACATGTTTATTTAGTTCTTGAGTCTCTTCCATTTCTTTGTTGTTGTTAACTGTTTCTAAAGGACTCAGTTCTCTAAGAAGGCATTGCCCTTCTTATAGGACTTCACACAATTATTTTTATTTTTTGTTTTTTATTTTTGTCATTCTGTGTTTATAATGATTTGATATCTCATTTAATGTGCATGAGAAATTTGTTTAGATGACAGCACAAATTTATTGACGATGCAAAAGTGATTTTTTTCTAAATCCTACATGAATAAATGACTTTTTATCTTTATCTTATCTTTATCAACTTTTTTTTCTTATCTGACAGTCGAAATGAAAAGCAGAGTGTAACTTGTTTGAACAATCTACTATTATTGTTGCAGCCTAGTGGTAATGTCCGCTCTATACTTCCGCGAACACCAAGAACTCCTCAACATGAAAGAAAGCCGGCAGCACGAGAAATACAATACCTATTACAATTATAAGAAACTAGAAAACGCACCGGCTTACAGAGCTACGCCACCAGATTTGAACCAAATACAGGTAAGTAGGTACTGAGACACACTGGAATTTATTCGCTCCTCTGCGAAACATAAGCAAACTTGGTTATGGGATCCGGATTTCCTAAGCACTGTAGTTACCAAGGCTCTTATGGTGAGGGAAAACATCGTAAGGAAACCTACACATTCATGTAAAATGACAACAATGACCGATCTGGGCGGTCTGGTTTCCCTGTAATTCAAGGTACTAAAGTCAGATAGCAGTCACTCCAATGTGTAACCTGAACCTAAAATCTGGGATCATGGTCAACGCGTAACTCGAACTGAGAAATGAATTTGTTTATCACAATTACGTAAAAAAGGGATCGAAGTTCTGTATTGATAGGTTCAGGCCTGTCTTTGCGGAAGCATGCCAACAACCTGGAATAAATTTTACATTAGTTGGTACATAAGTTAAAAAAAACGCTAATGTCAAAAACTGCATTGCAAACTCTTCCCTTTAAGGTCCCACTTCAGGCTTCAATCTTTTAATAACCACGGGCTTAAAATCATATGTTACTTCATAATTCTTTTACAAAATATTTGTCTAACCGGGATACTAACATTCTCTTTCGTTTTTACAGAACTTAAAACCATCTCAACATGCACCGTCAAAGAAAACCGCTAAAGGTGAGTTGATTTTCATCTTCAGGTATCTAATACATGAAGGTCCTACATCAGATAATATTCAGTTTATTATATTTTCAATATTAACTGTTTGTCGATTTTGTTCGCGCCTTTACTGTCACCTGCCTTTTTCCATAAAGGTTAATAACAATAATATAGGTACAACTCTGTTTTCCTCTCATGTCTGTTAAAAAACTAAGTATGAAACGCGTATGCATTGATCATTACCATCGGCTCCCTTACCGCGCTCGCGTACCACTCGCGCGAATAATACCGCCCCGAGTGAAATAACCAACCTAGCGCACTCGTATCACAATGCACTATTATCGCATTGGAAAGAGAAAGAGTTCATCGAAATAAAACTTAATGTGTATTTTCAGAGAAAGGTTCGCACAAAACAACGCAGGAGTTCACGACAACTTCGTCGACGGAGTCGCCACACACGACCGCGACGACGAGGCACGCCTCCAAGAACTATGTACTCAACGTTCTCAGTAAGTTTTTTTACCGGTTAACGTGATCACAGCAAAATAGAATTTTGTCCCCGCTATTTTCTAAAGCCAATTCTCGTTTTTCGAATAGCTGTGATGAAAATAAAATTATAATTTATCATTTTCGGATCCGAGGTAAATAAAACTAAAGAACCCTTCGTTGTGTGTACAGATATGGACGCCACAACGCGTTCGCCGCTCGACCGCCCATTGGCGGTGGCCCGCAGCGCGGAGCTCGTCGGCAGCGCGTGCGCATTCGCGGCCAACGCCGACAATGAGCTGGACGCTGAGTGCCAGGTGAAGCCCAATAACATCTCTATTAGAATACAATTGGATGGTAACGACAGCACATTGTCATTTCATAGACTTGCGTCAAGCTTCTTTCCTATATCTATGAAATGACGCCGCCGACGTTACTCTCCAGTTATGTTCTAATCACGGTTTGATAATAGCACGTTATAGTTCAGCTCACCGGAACGGATGGAGACTTCGTTTTATTCTATGTAAACACTGACCTATAAGTAAAGGACTTCTAATCAGCGTTTAAAATGTGGCCGCATCAAAAGTCGAACAAAAGTACAACAAATCGACAATCGCTCGCGCTCTCAGTCGGTCGCACCGTCAAAGTCAAAGTCAAAATGTTTTATTCAGATTAGGCTTACAGGTAGCACTTATGAATGTCAAAAAATTTACCACCGGTTCCGAAAAACCTCTGATGAGAAGATACCGGCAAGAAACTCAACGAGGTGTAATTTTTTAAATAAATCAAAATTACAATGTTATTTTACATCTCAAATATTAAAAAAAAAATACAATTTAACAATTTAACACAGCAGGTGTACAATCTTTGGAGCCAGGGATCGCCAATACAAATCGGGATCATTTCCAAACATCCTTGTCCAAGATATAGTCATTGATTTTATAATACGCCCGAGAAATTAATGTCTTCTTGACAATAGATTTAAATTTTGTATCATTTAGTTCAGTTATGTTTCGTCAGCGCTGCTATACTATTATTTTGTAACAAAACCTATTTGCAACTAAACTTACTAAACTATTATTTTATGCATTTAGACGTAAAATTATAAATCCAATGACTATAAATGGTAAACTAATAATTTGCAATTGTAACATTGGCGTCAACCTGTATTCTCATGTCGGGCCGTTTTTCTGCTGTCATTTAGTATGACACTGTACAGTCACGAGCACCAACATGTATACAGCCAATCCTTCCCAACCTGTCAAAATTATGTAAACATCAACCTTATTGTTAGAGGCATAAGGTCTGTGTATACATATTTATGGAAGATTGACTGTATAGATGTTGGCGCTTGTGACTGTATATCCATGCATGATAATATCATTGTATGCAGAGAAGAAAATCACTTGTCTGTTAACTACTCCTTTCAACCTTTCATTTTCTTTCCATGCTGCTAAAATAGGATTGGCAATATGTTACAAGATGGATTAACAATCTAATGGTAAGAAATCTGCTGGTAAACCCTTTCTATTGTAATTTGTTTTTTTTTATACACTACATAGGGAGGAAAACGAGCAAGTGGGTCACCTGATGGTAAGTGATCACCACCGCCCATAGACACCCGCAACACCAAGGAGACTGCAGATGCGTTGCCACCCCAGAGGGCTTAGATGGAATACCTCTAGTGCCAGTAATTGCACCGGCTGTCTTGCTCTCCGCGCCGGAGCACAACAGTGCAAACACTGCTGCTTAGCGGCAGGATTAGCGAGCAAGGTGGTGGTAGCGATCCGGGCGGACCTTGCACAAAGTCCTACCACCCGCAACTCTAATGTGACCTGACCAGCCCAATCTGGGAATATGGTCAAAGTTTACCTTGAATTATGAAACGGGAAAAAACGCTGATGATCATGACTTTTTCATAACACTGTCTTTCCCTTCCAGTCCTCCTGCAGCCTGGAGCCTCCTCAAGCCTACGAGACCCAAGAACCCTTGGAACGCATCAAGCAGGAACTCAACGATACTTTCGTCCGTCCGTTAGAGCCTCGTCTAGACTCCTCACACGACAAACTTCCAACCATACCAGTCATCCCAGAGAAGAACCACACAGAGACCTTAAAGCAGGAGAACGACTCCTTCAAGACGCAGCTGCATGACGAAATGATGGCAGAGTCGAATCTCCTGGACCCAAACAAGATGAACTTCACGGACAATTTGAGTGGAAGAGTGAAGAGAGACGCGAAGAAAGTGAAGAGGGAGACCAACGAGGCGCTCTCGAAGAGCAGTTCCGAGGAGATGGTGCTGAATGACCAGTCTTACGAGATGGGACAAACAGGTGAGATAAAAAATCGGTCAAGTGCGACCCCTACCGAGGGTCCCGTAGCATAATAAGCACTGGATATTGCTTTAACCAAATCATAACCCGAATTAATGGGAAACATACACACAAAGTGCAAATATAAGTTTGTAATCTCAATTTTTTTATGAATTTTTATTTTTTTCCTGTATTTGTGTTGTGGGACCTTGCGTCTTGCCAAATTTCATGGCTCTAGGTCAACGGGAAGTACCCTATAGGTTTCTGATTTCCTTGCGAACATCTAAATATACGGCATAAACGGCCGTATCTTTTGACTGCGTCGAGTTAAGAGTTTGATTTTTCCACAGCTTCATTCGATTGGAGACTTAAGTATTTGGTATTCATTTCAACTTGTTACCTCTATGCGTTCCTGAGCTCCGCTTGGCCTCAATGAATAACAGCCTAAATAGTATTAGTCGTAACATTAGCTATATTTGTGTCATTGTTACTTTCAGAAAACCTAATATCCTTCGGTATATCCACGAAGTCTTACACCAATAGCTCCCTGTTCTCCGAGCTGGTGTCTGCGCATGCGCCGTACAACTTCACGTATGCTGTGCCTCTATCCCACTGTCTGCATAACAAACACATCGATATAACTATCAGGTAAGATCTTTATCATCACTTTATTAAAAGCTGAAACCTAAATCACGAATCGGAGTAGGTTTTCTGAGGCTCTTCATGCCTTATAGTCGTCACCCCACTTTGCATAGTGACCAATAAAAATTATTATCAAACGCAAAATGTCATATACCTACCCTGGATCCTATAATGAATGACCAATACGAACGATCAATCGCAAAATGCAATCCCATATTGCAAAATGTCAAATTGGAAAGTACATGGGCATGCATATCGACTTATTGCTAAGTATATAGGTATGCGATATGCATAATGACTTATTGCAAAATGATCTATACCACTTAGGTATGCACTATGACCAATCGCAAAATAACCTATACTATATCGGCATGCATGATGAATTGATGACTTATTGCAAAATGACCAAGACTACTTGAGTATGCATAATGACTTATTGCAAAATGACCTATACCACTTAGGTATGCACAATGACCAAATGCAAAGTAACCTATTCTATATCGGCATGCATGATGAATTGATGACTTATTGCAAAATGACCTAGACTACTTAAGTATACATAATGACTTATTGCAAAATGACCCATACCATATAAGTAAGCATGCAAAATGACCTAATAGACCTAAGGTTTGCACAATGACCATTTCCTTTTCTTTCCGTCTAAATACCTACGTTTTTTTCAGGTCGCCTCGTCTCAAAGAAGTGCGCCTCTGCGACCTCCAATGCAAGTATGACTCTGAGAAGAACTGCCAGCTCAACCGTGAAATGGCCAAGCCAATCCTGGGCAATGGCGCCTGGAGCTCCAGAATGACCTTGGAGTGCAACCTGGACCGCGTGCTGAAGATACGGGCGTCGTTTATGGCCAATAAGGTAACGCTATGAGCATGACCTAAGTTTAGTGACCTAAACTCTGGTTTAGGTCACTAACACTGCTGGATTTCATGTGTGTACGGGAGATGTGGTGCTGTTTAGTTTGGATCTGTAATCTTTCACGGGATATCGTTGCGTTTTTATTTTTTATACAAGATAGGAAGGCAAGCAAGCAACTGGGTCACCTGATGGTAAGTGAACACCACCGCCTATAGACACCCGCAACACAAAGGCATTGCAAATGCGTGGCCCAGAGGGGTATGATGGAATACATCTCGTGCTAGTAATGTCACCGGCTGTCTTGCTCTCCACGCCGGAACACAACAGCGCAAGCACTGCTGCTTAGTGGCTGGATTAGCCTGAAGTGGGCCTGAAAATCTTTATCTTCTTAACATAGTATTAAGCAAAGTCGCTATCCGTTCCTGTCTGTCCTAAAACCTTATAGTGTATGTTCGGCCGCCTTCTCCTTCTAAACCACCCATCGGATTTTGATAGGGTTTTCACTGTCATTTAGAGAATTTTTCAAGAAAAGTTATTATGTTTGCGCGGGTGGTAGGACCTTGTGCAAGGTCCGTCCGGATCGCTACTACCATCTTGCTCGCTAATCCTGCCGCTAAGCAGCAGTGCTTGCACTGTTGTGTTCCGGCGTGGAGAGCAAGACAGCCGGTGTAATTACTGGCACAAGAGGTATTCCATCTTAGCCCTCTGGGTTGGCAACGCATATGCACTCTCTTTGTTGTTGCAGGTGTCTATAGGCGGTGGTGATCACTTACCATCAGGTGACCCACTTGCTTGTTTGCCTTCCTATGTTGTAAAAAAAAAAATTTTTTTTCAATACATCCTAATTGGATTCTCTCATTTCGTGCAAATCACATGTTCATCATCATATAAACGAAACTAAGCACTTCCAAACTACTTACTAAACAGTTTTAATATTTTTACTGAGATACATAGCGCAATCTGCCACCTAAAATTAATCATGCAGTTGGCTATTAAGTTACTCAAAAAAAATATAGTGCTTAGATGTCATTACCAACACCGTGCAAGGCATGACTTTTAAGACTTATAAATTAATAACAAAATAATGTGACATTTTCCTGGGATATTTTAAATACATATTAAGGAATCAAACTGTGGAATCAAAAAAATATTTGCAATTGCTATTTACGTTTTATGTGATAAAATAACTTTATACAAAAATAAAATTCATTACCATCAATTCAACTTGAAATAACAAAACCAGTCTATAAACACGCGAAAATTCTGTCTGTCTTTCCTTTCCCTTCACATGCCCCTCTAACTTTGTTGACCAGTAGGCAGTGAACAGGGCGAATGCTTGCAGATTTTTGGCAAAATGACATCTAAAGTTGAAATTTCGGGCTTGGTCCGTTTTTATTACATTGCCATTCTTGCTATTTAGAGATATAAGTATTAACTGTCTAGTTGAATTGTGGATGCTAAGATAATCATTGTTGTGTTTGAATAGTTTCTTAATGGTAATATGCCATGTATTGCAATGATTGAAAGAGTAAATCTAAAAATAGTGAAAAATATCATTACCATTTCTCTCATTACCATTATTTACCATCAACCATTCGAGAAACGGCAATGATTATAAAATTATGGTAATGTTACAGCTTTGGTATCTATAACTAAAAATTAAAATAATACTTGAAATAACTAGATTTATGTATATCTATCTTTAATCTATTGAACTTAGATGTTTTTTCTGTATAAAAAATTTAAACTGACGTAGCTTTTTTTTATTTAATTCTTCATTATCAGCATCATTTTCTTTACTTTAATAGTTAATGTCATTACCAGATTCCATTCTCTATTAGTGTCATTACCATGCTCGGTAAAAAAAAAACTCTGCCAATTTTGAGTCTAATTACGTGTTAATTATATTTAGATGCTTTATTTTTGATGTAGCTTGACATTGGCATTAAATTAAGAAAAAACATTTTTTCTCTCGAAGTAGGGTGATTTGCACGAAATCAGAGAAATGCCCAATTGTACTCGTACAAAGCCGGAGCGCGTCGCTAGTTAAATTAATTTTTTTTTTGTTCACAGAATCTATGCCTGTTTGCTCCAGAACACAAGACACCTCTCATAGAGTTCAACATACACCTATATAGAGATTGTCATAATTGACCATTCGCATAATTTTGTTTCCTATAATCTTGGAACAACAGGTTTCATCAAAACTATTCCATACCATTTTTGATATAAGGTACAAGGGACTCTGAAAGACGCTTCGCATAATCCTGTTTGTCCTAATTTTGTTTCACATAGTTCAATTGAAATAATGCACTTTTTATTAAACTGAAAACTAGAACAAAAAAATGTTGTTATGTGAATTGTTCTATGTCGTACATTAGAACAAAAATCATTATGTAAAATTATTACAGAATCCGCTTTTTAGGCCGTTTAGTGTCTTTTTTTAAATATGTCGAACAGATATACAAAATTATGTGTTAATTATATCATATGCACTGACACAAATGTTCCAAAGGGTAATCTACAATAATCAACGCTGAACCTGATTTATATTCGATTTAAATCAATTTTAAATGATTTGAACTAAGTTAAATGAGAAATTTAAACTGTTACCAAAATGTTTTGATAACAGTTAAACTTTTGACGTCAATTCTTGAATCTCAATTTAAAGTTTTTTTTTTTGTATTAATCAAATATTTATTTATCTAAAAATGATTAATGGGAGTTACTAAATACATAAAAAACTAAGAAAAAGTAGAAGATATAAAATTCACTTAGTATATCTTCATTTGATTTGATTTTTATATTTTATATATTTATAACTTTAAATTTCTCGTAGGATTTTAGTATTAGTTATAATTAAATAAGACGTTTCACTCTAATTTTAAATCTAGATACCATCTCGACCTTTTATTATGTATATTTATTAAATAAGATTTAAAACATTCCAGAAGTGCAATTATTAAATAAATATATCCGTCCGCAAATTTATAAAACATTTATAAATAAAAGATTTGTAAAAAACAACTGTTAAAAACAGTAGGTATACACGTTTAAGTATCCTGATATACTTTAAGAAATAGAAAGCTGACAACTACAATTTGCTTATTTTTCACTTAGTACACATTTAATAAATTAATTATCTACTTACATTTTACCACAAAGTAGTTTAAATGTACAAGCACAGTGCGAATTGATGGTAGAAAAAAATTGAAACCGCCTGAATCTTGCTGATTTATAATTAATTTATTAGATATTATGTCTAAACATTATTATGTCTAAAAAACCATTTTAAGCGCTACACTAGATTATTGTGTGGAACTATTATTACATGTCATGAATCGACAAACAGATTTCCTTGATTTTCTCATAAATTTAGGTGTCATAATTATATCTTTAACGGAATTGGTACGTGTAAACGTTATAGAATAATTCTGTTTTATGCAATTTGAATTTAAGTCAATTTGGTGGTAGCTAATTATATTTTATTAAGTAATAAATAAAATAAGATTATGATATATTTTGTTATGTCGATTATTGTTTGAAATTGAACGTATTTTTACAGCTTTATTGTTATTTTTAATGATTTCGTTTTAAATTTAATGTTAATATGTAATACTCATTTATGTAATATCCCTCTTTTCCTCTTGAGATCTCTGATTACATCACTTTGTATTAATGTTTGATTCCATATACATTTCCAAAATTAAATGTCTTATCACAGAGATTTGCACATTTAAAGATTGTAACATACACATTCCAAGCCAGTACTTAATTAGTGTTTAAGTAACATTTAAGTCGAATCTCAATTAAGTAAACTGTAGTGCCACTAAGCAAAATAAATTCCTAATTTATTTAGAACAAGCGCAATCTTGAAATATTTCTAAATTATATTTTATTACTGCAGCTACATTTATCATAATAGCACAATTTATACGATTTTGCGTGTGTTCTACAAATCCAATTCCTGACGTTTCGAGGCATTATCAGGTCTCATGTTCACAGGCAGACAATTGTTATGATTTACACTATTCCTGTAGCTAAAATATGATGGCAGTGGTTGCTTGCATGATGGTCGCATTATTAATGGGCTGGCTGAACACTCAGAATATTGGCGTGAAGCAGTTTGCATTTCATACGGTGCGTGAGGCTGAAGACCCATGAGGGATGAACTAAAGGCAGGGGGGTTCCACTCCGCACGGTAGGTGCGCTCGCCGCATTACATATGGCATAGGTTAATCGCAGTAGGTTGCCGGCTTGCCGCGCGCGCGCCCGCTCACTCTGTGTCGCGCGTTGTGATAGTATTTCAGTAAGCAGCCCAACCCTAGCGGTACGCCAGGGCATTGCCGGTGGAAGGCGGGCGCGGGCGGCGCCTTCGTTTTGACGCATGGCGCCTGGCGAATGTTTATGATAATACGAACTTTTTGTGTCTAATCATAAAGTTGGAATTCGTTTAATGGTGGTCGAAAAAGAGACTACTATTTATTCTGTGCTAAAAGCCGGCAACGCATCACTGATTCTTAAGGTCGCAGTTCTATTGGGTGGCAGTCATCACTTACCATTAGGTAACCAGCATGCTCGTTTTGTTCCAGACCATGAGTTACTCGTATTTCCGACGAAGCGTGAGCACCCGACGCAGTATATTGTCGATTTGTTTGTTATCCCATTTGTTGTAATTATTGAAATAATGCTCATTTCAGATTTACCTAGGAATGAGTACTAATTTATGTATTGTACGAGAACATATCAAGCATTTATACATTTAAAAACGTAGAGTAATACGCAGGCTGTTTGGGAGGAAGTTTATTATAAGGTCACGCCGGGTTCCTTTTAGGATAGGCAGAGACCACAGAACAGAACGCTATTTGCTTCCGTCTTGGCATCGTCCTTTTCCTCACACATCTCTCTTTGGTAAGGAAGTATAATAATTTAAACGAATATCGAAAGTTGGGGTTATCTTAACCAGCGTTTTACAATTTGTGGGTCGTGGCCCACAAGGGAGTCCCAAGGCTTTGCTAGGGTAATCGTGATTGCAAAATATAGATCGCCAGAGCGGAGTGCGCCCGTCGGCTCGCCACATGGTTACGGTCCTGGGGGCTGCCAGACTTTTTTTACTTATAATGGGTTTGCGTATTTAAAAAAGATTGAAAAATACTGATCTAAATATTTTTGACCATGTTTACCATCGTACTAAATCTCATAGAAAGCGATATATTTAATGTCATTTTGTCCAAGGCTGTTAATAGCCTAACTCTCCATCCATTAAAAAACCTTCAACTTCCACCAAACAGCTAGTATGTCTAAAGATTTAAAAAAAGAAATTTAAAATATCAGGCCTAAATTTCTTCAAGCTGTTAAGTGACATGTAACAACGATAATGGCATTCATTGCTAGCTCGGAAAGTTCTATATTGTCAAACTTTGATCAACTCAAGTAGATAATGCATATACATGACATTCGTGGCACATCTAAAACTCCGCCAAAACGTACCCATGGCGGACTTTGTGACATTAGAGGCGTGTCCCATGTTTGAGTTTTGATATTGTATAGCGTGCATTGTCTATAGTTTAGAAGGTCGTTGTTGCGAATCTTAAACAGTGATCACGTAATGTATTTTAAATTGACGTTGTCACATGACATATGTACATTTGGTAAATAAGACCAGGGCCCAGTTTCATAAACGTGATAGGCGACAGGTGACAGTGACAATTTGGTATACATTGCTTGCCCACTATGATGTTAAATCTGTAAGTCTTTAGCGTTAAATGTTGACACAGCAATGTATAGCAAATTGTCACTATCACCTGTCGCCTGTGTCCTTTATGAAATTGGGCCCAGGCCATACTGTATTTTGCCGGATCACGCGTCGATTTAATGACACTTTTTGTAAACTTAAGATAGGATGAATGAGAAATCGGTTTATAACATATTCATTTTGTATTCTATAATTATATGACGAATCTTTTTGGTAAGAAGATCCCCAAATAAACAAGAAAAGTTTTAATTCCCAATACCTTCAGACATAGACATAATTATTTTTTTAATCGATCCTTTGTTAAGATTTAGTAATACGTCTTGCCATATTTTAGTCTTTATTTATTAAAAATAGGTGCATCACATAACTTTAGTTATGTTTATGACTAAGGATTTTATCTGAATATATTTTAGGTCAAACAAAATTGTAAGAGCTCTTTTTATGACATAATTATTTCGCTGAAGATTCTCTTAGAATCGGTACTATTGGGATTTTTATTTATAATTACGTATTTTTTTAATGTATTACCTAAATGTAGTTACGTAAATTTATTTATGTAATAGTTTTAAGAAATGTAATGTCCTTATAGTTATTATAAGTGTCCACAAATTTGTAATAATTAAGCGATACATAAATAAATGTAGCAGTACCTATATTGTAGTTTTTTTAACCTTCTTTGAAACTTTCTCGCATGTTACGCTTTTGTTAATGGTTCCTGAGATTTCATTTCATTTAATTTATTCATTGTCAAGTCATGTATAGTCGACCAAGAAATTGCTTGACCACTTTTCGACCGTATTACGGGATAAGGTTCAAAAGTGGTCAAGCAATTACTTGGTCGACTATACATTATAAATATGGATGTTACATTGATATAAAGTCAGTCCATGACACCCTGTAAGGGCACACAATATTAATTAATAACTAAATCTAGGATTACATAATTATGACGTCAAAAAATGATAAGAAATTAATACATTAATAATAGTCATGCAGTGATATTAAATTAGAGTTTATCTGCGTGATCAAATCAGAAATGAGGAGATCCGCAGACGAACGAAAGTAACCGACGTAGCCCAGCGGATTAGCAAGTTGAAGTGGCAGTGGGCAGGGCACATAGCACGGAGAACTGATGGCCGATGGGGTCGGAAAGTTCTCGAATGGCGGCCGCGTATTGGCAAGCGCAGCGTAGGACGACCAGCCACAAGATGGTCCGATGACCTCATACAGGTGGCAGGAAGGCGCTGGTTGCATGCTGCTTCCAACCGGCCACTTTGGAAATCCATGGAGGAGGCCTATGTCCAACAGTGGACTTCTTGTGGCTGAGATGATGATGATGATGATATTAAATTAATTGGTACTATTCCATGTCAAAGAGTTATTAAAATGTGATGATTTAAATAATAAGTATGTCAAATAAATTTTAAGATTTTAATTGCTAATAGGTAGGTTAATTAGTTCACAGTTACATAATTTAAGAATTCATTGACAGAATAAAAGCATTTTTCGTTTAGAAATGTCTTTAACTTATTTTGAAATATATAATTGCGGGATTCTTGATTCTGATCCAGATATTGGCACTGACAGACAGACAGACAGAAGCGAGATAATTAATTCCGTTTTACCGCTGTAAGTATTTATGTTTGCACAATCAGCCTCCGAAGTAACTAAACACGTAAGAACCTTGTCGTAGTAATTGTATGAAATGAGAGTTTCTCGAATTTCATATTACTGACAGCGACGGGTATGTTTCAACGGCCGTGGTCACGAGTAGACACTGACCTATAATTTATATCATTGCGAGTAGACAAGTAGACGAGTGCTTGAGTCTACTCATGACCACAGCCGTTGAAACATGGCCGAAACGTCGAGGTAAATTAACAGTAGTCGCCACCTTCCCTGGACCCCAATTCTCGGGTCATGGGAGACGCTATCTCGCATGCCATATACGTCAAAAATGACAGATTTCCTTGGGATTTGACATTTATTCTCGTGCGAGATGAATCTCGCATGAACCCAGAATAGGGGCCCTACAATATGGTTGAGGGAGACGATGGCTGAGATACGCGTCATACTCGTGATCGGGTGCTGTTTGTGGGGTCCGGACTATTCATGCTGCAAAGACTAATGTAATTCTCAAAAAGCCTAAAATGTAGGTACTTAAATGCGGTTTGATGTGGGAGACTTCATCGTGTTGTCTATTTATTTATATTTATATATCTAACTAAATATATATATATATTGAGTTCTTATTGTTTTATTACTGATTTTATTGGATTTTCAACAGTATTTTATTTTTATTTGACATGAATATTTTTATTCTTATATTCTTTTGACATTCGGAGACTATATATCTCCAAGTTATATTGTACAATTTGACCGTGGAGGCGTTTTACACCTCTGCTAAGCATAGATTAAGGTAATTAATTTGTTTTTGACCCTTAGAGACTATACATCTCTGAGTTATTTAGACTAAGTATTTGATCAGGGACCATATACATCCCGATTCTAATTTCTTTGACCTGGGGACCCTATACATCTCCTGGTCAATCTGTACATGCTCATAAGCTTATTGAAAGCTTACGAGCCGATTTTCAAATAGCCGATATAATTTAAAGGCGAAACTTTAAAAGGCAATCGGAATTTCTGATTTGACAATTTCTTTATTGGTTAGGGCAGTCACATACGAAATTAGGGATGCAAAAGCAAATTAGAAAGAAAAGCTGACATCAACTTTTTTCGTCTTGAGCGAGATGCCTAACCCAAACGACCCAACCAAGCAGCTTTGAACGACTGCAAAGAAGCACATTTTTTATTGAAAAAGGAAGCCATTTAGCTGGTGATATAGGACCTTGTGCAAGGTCCGTCCGGATCGCTACAACCATCTTCCTCGCCAATCAGGCCGCTAGCAGTGCTTGCACTATTGTGCTCCGGCGTGGAGAGCAAGACAGCCGGTGACATTACTGGCACAAGAGGTGTTCCATATAGGTTACAGTTGGCGGAGATGTCGTATCCAACCTTGTTGTGAACCTTCTTCTTTTTTGAAGTCGTTTAAAAAAAAGGTTTTATTCTTAGTTCCACCTAAGCCTTTTCATTATTCAGCCAACCCGGAACGTTATCGTTTACGGAAGCCTTAATCCTAAAATAAAATATGCAAGTAACCTTTCATACTTCTTTCTCTTTGTTAAATTATTCTGTTTTGAACAAAAGGTCTAGAATGCACGAAGGAAGTCCATTCGAGCCAAGTCTGTCAGCGGAATCAAAAGTAAAGATATAAAATCAAAATGAATACGTCCCGAAGAAAAGAGGAGAGTTTGATCGAGGATGAGAGCCTTCCAATACGTAAATATGTTTTCATCACATCTGCTCGGTAACAGTCCCATAACATGAAGGCAAAGCCGACCGTAAGTCCTGTATTAAAACCACGGGCTTTTTTATTACCATTACCGGCCGAGGTTTTGATGGCTTTTTTTTAAATTTCGTTAACCACACTCTTATACAGACCTATGTTAAAGCAAGGAGGTTTTACTAAAACTAAATATTGTAAGTATTTGATTGAAAGTTTATTTTGAGGAATGGCATCATATTAAACGCGTGCAATTAATTTAATTACATTTTACTATATTCGTTTTATCTTATAAAGCCGTAGTTTATTTAGTATTTTGGAATTATTTATTTTATAAAATACATTGTGGCTGTTTGACGCGTCTCTTGGCCATTTGAATGGAGAACATATGAATAAGATACTTTATGTAATACTCATACATATAAGACAAATATTGTACACCATGTTATGGTAGGCTGTAGCGAATACTTTTCTGTTTTAACATCTATTTCTACCTACAGTTATACAATAAAATATTGTCAACGACATAGACGCTAACCGCAATGCGACATCTTTATCTACCAGGCTTGCACACCTAAAGCGCAATGTCAAAATTATTAAACGAATACCTAGAGGAGCTCGTGCAACAGTGGCTCGACGCCTTGCTGAGACGGTGGCTAGAGTGGTAGCAGAAAATACCCCCACAACGTGGGAGATCTTGTTAACATTTGCATATTCCGTTTTGCATGTCGCGAGTAATCCCGGGAATCTATCCTTGTGCAACATCATAAAAAAGAATTCCTCCTCTATACGACTACCAGCTTATAATCCTACAGATAATACGCACCATTCTTACTCTAATCTTTCAAAGATTAGATTGGTGGAAAATAAACTCAGCGACGGAAATGTCAAAGGAGCCGCAAAGCTTCTCTTTTCTAACGACTCTCTGGCCACCGACTCTGCCGGGACACTGGCAACCCTGCGTGACAAACATCCTGCACCTTCAGGCGCAGCAAATCTTCCAGGCGTACCATCCGCGCCGCGATGTCCATTGCAAATAAACGACGACTCGACCATCGCCGCAATTAATTCCTTTGCTAATGGTTCTGCTGGCGGTTTGGACGGACTAACACCTCAACATCTGAAAGACCTTACAGGACCTCTCGTAGGGGACGCCGGGAAGGCTCTCATTAAAGAACTCTCCAGTCTTGTTAACCTAATGTTATCAGGCCAGGTGTCAGCTGACATCACTCCCGTCCTTTACGGTGCCAACCTTGTTGCTTTGTCTAAGAAAGACGGTGGCGTCCGTCCAATCGCCGTCGGCAGTACACTGAGGCGCCTAGTTTCGAAGGTGTGCTGCTCCAAATTCCACGATCGTCTTGCGACCAAATTTCAGCCGCGCCAGATGGGTTTTGGAGTGAGAGGCGGATGCGAAGCTGCAGTGCACGCAGCCCATATATTTCTAAATTCCCCAGATTACGACATGTTTGTTAAAATCGACGTTCAAAATGCTTTCAACTCGGTCGACAGGGGAACTATGCTCACTGAAATTCAAAAGGAACTTCCAGAAATATATGACTATCTTTGGCAATGCTATGGTTCTCCCTCTAAATTAATGTTTGGCGATAATGAAATTGATTCTTGTGTGGGTTGCCAGCAAGGAGACCCTTTAGGGCCCGTTATATTCAGTTTGGTTATCCACCCAATCATTTTAGACCTGAAGTCAAAATTTAATCTTTGGTACTTAGATGACGGTTCCTTGGGGGGCACAGCCAGCACCGTGTTGCAAGATCTGCAGTTAATTACCGACCGTTTTTCGAAAATAGGTCTCGCTCTCAATTTTAACAAGTGTGAGATCTTTTTTCGCGAATCGATTAATTCAACAGACCGTTCCGCAATTCTGCAGTTATTTAATTCTCAGTGTCCCAATATTTCGGTTTCGGACAAGGACACTTTGACACTGCTTGGTGCTCCAATTTTTGAAGATGCTATCCCTGTGGTTATAAATTCAAAATTAGATTACTTTCATCATAATTCGGATATGCTGTTTCAGATAGAACCACACATGGCAATTTATATTCTGAAGCTTTGCCTCTTCACTCCAAAATTTTTATACCTTCTTCGGTGCTGCCCTCTTTGGAAGTTTCATCCCTTTACATCCAAAATAGATACTATAATTAGAGACACCGTATCTCGCATTTTAAACTGCCGGTTTGATGACCAAGCATGGATACAGGCAACCCTTCCTGTTAGACTCGGTGGGTTAGGCATCCGCTCCACGTCGAGTCTCGCGCTTCCGGCTTTCCTGGCCTCTTGCTATGGAACGACCACCCTCATTGGTAAAATTTTAAACATATTTAACGAAACCAATGTTCGGGTGGCGTTGCTGGCAGAGGCTGAGAACGCGTGGAGGGCGGCTTGCCCAGGTGAGGATGTCCCCACCGAGCCTAACAGACAAACACTCTGGGACATGCCTGCTGTCAAGCGGATCCATGCCCACCTCCTCGAGTGCTGTAATAATATGTATGACCGGGCCAGGCTTCTAGCTGTCTCGGAAAGCGAGTCGGGACATTGGCTGCACGCTCTCCCATCAAGAAACCTCGGCTCTGTATTAGAGCCCGCTTGCCTTCGCATTGCGGTGTGCCTACGCCTCGGTGCTAAATTATGCGAGCGCCACCTTTGCCCTTGTGGCCGAAGCGTGGACCAGTTTGGTCGCCATAGTCTATCCTGCGCCAAAAGCGCCGGTCGTCTCTACCGCCATGGTGCAATAAATGACATAATCCGCCGAGCTCTTGCCACATGCTCAGTTCCAGCCACTTTGGAGCCAGTAGGTATGCTCAGAGACGATGGCAAGAGACCGGACGGAGCTACCCTGGTGCCTTGGTTTTTGGGACGGACGCTTGTCTGGGACGCGACATGCGCGGACACCCTAGCGTCTTCCCACGTCCAAGGCACCGCTGCCAGGGCCGGTGCAGCTGCCGAGCAAGTCCAATTGCTCAAACAACGAAAATACTCGGCACTCACCGCGAGTTATATATTCGTTTCATTCGCGGTAGAGACCCTTGGACCGTGGGCTTCCGAGGCCAAGAAATTAGTCAAAGACATTGGCACAAAACTGGTCCACGCTTCTGGAGACCTCAGAGCTGGCGCTTACTTTGCTCAGAGGCTCAGTCTCGCCATACAGCGGGGTAATAGCGCCAGCGTTCTGGGGTCCATGCCTCGTAGCACAAACTTGGACGACGTGTTCTTACTGTAAATATATATATATATATATTTTTTTTGTATTAGTGTTTTTTTTTTTCAAGTCGATATAGAAATTTAATATAAACTGACATAAAGTTATTATATTTAATGAAATGTCAGTTTATATTAAATTTCTATATTAGTGTTAATTTTCCCAATTAAAAGAGTATTTATTCGATAAAATATTTTGTTTTGATTTGATTTTGATTTAAGTTACTGCACGAAACAGTTTTATTATCTGTAGAATTCGCCCGCCATCCGCTTTTAGAAAAATAAAAAAAATAACCGGCCAGTCACAAATTCTGCAATTGTGTTGTTGTTTTTACTAGTGTTGTAAAACTTTGTGAAGCGATATTCATAGACTACCTGATAAATTTTGGTTCTGAAATTATAATATTATAAGTTTCCTCGCAAATGTGATGAAAAACATTGTATGTTTCACGGGCGGTACTGGAATTACAAACATCGAGTCATTAAAGCCCTCAGCCTCCGGCTTCGGGCTTCTAATAGTCTCTCGTATGTAATTCCTTGTTTACCGCCCTTAATACACAATGTGCTATTAAAGATGACATATAACTAGCTGGACAGATTAAAATACTAGTGAGGAAGCGCTGAGAAATGTAATGGAAAAAAGAAGTCCCTTAGGAACCACTGAAAACTAGAAGAGGGAAAATGATAGGGCACTTGATGCGACATGACAACTTCCTAAAAAACATTGTCGAAGGGAAGGTTGAAGGGAAAAGAGGAATAAGACCTAGACACACTTACTTTGCTCAAGTAAAGGAGAAAGTTGATGTCATGTCGTATAATGAAGTCAGGTCCTTGGCAAAGAAAAAAAAATGGCGGCTACTCCACCGACAAAAGCTATCTTAAATAATATGATGATGATGAAAGTGAAACTAGACTGATAGGATCATGGTTGCATTCAATCACGCGATGGTTCAGATTTCCTAGCGATGTTTTTCCTCGCCGTAAGAGCATCGGTTACTACGTAAGTAGTACGTAGGCCAATATATATATCATGTCCAAAACTGAGGAGAACTCATCTCGCCACAGTCAAAATATCTTTATCCAGATGAGGCTTACAGGTAGCACTTATGAATGTCATAAAATTTATCAACGGTTCGGAAAAGCCTCTGATGAGAAGATACCGGCAAGAACCTCTTTAAAAAAACAATGTATAAAAGCAGCGGTGTTCACTTGCCATCAAGTGAACCGCGAGCTCGTTTCATCAAAGGGAATGTTTCAGCAACCGACGCCGAATTCAAGCCGTTCAGGGACACATACAAGATCATCACATTCAATATGATCGTGGGTATGCTGTACCCCAACCCTAGGACCGACCGGCAGCGTGCCATCGGCATAGGTATAATAGTATTTTATGCAACTGATATATAATGAGAGGCCTTAAAACACGAGTGTGGTTTTGTGAAACGAGCGTCAGCGAGTTTCATAATAGGATCACACGAGTGTTTTAAGGCCTAATTATATACAGTTGCATACATTACTTTATCTACACACATATCATAACTGCAAAAAACCGTAACAGCAAAAAACCAACAAACAAGTGTGGCGGCAATTCGATCTATCCGTCAAGACGAACGTTTTTTTTTAAATCATAGAAGTCCCTATTGTCATGTCGCTCGAGATCAAATGTCGTGCGTTTAAATTAAAAAATCATACTGAATTGACGTTTCGTATCGATAACTGTTTTAATATCTGTGGATACTATAATAGAGACCAACTTGAATTTTGACAGCTGTTCCAAATTTAAATTCATAACGTCACGAGATATCGGTAATGTAATCACCAATAAACACAGACTACTAAGAGATACTACCCAATAAAGAACAGATTTACCTACTACCACAGACAAGAAAATTCTTAAAATAACATTGGTTGTAATAATGCTGGTCATTTTCTATGGTTTTTGAACGCGTTATTGAGAAATTATGATATGTGTGTAGATAAAACACATTATATGCGAACTACCAACCCACCGCGGCTTCGCACGGGTACAGTTTGGGTGTATTGATTTATGTAAAAACATTCCATAATAGTATTTTATGCAACTGTTATATAATGAGAGGCCTTAAAACACGAGTGTGGTTTTATGAAACGAGCGTCAGCGAGTTTCATAATAGGATCACACGAGTGTTTTAAGGCCTAATTATATACAGTTGCATACATTACTTTATCTACACACATTTCATAACTGCAAAAAACCGTAACAGCAAAAAACCAACAAACTAGTAATGGCGGCAATTCGATCTATCCGTCAAGATGAACGTTTTTTTTTAAATCATAGACAAACGAATGAAGTCCCTATTGTCATGTCACTCGAGATCAGATGTCGTGCGTTTAAATTAAAAAATCACACTGAGTTGACGTTTCGTATCGATAACTGTTTTAAGATCTATGGATACTAGAATAGAGACCAACTTGATTTTTGACAGCTGTTCCAAATTTAAATTCATAACGTCACGAGATATCGATAATGTGATCACCAATAAACACAGACTACTAAGAGATACTACCCAATAGTGATGTAACGAATGTCATTTTTTGAACATTCGCGGATGCGAATGCGAATGCAAATATCTGCTACCGACATTCGCGAATGCGAATGCGAATGCGAATATTCAGTTTTTGTTCAAATTTGGCGCCAATTGTCTATGGCTTGGAGGCAGTCTCGTTCGAAGGAGATGCGTTCCATTTGTATTTATAAGTTCCAATGAAAATATAATTGTTAAGCTTCATTGCAAAAAAAATCAAGTAAGTAAATAAATAACACCAAATGGTAGAGTGAAAACTGATATTGTGATTACGAGGTTATTTACGTTTTCTTGCATTAAAAAACATAAGAAATGAATGGATTTTGATTTTATTTATCTACTATTGTTTCAAATTGGGTTTTTTCTGCTTTTCATATTCGCAAAACATTCGCATAAATTTTGGCGAATGCCAATAATGCAATGAATATGCGAATATTCGCGAATGCGAATGCGAATGCGAATATTCGTTACATCACTACTACCCAATAAAGGACAGATTTACCTACTACCACAGACAAGAAAATTCTTAAAATAACATTGGTTGTAATAATGATGGTCATTTTCTATGGTTTTTAAACGCGTTATTGAGCACTTATGATATGTGAGTAGATAAAAAATCTTTAAACGCCAGTGAAAACCGTATCAGAATCACGGATGGCGACTTTATTTTATACTATGTAGTAGATAAATAAGTGAAGATTACTTACTACAAGCTCACGCCTGCATCCTTTTGTATGTTTGTTTGTACATATGCAGGTAGTACCTAATCATTGGAAGTACTAAACCGATTTCAAAAATTCTAAGGTAGAAAGCTACACTATCCATGACGGACATAGCCTACTAATTTAACGTAAACAATGTCGCGCGCGTCCGCTAGTAAGCAATAAATCATTTGAGTTTGAGTTTAAATCGCGTATATTTAAACTGCAAAGTGTATGGTTCAATTTAGGTGTGATCATGGGCTCCGTGGCACCGTTGTGCAGCATGGTGTGGCTGGACATGTGGCACAGCTGGCAACGCAGGGACATCGTCAACATAATCAGGCATACCACGATTGTGGGACCCTTTTATCTGGCACAGCTCAAAGTATGTTAACCCCGACTTTCCATTTAATTATGCTATAAGACCTTGCTTCTTATCAAATTTCATGATTCTAGGTCATCGGGAACTACTCTATAGGTTTTGATTCTCTTGCGAGTGTCTATCTTTTGATTGCATTGACTTAGAACGAAGACCGCGTGGAGGAACTCTGGTATTTGATATTAATTTCAACTTGATACCACTACGCGTTCCTGAAAATAAGATGCTTGTCAGACAGAAAGCCAGACCGACCTTCCTTTCTTCCTTTTTAGGAACGGAACCCTAAACATGTTATTGTTTTCCAGATGATACTTTCCTACATCTACCGAGCCGAAGCTTACGACATCATCAAAACGATTGATCAGGACCACGCAAGATACAACACCTTACCGGACACCCACAAAGCTATCGCTCGCAAAGTGATAAGTGACTCGCAATTCTACAGCGAGAGATGCTTGGCGTACATTGTCGGGGCCGTGGTGCTAATATTCCCCTCAACGGCGATTATTTGAATGTCTACAACTCTCTTTTTGTGTCAGAACCTACTTTGTACATGATCCACGACATGAACAAACCCTTCTCGGAGCCAGAGGAGCGCTTTGAGTCGCCATTTTTTGAGTTCATCTTCGCCTATATGCTGTATTGTTCGGTGCTATTCATACTTAGCTTCACTAGTTACGATGCCTTTTTCGGGGTCACTATAAACCACCTATGTTTGAAGTTAGATCTGTTGTGCGAAGCACTAGATGACGCGATGTTGGAGAGGGACGCTAGTATTATGTTTAAGAAAATGGTCAACGTTATTAAAGAACACAACGATGTCTTTAGGTAAATTGAAGTAGATAAATTTTATTTTTTTATTTTAAAACGCATATGTAAGTCAGTGATCCGAAAACTGACGCGTAACGCAAATACTAAATGAATTTTAAACATGGGGTCTTTAGCGGGGTAAATTTGAAAAAAAAAGTTTAAAAAAATATATTTTGTGACATATAAAATGTAAGGGCTCATTTTAAAAATTTCAATTTGTTTTCTTATAACTTTAAAATAAAGAGTTTTGAAGGTATTTAAGACATTCGGCGAAAATTAAACATTCCCTCCCTTATCTCCGAAACTACTGAGCCTAAAATTTTTAAAATAATATAGAAGTTAGTTCTTTACCCACAGATTACAGGAAAACCTAAACAAAGTCTATGATATTCAAAGTCACATAAAGAATTTCGGTGCCCGTCCGACTCGCACTTGGCCGGTTTTATTTAATGTTAAACATTCAAATTATTAAATTTAAATGCTATGTAATGTCAATACAAAGAAGTCTTAGGCGTCTGACAAGACTTGAACCTGCAACCGCGGCATTACGTGCCACGCTCTAACCAATTATACCACAGAGCCAACAGAATGGCACTGCGAATTTCGGTTGCAAACTCAGAGGACTAAGATGGAACACCTCTTTTGCCAGTAATTGCACCGGCTGTCTTGCTCGTCACGCCGGAACACAACAGTGCAAGCGCTGCTGCTTAGCGGCTGAATTAGCCAACAAGATGGTGATAGCGACTCAGACGCACAAGGTCCTACCAGCCGCGAATAGCACTATTTTCGAGAAGTAGAAAATATTTCTTTGTTCTAATTTGAAGGGATTTCTTTTCAGAATCGTGGATCTCTTACAAGATTCCTTCAACATATGGCTCGGGGTAGTATACGTTGCGACTTTTACGCAGATATGCAACTGCATGTACCAAGTTATCGAAGTAAGTAGATGAAATTCCCAGTCGACTAAATCGCAAAATGACTTCAAGGTATCTGAAAAATCACAAAATGCACAAATCAGGGGGCTTCCGCTCCGCACTGTAGGTACGCTCGGTCGCCTTGCCTACACAGTAGGAAAATCGCAGTAGGTTGTCGGCTCGCCGCGCGCCCGTTCGCTCGCCCTCGCCGTGTGCTGGTGTCGCAACTTGTTACATCCACTGCTTTTACATACGGCATAGGCTTGCCATTAAACCTTTCCGGAAATTTTGTTATCTGCAATAATATTATCTGTCTATGGTTGTAATTGCTTACTTGTCTATTAGTCATACACTAACAATCACTTGAAAAACCTACTTAGAATAACGTCAAGACCTCAAAACTTCCGGGTTCGATTCCCGAGCTGAGTGCAAGTTTTTTTTAATGTATGAATGCAGTTTTTCTTGTTACTAAAATCGATGGCATGGTTCCTGAGAACAGATCTTCGTATGTCTTATAGTTTCAGACTTTCCCATACTGACCGATCTAAATGTTACATGCGTGCGATGTTTTCGCCAGGCTTGTCAAACAATGCTTGAAAAAATCTAATGGCACAGTTTTCCTTCTGCTAATCGAACGATTTTTTTCCTATGGAATTTAAAAAAAAACATAAGAATACTAATAGAAAACGGACGTTTATAAGGAATCTTGAATAGTGTTTGTTCGGGGAAGTGGACGTAACATACATATCTTTCAGGGGTACGGGGTCGATTTGAGATACCTGTTGTTCACCGGGGGTACAATCGTCCACATATACCTGCCGTGCTACTACGGCACCAAGCTAAAAGTAACAGTAAGTTCCATAATCGTCCGAGCTTTTTTAGACATTTTCAATGTAAAAATTTTACGAGAACATTCTCACCTTTTTTTTTAATTTTCTGAAACTTATGTACCCATGATAACTCATAATTGAATGGTTACATAGGAACAACCTTTCCATAAATTTAAGCAAGACGAAAATTATGCACTTTAAACAAAAAAAGAATATGACATTGAATTTTAAAATAGCATATAAAGATCACGATATTGAAGAAACTGACATTACAAAATTTTTAGGGTTAAGTTTAGATAATAAGTTAACATGGAATAATCACATTGACATTATATGTAGAAAACTGAACAAATATTCCTACGCTATGTATAATTTAAGTAAAATTGTAAATCAATCAGCAGTCCTGACCTCATATCACGCATACGTAACATCTACATTGAGATACGGGGTGATATTCTGGGGCAATAGCACAAATAGGGAATTAGTATTCAGAGCACTATAGAAATGCTTAAGAGCAGCATGCGGTTTGAAACCCAGAGACTCATGCAAACCTTATTTTATTGAGCTGAAGATTATGTCCTTACCGTGTCTTTATATATATGAAGTGTCAATATATGTAAAACAAAATATTGATAAATATACTAAGTTAAATAGCCATCGCCACCACAACAAAATTAACCATAGACTATGTAAAACGGCGCTTCTCAGTAAAAGCATATATGGCATGGCGCCAAAGATCTACAACAAATTGCCAAAAAGAATACTTCAACTGGTGGACATTACACAATTCAAAGTAGTACTCTGTGATTTTTTGACCGCGAAAGCTTATTATTCTGTCCAGGAATATTTGACGGACTCTTTTTAGGATTTTACTTTATGAAATAATCGAAACAATTTGCTCATCGTCTGTGTACCTGTACCTAATGCATGCTGCATGTAAATCTGTAGCTATTTGTATGCCTTATGGCAAGACATAGTGATACGAATCCATTACTGTAACACCTTAGTATTAACATGCATACCTATGTTTAACAAATAAATTATTTTTGATTTTGATTTTGATTTCATGATGTGCAAATGGTAGCTTTCCAAAATAGCAGAACTTTGACTGTAAACATTTAACGACCATATTTCCGCCTTTTTTGTAATGTTTCGACAATTGTGTCGCCACGATGTATAGACGAAAGTTTTCTGAACTTGCAGAACTTTGAATATGAACATTTTCTTACAGTATTCCCGCCTTTTTTGTAAATTTTCGGCGACTTGTGTCCTCATGATGTGCAGACGAAAGTTTTATAATAGCAGAACTTTTAATGTGAATATTTAACGATAGTATTCCTGCCTTTTTTGTTCAATTTCGGCAACTTGTACCCTCATGATGTGCCGACGGAAACTGTCCAAAATAACAGAACTTTGAATGTGAACATTTTACGACAGTATTCCCGCCTTTTTTGTAAATTTTCGGAAACTTGTGTGCCATGATGTGCAGACGAAAGCTTTCCAAAATAGCAGACCTTTGAATGTGAAAATTTGTCTTGAGGGAAGCTTTGGCACCTCAATCGCGATCATTGATCGTTGCGGTCGCGAGGCAGCTATCGCCAGTGTATGGCTGATCTTTATATTCCTTCTTGTGTTATGCTTATGCAGGCGGCGGAGGTCGCAAACCGTGTGTACTGTTGCGGCTGGGAGAACGCGGCCGATCGACGCGCGCGTAAAATGATCGCGTTTATGATTGCGCGTGCGCAGGTCCCGTTAAACATAAAGGCGTTTAATATGATCAACTTTGACATGGATATGTTCGTATCTGTAAGTTTTTTATACTACTGCTGAAATTAACTTTTAAAACGCCACTGTCACGCTCTCTATACACGTTAATGGGTCTTATTCTTTTACAGACATTGAAAACCTCTTACTCTCTCTACACGCTCCTGAGACCATAGTTTAAATTTGGAATGAAATCAATCACAAGTTTTTTGTTAATTTCACTATTGTAGATTATTACACATTCAAAGTCAAAGTCAAAGTCAAAGTCAAAATATTTTATTCAGATTAGGCTTACAGGTAGCACTTATGAATGTCAAAAAATTTACCACCGGTTCGGAAAAACCTCTGATGAGAAGATACCGGCAAGAAACTCAACGAGGTGTAATTTTTTTAAATAAATCAAAATTACAATGTTATTTTACATCTCAAATATTCAAAATTTTTACAATTTAACAATTTAACACAGCAGGTGTACAATCTTTGGGGCCAGGGATCGCCAATACAGATCGGGATCATTTCCAAACATCCTTGTCCAAGATATAGTCATTGATTTTATAATACGCCCGAGAAATTAATGTCTTCTTGACAATAGATTTAAATTTTGTATCATTTAGTTCAGTTATGTTTTTTGGAATTTTGTTGTAAAATCTTACACAATTTCCCATGAACGACTTATTCACTAATGAGTACTGTCTCGCTTGTTTTGAACAATAAAGAATTTACATTTACAAATACATACTACTGAAATAGCGTTTGTTTTATTGATGCCCGTTTTTTCCGCTTTCTGTTTCTTGTTACCAGCCGGTAAACAGCCATTTTCAAATGCCATGTCTATTATTACATTTAGCTGCTGGTTGCAATAAAAACATCTTTAAGGGGAGTGTGAACCCAGCGCTCTCCACACAAACGGCGATAACGTTATCCACCCTCTAAAACTTAACCTATAGCCATGATTTTTTTGGATGTTATCATTATGCCCTAAAACTAGGTTTGTGTGTTTTGATTTTTTAAATATTGTTAATAGTTTCAAAAATATGGACGTTTTTGTGTTTTGTATGAAACTCCTTAAAGGCAAATATTGTTAAATCTATGAAGAATATTTAAAAAATCAAAACATACAAACCCAGCTTTACGACAATGACAACATACCAACAAATCATTGGCATAGATTAAGGTTTAGAGGATGGAAAACGTTATCGCCGTTTGTATGGGGAGCGCTGTTTGGGGTTGGGTTCACACTCTTCTTAAACGCTAGTGAAAATCGTATAAGAATCTGTTGCGTGGTTTATGAGTGAGCGGCCGAACATATGAGAACAGAAAAGAACGGATAGCGTCTTTGTTTTATATTATGTAAAGAAGATAAAGCTATAAAAGATCACTTTCCATCATGAACCCGGCATGCTAGTTTAGCCCCTTTTTTATACAGAAAAAACCTAGCTTCGACAGTTTAGCCACCTGCATCTTTCGCATACAGACTAATCGAAGCCTTAATCACAGCTGTATTACCTTCCCTTTAATTAGGCAACGTAATATGAAAGTGGAACTAAAGACACGCAACAGCATATTGATAGTGGAGATTTCAAATGTCGTAAGGGTCATGTTCTTTAATGTCCCTTACGACATTTGAGATTTGCGCTGTCGAATAATTTACTAGTTTACTAGCTGTTGCCTCAACTTCGTCTGCGTAGAATTCATTTATCAATATCCCGCGGGAACTATGCATTTTTAGGGAATAAGAAATATCATATGTGTCAATCTAGGGTATCGTATGTGTCAACCTTAATCACACATGAAATGAAATGAAATGATTTATTGTCAGATTGCGAGTTGGTTAAAGTTAGTACAAATTTGGAGTGCGTCACAATCAACCGATATCCGGTGTACAAAATTAAAGTCCTTAATGGTAAGTAATACTTGAAACAAAGAATTTCCTTCCCTTTAATTAGCAACATAATATGAAGTTGAAAACTGAAGACATGCTGAATTTCTTCAGCGGCATATAATTTATTTACTAGGGCAGACTTAAACGAAATTGAAATAAATTTAATGTTCGAAATTCTTTTTTTTGTAACCGTGATATTATCCGAAACATTTTTTTATTTGTTTAGCTTTTGAGTTGTTTATAATTTGTATGCCACGTTTCTAGTCTAGTTCAGACAAAACACATCAATCACTCGTGATACCTACTTAACTATTTGAAAGCATTTTTATAAATATTTGTTTTGTACCTACTATATTTTTTATTTATTCAAAAGTCTCAGTATTTCCTAAAGAGCAACGTGCGCTTAGAACATATATGACAGTCAAAACAGAACTGGTTCATTATTTAATAAATAAAAATAATAGATTTGTAACATACTTAATATGTAATACTTACTTGTTTGCCAATGCAAGATTTCAAAAAGTAAATCGAAGGCTTTCTGAAGAAGACTCCATTGTACTCCATAAATGAGTGCATGGATCTAATAAAAGATGTGAAGTAACAGTGAAATTTATTATGGTTCAGTAAATGTTGTTTTTTTTGACTTGCTAAATGTAATGTTTGTTACATGGCCAATAAATCTATCAATCTATCTATCTAACAAATATCAAAAGGAAGTCAAATGGATTTACGAAACACAAAATAGGCAAGTGGTCTGTCAACCACATCCTCGTCGTTTATAATCACCCTTAATACTAAACAGTAATCTGCAACCTTTAATAATCCTTTGCCATTATTACATCCATCTACACGATCAAAAGATTCCGACGTGCACAAAGAAATACCATTCGGTTGTAAGCCACTGAAGTATTTAAAAGTAGATTCAAATATAAGTCAAAGTGGTTTCGAAGGAAAAAGGAAAGTTTAGTTAAGAACATTCAAATGCGTAAATAAATATTATTTTCTATTACACTTATGGGTAATAGGACCTTGTGTAAGATCCGTCCGGATAGCTACCACCATCTTGCTCGTTAATCCGCTAAACAACAGTGCTAGTTGGGTTCCGGCGTGGAGAACAAGAGAGTGTAATTACTGGCACGAGAGGTATTCCATCTTAGCCCTTTAGGTTGGCAACGGATCTGTAATCTCCTTGGTATTGCGGGTGTATAGACACCCGCCTATAGAGGCGGTGGTGATCACTTGCCATCAGGTGACCCACTTGCTTGTTTGCCTTCCTAATTTATAAAATAAAAAAAACTAACTTTTAACTTTAACAACGCTTTGTCCAAGTAAATTGGAACAAATAACCCGTTAGTTATAAATCCAGAAGTCAAAGCCAAAGTCAAAGTCAAAATATTTTTATTCATTAAGCTTAAAGGAAGCTGTTATGAGTATCAGAAAATTTACCACCGGTTCGGAAAACCTCTGATGAGAAGATACGAGCAAGAAACTCAACGAGGTGTAATTTTTTCATATAAATCAAAATTGTCATTTTATTAAACTAACGTCCCCAGTCATTGATAGTGACCCCCAACAACTATCGAGAACAGACGGAAAAATACGAATAAAAAGGAGAGGCAATGATGTTACTCGTAAAAACAATAATATGTTGGTAACAACATACTATTAAGTAATAGTATTTTATGCAACTGTTGCATAATGAGGGGTCTTAAAACACGAGTGTGGTTTTATGAAACGAGCGTGAGCGAGTTTCATAATAGGATCACACGAGTGTTTTAAGACCTAATTATGAACAGTTGCATACATTACTTTATCTACACACATATCATAAGTACTCTATGATAAGTTCAGAAGCCATAGGGCAATGACCTGCATTGCTACTAGCTTCTATGCTAGGTACCTATTAAATATCTATAGACTGTACACATTAAAATAATGTAATAAAAAATGAATTTGAACAAATATAGAAACAAATTAGAAAAATTCGCATAATAATATTGGTTGTTATAATGCTGGTCATTGCCTACGGTTTCTGAACGCGTTATAGAGCATTTATGATATATGTGTAGATAAATTATGTAACATCGGATTCTCGCCTAAACTACTCCGGTTCTTTGCCAGTCATTTTTATTCACTATAATTAACATTTAACACTTATTCGCGACAAGCAGCAGTACGTGCAACATGGATGCTTTGTTTCCAATTCCTATCTCACTCGTTCAGGAATTACCCAGGGTTCCATTTTAGGCCCGTTTGTATTCGGTACTAAGATAAACGACTTAGCGTTGGTCACTTAATATGCTAGATGCCTGCCCTTTCCCTCAGGACATCAACGTCATCAACCGGGTCTGTCAATGGAGTATTGACAATAAGCATCACTTAAATACCAATAAAAATACGAGCTATACGATAGACAGAAAGGCAGACAGGAGAACGCATCTTACTTGAACGCCGTTTGTATTTCAAAGAGTGACTTCTGTACTTGTACAAGGGGCAACTGTTCTACCTGTGGGCAGCTGTACCTGTGGACAACTGTACCTGAGTACACTCTTTAAATCTTAGAGCTATACTCTCTCATCGTTGGAGCAATTAATTGTATGTCTATTCTATTCCCTGGGTTCTCTTTGACCTCCTGAAGCCAGGAAAAAGAGAAACATGGGAAATGCTCGAACGATGAGAGTTTAGCTCTAAGATTTAGAGAGTGTCCACAGCTGCAGCTATCAACAGATACAGCAGTTACCCCTATTATTTAATCCGCACTTCCATGGAGTTTGCTAGCACATAAGACATAATAATGTATTAATAAAACGGATCACTCTCGTATTTTTAAGTCGAGAATTGCCCGACATGTTTCTGACCAGTCCGTGGTCCTTAATCATGACCCCCATGTCGAAACATGTCGGGCATTTCTCGACTTAAAAATACGTGAGTGATCCGTTTTATTAATATGTCCGAGTCTCACGGTAGTTTTATGTTAAAAACGTAGGTAATAATGTCTTTATTTCAAGGTAAAATTTTCATTGTTTGCAATATGTTCCAATGTTCCAGCGTCAACTGAAGTTGAGTTCACGACGTTCAGGGAAACTTACAGGATCATCACGTTCAACATGATCTTGGGAATGCTATATCCCAATCCCGAGACCGACCGCCTGCGGGCCATTGGCATAGGTATTTTTTTTTTAAACGGACCAATTGCTTGTCATACCCGTGCACCGAGGGTTCCGTATAAACTTATTAATATTAAGCACCGACAATTGCTCTAACGTTATAATAAACTGAATTAATGGACAAACTTAACATTGCCATAGGAAAACTGCCGTCCTCATATATCTACATAGGACTTAGTCAGTTTATCAACTGCAAATAGGTTTGAAATCGCGGGAAGAGAACGTTTGTGACGACACTACAAATTTACGCTTTTCGGACTTTTCCTTTTTTCCTGAGATACGAAACCAATACGGAACCGTAAAAAACGGGGGGAAACGCTAGGAGATTGATTAATGCTTCATTTTAGGTCTGACCATTATCTCTATGACGCCGTTATGTGGTATTGGCCTCCTGGACATCTGGAACAGCTGGCAGTACAGGGACATCGTCAACATCATCAGACAAAGCACCGTCGTAGGACCCCTGGTCGGTAGCATGCTAAAAGTAAGCAGTCTGTATCCTACTGCGGAACACTATTATTATTCATTTTGTATATTACTCTGTAATCTCGTTGGGCGGGAGCCCAGCGGATTAGCAAGTTGAAGTGGCAGTGGGCAGGGTACATAGCACGGAGAACTGATGGCCGATGGGGTCGAAAAGTTCTCGAATGGCGGCCGCGTATTGGCAAGCGCAGCGTAGGACGACCAGCCACAAGATGGTCCGATGACCTCATACAGGTGGCAGGAAGGCGCTGGCTGCTTGCCGCTTCCAACCGGTCACTTTGGAAATCCATGGAGGAGGCCTATGTTCAACAGTGGACTTCTAGTGGCTGAGATGATGACGATGCTGAATCTTGTTGTGAAAAGAGAAGAAAACAAAGGATAAGCTGCTGGGTTCCTTGCGGCACTTCTTCTGAGCTGGATCTTCCATTTTTCGACGCGCTGGTCGATCCAGACAAGTAAAAGAACCTACGCATTTACCCGGGACTTGAACGCTATAACATCATAGTTAATTTACATCGGCCTTTAGACCCTGTCGATCGCAACAGCCGTGGTCACGAGAAGACTAAAGTGGATGGTTTCACGAACTACCCGCACTTGGTCTTGTTTATTTTCAACCGGCAACAGACAATACTCACTGACGATTTATGCGAAAATATTTCCCGACTCACGACGCTTACACTTGCTGACTACAGGATTCCGTAATGAAGAAAGCTTGAATCCGTGTTCCCGTTTAAAATGACTATACTTTTTAATTTCAAGCGTTTCACGTACCATTCCAGGCTATTAATGACGTTCTGTAACGAGGATTTTGGGCTTCTGAGGCTCAATCCAATGAATTGGCCGCGATTCAAGCAAATGCTCTGAAATAGCGGATTTGTTCACGTGGTGATCTTGAGAGCTGCGATAAATTTCTTGACCCTTTCCGCTATTAATTTCAACTTGAGACAGCCAGACAAACTTTCCTTCCTTTCCTTTCTCCTTTTAAGGTACGGAAATCTAAAAATGTTATTGTTTTGCAGATGATACTTCTCTACATCTACCGAGCTGAAGCTTACGATATCATCAAAGCCATTGATGAGGACTACACTAGATACAACACTTTACCAGAGACCCACAAAGCTATCGCTCGCAAAGTGATAAGAGACTCGCAATTCTACAGCGAGAGATGTTTGGCGGTGATTGTAGTGATCGCCGTGCTGGTGTTCCCCTGTCAGGCGGCCATCTTGAATGTCTACAACTCTCTGTTTAAATCAGAACCTACTTTGTACATGGTCCACGACATGAACAAACCCTTCTCGGAGCCAGAGGAGCGGTTTGAATCGCCGTTTTTTGAGTTAATGTTCGCCTATTCGCTGTATATGACCTTGATATTAATACTTAGCTTTACTAGTTTCGATCCCTTCTTCGGGGTGTCTGTAAACCACGTATGTTTGAAGTTAGAGCTGTTGTGCGAAGAACTAGATGACGCTATGTTGGAGAGGGACGCCAGTATTATGTTTACGAAAATGGTCAACGCTATCAAAGAACACAACGATGTCTTCAGGTAAATTAAAATAGACCAAAACGTATATTCTTTACCTGACTAACATAACCAATGTTACATTTATCTAACCGGAATATCTTTCGATTCTTGACATTTAAATATTGAACATTCGCATTATTAAATTTAAACGATATCCTATGACAACAAAGAAAAAATCTGCCACGCTCTAACCAATTAAGCCACAGACCCAAGTGTTAGTTACAAACCCAGAAGTCAAAGCCAAAGTCAAAATATCTTTATTCAGATTAGGCTCACAGGAAGCACTTATGGATGTCATAAAATTTATCACCGGTACGGAAAAAACCTCTGATGAAAAGATACCTACAAGAAACTCAACGAGGTGTAATTTATTTAAATAAATCAAAATTAAAATGTTATGTTAAAATCACAAATATTTAAAAATAAAACAATTAAACAAAATCAAGAAACGATGATACCTCTTGTGCCAGTAATTACACCGGCTATTATTGCTCTCCACGCCGGAACACAACAACAAAACAAGACTGTGATACTGATTCGGACGGACTTTGCACAAGATCCTACCACCCGCAAATAGCACTGTTTTCAAGAAGTAGAATTAGTCGATTTTTTTTTCAGAATCGTGGGACTCTTACAAGATGCCTTCAACATATGGCTCGGGGTAATATTCGGTGCGACTATAATGCAAATATGCAACTGCATGTACCAATTTCTCGAAGTAAGTGATGAAGTTTCCAGTTGACTAGATCGCAAATTGACTTCAAGGTATCTATCTGAATACCACAAAGACCACATCGCCTTTAGTCTAAATCACAAAATATCCAAATCTCAGAACGAAGGAGTCACAAATAGGTGCGAAGACGAGCCAAGAAAACAGTGCATGTTATCTTGCGTGCCGCGGCAACGGCCGGTGAGCGCCATGTAAGTGGTATATCGCAAACTTTATACCAGTGCCATTTTGCGAACTACAGTCATTTTGTTACTTTGTTTTCTGCGATGTAGTCTTTACACAATTTGGTCATTTTGCGATCTAGTCATTCTACTAGTAACCCCTTGAAACCAATTCTGAAAATTACTGCCCCAAACTGCCTACCTAAGACCAAACAAGACACTAAGAGTTGGGCAAGCTGTTATTAATGTAATATTTATTATCTTTTCATATCTTCTTCTTTCTCTTTATCTTCTTTACTTAGTACAAAACAAAGTCGCTATCCGTTCCTGTCTATCCTCGTATCTTCGGCTGCTTACTCCTTCTAAACCACGCAACGTTTCTAACTATACCTAACCCGCCGGCGAAGCCAGGGCAGGTCGCTAGTAACATATAAAAAACATTGAATAGCCAAAATAGTTTTTGTGAAACGTGCGCTATTTTGGAATGGGTATATTGTAATTTACATAAGACAGTCATGAGCACTGTACCAATTTCATCCCACTTTGTACACCTTAATTATAATTTTTCAAAAATTTTTGCTCCGTAGACTATTACAATCGTGCTGTCACTAGTGCTGTATGGAGCGCGATTGAACGTTTTCGCGAGGCTTGCTAAACAATGCTTGTAAAAAAATTAAAGCCACAGCTTTCTTTCCGCCTATTCAACGAATGCTTTCTTTGGAATTATAAAAAAAATAGTAGGAATACTTATAAAAAATGGACGTTTCAAAAGGATTGCGATGGGCAGAGGACGTAACAGACTGAAACTTTCAGGGGTACGGGGTCGATGTGAGATACTTGATATTCATCGGGGCAACAATCGTCCACATATACCTGCCGTGCCGCTATGCCGCCAAGCTGAAAGCTACAGTGAGTTCTAAAATTATCCAAGCTCTATTAGAAATTGTCAATGTGAAATTTTTTCCAAGTATGTACATTCTCGCCTTTTTGAAAGTTTTATGAAACCTTTCCAAAATAACAGAACTTTGAATGTAAAAAAATTACGATAATATTCCCTCCTTTTTTGTAAATTTTTGGCAACTTGTGTTCCTATGATATGCAGACGAAAGCTTTCGAAAACAGCAGAACTTTGAATGTGAACATTTCCCTACAATATTCTCACGTTTTTGTAAATTTTGGGCAACTTGCGTCCTCACGATGTGCAGACGAAATCTTTCAGAATAGCAGAACTTTGAATGTGAACATTTTCCGACAGTATTCTCGTCTTTTTGAAAAAATTTCGGCAACTTGTGTCGCCATGGTGTGCAGGCAAAAGCTTTCCAAAATAGCAGAACTTTGAATGTGAACATTTTTCGACAGTATTCCCGTCTTTTTGGAAATTTTTCGGCAACTGGTGTCCCCATGGTTTGCAGGCAAAAGCTTTCCAAAATAGCAGAACTTTGAAGGTGAAAATTTGTCTTGAGGGATGCTTTGGCACCCGGATCTCGATCAAACATGGATGATTGAGGGTCGCGGGACAGGGAGCTATCGCCAGTGTATGGCAGACATTTATTTTTCTTCTTGTGTTATGCTTATGCAGGCGGCGGAGGTCCCAAACCGTCTGCACTGTTGCGGCTGGGAGAACGCGGCCGATCGGCGCGCGCGTAAAATGATCGCGTTCATGATTGCGCGCGCGCAGGTCCCGTTAAACTTAACAGCATTCAATATGATCAACTTTGACATGGAGCTGTTCGTGTCTGTGAGTATTTCATACTGTTGAATAGTCGTTTTTAAGACGTTTTTTCATCACACTTTTTCGAAAAACAACAATTGGCTTTAGAGGATAGCATGGCCAAAATGAGTTCTGGTTGGTGCGCGTTCTGGCTTCTGATTGGTTACCACCTAACTACGGTTGGTTTTTTTTGTAGTCTTGCCCATTCAACGGCAGGCAAGTGTCCACACAGCCATACAGCCACGTTTTATGTCTGTAGTTAGGTTGAAGCCACTCCACAATATAAATATTACTGACATTCCATTCTCTATGGTGATAAACTCATTTTTGTGATAGGTTAGCAAGGAGTCTGTATTATAATACATACTAACTCTTTGTTGATTAGTATGAGAAGTTAACCAAAGAGGTTGAGCGCATGTATGAAGCACTGATTGTTCATTTAGATTTTGGATTTTAATTTTTCACAATTAATTGTGTTTTATTTACACTTTCAATCCAATGTTTATACATACGAGTTTCAAGACGCAGTGCTTTATATTTTTTCATAGGTAATCATGAAAAATAGTGTGCGAACTCGGGGACAAAATATTTTGTCCTCGGGCGGCGTATATTGAATTCCTCGCTACGCTCAGGATTGTACTTTAGTATCCTTCGCTTCGCTATGAATTCAAAAAAGCGCCATTGAGGAACAAAATTTTACTTTGTCCCCTTGTAACACAATAGTAGTTTATGCAACTGCTATATAATGACAGGCCTTAATACACGAGTGTGATTTCATAAAACGAGCGTCGCGAGCTTATGAAATTTCGTGCGTTTATATTAAAAAACATACTGAATTGACGTTTCGTATTGATAACTGTTTAATATCTAGGGATACTAGAATAGAGACCCCACTTGAATTTTGACAGCTGTTCCAAATTGAAACTCATAACGTTACAGAAATCGATACTGTAATGATCATTACAGTACAGATTTTACCTACGACCACAGACAAGAAAGCTCTCATAATGAAATTGGTTGTAATAATGCTGGTCATTTCCTACGGTTTTTGAACGCATTATAGAGCAGTAATGATATATGTGTAGATAAATAACTTTTTCACTCATTACTCTTATTCTTTTACAGATATTGAAAACTGCTTACTCTGTCTACACGCTCCTGAGACCTTAGTTTAATCTTGGGATGCCGTAAATCACATTTTTTTGTATAATTCACTATTGTAGATTATTATACAACACTGATGACTACTGTATCGTTAGTATTGAACAATAAATAATTTGCATTCCTAAATATACACTTCTGATATAGCGTATGTTTTAAAGTTCCTTGTCTACCTACACCTTTCGTATACAGACATTTTTTTTATAAAACATAGGAAGGAAAACGAGCAAGTGGGTCACCTGTTGGCAAGTAATCATCACCGCCCATAACCGCAACACCAAGGAGATCACAGACGCCTTGCCGACCCAGTGGGCTAAGATGGAATACCTCTTGTGCCAGTAATGTCACAGGCTGTTTTGCTCTCCACGAGAACACAACAGTGCAAGCACTGCTGCTTAGCGGCTAGATTAGTCTTATTTTCAACCGAAAACGATTAAGACATTTCATCTTGCTCGCTAATCCTGCCGCTAAGCAGCAGTGCTTGCACTGTTGTGTTCCGGCGTGGAGAGCAAGACAGCCGGTGCAATTACTGGCACAAGAGGTGTTCCACCTTAGCCCTCTGGGTTTTCAACGCATCTGCAATCACTTTAGTGTCGAGGGTGTCTATAGGCAGTGGTGGTCACTTACTATCAGGTGACCCACTAGCTTGTTTGCCTTCCTATTTCATTAAAAAAAAAATCGTGTTTTCGGCTTAGCTTAGCTTTTTAATATTATGTGCAATAAAGAGTTTTACATACATACATACTATACATAAAAATAAATAACTAAAAAAATAAAACTATTTCGGCGACGACTCCACGTGGCTCCGTTTCATCGTTGATTCTGGTGTCCAGTTCTCCAGTGGCCCTTCGGCCAGAAGTCCGCACATGAGATGCCCTCCAGCAACGGCCGCGGCACGCGCACCCGAACGAAGCGAATGCAATTCCCATGTTTCTCTATGCCCTGTCTTAAGGAGATCAAAGAGAAAGCAGAGAAAAGAGAAGCTCATCCAATGCTCCGAGGATGACAGATTATAGCTCTTAGATTTAGAGAGTGTTTACAGGTTCAGGTCGACAGGTAAAGCAGTTGCCCCAGCGGCCAAAGATACGGTGAGAAAAGACAGGAACGGAAAGGACTCTGTTTTACATTATGTAAAGATACGAAAGCAAACGAGCAAGTAGATCAAGTGGGTCTAATGCGAGCCGGACTCGTGCACCGAAGGTTCTATACAAACTTGATAAGCACCGCACATTGCTCTAACGGAAAGATAAAATGGATTGAGTAACAAACTTAACTTAACCATTTGATCGGCAAACTGTTGTCCCCATACATCGAAATACATTGCAGTCAGTTAACCAACTGCAGATGAGCATATAATCGCAAAAAATGTTATGTAATGAAAAATTTACGGTTCACAGATTTTTTCTTTTCAAATTCAAATTCAAATTCAAATCATTTATTTCGGACTTTGAGTCCATAGTGTTAGAAGTTACAAAGTTATAGCTATGGTTAGTATTTTAAAATGATGCTAAACTTAAATTAAATTAAAGGCGCCTGGGCACCGGCATTACAGGGGCGTGCAGTTGCACATAACGCAACAGAAGCAGCGAGTCCCAGCGGTGGGCTAGCATGCTCAGGATACTATTCGAGCTGCCACGACTGCGATTGAGGAGAGACGCACATCGTTTCCTCATGATGGTAAAAAAGCAGTCTGTATGCGCCTCCGCGAACATTGTCGACGCACTACAATACCGTGGCAACCCGAACAACATCCTGAACGCGTCATTATATTGAACGCGCAACGCGCCGTAAGCCCGCCGAGTAAAGTTACTCCACAGTTTGGCAAAAAGCCTTAAATAAAGTTAGCTTCACTTCCTTACTACAGCGTGCGAATCTGCGGGCCAACATGTTACAGCGGACGCACGGGGCGCGGCGCTCACGCTCGATGTCCTCGACGTCCGACATCGTCTCAGTTACCCAGTGGCCCAAGTACATGAAATTGTCAACTCTCTTTAAAGGCGTACCACAGAGTGTTGTGACCTGTTCCATTCGGTAGGCTTTATTACCCGCTTTAAATTGCATGACTTCACTTTTAGAAGCATTGTACCTAAGTCCGTGTGTCTCAGCGTATGCCTCACAAATGCGTAACATCTTTATTAACCCCCCCATCGAGGGGTTAATAAAGATTTAATTATTCTATAAGAACTTACTTCTTGAGAAATTTCTTTTTTGCGGGGCTTTCTTTGCGGGTGGTAGGACCTTGCGCAAGGTCCGTCCGGATCGCTACCACCATCTTGCTCGCTAATCCTGCCGCTAAGCAGCAGTGCTTGCACTGTTGTGTTCCGGCGTGGAGAGCAAGACAGCCGGTGTAATTACTGGCACAAGAGGTATTCCATCTTAGCCCTTTGGGTTGGCAACGCATCTGCAATCTTCTTGGTGCTGCGGGTGTCTATAGGCGGTGGTAGTCACTTTCCATCAGGTGACCCACTTGCTTGTTTGCCTCTATTTTATATTTTAAAAAAAAAAACATGGTTCTGGGTCAACGGGAAGTACCCTATAGGTTTTGATTATCTTGCGAGTGTCTATTTTTTGATTGCGTTGACTTAGAACGAAGACAGCGTAGAGGAACTCAGGTATTTGATATTAATTTCAACTTGATACCTCCACGCGTTCCTGAAAAAAAGGGTCTGACGTGACAGACAGCAAGTCAGACCGACCTTCCTTTCTTCCTTTTGAGGTACGGAACCCTAAACATGTTATTGTTTTCCAGATGATACTATCAGCAGTCTTAAAAACTCCATTCGAATCATTAAACGTATACCCAGAGGCGCTCGCATATCAGTCGCACAAAAACTCATGGAAGATATTACTACAGCTATTACCGATAATACTGCGCAAGCCTGGGAACAATTGCTTACATTCCCCTACAGAATACTCCACGTGGAAGATACTGTCACCAAAAACACATCCCTTACTTCGCGCATCAAGCAAAATTGTATCACCCCTCATAGCATTCAAAATCTTCACAGTGCCAACTTCAACCACAACTCATCCATCTACCGTCGCGTGGAAACCAAAGTTGGCGACGGCGACATCAAAGGAGCCGCCAGACTTCTGTTCTCCAACGATGTCATCGCCGCTAATACTCCTGAAACTTTAGCAGCATTACTTTCAAAACACCCTTCCCCAACAGCCAACAGAAGTCTTCCCGATGCACCGGACCCATCACACCTCCAAACCTTACAAATAGCTTCCGACGAAGTGTTAAGAGCCGTCAGTTCCTTCCAGAGTGGTTCTGCAGGGGGTCTTGATGGTTTGTCCCCACAACACCTGAAAGACCTCCTCAGTTTTAGCTCTGGAAACGCGGGAGAACTGCTCCTGGCAAAACTGACGGCCTTAGTTAACTTTTTATTGGCAGGAAAACTAAACCCAGAAGTAACAGCTATCCTATATGGAGCAAACCTGTGTGCCCTTGTCAAACGAGACGGTGGTATCAGGCCCATTGCAGTTGGAACTACATACCGTCGTTTAGTCGCCAAAACCTGTTGTTTTGCTTCATCCAGCCAACTAAGCAATCTTTTTCAACCGATTCAGTTGGGTTTTGGCTCTAAAGGAGGGTGTGAAGCCGCAGTACACTCTCTCCGCTCTTTTGTGGTGTCGCAGCCAGACAAGATAGTTTTAAAGGTGGACGTCAAAAACGCTTTTAACTCCATTGACAGAGGGGCAATGTTGGCGGAAGTTAAATCCCAAGTTCCCGATATTTACAATTTTGTCTGGCAGTGCTATAGCTCCCCGTCGAAGTTGTTTTACCAAAAGTATCAAATTCTTTCTGCAGTAGGATGCCAGCAAGGTGATCCCCTCGGGCCAGCTCTTTTCAGCCTCGCCATTCATCCCATCATTCAAAAACTAAATTCCAAATTTAATTTATGGTATTTAGACGACGGGACCCTGGGTGGGGAAGCAGCCGAAGTTCTCGAGGATTTACGCATCCTCATAGACGAATTTCACAACATTGGCCTCGAACTAAATTTTTCAAAATGTGAAATATTTTTCCCGGACAACTACCCACTTAAGGACAACATTTTATCTAAATTCCGACATTTGGCTCCAGATATAAAATTAATTGACAAAAGCTCATTTCATCTCCTAGGGTCCCCAATACTTGACGAATCTTTTCCTGATTTCATTGATACCAAAATTCAAAATTTTAATTCATTTTCAGAGCGTCTCTTAAACATTAACATGCATGTAGCCTTTGTGATTTTACGTTATTGCCTTTTTGTGCCCAAATTTACCTATATTCTGCGTTGTAGTCACCTGTGGAAACATCCAGCCCGGCTATCTATTTTGGACAAAATTATCAAAAGTACTACCATCTCCATTTTGAACATAAATTTATCTGACAAGTCATGGTCACAGGCTGCCTTGCCTATTCGCCACGGAGGTTTAGGCATACGACAGCTGAACGACATTGCCCTCCCTGCTTTTTTGTCCTCGGTCCATGCCACCCAAGAGTTAATGGCTAAAATACTTAAAATTCCACTCGATACTCTTGATGTGCCATATTTGACCGAGGCCAAGACAGCCTGGAGCCAAGCTTGCCCGAGTGCCGCCTTCCCCAGCGTTCCTAGTTCGCAGAGGCAGTGGGACGAGCCGCTCTGTAGTCTGGTACGGGATAACCTGTATAATACGTCAACCAGTACCGCAGAGCGCGCCCGTCTACTTGCCGCTGCGAGATGGGAAGCTGGCGCTTGGCTTCACGCGCTCCCGTGTGTAAACACGGGTACCTTTCTCGACAACACCACGTTTCGTTTGGCGACCTCTTTACGTTTGGGAGCGACCTGTGTTGTTCCTCATCGCTGCCATTGTGGCACGCAAGTTGACCACCTTGGCCACCATGGGTTATCGTGCAGGCGGAGCTCGGGACGCTTTTCGCGCCACGCCGGCCTAAATGACATCATTCGTCGGGCCCTTGTCAGTGCTGGTGTACCGGCCGTCCTCGAGCCGACGGGCCTGGCGCGCGACGACGGTAAGAGGCCCGATGGCATGACGCTCATCCCGTGGAAGATGGGACGGCCGTTAGTGTGGGATGCGACGTGTGTCGACACACTTGCGCCATCCCATCTCCCATCTACGGCGTGTAGGGCCGGCGCTGCCGCCGATGCCGCTGAGAACCTCAAACGGCGCAAATATGTAGCCATTGGTAATGGCTATATGTTTGAGCCGTTTGGGGTCGAAACGCTGGGGCCTTGGGGGTCTGGCGCTTTTATTATTTACAAGGCTGTAGCGGCGAAATTAATGGAAGCGTCGGGTGACCGGAGGGCTGGAACATTCCTTGCCCAAAGAATCAGCATTGCCATACAACGTGGCAATGCTGCCAGTCTTCTTGGCACCCTACCACTAGGCAGCGATTTGGAACAACTGTTTTATTTGTAAGTTTTAGTTTTATTTTAGTTTTCAGTTGTTTAGTTAGTGTGTACATACTGTGTTTTTATTCAATAAATACTATGCTACATCTACCGAGCCGAAGCTTACGACATCATCAAAATGATTGATCAGGACCACGCAAGATACAACACTTTACCAGAGACCCACAAAGCTATCGCTCGCAAAGTGATAAGTGACTCGCAATTCTACAGCGAGAGATGTTTGGCGGTGATTGTCTCGATCGCCGTGATGATTTTCCCCTCAACAGCGGCCATTTTGAATGTCTACAACTCTCTTTTTAAATCAGAACCTACTTTGTACATGATCCACGACATGAACAAACCCTTTTCGGAGCCAGAGGAGCGGTTTGAGTCGCCGTTTTTTGAGTTTATCTTTGCCTATATGTTGTATTGTTCGTTGTTGTTCATACTTAGCTTTGTAAGTTACGATCCCTTCTTCGGAGTGACTATAAACCACCTATGTTTGAAGCTAGAGCTGTTGTGCGAAGAACTTCATGACGCGATGTTGGAGAGGGACGCCAGTAATATGTTTACGAAAATGGTTACCGCTATCAAAGAACACAACGAGGTCTTTAGGTAAATTGAAATAGATAAAATTTTATTTTTTTAATTTAAAACGCATACGTTAATCGGTGACCCAAAGACTGACGCGTAATGCTAATACTAAATGAATTTTTAAATACGGGGGCTTACGTAAATTAGAAAATAAATAAACCTAAACGAAGTCTATGATATTCAAGTATCATAGAGAAATTCGGTGCGCGAGTCCGACTCGCACTTGGCCGGTTACTTTTGTATGTATGCATGTCTTTATTGTACATAAGCACTTACAAATACACAGAAAAAAACCAAGAAGTGGTACAAAGGCGAACTTATCCCTTAAAGGGATCTCTTCCAGCTACCCTTTGAGCAAAAGAGAGAGGATTTACTTATACTTAGGGTGAGATACAAACAATACAACTACCTATGTACAGGGAAATAAACTCAAAATTAGGATAAAGTAAACTTAAACTAATCGGAACATAAAATAGTGATATATACCAAAAACAAAATACACATAAGAATAAATACCAATAATTTTAATGTTGAACATTCAAAATATTATTAAATTAAAATGATATGCAATGACAATACAAAGAAAAGTCTTCGGCGTCTGACAAAACTTGAACCTGCAACCGCGGCATTACGTGCCACGCTCTTACCAATTCAGCAACAGAGCCAACTGAGTGGCACTGCGAATTTCGGTTACAAACCCAGAGAACTCTTGTGCCAGTAATTGCACCGGCTGTCTTGCTCTCCACGACGGAACACAACAGTGCAAGCGCTGCTGCTTAGCGGCTGGATTAACCAACAAAATGGTGGTAGCTATTCAGACGTACCATGCACAAGGTCCTACAAGCCGCGAATAGCACTATTTTCGCAAAGTAGAAAATATTTCTTTGTTCTAATTCGAAGGGATTTCTTTTCAGAATCGTGGATCTCTTACAAGATTCCTTCAACATCTGTCTAGGTATAATATTCGGTGCGACTATAATGCAGATATGCAACTGCATGTACCAATTTATCGAAGTAAGTAAATGAAATTACCAGTTGACTAAATCGCAAAATGACTTCAAAGTATCTGAAAAAACACAAAATACACAAATCAGGGGGTTCCACTCCGCACTGTAGGTACGCTCGGCCGCCTTGCCTACACAGTAGGCAAATCGCAGTAGGTTGTCGGCTCGCCGCGCGCGTCTCGCTCGCGCTCGCCGTGTCAGTGTGATTAAAAGAAATTGAATAGCTAAAATAGTTTTCATGCCATGTGCGCTATTTCGGAATGGGTATACTGTAATGTACGTCAGTCATAGGCACTGTACCAATTTCTACAAACTTTAGTCATCTATCATTTTTCCAAAATTAGGTGTGACAACAACTGCGATCAAATGTTGCGCTTTAAACACAGATTTCATGAAATCTGTGGCTCCATACATTAATACATTAATGGCATTAGTAATGCCACCCATCATGCAAAATAGGCGCTTTTTTCCAAGCCGTCGAGTTGCGGAAACCAGCCCGCAAAAACCTATACGTATGGTACCTAGTACTGTATGGAGTGCGATGGAGCGTTTTCGCGAGGCTTGTCAAACAATGCTTGAAAAAAACTATAGGCATAGTTTTCCTTCTGCGTATCGAACGATTTTTTTCTACGGAATTGACTTATAAAAAATTACATAGGAATAATATAAAATGAACCTTGGAAGGAATCTTGAGTAGTGTTTATTCGGGGAAGCGGATGTAACATCCAGAAACTTTCAGGGGTACGGGGTCGACGTCAGATACCTGTTATTCCTCGTGGCTACTATCATCCACATATACCTGCCGTGCCGCTACGCCACCAAGCTAAAGGGTTCAGTAAGTTCCATCATCGTCTAAGCTCTTTTAGAAATTTTCAATGTGAAAATTTTACGAGAACATTCTCACCTTTTGTAAATTTTCTGCAACGTGTGTGTAAATTCCAAAATAGCAGAACTTTGAATGTGAACATTTTACGACCGTATTCCCGCCTTGTTTCGACACCTTGTGTTCCCACGATGTGTAGACGAAAGCTTTCCAAAATAGCAGAACTTTGAATGTTAACATTTTACGACCGTATTCCCGCCTTTTTTGTAATGTATCGACAACTTGAGTCACCATGATGTGTAGACAAAGCTTTCCAAAATAGCAGAACTTTGAATGTGAACATTTTCCGACAGTATTCCCGCCTTTTTTGTAAATTTTCGGCAACTTGTACAGTCAGCAACGAAAGTCCATGAACACATCCTAATTTCCAAAACACCTGCACACTATTAAGTTCCATATGATACTGAACAGGATAATGTACAAATGTCTGTGGACATTTGAGAATGACAAAAGTCAATAAACAACGATTTTTCAATAGTTGCTGAACATGTCTGACTACATAATTAGCTGATATGTACAATATCAATAGTCGCTGAACATGTCTGACTGCAGAATTAGCTGATCTATAAATTATCAATAGTTGCTAAACATGTCCGATTGATTAATTAGTTTAAGGTTACACCCCAAATGAAAGAGATGAAACGCTCACTGACAAGTGAGTACTCTTCTCAGTGATTGTCAAAATTCAAAATTCGAAGAGATGAGCCTATCCCAGTGAAAAAAAATACGTCAGGCTAAATTGAATTGAATCGCGTATCGTCAATGCCACACTGGTTCTATTATGTCAATTTCTCACTTTACCTGTAGTAACATATTCATTAACCCGAGATAAAATAAAATTAAATCTTATGTCATTTAAAATAAAGCTCAGTTTACCTTAATACCTTTAAAATCAATAATGTAATGACCGTAAAGACAAAGCACATTGAATAATTTGCAGGGTATGGTAGTGATAATGTGTCGAAACTAGCAAACGCAAGGCACGGAATGCTTAGGTTTCAGGTTCGAGTCCTGCCATTACCCTAATTTTTCTTTGTGTGTGTGCGTAATTATACACATACTATTCAGCGACTATTCCAAATATTTAAACAATGGCAGTGTTCAGCGACTTTTGTAATTAACCTGTTCAGCAATTTTTGGAATTATGCTGTCCCGTAATTATTGAAATTACGCTATTCAGCGACTTTTGTAATTAGGCTGTTCAGTAATTTTTGGAATTATGCTGTCCTGTAATTTTGGAATAAAGCTGTTCAGCGACTTTTGGTATTTCATGGTGTCAATGTAATTTTGCTCTTAACGCAGTTCAACGACTTATGAACAAATGACCTGCTTAGTGACTTCTGTAACGTTATTGTGTTCGGCGACTTTCGTTGCTGACTGTACTAGTGCCAGTTCGTTCAATATGCTTAAAGCTTGCTGTGCTATTTATTGTTATCTTTTTTTCACACTTTATGTGAACTATTGTTATGATTGTGTATATTGCTCTGTAATCTTGTTTTGAAAAGAGAAGAAAAAAAAAGATAAACTGCTGAGTTTCTTGCGGCGTTTCTTCTCAGCAGATTCTTCCATTTTCCGAAACGCTAGTAGATTCAGACATGTAAAAGAGCCTATATGGCCTACTTGCAAAATAAATTTTTCATTTTAATTTTAATTTTCAGTACATTTTTATGGCGTTAAAGTCCCGATAACGTTAAAGAAATCTTTTTTCTTGTACAATTCTCAGCGCTTCCTTGTAAAACGTAGTAAACAATTCCTAACTTGCTTGCTATTAATAGCTGGTACATAAAATACCAGTCTTAGAAACCATTAACCTCCTTTTACCTCCCAAAGTTGGGCTAAAGTTATATAATAATCAGGTTTCGCGTACGTTTGCATAACTGCCGTCGAAGTCAACGACCTTGTTTTTTTGTAAGCGCAGGAGTTTACGAAATTAATAAATATTAACACAGATTCTTACGTACCTTTGCCGTAGATTTTTATGGAATTCTATGAATTTTGATTTTATGATTTGATTGAAAATCGGATGTCGATGGTACTTGTAGAATTACTGCTAGAATACAGTATCTTAATAACTTAGAGATGAGTTTTTAATGTTTGTCGTTAAGATTGTTTTAGTGCGACTGCGTTCTCAAGATCGTATTTGCCGTTTTATCGAATAAACGAAATGTTACGTCCGATCTTAAGTAGGTACGCTGCTGTACTGAGAACGATCTATAACTATAGGCCTAAGGATCAAAAGAAATAAATGAATTATGTTTTAACATACACTTAACGGATTATTTTTACCCGACTACGGCAAAGCCAAAAGGAAGGGTTATGTTTTTAGCAGTCTATTTTTTGAAGGCGGGTTTTTTTTCCCTTTTTTTGTGAGTCGGGTTATTTACCTAAGTTGCAATAGCCTAATGTTAATAGCTAACCACCTGTTACAAAATATTGCTTTTCCCAACGCTGGGACGTTAATTATTGAGGAGTTCTCCTGGTACTTCAGCAGCTCCACTTCCACATATGCATTGCGACGAGCATAAATTGCTTAGCAACTATATATTTAAGTAACCGTATCGCCACCCGTGAAATACTTATTATTGAGTAGTTCCGGTGGCCATCTGTGGTCTTCATCATCAGTTCAACATCACCAAATGGTGTTTTCAGAGAGCAAATGTACAAGTTACTATATAAAATACCCTTGCTCTCCACACCGAAACACAACAGTGCAAGCACTGCTGCTTAGCGCCAGGATTAGCGAGCAGGATAGTGGTAGCGATCCGGACGGATCTTGCATAAGGTCCTACCACCCGCGAAACTCGCACCCGCACCTTTTGTATTCCAGTCAGCCGTATTATAACCCTGCTTCGATATAAAGCAACTAATTTGCTTAGGAATCTTGTAGAATAACAAGTATTTCAATATCGCATCCATCGATATAAGAAGACAATAGATCTGCTTACTTGTTCGGATTGTTACAAGCCTAGCGTCACCACTTTGCGACGGGGTGAAGCAGGCGAAGAGGGGCTTTCAATATTTAGCCATTGGTTCAACTTTGAATCTTATCGTGAGTGAATAAAGTGCTTCTAAGTTAACTAGCAGCGACACAGGCGTCGGATAGCAGAACTAAAAATATGACGCCAATGTACAACGTACAAAACGCAGAGCTGTTTACTTGACAATTGGCACAGACAGTTTTATTCAGGCTATCCGACATAGTCTACCAAATAGACTATGGTCGGCTACTCTGCCACTGCGTTGTACACAGTTCTATAGTTTTCTCATTTCGATGATCGCATCGTAATGTTTGTATGACGATATGCCGTAAACATACATTGTACCTACGGCCAGCCTGCTTTAGTACAGTCAAGAAATTTAATTCCCTACCCATTTCGTTGAAATGTCGTCTGACATTCGCAATGCATTAAGGTCGATATGTCAATCTAACGTCTTGCTCTATAGCTCTTATGGTGACAGTTTGCTATATGTTATTGAACCTTAGGTGGGTTAGAAATTTAATTCCTTGACTGTACCTGGTCGCTGTCAGTAATGTGACAAATTCGACCAACGCTCATTGCATACGTTACTACGACAAGATACTTAAGTGTTTAGCTACTGCTGCGGCCCTAACATGACAGCCCAGGTTTAGTTTAACCCCTCCCTGTGTCTCTGTCTAACTAGTGTCATAAGAAAGGGACGCAGATAGAGATAAACTAACCTTGGCCAGTCATGTTAGGGCAACTGAGGCTGACTCTACTATGGATACTAGCCAACGGCTATACATACTTATACAGACAAATACATATTTAAATACACAAATATATATCATTCAAGACTCGGGTACAAACATTCAAATTCATCATACAAATTTTTGCACCTATCGGGATTCGAACCCGAAACCTCTAGCTTCGTAATCAGGGTTACTAACCACAAAGCTAGGTACTATCCGATATGTAAAAAAACATAACAAACTTGGTATGACCGAAATACCTGTGTAAGTAATTTAGTTCACTTATTACTTTGTTTTGCTTTTTACTTTATTTTTAGGGTTCCTTATTTAAAAAATATGTTTTTTTTTTCACAGAAAGCAACAACTACGAAATTAAAATCATAACCATTCCGGGTTTGACGTAGTCGGATAGTAGGTACTCTTTACTAGATTTTAAAGACAAACCTTAACAAAAGATATTGCGAAAATAGCCAATAGTAACTATGGGCATAGCAAATAAACCAGCGGGTGCGCGACTTCGTTCGCGTGAAATTAGTAGCCTATGTCCGTCAGGGATAGTGTAGCTTTCTATCTGTGAAAGAATTTTTGAAATCGGTTCAGTAGTTCCAGAAATTACCCCCTACATACAAACAAAGTTTACCTCTTTATTATATTAGTGTAGATAACCGGAAAACACTTGTTTTTCTTAAAAATAAATGCAAACAATCACTGTGACGATTGCTTTCCGATAGGCTGATTGGTACGGGATCCTCGGCGCGCGAGTACGACTCGCATTTAGTCAGATTCTACTTTTTTTTAATATACGGGACCCAGGTTCGAAAAGTATTACACTAATGGACAACAGAACAATCTTTGTTCCGATCTCCAAGTCAGTAAGGCTACGTCTCAAAATGAGCGGAATTATTTTTGTACAATTACTTTTAACCACTTATTTACCCGAATTACGTTGTTAGGTAATAAGGTTGTTTATTATCATGCGGGTGGTAGGACCTTGTGCAAGGTCCGCCTGGATTGCTACCAGTCGCTAATCTAGCCGCTAAGCAGCAGTGCTTGCACTGTTGTGTTCCCACTGCCCACTTCCATTTAAGCTTAGAATTCGTCGTACTGTGTCAGTTACTTTGGTTCTTCTGTGGATCTCCTCATTCCTGATTTAATCACGCAAACTCCGAGCATAGCTCTGTTCATAACAGCACATATCGAACTTTAAGCGCTCGACTAAAGTTTTGTAAGTACATCGGTACCATGAGTCACAAGTTTGACCAAGCCAGGGGTTTCACTCTGCACTGTAGGTACGCTCGGCCGCCTTGCCTACAGAGTAGGCAAATCGCAGTAGGTTGTCGACTCGCCGCACGCCCGCTCGCTCGCTCTCAGTAAGTCAGTGTAATTGAAAACGAATGCGGCGCAACCCTAACGTATCGCAGGGTGTTGCGGGGGGAAGGCAGACGCGACCGCCTGGCGAATGTGTATGAAGTAATAATACGATTTTTTAACGTGTCAATAAAGTCGGAAATAGTATAATTGCGGTCGTAAAACAGAAGCTTCTGTTCGTTAGTATTATTATTTATTCTCTGGTATCGCTACAGGAAAACGCTGCAAACTAGCCACGGCTTTAATGCTCGGTGAATCGAGAAATAAATAACTAACTACTATTGCATGCAGTGTTCACTCAACGCGCGTAGGGTTAGGACGCGTCGACATTTTATAACCTAGTGACGTCAAAAAACCGGTTTTTGAATCCTAGAAACAGTTCAAAGGTTTTCAACACAAGGTAAGGATGTTTGCTTAAGTTTTAAGTTAAGGTTTATGTAGTTTTTAAAGTTGTGGCAATGGTGTTTGAGATGGAATTCCATGATTTTGCAAACCGTTAGATGGTCAGTTGATGACTGAGAAAAGTGGATGGTTGGTTCGTTGTTATGTCTTAATAACTATTAGCTTTAACCCGCGACTTTGGTCGCATGTAATTTTTGATTTTAAAAACCCCTATAAAGGTGGAATTTCCATCTTAATACTAAATAAATAAATAATTTGGGACAATTAACGCCAATTGACCTAGTCCCAAAAGTAACTTAAGCTGGTTGTGCTATGGGTACTAGACAATGCATATACATCTACATCTAAGTACATCTACACAATTTTTTTTTGTTTGTATGTAGGGGGTAATCTTTGGAACTACTGAACCGATTTCAAAAATTCTTTCACTAACAAAAAGCTACACTAGGTTACTAATTCCACGCGAAAACGCGGGCGTCCGCTAGTACGTATATAAATAGACTAGCGGACGCGCGCGACTTCGTTCACGTAAAATTAGTAGCCTATGTCCGTCAGGAATAGTGTAGCTTTCTATATGTGAAAGAATTTTTGAAATCGCTTCAGTAGTTCCAGAGATTACCCCCTACATACAAACAAAATAACAAACTAACAAAAAAACAAACAAACAAAGTTTTTCTCTTTATTATATTATAGTGTAGATAAATATATACTTAAATACATATAACATCCAAGACTTTTGTTCTGCAATACTTGCATGAATAATAATAATTGAAAAATAAAGATAATATAAAGGGTGTTTTGTTTAAGTTATGAGGTAAGGTATTTTGATTTAGAAAGCTAACCGAATGTAATTAAATACTAGCAACTCGCCCTGCTTCGCATGAGTACAATCGGGATGTGTTCTTAAAAACCTTCCATAAAAAAAATCTCTAAATGACAGTGAAAACGGTATCAAAATCCGTTGCGTGGTTTAGAAGGAGAAGGCGGCCGAACATACACTATAAGGTTTTAGGACAGACAGGAACGGATAGCGACTCTATTTTATACTATGTACAGTCAAGGAATTTAATTTCCAACCCACCTAAGGTTCAATATCATATAGCAAACTGTCACCATAAGAGCTATAGAGCAAGACGTTAGTTTGACATATCGACCTTAATGCATTGCGAATGTCAGACGACATTTCAACGAAATGGGTAGGGAATTAAGTTCCTTGACTGTACCTAATGAAATAAGACGAATCGATTGACGTAAGAATCATCAAAATCGGCCCACGCATTTGGTCTCTAGATCGCCACAAAGGAACATACAGTCAAGGAATTTAATTTCCAACCCACCTAAGGTTCAATATCATATAGCAAACTGTCACCATAAGAGCTATAGAGCAAGACGTTAGTTTGACATATCGACCTTAATGCATTGCTAATGTCAGACGACATTTCAACGAAATGGGTAGGGAATTAACTTCCTTGACTGTACCTAATGAAATAAGACGAATCGATTGACGTAAGAATCATCAAAATCGGCCCACGCATTTGGTCTCTAGATCGCCACAAAGGAACATACATACATATATCGCACGCTTAGAATTAAAGTGACCCATTTCTGAATAATACACGTCCCAAAATATCACCCTAATTAAAAGACATAGGGTTTAATTTTGGGAATTTCATATTCAGAATTGAGTCGCTTTAATTCTAAGGGTGCGATATAGGCTGATAAACACATTTTTTTTTATACAACATAGGAAGGCAAACAAGCAAGTGGGTCACCTGATGGTAAGTGATCACCACCGCCTATAGACACCTGCAACAACAAAAAGAGTGCAGATGCGTTGCCAACCCAGAGGGTCATTACCCTCCTTTGCGTCGCGTAGTCAGGTAATAAAGATGGTGCGTGGAGAGCAAGACAGCCGGTGAAATTACGGACACAAAAGGTATTCATCTTAGCCCTTTGGGTTGGCAACGCATCTGCAGTCTCCTCGGTGTTGCGTTGGTAATCACTTACCAACAGATGACCTACTTGTTTGTTTTTCTCTATCTTTAGGGTTTCGTCCCTCAAAAGGAAAAACGGAACCGTTTTTAATATTGTTTTTTTTTTATGTTTGACATGCAAATCTATAAAATCATTATTTTGGTGCGTAAATGCTGTGCTATTCTAATTGGAATAGTATCTAATTAATAATTTGCCATTTCTAATATTTAAAATTATGACGTCTTGCTCCACTTATTTATTATAATTGTATTGTTTCATTTTTATTGTTTAGTATGCATTTTGTATTGACTGTTTATTTATTTCGATATATTGTATATTTGTTGTATGAGTCTGAGTGACTTGAAATAAATAATTTTGAATTTAAATTATAGGATCACTTTGTTGTCCGTCTGTCTGTCTGTCTGTTTTAATATGCGTTCCTTTCTTATGACACTTTCGCGGTCGTAAGGGCCGCTGTGAAGGTTTAACAAGCGTGACGAAACGTAATTACATGCGGTTGTTTCACAGCTTTCTTGTTTCTTTATAATAAACGCACAGGTAACGCAATCCACTGTCAAGAGAAAACCGGTTAGGGTTAAACCGGTTTAGGGCAGTTTTGTCCGGATTTCACAGATTTGCTGTACAGTTGAGTTACCTTTGACAATACACTGGAGTACGATGGCTAGACGGAGAGAATGCCACGGGCCCCCGCCGGAAGGGCCCCAGGCCCGAAGGTGCCGTGAGCACAGCAGGATCCTACATCTATTGAGGAAGGGCCCCATTTGGAGAATTTCTCACGGGCCACATACATACTCTTCACTCGACTTCTAACCCAAATAAAGTATGATAGCCTGTATTCACTATTAACGGATGACAAAAGAAATTATCGTAATAAAAACCAACTCAGCTTATGCAAGGACCGCCCGGATCGCTACCATATTCTTGCTCTCTAATCTTGCCGCTAAGCGGCAGTGCTTGCACTGTTGTGTTCCGGCGTGGAGAGCAAGACAGCCGGTGCAATTACTGGCACAAGAGGTATTCTATTCTAGCCTTCTGGGTTGGCAACGCATCCAAGACTCGGGTACAAAAATTCGTATTCATCATACTAACTAACATTGCCTCTCTCGGGAATCGAACCCGGAACCTCAAGCTTTTTAGTCAGGGTCGCTAACCACTAGGCTATCCGGTCGTCGTTAATTGTACCATCTTAAGAGGGGTGTGAACCCAGCCCGAAAAAGCGCTCCCCATACAAACAGCGAAAACGTTTTCCACCCTCTAAACCCTAACCTATGACAATAATCTTTTGGTATGATGTCATTATGCCTTGGAACTAGGTTAGTACATTTGACAATATTTGCATTTTAGGAGTTTCATACAAAACAAAAAAGCGTCATTACTTTTGAAACTATTAAGAATGTTTAAAAACTCAAAACATACGAACATAGTTCTAGGGCAGAATGACAACATACAAAAAAATCATGGCTATAGGTTAAGGTTTAGAGGGTGGAAAACGTTATCGCCGTTTGTATGGAGAGCGCTGGGTTCACACTCCTCTTAACATGCCTGTAATCTGTGATATGCAATAAACGATTCTGATTCAAATCTTATGTATGACATGGCTTGTAATGGAAAAACACGGAAGCGTTGAAACTGGCCTGAATGTCTCCGGTTTACCAACCACACAATTATTACGAAAGGCGCAGGAATTCTGCCTTCGCTTAACTAAATCATCAAAGAAATTAAGTAACAATGCTACGCAATGAAAACGCAAATGAGTTTTACACTAAGGCACCCAACTATCCCGGATTCGGTGCGACAGTCCCGTAATCGAAGTTGTATCCCGCTTTCACTGAACAGTTTTGTTACACGTAACCAAAGTTTTGTTTGCCTAAGTATAAAAAAAGTGACTATCGAACTATTTGTTACACCTAACCTAACTCTTTGATTTGTAAAAATCATCGAATGTTTATCAGTAGCAAATAGTTTTGCTAATTTAAACGAACTTTGATTACATATTAATAAAACGGATCACTCACGTATTTTTGCGTCGGGAAATGCCCGACATGTTTCGGACCAGTCCGTGGTCCTTGATCATGAGCCCCCGCGGCGGTGGCGCGACGACAATACATGTCGGGCATTTCCCGACGCAAAAATACGTGAGTGATCCGTTTTATTAATGTCTGAGTCTCACGGTAGTTTTATGTTAAAAACTTTGATTACCATTGACCAAAATCATGAGTAACCAAACCAGTTCGGTTGCCCCTTTTTTTCGGTTTTGTAGTAAACAAAATACTACATGATACTCATTTCACACACTCAAAGGTTAACTGGAAGAGATCCCTTAAAAGGATAAGTTCGCTTTTGTACATCACTGTATCTCTTTTTGTACTTTATGTTATTTGTACAATAAAGAATTTACATACTTACATACATACAAAATAGTCTCGCAAAACCCCAAATGTCGCACGCTTAGTATTAAAGTGACCCATTTCTGAATAATACACGTCCCAAAATATCACCTTAATAAAAAGACATAGGGTTTAGTTTTGGGAAATATCATATTCAGAATTGAGTCGGTTTAATTCTAAGGGTGCGATGTGTGCACGTCCCGCATTCCTGTAAAACCGAAACATCATCCATACAACAACATAGCTGTCGGTCGGTTTGTACGCAGTAGGGTATGAAAAATCGGTTAAAACCGGTTCTTTCTTAGAACTTTCTTAGCCCTAAAGGCTGGGCGGCACTGGTTGCGTACACGTTGCGTATGCAACACGCATCCAGCTAGGTTCGTAGCTATGTAACGCAGGTCTACGAAGCAATCACGCATCTGCAATCTCGTTGGTATTGCGGGTGTCTATTGGCGGTGGTGGTCCTAACCAACAGGTGACACACTTGCTTGTTTGCCTTCCTATTTTTTAAAAATAAATTTATAAGCGTAGGAAGCGGATGAAGGTAGGTCTTTGCATGAAAAAATTTTTGCACAGAAGCAGCTGTTTTGTATGTGCACGACACTAATTTCGCGGAGTAGCAAGGTAATTTGTTCCAGTTTGTTGATATGGACCTCCGCAAAGTAACGCCTGAATCTACTTGAGAAGTGCTCAAAGTGTCAGGAATTAAATTCGTTACAATGCCCGCGATATATATATTCTAGGATTATGAAATAGGAAGGCAAACAAGCAAGCGGGTCACCTGATGGTAAGTGTACACCGACGCCTATAGACACCCGCAATATCGAAGAGATTGCAGATGCGTTGCCAACCCTGTGGCCCTAACATGACTGGCCAAGTTTAGTTTATCTCTATCTGCGTCCCTTTCTTATGACACTAGTTAGACAGAGACACAGGGAGGGGTCTACTAAACCTGGGCTGTCATGTTAGGGCCGCAGAGGGCTAAGATGGAATACCTCTTGTGCCAGTAATTACACCGGCTGTCTTGCTCTCCACGCCAGAACACAACAGTGCAAGCACTGCTGCTCAGCAGCAGGATTAGCGAGCAAGATGGTGGTAGCGATCCAGACGAACCTTGCACAAGGTCCTACCACCCGCAAAACCTTTTCAATTGATTTTTTATTATAGTTACTACGTTTTTATTATTTGAAAGAGAAAAGAGCAATCTACGAAATCAAGGGTCCAAGGGACCCTGAAAAAAGCCTACGCACATCTGCTGACGTCACTACTTGTCATTGTTTATCTTACAATACCAACGTACCACCTAACCTTAGTAAAAATTATCATATTTACACATAAAAGTAAATGTTTTCGTGACCCAGAGGTGTTATAACACATTAATACCTATGCATAAAAAGTATGAAACAAGAAAACATTCTCATCTGAAATTGTTATGTACAATATTCAATTATTTTCGGCCGTGATCTCCTTCGAAACTACGCCACAGAATTAGTAACGTGCAGAAACTTCTCTTTACGACCGCGATTAAACGAATTCCAACTTTATTCACACGCTCAAAAGTTCGTATTACTTCATACATCATGCGCCTGGCGGTGCGAGTCAAAAGGAACGCGCCGGCCGCCTTCCCCCTTCCGCTACTTCCGGGGACACGCTAGGGTTGCGCGACATTCGTTTTCATTTACACTGACACGGCGGGGGCAAGTCGACAGCCTACTGCGATTTGCCTATGCCATAGGCAAGGCGGTCGAGCGTACCTACAGTGCGGAGCGGAACCACCCTGACTACGCAACGGATTTTGATACGGACGGAGTACTAGTACATTATATGATGAAAACGAGGCTGAAAGAAAATATTAAAGTCCAAGAAGTATGTATGTATGTAAATTCTTAATTGTACAAAAAAAACCATAAATGATAAAAAGAGATACAGTGATGTACAGAGGCAAACTTATCCCTTTAAGGGATCTCTTCCAGTTAACCTTTGAGTGGATGAAAGGAGTATCATAGCAGGAACAGACAAGGACCAAGAGTTTATCAAAAACAGTGGAAAAAATACCATACAATTTAGCTATAAACACATTACATAATAATAATAAATATAATACCCAAATACTAAATACTTCAAATACATATATTATACTTACTTAGAAGTGTCGATAATGTTATGAAATCTAGAAGCACTGGAAATATTTACCTACGTCGTGTTAATTACTAGTAATTACTTTGCGTTGAAGGTAAACTGCACATCGATTTACCTTTTGTAAGGTCAGCCTTAGTAGGTGAATTTTTTAGTACCTTGTCGTCGTCAGTAATGTGACAAATTCGAGTAGCTCTCCTTACTCCTACAACTTTTCTTTTTTACTTTTTGCGGGCGGTAGGACATTGTGCAAGTTCCGTCCGGCTCGCTACCACCATCTTGCTCGCTAATCCTGCCGCTAAGCAGTAGAGCTTACACTATTGTGTACCGGCGTGAAGAGCAAGACAGCCGGTGACATCACTGGCACAAGACGTATTCTATCTTAGCCTTCTGGGTTGGCAACGCATCTGCAATATCTTTGGTATTGCGGGTGTCTATCGGCAGTAGTGATCACTTACCATCAGGTGACCTATTTCGTTTGCCTTCCTATGTTGTATAAAAAAAATTGTTCGAAAAAGATAACGTAAAATCTACTGAACGGATTGTAATGAAGTTTTCACAGTTCCAATTATGTCCAGAATAATCTAAGCTGCCCATCCTCCGTCAAACGCACCATCTGGTCCGTGCTCTCCACTCAAGAACCCTCTCGCTAACGGATTCAACGACACTTCAGTGAAAATTTTAAAGTCCTTACTTGTTACAGAAACCAAGATGGCCGACGACTCTCAGGTCAGAGCGTTCTATTCGGGGAAGAACTTCTTCATCACCGGAGGAACAGGGTTCGTGGGTCTCTGCCTGATTGAGAAGATTCTTCGAAGTATCCCCGACGTTGGGAAGGTGTACCTGCTGATGCGCCCTAAGAAGGGCAAGGAGATATCGCAGAGGTTGGAGGAGTTTCCTAAGAATCCAGTGAGTATACAAATACTACAAAAGGCATGACTGGATCTAAGATCTTAGCCTGCCCTTAACCTCGCCCCGGCAAACTAAAAAAGGATGTTCCTATTTGTATCTTCTAATCAAAAACTTGACCAAGCTTCGTCAAGTCTATATCCTTTGTCGTGAGGGTACCGACCGACCATCTATTGGCCTTTATGAAGCAGAACTGGCCGAATAATACTCTCTTCGTTTTCACGGATACTCTCAAATAGGAAAGTGTTCAATGATCATTCTTGTTTGCTCATCCCTCTTTGACAGAAACCTTTTGAAATCAGCCGGTTTATATTCATGTGAAGATATTAAGTTCAGTGTTGCTATATGCGATGCAGCATTAGCGCTCTCCTTGACAGGTAGGCTTAAAGGCAGCATTGAGGCACACTTTCGTTTATCGCGGTCATCTATCCCTTTTGCACATGCTTGTTTAGTTTAACAGGGTTACAGCTTTTATGTCCGTAACAAAAGCAAGCGTGCTAGACTATTGCTAACCATCCTAGGGTCCTCGGGTCCTATAGACAGGAACCGGACTCTGAAGTATAATACCATTATTATTTACAGATCTTCGAGACCCTACTCCAGAAGAACACAACTGACATCTTCAAAAAGCTTGTCCCAATCGCCGGCGACGTTGGAGATGAGAACTTGGGTCTACGTCCAGAAGATCGTCAGCTATTGGTGGACAATGTCAACGTGGTGATCCATTCGGCAGCCACCCTGGACTTTCAGGAAAGTCTGAGGCCAACCGTGAAAATTAATTTGTTGGGAACGAGAAGGGTTATGCAGCTGTGCCAGCAGATTAAGGATCTGAAGGTATGAAAAGATATAATCCTTCATTTGGCAAAGGCATTCAATGCAAATGCAGACTGAAATGTCAAAATTGACAGAGATATTGATAATACATACAAATTATGACTACAAGTTATGATATTCTGAAAAAAATAGGACCAAACAGATGAATCCAATCCAATACATTTTCTATTGTTAGGTATGTTTAGTATTATTTGTTTCATTCTCATCAGCCTCGTGGTCATGTCGTGTAGTCACAGCTGTATGACCATAAAACATCTATTTCTCGGGGTGGGGTCCGGTACCTCTCCAGCGTTTTCCCAGTTGCTCATTACCGTTCCTTAATTAACTGACAAAATACCTAATGTATAGCAACAATTTCTGCTAAAACTAGTATCAACTACGAGTGCAGCTTCTGTTCTTGCCTGAAGTCCATGTTTGTAGACCTGTATTTCAAACATTAATGAAGGAACGGTAATGACAATGAGCAACGGCGAAAACGCTGGAGAATTACTAGGCCATTGCTACTATCAAGTGAACACCAATACAACTGTTAACGTTGGACTCACAGCCCATCGATATATTGGTAAAAACATATCTATCAGTAAAAAGTGGCGAGTTGGTAGGAACACGATAAGGCCGGCTCAGCAGGTGGTACTTAGTAACGATGTGAAATAGTCACTTGGTTTGGTACTCAGTTTCGTACGGTCGTGCTCGGCCAAATTACCACTGAATAGGAAGCTTGTCCGTGACGTTACTACTTTGTTCCTGCCTTACTCGTATACTACCGTCCGTGCTGAAATAATAAGGCAGTATTCTCATGTTCAATTTGAAATTGCTTACAGGTTATGATCCACGTGTCGTCTGCCTACGTCAACTCGTACCTTCTGGAGACACGAGAAACTCTTTACGACAAACCTGAAGAGACACAAAAAGTCATAGCTTTAATTGAGACCCTCACCGATGAGGCTTTGGAGGTAGTCGAGCCTAAACTTCTCAAAAATCACCCCAATACGTACACTTTCACTAAACATTTAGCTGAACACGAAGTAGCTGAATGCGCTGACAAATTCCCTTGCACAATAGTCCGACCGAGTATGATCGTGGCTGCTTGGAAAGAGCCTGTGCCTGGTTGGACTTGCTCCAAAGTAGGACCACAAGGATTTCTAATGGGCGCTTCGAAAGGTGTAGTCAGACGCCTTCCATTGGCGAAGGAAAACATAGCTGATTACATACCAGTTGACGTTGTAGTCAACGAGCTGTTAGTAGCTGGCTATCAGGCAGCTAAGCAGAAGAATGGCCTGTCGATTTACCATTGCACCTCGTCAACGCAAAAACCGTTTAGATGGCAGATGATAGAAGATGATATTGCAGTGACGATGCATAAATATCCACTGAAGAGCGCTGTCTGGTATCCCCATTTGAAGTTCGTGAACTCACTCCTGCTCTTCAGGATTTCTGCAATCCTAGTCCATTTTATACCAGCTGTGTTGTTAGACTTGATGATACGCGTAACAGGAGGCCGGCCAATTTTATTCAGACTCCATAAGAACGTTTGGAATTCGTTAAATCGTCTAGAAAGGTTCATTTTCACCGAATGGAAGTTTCACAACACGAATAGCATAGAACTGGCGACACAGTTGAACCAGACGGACAGCAAACTGTTTTACATTGACATTTCAAGTATAAATTGGAAGGAGTACTTTATCAACTTGCATTTGGGAGTGAGAAGGTACTTGAATAATGAGAAAGAAACCACGCTGGCTGCGGCTAGGAGTAAAAACATGTTTCTGCTAGCGATTCATGTGATCTGGCAGATTTTGGTGATGGTTCTTTTGTGGTATTTGGTAGCATCGACAACTGGGTTGACGATGTCACAGTCGGCATGGTCTGTGCCTGCGTTATACATCCTTTATTGTTTCTTGTAAAGTTTCTTCTGAGAAATGAAACGGTTTCGAAAAGTTATGATTGATTATATTGGGTGACGAGTAAATAAATGTTAACTATTGGATTCATAGTTTTATTTATAAAAACCGGCCATCTGCGAGTCGGGCTAGCGCATTGTAAGGTTCCGTAGTTGCCTGATTTCCCGTTTACTTGTAGATCCTACTTAGCTGTGATAGTTTTCCTTTTATTTCTGTTATGTATACTACTGTAATCGAATTTTTTCACTTTTTTAATTTTTTTTGTATTTTTTTTTCATTAATAAATGACCAAGTTGAATTAGACTTGATTAAGTTTCTCATAGATGACACCGAGGGTAGTTTTCCCAAACATAATGTAATGACCATAAAGACGAAGCACATTGAAAAATTCGCAGGGTAGTGGTAGCGGTAATGTGGCGAAACTGGCAAACGCAAGGCACGGAATGCTGATGTTGCAGGTTCTATATATATCATTATATAGCATTTTAAATTTAATTTGATTACGTATACTACCACTGGGAATTTTTTCACATATCCTAAAACAGCAAGCTGAAGTGGCAGTGGGCAGGGCACATAGCACGGAGAACTGATGGCCGATGGGATCGAAAAGTTCTCGAATGGCGGCCGCGTATTGGCAAGCGCAGCGTAGTACGACCAGCCACAAGATGGTCCGATGACCTCATACAGGTGGCAGGAAGGCGCTGGTTGCATGCTGCTTCCAACCGGTCACTTTGGAAATCCATGGAGGAGGCCTATGTCCAACAGTGGACTTCTTGTGGCTGAGATGATGATGATGGTGATCCTAAAACAACCACTTAGCTGACAGGGGGGAGCACTTGACTGCAACAAAAATTAGCACTTTTAACCTTTTGAACGCCAAGGACGCAAGGACGACGTGAACTGTATTGCCCGTCACGCCACCGTGTGTTTAAATTTCAAATTCGTGTTTGACATTATGGTGCCCAGAGGTGCAATTTTTTTAAATCTCACCAGGTGACTAGAGCTCACTAAAATGGCCGAATCTCTATGAAACACGGCTATTTTGGTGAGCTTTAGTTACCCGGTGAGATTCAAATGCAATTTTTAATCTCACCAGGTGACTAAAGCTCGCCAAAATGGCCGCATTTCTATGAAACACGGGCATTTTGGCGAGCTTTAGTCACCTCATCATCATCATCATCTCAGCCACAAGAAGTCCACTGTTGGACATAGGCCTCCTGCATGGATTTCCAAAGTGGCCGGTTGGAAGCGGCATGCAACCAGCGCCTTCCTGCCACCTGTATGAGGTCATCAGGTGAGATTCAAATGCAATTTTTAATCTCACCAGGTGACTAATGCTCACCAAAATGGCCGCATTTCTATGAAACACGGCACGGGCATTTTGACGAGCTTTAGTCACCCGATGAGATTCAAAAATCGCACTCCAGGGGGCCTAGCACGCTAGCTTTTATCGATGCATAAAGCATTTATCCCGTTCTAACCATTATGCGTGTGCGAGAGGGACTAAAGCGTTTATCTGTGCGATAAAAGCTAGCGTGGTACTATTGCTGGCTTGTGGTTGACAATTTTTATATGCGTCCTTGGCACTCAAAGGGTTAAGCTAACATAAATAATAGCTTAATATTTCACAAACCGGCAGTATTTTTGAATGAGCTATCCAACGAGACCCCACACCATGAGGTAGATGAGAAAAAAAATACATTGTTGTGTGGAAGATATGAAATAAAAAAAATATTTTCAAATTTCCTTTAATGACATCTATCATACTTTTATAATTTATCTTAAATTATTAAACAACGTCTTAATTTGTTCTTAATAACAATTTCAGTTCTATAATAAAAGAAAACGGAAGTTTAAGAAAATTGAATATATACATCAAGATTCTGTCCTACGTATATATAAATAAAGAATATATTAAACTGTACATTGCACAACTATATTGAAATTACAAGTAAAAAAACTAGGTTTTCTTATGAGGTTTTTTTTCAGCGTCAAAAGTGAATGTTTTTAATACTTTGTCTAATAATTAACAATACCGCAACAGTTCAAATACGTCGAAGTAGTTAAACTTTGATTTCAGTTAAGAGGAGTGTGAATCCAGCCCCAAAAAGCGCTCCCCATACAAACGGCGATAACGTTTTCCACCCTCTAAACCTTAACCTATGGCAATGACTTTTTGATATGTTGTAATCATGCCTTAGAACTAGGTTTGCATGTTTTTTTTTTAATATTCTTCACAGGTCTGACAATATTTGCATTTTAAGAGTTTCATACAAAACAAAAAAGCGTCAATATTTTTGAAACTATAAAGAATACTTTAAAAAATCAAACCTAGTTTTAGGGCATAACATAATAACTCTAATGACAATATACAATAAATCACGGCTATAGGTTAAGGTTTAGAGGGTGGAAAATGTTTTCGCCGTTTGTATGGGGCCGTTCAAGTATTACGTAAGCACTATAGGGGGGCGGGGGGGGTCTTTGCTTTGCTTATTTTTGATGACATGGGGGGTGGGGGGGTCTAAATGGTGATTACGTCAGCAGTAGTTATTTACTTTTTTACACATATGGCACTCCACCATTTTTACACATATGGAACTGATGTGCATTATTCAAAACTTAGAGCACCAAGATGTTGAATGGCTCGATGAGAACGATGTAGCGGCATTCCAAAATCGGATAAAAGTGAGCAGACATAACATTGAGCAGCAAACATCCAATGTCATCGAAAACTTAGAATCTTGGATTCGGGTATCATGGACTGAAGACTGTTAATTGGAATTAATATGTATAGCAAAAATTTTAACGGTGTTTGTTTTGTGCGGACATGTGTCAATAAAGTTTGTTAAAATTAACATTATGTGCGTTAAACTCCTGTATCCAAAGCCTATTTATTTTCTTATTTCTAGAACTATATCTGCTGCTCATGAATCAATAAAAAACAATAAATCTAAAGAAAAATGCATGTACCAATGTTTACGTAAGCATGGGGGGGGGGTAAGAGCTTTGATTACTTTTGCTGACAAGGGGGTCGGGGGGGTAATTAATTGTCGTAAATCTGCTTACGTAATACTTGAACGGCCCCTATGGAGAGAGCTGTATACACAATAAAATAGTCTAAAGTGACAAAGGTGCAAAAAGGTTCATCTATTTTTGATGCTGATACAATAAAATAATAAAATATTTCATAACTGACATTCATCTAAGAGTATATACAGAACAGAAGAGTATAACGGACGCTTCGCCTGCGCAAGGGGGGGGGGGGGTAATCTGCCAGTGCACTGCCGATACCTCCCTGCCACGCTACCCTTAGCTCCCTCACCTAGTGCAGGCGAGGACAATCAAATACTCGTTCTAAATTATTAAAAAAAAACAGCTGTAAATAAAACGAAATATATCTCTGGTCTACTTTATATGTAGGTAGGTGAATGATTGAACATTATTTTCTGAGTAATACCAAAGACAATGTATTCAATAGACTGACAGTAATCAAAGTCAAAATATCTTCATTCAGATTAGACTTACAGGAAGCACTTATGAATGTCAACAAAAATGTTGTCGATCGTATTCCCTTATCGCAGCGCCATCTCTTGGTATTTTTTTAATCGTTTTTTACATTGATTAAGTTTCTCATAGATGACACCGAGCGTAGTTTCCCCAAACAAAAACCAAAAATATAATGACCGTAAAAACGAAACACATTGAAAAATTCGCAGGGTATGGTAGCTGTAATGCGGCGAAACTGGCAAACGCAAGGCACGGAATGCTGATGTTGCAGGTTCAAGTTCTGCCATTACCCTAGTTTTTCTTTGTGTTGTCATTCATTATATAGCATTTTAAATTGAATTTTCTTGGTATTTTTCCTGCATTACAGCCATGGTTACTTAACGTTAACGGATGCTGTAAGCAGGGACGGAATCGACCCGTACCACACTCTCGCAGATTGCCATTGCGTTTCATACAGTGACCTTTTAATATGTGAACTCTATTGTTATTTTTTTTTTAATGAAATAGTCAGGCAAACAAGCAAATGGGACTACAGTTTCTTAAGGAACATGCGGTAAAAATCTAGGTAAAAATTAAAACCGATTGTCAGTCTATTTTAAACATTGTCTTTGGTAATACGAAACAAAAATAGTTAGTTATAGTAATAATTCGTTAAAAATAAATATTATCTATGTAATATTGCTAATAATACTATTTTGTATATAGTTTACATATGTACCCATGTATGTATGTAAATGTGTGTGAGTGTGTGTATTTAGGGTGTTTCATTTTTTCAACTTTCGATTTTTTTTCACTTTGCATGAATTCTTATTTTTTCTGACGTATAAGGTTTATATGCCAAAAATTAATAAAATTGATCAATGTTTAGAGGTTGCACAACATAAATAAATTTACTCATACAACAACATAATTATTTAAAGTAAGTGTTTTAAGTTAAGTGTTTGTCTTTGTAGAGGAGGATATTAAGTGCTTTAAGAGGAAACACAAGGGCCGTTTTTCCATACAAACGTCGGCCCCTGTTTCCTCTCTGGATAATGCCAGTAGAGCAATATTTTTTTTTTCAAAAAATCGATGGCCACTATTATGCATGTCTCTATGTTTTCCTTTTTTTAATAAATTAATTATTAAAAGAGATATGGACATTCAAAAACCTACAAAATTGGCCAGATTTTCGGCTGCGTTCATACATTCAGAAAACAAATTTTACTAGATTATATAAAAAAAGAAAAACATAGGAACACTGCCAAAGCCTTTCTTTAATTTTTAATGAAAAAAGTAGTTAAATCGGAAAAGTTTTGGAGAAGGAATCAGGGGTCTACGAATAGTTGATTTTGTGTACTTTAAATAGGTATTTTCAGTCCAAGCTGCGGCTGTCTCTATTGCGCTCTGCGGGGGGAGGTTTGATAGATGGAGGCAGCAATAGATTTTACAAATACCTATTTTTCAATTCTCTAGACCTTGGTGTTTCCTCTTAAGGGTGTTACTAAACCTTCTTAATTTAATTAAACTTTGGAAGCCATTTTGAAATAAAGGTTTAACACTCAATATGGGTATTTTTCATTCTATAGCTTATTATTTTGTGCAACCCCTAAATATTGCCTAATCTTTTTGAAATTTGGCATTCATATTTTTATGATTAACGAGACTCGAGGGGCGAGCAAAGCCGGGTAGAACATAACATTTTTTTTACCCGTAGTAAAGTGAAACACCCTTGTGTGTATGTATGGAAATGTATGTTTGTATGTATTTAGCTACCTTCACAATTTCAGATTCGCACTTACCACAATGACCTAAGTTTAAAACAACTTAAGAGAATCGCGTACCCAGCCTCGAAAAGCACTGGCTATGGGTTAAGGTTTAGAGGGTGGAAAACGTTATCGCCGTTAATATGGAGAGCGCTGGGCATACAATAGTCTTAATTTAATACAGGTAATAAAATCTAATTTCAATACTAACAAACATGTCCACTACTAAACTAAAAACTTATCTTCCACCATACTAACCCCGGCGAAAAATACACGTGATGTCCGACCGGATCGCTACCACCGTCTTGCTCGCTAATCCAGCCGGCAAGCAGCAGTTAACAGCAGCTGACATTACTGGCGCAAGACGTATTCTATCTTAGCCCACTGGGTTGGTAACGTATCTGCAATTTCCTTGGTGTTGCGGATGTCTACGGGCGGTGGTAATCACTAACCATCAGGTGACCCACTTGCTCGTTGGTCTTCCTATTTTATAAAAAAACGTAGATAGGCCTCGGCGAACGTACTCCGACCAAATCGGAGACATTCTGGAGAAAGGCCAGGTCAGGAGTACCCTGAACCGACGAGCATGCACGAAGAATGTTATGAGAGTAAGTGAAGCAAAGGTTGTATCTCAGGATCGTAGCCAATGGAAATCCGTGGTCTCTGCCTACCCCTCCGGGAAACAGGCGTGACTTTATGTATGTATGTAGGCTCGATAAGTTTCTGTTGCAGTGGACATTAAAACAACAACAACACTTAAATAATTAATTACGACTCGAAACCGATTGGTTTTTTGTACAAAAAATTCTCTAGTTCCATGAAATGAGAGTACATATCATACGAGGTGACATTCGTCAACAAATACTTCCTAACTATCTCCAAATCTTCCATAGCTCTATTCCTTTTGATAGCTCTCTCTTTCTCATCCGTTTCCGGCGTCTCAGTGGATATAGGAAGAGTTTCTTCTCTCTCTTTCTCCGCTAATAAAGGATCAACTACCTTATGATTGCCACCAAACACTGAACAATTCGTGCCTTGCCCCGTTAACAACTCTTCATCAACTGTCAAATACATATCGAGGTGTGACATGTCATTAAAGTACGTTTCTACATCAAAATCTTTCAACATCTGACATATTTCTTCTTCATCGTTATCTTTAACTTTAGGTGCGACAACAGATTTGGTTTCTTTTACTTCTACATCATACCCTGTCGTTTTAAAACTGTTCATTATAACATCAGCTGGGACCCTTTCCCAAGCTTTATTAAGCATGTACAACGCTTCCATACAAGTGAGATTCCTATCTAGACCCTTTAAAACATTAATAGATTTCTCCTGTAATAGTAACCTGCGAAATTCATCACGAAATTTGGCGTAAATACCGTTTTTTATCGGTATCAGACCTATACTAGCTTTCCACGGAACGAAGCACAGTTTCAAATTAGATAGCTGCATCTTCGTATGTATCGTTGCACGGTCCAGTATCAACAAAGCCTTTCTATTCAACCTTTGTAACTCTTTGTTCCAAAATTTGACGTATTCTTCGAACATTTTAGTTGTGAAATGAGCTTGCGCATGCCTGATATACTTGACTGGTAGAGTATCTAGATCTCTATGGGAATGAATTAGAGGATCTTCGATGCCACACACCAGTAGCTTCTTTTTATCAGTACCAGTGACATTGGTACACATGAAAATTGATAATCTGTCTTTAACGTAGCCGTGTATGAATTTCTTACCGGCTTGCTTTTTGATTCTACCTTTGGAAGGATTGTAATATAAACCTACCTCGTCAGCCGTGTATATGTTTTCATCAGTGAAGCCTAGCCTTGCGTCGCACCATTGCTCTTTGAAAAACGCCTTTTTCCATTTAGACTCAAACGCAGCACTGGGTTGGTCTCTTTTGATGTGCTGCATTCTTAACGTTATCTTGTATCTAGCTTTAAACCTGTCTAACCACTTCTTACTACCGTTGAAAGCTACGAAACCAACCTCCTTAGCTATTTCTTCGGCTGTATCTTGAAGCATCTTACCTGTGACTTGAGTTTGACTAGCTCGTTGATCGTTGAACCATTCTAGTATCTTAGTGTCTAAAACGTTGTTTAAATATTTTGTGTTCTTCTTGCCGTTCTTTTTAGGGATCGTGTACTGGTCTCTATCTTCCCATATCTCGTTAATAACTTCAGGAGTAACGTTATACAATCTACATATATCGCCAATTGACCTACCTTTGTGCATTTTACTGACAATAGCACATTGGGTCGCATGGTTTAAGTCTTCTCTCTTGAGACAGCTTTCGTAATCATTGTACATGTTCCCTTGACTCTCATTATGGTTCTCTTCTGTGTATTCAGTTTTTATGGTCTTTAAATCTTTGCTTGCATTTTCAGAGTCGCTTTCTGAATTTTGTTTACGCTTCTGTTTGCCACGGGATCTGAAATGTACAAAGTCAGTCAAAAAAAGACTTGAATAGGTCTCTAATTTTGGGAATTAGATTAATTTAAACTAGTATCATAAATGCGAAACTAACTCTATCAGTCTGTTACGTTTCTACGCCTAAACCACTGAGCTAATTTTGATGAATTTTGGTATAGAAATAGATTAAATCATGGAGAAGGAGATAGGCTATCATTTGTCGCAAAAATAAAACTTGAAAGAGGTGAAATAGGGGATAAAACTTTGTATAGGGAACCCATCACTTCTCAAGTTATCGAAATATTTTATATTAATGCTTAAGGTAAGACTTAAATGGCGGGGGCACTGCCGTGCCCCCAGATAGTAATTAAATTAAGCTAAAAAATCTTAACGGATGAAGCCCTAAGCAAAAGCTAGTAAAACAAAGGAGAATAAATGTCAGCGGTTTAAACAACAAATTCTTGAAAGCCAATGCAACAAAAAAAATTTTTTAAATTCAATTCTAATTTATTTTTCCTGTAAAAACAAATCTATTAGATTTCAGCATTACTAACCGTTTCTTCGCTGTACCGTCGTGCGACCTCAGATGCGATTTGAGCTGGTCCGTTGTGTGAAACTTGGCGGCGCACTTGCTGCACTCCTCGGTACGTTCATGCGTCATGAGATGTCTTCCCTGTAAATGTAGAAGTAAATAAAGTGAAAAACAGGCCAAGTTACTGCACAGAAGATTTTTTACCGTCTTAATAGTTTTTTTTTAGGTATTTCCGTTCAATTTAATAAACGTAACGTTTGCGGGGCTAGAAGTGGTGGAGGCAGGGGTGTATTTACCCTAGGGTCATCCAGGCCATGGCCCGGGGCGCCAGGCTGCGAGGGGCGGCAGCCACCCCTAAAATGAAATACTTTATCGTCATTTAATGGGGCGCCAAATCTTTAAAAACGCCTCTGGGTGGAGGCGTATTTAGCTAAACTTGATTCAGGATTGCGACGCAAGATTGCGTGGCAAGGAGCTATCGGCAGTGCACTGGCCCTTCTTACCCCCCCCCCCCCCCCCTAATGTGCAGGCGATACACCGATTAACTTTTTCAACGCAATTTCAAATATGCAAGCATGGCTGGGTAGCATCCCGAACTTTAACCTTTAGCCAACTTTTATAAAAAAATCATTTGCGTTGTACAGTCAAGGAAATTGAAACACGTACCACCGTAGAACCTAGTCGAAGAGACATACGCATGACATTTGTATGACATAGCGTGGCGTTTAACGCGTCGCGTCATTGCGATAGGGTTCTAAGGTGACTATATTTCCCCTACTGTACATACGCACAGACGGATATATCCTTCCTTAGCATTAAATCTGTTGCGAATATATGTCTTTGGCGCTGAACTAGTGGTGCGGATATATCCATCCTTGGGGTTGTTACATTTGTACATTCGTTAAACCTGTGGTGCAGATATTTATTTATTTATTCAACAAAAATCATACAAGCTTACAGTTTACACCAACACGCTTACAGATAAACTTAACTTAATAGGTTATACAAATACATAAAGGAAATGTCAAATCATCAACTACAATAGTATGTCATAATTGGGATGTTGACTAAAAAATAATAATTAGTCCATCTTTTAGAACGCCAGAAAATAGTAGATACGTATTTTTTCTTTTGCTTCTAAAACTTAAAATAACAAAGTTACAGAGCGGCGAAAGTTCGCGCTACGTCATTATATCGTAAAATTTTTACGAAAGAGTGACGTCACGAGCCCCTACTCCTGAATTTGAATGTGCTGTATCTTTGTCAATATTATTCGGATGGACAAATAAAAAAATACGTATCGAGTATTTTTCTATAATCTAACTGACGGACTAATTAGAATCTTGTTGTTTTAACCCAGGAGACATCCCTATTATGTCATAACAGTATAAGAAAAATAATAAAATAGCATTACAATTAAATTGTCAAAACATTATGTCAAATAAAAAAAAATTAAAAGATATATCCTTTCTTAGCGCTGTACCTGCCGTACGTATACATATATATCGTCGGCGGTGAACCTGCGGGGCTGATATATGTCCTTGGGGTTGAGAAGGTTAAACACTCCCTCTATATATATGTATAAATATTATTAATAAAACGGATCACTCACGTATATTTAAGTCGAGAATGCCCCACATGTGTCTCAACTTAAAAAATACGTCTCACAGTAGTTTTATGTACAGTAGGGGAAATATGTTCACGTACCACCTTAGAACCCTATCGCAATGACGCGAGTTAAACGCCAGGCTATGTCATACAAATGTCATGCGTATGTCTCTTCGACTAGGTTCTACGGTGGTACGTGTTTCAATTTCCTTGACTGTATGTATAAATCACTGACCTATAAGTAATATGGACTTCTAGTCAGTGTTTATAAAATGGCGTATCAAAGTAGGATAAAAAGAAAACTAAATCGACAATCGCTCGCGCTGTCAGTCTGTCGGACCGACGGCGCTGCTGTCAATACTATTATTTTGTAAATAAACCTATTTGCAACGAAACTCAATAAATTATTATTTTATGCAGTTAGACGTAAAGTTGTAAATCCAATGACTATAAATGGTGAACTAATAATTTGCATTTGTAACATTGGCGTCAACCTGTATTCTTATGTCGGGCCGTTTTTCTGCTGTCATTTAGTATGAAACTGTACATCGATGCATTATAATATCATTGGTATAAATGATAGTATTTCTTTACCAAATTGATCTTCTGAGTGAATGTGAGGTCACACAGGGGACACTTCAGCTCCCTATCCTCATGGACCTTCTTGTGCAAACGCAGGCTGAACGCCTTGTTGAAGTAGCGACCGCAGTATTCGCATTTGTGTCTGTAAACATTTAATATCATATTAGCAATTAATCCATCAATCAAGATCCGATGCGTGGTTTAGAACGAGTAAGCCTAATATATGAGGACAAGGGATAATGTACACCCAATCAGGGGGGTTCCCCTCCGTACTGTAGGTACGCTCGGCCGGCTTGCCTACCGAGTAGGCAAATCGCAGTAGATTGTCGGTTTGCCGCGCGCCCTCTTGCTCGCTCGCTGTGTAATTGAAATTGAAAACGAATGCCACGCAACCCTAACGTGTCGCCGGGAGTTGCGGGAGAAGCCGCGGGCGGCGCGTTGATATGTATGAAGGAATACGAACTTTTAGAGTGAGTCAATAAAGTTGGAATTTCTTTAAACATGATCTAAAAAGTAAAGTATGTTAGTACTATTATTTATTCTGTGACCCAACAAAAATTTAGTGGCAATTTTTTTTTACTTATAAATGTGATTGTTACCTGGTCTGCACTTGGTGTTCCACAGAGTGTGCCCGCAGCCCCGCGCTGCTGTCAAATACTGCCTTGCACTGCGTACAAGGGTAGGTTCTGGTTCGCTTCTTTGCTTTTGAGGTTGAAGCTAAGGGGTCTTGACTCTGAAAATTTTAGAAAAATAAGCTTATAGAATAGAATAGAATATTTATTTATTCGAACAACAAGGTCCACAGAATGATTAGTATTTTTAACTTATAACTATGTTAGTGTTTCAATCTATCAAAGAGCGAGTATTTCTCACAAAAAACCGGCGCAAAGTAGTACTTAGCTACTCCATCTCACAGAGACATTTGAGAGATCAAAAAATTTACACAATCTCATACGGACAAAACATAGCAGGCGCCTGAAGCGTGCGTCCGTGGCGCTGCGTTCTGTGCGCTCCGTTAAATTGTTTAGAATTGTATGTGACGAAGTGTAGCAAGCGGTCGATGCGACGCCGCAAACGGGACGCACACCACGGGCACGCGCCCAAAGTGTCAAAAAGTGGCGTCATCCTAGCCGCCCGGGCGCTTGTTCGCCGCGCGCCGGGCGCTGCGTATCCGTTCGGCGGGCGCGCAGATACGCGGCGAACGAGGAGCTGCGCTCGGGGCGCTAGCTATGTTTCGTGCCTTAGTCTCTGGATAAGAGTTTGAAAGCCGTAATTAAAAAAGTAACTGATTTCGACATTATGCCGAACTTATAGTCTGTTAATCAGCGGTTTTTGGTCAATATTTTGTTTAATTCTAAAGGATAATGGACAAAGTTCATTCTTACAGGAGCTGGGACTTTACCATGCTATAATCTAAAGCGACGACGCTCTCGTCCATTTCTTCCAGCTCCACTCTAACTAGTGACTCGTGTGTAACCGTTTCTTCATCACTATCATCACAATATTTACTTTTTTTATCACTTAATTGTATTGTTTCATCGGCTTTCCGTTTCACAACAGACAAGCTCTCCTCTTCCGAAGAATCGTCCACATCGAAGTCAGACGCCATGTCTACGATTTATAGAATCATTCACTGACACTTATGCATTTTTAAACTTAATAAAGTTTACATTTTTCATTTAGTTTAAATAACAAATAATAAACACCGAACAATGAAGACGCCATTGTTGATAGCTGTCAGATAGAATAGAAGTGTCATTTTACGGTTTTTTGCATTATTCTTATTTGTTATCACAACGATTTTTGATTGGTGCTTTTGATTGCCGTGAAAAGTACTGACCAATCAGAAAATTCATTAAAGACTGCCTTTTTTACTCTAGCAATAAGTTAAAAACAGTATTAGTTTTTATTTTAATTATTACAATAAAGTTATATCTATTTACAGATTCATGTAAAAAGTAAACATCTTAACTGTTCCTTACTGTTTCCGCATTCCGTTGAAAGTCAGTTTCATATTTAACTCTGGCAACAGTGATCACGTCAAAATTAAAAAGTTATCACTGTCATTAACCGCTTGAAAAAAAACCAACGCGCATCGCTTCTCTTTTGGAATTTATGGTACTGTAACAAGGCTGCCTTTTGTGTTCTTCGCGTGAATGTTGTAAAATTTCAACTGCGAATCGCATCAACAATGCGCGATTAGCGCACCTGAATAACAACCGGGACGCGCTTACACGATTTTGATTACACGGCCTCGTTAATACGGATCAATATTGCAGCTGCGTCGTGATGCTCGATAGCGTCAGTCGTTAAATGGAGGCAAAGTCAGGCGTCCACCACCATTGGATGAAAAGCATGATGGAGCCGGCAGGCGGTGAGAAATCAAACGACAACCGCTCATCAGTTAAACGAGAGAAAATGGCGGAGACTTACAACGGTGCCGAGGTTAATTACTCTCAAAATGCTTCCCGTTTCCGATGCGACGTATGCGATCTCACGTTCGAGGGTTTGGAATACTTGATGTTGCACAAGAAATTTCACGGCAGCGACAAGGATTCGCAAGTTGTGCGCGAACCCGAGCCTACAACCCACAAGGACGTCGTGAAGAAACGGAAGAAGTATCGTTGCGACCATTGTGACGTAAAAGTTAACAGCCAGTACCATCTCGATATACACCGCAGCAAGCATGAAGGTATTACCTCCAAGAAGTTTATTTGTGAAGTCTGTGACCGCAGTTTCGTGGCGGCGCAGTTTCTTAAGTCCCATATGCAGACCCACTCCTCGGTGAGTACTATTAACTGTGAAATTTGCAGTAAGAGCTTCACTGGGCAAGCTTACCTCAAACTTCACATGCAACTTCACAACGATATAAAGAAGTTCAAATGCTCCAAGTGTGATGAAATGTTCCCAACGAAAAACTGTCTGAAAGTTCACATGAAGAAGCATACTAAAGTGAAGAATTTCAAATGCGATATATGTGCTAAGCTCTTCGTTTCGAAGATTACTATGGAGAAGCATAAGCATACGCACGAGGGGCAGCCCGTGGACTGCCTCGTGAAATGTCCTCAGTGTGATCGCACGATGCACTCCTCGTTGCTTCGTACACACATGGCACGAGCCCATCCTCCGAACATTGACGACGATGTCAAGAGACCCTACAAATGCTCGACTTGTGGGAAATCGTTCATCGTGAAAATCAACCTCAATCTGCATATACGTGTCTGTCATCCGGATTTAGCTGAGCCCGAGGAGGAGGATGAAGATGTAATGACGGATAATTCTTAGTTTATTTTTAGTTTTAGTTGAAACGTTTAACCTGTCATGTATTGCATATAATTATACTTTTTTATGCTAACCATTACTGTTGAGTTTTATTTTAACCAACTTGAATAAAGGAGGTTATCCATTTGACTTAAGTCTTGTCTTGTATTATTACTTGTCAGTAATTTTGTTCAACTTGAATAAAGGAGGTTATTCATTTGACCTGTGTCCTAGTGTTGCGGCAATATATCGAATTATCGATAGTAATGTCGATAGTAATGTGACCTTGAAAAATAGTCACAATAACAACTAATTGTTAATTGTACACCACATAAAAAAGACAAAGAAAACAAAGAACTTATTAATAAGGTAGGCAATAGGTCATATCGCTTAAAAGCAACCTCTTACAGGCAACCGTTAATATCGATAGTACCGATTGTAACTAAATTAAAATCCAATGATATCGATAGGCATCAATACAATTGCTACTATCGGCTACATGGATAGTATCGATAATTTATAACCGATACTATTCACGTATTATTTCAACAAACAACCGATAGTTCTAAAAACGATCGATAATATAGATTATTTGTTGAAAAAAAACATCCATTGTATCGATACTATCTATAGTATTAGGTATAAATTTTACTACCGATAGTATAGTATGTACAGTAGCTACACTATTGTTGTCTATTGATAGTGTTGGATTGTAATTACTATCGATATTGTGACTATTTTTCAAGGTCAACTATGGACAGTGCAGCAACGCTACCGTATCCTGTTTTTGTTAGTAATTGCGTTCGCAAACTGATTTAACAATTTCGATATAATTTTCAAAATGGTGACCAACAGGGGAGCAATATCGATCTAGGTCTCTTAACTGTCCTAAGTCCTGACATCCTTTTAATATTATAAACTAGCGATCTGCCCTGGCTTCGCTCGAGTTCAATTTGGATTTTGAGATGTGGTTTTGATATATTTCCACTAATTTTCAAATTTTTCCAATATTTTTCTGATATTCTTCCTAATCTATGATTAAAAATAAATGTTTTAACGATTTAAATACTTAAATACACATAATATCACATTGGAAGTGATGATATCGAAAGAAAATACTTCTCTTGTCCTTTGTATAGTTTTATTTCAGTGAAATGTATTTTTATTGGTTTAGTCTAACTTTTACATTAAACAATAGTATTCCATTATTTTTCCATATATTTATATTTCTGAAAAACAAAGTGGAAAATTTCCAAGATTTGAAAAATTTCGGAGTAATTACCCATCACTAGTCGATATGAAAGTTGCAGCTAGTTGCAAAAATTTCATAAGAATAACTTAATACCCTTTCAAAGTTAAATCATAGGCGTACCTAGATAAGTAATAAGTTGATATTATAATGTCGATAGGTATACAAATCAAATAGAAAACTGAAATAAATAAGCAATGACTTTCAAATGTTACTGCTTAGGTTTTAACCCATGTGAATGAATAATTTATTTCCTGTATAATTTAAATACATATTTAATTCTACTGGCTGAATTTTTTACGTTTTATTTCTCTACTTTGTCTACTTCGTCTTTACTCTCTGGTTCAGCTTCAGCGCCGTTTTCTTTGACCTCTTCGGTTGACTGTTCTTTTTTCTCTAATTCTGCCTTGGCCTCTGCCTCCTTTGCCGCTTCTTCCGCTGCTTGCTGAAAAAAAAGATGGCCGCTAGCGTGAATTGATTACTTTTATCAAAGCGTTGGCTATTCGCCGTTAGATGGCGTTGTTCTCAATTATAGTTTTTTACAGAAATAACATATTTAAATCTACACTAATATAATAAAGAGAAAAACTTTGTTTGTTTGTTTTTTTGTTAGTTTGTTTGTATGTAGGGGGTAATCTCTGGAACTACTGAACCGATTTCAAGAATTCTTTCACAGATGGAAAGCTACACTATTCCTGAATTCCTGACGGACATAGGCTACTAATTTTACGTGAACGAAGTCGCGCGCGTCCGCTAGTAGAAAATAAAATGAAATGAGTATATAACTGTTACAATACAAGAGTTTTATACAGTGAACAATAAGAACATATTATTATTTATACCGTTTTTACATGTATGATATGAAAGTAAAATTAACTTATTTGCTGCTTATGTGCGGGTCTGCAGCATAAATTTCCGCAGACATGTGTATAAAATTTCAAATTTGTAACTTTGAAATTTTGTACATTGAAAAACGATTTAAAATCGAGGTAGTCAAAATACTTCTGACCATACAAACAAAAAGAACCTATAAGGATTCTAAGAGACCTAGCACCTAGCTTTTATCGCTGAGGTAAAGCATATATCCCTTTCTAACCAGGGGTGCAATTTTTAAATCTCACCAGACGACTAAAGCTCACCAAAATGGCCGAATCTCTATGAAAACGGATATTTTGGTGAGCTTTAGTTACCCAGTGAGATTCAAATGCAATTTTTTAAATCTCACCAGACGACTAAAGCTCACCAAAATGGCCGCATTTCTATGAAAAACGGCCGTTTTGGCGAGCTTTAGTCACCCGGTGAGATTCAAAAACCGCACTTCAGTACGCGTGTGCAAGATGGACGGAAGCGTAAATTTATGTGCGCGATAAACTCTAGCGTGCTACTAGATCTAGTTGACTCTTAAAAATGACTTACAGCAGCCTTCCTCATATCCTCTTCTTTTTTCTTCTGCAGCTCCTCGCTAACTTCTCTGATCAGCTGCAACTCCTCGTGCTGTTTCGGACTGAGGGTGTCGAAGATTTTAACAACATCCTTGTCTGGATCGTTCAGGTTCACCAGGAATTTATTATAACGACTGCGAAGAATTTCGTATCTGTGCCGAGGAATCTGTTCGTACATTTTGGTGGGCGCCATTTTGGTACTGGAAATAAGTTTTTAATATAACAGGTAGCAGGATAATTTATTAAATATTTGGAGTGCGATTTTTGAATCTCACTAGCTTACTAAAACTCACAAAAATGGCCTAATCTCTATGTAAAACGGTCATTAGTCACCCGGTGAGATTCAAATATCGCACCCCAAGGGTGCAATCGGGTGACTAAAGCTCACCATATGACGCTGACTGTACTGAGGAACCTCAGTACAGTCAGCGTCATAAGTAGCTGAACGTTTTAGTACCTTGCCACTGTCAGTAATGTGACAAATTCGAGCAACTCTCATTTCATACGTTATTACGACAAGATTCTAAAGCGTTTAAGCTACACAGAAGTAGCTTAAACGCTTTACTGTACCTAAGTAAATATTCTTTTTTTTAATGTAATCTTCAAATTAAATGAAAATAAGTATTTACCGTCTTAAATGATGACGTCGTTCTGTTTTCTTCACTACCAGGTGAACTATAAAAATACAACTGATTGAAAAAAAAACGTCAACACTTTAATTTTTTCAACCGACCAGGAATTGACAACCTTTGGGTCGTTTTAAAAATGTGTTCTTGAAATCCAATAACCATCCAATTCGCTATGGATGAACTCCAGGGGTGCAATTTTTGAATCTCACCAGGTGGCTAGAGCTCACCAAAATGGCCGAATCTCTATGAAAAACGGCTATTTTGGTGAGCTTTAGTTACCCGGTGAGATTCAAATGCAATTTTTGAATCTCACCAGGTGACTAAAACTCACCAAAATGGCCGCATTTCTATGAAACACGGCCATTTTGGCGAGCTTTAGTCACCAGGTGAGATTCAAAAATTGTACTTCAGCAAAGTGGTTGGATATTTTTCGTTACAAAGTATGATTTGGTATTATTGGTCTGATATTATTTGGGTTATTAAACCCAAATAATATCAGATTTTTTGGTGTCTATAGGCGGTGATGATCACTTACCATCAGGTGACCCACTTGTTTGTTTTCCTTCCTATTTTACAAAGTAAATTCACTGTGAAATTATTCTAAGATCTTTAATCATTATATTTTTGAGTACCTTTAAAATGTTGCCAACTACTGGAGTTAAAAGTGAACTTAATTAATAAAACTTCAGTTCACTTTAATACGAGTTCATTGGAAGTTGTTTATTTGCATAAAAATTGACTTGCTAATCACGTTCGGTGATTGAAAATAACATTCTGTAGAACTATACGGTACTTTAAGAATTATAGTATAAAGTTAATATTCCGAAATACCACTATAACAACAACAAAAATATTTAATACTAGCGGACGCCGGTGACTTCGGGCGCATGGAATAGTAGCCTATGTCCGTCGGGGTTAGTGTAGCTTTCTATTAGTAAAATAATTTTTGGAATCGGTTCTGAAGTTCCACAGATAATCAAAAAACAAAGAACAAAGTTTACCTCTTATATTAGCGCAGGGCCCCTATTCTGGGTTCATGTGAGATTCATCTCGCACGAGAATAACTGTCAAATCCCAAGGAAATCTGTCATTTTTGACGTATGTGGCATGCGAGATAGCGTCTCGCATGACCCGAGAATTGGGGTCCTGATGTAGATAGGCACCACCCTAAAAATACAAAAACAAACTAACGATTCAAATCAATAAGGTAGACAATAGGCAGTCTTTCCGAGAAAGAGCAATTTCTTCCAGCCAACCAGTTTGATATTGAACAATAACAGTATTGCAGTAGCAAATTAAAATAGGCTGCAAATATACGAAACAGGAAAAAAAAACTACATTGACAATATCTAGGTTAGCTGGAAGAGATCTCTTACAGGAATATGCTCGCCTTTGTACTCTTTTATTTTAATTGTATTGTTATGTACCGTGTTTTATGTACAGTCAAGGAATTTAATTTCCAACCCACCTAAGGTTCAATATCATATGGCAAACTGTCACCATAAGAGCTAACTAGAGCAAGACGTTAGTTTGACATATCGACCTTAATGCATTGCGAATGTCAGTCGACATTTCAACGAAATGGGTAAGGAATTAAATTCTTTGACTGTACAATAAAGTGTTTACTTACTTACTTACTTACTTAATTATATCTACCTAGTTACTACACTACCCTACATACGCGTATAGAGGCAAATATATATTTCTAAGTACTCTGCTGTCCATAGGTACAATATTTTGCTGCAACACCCATTAATTAACCCCACAGGTTTTGTAATCATAATCACTTTAATCAAAAATAATCAAAAATGAAATCGAATTAAAAATCGAGTATAGTAAATGTTATCATAGACAAAAAAATCTGAATTAAAAATAAGAATGCGTAAAACGGATCGGAAAAGCACCCCTGCGAGTAATGACTCATTCGGTTCACCCCTCACGAGTCCTTCCGAAGTTTACCGACGTCCCCCGACACGCCGCGTTCACTGCCGCACGGAAAACATACCAAATTCACAATTATTATGTAACACATAAGTTTTATAAATAAAAAAAATACTTAGTGAAATGTTTTTGAAGAATCTTAGCGCAGCTTTGTCCGTGTGTGATGTTGAATTAGTTTGTTATAAAGCTTTAAGTGGAGACCGATTATATTGATTTTCTTGTGATCTCCTGACGGTGTATGCGGAAAGTGTTATTACAGTGTACACATACATGTAGTGTAATTTATTTATAGTAAGTGCAGCCAGCAGGAGTGTTATAAATCAAATACGAAAAAAATTAAATCCTCTCGGCCGAACGGAAATATCAGTGCCTTAGTAATAAAAAAAAACAACCGCAAAAATCAATCAAAAACGCATTCGAAAATGGAATTTTCATTTTTTAATTTTGCATTGGCGAAGACAAATGCAACAAAAGTTTTTTAAACAGCATGATAATATTATTGGTCGCCATGTTCAATTAATAAAATCAAATTTGTTTCCAATTACAGTAAGTATTTTTGTTTGTTTGTTTATTTCGTTAAAAGTGCGTGGAAATTTTGATCGATAGCCCCCACTACAGTTGAAGATAGATTGTAGCAGTATATTAACTATTTTTAACTTGACACATAGGTACTTTATGCACCTAGATTTAACCTACTAATACAGTATTTTGCTAGTATTCTATAACTCTAGTCCATCATTTATTTCGTTATTAATTATTAGAACTTAATTGACAGTACACGTATCGACTTAGAACAATTACAAAAAAAAAATTACGTCACATGTTATTGACAAGTTAAGGACGGAAAAAGGGGACTTGGTTATGGTTCTAACTTAAATCTGTTTAATTGAATACCGTCAGTAGCGCAGTTAGACTAGTGTTGCAGCCATATCGCACCTTTAGAATTAAAGCGACCCATTTCTGAATAATACACGTCTCAAAATTTCACCTTAATTAAAAGACGTAGGGTTTAATTTTGGAAAATGTCATATTCAGAATTTTGCGAATCGGACTAACGATAGTATCGTGACCTTGAAAATAGTCACAATATCTGTATCGTAATTAAAATCCAATTTAAGCATCAATACTGTCGTTACTATCGACAATTATTGCATTTTGCAGTATCGTTACACATCGTAGGGACACATAAGTAGACTTCGACCTAATAGGCTTATCGATATTGTGACTTTTTTTTAAGGTCAACTATCGATAATCAAACTATCGACAGTTTTACAACATTGTTTTCGACAGAAGAAGAGGTCTCAAAGTTCTACGCGCTCTCTAATATCAAGTTTAGAGCTTGTATTACTGATGGGTAATGAAAAAAAATCTTTTGGAAGTAAAAAAAAAAATTTTTCTATCACTTTTCAAAAGCTTCCAATATTTCTTGATACTTTTCCTAATTTATGATAAAAAATGAATATAATTACACTGAAATAAAATCTTAATTTATTCTTTAACGAATAAAATACTTAAGTATACAATATTATCACATTGGAAGTTATGAAATCGGAAGAAAATACTACTTTGTCCTTTTCATGTAGTTTTATCCCAAAAAAACGTTTTTATTTGTTTATGCCTAGATTTTACACTAAAGAATAGTTTTCCATTATATTACCATTTACTTATATTTCTGAAAAACAAACTGAAAAATTTCCATGATTTGAAAAATTTCGAAATATTGCCCATCACTAGGTGGGCCCCATGTTTTTTGCTGATGTGGCAAATTTATAATTAAGGACTAGGTACGCTAATTGTAGACAGGCTAGCAACTAAGATAATTTTCTCATTATGTCTGAGAACAAAGCCTAGATGGTTAACATATTGGACGGGAGCCAAACAGCCTTCAAGATACTGCAACGCTCGAAATACCAAGGTTCCATGTAAATTTTAAAGTAGATCTGGGGTGCAAATTTTGAATCTCACCGGTGACTAAAGCTCGCCAAAATGGCCGTTTTTCTTACAAATGCGGCCATTTTGGTGAGATTTATTCACCTAAAGAGTTACAAAAATTGCATTTTAATCTCACCCGGTAATTAAAGCTCACCAAAATAGCCGGTTTTCATAGAGATTCGGCCATTTTGCTGAGCTCTAGTCACCTGGTGAGATTCAAAAATTGCACCCCAGATATCAGATTCCGCGACATCACCAACTCGCGGAACTGGCAAACGCATAGTACGAAACACTGAGGTTGTAGGTTCGAGTCCAGCCATGACCCTAGATTTTTCTTTGAGCTGTCATTATATAACATTTCAATTGAATTTTATTTAGTTTTATTTTATTTATGATGACCATGGATTAGTTAAAGCTTAAAAACTGTGTTAGTATTTTTTTGGGGCTAATTTGATTAATCAAGTTCTTAAGGGTCTTAATAAAGTCTTTGTAGGACTCAGGAAAGTTACTATAGTATATGTTTTCAATGTAACCTGATTTAACTGTCTGCGTTCTAGAGGGCGGTAAGAACGGTACCAGTCTTTGACAGTAACCCAATAGTTGACGAGAAGATAAGGAAACATACGAGAAAAAACGAGAGACAATGATTTAAACTAGTGGTACAAACAATGCCTTACCGTGTCAACCACTGGAGTGCGATTTTTGAATCTCACCGGGTGACTAAAGCTCACCAAAATAGCCGGTTTTCATAGAGATTCGGCCATTTTGCTGAGCTCTAGTCACCTGGTGAGATTCAAAAATTGCACCCCTGCCCTGGTACAGTCACCTTAACTATAGAGTAATAAAAACTAAAGTATAACAGTTTGCAAGTAGCTAAACACTTAAAGGTTCCAAGATTTATAATTAAGATGCAATGGAGATGTTAAAACTCTTATTCTACTAAGGCACTGATATAACCCGTAAAACAACAAACAGTGGGCATTTTCTCGAAGCTACAAGTAACAATTTGACAAGTCTAAACCGGCAACATTGGTCATTGTGCCCATTGCCATTGGTCATTATTGACCAATGTTGCCGGTGTAGACTTGTAAAATTGTAACTTGTAGCTTAGTGAAACGGGCCACAGAACGTTCAAAATATGATCAGTTTTATTTATTCAATTCCAGTGACCAAACATGACAAAATTAAAAAGTAAAAAACCAGAGACTTATAACAGTTTGCGTCCATGATGATAGAGCGTTATGATCGTTTCTGACCGGAAGTGAGGCTTGAGAATGGAGTCTGGAGCAACCACGTCAACCGAGGCCTACCAGTATGTGGGGCCCTTCAGATTGGAAAAGACCCTGGGAAAGGGGCAGACAGGTAATTATTTATTTAAGACTTTTCTTTAGCTTAAACGGGCTCTGTGGCCCTAGCATGACTGGCCAAGTTTAGTTTATCTCTATTTACGTCCCTTTCTTAGGACACTAGTTAGACAGCGACACAGCCCTTCCCTGTGTCTCTGTCTAACTAGTGTCCTAAACTTAATCTTAAACTAAACTTGAGGTGCAATTTTTGAATCTCACCGGGTGACTAAAGCTCACAAAAATGGCCGAATCTCAATGAAAAACGGTCATTTCAGTGAGCTTTAGTTGCCCGGTGAGATTCAAAAATTGCACTCCTGGGCTGTCCATGTTAGGGTCGCTGGTGTGCGATTTTAGAATCTCGCCGGGTACCAGCTCACCAAAATACCCGTTTTTATAGAGATTCGGCCATTTTGGTGAGCTTTAGGCACCTGGGTTGCAATTTTTGAATCTCACTAGGTGATTAAAGCTCACCTAAATGGCCGAATTTGAATTAAAAACGGCCACTTTGGTGAGCTTTAATCACCCGGTGAGATTTAAAAATCTCACCTCTGTATTCAGAACTTCGAAAATCATAGTCTAAAATAAAACTAGCTTTTGAATTTAAAAACCGCATTCTAATCGGTGTACGCGTTTGTGAGCTGCCACGCCACACGTACGGCTTCAATATAAATATAGGTAACGCAACTAGAGTTAGTAGAGTTGAGGCGAACAATTACAGGCACTTACTATACAACGTTATACAAAACAAAATAAAACATTGAAAATTCGAACGGAACGCTCCGGTACCCATATCGACAAGTCGCCAGACGTCTCGATCATATTGTTAAAAAGCAAATAGTATTTATCACAAAAAACTGACTGGCATGAAATAGTACATTGCTAAATCTTGGCGACAAAAGATGGTTTTGTTGTAGATATGAGTGTCAGAGTTGACGTTATGCACACTGCTGCATGTTATTATCGAACCGCGATTAGAATATAATTGGTGAGTAACCTCAGCCCACTGTCTTTTCATACAAATAGGAATGAAGCTTGACGCAAGTCCATGAAATGAGAGTGTGCTGAGGTTACTCTTCAATTATAGTCTAAACGCGGTTTGATAATAACATGCAGCAGTGTGCGTGACGTCAACTCTGATACTCATACCTATAACAAAACCATCTTTTATCGCAAAGGTTTAACAATGTACTATTTCATGCCAGTCAGGTTTTAGTGATAAATACTATTTGCTTTTTAACAATATGCTATCGAGACGTCTGCCGACTTGTCGACCTACATGCATTGAATGCCCGGAAGCTACGCTGTGCTTTTTGCGTCTCCTTTCTGCCATTTCGAAGCGGCTGGGAAAATTTAATTTCATATTGCATTTTACTATTAAAGGACTGACAAGAGCTAATATGTGGTTTCATTCAGTTTGCATAAACGTAAGAAATATGATGTCAGACCGGGACGCAAAACGTCTGTTCATCATCATCATCATCTCAGCCACAAGAAGTCCACTGTTGAACATAGGCCTCCTCCATGGATTCCCAAAGTGACCGGTTGGAAGCAGCATGCACCCAGCGCCTTCCTGCCACCTGTATGAGGTCATCGGATCATCTTGTGGCTGGTCGTCCTACGCGGCGCTTGCCAATACGCGGCCGCCATTCGAGAACTTTTCGACCCCAATCTGCCATCAGTTCTCCGTGCTATGTGCCCTGTCCACTGCCACTTCAACTTGCTAATCCTCTGGGCTACGTCGGTTACTTTCGCTCGTTTGCGGATCTCCTCATTTCTGATTCGATCACGCAGAGAAACTCCAAGCATAGCCCTCTCCATAGCTCGTTGCGTGACTTTGAGCTTTCTTATAAGGCACATAGTAAGCGGCCACGTTTCAGTGCCATAGCACTCATAGGTAACGGTAATTAACCTACCATTAAGGGAACAGCATGCCTGTTTGTCACAGACGTTGATTTAAGAAAAAAACCTTTACGTTTTACGCTAGCGTAAACTTGACGTATTTAACTGTCTACAGCACCCTTACCATGAGTGCAGTGCACCTAGCCGTAACCGTACTCGCTAGCGACAGCGTAAAACGATTCGTATGGGAATTTGCACAGCGCCTCTAGCGCTCACTTAGAGAACTAAAGATCGCTAGTATGAGTCCAACGGTAAATTACCTATCGAAATCTGAACGTCAGTGTCTAACGTTTTGTAGCTGTTGCCGTAGAATATTGGTACCATGAGTCACAAATTTGACACAAGTCATCGAAAAATACCGTATCGACTATGGTTAACTCTTTCACTGACAAATGGGAGCGTATTAAACCGCTATCGACTGTAGTAACGTAATACGAATTTTCGATAGAAACTCATGGTAATGGTACAGTACCCTTACCATGAGTTGGCAGTGACAGTACTCACTAGCGACGGGGTTAACTATTAGTATAAAGAATTGTACAGCGCCTCTAGCAGTCACATCTAGAACTAAAGATCGCTAGTATAAGTCAAACAGTAAATTACCTATCGAAATCTAACCGTTAGCGACACTGACCTATAAGAAATGGACTTCTAGTCAGCGTTTAAAAAATGGCCGCATCAAAAGTAGGAGAAAAGTAAGAAAAGTACACTAAATCGATGATCGCTCGCGCTGTCAGTCTGTCGGACGGTCAATGTTATTATTTTGTAAAAAAAACCTATTTGCAAGGAAACTTAATAAATTATTATTTTATTCAGTTAGATGTAAAGTTGTAAATCCAATGACTATAAATGGTAAACTAATAATTTGCATTTGTAACATTGGCGTCAACCTGTATTCTCATGTCGGGCCGTTTTTCTGCTGTCATTTAATATGACACTGTACATCCATGCATTATAATATCATTGACTATAGTTAACTCTTTCACTGGCAAATTGTAGCGTGTTTAGGTACTCGCTCTCAACTATAGTCACGTAATATGAGTTTTCTATAGCAATGGTAGCGGTACAGTTTTTATGGTTTCCATTCCATGTCTTTAACGTTTATTTTATTGCAGGCCTGGTCAAACTTGGCGTCCATTGCGTGACCGGGAAGAAGGTGGCCATCAAGATCATAAACCGGGAGAAACTTAGCGAATCTGTGTTAATGAAGGTGCGCATTTACTTTCACACCCTGTTAAGTAATAGTCTATTAATTGTCGTTAGGCCTAGCACTTTTGATAGGTGGTAGCATGTTCTAAAATCCATGGCGTTGTTAGTTATTGAAAACCTTTTTTCAAGTCAAATTATGTATGACCTTTCCTTTCATCCACTCAAAGGTTAACTGGAAGAGACCCCTTAAAGGGATAAGTTCGCCTTTTTTACATCACTGTATTTCTTCTTGTCATTTATGTTATTTTGTACAATAAAGAATTTATAGACACACATACATACATATATGATGCTTGTAATACAATAGATTTGATTAGATTTGATCATTTATTACTTATTAAGAATTACATTAAATTTAGAATGTTCTAACATAACAATCTTACAATAAAATTCTCAATAAAGGTCTAGAAATATGTCGAGAGAATGTCAAAGTAAAAATTAAAAAATCAAAAATGTCGCAATAACAACAAACTGGAACAAATTACCTTGTTACTCCGCGAAACCAGTGCCGTGCTCGTGCAAGTTAGCAAAGTAACGCCTGAATGTATTAATTAGTCGCAATAACAAACTTACAAAAAATGAAAAAACCGAAGTTAAATACACAAGTTGTCCTATCGCACGCTTAGAATTAAAGAGACCCATTTCTGAATTATATACGTCCCAAAATATCACCTTAACTAAAAGACATAGGGTCTAATTTTGGGAAATGTCATATTCAGAATTGAGTCGCTTTAATACTAAACGTGCGTTAGACTTCAAAAAATATTTTTAAGAAATAGAGGCTCCATGGATTCTACAACCATACGACATGCTACACTACCAGAAGTCTGGCTCTACTAATCTTATATTAATCATGGGGTGGTGAGATTAACGCTTAAAAAAATATTTTGTTAATTTTATTATTCTTAATTTTAAACAGTTGCTTCTATTTTTTTCAGGTGGAACGTGAAATAGCCATTATGAAATTAATAGAGCACCCGCATGTCCTTGGATTGTCTGATGTTTATGAAAATAAGAAATACCTGTAAGTACGCGTAGTCAAGCAACCACGTTGAAAACATCGTGAGAAAACCTGCACATTCATGTAAATGAATGTGTAACCATGATCTTGCAGTACCTATGGCCACGAATAGAAAAAAACCAGCCAAGTGCGAGTTGGACTCGCGCACGAAGGGTTCCATACCATTATCTATAAAAACGAGCAAAAAAATCACGTTTGTTGTATGGGAGCCCGTTAAATATTTATTTTATTCTGTTTCTTAGTATTTGTTGTAACAGCGGATACAAAAATACATCATTTGTAAAAATTTCAACTGTCTAACTGTCACAGTTCATGAGATACAGCCTGGTGACAGACGGACAGACGGACGGACAGCGGAGTCTTAGTAATAGGGTCCGGTTTTACCCTTTGGGTACGGAATCCGCAAACAATTACGGTGCGTAGAAGAGCACGTTGTAGATTGTAGACAATGAAAGAAAGAAAAATCATTTATTGCCAATATAACACACAATAGACATGGACAATTAACCTATAAAATCAATGGTTTTCTGGCGTCAGCAATTGCTGATAGTGCCAGCTCACATGAGCGACTCAGCAGTTTTTCATAGAAATGCGGTCATTTTGGTGAGCTTTAGTCACCTAGTGAGATTCAAAAATTGCATTTAAATCTCACCGGGTAACTAAAGCTCACCAAAATAGCCGTTTTTCATAGAGATTCGGCCATTTTGGCGAGCTCTAGTCACCCGGTGAGATTCAAAAATCGCACTCCGGAACCGATTACGCTCGCTCCAACAGTAGATAAACCTACTATGTACCTAGTACGTTCATGCTCGCATAGATGGCGCTGTTAACAATTTTATTTTCGCAGGTATTTAGTACTAGAGCATGTGAGCGGGGGCGAACTGTTCGACTACTTAGTGAAGAAGGGACGGCTAACGCCTAAGGAAGCGAGGAGGTTCTTCAGACAAATAATATCCGCTTTGGATTTCTGTCACAGTCATTCGATATGGTGAGTGATCCCCATCTTTTTATATAGAACAGGAAGGAAAACGAGCAAGTGGGTCACCTGATAGTAAGTGATCACCGCCCATAGACACCCGCAACACCAAGGATATTGCAGATGCGTTGCCAACCCAGAGGGCTAAGATGGAATACCTCTTGTGCCAGTAATTGCACCGGCTGTCTTGCTCTCTATGCCGGAACACAATAGTGCAAGCACAGCTGCTTAGCAGCTAGATTAGCGAGCAAGATGGTGGTAGCGATCTGGATGGACCTTGCACAAGGCCCTACCACCCGCATTTTGTGCATAAAGGTAAAAACTTCACACCTTTATTTACAAGTATAGCACAGACTGATTGGGGCCAGGGGCCTCTGAGGCAAATAGAAGCTAGGAGAGACAACCTCTAAATTTACCTGAAAAGGTTTTCTAACCAGCAACTCGACACATAGGCTGCTTGTTAATGTCGCGAAAAAAAATGACAAAATTCGGCCAAAAACAAGCCTTTAAAGGACTGCCGAACAAGGCAGGGAAATGTTTGAAATCTATTTATAAATTTAGCCAGAGTTTATGTCGTAATTATAAAGAAATTGCTCAGATTATTTTCATTGGTTAAGGTCCACGTGATTGTCATTTTAATTGTTTACGAAACCTTTTTTTTAGCCATCGCGACCTGAAACCCGAGAACCTATTACTAGACGAGCGGAACAACATAAAAATAGCAGATTTTGGCATGGCGTCGCTACAGCCGGCCGGTTCCATGCTGGAGACGTCTTGCGGGAGCCCTCATTATGCTTGCCCTGAAGTTATACGGGTAAGTTTATTTCAGCGCCATCTATTGTTGTGTCACGGCAATTAATGAGAGAACGGCAACTTTTAGAACACAGCTTTGTTGTTCTATGTTACACTTTTATCCCTATGTATGTATGCACAATGATAATAATATACATGGTACACATGTAGATATTATTTTAGATTGTATGAAATATATTAGGGACTTTTTGTTCGTGAAGCCGCACTTTCAATCGAACTCGAATATTCATAAAGGCGTCGGTGTAATACATTCGTTCGTACAGAACTGGCAGGCAGTAAAATTATTATCATAAGATTAGATTTTTAGGCCGTCGGCCGTTTGGCCGAATGCTTAAGTTCCGCTACTTGCCAACAGATGGCGCTTATTTAAATAATGTTTGACAATGAGTTAACAACGCGTACGTGAATATTAAACAAAACATCAGGAGGGCGATTTTTGAATCTCACCGGGTGACTAAAGCTCGCCAAAATGGCCGTTCTACATAGAAATGCGGCCATTTTGGTGACCTTCAGTCACCAGGTGAGATTCAAAAATTTCATTTGAATATCACCGGGTAACTAAAGCTCACCAAAATAGCCGTTTTTCATAGAGATTCGGCTATTCTGGTGAGCTCTAGTCACCTGGTGAGATTCAAAAATTGCATCCCTGTATGATCATCGTGTAACCAAATGAACAAACGGAGAGCGTTTTTTGTGATGTATACTGTTTGTTAACGACGCACTTAATATTATAGAAGTAAGATGAATCGAAAATATAAAAGAAAATATAGTTTTTAGATGTTCACACGTTTATTGAACGTAAATGACAGTTTTTATATAAAATAGACAATATAGAGTTAAAAAACTTCTGTTCATTATTGTCTTGAACATATTGGGGGCCCAAGCCAGTGATATAATATGTCTTGAGCCTTGTATTGCATTAACAATGTAATTTAACTTGAAGCTATTAAATTATAAACAAAAACATAAGCAGTTTTAACCAATTGCTTTAACAAAATTTGAAACAACTCTACCTACCAAACTAATGTATAAGATAGAACATTTTACAAGTAATTACATTACAAAAGTTGATGGCATCAACATTTAGTTAGCTAAATCCAAAATCGATAAACAAATTTGATAAGCATCATTTCTGTATAAATTTTACATATTATACCTTTATTCTAGTCATTTTATCAATTCTTTAAAATAAACATAAGTATTATTTTATTGACTGTATTTATTTCAGTACAGTATTATTATATTGCAAACCATAGTACTAGATTTTACTCGGGTAAGTTTTACATACAGTATACACCTTTTATTTGACTAAAATATTGCTAAAATATATGTTTGTAACAAACAATATTTATATCCCAGCACTTGACAATACAAAGACTTTATAGTTAGCAATATTCGAATAATTTACATATCCCTATTAACTTTTTATATTTTTGATACAACAATGATTACATGAAGAAACTTTGCCAGTAGAAACTGGCAGAGTCCCGGCAACAATATAACCGAATCTCGTATTCACCAAAAACGGACCAGAGGGCGCTAGCGGCAACGATTCACGCTGCAGCACCTGGAAGAATATATCACATCCTAATAACAAAGAAATTTCATCCTTTTGGTTGAAATGTTTGTCTGCCAATTTAACATTAGACGGAATCTTAAATTGCAACTGATCGAAAGTTTGCTGAGGAAGGGGGCAGGTTATGCTTTTAGTTACACAGCATGCAACCTTTAATGAAAAATCATTGACAGAAGAACAAATAAGAATATCTGCCTTCTTTGAAACACAATTAGTGCTTTCACCTACTCCTGCTACCAATTCATTAGTTTTATATACATTGCAGTCAATTTTATTCAGTAATTTTTCTGAAATAAAAGATACTTGACTACCGGAGTCTAGTATGGCCTTAACATAGGTGTAAGTACCATTTTTATTAATTATTCGCACAACAGCCGTTGGCAACAAAACACCTTGAGATTGCGAGGTGCTTGGCAAAGTTGCTGTATGATTAGAAGAACTAATACTTCTATTTGTATTATTTACATTTGAACGCTTATTTACATTTTGATCCAAAAGATCATTTGTAGTAACATTGGTTACCATACCTTTGGCAGACACATGCAAAAGAGTATTGTGTTGTTTGCGACAAGCTGCACATTTAAATTTCATCAGACAATTGCCCTGATGAGCATTTAAGCACAACTTGCACAGTTTATTTTTATTTACAAAGGCTACCCTATCGTCACTTGAGACCATTTTAAATTGAGCGCATTGATAGAGTTTATGAGGTTTCTGGCAAAATTTACATGAGACCTGAGAAGCCACAAGATAGAAAGAATGAAACTTTATTGGCTTTTCTTCTGCAGTAGTCTCTAAAACCACTGCTCGCTTTTCTAGATAATCCTGAAATGCTCTTAACTTGGGTACCTGCTTCATATCCTGTTCCATGTGAAACCCTCTGTATGTATAGGCATCAATCTTTTTAGATAAGATATTTAGTAAAAGCGTATCCCATTGGTCTACATTTTCCCCTAAATTTTTCAAAGCAGCCAAGTGCATATTTACATTTGACACAATGTGTCGCAGACCTTGGGCAGTGCATTTTGAATAAACTGGCAAGTCAAGTATGCTATTTACATGAAAATTTACAATCTTTGGGATATTATTGTATCGCTTATCCAGCAGCTCAAGTGCGACGTTGTAATTGGCATCAGTAAACATTAAATTTTTGACCAGATCTAAAGCTTCCCCTGATAGCAAGGAGCGCAAATAATATAGCTTTGTACATAGACTTAAATTCTTGTCTGAGCCAACTACAGATTCGAACATATTTACAAATGGATAATAATCCACTATGCTGGTGCCATTGAAAGGCTTAATATTAATAGCTGGCAGTTGTTTAAACTTACTGGGAGCTGTCATCGATGCTGGTGCAGAAGGCTCACCATCAGGGACATCCGTCAGGCTTTTTAAATGGACATTTATACACCCTATACAATTATCATAACTGTCCTCCACGGAGCCATAATCCTCCGCATCCGATGGGTTTGCTGATAATATGCTCTTGTTATATTCAACATAGTCGGCAAACGAAGTTTCAAGACGAAGCCTTTTTTCGACGAGCAACTCTGGCGAAGCAGACAGAAACTCTTCGGAGTTACAAAACTTAACAATACGGGTGATAGCTCCTTTAACATATCCCCTACTAGCTACAAGATCCTTGAGCTCCATTTTTGTTATATAGAATAATGCTATACACAAAACAACTACTTTACAAATTAAGAAAACATAAAATAAAGTTTTGATTTGACGTTTTGTTCAACGAAGTTTTCTTGACAGCTACGTTCCGTTCCGAAATAAGCCAGCCACGACTTAACCGCTAACAGCCCTCAGCTAAACCACCTCGGAACTCCTCACGAAACGCAGAATTTTTCTTCGGAAAAATACGCCTGGAAAACGTCTTTGTAATTTTGAAAATTTCTTCACCGTCCTCTTCTAATAGTATATCGCTCTCTCTTCTTTTGCACTATCGATCGGTGATGATGGCAATATAACAGCGACACAGCAAATTAAAATGGCGATGATAAATTTCTTCAGAAAATATTTACATAGTATGATTTATATAGAAATCATTTTCTTATTTTTCAGATAGCATATAGATGCTTATATCTTAGGCATATATAGATACCTTGAATGGATTAATTCAGCTTCAAAAATTTACCAGTCGGCAATCGGCAACGGCAATTTTCTTCAAATTTAGTCGTTGAATTTGAATCTCCACGGCGCTGATTCTTTTGTATGATGAACGAAGGACCACTTTTTATGTTAACGACGCACTTAATATTATAGAAGTAAGATGAATCGAAAATATAAAAGAAAATATAGTTTTTAGATGTTCACACGTTTATTGAACGTAAATGACAGTTTTTATATAAAATAGACAATATAGAGTTAAAAAACTTCTGTTCATTATTGTCTTGAACACTGTTCACACCGCCTGCTCACACAGGAACATGTTAGCGTATTGTACCAAACCACTTCTGATTCTCTAAACGCAACAGCGACGAGCTCGGCGCTGGGGCAGCGCCGTCTTGCTCTAACGCGCTGACTGGAGTGAGCGAAACAGGGTGATGCTTCGTCGTCGAGTCCGTCGCCGTTGCGCTTAGGAATAAGTGCTGCGCTCTATTTATTTATTTAAACTTTATTGCATAATACAAACAATAATGTACAAATGGCGGACTTAATGCCACAAGGCATTCTCAACCAGTCAACCATCAGGCTAAGCATAAAGTTAAACGGTGCAGGATCGTGAATAAATAAAAAACAAGAATTGCAAGAATGCGGGTGGTAGGACCTTGTGCAAGGTCCGTCCGGATCGCTACCACCATCTTGCTAGCTAATCCTGCCGCTAAGCAACAGTGCTTGCACTGTTGTGTTCCGGTGTGGAGAGCAAGACAGCCGGTGTAATTACTGGCACAAGAGGTATTCCATCTTAGCCTTCTGGGTTGGCAACGCATCTGCACTCTCTTTGTTGTTGCAGGTGTCTATAGGCGGTGGTGATCACTTACCATCAGGTGACCCACTTGCTTGTTTGCCTTTCTATGTCGTATAAAAAAGAATAACACAAATCAACCGGAATATACATACAATACATATCGATAAACTTACACACATACATGGTGTAATATAATACATACATACAAAATTAAAAGCACTCAGCACAGATACATTAAACCTAAATCTTCTCTGAAAAGTGCTTGCGCAACATGCGCTTGAAAGAAAGTTTGCTCTGAGCTTGCCTCTATGTGGGGTTTTAGTGAATTAAAACAAAACAATTAAATACCAACATGAGGTAATTTATTGGATTCTAAATACAAAACAAATACTGCTAGAAAAACTACAACTTAATACAAAACTAATATACACAATGAAACGTCATACGACCGTACAATGAGAAAGAAAAACGGTATTTAAATATGTCGATAAATGGCTTTTTTTATTAAGACAGTAGACATGAGATTCAATTTAAAGAATTTTAGTATTACAAGGATTTATGTTCTAATTTCAATGTTGTCTATAACTTTTTCAATAAACAACACAAGAGTAGAATACTCCTTATTTTTATTAATAATGCATTTGCAAATATATCACGGCATTAGCTATCGTGTAAACGGGTCTCTGGGGTGCAATTTTTTAATCTCACCAGGTGACTAGAGCTCACCAAAATGGCCGCATTTCTATGAAACACGGCCATTTTGGCGAGCTTTAGTCACCCGGTGAGATTCAAAAATCGTACTCCAGGTACTGTTTCAATGTAAATCAGCCATAATTTATACAATTTAAACTAATTAAGTACTTCAATTCAAATAAACCTTCACATAAACGAAACTTAAAGTTGAGTTTTCAATTTCCAACGGCCCTCAGACTGATACAAGTCAAGTTATCCTTCAGTGCATCCCTTTATTAGCACACTAGTTGGACAGAACGACATTGAGGGATAAATTATCCTTTTCAGAGGTGCAACTTTTAAGTCTCACCAAGATGGCCGTTTTTCATAGAGATTTCGCCATTTTGGTGAGCTTTATAGCCACCTGAGGTGCAATTTTTGAATCTCACCAGGTGACTAAAGCTCACTAAGTGGCCGAATCTCTATGACAAACGGCCACGTTGGTGAGCTTTAGTCACCTGTTGAGATTTAAAAATCGCACTTCAGCTAAGCTCATTTGAGTTAAGTTATGCAAGAGCTGAAACTAATCTTAAAATTTTAATAATCATACCTAAATAAATTTAATCTAATTTAATTTATTACAGTAACATAATCGGTCAATCAGTAACTAACTAAAAAATTAAATCTATTGTTGTACTTTAAAAAATACAAAACGGCGGCCGGTATAGATACTTCGATCTTGACGCGCGGCTTTAAATATACAACTTTGATTTGTGTGTCATTGACACAGAAAAACATAAGTCCAAGTACAGTTCCTGGCAAACAACTTGAGCACTGACCTTGACTGCGCAGTAGCCGTTTCTAGTACATGCGTATGCGCAAACGTACCCCCTCCACTCAATTTATGCTCAAGATGTTTGAGTTAAAGTATCTATTTAAACTCTGCCTCATGATATGATACAAAGGTGTGATAAAACTATGAATTGGTTAGGTTAGGTTAGGTTAGCTGTCTGTGCTATTCTGTGACTATGCCAGCCTCAAGAGGAGACTCCAGTAAAGATTCATAAAATTCTCCGCTGAGGATGGGCAGCATCTCAGCGGCCCTAACAAGACAGCCCAGGTTTAGTTTAACCCCTCCCTGTGTCTCTGTCTAACTAGTGTCATAAGAAAGGGACGCAGATAGAGATAAACTAAACTTGGCCAGTCATGTTAGGGCCACTGGTGGGGTTTTAGAGTCATTAAAGACTTCCAAATTAGAAAATATTGTATTAAAGACGTCAGCTGTGTAACAGAGAACTTGAAAAAACTTTTACCAGCTGAATTAGAAAAAAACAGGTGTCTTTGCACTCTTTAATGCAAAAAACTAATAAAAACAAATATCACAATGGCCCCCCTAGAAATTACCGGTATTTTAACAAAACATACTCAATTTCAGTAACGCAATGAAAATTATCATAATAAATTCATTGGGATATTTGTTTTTATATGCAAAAAAACCCAATGCAGCCGTTGATTTTTGTTATAAATTTACCAAAGATTTGTTATTCATTTCTCAACAGCACTAATAATTATTAAAATTATAAGCTCCTTAAAACACCATTTTACAGCTATTCACCTAAAAGCCCTTAGTCCTCATCAACCCGTTGTTTTTTGCTTGTATTCGAAGGTGTCTGAGGCGGAGAATGCGTGGTTTCCCTCCTCTTTCCTGAATGCCTAGCACAGGTACCGGACCTATTTGACTCTCTATTAGATTCCCTATTCGACTCCCTGTTCGGCGAGAACTGTTTTAACATCTCAACATCATTAAAAATCACCTGAGCCCCACCACCGCATGTTGGGACGACATCACCTTTATACAACTTTGTTTCTAATTCCCCATCTGTGTCTTGCTCCTGAGAAATGAGGCAGTATTTGGACGCTTTAGAATTGGCGATATCCTTGACCGTTGTCAGTTTATTTACGACCTTGCTGTTGGTTATGTTAGGCTTCATAACTGTTCCCATAGGTACGAGTTTGTTAGGAGCATGCTCGATCCAACCTTTTCCATCAGCTGATAGCGAGCGGCGATGTCTTGGATTAGCGATGGCAACGCCGCGACGTGATGAGGCAGGCGTGTCCCTAGTTTCTCTTGTTTGTGGTACTGAGCTGAACGGAGTTAGCAAATGCGCTGGCAATGCCCTAGGAGTTGAGCCAGGAGTGTAATCCCTTACACTAGTCTGTGCTGCGAACTCTCCTGTACTCTTAGGCTCTGTGTCCCCTCTGTCTAAAGCTTCAGCTATAATTCTAAGTCTATTCTCTTTATCTTCAATAGCATTACGGAGCTTTTCTTTCTCTGAATGTATCTCTTTGGCCCTTTCATGTTCAGCTGCGATTTTGTGGTTATATTTCCTCTCTAAGATACGCTTCATTTTCTCTTTTTCCAGCTTATTCTGGCTTAGTTGTAGTTCTTTTTCTTGCAAGTCTCTTTTGAGTGTGCTTGTGTATTCTGTTAGCTCATTGAGTTTTCTTTTATTGGACGTTGATTCATTTTCCGTAGCTGTTAGCCTGTCTTCCAGAGCTCTGATCCTCCGTTCTGACGCAGCTAGCTGTCCTCTTAAAGCGGAATTCTCACTTCTCACTTCCAAAGACTCCTTCTCAAGGTCAATCAAAGCAGTTCTGAATCTTTCATCTTTTAATGCTTTACTCCTCTTTAACGTCTCTCTTCTGTTCAACCGCATCTCCAAATGGGCCATCAGTTCTTTGATAATATGGCCAGCTTGCGAGCTATTTAGTTCTAAGCTTGGGAAGTCAGGTCCAAGACTATAGACCAGGCCTAAATCTAGCTCTAGATCCTTTGCATCGGGCCTGGCTAAGTTGTCTCGTGCAGCTGCAAAGAGCCTATTAGCCTTTCTACGTCCCGACATCAAACCCATTGATGCTGCAATATCATTCACCTGTGCTTTCACTACTTCAACTTCTGCCGCCATCTCGGCAAACCTCATAACCTGGAGAGTTTCATCGTAGTCTTCTGCTCTGGGATTAGCGCAGACTATCATCCGTACTTGACCTTCGCCTTCAAAGAAGTTTTTGAACAGATGGGTTATTTTAGACTCTCTGTACGGTACCATGTTGTTAGCATTGTTAGCTTGGTTCTCTCGTAGGACTTCAAGACAGGTCCGAAGCGTCATTAGAGATTTATTTATATTACCTGCTTCCCGTAACCGCTGGCCAGTGTTCTTTGTTCTGTTGGTCCGTTCACTGCCAGCCAAGTCAACAAGGCTTATCTGACTGATAGAGAGGAACTTTTTGTTCTGGATCACAGCTTCACCGACTTCGTCTACAGGTGCCTGCACCAGTCTTATGGTGAACACGGAGTGGCTTCTGCTGGATTCTGCGTTTAGTGTGGTATGCGCCATTCGTTTGCGCTTCAAGCCAAGGTAGAAAGCATCGAAAGCTTCTTCAGCTGATTTTATTTCTATCTCCGTTACACCATGGACATACATGTTGTGTGCTGCGTCTTCTCTAATGATCTTCGCAGGCAAGTTTTTACTTACCGGTGGCCCATCTTCGAGCAAATCGAAAACACTGTTATTGTACACTTCTACATATGAAACAAAGACAGCATACTGGTTGTCTTCATTCAGACCTTCAACTTTTGTTACCTCCATAGAAGCCATGGCTAAATCGGGATTGGAGTTATTTTTCTTCCCCATTTTGAACTTGTGAAGCTCCTGCTGCCTTTCCAACATGGCTTCCACTTCAGTTTGAATTTCGAACATGTTCATTTTGTCAGGTTTGAACACGTATTTGTGTGCTTGATAGTCGTTTATAGTCTTAAATATAATGTTCAAACATCTTGGCAAAATGCCGCAATTTAGTGGTTCCCCGGTCATAGTGAAGGTTTTCCCGCTACCTGTGACGCCGTAGGTGAATAATAAGCCGTTTTTACCTTTTATGAGGCCTTCTACGAGCGGGTAGGCGACTTTATCGAAGACTTCTTGCTGCGCCGTTTCAGGCGGGAATACTTCCTTGAAAGTATACTTCATGGTCTTATTATTTTCATTTCTGTAGCTCAAAGCTGTCGACGGTGGCGTAAGTAACACTGTAGTCGGTGAAATTATCTTCATACAAGATATATCAGTGTCTCTTTGCATAGGGCGAAGTCGGCAATATACTTGCACAGGGTCCCGTTCGCCTTGTAAATTTTGCTTGCTTCGGGCCGGCGTGCGCATTTCGTTAAGTTTCTGTTTAGATTTCGCGGATTTCATTGTCACTACAGTATCTTACAACACTCACAGCGCGTAAATCTCACTTTGTTTATGACGAATTAACGTTTCGTGATTTTGACGGTTATACGAAATCAAAGCAACCGCAACCGTTGTCCGTTGATTGCATGAATCCGAACAAATTAAATATGGTCAGGTTCAGGGGTCAATTGTTGTCTGGCTCTTTCACTCTCACTTTGTTATCGCTATCTGTCTCATCAAACAGTTGACATGCATGACATTCAATCCTGGTACGGTTATATCAGGTTTTTGAAAGGTGTGACGTTTGATGTTGCTAGTTTTGATTATAGTCTCCCGTCCTTGATTCGAAACAAAGAAAATATTATTTACTAAAGTCTTATAACTATAGTTTTTAAGGCACGAAGATTGTAATCATATATAAAACATCGGTTTAAGTAGCAAGCTAGTTGTGTAATCATTTCATTATTGTAGTTTCGTTCCCTTCCCTTACTAGAAATAATGAAATGGTCACACCAAATAACGTTTCATTCTACGCAATATAAATAATAGTTACTTTTATTTCAGATCTACACAATTTTTAACACATTATACAAAACAATTGTTTATTTTAATATGAATAAGAATTTAAAAAAATTAGACCTTTCTAACATTGACAAATGAAAAATAATAAATAAAACGGAACGTGTTTTGGGTTTCTACAGTAAACATATTTTTCCCTAACTTTTGGGTCTACGAAATGAAATATTTTTAACTTAAATACATTGTTAATATCAATTTCTTTTTTATAAGTGTTACGAGTAAAATGGTATTGATAAATTGTTTATAATTATAATTTGAAACTACTTAATTACTTCAATATTTATTATAAAGCCAAAAAGAATTTTCTAAACATTTCTTTTTAATTTTATTTTTAGGGTATTCAACTCTTTGAACTGGCAATGCCAAATTACTGTCACTGTCAGTCAGTCCCCAGTCCATTTGTGGCATTTGTGTCGAAAATTCAAGTTTGTTTATCACTCGAAATGCCTTTTTTTCCATGTAAATATATTTCCAGGGAGAGAAATACGATGGCCGGCGCGCCGACGTTTGGTCTTGCGGCGTTATTCTCTACGCGCTGCTCGTCGGTGCCCTTCCGTTTGACGACGACAACTTGCGACAGTTACTCGAAAAGGTAGGAAATACTTTAAACGTTTCCTTGTAAATTTTAGTTATAACGAGTTTTATTTTGATCATCACATTATAGCGTTGCATAATTGAAACAGGCTAGCCGCTCGCGTCGATACCGAGAGCAATATTATTCGAGAAATATCATACCGATAAAAAATATCCACCTCTAAGACTCTTGGGAGCAAAGAGGGGGACTACAAGAGGTGTAGGTCAGGAGCGATGAACATTTGAATCAGTGAGCGGCTATCGAGCGGTACCGCGCGTAACATGTTTTCTGTACAATATGAGATACTACAATTTTAAATCTGCACTTCTGTGCTCCGTTAGTGCAGCTGGAATTCATTTACACGCATGGCATCTCAATAGTTTAGTTGAGTTTATTTAATTTTATTCAGTCAATATAATTACATTATAAATTACACAAAATGTCAAATTACACGTTTTTTAATGAGATCGTCAAATTTCATAAAAAACATTAATTAATAAAACTAAAGTAAAATTGATACTAATGGAAACAATTTCTTTGCCAGTGCTGAATACCTTAAAATATTAAGGTATTCAGCACAGGCGTTGTCTTTTGTCTTGATTGCTGACACTGGGTTTGCGGATTAGCAAAGAAATTGTTTCCATTAGTATCAATATGGACTTCCGCAAAGTAACGCCTGAATCTGTAAACTATTTAAAGCAAAATTAATACTGGAATGTCAGAATAATAATTAAACAAATATTCAATTCAAATTCAAATATAATGGAATGTCAACATGAAAAATTAATCTCTGATAGGGATAAAAAAAAAAGTCAAATTACACTTATACAAAACTAAATAAAAATTTCTAAATACTCTTTTATAAAATAAATAAATAAAAATAAAAATAAAAAAGCCTTTATTCTACCATAATTTTGGTTACATAATTTTGTTCTTAATACTAATTTAGTCCGTTATGGAAGTCACCTCTTTGGCGTAGGCCTCCCCTAGTTCCCTCCATGTATTTCTATCTTTTGCAACTCTCAACCATATTGCTCCACAACGCTGTCTGAATATATCCTCCCACCTGTTCTTTGGCCGACCTCTTTTCCTTTTCCCATTTCTCAAATACTCTTTTACAATGGTTAATAACAACAAAGGTGTGCTGAACAACTTGTAGCTTCACATAGGGCCTGCCTGGTTTTGATGAATAATTACGATATTAAAATCAGACAAACTCACTAAAATTAAATATAGAGTACAACGCAACTAATTAAAGACAATACACAATTAATTCTAAAACGAAAACTACAATTATTAACTACAATTCTAATCAAACAACCCGCCCCGCGCCACTCCCGGCCCAAAGGTGCCCATCACGCAGAACCCCGATGGACAGCCTCTTCAGGAATGACATATTAAAATTAGTTTATCACCATGTATGACAAGTAAATTTTTGCACAGGTCAAGCGTGGTGTGTTTCACGTGCCCCATTTCGTGCCACCGGACTGCCAGCAGCTGCTGCGAGGGATGATCGAAGTCAATCCTGAGAAAAGGATGACGGTATGTATCATTGCGTAAAACCTTTTTTACGGCTTTCCCACCTCTGGGCCCTGGGGTGAACTGGATTGTAATTTAATTATTTATTCAAAAACAGACTACAAAATGGTCCACATTAGTTAGTAAACATCATTGTAATCGAAATTATTTATTTTTAAATTTTTTCGATTTTTCTTTTTGTATTTTTTTTACATTCAAATTAAATTTAAAATGCTATATAATGAATGACAACACAAAGAAAAATTAGGGTAATGGCAGGGTTCGAACCTGCAACATCAGCATTCCGTGCCTTGCTTATTCCAGTTTCTGCCACATTACCCCGTTACGCCTAATTTTTCTTTGTGTTGTCATTCATTATATAGCATTTTAAATTTAATGTATATCTTATAGGTGTGTTAGTATGGCAACTTATAATTCTAGACAGTTAACCTAACAACAGAAGAACAGAATTTTGCCAAATTCGACATTAAAAACGCTGGCAAAGTATTGTAGGTAGGTATGTATGTATGTACGTACGTAAACTCTTTATTGTATAAAAAACATAAATGACAAAAAGAGACACAATGATGTACAAAAGCGAACTTATCCCTTTAAGGGATCTCTTCCAGTTAACCTTTAAGTGTGTGAAAGGACTATCATAGTAGGGACCGACAGAGAGCAAGAGCTAAGTAAAAAAAAGTAATGATAAATCAGGTAGGTTTTGATGGTTCGAAGGGAGAATCGGCTATTTTCTTGCGATCGCTGCTGTAGAACGCATATATTACCATAATTACTTGTTTAGGTTTTGTGAAGCTAGATGTCGTAACATTTACCTTATTAGTGAATGACAGGAATTAACTACTAAGTTAATGGTAGGTACGGTAAGTCTGGTAGGTACGGTAGGTCTGGTAGGTACGGTAGGTACGGTAGGTCTGGTAGGTACGGTAGGTCTGGTAGGTACGGTAGGTCTGGTAGGTACGGTAGGTCTGGTAGGTACGGTAGATCTGGTAGGTACGGTAGGATCGGGTCTGTGTAACCTAAAGCAAATTAAAAAAGACAGATAGTACTAACTTTGTGTCTTTCTGTTCTTTTCTGTCTTTTAAAGCAAATTAAAAAAAACAGAAAGTACTAACTTTCTGTCTTTTTTAATTTGTTTTAGGTTACACAGACCCGATCCTACCGTACCTACCAGATCTACCGTACCTACCAGACCTACCGTACCTACCAGACCTACCGTACCTACCAGACCTACCGTACCTACCAGACCTACCGTACCTACCAGACCAACCGGACATTCTCCCGATGTGTCTAATGTCAACCAAAGTTGTAATTGGCGTAATCCATTTCGACCCAGAGATGGGAAGCCATTAATAAAAAAAAAACTTAGTACTTAAATTGTTAATAGATGGTGTGACATGTCCTGATTTATGGTTTCACAGTTTATTCTGAAATTCTAGTTTACTTATGTACCAAAAGATGGTTCTGATGTATATGAAAACTACTTGGATGAAGGACTAAAGCATGGATATAGCCTCAGGACTTGTCAAGTGTACATAGCCAAAGCTGTCAAAATGGTCACCTTTCTGTGCGTCAAGGTAGTAAAACCTGCCAATTAATAAGAAAAACGTAGAGTATACTACCTTAATGTATACATTACCATAACCAAAGGTGACCATTTTGTCTATTGGTCGTGTACAGGGTGTCAATTGAAGAGGAGTTTAGAGTATGTAGTCATCTCTTTTTGACACATTGTATTGCTATTTAAAGTAAAGAGATCTGATAATAAAATATCGCTTTCAATTTTAACACTCCTTCTATGTTGTACTATTTCTATGGAAAACTAGCTATGGTTTATGTAACCAAATATTGTTAAGTGTTTATAAATTTATTTGTCACTAGCTTCTGCCCGCGGCTTCACCCGCGTGGCCTACAGAAAACAAATTACACCTAAATCCGAGAACCCCGAAACATCGTTATTTATTTATGACTAGCGGACGCGCGCGACTTCGTTCACGTAAAATTAGTAGCCTATGTCCATCAGGAATAGTTTAGCTTTCTATATGTGAAAGAATTTTTGAAATCGGTTCAGTAGTTCCAGAGATTACCCCCTACATACAAACAAACTAACAAAAAAACAAACTAACTAACAAACAAAGTTTACCTCTTTATTATATTAGTGTAGATGTAGATTTGTCCTTCGAAAAGCTAACCAACCAATTAACCGGTTAACTGTACAGCTGTGGCCCGTTTCACTAAGCTACAAGTTACAATTTTACAAGTCTAAACCGGCAACATTGGTCAATAATGACCAATGGCAATGGGCATAATGACCAATGTTGCCGGTTTAGACTTGTAAAATTGTAACTTGTAGCTTCGTGAAACGGGCCACTGGTGTTTTAGTTGTGCACTGCTTTGTATCATTGATGGTGATTGCTTTCCATAGGGTAACCATATGCTTGTTTGGTTGGTGCCTTTTTCCATAAAATTTTGCGGGTGGTAGGACCTTGTGCAAGGTCCGTCCGGATCGCTACCACCATCTTGCTCGCTAATCCTGCCGCTAAGCAGCAGTGCTTGCACTGTTGTGTCCCGGCGTTGAGAGCAAGACAGCCGGTGTCATTACTGGCACAAGAGGTATTCCATCTTAGCCCTCTGGGTTGGCAACGCATCTGCACTCGCTTTGTTGTTGCAGGTGTCTATAGGCGGTGGTGATCACTTACCATCAGGTGACCCACTTCCTTGTTTGCCTTCCTATGTTGAAAAAAAAAAGGAAGTTTTTGCTATGTCTCGCAGATCCTAAAGGATTCTCTTCATATTTTCAGCTGCTTACTCCTAAACCGTTTGATACAGATTTTGATACAGTTTTCACTGTTTAGAGAATTTTAATCAAGTTTTTTCTGTCCGTTTTCTTTATATTTAATATTCTTCTCTCTATGTTATGTTGACAATACGAAGCAAAACAAACATCTCTGACGTCTCTTATGCAATAAAGAAAACAAAATGGATGTGGGCAGGACACATACTTAGATGCAAGGAGGATAAGTGGGCGAAGGAGGTAACTGATTGGTATTTGAGAGAGGGAACAAGGAAAAGAGGAAGACCACCACGTAGATGGGAAGACGACCTGAAAGTTGTAGCGGGTGCTATGTGGAGGAGGAAAGCTCACGATCGAGAACTGTGGAAATCACTGGGGGAGGCCTATGCTATAGAGCAAGACAATCTGTGTTCCGATGTCTGAACTTAAATAAATAAAATAATATGTAATCAACTTGTAAGATTGTTAATAAAGGATATTTGAATTTGAATTTGAATCAAGTTGTTTATGTAGATACATAACATACTAATTATCATAGTATGTAATGTATCTACATACGACGGCCGGATAGCCTAGTGCTTAGTGACCCTGACTATGAAGCTGGAGGTACCGGGTTCAATGCCCGGGAGGGGCAAATGATTGTATGATGAATATGAATGTTTGTACCCCAGTAGTGGATGTTATATGTATTTATCTATTTAAGTATGTATATCCGTTGTCCAGTACCCATAACACAAGCAGCTTTAGTTGCTTACTTTGGGACTAGGTTAATTGGTGTTACCTGTCCCAAGATATTTATTTATTTATTCATTTATATAATTAGGATGTACAATAATGAATCGTTAATTGCATATAAATAAAATTTTATAATTTGAAAGTCCCACATTCAAAATTATCTAATTTTTTTTTATTTCAATAAAAGATTTTTTTTTTAACAGCTTGCAGAAATAACCCGACACGGCTGGGTGACAGCCGGGGGCCGAGGGGAGCTGGAGCAGGAGCTGCCGATGATGGAAGTGGTCCAGACCAGGGTGCTGCCCAGTGCGGAGGCCGTGGACCCTGACGTGCTCCAGGTAACCTAAATAAATATCGTTGGACAATTTATACCAATGGGCGATGATGGCCTGATTAAACGAGCTAAGTGCGGAAAAAGGAGCCCATAACCATAACCACAGAATAAATAATAGTACTAACGTACAGAAACTTCTCTTTTACGACCGCGATTAAACGAATTTTAACTTTATGATCAGGCGCAAAAAGTTCGTATTACTTCTGAAACATTCGCCAGGCGGCATGCGTCAAAAGGAAGGCGCCGCCCGCACCCGCCTTCCACCCGCAATGCCCTGGCGCACCGCTAGGGTTGGGCTGCTTACTGTAATACTATCACAACGCGCGACACAGCGAGCAGGCGCGCGCGCGGCAAGCCGGCAACCTACTGCGATTAACCTATGCCATAGGTCATGCGGCGAGCGCACCTACAGTGCGGAGTGGAACCCCCCTGCCATGACCATAACATAACCAATGGGCGGTGGTGATCACTCACCACCAGGTCATAGATAACCCACTAGCTTGTCTGCCTTCCTATTTTACAAAAAAAAAAAATGTAATAGTCTAAATTGTTGTACATCATTATCTTTACATAGTGTCAAACAAAGTCACTATCTTGCGGGTGGTAGGACCTTGTGCAAGGTCCGTCCGGGTCGCTACCACCATCTTGCTCGCTAATCCTGCCGCTAAGCAGCAGTGCTTGCACTGTTGTGTTCCGGCGTGGAGAGCAAGACAGCCGGTGTAATTACTGGCACAAGAGGTATTCCATCTTAGCCCTCTGGGTTGGCAACGCATCTGCAATCTTCTTGGTGCTGCGGGTGTCTATAGGCGGTGGTAGTCACTTTCCATCAGGTGACTCACTTGCTTGTTTGCCTTCCTATTTTATAAAAAAAAAAAAACTGTTTCTGTCTGTCCTCCTATCTCCGGCCGCTTACTCCATCTAAACACAACGGATTTTAATACGGTTTCCATTGACATTTAGAGAAATGTAATCGAAATTATTTATTTCTAAATTTTTTCGATTTTTTACTTTGTATTTTTTTTACATTCAAATTAAATTTAAAATGCTATATAATGAATGACAACACAAAGAAAAATTAGGGTAATGGCAGGATTCGAACCTGCAACATCAGCATTCCGTGCCTTGCGTATTCCAGTTTCCGCCACATTACCGCTAATAGTAGCGGCATTAGTAGCGGTAATGTGGCGGAAAGCGGAAACTGGAATACGCAAGGCACGGAATGCTGATGTTGCAGGTTCGAATCCTGCCATAACCCTAATTTTTCTTTGTGTTGTCATTCATTATATAGCGTCATTTAGAGACTTTTTTTTACGGAAAATACTTGATCCATTTATTTACTGTTTCCATTTTCAGGCTATATGCAGTCTTGGATGCTTTAAACAGCGCGATAAGTTGATCCAGGAGCTCCTTAGTCCACAGTGAGTATATTTATTATTAGTGGAGGCCTATGGATGGAATTAGTAGCCTATGTCCGTCAGGGATAGCGTAGCTTTCTATCAGTGAAAGAATTTTTGAAATCCGTCCTGGAGTGCGATTATTAAATCTCACCGGGTGACTAAAGCTTGCCAAAATGGCCGTTTTTCATAGAAATGCGGCCATTTTGGTGAGCTGTAGTCACCTGGTGAGATTCCAAAATTGCATTTGTATCTCACCAGGTAACTAAAATAGCCATTTTTCATAGAGATTTGGCCATTTTGGTGAGCACTAGTCACCGGTGAGATTCAAAAATTGCTCCCCGGCAACAAACAAAGTTTATCATTTTATTATTTGTTTGTTTATGTTATGTTTATTATATTAAATTTTGACATGCTATGTATAGAATACAGGGTTCGAAATTATCAAGATAATAACGAGCCGTGATAATTATCGGATAATTATCCGATAATTATCGGATAATTATCCGATAATTATCACCATTATTAAAATATCATTTGTTAAATTGTTTCATAAGAAATATCGATGGTTTATTGTCTCAAAACAAACAAAAATAACATTCGAGTTCACTTGGCTTTACGTAACACCAACTGACATTTTTTGTGAATTGGGGGAATTCCCGTGTCGCGACTAGACGTGCGTTCGGATACACGCAACAAGTGCGGAAATACACGTTTGGATACTTAGAATATAGTTCTATTTCACGGGCGTAATTTTTTGTTATTATCAATTGATAATTATCAACCTGTTATTATCATGATAATTATCGTGATAATTATCGTGATAATTATCATTGATAATTATCCTTTCGAACCCTGATAGAATAATGATATTATTTTCAATTGAAATGTTATTTATAATAGTTTAATGCTCTCATTTACTTTTTATATCTGTTTTTATTGATTTTTCTTTACTTATTATTAAAAAAATTTGACATGTTATGTATTGACTAATGACATTATTTTGAAATGGAATGTCATATGGTTGAAATTGCTTTTACTTGTTTTTACTCGCTTTATTTTTAAGACAAAATTTTCACATGCTAACCTTGGCTGAATATATTGTGGGAAGCACTGTTTGCCATCTTGGCCTTAAGATCTTGGAATGTACCATATATTCTTGTGAATAAACGACTCATTCATTCATCCGTTCATTCATTCATTCATTCGTGTGGATGTAGATGTACATTACGTCCTAATTGCATCCGTGCGCACCCGCCGGGTCGCTAGTATTCCATAAAATTGGCAAATTGACTTTGACCCTCCGGACCTGACCTAGACCTTGACTCGACCTTTGTCCGTCTGGATCGCTACCACCATCTTGATCGCTAATCCCGCCGCTAAGCAGCGGCGCTTGCACTGTTGTGTTCCGGCGTGGAGAGCAAGACAGCCGGTGTAATCACTGGCACAAGAGGTATTCCATCTCAGCCCTCCGGGTTGGCAACGCATCTGCAATCCCATTGGTGTTGCGGGTGTCTTTGGGCGGTGGTGATCACTCACCATCAGGTGACCCGCTTGCTTGTGTGCCTTCCTGTTGTATTAAAAAAAAAACCTTAGACTCGGTGTCCGCCCGCAGCCACAACACGGAGAAGGTGATCTACTTCCTGCTGCTGGAGCGCAAGCGGCGTCGGCCCGCGCGCGACGACGAGCCGCGGCCCGCCGCGCCGCCGCCGCCCGCGGACCCGCCGCGCAAGCGCCTCGACACGTGCCGGGTGAGCCGCGCCACGCACGTAGCTAGCGGGACATAGTGAGCGGGGCACAAAGTATGTGGGGCACGTAGTGCGCGGGGCACGAAGTATGTGGGGCACGTCGTGCGCGGGGCACGAAGTATGTGGGGGCACGTAGTGCGCGGGGCACGAAGTATGTGGGGCACATAGTGCGTGGGGCACGAAGTATGTGGGGGCACGTAGTGCGTGGGGCACGTTTTATTTGGGACACATAGTGCTCGGGGCACGAAGTATGCGGGGACACAGTGCTAGGGGCACGAAGTATGCGGGGGCACGTAGTGCATGGGGCACGTTCTATTAGGGACACATAGTGCTGAGGGCACTAAGCATGCGGGCGGAACACTTGCTGCGCGGGCACTAAAGCTGCGTTTCCTCCAGAGATGTGCAAGGATGCGTAGCGAGGGATGTGTTTGTAAAGAACCAATGAGCCGTTTCCACCGGAGCTGTGCTGACCGAGACGAGGTAAATGAAACGATTCTATTGGTTCTTACCAACACATCCCTCGCTACGCATTCTCGCACATCTCTGGTGGAAAAGCAGCCTTACTTAGCGAGGTATGCGGTTATTTATTGAGGCACATAGTGCGTGGGGCACGAAGTATGTGGGACACATAGTGCATGGGGCACAAACTACAGCAACAACAATATAGATAATTTATTTACACGACAAAATAGGTCCATGGTTAAGTTAGTGGGGCACATCGTGCGCAAGGCACGAAGTTAGCAGGGCACATTGATTGGAATACCGATGGGATGAGCACAAGACCGACTGTCATGGAGATCGTTGGGGAAGGCCTAGGCCCAGTAGTGGGCGTCTCCTGGCTGATATGATGATGATGATGATGATGATGATGACTGTGCGTAGAGCACAAAGTTAACGGACACATAGTATGCGGGGCACAATCATTACGTCCCGAGTTAGATACTTGTGATAGTGCCCGGGGCACAAATGGCGCGGATCACAATAGTATTTTATGCAACTGTTGCATAATGAGGGGTCTTAAAACACGAGTGTGGTTTTATGAAACGAGCGTCAGTGAGTTTCATAATAGGATCACACAAGTGTTTTAAGACCTAATTATGTACAGTTGCATACATTACTTTATCTACACACTATCGTAAGTACTCTATGATGGGTTCAGAAGCCATAGGGCAATGACCTACTAGCTACTAGTGCTAGGCACCTATTACATATCTATAGACTGTACACATTAAAATAATGTAATAAAAGATGAATTTGAACAAATATAGAAACAAATTAGAAAAAATCTCAATAATATTGGTTATTATAATGCTGGTCATTGCCTACGGTTTCTGAGCGCATTATAGAGCATTTATGATATATGTGTAGATAAAGATTGTGTTTAAGCTGTCTGTCAGTCAGTAACGGAACTTTTATATGTATTCATTTTATATTTCTCTTTTATTTGTAACTGTTATATGCTTACAGGTGAACGGACAGTCGGCTCATTTTGGACAGATCAGCGAAGGGTCGCCCATCACGCCGCGGCGTTCCCAGTTTAGGTGATACGTCGTTTTGATTACATTTAATTTTCTGTAGTAAGAATGTTAATTAATAAATAAATATACAATCGGAACACAGCATGCGACTCCGGCTCGTACTTTTCCAATTACTCGTAATTTTCTTAAAAAAAATACGGCTTTTAATTTGGTCGATTCAAATTTCCTTTGACTTCGTTGCATATTTTTACTTAGGGAGCGTTCAAGTATTACGTAACGCAATTTGGGGGGGGGGGTCTCGTAAAACGTTACGATGCGTTACAGGGGCGGGAGGGGGTCTTTCTTACAACACGTTCGTTACGTAACATTGTTTCTAAAAAATTAGGGTATTAAAACTCCCAAACTGGCAACCCTTTTCATTTACGTTACGGGGAATCCCTCGGTTGTATTAGTCTGGTCGTCATTTTTTTTTACATTTGTTCTCGCAAGTTGGCCAACCTTTTCGTTTATATTTCACGGGGAATCCCTAGATTGCATTGTCATGTTGTTTTTGTCATTAATGTTTTTTTTGTCATTTAGTGTTACGTAACGTTTAGAGAGGGGGAGGGGGGTACACAAAAACGTTACGGTGCTTTACAAAGGGGGGAGGGGGGGTCAAAAATCTTCAAAAATTACGTTAAGTAATACTTGAACGCTCCCTTATTATTTTATTCTTATTAATTTGGATATACTGATTGATTATTTTATACTCATGGATTAAGTTTTGGCTGCCGTGTTTAATATCATCCTCGTAATAATGCCTTCTAATGGCAAATAAATAAATAAATATTTTTTTTTATTTTTTTTATACAACATAGGAAGGCAAACAAGCAAGTGGGTCACCTGATGGTAAGTGATCACCACCGCCTATAGACACCTGCAACAACAAAGAGAGTGCAGATGCGTTGCCAACCCAGAGGGCTAAGATGGAATACCTCTTGTGCCAGTAATTACACCGGCTGTCTTGCTCTCCACGCCGGAACACAACAGTGCAAGCACTGCTGCTTAGCGGCAGGATTAGCGAGCAAGATGGTGGTAGCGATTCGGGCGGACCTTGCACAAGGTCCTACCACCCGCATCTTTGTCTTTACGTAATATAAAGTAAAGTCGCTATCCGTTCCTGTCTGTCCTAAATCCTTAGTGTATGTTCGGCCGCCTTCTCCTTCTAAACCACGCAACGGATTTTGATACGGTTTTCACTGTCATTTAGAGAATTTTTTAGGGAAGGTTTTTATGTACATTACATCCCGATCGTGCGCGCGCGAAGCCGGGGCGGGTAGCTAGTAAGTAACAAGGCGCTCTGTCGTAATAAGTGACGTTGAGAGCAGGTTTGGTCGCCGCAGGTCCGCGTCGAGCCGCCGCGAGGGACGCAGCTCGCCGCAGCTGCCCGCCAGCCCGCCCAGTGAGTGCTCATACTTATGCTCATACTTAAATACATAGTCATATTCATGCTCATGTTTTTGCTTATATTCAGACTCTAACTCAAATTTATGCTCATATTCAAACTCATACTCATATTTATGCTCATGTTCATACTCATATTCATGCTTATGCTCATGTTCACACTTATACTCCTGCTTATATATTCACACTTATATCTATGCTGATATTCATACTTACACTCATATTTGTGCTCATATTCATACTCATACTTATGCTTACATTCACACTCCTAATATTCATACTCATATTTAAGCTTATATTCACACTCATATTTATGCTCATATTCATACTCATACTTATGCTTATATTCACACTCCTAATATTCATACTCATATTTAAGTTTATATTCACACTCATATTTATGCTCATATTCATACTCATATCTATGCTGATATTCAAACTCACACTCATGTTGTGTTCATATTCACGTTACACTTACACTCATATTTATGCTCATGTTCATTCTCATATTGAAACTCGCACTCATAATTATGCTCATAATGTTCACACTCATATTCATGCTCATAATGCTCACACTCATATTAATGCTCATACTCATACTCATATTCTTACTCATATTTATGTGACCCTGATGTTGTGTATTTTAACAGCAGGCCACACGCCGCATCGGGTCTCTTCCCTCGGAGGTACCCCGGCGACGCCCGGATCTCCTTTAGGTATTTAATTAAAATGATTATTTATCCTTTTTTTTTCAACACACTTGCTCGTAACGCGGTTTTACATCGTTTTTAAGCTCATAATCCGAGTAAGTAAGTAAGTAAATCATTTATTGCTTGAAATAATGTTTACAAAAGGTCTCTAAACAATTTTATCTACACACATATAATTATTGCTAGATAATGGGTTCAGAAACCGTAGGAAACGACCAGCATTATTACAATCAATTTTATTATGAATACTTTCTTGCAGTAGTAGGTAAAATCTGTACTTTAATGGTCATTACAGCATTGATTTCTGTTACGTTATGACTTTAAATTTGGAACAACTGTCAAAACTCAAGTGGGTCTCTATTCTAGTATCCCTTGAACAGTTTTCGATACGAAACGGCAATCCAGTATGTTTTTCTAAAATATAGACGTGAGAATAGCGACTGCATTCGTTTGTTTATGATTTAAAAACAGCATTCGTTTTGACGGAGGATCGCGTATGCATTAATCATTACACACTCGGCTCCCTTATCGCGCTCGTGTACCGCTCTCGCGAATAATACCGCTTCGAGTGTACCGATCAACATAGCGCACTGGTATCACTATGTACTATTATGTTACAGCATCGCCTTCAGTTCGGGAGCACCACCATCAAAGGGCCAACTCCACGGGTCCGACAATCAGTCTCAATATAAGTAAGTTGTCTATGTATTTTTTTTTAAACCCCTGCTAAGCGTAGATTTAGGTAATTAATTTGTTTTTGATCCTTAGATACTATACATTTCTAAGTTATTTAGACTAAGTATGTTTTTTTTAATATATAAAATAGGGAGGAAAACAAGCAAGTGGGTCACCTGATGGCTAGTGATCACCACTGCCCATAGACACCCGCAACACCAAGTATATTGTAGATGCGTTGCCAAACCAGAAGGCTAAGATGGAATACCTCTTGTGCCAGCAATTGCACCGGCTGTCTTGCTCTCCACGCCGGAACACAACAGCGCAAGTACTGCTGCTTACCGGCAAGATTAGCGAGCAAGATGGTGGTAGCGATCCAGACGGGCCATGCACAAGTTCCTTCCTTTCGCAATTTTCGGAATCGGTTCAGTAGTTCCAGAGATTACCTCCTACATACTGAAAGAAATACGAAACTGTTAAACCGATTTCAAAAATTCTTTCACTAATAGAAAGCTACACTATCCCTGAGGGTCATAGGCTAATAATTCTGCGCGAAGGGATTCGCTGGTGTGCGCTAGCAAATAAGTATAAGAGATCTCTTCCAGTTAGGGCTGCCATATGGAAAAATTAAATATCCTGATGAAAATTCGGACATCACCCTAAAAATCCGGACATCACCGGCGGATTTGACGGCCGGATAGCCTAGTGGTTAGTGACCCTGACCATAAAGCTTGAGGTACCGGGTTCGATTCCCGGGAGGGGCAAATGTTTGTATGATGAATACGAATGTTTGTGCCCGAGTCGTGGTTGTTATATGTATTTAAGTATATATTTATCTATATAAGTATGTATATCCGTTGTCTAGTACCCATAACACAATCAGCTTTAGTTGCTTACTTTGGGACTAAGTCAATTGGTGTTAATTGTCCCAAGATATTTATTTATTATTTATCACCCTAAATATTCGGACATTTCTTGTAACATAGATTTGGCGTAGCTTGAATGACGCCCCGAATCTCTTTAGCTGTAATTTATCCTTTTTTAAATTGTTTTGGAGGAAATATTATTATTTTTGTTGATGACTTACTACTTTTATGTATCCTGTCATTCATGAAAACTGTGTAAACTTTGTAATAATCATTTCACGTAAACATTTTACAATAATATCACGAAAACATTTTCGTTTTTCATGAGGTCATTCCTAAAAATCCTGACACTTGCCAAGTCCGGTCGCAATCCGGACAAAGGGTCAAAATCCGGACATGTCCGGACAAATCCTGACGTATGGCAACCCTAGTTCCAGTTGATTTTTGAGTGTATCTGTTTAGGCGGTGAGCCGGGTGAGGCGGTTATCATCATAAACGAGAGCCCGCTCCTCGGGTCCAACGTGCCTGTTAGACCCCACAGCCCCTCGCAGTCTCACAGAGGTACCTGCTGCTTGTCCAATAACAGTAGATTGTTTAACGAGGGCGGAAAGGAATACGTGCTATTTCGACATGTACAGCCAAGGTCAGAAACATTTACGTTTCTTAGATGCCAAAAATATAATATAAGCTTAAAAATGTTAGCTAAGCTATGTCCCACTTTTCGAATATGTGGGAGATGAAAATATTATTACTATTCGTTATTAATTTGACGTTAAGATCCAGTTTTATAAATGTCTATACCATGGGCGTACCCAGGGGGGGCAGGGAGGGTCAGCTGAACATGTATGAGCTCGCCTAATTACTAATCAAAGTGTAAACGGGGCCTTATGCTCTAACTTTTAAACAAACCGCGCAGTAGACACTGGCAAAATGCACGGTGCTATTGCCAAAAAACCGCGCGCGACGATGGCGGACGAAGATTACCGAATCTAGCATCTGACTTGCCCCCCCCCTAGGCCAGAAGCTGGGTACGCCCATGGTCCTTTAGAGTAAATTAAAGTAACTGGGTACAGTTTTTGACATTAGTAAGTTAAATTAGACTTACAAACCTTTGTTACTTAAAATAGCGCTGGGCGTTCTTTTTGCCGCAATTTTATAACGTTTAATTATTTAGATTCTAACAAGTTATGGGTATATGGCAATATTTAAATATAAATTTTTCTTCTTTTGTTATAAAACCCAGCTCTACAAGTCAAACGTTGGTATAATAGTACATTATGTTCGTAGTGCGGGAAAGATCGTCCCTGCCCGGGCCGCCGAGTGCGCAGGCGCCGACGCCGCCATCTTTGTTCCCCAATCTAGGCACTATCACAGGTGAGAATAGTTTAATTTATTTAGTGAATATAAAATTTCATTATAAATGGCATAGAATGTCAAATTAAACGTAACTTTGCCATTGAATACATGTTTTCCTCATACATACTAAGCGCATATATAAGTTTATAACCGCAAAAAGTTTTTTCTCTAGTGATGTAACTACAAATGTACGTTTTTTCGATTTTTCCCTTTATTTGTGCTGTCAGACCTTGCTTCTTGCCAAATTTCATGGTTCTAGGTCAACGGGAAATTTAATATTTTATATTTTTCATGCAAAACCCCACCCTCCTCCGCTAGTTATAATTACCTCAAGGCCGATGACGGCCGGTCTAACATGCGCAGACTACACGGTTGCAGGCGTCCCTGGCGGCAGCGGCGCGGCGGCGCCCTGGCGCGCGCGGCTGGCGACCATCAAGAACTCGTTCCTGGGCTCGCCGCGCTTCCACCGCCGGAAAATGCAGAGTCAGTACCCTTAGACGGCGCTAGCGTTTTTTTTTATGGAAGGAAAACAGGCAAGCGGGTCACCTGATGGTAAGTGATCACTGATCACCACTAGCGTTGCTGAGCTATCGATAGTTTGATCGTTAGTTGACCTCAAGAAAAAGTCACAATATCGATGGGCCAATTTAGTGTCGACAGTATCGATACTATCGATAGGATTGATAGTTTTTAACCAATACCATCGATAGTATCGATAGCATTGGTGCCTATCGATAGGATTGGGGTTTAATAACTATCGATAGTCTTTAAAATCCAATACTACCGATCGATACTATTATCGATCGGTAGTATTGTTGTTGTTGTATTGTTATTGGCTCGCTTTTTTTTATAGAACAGGAAGGAAAACGAGCAAGTGGGTCACCTGATGGTAAGTGATCACCACCGCCTATAGACACCCGCCAATACCGAAGTGATTGCAGATGCGTTGCTAACCTAGAGGGCTAAGATCGAACACCTCTTGTGCCAGTATTGTCACCGGCTGTCTTGCTCTCCACGCCGGAACACGACAGTGCTAGCACTACTGCTTAGCGGCAGGATTAAATTGAAATTTATTTAAAGTGCGATTTCGTATACAAAAATAAATCAATTCTTCTAATTTTTTGCTGTAAATTCTTCTATTTCCTTTGACAGCCTCCTCGGAGGAGGTGCACCTGACGCCGGAGTCCTCGCCGGAGCTGACCAAGCGCTCCTGGTTCGGATCCCTGCTGCTGTCAGCTGACAAGGAGGAAACCTTCACCGCCCTGGTCAAGGGCAAGCCGCTGGCGACGGTCAAAGCTGACCTGATACACGCGTTCCTTAGTGTGAGTAGATCTGTGCACCTAGCACGAATCTTCTCGATACGCGTTAACTCGCTACGTAACTCAGTGCGTCTCTTTCCTATTGCTCTAGTTAGAACAAGACGCACTGAGTTACGCAGCGAGTTAACGCGTATCGAGAAGATTCGTGCTAGGTGCACTGGGTTCGATACCCGAGCTGAATACAAGTTTTTTTTAAATGTATGAATGCAGTTTTTCTTCTTATTATAATCGATGACATGGTACCTAAGAACAGATCTTCGTATGTCTTATAGTTTCAGACTTTCCCATACTGACCGATTTAAATGAGACACCCTGTATATGTGTATATTTAGTATAGCTATTAATGTTAGAAGCTTATTGTTTCTCGGTTTATTTGTACTTTTTCTTTTTTTGTGCAGCCATGTTTGTAACTATCTTATTTATGTTGTGGTTGACTGGTAGGGAATGCCTACGGGCATTAAGTCTGCAAAGTTGTATTGGTTTTGTAAACTGTGCAACGAAGTTTAAATAAATAAATAGTACTAACGTACAAAAGCTCCTCTTTTGCGATCGCGATTAAACGAATTCCAACTTTATTGACACGCGCAAAGAGTTCGTTTTACTGCATACACGTTCGCCAGGCGGCTCGCGTCAAGAGGAACGTCGCCTTCCCCCCGCAAATCCCGGCGACACGCTAGGGTTGCGCTGCATTCGTTTTCAATTACACGGACACGGCGAGAGCGAGCGGCGAGCCGACAACCCATCGCGATTTGCCTACTCTGTAGGCAAGGCGGCTGAGCGTACCTACAGTGCGGAGTGGATCCCCCCCTGACCAGAGTCTCGCCTGAGCTAACCAAACGCACACACACACAAACATACACACATTTTACTTTTTTTTTTGAGATTCGTAAAGGTTTAAAACCGGCAAAGTATCAGCCATTCTCTTGCGATCGCCGGTTTCCATCGGCGTACACTTTAAACCTAATAAACGAATCAACGTTTTATTACTCAATCTTCAAACTTCTTTATCACTAACTGGCGGACGCCCGCGACTTCGTTCGCGTAGAATTACTAGCCTATGTCCGTCAGGGATAGTGTAGCTTACTATTTGTGAAAGAATTTTTGAAATCGGTTCAGTAGTTCCAGAGATTACCCCCTACATACAAACAAAGTTTACCTCTTTATTATATTAGTGTAGACAGTGTAGATTATATTAGTGTAAATGTAGATAAATATTAACTGTAACTTTTTTCTGTTATAGATAGCGGAATTATCTCACAGCGTGCTGAGCCCTATGTCGTTCAGAGTGGAGTACAAAAGAGGGTCCAACGCGCCCGCCATGTTCCAGCGGCATGTCAGGTTTCAGGCAAGTGTCGACCATAACTCACTAGTTCCACTATGTCACACTGATTGCACTGACACGTCAGACGTCGGTTACACGCTCATTCTGTCGTCAGTTCAGTCCATCATTCTGGTCAGAATGACGAGAGAATTATCGTGTAACCTGTCTAGTGTCGTGTCAGTCTGAACTGATCGTAACCGTGTCCATTTGTCATCATTCTGGCATCAGTCAAAACTATACCGGAATGATGGACTGAACTGACGCCAGAATTAGTGTGTAACCGACGTCTCACACCAAATGTACAATTATGCCACACTACTTGCACTACCACGTCACACTTATTACACTATCTTGTCTCGCTAAATTCACTAACACGTCACGCTAATTGCACTGACACGTCACACTAAACGTACCAATATGCCACACTACTTGCACTACCACCTCACACTTATTACACTATCTTGTCTCGCTAAATGCATTGACATGTAACGCTAATTGCACTGACACGCCACACTAAATGTTCCATTATGCCACACTACTTGCACTACCACCTCACACTTATTACACTATCTTGTCTCGCTAAATTCACTAACACGTCACGCTAATTGCACTGACACGTCACACTAAATGTACCATTATGCCACACTACTTGCACTACATCGTCACACTTATTACACTATCTTGTCTCGCTAAATTCACTAACACGTCACGCTAATTGCACTGACACGTCACACTAAATGTACCAATATGCCACACTACTTGCACTACCACCTCACACTTATTACACTATCTTGTCTCGCTAAATTCACTAACACGTCACGCTAATTGCACTGACACGCCACACTAAATGTACCAATATGCCACACTACTTGCACTACCACCTCACACTTATTACACTACTTTGTCTCGCTAAATGCATTGACATGTCACACTGATTGCACTGACAAGTAGATTATTTCATGTTGATGGAGTTTATGGGAAGCAACGAAGCCTTCAGCGCTGCTGAAATAAGAGGTCGTTCGTCGTCGTTCATGCATTAACAATAATAAAAATAGATTATTTATGTATCTGTCAATTTTCAATAACAATGTCAAATTTAAAATTATGACAGCTCTTTTTTCTGGTGAAAAAGGCAAAGTAATTCGGGCTATTCTGTAAAAAATTGGTGAATTCTGATATATTATTTTAAATTATTGTATTTTTTTAAATATGGAGAAATAAATTATAATAAATATTTTTCCGTGTTCAGGAGGCAAAACTCTTTCGATTCCTGTAGTCATTTACAGGTTTCAAAAAAAAGAAATCTCGTCAATTGTTAATGTTACTTATTGCAGGTTGACATTTCTACTATAACGAAAGCACCCGGAGAAAACGGGAAGGAGTATTTATACGCTATCACCTTCACTCTACTATCAGGTAAAATCATTAACTTAGCGAATGACTATTGACAATATTGACAATGACTATATCTTGTTGTAATCGAAATTATTTATTTTTAAATATTTCGATTTTTCTTTTTGTATTTTTTTACATTCAAATTAGATTTAAAATGCTATATAATTAATGACAACACAAAGAAAAATTAGGGTAATGGCAGGATTCGAACCTGCAACATCAGCATTCCGTGCTTTGCGTATTCCAGTTTTCGCCACATTACCGCTGCCATACCCTGCGAATTTTTCAATGGGTTTCGTCTTTACGGTCATTACATTATTTATTTTTTTCTTTGGGTAAACTACCCTCGGTGTCATCTATGAGAAACTTAATCAAGTTATCTCATTCAACTTGACTATAATAACTTAATAACTTCACTATAATAACTACACTACTACTTGGACTATATCTTGGACAGGGATGTTTGGAAATGATCCCGACTTGTATTGGCGATCCCTGGCTCCAAATATTGTACACCTACTGTGTTAAATAGTTAAGATGTAAAAACAACATTGTAATTTTGATTTATTTAAAAAATTACACCTCGTTGATTTTCTTGCCGGTATCTTCTCATCAGAGGTTTTTACGAACCGATGGTAAATTTGACATTCATAAGTGCTTCCTGTAAGCCTGATCTGAATAAAGATATTTTGATTTTGAATGCATTATTGGGTGTACAAGCCAAAAAGTAATATATTATAGACCGGGAACAGCTTCTTGCTTTTATTGAAAACAACTTTGCGTATAATACTGTACAAAAGTAAAATTTGTTAAATAAATCATTGTACTCTGTAAAAGAGTACAATGAAAACAGTTGTGACATTTAATTTAATTTAATTTGACTTATTATTATGCTTTGTCATTTATTGTTTTAGATTATTATTTTGTACCTGATTATTTTTGTTTCATTTTCATTTTATTTCATTTTTGCTTGTATTGACATTTTCACCGTTTGTGAGTTTATATTTTTATTTTTATTGTGACATTTGAATTTTTTATTTTTGACATTTTTCTAGACGTATTTCTAGATATTTTTATTTTATTATTTTTTTTACCTTTTTGACGATCTTATTGTGAATTTGTTATGTTTGACATTCAAAATTTAATGTAATTTCCAATAAGTAATAAATTAATCTAATCTAATCTAATCTAAAACATAATGAAGCATTAAACAGCGATGCGGTAATGTATTATTGTTCGTTCTGCAGGTAACATCCGGCGGTTCCGGCGCGTGTGCGAGGTGGTCCAGGCGGCCGTGTGCCGCGCGCCCGGCGCGTCCCGCGCGCCGCCGCACCACCCGCCTTCGCCTCGCGCCGCCAGGCGACACATACCGACGCATCGTGAGTGCAACTCATTATATTATGGAGCTTGTGATGAAAGGCAGTGCTTTATCCCCTCGGTGCATAATCTACTATTATTGAATACATGAAAAAATGTTATCAGGCAAATACATAACGAGGGGTGAAAGGCTAATGGCGTTAAGCGACATTTTTGCAACTTTACAGGAGAGCGTTTTAAAGTTTTGAAATGACGAAAAAAATTCATAGCTTTGGAATTACTCATCTGATTTTGATTATAAATATACAATTTTTTTTCTGATTGAATTCCTCGTCTGTTGTTTAACGTTTTTAATAAATAGAATTAAAGATTGTAGAAATAAATGTCGCTTAAGTCAAAGATGCTTCTCCCTCTTATTTTTCAGGGCGAGGAAAACATCTTAAGCGACGATTTGTGTCATTTTTGGAATAAAACTAAATGATTTAAGAAACAACGACTAGCAAAATTAGCGCAAGCCTATAAGATTCAAGGGGGTATTTACTGTACTTTTCGTATAAGGCTAAAAGGTTGAACTGCCTTACTATGGGAGCAATAGATTACGGCTAATATGCTTAAAGTCCCATTCTATGGTTTTTTAAGTAAAGGAAAATCAGCTTAAGGAACGATCAATGTTCTAATCGTATTCATTTAAATCCTAGTAATTTAGAATTTTATTTGAGCGTGGTGGTTGAAATCAATACAAATATGATCAACATGAACATCGTAGAAAAGAAAAATGAGAAATATAGAGTAAACATGAAAAAGAAATTCTCAAAATTTTTATTTTTTACAGAATCATCAGCTACTCAGTCAGCCTCTAAAATTTTACATTCTTACAAAGTTTAGGATACCTGATTACAATTAAAAAAAAAAACTATAAGGAAATTCCGAACTAGTATTTGAGTATCCGTTTTTAACTATCGATATTTTAAATTTTTTACCGAGCTGGGCCATATGTTGTTACTAAAAAAATCTTACAAAATCAGTCTCTGTTTTATTTTGTTTTACTCTCTATATTCTCATGTCGGTACGTTTAAAAACATAATTATAGACCACTTTCAAAACTTAACAAAACTTCGTCTCTTAATCTACCTATCTATTAAATTCGACATTTTCGGCAAAGGAAATTAAAGGAAACTTAAAGTATTTTGAATGCAGGGAATAACAGGTATTAGGAACTTCTATTCGATTTAACCATTCAAATTTTAAAGTATATTATTCAGAACATTCTAATTCATTCATTCTCAGTCAGATAAATCTTACAAAAATCAATCTTAATTGTGCTCCCCCGCGGTATGACACTGATTGAAGCACCCTGCGCGAGCGCACACCTAAAATTCTCCAGTATTTCTCGGTCAACGAAAACATTGTAGGTAGGTTTTAAACGACATTGAACCACTGGTCTCATAGAAAAATGTATTAGCTGAACGCACGTCAACTTACTCATTATGGTAAAGGAAAATTGACTCAAGTACAAATATAATCTATTTATTTTGTGTTATGTGACTGCTTACTTGTCAAATAATAACTTAAATAACCCGTTTACCAAAAATTTTAAAAAGACTAATTACTTTAAGTAACTTTGCTATGGGTATAATAGACTGAAGCTAAATAACTGAAACGACGAACTTTGTTTATTTTCGTTGCAGGCTAATTGATTTAAGCGACATATTTCTTATCTTTTTGTGGAAGGACATTTGCTTCAAGCGACAAGTTTCATATATTTCTGTCGCAGGCTATTTGCGTTAAGTGACATCGGTTTGTGTATTACGGAGCCAGCTAAATGATTCAACCACCCATCTGGTTTATTCTGGTCGGCGACCAGAATGTGGATTTCCTTACTGATAACATTTTGAGGCGGCGGGTAGACGAAATACTGCAGAGTTACTCATGCACTAATTGTGTCACGTTTCCGACCCGTGTGTCTGCGCACAGCTCGACTTCGATCGACTGCGGACTGATCCCGCGCACCTGCGCCAACTTCACGGCGGTGCCCATTGATACTTTTATAAGTGACCACAATGCACAGGTGTTTACTCTCCCAATTGACCCACTATATTGCGACAAAAAGAATAAATTTATTGAAAAGAGATTATTTAATGATGAATCGATATTTGCATTTTATACTGACATTGAAAATTATAATTGGAATTTTATTTTTTTGACTACGATTTCTATTAATGATAAATTTAATAAATTATTTAATATTTTGACACACTATATTGACATTCACTTTCCTATAAAGAAGATTCACATTAAACAAAAAAAAAGCGTTCCGTGGTTGACTGATAGGCTTTCAAAATTTATACAAAATTACAATGATATGACGGTAATGAAACGACAATATCCGGACAGTAAAGTTTTGATAGAAGGCATCGATCACTATTGTAAACTGATTAAATCTGAAACTCTGACCGCCCGGCAGCACTACGTAGAAAGTCGTTTACAAAATAGTAAAAACCCGTCGAAAGAGATGTGGCGCGTTGTTAATGAGGAAATTTCATCAAAACCGGGGATCCACACAATTTCATTAAAGGACGAAAGTTCAAATGAAATACCTTGTGACAGAGTACCTGAACATCTCAATCAGCATTTTCTGACAATTGCATCTAAATACACCATACAAATTAATGAATGTACGTCTGTTAACTATCTACAAAATTTCCTACACGATGTTAACGTACCCGACTTCGTTCTGCCCACCGTTACACTTGCAGACGTCGACCGCGCTTTGCGGCTGATGATGAAGACGCGAAACACTCTTGACATATACGACATTTCTATTAATATACTGATGTGTGTCTGGCCGATCATTTCGGGTTTGCTGGTTGTACTCGTGAACTCTATGTTTTCATGTGGAGTATACCCTGATGTACTGAAGAGCACACGGGTATGTCCTGTGTATAAAGGAAAAGGTGAAAGGTGTTCCGTTGATAACTATAGACCTATAACTATTGTGCCAAATATCTCAAAAATTGTTGAGTCGATTTTATCTGACAGCTTAATGCGACATCTAGAGACAAATGACCTACTGACGGACGAACAATTTGCTTATAGACAAAAAAGGTCTACCACGTTAGCTGCATATAAAGTATACGATTGCATCGCAACAGCTTTGGATGAAAAACATAAAGTCGCAGGGGTATTCTGTGACCTATCCAAGGCGTTCGATGTAATTAACCATAAGTTATTGTTAGAGAAACTGAGGCACTATGGTATTAAAGATAAAGATCTCCTACTTTTCAAGTCTTTTCTTGAAGGTAGACAGCAGACGGTTGCAGTTCAAATTGATGGTACGAGGGTAAAATCCAAGGCAGGTGACGTGAACGTAGGCATCCCACAAGGATCGTCCTTGGGGAATACCCTGTTTTCACTATTTGTCAATGATCTCGCAGCCTCTGTCACTGAGGGTCAAACAGTATTATTTGCAGATGATACCACGGTAGTAGTGAACGCCTGTACATATGATCAGCTTGGGCACAGGATAGGAAGTGTGTGCAATCAGCTGCATGAGTGGTTCTCTGCAAACGGTTTGGTCCTTAACGTGACCAAATCAAATGTGATCTTGTTCTCGGCCAGCAATCACACAGTGGCTCCACAAGTGCCGAGTCCGATGCCAATGTGTGAAACAAGTAGGTACCTTGGATTTATCATGGACGCTAGGCTAAATTGGAAACCGCATGTGCAAAAGCTTTGTGAAAGATTAAACAGTGCGGTATTTGCATTGCGAAAGCTCAAACCACTCGTTTCCAATGAAGCACTAGTCCAAGTCTACTATGCTCATTTTCACTCACTCTTGTCGTACGGCGTTATATTGTGGGGAAACTCGACGGATTCCGACAGAGTGTTCAAAGTCCAAAAGAGGGCTCTGCGAACATTAGCAGGTGTAAAACCTAGGGACTCCTGTAGGGAGCTATTTAAAATGTTTGGGATATTGACGCATTATTCGCAATATATTTACGATGTGTTAATGTACACACGACGTAACATTCATTTGTTTAAACGCGTCAATATCCCAGGCAGAATAACCCGCCAGACGGGACGACTGCAAGCGGTGCCGCGGCGGCTGAAGCTGCTTGACAAGAACCCGCGTGTCATAGGCCCTAGGTTTTACGAACGCCTACCCGCCGACCTAAAGAATGAATGTTCGGACGAAGCATTTGGTACCCGACTAAAAAACTTTTTGTTAAATAAATCATTGTACTCTGTAAAAGAGTACAATGAAAACAGTTGTGACATTTAATTTAATTTAATTTGACTGATTATTATGCTTTCTCATTTATTGTTTTAGATTATTATTTTGTACCTAATTATTTTTGTTTCATTTTCATTTTATTTCATTTTTGCTTGTATTGACATTTTCACCGTTTGTGAGTTTATATTTTTATTTTTATTGTGACATTTGAATTTTTTATTTTTGACATTTTGACATTTTTCTAGACGTATTTCTAGATATTTTTATTTTATTATTTTGTTTACCTTTTTGACGATCTTATTGTGAATTTGTTATGTTTGACATTCAAAATTTAATGTAATTTCCAATAAGTAATAAATTAATCTAATCTAATCTAATCTAATCTAATCTGCTTTAGAAATAGATAATGGAAAAAAGCTTTAACAACCATTTGACTGCCATGATGAAGAAGGAAAAACGGTCCAAGTAACTACGAATAGTATTTTAACATAGCTTAAGTCAACCGTTATAAGATAATGTTAAATTTATATGTCGCTTCAGTCAATAGTGGAGTGAAAAACAAGGTCCAAATCTAATTGCTTCAAGCGACAAAAAAGTCCTCCGATTGGCATGAAACCTGGCTCAAAAGACGCAGAAAAATTCGCTGATTCCGAATATGTATATATGTAACTCAATATCGCCCATGGTGTCGCTTAAAGCCTTTCACCCCTCGATAAATTTATTTACACACTATAAAATATTTTTCTGTAAAATTTTAGGCTTTTGTCGCAAGTTTGTTACGCGAGAAATCTGAAATTATTATTTTTGATATGGATTTTTTTAGTACCTAATCGTCAGCAATCCTTCACAACAAAACTTATTCTAGGGTCCTTTTTTTTTAATACATATTTCACAATTTTTTTTCAACATTTTTCTATCCCGGGTTTTTTGGCTAATAACACAAAATATAATGTGGATTTACAATACCCTCAGTCCCCGATTCTGATTTGCACTTGACTGTTTTTTTTTTTTTTAATTTAGTAACTGAATTTTTTCTCGATCCCTTTATTTTTATTTCGAAGATTCATAGTAGGTATTTAAACAGAAGAAGAATAGAATATAATTAATTTATTTCAAGTCATTTCGACTCATAAAGTTACAAAATATTCAAGTCATTACAATTCAAATTTAAATTTACACAGAATAATACAAAATACAATTCAATAAAATTAGACACATAAACTCAATTTAATGTAAAAGAACATAATAAAATCACAGCAAATAAAATAAATAAATGGCGGTATGGTTTTTCATTGTACACTATACTTTTCAGCGGCCAACGAAATCCCGGACAGTCCTGAAACACCGCAGCTGGATACGGAGGAAGCAGCTTTCGAAGCCGGCAAGAGCCCCACCCCTACCAGTCACACCTCCATAGATCAACTCGACCAGGTCAGTAATAGCGCATTGCTGCCCTAGGGGAGTAAGTAAATTTTTGGAGTGTAACTAAACGCAACGACGTCTTTTATGTATTTTTAAACCGTATCAGTTGCTGTCGTCAATATTAATTATTTTCTTTATTATCTTTACATAGTACTAGCGGACGCCTGCGACTACGTACGCGTGGAATTAATAGCCTATATCCGTCAGGGATAGTTAGCTAGTCCCAGAGATTCTTTGAGTATTTAACCAATTGAGATGCCAAGCCGTATTATCACCTAACAATTTTTTCTGCCAATTTTAGCGGGGGGAGACGGGTCTAGTGTTGCCAGATGGCTGGGAAATTCGGGATTGTCCTGGAATTACGTGTCTTGTCCCGTGTCCAGGAATTACACTTTCTAGTCCCGGACTTCGAGTGTTACTATATTTTCAGAGTTCCTTACCTCAAAAGGAAAAATCCGAAAACTGTAAACAGTATCGGAAGTCTCCAGATAAGATATCCGAATAAAATCACAACATGCTGTCGGCAACACTGCCACGAATGCCATGATGTCAAATTTTGAAATGTTTACGTTATGTCTGTCAAAAAGCTTATTCATTTAAAATGTTTTTGGTGTTGTAAATAATAAATTAATTGTGAAGAAAATTATTTACGTGTGATAAAAAAATCCGTCTTTAGTGAAATTTGAAGTTTTTGATAGCCGTTTGAAGGTAAATACAGCACGATTAACCATTTTTGCAGAGATCGCTTTCGCGATACGGACTAAAGCAAAATGACACACGATATCGCGGCGAACTGGTTTTTATAAACCGTTTTGATTGAACTCACGGTTTTAGGTCATATGCATTGGCAGAGGGGAATGCGTGCCTTGCGAGGTCCCATGGCTAAATTGTCTAAGCAGAGATTACCCCCTACATACAAACAAACAAACTATTAATGTAGATTAGTGAAGATAAAACAAACTCGCTATCCTTGCTTGTCTGTCTACATATCTTCGGCCGTTTACACCTAAACCACGCAAGGGATTTTGACACGGTTTTCACTGTCATTTAGAGAGTTTACGGTTGGGTTTTGTGTACAGCATATTTTTATTGTACAGTCAAGGAAATTGAAACACGTACCACCGTAGAACCTAGTCGAAGGGACATAGGGGCCGTTCAAGTATTACGTAAGCAGATTTACTACGACTATTAAACCCCCTTCCCCCTTGTCAGCAAAAGTAATCAAAGCTCTTACCCCCCCCCCCATGCTTACGTAAACATTGGTATACGCATTTTTTTTTAATTAAAAAGTGCTCCTCAGTGTTGTATGTCTGCTCACTTTTATCCGATTTTGGAATGCCTACGTCGTTCTCATCTCATCGAACCATTCAACATCTTGGTGCTCTAAATTTTGAATAATGCACATCAGTTCCATATGTGTAAAAAAGTAAATAACTACTGCTGACGTAATCACCATCTAGACCCCCCACCCCCCATGTCATCAAAAATAAGCACAGCAAACCCCCCCCCCCCCCCCCCCCCCCTATACTGCTTACGTAATACTTGAACGGCCCCATACACATGACATTTGTGTGACATAGCCTGGCGTTGCGATAGGGTTCTAAGGTGGTACGTGAATATATTTCCCCTACTGTGCCCGTGTGAACCCGGGGCATTTATAATAGTACATTTCCGTTACAGAACGGCACTCACACCTTGGGTTCAAGTTCATCAGTTACGAGTGGCTCGAGTGGCTACAAAGTAAGTATTTATACCTTTTAAAATGCTATGCAATTTGCACAAAGAAAAATTAAGGCAATGGCAGGACTCGAACCTGCAACATCAGTATTCCGTGCCTTGAGAACTTAAGAATATGCAGGTTTCCTCGCGATGTTTTCCCTCGCCGCAAGAGCGTTGGATACTACAGTGCTTAGGTAATGTACGTTGGACTCATTGGTACATGGCGGCCGCTGGGAATCGAACTCGGTACTTCACGATCATGAGCCCCCCCCCCGCTAGGCCATCGACGCTCTGTGTGTACGTATCCATTATAGATAATGGCACTATAGGTTGACTGGCAGAGAATGCTTTAAGGCATTAAGTGAGCAGTTGTTTTTTTTGCAACAATGATTAAATAAATAAATATAGATATTATTTTAAGACTTGTTTTAATTTTGATTTTAATAAATACCGGCCAAGTGCGAGTTGTATTCGCGCCGAAGATCCCGAAGTGTATATCCCGTTTTCCCATTTCTTTTTCGCCAGATATCCCATTTCGTGTATAATTCTTTTTTTGTGTTTCTTAAGCATATAAATAAAATAAATAAATAAAAATATAAAAGAGAATATCTTTTTTAATAGCACAGACTTTTTCGAAAGGGTGACATATAATATGCATTATGAAGTTGATATTTATCGCTTTCGCATAGACAATTTCTCTCACCTTCCTCTTTAGGGCTTCCGCTAAGTGGCGCGGGCGCACGGAGCGGGTGCACGCCTATAGAAAAATAGTATGAGAGCGTCCGCTAACACGCGCGGGTCGGGCTCATGCTAATTGTTCGATAGCACTGACCTATAAGTAATATGGACTTCTAGTCAGTGTTTAAAAAATGGCGTATCAAAGGAGGCTAAAAAGAAGACTAAATCGATAAACGCTCGCGCTGTCAGTCTGTCGGACCGACGGCGCTGCTGTCAATACCATTATTTTGTAAAAAAACCTATTTGCAACGAAACTCAATAAATTATTATTTTATTCAGTTAGACGTAAAGTTGTAAATCCAATGACTATAAATGGTAAACTAATAATTTGCATTTGTGACATTGGCGTCAACCTGTATTCTTATGTCGTGCCGTTTTTCTGCTGTCATTTAGTATGAAACTGTACATCCATGCATTATAACATCATTGTTCGATGGGCGTGCACCCGTGCGGCCGCGTGACGTAGCAGACTCTCTTAATGATCGGTTAACATTTTGGCACCACAGGAATAGTCCGATTCGCACTTGGCCGGTTTAGGTCTTACCCGCCCTCGACCGGTTCGCAAGAGCGCGCGGCAGGCCGGTGTAATGTCCGCCTTCCACTGCGAGCGGAACGGGCTCCGTACGGAGTCCGTCTAACTCGCAATGGCGAACTGCATAGCAGCTCACTCTTATTCATTGGAAGCGCTTCTATGTAGTTCGCCATTGCGAGTTCGACGGACTCCGTACGGAGCACGTTCCGCTCGCAGTGGAAGGCGGGCGTAAGAGAGCAACTGTCGGTAACGCTATCAATATGCACGTGATCAGTCCTCCGATTGTAGCAAAGCGTGCGGCGGCGGCGCGTCGACCGCGAGCCGGCCTCAGCGTCCCTCGACCACGAGATCATGAGCTGCCCGCGCGAGCTGCCCGGTAAGTGAAGAGAGATCAGGTTATGTATGTTTGTATGTATGTGGGAGTGAATGTACTTGATGATTGATGATCGAACGAGAAGATGAAACATAGAGAATTGAGTGAATGGAAGAGGAGAGAAAGACGTACGACGTGATAGGAGAAAGACGTGTGATTTTATAATAGTTTAATTTGGTAGTGTTTGCGGTGTTTTGTTTAAAATATACAAGAGTTTCGGCCATTGGGTTGGTTTTATTGAAGATCTACGCTAAATGTATGTGGGCCAAAATTCTTTTTGATGCCTATAGAAACATCCCTTGTACATTTTAACGCATATTTTTTGCTTTTTGTAATATTGCATAAGTTCTCAACCGGGCCTCAATTTTTATTATGAATTTTCCCACCATCCTGGGTTTTTTATTACAGAAAAGTCTCATTTGGTACCCAAATTACCTATGATATTAGGTAGCAATATCAGAATAAGCACTCTTGCTCGCTAATCCTGCCGCTAAGCAGCATTGCTTGCACTGTTGTGTTCCGGCGTGGAGAGCAAGACAGCTGGTGTAATTACTGGCACAAGAGGTATTCCATCTTAGCCGTCTGGGTTGGCAACGCACCGGCAAACTCTTTGGTGTTGCGGGTGTCTGGTGTGTCGGTGGTGATCACTTACCATCAGGTGACGCACATGCTCTTTTGCATTCCTATGTTGCATAAAAAAAATCAATTGGCGGAGATACCACGTACCGCCGTCTGGATATAAACCGTTCCAATTGTTTTATTTCTAAGTTTTTTAATGAAATAAGGAGGAAAACGAGCAAGTGGGTCACTTGATGGTAAGTGATCACCACCGTCCATAGACACCCGCAACACCTGCTTACCAATTATGTACCAATTCCAGTGTTTCCTCCCCAGGTACGCACACCAAACGTTCGTCCTCCGAGCATCGAGAGTCCCTTGACTCGCGCTCCCTCAAGGACGAGCTCCGGCGGAACAACAGCCTGAGGGACCGGCGGGAGGTTGCGCGTGACCCGCACGAGCACGCCGCGTGAGACATTGTGTGTGTTGGGAAGTATGGCGGCGAGTGGTTCGTATGCATGCTGCCCGTCGAGTAGGCGCGGTAAGGTCTGACTCTCTCTCTTGTGAACTTTCAGAGTACCGCTGCCCGTTTCTCGCAGGATGTAATTGAGAGAAGTGTGAACCCAGATTCAAAAAGTGCTCCGCATATAAAGGGCGATAACGTTTTCCACCCTCTAAACCTTAACCTATGGCAATGATTTTTTGGTATGTTCTCATTATGCCTTAGAACTAGGTTTGTATGTTTTGATTCTTTTAATATTCTTCATAGATTTGCCAATATTTGCATTTTAGGAGTTTCATACAAAACACAAAAGCGTCAATAATTTTGAAACTATTAAGAATATTAAAAAAATCAAAACATACAAACCTAGTTCTAGGGGATAATGATAACATACAAAAAAATCATGGCTATAGGTTAAGGTTTAGAGGGTGGAAAACGTTATCGCCGTTTTTATGGAGAGCGCTGGGTTCACACTCCTTTTAAGGGGCGGCGTAGTCTAAACGTACCATAAGAGCTAGCGATCTGCAGTCTTGCCCGTCGTGTAGGTGCGATAAGGTTTCACTCTCTCTCTTGGGAAGTTTGAGAGATTCGCTGTCCTTTTCCGGCACGATGTTGTTAGAAAGGGATGGGAGAGCCTGGTACTGGTTGATACAGTTGACGTTGATCGGAGGTTGTGTATATAAACTGGGCTACATAGGGATTTGTTTGTTTGTTTCTCTATCACGCATGAAACGGCTGCACGGATTTGAATGAAATTGGCAGTGTTTAATGAAATAAGAAAATCGAAAGAAATTTTCGGTTACAAGACAATTTGAGAAACTAATTGGTCTATCTTTGAAAAATAATTTCTAGTAGCTTTTTATTTCTTGATTTGCTATTATGCTCCGTCCAGCTATCTATGATGAATTTCTTAACGGTAAAAAAAAACTAAGTCGAAATTCAAATGCAACCTTTGAAGGGATCTTTTTAAAGCAATATGGGTAAAAAGTGACCCGGGGTAATTGTAACTTTGAGGTTGTTGTAACTATGGGGTCATTGTAACTTGAGCATTAATCATACGTCTCACAGTTTTTTGTGTAAAAATGCTATTGATTCATGATTTATGTGTATTAACTTTGGTGTTTTTTTCCGCTGAACGACGTAAAATGACTACATTAGATCAAATAACACCAGTTGACCCAGTCCCAAACTAAGCAAAACTGTACTATGCATACATTTATAGACAAATGCATATAACATCCACGACTCAGGTACATCATACTAACATTTGTCCCTCTCGGGAATCGAATCCATAACCTCTAGCTTCATAGTCAAGGTTACTAACTACTAGCCTATTCGATTATCAAAATAATGACATAACGTTCTATAGAAAATTGTGGCTGGAAAATCAATGCATTAGTTACAATAACTCCATAGTTACAACTTACAAGAACCTCATAGTTACATTAACCCCAGGTCAGTACAGGTTAACGCGTGCCGAAAGTTTGTATGCATTTCTTCCGCTCTTAGAAAAAAAATGTTGTGTTACATAAACGTTAATGTATCAACCAGCTTCATAAAGTACAGTCAAGGTCAAATATTCATGTCTGGATTAACCCCCTTATTCATAAAAAATTAACAATCTTTTTGAGATAAAACCACCGTGAGACATATTAATAAAAAACGGATCACTCATGATTAAGGACCACGGACTGGCCCCCAATTCTGGCGTTAATCGAGATTCATCGGACGTTCGAGATGTGTCAAAATATGACAGATTTTGAAGGGATTTGACAGCTCTTTTTGGCTTATCTCGAGTGTAACTTCATTTCTACTGACGCGAGCATTGCCCCACTGGTCCGAAACATGTCGGGCATTTCTCGACGTAAAAATACGTGGGTGATCCGTTTTTTTTATTATTAATATATTTTTAAGCTAACAAATGTTTTGTTCCTTTCATTTGGGGGCAAAAGTCACAATGACAGATAAAGATATAAAACATGTTCACTAACAAGCGTTTACGCAGCGTTTATGAATAAGGTGTCCTTTTTGATTCTGTAACTTTAGGATATCAAAAAGCTAGTGTAAAGAAATTATGTGACAGGTTTTTCTTTACAAAATTATCTTTCTCCTTTTTTATTCAACTTTAGGCAAAAATTAAATCTGATTTGAATGTACTTTAACACTAGATTGAGAAGTTTTTAAATTTATTAGTTTTATTGAAAACTCTGTATTATAGAACTCATGTTTTATTTTACTATAAGCTTAAATTTATTGCTTCCTAAAGACAGGCAGAATTAGAAGTACCCGTAACCGCCGAGCATGTATGAAGAGAGGAATGTGTGTGGAGGAAGCGAGGGAAGCATGCCAGGACCGGAGCAAATTGCGTTCTGTGGTCTCTGCCCAAAGGGAAACAGGCGTGAGCTTAAAACAATAATAATAATATTATATGATTAAATTTATGTGGCTTCAAGATGTAATTTTTTTATATTTATGACCTTGACTGTACTATTCCATTGAGAAAAGGCAAGTGAATACCTTGATTTGTATGTAACGAGATCGATTGTAAAATGCTTAGTTCTATTCGGGATTTATATTTTATAAGAAGTTTGGTATTTATGTATTAAACGCCAAGAACGCCTAACGGTGTCGCTAGCTGTCGTGCTCACGCCACTGGCACATGGAGTTGACTGATGACAAAGCGTGTCAAGTGAACTAAGTCTATGTCTTTGAAATTCAAATTCGCGTTTGACATTATCACAGAATAAATAATAGTACTAACATACAGAAACTTCTCTTTTACGACCGCGATTAAACGAGTTCCAACTTTATTCACACGCTCAAAAAGTTTGTATTACTTTATACACCTTGCGCCAGGCGGCGCGAGTCAAAATGAACGCGCCGCCCGCGGCTGCTTTTCCCCCTGCTACTCCCGGCGACACGCTAGGGTTGCGCGGCATTCGTTTTCCAACTGACACGGCGAGCGAGCGGCAAGCCGACAGCCTACTGCGATTTGCCTACGCCATAGGCAAGGCGGTCGAGCGTACCTACAGTGCGGAGTGGAACCCCTGACATTATAGCGACCTGGCGTGTCGGTGACAACTTTTTGCGTTGTTGGCGGCGAAAATGTTAAATAGAGGAAAAAAATATACGCGTTTGTAGAAAAAATACCTATTAGTGTTTATTTGTAACCCGAATATGCTAAGCATTTCGGTTTGTTATTAACCTACTTTCCAACACAACACACGTAAACATAGAATTATAATTATAACCAAATACGATAACGTATTCAGATTAAAATGATACTTTTAACAAGATCAATGTATTCTCTGATATACTTCTCTATTTCAATAAGTATTGGTTTCTAAATAATTCACGTGTAACTCTAAAACGCCAAAATATATGATTAAGTTCAAGAAACATCACAATGTGAAAGCACCATATTGCATTTTCACTTTTAAGTTGAAATGTCGTAAAGTACACAAAGTAATTAAAATAGTCTTAATAACATTTGATGATAAATGTGAGTTAATTAGGTTTATGACATGTAAGTGCCCCGGGGTTGTTGTAACTATTGTAATTCGATAATTAACTTATTCTAATTAATCATCCGTCTCAAAGCTTCGTGTAAAGAGACTAAAACTTAACTAGAAAATAATTTTAGTTTCTTTTTCCACTGAGAAATAAGTTACATTAGCCCCATAGTTACAAGAACCTCAGGTCACCTAATCCTAGTTTCAATCTAAAGCTTTATTTGGCGTTTTAGTTCATTTATACGTGCCTTAGATTCCAATACTAAGAGATAGTACTGTGAAAGTAATTTATGACATTAAAAAAAGCTAAATACAAAATGGTGTAAAGGACATAAGTTGATTAAGACTTGGTCAATAAATTCAAACGTCTCATCACGGCGCTTACACCTTTTTGGCTGTTACGCCTTTAATATGAACTTTTACATCAAACTAATACGTACATAATACGCGTGTCGTTTAGGGAATTGTTCTTATTGTTGTACAGTTTTTTAATCGCTATAGATATGGTGTGAATCTCATGTAGTGTAAGGGACATAATTAACATCTATGATGGTAGCAATCAGTATCGATGTATCAATTAGTGCTGTCAGCTCGCCAACCCGCTTGCACAGCGTGGCGATTAGGGCCACCTCCCAATGGAAAATACAAATGGCGCCTTGGGAGAGGCCTATGCCCAGCAGTGGACTGCTGTGAACTGAGATGGTGTTGAAATACAATGTTCTGTTAAAAATACCACACAGGCATTGTTTTAGTTATAAAGGAAGTCAGTACCAAGGAACAAAATGTCGTAATTAAAAATATATCCTGTAATTACCAGTGGAAGTTAACATCAATGTAAGTTAGATTTTGTCCCTTACAGCAAATTGTGATTTATCCGTGCGGCATCTAGTCAAATTCGTTTTATTTTTACGCCAAAAAATATTGAAGTATTAAATTATTAGATTAGATAGTTGGACGCTTAGGCTTGGTACGGAGTGCACAAATACGAAACGGACGGACTTAAATGGCTTTTAATATAGTTAGGACTTTGGCGTTTCTATGGGTTCGCGTGGATTTTGGACGTATATGCCACTTTGTATTTGAGATAGCGTCACGTTTGACCTCGGTCTTACCATACTTGATGGTAAGCTATGTAGAAATCTAAGATCAGATCTTTTTACGACTCTCTGAGCATTAGATAAGATTGTCACATGTTTGTTGTAAAACATGGTAGTCGCTTCTGTCCTCATTTTCTTTGTGGTGTTAACTTGAAAGATGTAAGTGACATTTTTTTGTACATAAATGGGTTTTGTAGGCCATGCGAATGGTATAACTTTTGGTCAGAAAGAAATGTTGGACAGCAAAAATATCGGCATTTTTCCGCTACTCGACTATCGTTCCACTACAATTCATAGAAAGGCCATAGTCGGCTATAGGATTTTTAAAAAGAATCTCACTGACGCTTCCTAAACATCACGATTTTTCGAGAACACTCGACTTCCAATTTTCGCCGGCTCGTAGGTGTAAATATTTTTCGGCGACGCGGCTAAACCGACAACGGTGATTTAGGGAAAGCTTGGTAATTTCGGAGTCGATTTTTTAACGGTCTTTTTGAAGCCAAAATTTCGAGTTTTTAACGCCCAACGGAGAGTAGCGAATTTTTTTATTATTATTATATATAATAGCTGTATTTAGTAAGCTTATTTGATGTATGTTAAAAATTTATACGCGTTGGAGTTAACACGTGGTTAGAACTTAAACCCTTTGAAGACTGTTTCACGAAATTCTGCGTCAATATTTGCAACCGGCCAAGTGCGGCAAATTTATTGCGGTATCAAAATTCATTAAAATACGTTGAAATTGTAATAGATTTACACTAACTGAGTACTAACCGCGAGTATTCGCTCGTACGCGTTACAATTGTTACATTAAGATGGCCTGGGGTTGTTGTAACTTGTAACTATGGGGTTATTGTAACCAATGCATCAATCATAAGTCTCACAGTTTTATGTGTTAATAGATAAAATTTCCACAAAATGTAAGGCTAGAGAGAAATTCATACATTACTTACAATAACCTCAAAGTTACAATAACCCCAGGTCACTTACATTAAATATTTTTTGTTTAGGCACGTTGGCTATTTGATGTACTCAATCTGTAATGCTTTAATCTGAGATGTTACGTTACGCGAATACACCTGACGTAATGTAAATTTTAATGTATACTTCATAACCTTTTCTGGTCGGACTCAGCGAGTGGTCCGCGTCCGATTTTGGTCCGAGAAATTAATTTACCTGTAATATAGGGCAAACTCCAAATCCACAAACCCACTTTGGGCCACTTTGGAAATCCATGGAGGAGGCCTACGTTCAACAGTGGACTTCTTGTGGCTGAGATGATGATGATGATGATGATAGGGCAAACTCGTCTACTATGCTGTAAAAGTGCCTGTATATGTCCTAATAGTTATTTCTTTTTTAATACGCCTACTTCATTACGTAGTTGTTTTATAGCTTCCGATATATTCGTACTCGTATTTTTCGGAAAAAATCAGACACAGTAATGGCTTTAGAAGTTGGTCCAAGTACGATTCGTGTTATCTCGGATTTAATCGGACGGTGAATACTAAAGGATAATATTTAATTTCCGTTTTTCTGAAGTTCATCCGGTTTCGTTAATTGTATCTCGGATTTAGTCAGACGCTGAATTCGAAGGTATAACATTTAATATTTGTTTCTTTCGGCACAGTGTGTACCCAAGTGGCATTCGAAATTGATCCAGACGGACGTTACGTCTCAGATTTAGACCGGACGCTGAATACGGAAAGGTGTGGTCCGATTTTATATCGGATTCGGATCAGAACACGGAATGGGTTCAAATCAATACCAGGTCCTAACTCCAACGCGTATTATTATTGAAACCGCCCATGTATTTTAAAATGCTATCCATGTACTGAATTATAATAAAAATTAAAAATAGAATAAGGCCTGAAGATAATGTAAACTTTAATGCTGTATTTTTGCAATGAATGTTTAATGACTATTATCCTAAACATCCCGTATATAGCTATTGAAATCGTCTTAACCTCGTAAGGCCCGCGTTAAATTTCGTTCTGTGAATTTTTAACCATATCGTTTCAGACAGTTCAACGTCAGTTTGACATTTGTCCTGTATGTAGGACTTGGGCCTTACGAGGTTAAGGCTTCTGTCTCTTTAAAACTGATGTAGAGCGAAAGGGATAGATGATTTAAACGCCTCTATAGGTATACTGTTCTATAAAGCGAGAGCGAGCGAGCGTAGGTTTTTTCAAAGGAGGCAAACGAGTCTGCGGTTCACTCAAAAAAAAGCGTTGCTGGTCTCCATATCTCTAACTCACTGTACGAAATGCAGTTGCGAGGTACTACTTGTAGCTGGTATTCTGTGAGAGCATGGTACTATCACGGTCGGGCCGGCCCATTTGTACTGCAACCTGCTAATGGCTACAGTGTACACTAATACACATAGTCAGTTGTTGGTTAATGATGTAGCCTAGTGAACGCTACCTATCTCAACTTTAAAATGAAACATGCCTCTAAATTATCATTTGATATCAAATTAAGTATATCGCATTGATAAATATATTTTCAATCCTTGGGCTAACCATCACATGTGAACGTTCAGTCTATGATAACTGTCATAACTCATGTTGATACTTATTATGGTGTTTGTCTTAGTTGGTTCTCTACGCGGCACAAACGAACAGGCACCCAATTCTAGCGCTCATCGAGATTCATCTGATGTTCGAGTTAAGTTAAAATATGACAGATTTTGAAGGGATTTGACAGCTCTTTTTGGCTTATGTCGAGTGTGACTTCATCTCTACTGACGCGAGAATTGGCCCCCAATTTTAGAGCTCATCGAGATTCATCTCGAAGGGATTTGACAGCTCTTTTTGGCTTATGTCGAGTGTGTCTTCATCTCTATTGACGCGGGAATTGCGCCGCAGTTTTCTAACAGGGTACCACAATTATTAAAAAAAACCCGTTGAAATTTCATTTTGGTTCCTTCTAGTAAGCTCTTAGTCGACAACAGTATACCTATAGCTACGTCTCTTGCCGGCTATACAGACCGGAGTGATGCGCAAACCGTTCAGTAATACTCAAATCGGACTTGGTAACCAGATTCTGTTCGACGACTAGTTCAATTACGAATTGGTAACGAACATCGCGTTAGTCCCGCGTAGATAACCAAGATGTCTCTATCTTGGTTATCTACGCGGGACCAACACACTTTACGTTGAGGTTTAGTGCAGTGGTTCTCAACTCTGTTATCTAAGTGGAGCAAACCGAATTTCAATAGATAATACTGTAAAGCTTTGCGCATTTGACTCGCATTACGGTCATACCTACTGCCATAAAGGGCAAGGCCTTTTGGTGGCATGCCATGGTTCTAAGATCCACGGAGTCGTTATTTATTTACAAATATTTTCAAAGTCAAAATGAACATGACTTTGACTTTGAAAAATATTTTTAACAAATAGGGACTCCATGGATTCTGGAACGATAGTATGCTGTCAAAAGTCCTATCCCTAATAACATAGGCATTTAGATAGTGGCAGAGATTGGAAATTGATTGGTTTTATTTACCTTGGACAGACCGAGAAAGTAAGAAAACCAAAAAAAGGGATTGGAATTGTTCATTCTTAAATTAACCGGCTTAAGCAGTTAACATGGGATTAAGGATTTTACGTCAAAAGTGCGACAGGTACTAACTAGCGGTCTCGATTAATTTCTACCCTTTTTTGTTGGATCTATGCTGCAACTCTAAAAATTGAGCAAGACAGTGAATTGAGGAATTTGTTAATTGATCAAAACCAGAAACAGTTTACCATAGTAATGAATGTGTCGAATAGAGCAGTCAGAAAAATAAGTCAAATATATTTTGTGTCCCATCGAAGCTTAATTTTTAGACTGAAACCGAGTTTCCAACTGTCTCTGTTTTGACTAAAACCAGTTTTTTTTTGTTTTACTTAAGTTTCTGTTATTTATCAAGCGTCACCAATCTCTGCCCATTTATTGTGTTATATTATATATATACATACATATATATACTATAAATAGTGTGCACATAGTAGTCAAAATATAAAATCCGGTGTCCACGTTAAAATGTATGTATAAATGCTTATAATGTCAGTTTGTATATTATATAATACAATGCAGGGGCATGACTATACATTGCCATAGAATAAATGTCAATTTTTAACTGAATTCCCAATGAAACGGGTATTATCATTATTTTACAGTCAAAATTACAGATGGCTACTAAACAACTCATGTCTTATTTTTAACTGACTTCAAAAAAGGAGAAGGTTCTCGATTCTACCGATATTTTGTTAATCGTTGATATATTTATGTTGTTTTATTTAAAATAAATTCATATGTTAATTCATTTTAGATTATATATTGTTTATTGTTGTACTAAGCATTTTGGTTTAACATTTTTTAATTTTCATTATACATACAGGATCACGTAAATACATTTAGTCGGTAATTCCTAACTCGACTAGAAATATACGAGAATATTTAGTAAAAGTAGAAAAAGTAAAAAGGTACAGGTGATAGGTCGGTTCATAAGATTTGTCACTGGATGTCTATGAAATTATGTATTGAAATCATAGACAAACACAGATAGTTGGTACAAAGATGAACTTATCCCTTTAAGAAATTTCAAAGGAAGGAATTAATGATAGTTTCATACATATACGGAGCTTTTATGAATCGACCTACACCCGGTGAAGATTCTTGCATATTTCTGGTAGGTTTATAACTTAATTAGTTCAATAATTTATGTTCAGGTGCTAGTCTTAAAAATAATGATCTCGTCTCTTATAAGTTAAACTTAATTTGTTAGCATTTGCTATGCTCAGAAATGTAACCTTAGGTCAAAAGTTGCGGTTTACAGATGACAGTATCTGATGCCTCATGTGGTTGGGCCTTGATCTGTCTTGTTCTAGAGATTTATCCGGTGAAAGCCGCCACACCACATGATATTCTGATCTGACCATAACACCAGATCATGGCTTCTGTAGACTGTTATCTGATCTCTGATCCCAGAGTTAAGAGCTAATATTGATTAGCAATTGCTGTACTCAAATTCATTTCTAATATGGTACCGCATGAAAATAACCATCGTGTCATATTTTAATTTAAGTCAAACTTTTGTATATAAACTTATTTATCATCCCATTGCCCCTGTCATATATCAGTGCATTACCTGAAGTCACATATCATATGGCCTGTAATAAAATATCTTTATCATACCAACCCAAAAATATACTTGTATAGCTCAATTTGTATCGACCGATAAGAATCCCAAACCTTTTAAAAAATATATAAAATAAAATAGCAAACGAGCAACTGGGCGCGACACCAAAGAGATTGCAGATGCGTATTGCGTTGCCAACCGAGAGGGCTAGGATGGAATACCTCTTGTACCAGTAATTTCACCGGCTGCCTGTCTCTCCATGCCAGAACACAACAGTGCAAGCAATGCTTAGCGGCTGGATTAGCGAGCAAGATGGTGATAGTAATATCGAGGGATCTTGCTTGAACGAGGTCCTACCACCCAACTTATATGCTATTGCAATTAAAACTTGCTATTTGGTGAAAATATTTTTAAACCCCAAGTATTGTATTACAAAAGTCATATATACTTTGACCTTGAAAAAGGTTTTTAATAAATAATGACTATGGGTTTCCGTATCATGGCATACTCCCAAAATCTCACTCTACTCATGCAGTAGACTCATAGCTCGTCAGAGATCTAACTTTGTCTTTCCAACTATTTACATCCCACAATGAACGGCCACATGCCAGATTAAAATTACCTAAACATTCTAAATATATTGGTAATAGCTTGATTTCATGGTCGTGTCGATTATCACTTTTTGATGAGCCAAAACGAATCAAAAAACTAGGGTTAAAGTTTTATATGAAGAATGAAACTCGCGTACTGTATTTATTAATCTCGATACAAATGGTTGTTCATTAAAAAAACAAGTATGGTAAAGGTGTTTTATTTACAAGGTGTTCAGAGCGGATGTAATTGAGTGAATGAGTGCATCATTCGTTCATTGTTTATCATTAAAAATTGTATATTATTTAATTATAATAAAGAAGCCTTTAAGTCAGACCCCACATGTATAAAAATTATATATAATAATATATTTTTGTGTTCATAAATAACAGAATAATGTAATTTTGTACTCGATTGATATAAATTCATTCAAATTTTTTAATAATATCTGATTGTTTAAATTTAAATGTTTGAAGATACAACTGGGGTTCTAACATGGCTGACCAATTTAGCCTTATCCGTCAGTGCATCCCTTCGTTATGAAAATTGATTCAGCCGCACAGAGGGATAAGCTATTTTTGTCAGTCTTGTTAAGGCCGCTGGCGTTGTAACTAATTGATGGGTATAATTCATGTCCTGTGAAAAACTGTAATTTTAATACAACTTCGGATACTGTTTTATTGTTCGTATGTCATACTTAAGGTTTATTGTCTATCAAAGCATGAAAAAAAGCGCCTCTAGACAACGTTATGACGACATGAATTTGCTGGCGTGTGAATGACATGTTTGTCACTTTCATCAATTGAAACTTCTCGTATTGTTTTTTATTTATTTATACATACTATTTAAAACACAGTTCTGTAAGAAGGTAATGTCGTACGTATTTACACCGATGTATAGTCGACCAAGAAATTGCTTGACCACTTTTCGCCCGTACTACAAAGGGATAAGATTCAAAAGTGGTCAAGCAATTTCTTGGTCGACTATACTACTGTTAAAGTGATACAAACTAAACCGTGCTTAAAGTATCGCTAATGACCCCTTATTCAAAAGTTAATCGACCTCTTTTAACTAAAGCATGTTTCGTTCCTTTCATTTCAACGGAAAAGTCATAATGATAGAAGACAACACATGTTTTTAGTAAAGTGGTTTTACTGAGCGTTTATGAATGGTTTATTGTTTACCTACTATTTATTATTTGTTATGTTTTACCGCTTTTATGTCATCCGTGTATTGGCTTATTAATAGCATGGATATGAAAGATGCGTCCCCACTATTAAACCGGTGAGGGCACACCTTAAATCGGGAAAATCCGTTGGTGCCGCGTAGAGAACCAAATCAGTTAACCGTGGTTATCTATTGTTATCTACGGGGGACCAACGGGATAATCTATGATAATTATGATTATTTGGATGTGTTCGTGACTGTTTTATTATGTAAGATTGGTCTTCGAAGCAATCTTGTCTTGCTCGCGTTTGATTGGAGACCTAAGGTCGGCGCAAACGTGCGTATGTCGCGCGACTTACGCACGTTTGCGTTGCGACTAAACCGCTGTACATTGACTCGTAAAATAAGAGCGTCGCTATTTATCTGTACTGTATTGCTTAAGGACTTATTGGTTAATGAAAAAAATAATAAATAAAACAAATATTAATTTGGATTTTTTATTACAATTATTATATCCCGTTTTTTTATGAAATAGGAAGGAAAACAAGCAAGTGGGTCACCTGATGGTAAGTGATCACCACCGCCTATAGACATCCGCAAAACCAAAGACATTGCAGATGCGATGCGGCGACTGGATTAACGAGCAAGATAGAGCAATTGTAAGTACTAAGTGTAAAATAGTTCTAACGTACAGAAACATCTCTATTACGAACGCGATTAAACAAATTCCAACTTTATTGACACGCACAAAAGTTCGCAATTACTTCATACACATTTGCCAGGCGGCTCGCGTCAAAAGGAACGCGCGGCCCGCGCCCGCCTTCCCCCAGCAACTCCCGGCGATACGTTAGGGTTGCGCCGTATTTGTGTTTTATCACATTGACAAAAGGAGGACAAACGCGGCGAGCCGACAACCTACTGCGATATACCTACGCTGTAGGCAAGGCGGCCGAGCGTGCCTACAGTGCGGAGTGGAACCCCCCTGGTTGAACTCACGGTCTCAAACGATATGGTTCATAATTCATAGAACGAAATTACACGTGGGCCTTACGAGGCTATGCCTTATTAGCAGCTCTCTCTTTCTTTTTCTCATCGTCGGCCATTTTCTTCGCCATCTTGACGTACGCCACAGCCCTGTATCTGTTTATAACTTCAAAGTCTTCCCTCTCTTTCTTCAGCGGTGAATACTGGATGAAGAAGTTCACGTATTCTGCGTAGTCCTGAGAAGAAACGTATTGGTCTAACGCGTGCAGTAAGATGATTCAGCTAGTTTTATGTGTTTCTGTCCGTTACTTTCTAATTCTAAGTATTTATAAAAGCCAATGCTTTTACCACAGAATAAATAGGTACTAACATACAGAAACTTCTCCTTTTCGACCACGACTAAACGAATTACAACTTTATAAACCCGCACAAAAATCTCGTATTACTTCACATACGCGGCTCGCGTCAAAAAGAACGGGCCACTCGCGCCCGCCTTCCCCTTGCAACTCCCGGCAACACAGGGTTGCGCTGCATTCGTGTTCAATTACACTGACATAGCGAGGGCGAGCAAGCGGGCGCGCGGCGAGCCGACAACCCGCTGCGATTTGCCTACTCTGTAGGCAAGGCGCCCGAGCGTGCCTACAGTGTGGAGTGGAACCTCCCTGCTCACCTCCATTGTTACGGGTTCCGTTTTGCCATCCAATAGTGCTTCGAGAAACTCACCCGGTGAAAGAGGTTTGACATTCAACCTGGAAGATATCGAATTTCATTTTGGTTTTTTTTTTGTAAAGCATCGGCTAGGTTTTTTTACAAAAAAAAACCTAGCTGATGACATCAGCTAGAAGACTGCAAAGTTCTTCTTGTCATATACATACATGAAAGGAAGGCAAACGAACAGGTACGTCAACTGATAGTAAGTGATCACCACCACCCATAGATACTCGCAACACCAAGGATATTAGCAGATGCGTTGCCAACCCAGACGGTTAAGATGAAATACCTCTTGGGCCAGTAATTGCACCGGCTGTCTTGCTCTCCACGCGTACACAACAGTGCAAGCACTGCTGCTTAGCGGCAAGATTACCGAGCAAGATGGTGGTAGTAATCCGGGCGGACCTTGCACAAGGTCCTACCAGCGTTAGTAAATTGCATACGGGCGCAGCCAGAGCGGGTCGCTGGTATAGATATACATATAAAGAGTTTCTATTTAATTATTAAGTAATTAATAATGGCCGCCTCTTACTTCACGATTCTCTCTGAGGACATAACTTTGTTGTACGCCTCAATTACTGCTCCAAGGCCATAACCCTGAAGGAGCTGGGCGATCGCTTGCACGCAGTAGTCGCGTTCCGAACTTCTTATACTGAAATAAATCAGGGGGGTTCCACTCCGTACTGTAGGTGCGCTCGCCGCATTACCTATGGCATAGGTTAAGCGCAGTAGGTTGCAGGCTTGCCGCGCGCGCGCCCGCTCACTCTGTGTCGCGGGTTGTGATAGTATTACAGTAAGCAGCCCAACCCTAGCCGTGCGCCAGGGCATTGCGGGTGGAGGGCGGGCGCGGGCGACGCCTTCCTTTTGACGCATGCCGCCTGGCGAATGTTTATGAAGTAATACGAACTTTATGTGCCTGATCATAAAGTAAGGGAGCGTTAGAGGCGCTGTACAATTCCCCATAGAAATCGTTTACGTCGTCGCTAGCGAGTACGGGTACTAGTGATGTAACGAATATTCACATTCGCATTCGCATATCCATTGCATTATTCGCATTAGCCAAAATTTATGCGAATGTTTTGCGAAAATGAATAGCAGAAAAAATCAATTTGAAGACAATAGTAGATAAATAAAATCAAAATCCATTCACTTCTTATGTTTTTTAATGCAAGAAAAAGTAACTAACCTCGAAATCACAATATCAGTTTTCACTTTATCATTTGGTATTATCTATTTACTTACTTGATTTTTTGCAATGAAACTTAACAATTACATTTTCATTGGAACTTATAAATACAAATGGAACGCACCTCCTTCGAACGAGACTGCCTCCAAGCCATAGACAATTGGCGCCAAATTTGAACAAAAACTGAACATTCGCATTCGCATTCGCGAATGTCGGTAGCAGATATCTGCATTCGCATTCGCATCCGCGAATGTTCAAAAAATGACATTCGTTACATCACTAACGAGTACGGCTAGATGCACTGTACTCATGACTCATGGTAAGGGCGCTAAGGCCGATTGTACCAGCTATCACCTTTGTAAATTATGATAGAAGTACAGCTGTAAGCTGCTGTAGTCGGTGCGCGGTACCAGGATCGCCTCGTCGAACATGGACATCATGGGACCCGCTGGGAAGCCAAACGGGTTAGTGCATGTGGCTGAAATACAAATAAAGCAATACCGTAAAGTTGAATTTATTTGAATTTATTTAATACTAGCGGACGCCCGCGACTTCGTTCTTGTGGAATTAGTAGCCTATGTCCGTCAGAGATAGTGTAGCTTTCTATTAGTGAAAGAATTTTTGGAATCAGTTCAGTAGTTCCGGAGATTACCCTCTACATACAAACAAAGTTTACCTCTTTATTATATTAGTGTAGAAAAGTGTTATAGCAACATACGAGTATCACATACCAATAAATATAATCTTGTCATCCGCAGCGACCGCCTTCACACATTTGACCAACGCCGTCTTCACAGCTTTTGCTCTCAAGTGCTTCTGTTCAGGAGGGACCTTGGTCAGGAAGACCCTCTCAACATCCCTCATGTAAACTACAGAGGGTTGGAAAACCCTAGCGGCCACGAACACCTGGGCGAGGACCTTGGTTGGCCTCTCCACCACAGCACTGAAGACTTCTGGTGATATATCGATTTTGACCGCATCTGGAATATGAATTTTTCAAGTGGTAGGACCTTGTGCAAGGTCCGTCCGGATCGCTACCACCACCTTGCTCGCTAATCCTGCCGCTAAGCAGTGCTTGCACTGTTGCGTCCCGGCGTGAAGAGCAAGACAGCCGATGCAGTTATTGGCACAAGAGGTATTCCATATTAGCCCTCTGGGTTGGCAACGCATCTGCAAACTCCTTGGTGTGGCGGGTGTCTATGAGCGGTGGTGATCACTTACCATCAGGTGACTCTTGCTTGTTTGCGTTCCTATTTCATAAAAAAAACCCCTGACTTTACAGAAGAAATATTTTAAGTTTTACTTTTACCTTTAAAAAAGACTTACTCAGTTCTCCAGCGACGCAATCCACCATGAAAGACTTTCCGTGCCTCGCTGGGCCCAGCAACAGCACGGCCTTGTTCCGAGCTGCCCCGGGTTCGATTCCCGACCCGAACACGCACGATAACGCGAGCCGACGACGCACGTCGCCGAAGCCTGGCGGTGGAAACCTGGAATATACAATAATCTACACTAATTTAATAAAGAGAAAAACTTTGTTTGTTTGTTTTTTTGTTAGTTTGTTTGTATGTAGGGGGTAATCTCTGGAACTACTGAACCGATTTCAAAAATCCTTTACAGATAGAAAGCTATACTATTCCTGACGGACATAGGCTACTTATTTTACGTGAACGAAGTCGCGCGCGTCCGCTAGTATACAATAACCACCTTATTCATAAAAAGTTAACAATCTTTTTAAGAGGAGTGTGAACCCAGCGCTCTCCATACAAACGGCGATAACGTTTTCCCCCCCTTAAACCTTAACCTATAGCCATGATTTGTTTGTATGTTGTCATTCTGCCCTAGAACTATGTTCGTATGTTTTGATTTTTTAAACATTAATATTAATATAAGTAAATAATACAGAAACTTCTCTTTTTCGACCACCATTAAACGAATTCCAACTATATGATCAGGCACAAAAAGTTTGTTTTACGTCATAAACATTCGCCAGGCGGCATGCGTCAAAAGGAAGGCGCCGCCCGCGCCCGCCTTCCACCCGCAATGCCCTGGCGCACCGCTAGGGTTGGGCTGCTTACTGTAATACTATCAACGCGCGACACAGAGTGAGCGGGCGCGCGCGCGGCAAGCCGGCAACCTACTGCGATTAACCTATGCCATAGGTAATGCGGCGAGCGCACCTACAGTGCGGAGTGGAACCCCCTGGTGGCACAATGGACCTCACCTCGCATCCGGGTCTTGTATGTTGAGGTTGTACGCCGCGTAGTTAGAATCTCCGAAAATATCCTTTATCTTTCCTGTCGGCTTTGTTATAATTTCAAGATCGAAAACTTCCTGAAAATTGTTCAAAGGGGCGTCCATTAATCACGTGAGGCTCGAAAGATGGGAGGGGTCCATGAAATATCACAAGGGGGGAGGGGGGGTGTAGTAATATATCACGTGTATTTATTTTTTCGGCAAACGCGCGATACTGAACCGAAAAGCGGCGTTACGTGTATTTATTTTTTCATCAAACGCGTACAAAATCGAAAGCGGCTGTATTATATAAGTATTTAAAAAAATTAAGATTATTTGGTGGTCTTAAAAAATACACGTGATATGGCGGGGATATCCCCAAAATGTACTTGTGTTTCGGGAATTCCCCACTTATTGTCAACGTGAAAAAGCTAAGTGGTCACAGCGACTACATTTTTTACTAGTGCAGTAACACTAAGGATGACAGTTACTACGTGGCGACCAAAATGGTTGTATGGGTTACTACGTGAGGACCAAAATGGTTGTCGGGACTTTAACGCGATAAAAGTATATTGTTAATTTACCTCGACGTTTCGGCTATGTTACAACGGCCCTCTACTCGTGACCACGGCCGTTGTAACATGGCCGAAACGTCGAGGTAAATTAACAATATACTTTTATCGCGTTAAAGTCCCGATAACGTTATAAATATATGTGAAAATCGCGAAAGTTTAAAACAATTTATCAGAATGGTTGTGTTACTATGTGACGACCAAAACGGTTGTATGACGTCAGTTACACGCTAATTCTGGCGTCAGTTCAGTTCATCATTCTGGTATAGTTTTTACTGATGCCAGAATGATGACAAATGGACACGGTTACGACCAGTTCAGACTGACACGACACGAGACAGGACTCATTCTGACCAGAATGATGGACTGAACTGACAACAGAATGAGCGTGTAACCAACGTCTATGTGTTACTACGTGGCGACCAAAATGGTTGTATTGGTAAAAGTTAATAATAATAATCGTTTAACTAATTAACCTCCAGATTTTGCATCATAGTGTCGTCCATGACCAGAGGTTTGGGTACTGGGGGCAGCTTCGGCTTCTTCCTTGGCTTTATCTTTGGGTATTTCAGGCCTGCCTGCTTGTACATGGTTTGGTGAGCGGCGATAAGGAGCTTCAGTTCTAATCTAGAATTTAAATCATCATCATCATCATATCAGCCGGGAGACGCCTAATGCTGGGCATGGGCTTTCCCCAGGGATCTCCACGACGGTCGGTATTGTGACCCGCGTCTATCGGTGTCCCACAGTGTACATCTTTTGGCCGATGTGATGATGTTGAACTTGGATTCAATTTACTCAACTCCACTCAGCTTTCTCATTTTTTAATTACGAGGCATATCAAGCTCAAGGATTCTTGGGGTAACTGGTATCCACGAGCGTCGGTTATCTTTCTATCAAAGTCCAATTTTATAAACGCGACAGGTGACAGTGACAATTCGGTACGTTGCTTACCTACTATAACGTTAAGTCTGTAAGTCTGTTATCTGCGTGGGTCTGTGTTATCTGTTATTGTTCTCTGTTAAACCGGTTGTCTGGAAGAGATCGCTCTTAAGCGATAAGACCACCTATTGTCTACCTTTCTAATTAGTTTCTTTGTTTTCTTTGTATTTTTATGTGGTGTACAATAAAGAATATTTGTCGTTGTTTGTTGTTATTAAGTCTGTGGCGTTGCTTGTCGACACAGTAATATACGGCGAATTGTCACTGTCACCTGTCGCCTGTCGCGTTTATGAAATTGGTCTCAGGTGCCCGCATGCACGCTTGCCTTTGTTTTTGCTTAAACGGATCCACTAGCCAAAGAGTGTACTCGCCTCATGAGCTCGTCCACGTATTTCCTGCAGTCCTGGTGCAGCCGGCACATCAGCTCTTCAGTCAGCAGCGGCTTCATGAATCCGTAAATAACCTCACCACAATCGGTGGGTGGGAACTGGTCGTAAATTGACCACGAAGCACTGTATACTTGTAAAGCCTGGAAATGCTTACTTATTTCACTATTATCGATAGCATCGATGCAATTGACGTAGGTACTTATTTTACCAAACAATCGATAGGTTTCCGAACCGGTGGTAAATTTTATGACATTCATAAGTGATTCCTGTAAGCCTAATCTGAATAAAGATGTTTTGACTTGACTTGACTTATCAATAGTATCGATATTATCGACAATAGTACATTGCTATCGATATTATGACTATATTCAACTATCGATAGTTAGCAACACTGCCATCCACAGTATCATTCTGTTAGCGTCAACGCTGTAGCAAGGACAGAACGTACGGGTTTGACATTTCACAATCTTTCGCCAACTTATGTCAAATTAAGAATGCCATTTTATGTGGGCACCTTCGTTAGGTAGACATGGTGTTAATGAACCTTTAGTTGAATATAAATGTAAAATACCTCAACCAAGCTCTCCATGTGCTCCGACTTCTGCACCTTATACCCCAAATCATTGAAGGGGTTGCATTTCATCTTGAACTCTGCTTCTGCTTCTTTCTTCTTGGCTTCCTTCTCTGCTTCGGCTTTAAGCTTAGCATCGATCTTAGCTTGCTTCTTTTCTGCTTTAATCTGAAAGGACATTGTTGGAGTTGGAGCAGTACTAATGACATGACATAGCTCCAGTGCCGGATTTATATTTTTTATGAGTGTTGGCCACTTTATTTCCGCCGCCCCGTGTCCCATTTATCCTCTGAAATCATCGATATAAGAAGACAATTAGATCTGCTTACTTGTTCGGATTGTCACCACTTTGCGACGGGGTGAAGCAGGTGAAGAGGGGCTTTCAATATTTAGCCATTGGTTCAACTTTGAATCTTATCGTAAGTGAATAAAGTGCTTCTAAGTTTTCTAACTAGCAGCGACACAGGCGTCGGATAGCAGAACTAAAAATATGACGCCAATGTAAAACGTACAAAACGCAGAGCTGTTTACTTGACAATTGGCACAGACAGTTTTATTCAGGCTATCCAACATAGTCTACCAAATAGACTATGGTCGGCTACTCTGCCACTGCGTTGTAGACACAGTTCTCAGTGAGCGTCCTCTGAAATCTGTGGCCCCTAGGCCTCGGCCTGTACGCCCTATTTACAAATCCAGGACTGCATAGCTCTAGAACAATGTTTTCTAAACTGGATTTCTAAGCTGAGGAACTATGTGAGCGTTTCCAACAGAGATGTGTGAGGAAAGCTGAGCGGTGCGAGGATGTGTAGCGAAGCTGTGAAACTATATGCAGATGAAGTGCGATAATGTTGTTGCAAACTCTTTTCACATACTTTTTTATACAACAAAGGATGGCAAACAAGCAAATGGGTCCCCTGATGGTAAGTGATCACCACTGCTCATAAACATCCGCAACACCGAGGAGATTGCAGATGAGCAGACGGACGGACTATGTGCAAGGTCCGTCAGGATCGCTACCGCCATCTTGCTCACTAATCCTGCCGCTATGCAGCAGTGCTGGCACATCTATGGCTGGCACTGTTGTATTCCGGCGTGGAGAGCAAGACAGCCGGTGTAATTACTGGCACAAGAGGTATTCCATCTTAGCCCTCTGGGTTGGCAACGCATTTGCAATCTCTTTGCGGGTGTCTATAGGCGGTGGTGATGACTTACCATCAGGTTGCTTGTTTTCCTTCATATTTTATAAAAAAAAAGTTTTCTGTTTAGTCAGAAGATCCCAAATCAGGTTTGATCAAACCAACCTTAAGCTGTAAATTAACGTATCGTCTTTATAATGTACTAGCGGACGCCCGCGACTTTGTTCGCGTGGAATTAGTAGCCCATGTCCGTCAGGGATAGAGTAGCTTTCTATCTGTCTAAGAATTTTTAAAATCGGTTCGGCAGTTCCAGAGATTACCCCCTATATACAAATAATCAAAGTTTAGATCTTTATTATATTAGTGTAGACTAGTGTGATTAGTCTTTATTTACCATCTCTTTCGTCTTCCCTTTAGAAGTAGCTGCTTCCTTTTCATCGGCTTCTTTTTTTTCTTCGATGGTGGGAAAATCGCCCCGTATTACCATTACCGTAACACCATCCACATCGTAAGGGAATTCAGGGAAGAAACCGTAGCCTTTATACCTGTGAAACAATTTTTATTACAATGAACTAGTTTTTATTCATCATTGTCAGTTGCAAGATGTCCACTGCTCATCATTGGCCTTCCATGACGATCGGTCTTTTGTCCCGCATGCTTCGGTGTCCCGCGAACCTTATCAGACCATCGGTCCACCTTATGGAGTCTTGTTGCGAAAGCACCAACACCTCGCGTTTTCCGGTACGCGGTCTCCACTCGATAAAGTTTCCGGCCAAACGGCCATCAGTTCTACGTGGGTTGTATGGGTCAAAGAGTTCTAGAGTGGTGATCGCGTACCGGAAGACGTACCGGCAGACCCGCCACAAGGTGGACCGACGTCCAGACGCTGGTTGCGGGAACACGCTGGACGCGTTGTGGCGATCTTTGGGGAAGGCCAACAGTAGACGACTTTCAACTGATATGATGATGATGAAGAAGATATTTATGATGACTTACCATTCTCTGAACCACTCCCTTACATGCTGAGATATGTCTTCGATCTGGTCGTCTTTTCTAAACACAATCAGCCTGGTGTTCTCTTTTTCCAATTCCTTCTGATACGCTTCTTTGGCTTTCTCGTTGATGTCACGTCGCATTTTGTAGAACTGAAATAAAAGGTCGACTTTATAAAAGTACCTAAATCTTATATTTTTAAGGTTTTAATAATTTGACTACAACACCTGGGGTGCAATTTTTGAATCTCATCAGGTGATTAAAGCTCACCAAAATGCCGGCATTTCTATGAAAAACGGTCATTTTGGCGAGCTTTAGTCACCCGGTGAGATTCAAAAATCGCACTCCTGGACATTTTCACACCAACCGTTAACACGATGCAAGTGCAACAAAAGGAGGTCATTTCCGAAGGATTCACTTTGTGAGCACGAGCCGAAGGCGAGCGGAAACATTTGGATTAGTTTATTTGGTTCAGTTTCTCGCCGGTATCTTCTCATCAGATGTTTTTTCCGAACCAGTGGTAAATTTTATGACATTCATAAGTGCTTCCTGTAAGCCTTATCTGAATAAAGATATTTTGACTTTGATTATGGCCGTTTCGCATTTGCATCACACGCTATATTTTCAAACAATATATGATAAAAGTAAAACAAACTATTCATTGCATTAAAAACACTAAAGTGAATCCTTCCGGAATGAGCACCTTTCCGCACTAGAATCGCAAATACCCCGATGACTGATGACCTCATACAGGTGGCAGGAAGGCACTGGTTGCATGCCGCTTCCAACCGGTCGCTTTGGAAATCCTTGGAGGAGGCCTATGTTCAGCAGTGGACTTCTTGTGGCTGAGATGATGATGATGATCACAAATAACTATTGTTGTTCCTAACGGCGTACTTTACGGTTTTCTTCGTCCAGGTCCAAGCGAGGCTTCCATGGATCAGGGAGGAGTCCTAGCTTAATCTGCAATTGGGTTTCTCTCACATGCTGTCTTTGTATTTCCATGAATTTCCTACAAATTACAAACAATCTTAGAGCACGTATATCTTTAAGGATCATAGTAGCAGATCCAGCCTTTAGATCAGGGGGGGAGAGTCACGTAATAGAACTTCAGTCAGGACAGAGTTATCAATGAGATTAGCATACCGACAGTGGTCGACCTGGACCCAGTCCAGGGGGGCGTCATAACCCCCAAACCCCCCCTGGATCCGCCCTTCAAAGTCAAAGTCAAAGTCAAAATATTTTATTCAGATTAGGCTTACAGGTAGCACTTATAAATATCATAAAATTTACCACCGGTTCGTAAAAACCTCTGATGAGAAGATACCTGCAAGAAACTCAACGAGGTGTAATTTTTTAAATAAATCAAAATTACAATGTTATTTTACATCTCAAATATTTAAAAATTTTACAATTTAACACAGCAGGTGTACAATCTTTGGAGCCAGGGATCGCCAATACAGATCGGGATCATTTCCAAACATCCTTGTCCAAGATATAGTCATTGACTTTATAATACGCCCGAGAAATTAATGTCTTCTTGACAATAGATTTAAATTTTTTTTAGTTAGTTCAGTTATGTTTTTTGGAATTTTGTTGTAAAATCTTACACAATTTCCCATGAACGACTTATTGGTTTTAGCCAGTCTGTAAGTTGGAACTTTAAGCTTTCCTGTATTTCTAGTTCTTCGAGGATCATGCAAGGGTCCTATAGAAACTAGCGTCTCTGTTTAGCGCGGCAGTATGCTCAGTGGGGCCCTTTCTGGTCCTATTCGAAGATGTATGTTTGTGAAATTCGTAGTTTATCCGTGAAATCTTTGCTTGCACATACACGCCTGTTTCCCGGAGGGGTAGGCCAGTAGTTCCCAAACTTATTTCTCTCGTGGACCACGTTCAAAATTTTACTGGTTTCGGTGGACCCCCTGCTGCTACATTTCTACCCCCAGCAAGTCTCCCGTGGACCCCTAGGGGTCCACCTGGACCACTTTGGGAATCACTAAATCCGTGGAAATCCGTGGTCTCTGCCTACCCGGTAGGCAGAGACCACGGATTTCCACTTGCTATGAAATGCTACGACCTTGACATACAACCTTTGCTTCACTTAGTCTTATAACATTCTGCATACAGGCTAGTTAATTTATGTTTGTATGTAATATTTTGAATAGTCCCAAATAAATAATTTTCTTTCTCACTATATTTCTAACGTGGCCGCTTACTATGGGCCTTATAAGAAAGCTCAAAGTCGCGCAACGAGCTATGGAGAGGGCTATGCTTGGAGTTTCTCTGCGTAATCGAATCAGAAATGAGGAGATCCGCAGACGAACGAAAGTAACCGACATAGCCCAGCGGATTAGCAAGTTGAAGTGGCAGTGGGCAGGGCACATAGCACGGAGAACTGATGGCCGATGGGGTCGGAAAGTTCTCGAATGGCGGCCGCGTATTGGCAAGCGCAGCGTAGGACGACCAGCCACAAGATGGTCCGATGACCTCATACAGGTGGCAGGAAGGCGCTGGTTGCATGCTGCTTCCAACCGGTCACTTTGGAAATCCATGGAGGAGGCCTATGTCCAACAGTGGACTTCTTGTGACTGAGATGATGATGATGATGATGATATTTCTAGAGTAAAATCTCTTAGACATGTTCAGCGGTACTGCTATCTATTATTTATTTAAATTAGACAACTATTCCACATAGCTACTTCCTACAGAATCCACCATCACCATCCATCCGCCAACTTGCTTGCTAATTCTGCCGCTAAGCAGCAGTGCTTGCACTGTTGTGTTCCGGCGTGGAGAGCAAGACAGCCGGTGACATTACTGGCATCTTAGCCCTCTGGGTTGGCAATGGCAACGCATCTGCAATCCCTTTAGTGTTGTGGGTGTCTATGGGCGGTGGTGATCACTTACCATAAGGTGACCCACTGGCTCGTTTACCTTTCTATGTTACATAAAAAAACGTAACCCTAAAAAAGACTTGCAAATGTTAAAGCATAACCTGTACGTCGTTTGAAGGAGGCTAGCAGCAGCCAGCTTCAGGAATTGCGGTGTGCTCTTTGCTTTGTCGACGAAATACAACCGTCGTTTGTTGTTTTTTGATCTGAAATCTTCCATGTAATACTGTCTGTGAACAAAATCATGATATTTAACGCTACGTAACGACAACACACAGAAAATTTAGGGTAGGATTTGAAGTAGCGATAATTGGGTATTTTATTGATTTTTTAAGGTAGATATAACTCCCCTCGGTGTTTTACTTTAAAAAATCAATAATGTAATAAACGGGAAAACGAAGCATATTGAATTCGCAGGTTAGTGGTAGAGCGGCACGGGTTAGCCCCAGCACCTAAGCTGGGGCGCCGGTCAGGTGTCGTAGTGGAGCATGGTCCAGGTCCCACGACGCCTGCTAGTAAGCCGGTTTGGGGGTGACGCCGTGTCGGGTTTTAGTTAGTGTATGCCCCCCACTTTGGGGGGAGAGTCCCACATATCCCCCGAGCCGCTCCAAGCAGGGGGAAGCCATAAAGCTTTCCCAACACGTCAAAAAAAAAAAGGGTAGTGGTAGTGTGGCGAAACTAGCAAAAGCACGGCAAGGAATGCCGAGGTCGCAGGTTGAATCGTGCCATTATCCTAGATTTTTCTTTGTGTTGTCATAATAAAGCATTCAATTTAATAATTTGAATGCTAAACATTTTAAAAAAATCGAAATTTCGGTTAGAAAGTTTTTGATAGATTTATTTATTTCTAACTAGCGACCCGAGTACAAAACAAAGTTGCTATCCGTTCCTATCTGTGGCCCGTTTCACGAAGCTACAAGTTACAATTTTACAAGTCTAAACCGGCAACATTGGTCAATAATGACCAATGGCAATGGGCATAATGACCAATGTTGCCGGTTTAGACTTGTAAAATTGTAACTTGTAGCTTCGTGAAACGGGCCACTGTTCTCATATCTCCGGCCGTCTCCTTCTAAACCACGCAACGGATTTTGATACAGTTTTCACCGTCATTTAGAGATTTTATTACGGATGGTTTTATTGTACAGTCAAGGAATTAAAATTCCAACCCACCTAAGGTTCAATAGCATATAGCAAACTGTCACCATAAGAGCTATAGAGCAAGACGTTAGTTTGACATATCGACCTTAATGCATTGCGAATGTCAGACGACATTTCAACGAAATGGGTAGGGAATTAAATTCCTTGACTGTACATTACGTTCTAATTGGACCCGCCCGTGCGTAGCCGGCGCGGAACGCTAGTGACATAATACATTATGATCTTATCTTATCATTACCTAAATCTTTCTTGCTTTTGGATAATATTGGCCTGTAAGAATTCTTCAGGCTTGATGCTGGGTACACTCTCCTCCTTTTGAGCTGCAAGAGACGAACCGACATATAATATTTATAGCATATTATAAGTAATGGTTAAAGTCCCCGACTACGAAGCAAAAGGTAGAGGGTTCGATTCCAGTGAGGTGTGAATATTTTTATGGTTAATATGAATGATTGCACTCGACTCGTGGGTCAATACAATATTATATAAATATTGTTTATTGAAATCGCGTTTTCGAAAGCGGCTCCAACTATTTCGATCAAATGAAGGATAACAAACTGGAACAAATTACCTTGCTACTCCGCGAAACCTACTACTGCGCTTGGTTCTATTAGTTAAATGAACGATACAAAGATTTACGGGGGCGAAAATTTGTTTAAGCTATCTAAGTATAGGTCTTATTTCTCTGAAAAAAATTTTCTTCTTATCTTAACTCTGTTATGAATAGAGCTGGGTTGCTAGGTCCAATATATATTTTTACCATTGTATTTATGAGTAATTTGCTTTGTCTCGTACCCATGGTACAAGCATAGTGTTAATTTCTCCAAGATATTTATCATCATTAATTCAAAGGAGTGTGAACCCAGCCCCAAAAAGCGCTCCCCATACAAACGGCGATAACGTTTTCCACCCTCTAAACCTTAACCTATGGCAATGATTTTTTGGTATGTTGTCATTATGCCTTAAAACTAGGTTTGTGTGTTTTGATTTTTTTTAAATTCTTCATAGATTTGACAATATTTGCCATTTAAGAGATTCATACAAAACACAAAAGCGTCAATATTTTAGAAACTATTAACAATATTAAAAAAATCAAAACACACAAACCTAGTTCTAGGGCATAATGACAACATACAAAAAAATCATGGCTATGGGTTAAGGTTTAGAGGGTGGAAAACGTTATCGCCGTTTGTATGGAGAGCGCTGGGTTCGCACTCCTCTTAACAGTGCTTGTGCATATTATACAAAAATATTTATTAAAAATAAAGACATATCTACCCATGAAAACGTTGACGGAACTCATTGGCGGTAAACGGAAGTCATTGTCATCCAAACTGGTTCTCATTTGCGACCTTTCAGCCTGTAAAACAGGTTTAGCTATTTAAAGAAATCTAATGGAATTAGCTAAGACCCCCTCCCGTTTCTCGACACCACGGACAGGTTTAGCTATTTATTAAAAGAAATCTTATGGACTTAGCTAACAACCCCGATTCTCGACACCACGCAATATAAAACAAGTTTAGCTATTTAAAGGAATTTTATGGAATTAGCTAAGACACCCTTGATTCTCGACACCACGGACTGTGACAGGTTTAGCTTTTTGTTCACAGAAATCTCATGGAATTAGCTAACATCATAAAACCGGTTTAGTTATTGAAACCAAAATTTAATGAAATTTAATTAGCTAAGATCCCCAATTCGCGACACCACAGTATGTAACCGGTTTAGCTATTTAAAGAAATCTAATGGAATTAGCGCAGATCCTCGTTTCCCTACACTTTTATACCTTGTTATTTTATAAACGTTTAAACATCATTAACGTTTACTTTCACATTCATAATATAGTTATTAGATATACCCAAATTATTTTTTTATGTGTGTGTATATATCCTAACAGTTTTAGGTCTTCTAATACGGACAGAACATGCGATTTCACGGATCTCCTATAAATACCTCGTTGAGTTTCTTGCCGGTATCTTCTCATCAGAGGTTTTTCCGAACCGGTGGTTAATTTTATGACATTCATAAGTGCTACCTGTAAGCCTACTTCGAATAAAAATATTTTGACTTTGACTTTGAACAGGGTCAAAGATTATATTCCCCAGTTCTAAGTTTTTTTAGGGAGGCAAACGAGAATGTAAAACACTTGAAGGTGAACATGAAGTTACCTTAGGAGGCGGAGCGTTCTTTCTTACAACCGCATCCGTCCACATTGTCTGCAGCAACTCCTCTATCGAGTCCTTCCGAGACTCGACCGCGAAATGGTACGGGATTACAATCTGCTTGCAACAAGGTTTCATAGTATAGTCGACCAAGAAATTGCTTGACCACTTTTAGACCGTATCACAAAGGGATAAGGTTCAAAAGTGGTCAAGCAATTACTTGGTCGACTATACATTACGGACATAGGGCGGTAAAACAAAGAATACCTCAGATGGCAAGTATTTGACGCACGAGCCGAAAGCGAGGGCGTTAAATATGCGATCTGAGGCTTTCTTTATTAACGCCTGTGGTGTGTACAGAATGTTACGTCTTCCCCTGGCCGGGAAGTGGGGTTTTGTGAGAGCCCAGCGGGCGGTAAATGCCACTTACGGCCCGGGGTGACGTAAATTATTAAACAACATCTTCACATAGTAGAAAACAAGTCGCTATCCGTTCCCATCTGTCGTTATATCTTCGGCCGCTTACTTCTTCTAAACAATATCGAATTCAAGTTTTTTTTTATTTCAAGGTTCACCAACGATTATTAACACCATAGAAGCTTGCGGGTGGTAGGGCCTTGTGCAAGGTCCGTCCGGATCGCTACCACCATCTTGCTTGCTAATCTTGCCACTCAGCAGCAGTGCTTGCTGTTGTGTTCCGACGTGGAGAGCAAGACAGCCATTGCAATTACTGGCACAAGAGGTATTCCATCTTAGCCCTCTGTGTTGGCAACGCATCGGTGTTGCGGGTGTGTGGACGGTGGTGGTCACTTACCATCAGGTGACCCACTTGCTTGTTTGCCTTCCTATTTCATAAAATAAAGAAATATAGATACAAAAAGTTACAGGCGTGTACATATAGTATGTCACAATCACTTATAGGTCAACACCACCATACAAAACCTATAGTGAAGCTAACAAGTAAATGAACAGCAATTGAGGATCACTAATCTATCTATCTATATATATATATATATATATATATATATATATCTATATAAATAAAAATGAATTGTTGTTCGTTAGTCTGATTAAAACTCGAGAACGGCTGGGCCGATTGAGCTGATTTTGGTTTTAAAATGTTTGTCGTAGTCCAGGGTAGGTCTAAACGGTGAGCAAATATGCCTCCAATAATTAGGCGGTACGAAGTTCGCCGGGTCAGCTAGTATATAAATAAAAATAAATTGTTGTTCGTTAGTCTGATTAAAACTCGAGAACGGCTGGGCCGATTGAGCTGATTTTGGTTTTAAAATGTTTGTCGTAGTCCAGGGTAGGTCTAAACGGTGAGCAAATATGCCTCCAATAATTAGGCGGTACGAAGTTCGCCGGGTCAGCTAGTATATAAATAAAAATAAATTGTTGTTCGTTAGTCTGATTAAAACTCGAGAACGGCTGGGCCGATTGAGCTGATTTTGGTTTTAAAATGTTTGTCGTAGTCCAGGGTAGGTCTAAACGGTGAGCAAATATGCCTCCAATAATTAGGCGGTACGTAGTTCGCCGGGTCAGCTAGTTAACAATAAAAGTTTTAATTAAGAGTAAATGAGAGTACTTAAAAGAAGCAAAACTCGACACTAGTTTGCTCATTCTAATGGTCATTGATACAATTATTTGTTAAATTTATGTAATCGAAATTTTTTACTTTTTATTTTTTTATACATTCAAATTAAATTTAAAACGCTAATGACAACACAAAGAAAAATTAGGGTAATGGCAGGACTCGAACCTGCAACTAGGTACTACATAGATGTCACGGAGGGTAGTTTTCCCAAACAAATATCAATAATGTAATGACCGTAAAGACGAAACACATTGAAAGATTCGCAGGGTATGGTGGCGGTAATGTGGCGAAACTGGAAAACGCAAGGCACGGAATGCTGATGTTGCAGGTTCGAGTCCTGCCATTACCCTCATTTTTCTTTGTGTTGTCATTAGCATTTTAAATACAATTATTTGTTACAATCCCCTTATGGACAGACGCCACGAACTTATGGGGAGGGTCAAAATGAACATCCGTCATGTTACTGTTTAGGTGGCGTAAACGACCGTAAATAATAAGGGCAGACAGTCAAATAGCGATTAAACTATGTAAAGAAGAAATAAGATAAACATAGGAATAAGTAGATACCTCAATGTCCTTAGGTGTCAGATGAAGCTGGACCAGCGCGGCGTCCAAATAGATGTAATCGTTTAATATCAGATGTACTATTTCATTGCGCAGCTCGTACAGTCTGAACGCAAAAACAATTACTCAAAAACACAAACCGAAAATGAAAATGAAGATCAATACCGAAAGTTACAATATCGTAGTTCGAAATATCGAAAGTTTAAATGACGAACGATTAAAATATCGAAAATCATTATATCGACGTCTAAAATGCCTATCATCAAAATGTCACACGATTAAAAAGTCGAATGCTCAATATGTCTATAATTGGGTTCAGTATTAAACTTAGCTGAGGTCCTTAACTTTGACTTCGTACCTCAGATCATAGAAATAATTATAAATAAATAATAATAATTAATAAATAAATACCTCAAAAGGAAAAAACGGAACCCTTATAGGATCACTTCGTTGTCTGTCTGTCTGTCTGTCTGTCTGTCTATCTGTCAAGACCATTTTTATCAAGAACGCGTGGAGATATCGAGTTGAAATTAATAATAAATACTCGGGTCTAAAGTCCCTTAGAGCTATGAAAATCAACCTTCTAAGTCACCGCAATCAAAAGATACGGCCGTTTGCACTCGCCAAGTTTTTAAAAAACCTACAGGGCACTTCCCGTTGACCTAGCACTATGAAATTTGGCAAGGAGCAAGGTCTCACAGCACAAATAAAGGAATAAATCCGAAAACCATTCATTTGTAGTTACATTAAAAAAAAAAATAAGTGTGTTGTATTGTAGCTACTCCTAGCGGAACCCTCGGTGCGCGAGTCCGACTCGCACTTGGCCGGTTTTTTATGTTCAGGGTTGCAATTTTTTAATCTCACCAGGTGACTAGAGCTCACCAAAATGGCCGAATCTCTATGAAAAACGGCCATTTTGGCGAGCTTTAGTCACCGGTGAGACTCAAATTGAGCTTCTTACCGTCTCATGAACACGCTAACAATCTCCTTAATATACGGCGCCCTTTGTAAATGCACACTGGTGAGATACGCCTCATACATGTTGTTGATGAGCTCGCAGTAGCGAGCGTAAGTGCTGCCGAGTATTTCTGGTGAAATCGCTCTTTCTCTGATGCGGAGACCTTTAGCCGCCTTGTACTGCAAATATAACAACAACAACAACAACAAATACTCTTTATTGATTCACACAAGTAAACAAAAATGAACACATACAGGGAAATTTTACATGAGATACAACAGTGGCACGTTTAACGAAGCTACAAGTTACAATTTTACAAGTCTAAGCCGGCAACATTTGTCATTATGCCCATTGCCATTGGTCATTATTGACCAATGTTGCCGGTTTAGACTTGTAAAATTGCAACTTGTAGCTTAGTGAATCGGACCACTGGCGGTCTTATCGCTTATTATTAAATATAATGAAAATGAAAGTGAAAATTTTGCTCGCAGAACGGATGGCTGATGGGGCCATAGAGTTGTCGAGTGGCGACCGCGTACCGGAAGACGCAGCGTGGGCAGACCCGCCACAAGGTGGACCGATGACCTGGTGATCGTTGCGGGAACCCGCTGGATGCAAGCAGCACAAGACCGTGTTGTGGCGATCCTTGGGAGAGGCCTATGTCCAGCAGTGGACATCTTTCGGATCAAATGATGATGATGATAAAAGTGAAAAAAATATTTTGCAAGCAAGCCACATATGAAAATGCAAAAAATATTTTGCAAGTAACTACTTAGGCCATAATAATATAGGCTCTTTTACAAGTCTGAATCTACTAGCGCTTCGGAAAGTAAACACTCTAATTGTCATCGTGCTAGTACGAGCACAGAATAAATAATATTACTAAACGTACCGAAACTTCTCTTTTACGACCGCGATTAAACGAATTCCAACTTTATTATCACGCACAAAAACTTCGTATTACTTCATACACATTAGCCAGGCGGCGCGAGTCAAAAGGAACGCGCCGCCCGCGCCCGCTTCCCTCAACTCCTGCGACACATTAGGGTTGCGCGGCATTAGTTTTCAATTACACTGACACGTCGAGCGCGAGCGAGCGGGCGTGTGGCAATCCGACAACCTACAATGATTTGCCTATGCCATAGTCAAGGCGTCCGAGCGTACCTACAGTGCGGACTGGAATCCCTCTGGTACGAGTATAATATATAGAACTTACTTGCAAGTCAGCATCATCGTCAACGATTTTCTGTGCTTCTTTCACTATGTCCACCCATTTTCTGTGTGCTGTTATAGATATATCTATATTTGCTGGTATAGTGAACGGCATTGTACAAGTTATTTTTCGTAAGTTTGATTTTATAGAGAATATCACCTAAAGTAAAAAAAAATCCAATTTAGATTTTTCTTTATGAAATAGGAAGGCAAACAAGCAAGTAGGTCACCTGATGGTAAGTGATCACTACCGCTTATAGACATCCGCAACACTAAAGAGATTGCAGATGCGTTGCCAACCAGGGCTAAGATGGAATACCTCTTGTGCCAGTAATTACACCGGCTGTCTTGCTCTCCACGCCGGAACACAACAGTGCAAGCACTGCTGCTTAGCGGCAGGATTAGCGAGCAAGATGGTGGTAGCGATCCGGACGGACCTTTCACAAGGTCCTACCACCCGCAAAAAAGTTTATTTCGTTTGGGGACATAACGGCTTACAATTTTTAACATAAAACTACCGTGGGAATCGGACATATTAATAAAACGGATCACTCACGTATTTTTCATGTCGGGCATTTCCCGACGCAAATATTAAATATTATGCAAAATATTTTTAAAATACGTGAGTGATTCGTTTTATTAATACGGCTTACAATGTTTTAAATTTTAAATGCATGACTCTAACCAGCAACCTCAGCATTCCGTGCCTTGTGTTTGCCAATTCAGCCACATTGCCAACTAAAAAAAGGGCTTAGACAGTGTTAATATGTCTTAAAATAGCCTGAAGCGTTTTTGATCAAACATGTTACATAACAAGCAGGACCCCAATTCTCAGTTCAATCGAGATAAATCTCACGTGCGAGATACGTCAAAAAATTACAGATTCCAAGGGATTTAACAGTTGTTTTCACACGAGATAAATCTCGTATAAACCGAGAATCGCCCCGCGCAGGGCCGTAGGTGAAGAATTTAAGGTAGGGAGGGCAGCGGTGTTACAAATTGGACGGTAGAGAGCTACGGAACCTTACAATGAGCCAGTCAGACTCGTACTTGTCCGGTTTTTTAAGTAGCGCATTGCCCAATCCTACCCCCTAGCTACGTGGCCCTGCGTACAAGTCCTACAACTTGGCTAAAAGTTACGACCCTAGACGACCGTCCAAAGGTGAATGGGCATTTTTGTATGGGCGCTGTCCCAACCCTTGTATACAATAGTGAGTAGTATGGACGTGTAGTACTCGGTGTAAGGATCATCATAGGCTATGTTTCGAAGACCAGGTGTCTGCAGCATTAATCATTGTTTTTTATGAAAAAAAAAAAACACCAAATTAGACCTATGCTCACATTACGTTTTTTACTTCTAGTGGCCTCAGTAATGCGTGGTTAAAATCTTTCGGCTATATCTCGAAAATGATTTTACAGATACTTTTCATACAACTGCTAGTACAAAGTGAGGTATAAAATGGGCTGTAGCTTTTTCCCTGCAAACATCTCGGTTTTGCTGTCATATAAAAAAATTAAGCTCTTATTGAGAGCTTTCTAATAAGATATAGCACAACTGTATACAGCACTTGGGACAATTTGCCCATTCTCCTTTGAGTTGTCGCTGTGGCTCCGCCGAACTTGTTATAGGAATGAGCCGCACAGAGATAAATTAACCCTAGGCGGTCATTTTAGTGCCACAACAGACACCTTTTCTTTGCAAAAAGACTACTTATACATGGGCGTACCCAGCTTCTGGCCTAGGGGAGGGCAAGTCAGATGCTAGATTCGGTAATTTTCGTCCGCCATCGTCGCGCTCGGTTTTTTGGCAATTTGCACTGTGCATTTTGCCAGTGTCTACTGCGCGGTATTTAAAAGTTAGAGCATAAGGCTCCGTTTACACTTTGATTAGTAATTAGGCGAGTTCAAACATGTTCTGCGAGATTTCCAGGGGGGGGGGGGGGCAGCTGCTCCTCCCCTGGGTACGCCCATGCCCATGTACTTATAGGTAATAATTTCTTAGCTGAAATCTTCATAATAGTTACGTAAGAGAAAGCCTTACATAAGTAAGTACCTCCAAGTATACCTACCAGACCTTAGAAATAAATATTTTGAGACTTGAGTTTTGTTTATACGGTCATAATAATTATTAGGTTAAAAAAAACACTAAAATTTTAATTAACACTCAATTTTGAATTTAAAAACGTTTCACAAATATTTTGAGTGAATTACGCGAATTTTGACATGTTTATAAATCTAAAATTGAGAAAGTTCACATTTTATTCTGTCATTTTAAATGGACAGAGACAAAAACTCTGTCACAGTAAACCCTACCCTTCTAGTTAAACAACTAATGTAATGAAACATGGACATAAGACCTCTATGTAATGAAATTTATGAAATGGACCTTGACCCACAACAGAAGAGTTGCCGACTCTGCATGGCGAGCTATTGCGCAGGAAGCAAGTCTTATTTCAGCTCTTTTTCAGGATTTTACCAAACTTGGAATGCTTATACTGTCGCTATGTCCGTCTGTACATTTTCGGCGCCAGCTCTTATAAATCGATCTGGTAAAAATGGCATCGCTTAGTGACAGAGGCGGCAATATTTCACAATAAATAATAATAGTATCTTGCAAATATTTGAATCATTTAATTTACAAACTTTTTCTGCACCTACGATTCTGAACACCTAAAAGAGGGGGGTAAAATTTTCTTCCATTCCGGGTGGCTGACACCCAAGCTAGGCCACTGGGTAAACTACTCAACCCTGGGGTGCAATTTTTGAATCTCACCAGGTGACTAGAGCTCACCAAAATGGCCGTTTATCTATGTAAAACGGCTATTTTGGTGAGCTTTACTTACACAGTGAGATTCAAATGCAATCTTTGAATCTCACCAGGTGACTAAAGCTACCAAAATGGACGCATTTCTTTGAAAAACGGCCATTTAGGCCAGCTTTAGTCACCCGGTGAGATTCAAAAATCGCACTCCTGCAACATGACAGCCGGTTTAGTTTAACCCCTGCCTGTGTCTCGGTCAGATGCAGATAGAGATAAACTAAACTTAGCCAGTCATGTTAGGGCCACAGCACAGAGCTTGGTCAGGCCCGCCGCTAGTTATTTGAACGTCCGTGTGCAATATCGATTATGCTGCCCCTGTTTATCTACTACTACCCACGCTAAGCTTGTCAGAAAGGCTGTTTATTAAAATTGTAATGACAACACAAAGAAAAATTAGGGCAATGGCAGGACTTGAACCTGCAACATCAGCATTCCGTGCCTTGCGTTTTCCAGTTTCGCCACACTGCCTCTGCCATACCCTGCGAATTTTTCAATGTGCTTCGTCTTACGATCATTACATTATTGATTTTAAGGGTACAACTACCATCGGTGTCATCTATATGAAACTGACAGCTGACGAGAGATGGCGCCGTTTTTGTTATTAAATTTTTGTAACCGAAATTTAAATAAAATCGAAAGAAATTTCGGTTACAAAAACTTAAGGCTGTTTATTGTTCTCTTATAAGGTTGTGATAAAAGAAAAGAATTGCCGCCCCCTGGACGTGCCGCCCGCGTGCGTTGCACGTCTCGCACGCCCGCTTGCGGCGGGCCTGAGCTTGGTATGTAGAGTGACCAACCCCGAGTCAGGGGGTTCCACTCCGCACTGTACGACGTACGCTCGACCGCCTTACCTATGGCATAGGCAAATCGCAGTAGGCTGTCGGCTTGCCGCGCGCTCGTCTCTCGCCCCCGCCGTGTCAGTGTAATTGAAAACGAATGCCGCGCAACCCTAACGTGTCGCCGATTCATGGAAAAATACTGGTTTAAGTTGTTTTTGGGGAGGGTAATGGTCCTGTGTTTTTCTTATTAAAATACAGGACACGGTCAAAATGATAACTGAAAAACGGGACTACAATGGTATGACATGTTCCGGCCCGTTTTTTTAAGAGGTTTAAATAAAACAAATACTTTTAATAAAAAACTTTATTGACACTGATATAAACTGATGCTTAAACTAGTTTACACGATATCGTACTTGACTAGCACAACCTGCATTTAAAGTTTACACCTCATAGCATTAAATCACAGGTTACACTGGAATAACAATCTAGAACAGCGTTTCTTAACCTTTTTTGTCGACGGACCCCTTAGGAAATCAAGCACAATTTTATGGACCCCTTAATAAAAAAAGCAGCAATAAATTTTGGACCGTTTAAAAATATGCGTGCGTATCGATTACAAGACTTTTGTTGGCATTTTATTTATGATTGTTAAATGGGCCATAGATAAGACTGCGGACCCCCATACATATGCTCGCGGAGCCCCAGGGGGACACTGATCTAGAACAATAATCGTGGCCCTCATGTAAACCTACCCTGTGAACTAATTTTTCAGTATAGTTGCAGGCAAACAACTGGAATATAAATCGAGTAGAGGGAGTAAGTTTGCGCATACACATTTATACTAGAAACGGCTACTGCGCAGTCAAGGTCAATGCTCAAGTTGTATGCCGGGAACTGTATAGTCGACTAAGAAATTGCCTGACCACTTTCCGACCGTCTTACAAAGGGATAAGGTTCAAAAGTGGTCAAGCAATTACTTGGTCGACTATACATGTGATCTAAAATCAGTGGTGTAGCTTGGTGACCATAGGCCCTGGTGCAAAAAAAAATAGGACTCTAAAGTCAAATTATATAATTAGGTATGTAATTCTGGTGGTTGGAGAATATTTGCGTGTAGGACAGCTACAGTTAGAGGGATGCTGGCCATGTCGGCTGGTTGATTTATTGTACTTTTGTTCGACTTTTAATGCGGCCATTTTTAAAACGCTGACTAGAAGTTCATTACTTATAGGTCAGTGGTTATAACCATCCTAATGAGTAAGAATGGGGCATTACTAGTTTAAAATTCATCTAACATTTTCAAAAAATCATCCCAAAGGCAAAAACCTTCCTTGTCAACGGTACAGTTCTCTAATTCCAAAATTTGGAACTTAGGAGGGTGTCCTAAGGTAAGTTTTTCACCATCCCTTAGTTGCTTCGTTGATGCATACACAAAGTGAATACGTAGAAAGAACTGTCCTGTCGTGTTGTCTATCCATTTTTGGAACACAATCTTACCTCCGACCGGAGAAGTTTCAAATTGATTCGGCAAAGTGTGTGATTTAAAACGCATACCGCTGAGAATAGTGTAGATATTAGCATCGTGCCCCATCAGGAGGGTGAACTTTGTGGTTTCGTTAACGAATATGTTCCTCATGTATTTTATTAACGGAGACGCTATATCCTTTGCTAGAAGTGTCGTATTGAAAATTACGTTGTGGTAGTCTTTGCTTATTCTCATAATGCTTTCCCATTTGTTGTCATCGTTAAGTTCACCCCAAGCCACGTCCGGTATACGGAAACCATCGTAGTACTGCATTATAAAAGCATCTATAGCACCTTTGCTTATTTTCAACGGACCTGTTATAGATGGCTTTTGTCCCACAGTCACACCATTTATCGTATTATCATCCGTAGCCAAATCACACTTAGAACTATGGACACATAAACTTGAATCCTTATAGTCTAAAATTTGTTCTAGTAGTTCGTAAGAAGTGCTTAAGTTTAAAGTGTTTAAAAGGTCTTGCATTTGTTTTAATACTGTTTCTTTAAAGATATCTGTGCTGTTATGTATTACAGGATTGAAAATAGGATCAGATTTCTCTTTAACATGCACAGTTATATTACATCCAGGGAATGCTTTGTTAACAAATGCATGCGCTGATGCTTTCGTTCGCTGTTTTACGTTGGCATGGATAAAAACATCGTTTTTTTCCGGACAAACTCCAGACAGTAAGCCTTCGTGATGCAGCCATTTTGAAAAGAAAATTCCCATCAAACCCTCCAAGTAAGCGCCTTTGGGAGTTAAATATCCACTTTTTTCACTCCACTGAGGCCAAGGCTTTGGTGTGATTTCAGCCAAGTCATCAGCTAATGGCGATCGCACATTATGCCTACTTAGTACGATAACTCTTCGAAGTTCGAAATTGTCTTGCACCGATTTTGTGATTAAAAAGGAACATATTAAAAAAAATAACTTCATACACATTTTGAATTGATATTCAAATTGAATGAAATCTGTGACACTAAACTGCGATACAACGCGAATGATTCTTTGTCCGTGTGAAAGTTATTATCTAATCATCTAATATAGTTGGAAGGTAGGGATCTAAAAATATATGCCTTTGTTTTGACATGATAAATTAAGTAGCAATGACCCTGCGAAAACTTAACTCTAATTTTAAGGTGTTATACTTTTAACATGAATGCATTAAACCAAGTAAAGTTACATTTCCGTTCGATATATTACGCTACTATTTTTCACACTTATACTGATTTCATTCATGATTTTTTAGTGAAATCATTCATTTTTGATACCAAGTGGAGAAAGTTTAGAAACTCATGACTGACATTTACGTTTAATTAAATCAAATCTGACATTGACACTTATGACAAGTGTTACCAGGTGCAAATAATGAAGGAGTTAGTTTGAGTACAGATTATTGAAGAAAAAAGTATAGGTAATTCAACGAGAATTGAAGTAAACGATTACATACACGACTACACAGCGCCTTACAAAATAAAACAAACATTTAAGAATCCGAATAAAACTCTCCCGTACACATAGTCACGTACAAGTCACGTAAGTCACGTTGACATGCAGCAGTGTAGTGCATGACATACAACAGTTAATCACGCATGACCTCAACCCTCATTGCGTTACCTATAATTAGATCTTCGAGTATTTAGCCATTGGTTTGGTTGTCTAAAAATGTTATAAATATACATATATGGTTTAGCGTAAGTACTTAATAATTCCATGATACACGGTTATAAGTGGGTCGTAATAAATGCTTATAAATAATACTATAAAATAAAAATAAAAACAATTTTCCTTACAAAGTGTTTAATACTTTAACAAAGTCGTTCCAAAGACAAAATCCATTTCCGTCTACAACACAATTTTTTATCTCCAACAATGCCCATTGCGGTGGATCTTTTAAACTTAATACAGCGCCATCTCTGATTTGTTCAGTGGACTGATACACATAGTTCACTCGCAGCAAATCTTGATTATTGACTTCATCGTGCCATTTTTGAAACACCAATTTTCCACCTATAGGTGTATGTTCGTGCTGATTATTTAAATTGTAATCTTTAAAATTCATACTAGATGTCAGCGAGTTAATATTGGCATCATGACCGACCAGCAAATAGAACTTCTTTTTTCCATTTAGAAATATGTCAGTCATGTAATCAAGAAGAGGCTTCGCTAAATCCTTGCTTAGTATATTGGTTTTGAATCGTAGATCGTGGTAAACTTTGTATAACGTCATCAGAGTTTCCCACTGTTGGGATGTAGAAAGCTCACCCCAAGCTACGTCTTCTGACGTCATTCCGTCATAATAGGCCATTAGAAAAGCATCAACGACGGCATTTGCAATCTTAAAGGGTCCAGAAATGTCAGGTTCTCTGTTTACTGCAAATAAAATTTCATTTTTCACTTTAGCTAAATCACAAACCTTTTCTTTTTGACATAACGGCGAATTCTTAAAATCAAGTATTTTCTCCAGTTCTGTAATTGCTTCTGGTAGTGAGATAATATCTATTTCTTTCTGTATTTCGTTAAGCACTAAATCTTTGAACTCTTGAGTATTATTTCTAATGCCAGGAAAAAAAATTGGATCCATTTTCGTTATATTTTTGTAGTGAACTGGCACGCAGTCACCAAAAGCGCCATCTACGAAAGCTTTAGCCGTTTCTTTCGTTCGCTGTCTAGTATTCGCATAAACGAAAACTTCATCGCTCGGGCAATTGTTTTTCAATAATTCTTCCTGTATCAACCAATCAGAGAAATACTTTCCAAAGGAGTGTTCGAGGTGACCGCCTTTTGGCGTTAGAAATCCAGTTTCAACATCCCACGACGGCCATTTTTTTTCTGTATACGATTTGAGATTATTTATCAATGGTGATCGAATGTTATGCCTACTGAGCACAATCACTTGTTTTAATTTTAAACTATCGGCACTGACACATAGAACAATAATAGAAATTAATTTTATAAACATTTTAAACTAACTGTGTTGGCTCGTCGCCTAGTCGCCTTATCGTTTGATACTGGTTGCTTGCAAGCATTTGAATCTACTTATATCGATAAAATGCTTTTAATGTCTTTCTGTGGACGTGATTTGTTTATCATTCAAATAAATGAATCAGCTGTTTCTAATTCGTGTTTTATCAAAACGGGAGTGTGATTTTTGAATCTCACCGGGTGACTTAAGCTCGCCAAAATGGCCGTTTTTCATAGAAATGCGGCCATTTTGGTGAGTTTTAGTCACTTAGTGAGATTAAAAAAAATGCATTTGAATCTCACCGGGTAACTTAAGCTCACCAAAATGGCCGTTTATCATAGAGATTCGGACATTTTGGCGAGTTTTAGTCACCCGGTGAGATTTCAAAATTGCACCCCAGGTTACCAAAGTTAGGTCTTAGGTTTTAATTCGGTCTTGTGGTTATCCTTAGCTGAAATCGAAACAGGAGCGAGGTAGCTAGGAGATTGCGAATAGAGTTTCTAATACCGGTATTTTTAGCATGCACAATACCGAGGTCCCAGGATTGGTTACACTATAAATATTGGTATTGGAAGGTGCGAATCGTTCCGTTTAAATGTAAGCTGCTCATCAATGATGCACTTCTGCCTAAGATATCCACCAAAACGCAGCTACATAACGTTGCATTGGCAATGTTCAGCTTCATCTGGTAATAAGTAAGGTCTTTGAGTGCATTGAGTGATTTTTTAGGCAGTAAAAGAACTCTTTTGTTGTCCTAAACAGTAGATTGCCCTTCAGGGTCAATATCACTTGATATCGATGTCACAAGAGTCTACTAGCTGCCGTAATTGCTTGCCATCGGGCAGAGGCGTATACGTACGTACCTACGCATCATATAAAGGGGGGGGGGGCATGCTACCAATAGCACAGAATAAATAACGAATACTACAAAAACTTCTCTTTTACGATCACGATTATACGAATTCCGACTTTATTAACGCTGAAAAAGTTCGTATTACTTCATACACCATGCGCCAGGCGGCGCGAATCAAAGGGAACGCGCCGCCCGCGCCCGCCTTACCCCGGCTGCTCCCGGCGACACGCTAGGGTTGCGCGGCATTCGTTTTCAATTACACTGACACGGCGGGGGCGAGTGAGCGAGAGCGCGGCAATCTGACAACCTACTGCGATTTGCCTATGCCATAGGCAATGCGGCCGAACGTACCTACAGGGCGGAGTGGAACCCCCCTTCCAATAGATAAACTAATACATACTACTTCCAGGGGGGTCATGACCCCTCCGCGAACCCCTATATGTCTATGCCATCAAGCGACTCAATGATAATGAATATGAAAATTTAATTCAATTTATCCGTGAAAAGCAGGGGGATATAATTTAGTTCGAATAGTGACACAGTTATCAGAGAAAGCGTTCTAATCAATGAACTATGTATCGTAAGATAACAGCTAGACATGACTTTGGAGTTATCAGTGACAATTATTATTACACATTTCCTGTCTAATAATGTAGCAAATCAATGTAAACTAGTATTTTTAATTATCTAGAGTAGATTGACAGATGTCAATGTGATTATTTCGTAACATTATTTCATAAAAGTATACATGTGAATGTGGGGTCGAAATGTTCTCGAATGGCGGCCGCATATTGGCAAGCGCAGCGTAGGACGACCAGCCACAAGACGGTCCGATGACCAAATACAGGTGGCAGAAAGGCGCTGGCTGCATGCCGCTTCCAACCGGTCGCTTTGGTAATCCATGGACGAGGCCTATGTTCAACAGTGGACTTCTTGTGGCTGAGATCATGATGATGATGATGAAGAAACATGTGAATCGTGTAATTAGTGATATTAGGGTAACTTTTATACATGAAAGTACTGTACTCCAACCATAATGGAGTAATCACGTCCGATGTCCGCCTGCAAACGTCAGTTTACTCCAGCTAATTAAAACTACGACTTTAGAGGTTCTCGATTCGATTCACATATTTTTTTAGTTACCCAATTAATTAATAGATTCAGGCGTTACTTTGCGGAGGTCCATTTCAACTTACTGGAACAAATTACCTTGCTACTCCGCGAAACCAAACGCAGGAGTTTTCGCGGAGTAGCAAGGTAATTTGTAATTGTATAAGTTTGTTAGTTACCCAATTGCTTGAATAGAAGAGAGGGTAAGTAAATGAAAATGAAAAAATTACTCTAATTATTAGAAAACAATTTACTTAGCGCCTATTTGAAGGATTGGCCGGATATAGCCCAGGACAGGGAGATGTGGAAATCAAGAAGAGAGGTATTTGCCCAGCAGTGGGACACTCAACAAAACTATAAAAAAAAACACTTAAAAATTGTATGTGATTATTTCACGATGATTTTGCATTTGACGATGTGGTTTGTATTCTAATTAAATGTCCACATAGACAAAACAGATTTTAAATTACGTGAGTATTCCGTTTATTTCAATAAACAAAAAACTTACTTTATAAGAAATAACAAAAACCGTTGACGTATGTATTTATTGCAGTAAAGACTACCGTGCTATCGTCAGCGAATAACACTATTGGATGCTCTGTAACTTGCGGGAAATCATTAATAGAATAGAATAGAACCATTTATTTCAGGCTGCATAGGCCCATAGAAAAAATACCTTAAAGACTAACATACATATTTACAGAACAAAACATTAAAACATTAAAATTAGCACGTTACTTCGGCGACGTGAGACCTAGTTTCGGGGTGTCCAGCAGGCGTCGGCGAAAACGACGGAAAGCGACTCCCTTCGGCCAGAATTCCCGCTTCATGAAGGTCGACAGATGATCGGTCGGCACCCGCACCACATAGGACGTAAAATTGACGTTGTGGCGGATTAATGTGAAATATAATATTATATTATATTAAAATATTAATATTATGTTATATTATAGTAAGATAGGATCGGTTTTTCTCACGCTGTACCTATATGTAATTTAAAAATGGCTGCAAGAATTCAAAATAGTATTTCCAGCCAGTATGCTAATGCAACATAGATTAAGTGACATTCAGATACAAAGTAATTTTTTATTGAATAAATCAAAAATAAAAATAAATAAAACATGGTATCATATTATGTCATCTATCTATCTTCTATATCTATCTATATAAATAAAAATGAATTGTTGTTCGTTAGTCTGATTAAACCTCGAGAACGGCTGGGCCGATTGAGCTGATTTTGGTTTTAAAATGTTTGTCGTAGTCCAGGGTAGGTCTAAACGGTGAGCAAATATGCCTCCAATAATTAGGCGGTACGAAGTTCGCCGGGTCAGCTAGACAGCTAGTATTTAATAATAATGTCTCCGTTCTTATATAAATTTTGTTTTCACTTTACGTATAGATTCCACTGACTGAGGTGCAATTTTTGAATATTACCAGGTGACTAAAGCTCACAAAAATGGCCGAGTCTCTATGAAAAACGGCCATTTTGGTGAGCTTTAGTCAACCAGTGACATTCAAAAATCGCACTACGGGGGCCTAGCACGCTAGCTTTTATCGATGACATAAAGCAGTTATCCCGTTCTATACAGTATGCGAGAGGGACCAAAGCGTTTATGTTCGCGATAAACACTAGCGTGCTACTATAGCTGGGGTGCAATTTTAAAAGTGCACAACTCGAACGCAAAACTTTTTTTTCTTTACAAAGTGTTTAATACTTTAACAAAGTCGTTCCAAAGACAAAATCCATATCTATCTACAACACAATTTTTAATCTCCAACGGCGCCCACTGCGGCGGATTTTGTAAACTTAGTACAGCGCCATCTCTAATTTGTTCAGTAGACTGATACACATAGTTCACTCGAAGGAAATCTTGATCGATTACTTCATCATACCATTTTTGAAACACCAATTTGCCACCAATAGGAGTCTGTTCGTGCTGATTATGTAAATTGTAATTTTTAAAATTCATAACAGAAGTTAGCAAGTTAATATTAGAATCATGGCCGACCAGCAAATAGAACTTCTTTTCTCCATTTAAAAATATGTTAGTCATGTAATCAAGAAGAGTTTTAGCTAAATCCTTGCTAAGTATATTGGTTTTGAAACGCAGATCATGGTAAGCTCTGACTGCAGTCATCAGAGTTTCCCACTGTTGGGATGTGGAGAGCTCTCCCCACGCTACGTCATCAAACATCATTCCATCGTAATGAGCCATGAGAAAAGCATCAACGACGGCATTAGCAATCATCAGGGGCCATAAATGTCAGGTTCTTGGTTTATTGCATAAAATACTTCGTTGCACAATTTTGATAAATCGCAAACTTTCTCTATTTGACAGAATGGTGAATTCTTAAAATCAAGTATTCGCTCCAGCTCCGCAAATACTTCAGAAACTGCTATCTCGCTCATTTTCTTTTGCATTTCCTTAAATACTAAATCTCTGAACTCTTGCGTGTTATTTCTGATAACAGGATCAAAAATTGGATCTTTTTCTGTTGTATTTTTATAGTGGACCGACACACAGTCGCCAAAAGCGCCATCTACAAATGCTTTTGCCGTTTCTTTCGTTCGCTGTCTAGTATTCGCATAAACGTAGACTTCGTCACTCGGGCAATTATTTTTCAATAATTCTTCCTGTATCAACCAATCAGAAAAATACTTTCCAAGGAAGCGTTCGAGGAGACCGCCTTTTGGCGTTAGAAATCCAGCTTCAACATCCCACGTCGGCCATTTTTTTTCCGTATATAATTCGAGATTATTCATCAATGGAGTTCGAATATTATGCCGGCTGAGCACAATCAATTGTTTTAATTTTAAACTGTTGACACTGACGCACAGAGTAAGCATTGTAAACAATTTTAAAAACATTTCAAAAATATGGTGTTTGATATTTTGTGTAAAAATACGCGTATAATAAAAAAGTTGAAAGGTGGAAAGAGCCATCTCGCGTGTATTTTTCATAACTTGGAGACGTGACCGCGCCTGCGCCAAAAATGTTACCAGCAACCCCAGAACTGAAAAGCACCTGAAAAGCTTGTGGCACCACCAAGGCGCCAAGTTTAATGAAATGAGTCATAACTGTCGTTAACTGTATGTAAACGCCAATACAGACAGACAAACAGAAAGACAGACACACGTTAAACTAATAACACCCCTCTTTCTTCGTCGGTTGTTAAAAATACATACAACGGGCTCTTTGTCAATACGCTAAATACGGTTCTGTCGTAGTACCATTTCATTCAACAATGTTGAACCTTATGTCGAACAACTCAAGGTTAAATTTTACACGGGAACGTATAATAAATTTAAGAACGGAATATTCGGTGTAAAGACCTAAAACAATGAGCCACATTACCACAAATAGCTTCCGTATCACCATTATAACCTGGCTCACTCTGCAACCTTATCTCAATAAACGTTGTAACGACACTCTATCGGCTGCTTTGGAGCGTTTATTGTGAAATAGTTCTACAGAAGGTCAGTGGACGAAGTCAGTCTATTTCTTACCTTACCGTATTCATCATCGAGAAAATATAAATAACTGTCATTTATTAATAGTGTTTAGAACAATGGGGCGAGCCAATATCTATTTTATTGGCGTGAATGGTATTTTTTAACCTTCAAGCTTCATTCATTTTTACCCGATTACGGCAAAGCCAAAAAGAAGGGTTATGTTTTTAGCAGCCTATGTATGTATGTTTGTATTTACGTATGTTCCACTGTAGTGCCTAAATGACTGAGCCGATTTTGATGAATAAGGTGTCAATCGGTTCGTAATTGTAGTCTGGGTGACATAGGCTATTTTTTTTAAGACTAGACGAGACAAACGCCATCTTTTGTTCGATCATCCATTATATTCAGTAAAAGAGTATTAAGACATTTTTATTCAGTTTTTACAAGTATAATTTGTCATTTTTTAATTTTTAATTTATTTCTTTTTTAGGGTTCCGTACCTCAATAGGAAAAAACGGAACCCTTATGGGATCACTTCGTCGTCCGTCTGTCTGTCTGTCAAGACCCTTTTTTTAAGGAACGCATGGAGCTATCGAGTTGAAATTAATACCAAATACTCAAATCTGTAGTCTCTTGGAGCCGTGAAAAAATCAAACTTCTAAGTCAACGCAATTGAAAGATACGGCCGTTTATGCCGCATGTCTCATACATTCGCAAGGCACTCAAAAACCTATGGAGTACTTCCCGTTGACCTAGAACCATGAAATTTGGCAAGAAGCAAGGTATCACAGCACAAACAAAGGAAAAAATCCGAAAACAGTATTTTTTTACATAAATATTCGTAAACTGTGAGTAACAGTGGTTTTTTCTGCAGTCATCAATTCGGTACGTTTCGTACGGTTCGTTAGCTTGATTATAATAACAAAAAAAAAAGGAAAAATTTCTTAGAACGTGTATACAAGTTGTTTGCAACAAAGTCACGTTGCATAAAAACAGGTCAAGTGAGAGTCTAACTCGCGCGCCGAGGGCTCCGTACATTTGTATGTAAGTAGATAGTTGTCAGATTGAAAGACAAATTTAGCTTTGTAGTTTGAAAAATATTCGCCCATACATCGATATAAGTCACGGGTAATTCTCCAACTGCAAATGTTAGTTTGTAATGACACCGTTTTTTTATGTGATATTGACATGTGTATGTATAAATTATCAATTTTCGGATTTTTTCCTTTATTTGTGCGTATAAGACCTTGCTTTTTGCCAAATTTATATTAGGAGTTTCCGACAGACTGACAATGAATTGATTAAATATAGGTTTCGTTTTTTACCCGCCTGTGCGACGCAAAGTAGGGTAATGTTTCTATCAGCCTATATATGTATGTTTGTATGTTTATTCCTTTGTGGCGCTCTAGAGACCAAACGCGTAAGCCGATCATTAAAAATGTAGGCGGGCCAAATATTCCCAGTAATGGGTTTTCCCAACTGACGTAGAGAACCCTGACACTATTAAAATTTTCCAGGGTGACAATGTGTAACCATAGCGAACACATTAAATAGTTACTTTTTAGGGGTCCGCAGTCTCAACAAGGAACCTTTATAGTTTTGCCATGTCCGTCCGTCCGTCTGTCCGCAACTTATCTCAGAGACTTAGTAGGATCTACTGATCTACCTCTGGTCAGCTGTACATGTGAACACTCTCTAAATATTAAAGCTATACAAGGGGGTTCCACTCCGCACTGTAAGTACGCTCGATCGCCTTGCCTATGGCATAGGCAAATCGTAGTAAGCTGTCGGACTGCCGCGCGCTCGCTCGCCCCCGCCGTGTCAGTATAATTGAAAACGAATTCCGCGCAACCCTAGCGTGTCGCCGAAAGCAGCGGGGCGAAGGCGGGCGCGGGCGGCGCGTTCCTTTTGACTCGCTCCGCCTGGCGCATAGGGTACGAAGTAATACAAACTTTTTAAGCGAGTGAATAAAGCTGGAATTCGTATAATCGCGGTCGTAAAAGATAAGTTTCTGTACTATTATTTATTCTGTGACTGTAGAACTAACTTGATCCTAGATACTCGACACAGCTTCAAGTCGCTGTCAACGTACGTATGAGATCAGGAATTAGTTAAATTCCACACGCTAAGTTATGGCATATAGGCGATATCTTTGTTATAACAACAATATCTTTAGACTATTGTCTTGGCATGGCGTATAAACGTTCTGGCACGTACTTTGGAAGCATTCCGTGTTTTAACTTCGTCGTGAACGTTTGTTTTAAGTGAAGTTTAATTCTTAACATAAAACTGCCGTGAAACTCGGACATATTAATAAAACGGATCACTCACGCATTTTTACGTCGAGAAATGCCCATGTTTCGGACCAGTCCGTGGTCCTTAATCGGCTGTCAGGGCTTCGGTACGCAGTCGTCGCGCCACCGCCGCGGGGCTCATGATTAAGGACCAAGGACTGGTCCGAAACATGTCGGGCATTTCTCGACGTAAAAATACGTGAGTGATCCGTTTTATTAATATGAAGTTTAATTCTATTTAATCGAAGCAGCCCGAACACGATTTTGAAGGTAAATGTGCTTGAAATGACGGTCCATTTTAATTTTTAATTGCACAATTAAAAAAAAAAGTGGGCAGGAGTTGAACATACAAGCTGTGCATTTCGTGTAGGGTGACCCTGGGTGCTAATTTTACAGTACATGTGATCTTAGATGCAGAAAGTATGGGACAACGCGTTTATGGCATGCCATGTATGGTCTTGTATTTCTCTTATTAAAACAACAAAATGATAGCAGTGAAACGGGACACGTCCTGCAACATATAGGACAGATGACCACCCCGATCCGTGCCACGCCTTTTCCATTTAAGAGGAGTGTGAACCCAGCGCTCTCCATTCAAAGGCGATAAAGTTTTCCACCCTCTAAACCTTAACCTATAGCCATGATTTTCTTGTATATTGTCATTATGCTCAAGAACTAAGTTTGCATGTTTTGATTTTTTTTATATTCTTAATTTTTTTATTTTTTTTATACAATTTAGGAAGGCAAACAAGCAAGTGGGTCACCTGATGGTAAGTGATCACCACCGCCTATAGACACCTGCAACAACAAAGAGAGTACAGATGCGTTGCCAACTCAGAGGGCTAAGATGGAGTACCTCTTGTGCCAGTAATTACACCGGATGTCTTGCTCTCCACGCCGGAACACAACAGTGCAAGCACTACTGCTTAGCGGCAGGATTAGCGAGCAAGATGGTGGTAGCGATCCGGACGGACCTTGCACAAGGTCCTACTACCCGCAATAGTTTCAAAAGTATAGACGCTTTTTTGTTTTGTATGAAATTCGTAAAATGCAAAAATTGTCAAATCTATGAAGAATATTAAAAAATCAAAACATACAACCCTAGTTCTTGAGCATAATGACAACATACAAAAAAATCATGGCTATAGGTTAAGGTTTAGAGGGTGGAAAACGTTATCGCCGTTTGTATGGAGAGCGTTTTTTGTGGCTGTCGAATAGAATAGAATAGAAAAGCTTTAAGCTGTTGTTGTCAGACACTGCATTTTTTTTTCACTGTGCTTCGTTTCTACGGTCATTACCGTCAGTATGAGATTACTGCCAAGTTACCTAGTCGAAAAATATAAATAAGATAGTATTTGTATTTTTTGAGTTTAAGTATGTATTAAGTAGTCAAACGTACATACCCGAAACTGTCAAAATGTGCCTTTGGTGTGCGTCAAGGTACTAAAGCCTGAAAATTAATAAGAAAAACTTAGATTGTACTGTAATGTATAGTCGACCAAGAAATTGCTTGACCACTTTTGAACCTTATCCCTTTTGAATACGGTCGAAAAGTGGCCAAGCAATTTCTTGGTCGACTATACATCAAAGGTAACCATTTTGTTTATTCATGTGTCTACAGGGTGTGCCTTGAAGAGGAGATTTAGAGTATGTAGTCATCTCTTTTTGGCACATTGTATTATTGTAATCGATTTTTTTTTCTTTAATTTTTTTCGATTGTTCTTTTTGTATTTTTTTTAGATTAAAATTAAATTTAAAATGCTATATAAAGAATGACAACACAAAGAAAAATTGGGGTAATGGCAGGGTTCGAACCTGCAACATCAGCATTCCGTGCCTTGCGTATTCCAGTTTCCGCCACATTACCGCTAATTTTAATTATTTTTTTTTTAATTTTTAGCGGTAATGTGGCGGAAACTGGAATACGCAAGGCACGGAATGCTGACGTTGCAGGTTCGAACCCTGCCATTACCCCAATTTTTCTTTGTGTTGTCATTCTTTATATAGCATTTTAAATTTAATTTGCACATTGTATTGCCATTTAAAGTGAAGAGATCAGCTATTAGAATATCGCCCGCCTCCGCCTTCCCCACGCAACTCCCAGCGACACGCTAGGGTTGCGCGGCATTCGTTTTCAATTACACTGACACGGCGGGGGCGAGCGAGCGAGCGCGCGGCAAGCCGACAACCTACGGCGATTTGCTTATGCCATAGGCAATTCGGTCGGGCGTACAGTCAAGGAAATCCAAACACTTATCACCGTAGAACCTAGTCGAAGAGACATACGCATGACATTTGTATGACATAGCCTGGCGATTAATGTGTCGCGTCATTGTGACTGGGTTCTAAGGTGGTACGTGAATGTATTTCTCCTACTGTACATACAGTGCGAAAATTCTTCAATAACACCTTTTCGGGGTTCAAAAGACAGCCGCTGTCCTTAAAGCCGCAAAAGCCATGTTGCGTTGCGGTCATGTACCGTAACTCGGTGTGACAATGTTTTTGTTCCGTACAGTGCCTCTAGTTTATACATACAAGATAGATAGATAGATAAATTCATTTATTCTTATTGGAAATTACATTAAATTTAGAATGTCAAAGATAACAAAATCACAATAAGATCGTCAAAAAGGTAAACAAAATAATAAAAAACAATAATGTCTAGAAATAAGTCTAGAAAATGTCAAAAATAAAAAACACAATGAAAAATAAAAATACAAACTCACAAAACGTGAAAATGTCAAAATAAGCCAAAAATAAAATGAAATGATATACTGTACGATACAAGTGATATGATACAAGTCTTTGTTAGTAGGTATAGTCGACCAAGAAATTGCGTTACCACTTTTCGACCTTATTACTAACGAATAAGGTTCAAAAGTGATGGACTATACATGCTGGGAATCGAATTTGGTACCTTACAGGAGTCCAGCCCTCTTGAGGCCACCAACGCTCTACATGAAAACAGTGTTATGCAAATTTCGAATAGGCCGTAGAATATGTAAATTTTCACTTGAAGTAGTCTATTTTTGGACCGAAACAGAATGATGTATTACTAAAATTGTTTACTGGCCAAAAGAACTCTATTGTGTCTAGAAACGAATAAGTGTTAAAAATATATTCACAGGAACATTCCTGCTGTACTCGGACTCGAGCACCGAGGGTTCATCAACAACATCTATGGCCCGTTTCACGAAGCTATAAGTTACAATTTTACAAGTCTAAACCGGCGACATTGGTCATTATGCCCATTGCCATTGGTCATTATTGACCAATGTTGCCAGTTTAGACTTGTAAAATTGTAACTAGTAGCTTAGTGAAACGGGCCACTGGTATCGCATTTTTGCTTTGCCAGACAAAAAAAAAAATTGTGCGGATTAACTACAAATTTACGGTTTTCGGAATTATTGTTTTATTTGTGCTGTGAGACCTTGCTTCTTGCCAAATTTCATAGTTCTAGGTCAACGGGAAGTAAGTGCTCTATAGGTTTTTGAGTGTCTTGCTAATGTATGAAACATGCGGCATAAACGGCCGTATCTTTTGATTGGGTTGACATAGAGGTTTGATTTTTTCACGGCTCTAAGGGACTGCAGACTTGAGTATTTGATAGTAATTTCAACTCAATACCTCCACGCGTTCTTGAGAAAAATGGTCTTGACAGACGGACAGACAGACGGACAACAAACTGATCCTATAAGGGCTCCGTTTTTCCTTTTCAGGTACGGAACCTTAAAAATACAAAACTGTGTGTAAACTTTCAGCTTTATAACATTTATAGTTTTTATCTACACATATATCTTAAATGCTCTATAATGCGTTCAGAAACCGTAGGCAATGACCAGCCTTACGACAACCAATATTATTATGAGAATTTTTCTAATTTGTTTCTATATTTGTTCAAAATCATTTTTTATTACATTATTTTAATGTGTACAGTCTATAGATATTTAATAGATACCTAGCACTTGCAGCTAGTAGCAATGCAGGTCATTGCCCTTTGGCTTCTGAACCCATCATAGAGTACTTATTATATGTGTGTAGATAAAGTAATGTATGCAACTGTACATAATTAGGTCTTAAAACACTCGTGTGATCCTATTATGAAACTCGCTGTTATGCAACAGTTGCATAAAATACTATTGTGAAAAAACGAGTGTGAAAAACAGACAGACCGATAGACGGATATAGCGGAACTATTAACGTTCCTAGGTTGACTGCGCAGCTCTTAAAAATGTGATCTGGTATTTGGAGGGTAATAGTGGTAGAACCACACTGTAACTAGTTACTGGTTCAACTACTACAAGGCCGGCACGATCGGGATAGTACCACTCTCACAGAATATCAATTATTGCATTCTGTAGAGCGAGAGAGTTCCGGGTTCCATGGGGGAAGTGGCTATAGGCAGGCGGTTTCGACTTCGCACTGTAGGTACGCGCGACCGCCTTGCCTATGGCATAGGCAAATCGCAGTAGGCTGTCAGATTGGCGCGCGCGTGCTCGCTCGCCCCCGCCGTGTCAGTGTAATTGAAAACGAATGCCGAGCAACCCTAGCGTGTCGCCGGGGGAAAAGGGGTGCGGGCGGCGCGTTCCTGGCGCATGGTGTATGAAGTAATACGAACTTTTTGAGCGTGTGAATAAAGTTATAATTCGTTTAATCGCTAATAAGGGTTCCGTGAAAACGAAACACGTTGGAAACTTGGCAGGGTATGGTAGTTGTAATGTGGCGAAACTGGAAAAAGCAAGGCATTTAATGATGGTGTTGCAGGTTCGAGACCTGCCATTACCCTAATTTTTCTTTGTGTTGTCGTTACATAGAATTTTAAAAACAGTTGAATAGGGAACCCCCTCTTTTTGCAGTCGGTAAAAATAGAGATGAAAAAAAACTGCGGAATACTCATTAATAACGTCAGTAAGATTATGTAAGAAGTAATTGATTTCTTCGACTTCAGAGTATTAAATTGTCAGATTAACTGAAATTCAGTAGAACACAGCTAGTTACAAAGCGCAGTTGTTGTTATTAAAGCGAAAGGTTTAAACAGTGGTCAGTGACTTAAATGTGTTTTTATACAACTTCGGAAGGCGAACGAGCAAGTGGGTCACCTGATGGTAAGTGATCACCACTGCCAGACACCTCTCAGAGGGTTAAGATGGAATACCTCTTGTGCCAGTAATTGCAATGGCTGTCTTGCTCTCCACGCCGGAACACAACAGTGCAAGCACTGTTGTTAGCGGCTGGATTAGCGAGCAAGATGGTGGTAGCGATCCGGAGGGACCTTGCACAAGGTTCTACCACCCGGAAAAGAATATTATTGTTTTTAAAGTTTTTTGTGAATGTATTAGATTTATAACAATATTTCTTTCAACAGTCAATGTAAACGAAAATGAAGACGAAAAATGAAATGATAAATAAAATACTCAATCTTCAAGCAGGCAATAGCACAAATGAAAGGAGATATATTGAAGACGATAATCATAATGAAATTACAACAAGAGATAACACAATTAGTAATACAACTGATAGAGAATCTTGTAGAAATGAAACATTACACAACGGTAACTATAGAGAAACATGTGAGAACACAAATGACTTCGCAGATGATTTTGATAGAAATGAAAATGATATCACAGTAATAGATAAAAAAGAACATAACAAAGACGAAGAAATTAACGAAAGTGATGATTATGACGCAGAAAGCAACATCAGCAGTAGTAGTACTAATAAAATTGAAAATACAAGTCATCGATTGAGTAAGGCTAGTGATGGAGACGTTGTAAATACTGATTTAAAAGAAGTGGACTCCGGTTTTGATGATTTCGGAGAAGTGAAGAAGTTTAGAGGAGAGTTCAGCAGTTTAAGAGAGAAGTCATCGAGGAAGATTTGGAGGAGACCTTCGTATGGAGAATATGATTTGGATCATAGTAATCTGTAAGTACTTCTGTTGTATTAATCTCAAGCTGTTCTTTTAATTTGAGATATTTTTTTATGAAATAGGAAGGCAAACAAGCAAGTGGGTCACCTGATGGTAAGCGATCACCACCACCTATAGACATCCGCAACACCAAAGAGATTGCAGATGCGTTGACAACCCAGAGGGCTAAGGTGGAATACCTCGTGCCAGTAATTACACCGGCTGTCTTGCTCTCCAAGCCGGAACACAACAGTGCAAGCACTGCTGGTTAGCGGCAGGTTTAGCGAGCAAGATGGTGGTAGCGATCCGACGGACCTTGCACAAGGTTCTACTACCCGCAAATATTGTTGCTAGGGAGGAATTAATTCTTTTAATTGACTACTTACTATGGGCGTCATAAGAAGTAGCATCCATATCTTTACATAGTACTAGCGTTAGTTCTACAGTGCTGTGCTCGTGCAAGTTAGCTGCGTCTGTGCGACATATATATATATATATATATATATATATATACTAGCGACCCGCCCCGGCTTCGCACGGGTACAATCAATTTTAAGACTCATTTTTCTACACCTTCGGTTACATTGTTCAAATTTTACCAAGGATCCCTAATTTTTTTCAAAATGAAATGTAGCCTATGTCAAATTGGAAGAATGTAGCATTCTATTGGTGAAAGAATTTTTTAAATCGGCCCAGTACTTTTTGAGCCTATTCATTACAAACATACAAACATACAAAAGAGGTACAAATCTTTCCTCTTTATAATATTAGTGTAGATATATGTTCATGCAAAAACCCACCCTCCTCCGCTTCTACACGGAACAACGTATATCACACAAACTCAACTACACACCACCACCACTAAACACTAAACAACACGATCGACGCGCGTTTCGCCTCTGTACGAGGCATCATTTGGTTCCGCGGAGTAGCAAGGTAATTTGTTCCAGTTTGTTGAAATGGACCTCCGCAAAGTAACGCCTGAATCTATGAATTATTTAGCTTCAGATTTTTTTTCAGTATATAGATATTTTATGTGTTAACTTGTGTTCCATCCTCTCGGCAAGGGAACACCCGTTTCAGTAACGGTGCAGAACCCTCAGTGCGCGAGTCAAAGATCAGCACACAAAATAGATTGGCTAATGACAATGACGCATGGCATAAATCCCAGAATGATTTAATGTCATAAACACCATGTGTTTATGTCATAAAAATCATCACTGCCAATAAAAGCTTTGATGGCTAAAGTGTGCAATTAATTAATGATCATTAAAAAAATCCTTGCCATAGTGATTCACATAAATCATAATTAGGTCATCCTTAAATATTCTTTTTAGATTTATATATATTGATTAGATTAGATTAGATTAATTTATTATTTATTGGAAATTACATTAAATTTAGAATGTCAAAGATAACAAATTCACAATAAGATCGTCAAAAATGTAAACAAAATAATAAAATAAAAATCTAGTCTAGAAAAATGTCAAAATTTAAAAAAATAACAAACTTTAATGTCACAATAAAATACAAGTATAAATACAAACTCACAAACGATGAAAATGTCAATATAAGCAAAAATAAAATAAAATGAAAACAGTTATTAGGGTTCCGTACCTCAAAAGGAAAACGGAACCCTTATAGGATCACTCCGTTATCTGTCTGTCTGTCTGTCAAGACAATTTTCCTCAAGAACGCGTGGAGGCGTGCAGTCTCTTCAAGCCGTGAAAAAATCAAACTTCTAAGTCAACGCGATCAAAAGATACGGCCGTTTATGCCGCATGTTTCATACACTCGCAAGGCACTCAAAAACCTATAGGGTACTTCCCGTTGACCTAGAACTATGAAATTTGGCAAGTTCTCACAGCACAAATAAAATAATAAATCCGAACACCGTAAAGGTGAATGGGCATTTTTGTATGGGCGCTGTCCCAACCCTTGTATACAATAGTGAGTAGTATGGACGTGTAGTACTCGGTGTAAGGATCATCATAGGCTATGTTTCGAAGACCAGGTGTCTGCAGAATTAATCATTGTTTTGTATGAAAAAAAAAAAAAAACACCAAATTAGACCTATGCTCCCATTACGTTTTTTACTTCTAGTGGCCTCAGTAATGCGTGGTTAAAATCTTTCGGCTATATCTCGAAAATGATTTTACAGATACTTTTCATACAACTGCTAGTACAAAGTGAGGTATAAAATGGGCTGTAGCTTTTTCCCTGCAAACATCTCGGTTTTGCTGTCATATAAAAAAATTAAGCTCTTATTGAGAGCTTTCTAATAAGATATAGCACAACTGTATACAGCACTTGGGACAATTTGCCCATTCTTCTTTGTAATTAATACTAACACAAAAAAAAATTTGGCTTTACATAGCATAAATGCGATACTAGATGTTGTTGGTGACGGAACCCTCGGTGCGCGAGTCCGACTCGCACTTGGCCGGTTTTTTGCTTTGTGTCTTCTTCTTCCGTGCCTATTTCCCACGTCTTTTGGGGACGGCCCTTCTAATCTTATTACGCCATTCTGGCAGGGGGGTTCCACTCCGCACTGTAGGTGCGCTCGCCGCATGACCCATGGCATAGGTTAATCGCAGTAGGTTGCCGGCTTGCCGCGCGCGCGCCCGCTCACTGTGTCGCGCGTTGTGATAGTATTACAGTAAGCAGCCCAACCCTAGCGGTGCGCCAGGGCATTGCGGGTGGGAGGCGGGCGCGGGCGGCGCCTTCCTTTTGACGCATGCCGCCTGGCGAATGTTTATGAAGTAATACGAACTTTTTGAGCCTGATCATAAAGTTGTAATTCGTTTAATGGTGGTCGAAAAAGAGAAGTTTCTGTACGTTAGTACTATTATTTATTCTGTGATTCTGGTCGTGTTTGTGCCATCTCAGCGGCCCTAACATGACAGCCCAGGTTTAGTTTAACCCCTACCTGTGTCTCTGTCTAACTAGTGTCATAAGAAAGGGACGCAGATAGAGATAAACTAAACTTGGCCTGTCATGCTAGGGCCACAGGGCGTGGCCCCATCGTCTTCACATCGCACGCTTAGAATTAAAGCGACCCATTTCTGAATAATACACGTCCCAAAATATCACCTTAACTAAAAGACATAGGGTTCAACTTTGGGAAATGTCATATTCAGAATTGAGTCGCTTTAATTCTAAACGTGCGATATAGTACGCTTGTTGTAGAGAATCCTCTCCACGCGGGTGGTAGGACCTTGTGCAAGGTCCATCCGGATTGCTACCATCATCTTGCTCGCTAATCCTGCCGCTAAGCAGCAGTGCTTGCACTGTTGTTCCGGCGTGGAGAGCAAGACAGCCGGTGTAATTACTGGCACAATAGATATTCCATCTTAGCCCTCTGGGTTGGCAATGCATCTGAAATCTCTTTGGTGTTGCGGATGTCTATAGGTGGTGATCACTCACCATCAGGTGACCCACTTGCTTGTTTGCCTTCATATAAAAAAACGCTAGTTCAACTCGCACTTGGCCGGTTTTTATGAGTAAGCGTGATTCAACGCCTGTCATAATTATTATAGCAATGCCTACCAAAGCAAAAATAATAGGTAATTGTTTATAGATTCAGGCGTTACTTTGTGGAGGCCCATACTTATTTGCAGTTGGTTAACTGATAGCGACCTATGTCATTGTATGAGGACAACGCTTTTTCAATGGCAAACTTACGTTTGCCCTCCAATCTAGTTTATTTTTTCGTTAAAGCAATGTTCGCTGCTTATTAAGTTTGAACGGATAAGACAGTCATTTCAATAAACGAAATCATCATCATCATCATCATCATCTCAGCCACAAGAAGTCCACTGTTGAACATAAGCGTCCTCCATGGATTTCCAAAGTGACCGGTTGGAAGCAGCATGCAACCAGCGCCTGCCTGCCACCTGTATGAGGTCATCGGACCATCTTGTGGCTGGTCGTCCTACGCTGCGCTTGCCAATACGCGGCCGCCGTTCGAGAACTTTTCGACCCCATCGGCCATCAGTTCTCCGTGCTATGTGCCCTGCCCACTGCCACTCCAACTTGCTAATCCGGCAGGCTACGTCGGTTACTTTCGTTCGAACAAACGAATTACCTATACATTAAAAGGTCAACGGAAGAGATCCCTTAATGGGATTAGTTCGCCTTTGAACATCACCGTATCTCTTTTTGTCATTTATGTTTTTTGTACAATAACGAATTTACATACACTGTATGTACAGTAGGGGAAATATATTCACGCACCACCTTAGAACCCTATCGCAATGACGCGACGCGTTAAACGCCAGGCTATGTCATACAAATGTCATGCGTATGTCTCTTCGCCTAGGTGCTACGGTGGTACGTGTTTCAATTTCCTTGACTGTACATACATACATTAATACATTAAATAGCTCTTTACCAAAGATGAATACAAACCTCCAATTAACACGTTTAATTTCCACTGTATTCAAGGAATTAGAATATACAATTATCATGCCCTTTTGTATGATCATTGATGCTATGCAAATAACGGCTCACAAACTCTACGTAGTTGAGCTCGATAACGTCACGATCCACGATAAAAATCATAATAAAAAATAAAACACTGGCTGGCAGTCACACAAGCGCAGCCAAGGCGGCCGCACGCGTTTTAAAAAAAACAATTTAAAAACAAAACCGCCGCGTCTATGCTTGTTTCGCGCCAAAACGTCGAATAGTGCGGGAAAAATTGTGTTTTGATTTTGTAAGGTGGTTTTAAAAATGTCAGCGGTTGCTAGATAGGTTTATTTTGTGTTAACGTGGTAATGACTGCTTATCAGTATCTTGACCAAGTGGCTTCCTTACCGGATAAGAGTAAATGGAAAGTGTTTAGAATAATGTTTTTTTCATTTAGTTTCTCTAAGTTGGTACTCAGGCCGCGCACCATTAATTAAGCTTAAGCTATCTATGTTTTTTTTTAAGAATCTATTTCTTCAGTGCCAGTGTTTAAGGAGTTTAAAATAAAAACGAAAAATTTAACCCCGACGATATTCGTTGGACGTATTTTAAAGTTGAACGTTTTGAGCAAGCTTAGCCTACAATAACGCATTGAAATTTAACTAAGTAGGTAGGTATATTATTTATTTTGGACCGTACTCATACTAAGAGGAGCGGGTTTTGCGGTTGGTAGGACCTTGTGCAAGGTCCGCCCGGATCGCTACCACCATCTTGCTCGCTAATCCTGCCGCTAAGCAGCAGTGCTTGCGCTGTTGTGTTCCTGCGTGAAGAGCAAGACAGCCGGTGTAATTACTGGCACAAAAGGTATTCCATCTTAGCCTTCTGGATTGGCAACGCATCTGCAATCTCTTCGATGTTGCGGTCGTCTATAGGCGGTGGTGTACACTTACCATCTGGGGTGTAATTTTTGAATCTCACCGGGTTACTAAAGCTCGCCAAAACGGCCGTTTTTCATAGAAATGCGGCCCTATTGGTGAGTTTTAGTCACTTGGTGAGATTCGAAAATTGCATTTGAATCTCACCGGGTAACTAAAGTTCACCAAAATAGCCGTTTTTCGCAGAGATTCGGCCATTTTGGTGAGCTCTATATTCGTTTATTTGTTTGCTTTGTATTTTTATGTGGTGTACAATAAAGAATATTTGTTATTGTTGTTTGTTGTAGCTCTAGTCACCTGGTGAGATTCAAACGCACCCAGGTGACGCACTTGCTTGTTTGCCTTCCTTTATCATAAAAAAGTCCCAGGATGTTTATAATTGACATAAATTTGAACTCCGACGAAATAATAGGTGTCAAACCTATGTTTGAAAACAATATTGTATCTGTTTGTCTTTCTGTTCCTGCTCATATTTGGGCAGAATAACAAAAACAAGTGCGAGTCGTAGCGCAGCGTAGGGTTCTGTAGTTGCCTGATTACTAGTTAACTTGTACAGCCTACTCATCTGTGCTAGTTTTCCTTTTAACTTCATCATATATATAACTACCGTCAATTTTTTCACGTATCCAAACATAACCATTTGGCTGGCTGGGGGGACACTTGACTCTAACAAAATTTTGCACTTTGAAGCTCCACAATTCACAATTTGTATGCCTAAATCAAAAATTGTTCTCACAACCCGCAATATTTTTGAAATTGCTATCCAACGACGCCACACACTATGGGGTAGACAAGAAAAAATAAACATCCCCACTTCACTTGTAGGCTTGTAGGGGAGGTAACCTAAAAATTTTATTTTAAATTATACTTCACCGATTTATTGGCGTGAGCAATCAATCAATCAATCAATCAATAATTTATTTGCTCAAACATGGTATACAGACAAGTTGGTGTTTTACAGTCAAGTTACAGCACTGCATGTTTCGTCGCAATGACATGCAAATTTTAGTTTAAATGAATGGTGGTGTGTATCACATGCACAAATTACTTATATACTAAGAAACAATGTCATTAAGGTATTCCTGAATCGAATAATAAGCCTTAGATGCTAAAAACTTATGTAATGCATTTTTAAATTCATTAATGCTTTCTAGCTTTAAAATCGTTGCAGGTAGTTTATTAAATATCTTGGGTGCCATCCCAAATATACTCTTTGATAGAAAAGCGGTTTTAAACGGCTTATGATTAATTTTTTCTTGGTTACGGAAACTATTAAACCTTGCAAATTGATTTATGTTACATTTTACATAAACTGATGTCTCATACACATAAAGGCTAGGTAGTGTTAGTATTTTTAATTCTATAAAATGGGGTTTACACGACTCCATGTGTTTAATGCCACATACTGACCTTAGGCATTTTTTTTGGCTCCTAAATACCATTTCGCGGTCTGTAGAATTCCCCCAAAATATTACACCATATCTCAAGGTAGCCGTTACGTAGCCGTGATAGGCCGCCAATACTGCTGATTGATTTACTATTTTCCTTAAGTTATATAATGCGTAGCTAAATTTACTAAGTTTTTTACAAATAATGTCAATTTGATTTTTCCATGTCAAACTACAATCTAAGCTTAATCCTAGAAATTTTGTAATGTCAGTTTCATTAATTCTTTGGTCTTGGTAAGTAATAGCTAATTCAGGCGTATTTTTGGTTCGTAATTTAAAATTCATTATATTAGTCTTTTCGAGATTTATGTGAAGGTTATTTCTTTTGAGCCATTCGATTATTAAATGTAAAGTCCGATTTATATTGTCCTGCTGTATAATTGCGTCTCTCTCAGTAAATATAACAGTGCTGTCGTCAGCGAATAATACCATTGAGTGACCAATAGCCTGAGGTAGGTCGTTAATGTAGATAAGAAAGAGTAGGGGGCCTAAGACACTCCCTTGTGGCACGCCGTAGCTAATATCTTTGAAATCAGACGAATATGTAACTTCTTTCTTAGTCTTCATACATACCTGATCAATTTGGGTGCATTGTTTGCGGCCAGTCAAGTAAGATTTCAAAAGATTATGAATGTTGCCCCGTATTCCATAGTGGTATAGTTTTGACAAAAGTATGTTATGGTCAACGAAGTCAAATGCCTTTGACATGTCCATGTACAGAGCACAAACCGGTATTCTTTTATCGATTTTAGCAATATTATATCCATGCCAAATTAAAGCTTTCTAATACTAAGAGTCCATGAGCTAGGCGGACAGACGGACGGACGGACATGGCGAAACTATAAGGGTTCTTTGTTGATTACGGAACCCTAAAAATTTGACTGACCATACTGTAAAGATACAAATGGAATCTTTAGCCTGCTCATTAAATATCCAAAGTTTATTTAGGATGTAGGTAGGTAAATATTACACATGAATACAAACACAAAGACAAACAACGGAATCTTCGAGGGTGTGTGATATCAATTGGATTCAAAGGCCACATTAGAACCCTTTCACGATAAATGGCATAATGATTCATGGCATTATTACGTAATAATATGTCATTCGTTTAATTAGCAAACGCTCGATTACATCCCATCAGTCTACCCCCATGCTTGTTTCCCACTCTTTTCCGCGTTTAGTTTAGAGTTTAGACGTAATCTGTGTAAGCAACTCGACTGCTATCAGACAGACAAACATATTAAGCCTTTAGTCAAGTAATTAGTTACAAGTTGTGTATTTAAGCGAGAAGTCCCCTTAAACCGACTTTTCTCGCTCTTTGGTAATTCCGTACATACAAACAAACACGAAATCCTAGTAATATAAGTATATGATATAATACAATGATATTATAATGCATGAATGTACAGTTTCATACTAAATGACAGCAGAAAAACGGCCCGACATGAGAATACAGGTTGACGCCAATGTCACAAATGCAAGTTATTAGTTTACCATTTATAGTCATTGGATTTACAACTTTACGTCTAACTGCATAAAATAATAATTTATTAAGTTTCGTTGCAAATAGGTTTTTTTACAAAATAATAGTAGTGACAGCAACGCCGTCGGTCCGACAGACTGACAGCGCGGGCGATTGTCGATTTGTTGTACTTTTGTTTGACTTTTGATGCGGCCATATTTTAAACGCTGACTAGAAGTCCATTACTTATATTATAGGTCAGTGGGTAAAATAATAAGAAATGATGTTTGGATGTTTGTTCCTCAACCACGCCCTAACGCATTACGTTTAGACGGATTTACATGATATTTGACAGACAGACAGATCAAGTCTTGAATTGAAACATACAATACTATTATTTTGTAAAAAACCTATTTGCAACGAATCTTAATAAACTATTATTTTATGCAGTTAGACGTAAAGTTGTAAATCCAATGACAATGAATGGTAAACTAATAATTTGCATTTGTGACATTGGCGTCAACCTGTATTCTAATGTCGGGCCGTTTTTCTGCTGTCATTTAGTATGACACTGTACATCCATGTATTATAATATCGTAGATCATGCCTATTAAATTGACTAGTAATTAAATCTCCCCGCAGTATAGATAAACTAGAGTTCGCTTCCCCAGGATTTTAGTATGGCCGGTATTGTCGAAAAGGTGCAAGGTCCGTCCGGATCGCTACCACCATCTTGCTCGCTAATCCTACCGCTAAGAAGCAGTGCTTGCACTGTTGTGTTCCGGCGTGGAGAGCAAGACAGCCGGTGCAATTACTAGCACAAAAGGTATTTCGTCTTAGCTCACTGGGTTGGCAACGCATCTGCAATCTCCTTGGTGTTGCGGGTGTCTATAGGTGGTGATCACTTACCATCAGGTGACCCACTTGCTTGTTTTCCTTCCTATTTCATAAAAAAAGGTACTAATAATTCCGGGATTGCGATGCCAAGACGTAACACGATGATCGTCAGGTCATAGCGATATCGGATGATCTATTGATCTTAATGCAAACGATACGTAACATGATTGCGTTAATTACACGTGATCATTATAATTATAAGTGGTATTAATTGACAATACAATAATATATTAATCGTCATAAAATTTGCTTGATTAATAATGTTTTAATAATAAAAAAGTTTAATTAAAAGAACAAAAAATAATTTAAAAAAATATGGAAAAATTATAACAGATGTCACGACTAAAAATAATTAAAAAAATTGTTTACAATTTTAAAATGACAAATACAATACAATAAAAATAAAAACAAAACAAGGCACAGATGACAATAAAAACATTTAAATATGAACAAACATTTATTGGTAAATGTCACAATGTCTGACACATTTACTGTAGGTTTTTGTCACAACAAACGTCTGGAGCGCATAAGGCTGCGTTTCCACCAGAGATGTGCGAGGATGCGTATCGAGGGATGTGTTTATAAAGAACCAATGAGCCGTTTCCACCAGAGCTGTGCTGACCGAGGCGAGGTAAATGAAGCGGTTCTATTGGTTCTTACAAACACATCCCTCGCTACGCATCCTCGCACATCTCTGGTGGAAAAGCAGCCTAAGGTAGATTCTCAATCAGATCGTCTAGTGTAAGTTTTCGTCACAATGAACGTCAGGAACGCGTTAGCGTTAACTTCTCGATTACTATGAGCAAAGACAGCGCCTCTTGTGGTGCGTATTGGTAACAAAATGTTTTCATACAATTTAGACGTTAACGCTACCAGGGGGTTCCAATCCGCACTGTAGTTACGCTCGACCGCCTTGCCTATGGCATTGGCAAATCGCAGTAGGCTGTCAGTGCAATTGAAAACGATTGCCGCGCAACCCTAACGTGTCGCTGGTAGTCGCGGGGCTAAGGCGGGCGCGGGCGGCGCGTTCCTTTTGACTCGCACCGCCTGGCGCATGATGTATGATCTAATACGAACCTTTTGAGCGTGTGAATAAAGTTGGAATTCGTTTAATTGCGGTCGCAAAAGAGAAGTTTCTGTAATTTATTCTTTGACGCTATCACCTTCGAGACTTTTTTGTGACAGAAGACTTACACTAAGGACTCTGACGTTAGCAGAATTAACTTCTCAATTAAATAAATAAATATTTTTGGGACAATTAACACCAATTGACCTAGTCCCAAAGTAAGCAACTTAAGCTGCTTGTGTTATGGGTACCGGTACCCATAACACAAGCAGCTTAAGTTGCTTACTTTGGGACTAGGTCAATTGGTGTTAATTGTCCCAAAAATATTTATAAAAATATTTATTTATTTAATTGAGAAGTTAATTCTGCTAACGTCAGAGTCCTTAGTGTAAGTCTTCTGTCACAAAAAAGTCTCGAAGGTGATAGCAACGGATATACATACTTATATAGATAAATATATACTTAAATACATATAACATCCAAGACTCAGGTACAAACATTCGTATTCATCAATTACTGTGTTAATATAGACAGCGCCTTTAGTTGCGCGTATTTGGAACCAACTGTACCTGAACTGTAACTTTTTGATCACGATAACGTCACAAACGCGTTAGCGTCAAATTCTCAATTAATATGGAAACAATTGGTTGCGGATACGCGCCACTAGAGGCGCTGTCTATATTTCCATTGTAATTAAGAAGTTAACGCAAACTCGGGTTGCGGGTGGTAGGACCTTGTGCAAGGTCCGTCCGGATCGCTACCACCATCTTGCTCGCTAATCCTGCCGCTAAGCAGCAGTGCTTGCACTGTTGTGTTCCGGCGTGGAGAGCAAGACAGCCGGTGTAATTACTGGCACAAGAGGTATTCCATCTTAGCCCTCTGGGTTGGCAACGCATCTGCACTCTCTTTGTTGTTGCAGGTGTCTATAGGCGGTGGTGATCACTTACCATCAGGTGACCCACTTGCTTGTTTGGCTTCCTGTTCTATAAAAAAAAAACTCGTTCGAGACGTTTTTTGTAACAGAAAACTTACACTATAGGTACATACCTTTTATAGGGTTCCGTACCTCAAAAGGAAAAAACGGAACCCTTATAGGATCACTTCTGTCTGTCTGTCTGTCAAGACCGTTTTACTCAAGAACGCGTGGAGGTATAATAGTTGAAATTAATATCAAATAATCGGGTCTGAAGTCAATCAACCTTCTAAGTCAACGCAATCAAAAGATACGGCCGTTTGCAATGGCAAAGTTTTTGAAAACCTATGGGGCACTTCCCGTTGACCTAGAACCATGAAATTTGACAAAAAGCAAGGTCTTACAGCACAAATAGAGGAATAAATCCGAAAACCATACATTTGTAGTTACATCTTTAAAAAAAAAAAGGGTGTTGTATTGTATTTACTCCTAGCGGAACCCTCGGTGCGCGAGTCCGGACTCGCACTTGTTTAGTTTTCGGGTGATCAGCTATTTCTACCGCTCACTGTAAAAAAAGATGCAATTGTAAAATCGTATAAGAGCAACAACGCAATACATTTTTGATTAACATCAGTGCTTCAGTCAGTTACATTTTATTGTCATGTTCACGTAAAGCGGAAAATATATTCCTAATTATTCAGTGTCCATAATTCATTTAGCTGTGAAATCATGCGCATTCATAGATTCAGAGGCAAATTTTGTATTTTAAGAGACCATGGATTATTTTTGCATAACATTACCATACCACGGAATAAATAATAGTACTAACGTATAGAAACTTCTCTTTTACGACCGTGATTAAACGAATTCCAACTTAATTGACACGTATAAAAAGTTCGTATCACTTTATACACTTTCACCAGGCGGCTCGCGTCAAAAAGTACGCGCCGCCCGCGCCCGCCTTCACCCGCAACTCACTGGCGAAGCGTTAGGGTTGCGCTGCGTTCGTTTTAAATAACATTGACCGTCTCAATGTAGTTGAAAGGCGAAGGAGCGGGTGCGCAGCAAGCAAACAACCTACAGCGATTTGCCTACTCTGTAAGCAAGGCGGCCGAGCGTACTTTCAGTGCGTCCTACTGCATGCGGTTTGTCTATCGTATGCCTTGTACTCATTTGAACGCGCGGCAACTCTTAACAATAGAAAAGCATACAGAAGAATGTTTCTTATACCTAATCGCCGTTTTTATTCGAAGTGAAACTTCTGTACGAGGTACTATTATCAATTTTCTGTCAAAAGTCCTAGCCTTAACGTCTCTAGAAGTCCTCTTCACGAGAATGTGTTTTACCGGGTGGTAGGACCTTGTGCAAGGTCCGTCGGGATCGCTACCACCATCTTGCTCGCTAATCCTGCCGCTAAGCAGCAGTGCTTGCACTGTTGTGTTCTGGCGTGGAGAGCAAGACAGCCGGTGTAACTACTGCCACTAGAGGTATTCCATCTTAGCCCTCTGGGTTGGCAACGCATCTGCAATCTCTTTAGTGTTGCGGGTTTCTATAGGCGGTGGCGATTACTTACCATCAGGTGACCCACTTGCTTGTTTGCTAGAATTTCATAAAAAAATTACCTTCTTAATGAACATTGGTGATTCGTCGCCGATCGTTAGATCCCTTTTAGATCCAGACTAAACAGCCATTTTCTAAATTATCGCTTTGACCTAAACAAGTTAAAACGCGAACCTTGCGAATCTAGGTTAAAACTATGTACCTATACATCCGCATCTATATATAGACGAGACGGCGTTCCGACGAACACAATATAATGTCAATGAACTGTTTATATGATAGTACCAGAATAAATTCAAGATATATATTTACTTACTTGCTATTGCCGCCGACGTCACCCGTGTCGAATCTATATCCTTACCTTGAGTACAGTCCACCTGACCGTAACCGAACTAGCTAGCGACGAGTTAAACAATTTGTATAGAGAATTGTACAGCGCCTATAGCGCTCACTTTGAGAACTAAAGATCGCTAGTATGAGCACAACAGTAAATTACCTATCGAAATGTAAGCGCTAGTGACTAACGTTTTGTAGCTGTTGCCGTAGAACATCAGTACCATGAGTCATAAATTTGACACATGTCATCGAAAAATACCTTTATCTACACACATATCATAAAGGCTAAATAACGCGTTCAAAAACCCTAGGAAATGACCAGCATTATTACAACCAATGTTATTATAAGAATTTTCTTGTCTGTGGTAGTAGGTAAATCTGTTCTTTATTGGTCATCACATTACCGATATCTCGTGACTGCTCGTGACGTTATGAATTTAAATTTGGAACAGCTGTCAAAATTCAAGTTGGTCTCTATTCTTGTATCCACAGATATTAAAACAGTTATCGATACGAAACGTCAACTCAGTATGTTTTTTTAATTTAAACGCACGACAGTTGATCTCGAGTGATATGACAATAGGGACTATATTCGTTCGTCTATGGTTTAAAAAAAACGTTCGTCTTGACGGATAGATCGAATGACAGAGTACCTTTTTAATATACATGGCGGCCATTAGTTGTCATTCGTTTTTGGTTTTTTGCTGTTACGGTTTTTTGCAGTTATGATATGTGTGTAGATAAAGTAATGTATGCAACTGTATATAATTAGGCCTTAAAACACTCGTGTGATCCTATTATGAAACTCGCTGACGCTCGTTTCATAAAACCACACTCGTGTTTTAAGGCCTCTCATTATATAGCAGTTGCATAAAATACTATATTGACGCTGGTTAAATCTTTCACTGACAATTTAGAGCAAATTTAACCGCTATCGACTGTAGTAACGTAATATGAATTTTGGATAGAGACTCATGGTAATGGTTCGGGATTACATATGGACTATTTACTTCTTGTTAAGTTAGTGCCAGACTTGTTTAAAGTTGCTGAAACCAACAATCAACAAAGATTCGATGAAACGTGCATATGTTATATGTATGGGTAGATTAACTTAAAATTTACTCAACGGCGTTTAGTAGCCAGAGTGCCATATTGATAGTCCAGAAACACGCCAGAACATAACTAGAGTAATCTCGTTAGAAAATGACGTTAAATTTACGCTTCCAGCTCCTGCTGTATAAGATACTAGCTTCTGCCCACGGCTTCGCCCGCGTGGCCTACAGAAAACTAATGACAGGGATGGATTTTCCAAAAATCCATCCTTAGTAAATGCCTACCCTGTATAAGGTATCTATGTGCAAAATTTCAAGTCTCTAGGTCCAGCGGTTTGGGCTGTGCGTTGATATATCAGTCAGTCAGTCAGTCAGGACTTTGAATTTTATATGTATAGATTTTGACCAAATCCTTTCAATTCAAATGTGACATAGTTTAGTTTAGTTCATTGAGTGAATATAAATTTACATTATAAATTGCATAGCATGTCTAATTACACGAACTTATACTAAAAACGTCAATATTATATATTTAAAAAAATTAAAACCAATTAAAATATGTATTTATACACCATATTTGACACAAAATTACAATAAAATATCAAGGTAAATTAAATTAGTGACCAATAGGGATCGTCAAAACACAAACAAAAACAGCAAAATAGATCAAGAGAAAAATAAAATATCATTAAATTAAATGTACCTAAGTCATTAAATATGTCAAATTATTTAAAAACTAAATAAAAATATCTAAAAACTGTTTAATGAATATATGGGATTATCTAACAAAAGAAACAACACACATAAATAAGATAAAGAGATATACGTTTATATATAAGTTTGCTTAACACGTTATTTAATGTTGGGACTGCTTTTCCACCAGAGATGTGCGAGGATGCGTAGCGAGGGATGTGTTTGTAAGAACCAATAGAATCGCTTCATTTACCTCGCCTCGGTCAGCACAGCTCTGGTGGAAACTCATTGGTTCTTTACAAACACATCCCTCGCTACGCATCCTCGCACATCTCTGTTGGAAACGCAGCCTAAAGATAATATTAAGTTAAAATTGAATAAACACAAATAGCAAACTTGCAGTGATTCTGATAAGGTTTAAACATATTCTAGCCATTGTCAGTTTATCTTATCTCAGATTTCTACGAGGTGACGTCGTCAAAATGAACAGTCGTTTATTAATTTGCTTAAGGCTCCATAAAAGTGATGTAGATACCACTAAACCACTAATATGTGTATGACACATTCAAATTTGTAAATTGTAATGCTTAACTTGCACGGATTGCTGATGATGTATGATCGAGTCCTGCCGTTACCACAGACTAAATAATAGTACAGAAACTTCTCTTTTACGACCGCGATGAAACGATTTCAAACTTTAATAACACGCTCCAAAGTTAGTATTACTTCATACACCATGCGCCAGGCGGCACGAGTCAAAAAAAACGCGCCGCCCGCGCTCACCTTCACCCCGCTACTCCCGGCGCCATGCTAAGGTGGCGCGTGGCGCGGTATTTGTTTTCAATTGCACTGACACGGCGGGAGCGAGCGAGCGGGCGCGCAGCGAACCGACAGCCTACTGCGATTTGCCCATGCCATAGGCAAGGCCGTCGAGCGTACCTACAGTGCGTAGTGGAATCCCCCTGCCATTACCCTGAATTTCTTTAAGTTGTCTTTAGTTCATTACATAGCATTTATGTTTAACTAAAAAAAGATATGACACACGTGACCGTTAGAAAGATAGATCATTATTATTACTTTTTCTCGAGGTACGGAACCCCTAATACAGTCCAACTGAAAATTCCCTCCCTTTTTGAAGTTAGTTAAAAGCATTTCTATTGTAAATACAAGCTTGTGTTATGGCACGGATCACTCGGCGAACAAGTCCGGCTCACACTTGACGAGTGTTTATAAATAAGTGATATCTCGGCTCTTCGTGACCAACCCTGACACTTAGTTTAGTTGTTGTGATGTTACAGACACACGCCCTTTTTTCGCCTACTTTTAATATTAATTACGTCTAAACATAACACGCAATTATTTATAGCATTAGTGGCCTAGTGGCTACAGAGTAGACCCGTGGTCGTGAGGTACTGAGTTCGATTCCCAGCGGTTGCCATGTACCAATGAGTTTTTCTAACATAGGCAGGAGGGTTCCACTCCGCACTGTACGTACGCTCGACCGCCTTCCCTATGGCATAGGCAAATCGCCGTAGATTGTCGGCTTGCCGCGCGCTCGCTTGCTCGCCCCGCCGTGTCAGTGTAATTGAAAACGAATGCCGCGCAACCCTAGCGTGTCGGCGGGAGTAGCGGGGGTAAGGCGGGCGAGGGCGACGCGTTCCTTTTGATCCGCGCCGCCTGGCGCATAGTGTATGAAGTAATACGAGCTTTATATGCGTGTTAATAAAGTTGGAATTCGTTTAATCGCGGTCGTAAAAAGAAGTTTCTGTACGTTTGGTACTATTGTTTATTCTGTGCCTATGGAGGACGGTGCCAATGCTTATTATCCGATTACGTAAGCGTTAGTTATTTATCGATTTAACGTACTATAAAAGCCAAAGAAAATGACTGGTTCCACTGCGTATTAAAACCTCATTATTTCCGTATTTACACTACACGATACGATTTATTTACACTATACGATTGTTTTTCAACGGCAATGGATCAGCGATTCTCTTTGAGTTGCTGGTCCCCATGGGCGGCGGTGATTACTTCCCATCAGAAGACCCGCATGCCAGTTTTCCTTCATTTTCCTAACTGGCCAAGTCTGAGTCGGTTTCGTACGAGAGAGTTCCGTACCACCGTAGAATACCACTACCAAATACGCTGAAATTTATACAGCACTCTACGACAGATGGCGTTGTAATAAAAAAAATACTTTTATTGTAAGCGCCTTTTTTACCGCTTGTTCCCAGAAGGGAGGGTAATTTTTTTATTTTATTTTAGCGGTCAAATTTCAAGTGTCTAATTGTTACGGCTCAAAAGCCCTGTGACAGACGGAGAAACAGACAGACGGTCAGTGAAGACTTAGTATTTGGCCATATAGGAATTTGACACCACATAGGAATGGAATTTAAAAAAAATCTGGTTTAATTAGGATTCCGTGGCTCAAAAGGAAAAATGTAACCCTTATAGGACAACCTCGTTGTTCGTTTGTCTGTTTGTTTTTTTTTTACCTTCAGGTACTGGGAATGCTTTACCATCAAAATAGGGATGTCTCCTGGGTTAAAACAACAAGATTCTAATTAGTCCGTCAGTTAGATTATAGAAAAATACTCGATACGTATTTTTTTATTTGTCCATACGAATAATATTGACAAAGATACAGCACATTCAAATTCAGGAGTAGGGGCTCGTGACGTCACTCGATTCGTAAAAATTTTACGATATAATGACGTAGCGCGAACTTTCGCCGCTCTGTAACTTTGTTATTTTAAGTTTTAGAAGCAAAAGAAAAAATACGTATCTACTATTTTCTGGCGTTCTAAAAGATGGACTAATTATTATTTTTTTGTCAACATCCCAATTGCGTGGAAAATTTCCAATTCACTAACTATCAGAGTTTTGCTATCACCACATAGATATAGCTAAATACATTCCTGCCTTGTAATAATTTATCTTGTCTTTTAATCTGATCAGTATCTGTAAAAAATATTCTGATAAATTAATGAACATACAAAACAATAGTGGCAACTGACAAACTCTCTTTAAAAAAGTTAGTTCGTCATCATCTCTCTAAGCAGAACTCCTCTTAGCTTTCTTCTGGACTGATTGTAAGTATGTTTATTTATGTATTTTATGTAAAGTATACATATTATTGTGTGTGTATATTTATATTTATGTATTGTATTATATGTAGTAGCATTTGTCATTGTTTCCAATTTCCATTACTCGTTTTCTATCCGCACCGCCCACAACTTTTCTGTTTATGCCCAAAGGTTGACTGGCAAAGAATGCCTTAAGGCATTAAGTCCGCCTTTTGTACATTGTGTATATTTTTGTGTTTCATTAAATAGCTCTAAAAGTCATTATCACTGTGTCATTACGCAACGGATTTTGATACGGTATTCAATGTCGCTTAGAGTTTTTTTCGGAAGGCTTTGTCGTAAGGATCGCTATTAAAATAATAAATCGTGACGCAGTCATGACGTGTAAAAGCAAATCAAAGAGTGTGAAGTCATTAAAATCATATTTTTGGGGCGAGTCCTGTGATAAGTTCTAACTTCTATGTTATTCTTTTGAAATAACACGCTTATGACGTTATCTGATGAGTTTGTGCTATCAAAGTATAATCAGGGTGAAAATACAAATCTATATTTTTACACTATAGTATAATAAAGAGGTAAACTTTTTTTGTTTGTATGTAGGGGGTAATCTCTGGAACTACTGAACCGATTCCAAAAAATATTTCACTAATAGAAAGCTACACTAACCCTGACGGACATAGGCTACTAGTTTATACTAATATCTATACTAATCTACACTATAGGAGAGGTAAACTTTGTTTGTTAGTTTGTTTGTATGTAGGGGGTAATCTCTGGAACTACTGAACCGATTTCAAAAATTCTTTCACTAATAGAAAGCTACGCTATTCCTGACGGACATAGGCTACTAATACTATTACTAATTTCACGCGAACGAAGTCGCGTGCGTCCGCTAGTCTACACAACTATATAAAGAGGTAAACTTTGTTTGTTTTTTTGTTTTTTTGTTTGTATGTAGGGGGTAATCTCTGGAACTACTGAACCGATTTCAAAAATTCTTTCACAGATGGAAAGCTACACTATTCCTGACGGACATAGGCTACTAATTTTACGTGAACGAAGTCGCGCGCGTCCGCTAGTAATATAATAAAGAGAAAAACTTTGTTTGTTCGTTTGTATGTAGAGGGTAATCTCTGGAACTATTGAACCGATTCCAAAAATTCTTTCACTAATAGAAAGCTACGCTATCCTTGACGGACATAGGCTACAACACGGAAATCAGAAAACACTTTCTGACTTCCGTGGGCTACTAATACTAATAACGCTAAAGTTTGTAAGTATGGATGGATGTTTGTTACTCTTTCACGTAAAAAGCACTGAACGGATTTGGATGAAATTTAACACACATAGTTTATAACCTGGATTACCACATAGGATACTTTTTATCCCGTAAAAATGCATAGTGCCCACGGGATAGCGATAAGTGAGTTATACGCCGCCGTGACGTCATGAGCAGCAAAGCAACTAATTCTCATTAATTTGTCCAGGTAATATTGCAGATTGCATGTTGGGTGCACGTTTGCTTGATTCAGTTAAACAAGTCTACGCGGACGAAGTCGCAGGCAAAAGCTAGTAATAAATATGAACATAAATCAAAAAAATGATTGCAAGTTCACCCCCCTAACCACTACCGCTCTAACTCCTTAAACGACATTGTGCTAGGTAATCTAGGTTTACTGAGCGTATAAGAAATAACGTAGCCAAGCCATACGGTAAGCAGGCTGTTGATAAATACCATGTGTTTATTCCAAGGTCACAAATACACGATACATTACAATGGTAACCTGACGCTGAAACGTACACGTTTATTGCCTCATTTGTTTAGTAAACAAAGCCAGGTGGCCTACTGTATGTTTAACGGATTTTTTTTATGAAATAGGAAGGCAAACAAGCAAGAGCGTCATCTGATTGAAAGTGATCACCACCGCCTATAGACACCCAGAACACCACGAAGCTAGCAGATGCGGGGCCAACCCAGACGGCTAAGATGGAATACGTCTTGTGCCAGTAATTACACCGGCTGTCTGCTCTCCACGCCGGAACACAATAGTGTACGCGCTGCTGCTTAGTGGTGGGATTGGCGAGCAAGATGGTGGTAGCGATCCAGACGGACCTTTTATAAAGTCCTCCCACCCTTATGGTGCATTCATCCGCCTTTTCCTTTTAAACCACGCAACGGATTTTGATGCGGTTTGGTTTTTACTGTCATGTAGAGATATTTACCAAAGCTTTTTATGTATAATCGACAAAGAAATTGCTTGACCACTTTTCGACCGTATCACAAAGGGATAAGGTTCAAAAGTGGTCAAGCAATTACTTGGTCGACTATACAATTCTTTCCGATTGTAGCCGTACGAAGCCAGGCTCGCTAGTCTAAAGATAAAGACGGATGCGAAAAGCTCACATTAAAATCAGCTTTCAATGCTGAGTCCAAGGAAATTCTCCTATAAATAAACTCGTATGTAGGTATGTATTAGTCTGCGTTAAGTGCCAAGAACTTTACAATGAGGCATTAAGATCGGAATCAGTTGAACTGAAGACTGTTTTTTGAATCCCGTAATCAAAATATCGAAAATGAAAATGAAAAATTGCTTGCACTGTTGTGTTCGGGCATGGAGTTAGATAGCCGGTGAAATTATTGGCACAAGTCATTCCATCTTAGCCCTCTGGGTTGGCCACGCATCTGCAATATCTTTGGTGTTGCGGGTGTCTATGCGCGGTGGTGACTTACCATCATGTGATCCACTCCGGGTGGTAGGACCTTGTGCAAGGTCCGTCCGGATCGCTACCACCATCTTGTTCGCTAATCCTGCCGCTAAGCAGCAGTGCTTGCACTGTTGTGTTCCGGCGTGGAGAGCAAGACAGCCGGTGTAATTACTGGCACAAGAGGTATTCCATCTTAGCCCTCAGGGTTGGCAACGCATCTGCACTCTCTTTGTTGTTGCAGGTGTCTATAGGCGGTGGTGATCACTTACCATCAGGTGACCCACTTGCTTGTTTTCCTTCCTATGTTGTATAAAAAAAAACTTGCTCGTTTGCCTTCGAGGGGCGCCCATGGAGCGCTGGGTTCGCACTCCTCTTAATGGACCCGTACGGACCACGATCATTATTCTGCTTGTGCTATTATTAGTGTGACAGACAGACAGATTTCCAGAATTAACTGTTCTGTAGGCATTATACTTTTTGTCTTTTTTACTGCCTGTTGAATCTCCTTGTGCAGGGTCGGCAACGCTCGTGTGATGCTACTTGTATTTCAAGCATCCATACACTGCAGTAATCACTTAGCGTAGGAAATAGGACTTTATTTCTTAAAAGAGAAAAGCTATTTACTATAACTATTAATTGAGTCGTGTTAATGAAACTGCACTTTATCTTATCAGTAACCAGTTAAATCTAGATAAATACGGAAACGGCGAGATGTGACTGGTTTAATACAAAATGGCGGACGTTATAGAATTGGACAGCGTTTGCGCAATAAATATGTGTGTACAATGATATTAACATCCTTTCAAACGTGAGTGATAACACTGTTTACAGTTAATTTACTCCTCTTGTTATTTCAACGTTATTCTTGAATATTATTTTAAATCAATCCTTTTGTGCAAGGTCCGTCCAGATCGCTACCACCATCTTGCTCGCTAATCCTGCCGCTAAGCAGCAGTGCTTGCACTGTTGTGTTCCGGCGTGGAGAGCAAGACAGCCGGTGCAATTACTAGCACAAGAGGCATTCCATCTTAGCCCTCTGGGTTGGCAACGCACCTGCAATCTCTTTAGTGTTGCGGGTGTTTATAGGCGGTGGTGATCACTTACCATCAGGTGACCTACTTGCTTGTTTGCCTTCCTATTTTATGTTAAAAAGTCAGTGTAGAGCAATATTGTACGATTTGGGCTGTAAATCCCTCCTTCAGGTTAGTTACCATCGGCCAATGAAAGGGATACATTCTGTACGTGTGGACAGCTGTACCAGTGGACGCTCTAAATCTTTAAACTATACTCTCTCATCGTTGGTGCGATTGATATGCTTCTCTATTCCCTGCCTTCTCTTTGACCTCTTGAAGGCAGGGAATAGAGAGACAGAGATTGCTCGGGCGATGAGAGAGTATTGCTCTAAGATTTAAAGTGTCCACAGGTGCACCTGTCCACAGTGGCCCTAACATGATTGGCCAAGTTTCGTTTATCTCCATCTGCGTCTCTTTCTTATGACATTACTTAGGCAGAGACACAGGGAGGGGTTAAACTAAACCTGGGCTGTTATGTTAGGGCCGCTGGTGGAGCATTTGGCCCTATCCTATCATTGGTCGATGGGGAAGGGGGGACGGCTTTTAGGCCCAAACCGTACAATTTTATTTTAGCACTGACATTGGCAGAAACCTCGTGGTCGCCATTAAAGAAGAAGAAGAAGACCCCATTTTGTAGAGACTTTTAAATTTTAGAGCTACTCTCTCATCGCCGACCAATCCCCATGTTTCTCTATTCCCTGCCTTCAAGAGGTCAAAGAGAAGGCAGGGAATAGAGAAGCATATCGACGCTATAACGATGAGTATAGTTCTAAGATTTAGAGCGTCCACAGATACAGCTGTTCACAAGTAGAGCGGTTACCCTATCCTATCATAGGATAAAAAATTGAACAAAGGTCTTTCGCCCTGAGGAGGCTCAAGCGGCGGTCGTTGCCCGGACTCGGATCCTGAGATCCTGAGGTAGGGAGGAGACAACCTCATTAAAAAACCGTATGTCGTTTACCGACCGGTGTCATAGTGGTGTCATCACCTGGGTCCCACGGCACCGGATAAAACCGGCTTAAGGGAAATAGTGAGGAGGTTTATCGGGTATTCCCCCCCACGAGTCACCTCGCTTGGTGAAATTCGTCAATGAGTTATCCTCACTTTAAAAAAAAGGGGTAGGAAATTGAGCGATGCCCAAGGTGCGACGGTCTAAGCATTGCTTGCCTCTGGAGGAACCCATGAGGGTACCGCAGCACGAGGGCACACGAGGAGGAAACCCGACACGTATCCAAGTCAAACATGTTATAAGCCTCGTTTAAACAAAGTGGGGTTGGCAACTGACAGAATCACAGTCGAAGAGGTAAAGAAAGAATTGTTCGTAAACCACATTCATTGGACAATGAAGATAGAAATTCTTAAATTAAAATTGTAATGACAACACAAAGAAAAATTAGGGCAATGGCAGGACTTGAACCTGCAACATCAGCACCACCGCCACCGAGCCAACACCGAGGGTAGTTGTACCCTTAAAATCAATAATGTAATGACCGTAAGACGAAGCACATTGAAAAATTCGCAGGGTAGGGCAGCGGCAGTGTGGCGAAACTGGATAACGCAAGGCACGGAATGCTGATGTTGCAGGTTCAAGTCCTGCCATTGCCCTAATTTTTCTTTGTGTTGTCATTACAATTTTAATTTAATAATTTGAATGTTGAAAACATTTAAAAAAATAAAAAATCGAAAGAAATTTCGGATGCAAAATTTAATAGAAATTCTTTCGAAGTCTTTTGAATAAGAGTGTGTCTTAAATGTCATAAGGTATTGTAGCCGGGGATTCTCCAATAGCCAGAGCACCTATACTTCATCATCATCATCATCTCAGCTACAAGAAGTCCACTGTTGAACACAGGCCTCCTCCATGGATTTCCAAAGCATCCGGTTGGAAGCGGCATGCAACCAGCGTCTTCCTGCCACCTGTATGAGAGCATCGGACCATCTTGTGGCTGGTCGTCCTACGCTGCGCTTGCCAATACGCGGCCGCCATTCGAGAACTTTAGCTACCAACGTATGCTAAGTGGTGGTCAAATATTGTTTTGTCATTTTTGTTTGTCCCCTCCGGCAATACTTTATAGCATACAAGATGGTTAAGAAGGCTTTGAAGGTGGTTTTATTTACATTGCCCAAACTTTTTTTGGATTATATGGCTTGCTTCCCTCTTTTTTAATCATTTTTTATTTTGCGCAGTTGGTTTCTTTGCGACTTCTTCGAGTGTTCGCCTACTTCTTTTATTACATCCAAAGAACACCATGCCAAGGATTCTGTGTTCCAAAGGCAGTCAGCCAAGGAGCAGTCAGCATAGCCATTTTTTAGCCCATTCTAAAAAAAAACACTTTCCGTTCACTTTCATTCATAGTTTCACAGTCCCAAATTTATATAAAAAAGTTACTATGCTTTTTGGCAGAGTAATATCTAGCAACCCATTGACATTTTTATGACACACCTAAAAACTATATACTGTCAAACCATTGTTTACATAAAATTTTATAAATAACGTTTTATTCAAAGTTTTTATTTTAGAATACAAATATTAAAACGTACATGAGACTGGAAAGTTCATTATAAATGATTTGATTTCAAAGTTTCGTCGCAAAATCTATCAGTAATTTCAGTACAATGAAATAAGTGTTATGTTTTTGATACTTTAATTTAGAGTATGACTAATAAATTGTCTTTAGTTCAAGAACAAGCAATACTTTTATCCACGCAACACAAACAAAAGTGCTAACAAAGTGTGCAAAAACAGTGATAAAAGACTTTTTAAGTGACTATTAAGTTAACAATGTTTCTTATGTACATTGCTTCATAGTGCCGTTCGTTACACACACAAAATGCTAACGTTAGAGTACCGCTAAAACTAAAATTTAGAGTAAGACTACCGTTTAGAGTGCCACAAATGACAAAAATACGAACATGCTAGACGCTAAATAAATGCAAACGCCTTACTAGAGCACCTCAAGTTTCAAGTACAATTTTAGAGTGCGACCAAATTTAGAGTACGGCTAATGTCGTTCATAAGGAAGCTAAAGAATTGGAGTGTCACCAGGGAGAGGCAGCCTGAGCTGACGAGGAGTCAGTACTCCCTGGTATCCTGTGGGGATCTGACTGCGGGGGCTCTTCAGCTCTGGTTGGGGCTGCCGGAAGAAGTCAAGTATGATCCGGCACTGGCACCGTTCCGGCAGTTTTACGAGAAGGAGAATGGTGAGTTTCTTATCAAGATAATTAAAAAAAAATGGAATTCCCTGCTTTTTGGATGTAACATCTGTCATATTTAATTTATACACACAAAATTTAGCCTGGGCCCAATTTCATAAACGCGACAGGCGACAGGTGACAGTGATAATTCATTATACATTGCTTGCCCACTATGATGTTAAGTCTGTATTCTGTAGGGTTACTTGTCGACACAGTAATCTACGGCGCATTGTCACTGTCACCTGTCGCCTGTCGCATTTATGAAATTGGGTCCTGATGTCACCCAGTATAATGACGAATCGATTGACACCTCATTCATATAAACGGGCTTAGACGTTTATGCACTGCGGTGGAACATACGTAAACACAAACATACATACATAGACTGCTAAAACCGGACAAGTGCCAGTTTGACTCGGACACTGAGGGTTCCGTATAATTTGTCTCTACATACAGTTGTAGGATTGAAAGACAAACATAACGTTGTAGTTGAAAAAATGGTCTCCCATACATCTATAAACGTCACGGTTTATTATCCAACCGCAAATGTAACAGTGTAATCGCTGAAACATTTTTTTATGTGACATACAGCTAAAAAAAATGTTTTTATTTTATTTTGGTCTTTACCTATTTGTGCTGTGAGACCTTGCTTCTTGCCAAATTTTAAGATACTAATCCTGCCGCTAAGCGGCAGTGCTTGCCCTGCTGTGTTCCGGCGTTGAGAGTTACAGCCGGTGACATTACTGGCACAAGAGGTATTCCATCTTAGCCCTGAAGGCACAGGATAGATAATAGTACTAACTTACAAAAACTTCTCTTTTTCGACCACCATTAAACGAATTCCAACTTTATGATCAGACACAAAAAGTTCGTATTACTTCATAAACATTCGCCAGGCGGCATGTGTCAAAAGGAAGGCGCCGCCCGCGCCCGCCTTCCACCCGCAATGCCCTGGCGCACCGCTAGGGTTTGGCTGCTTACTAAAATACTATCAACGCGCGACACAGAGTGAGCGGGCGCGCGCGCGGCAAGCCGGCAACCTACTGCGATTAACCTATGCCATAGGTCATGCGACGAGCGCACCTACAGTGCGGAGTGGAACCCCCCTGCTTGAAGGTTGGCATCGCATCTGCAATCTCCTTGGTGTTGCAGGCTAAGGGCGGTGGTGACCACTTAGCCTCAGACGACCCACGTACTTGTTTGCCTTCTTATTTTATAAAAAAAGTGACTTTGACTACGAACTGTTAGAAGAGAATCAAACCCACCGGCTTTGCTTGTAAATATTTACGTTCTAAAACTGGCATTAACAAACAGACTCTGCAAAAAAACTGATGCTTCTTTCATTGGCTTAAGTCAAAATAATCGACATTCAAATTTATTTCCCGTCACCGTACGCGTAAGGTTACATTTAAAGTGCGAAATGACACGACTTGTGTCAATTTTCAAAGGGGTTAAACTCTTGCGCATTTTTTGTCACCGTTCCAACTTGAGCCCGTGCATCGCTATTTCGAACCGGTTAAATCCGGTTCGAGGTGTATACAAACAAACATATAAACACGCAGAATGTAGCACAGTTATGTACACTCAGCATCAATATACGGAGCGGGCAAGGCGGTCATAACTATCTGAACACCCCCAAACGTATTTCAAACTCAAAGTCAATGTCAAAATATCTATATTCAGATTTTTTTATGAAATAGGAAGGCAAACAAGCAAGTGGATCACCTGATGGAAAGTGATCACCACCGCCTATAGACATCTGTAACACCAAAGAGATTGCAGATGCGTTGCCAACCCAGAGGGCTAAGATAGAATACCTCTTGTGCCAGTAATGTCACCGGCTGTCTTGCTCTCCACGCCGGAACACAACAGTGCAAGCACTACTGCTTAGGATCACTTCGCTGTCCGTCTGTCTGTTTGTCTGTCAAGACCCTTTTTCTCAGGAACGCGTCAAGGCCTCAGGTTGCCTGTATGTCCGCTTTTCACGATTAACGACAACCGATTTAGATGAAATTTAGTTAAAGGATAGTTTGACACCCAGGAACAGACATATGAATGAATTTTGCTGAAGGCGGCTTTTCAAACATTCAACCTTACATTTTTATAGGAAAATGTTAAAATGCTGATTTTTGTGCCGGAAGAAGATGCGGGAAGTTTTTTATCCCAGCTAGTTTAATGTAGGTAATCATTTAAATAAGTTTTGGCCATGTTTGGTTGTCACGTCAAAGTCATGGTAAATTCCATAGTTTGGTATATGGTCTTATGCATTATTTACATGGTCGGTTTACTCATATTCCTCCCACGTAGTGGTACCTACTATTAACTACCGCGGTACTGAGAAATGACAAGTATTATTGCATTACAAATTAGATACCACCATAAACGCCGCTGCGACCCTCAGATCTAATTTAACTCAAGTTACAAAAGTTTCGCGGAACAACTATGCATCATCATGATATCCGCCGAATGATGTCCATTGCTGTATGTCATGTACTATTGTGATGATTATGTATTGCTCTGTAATCTTGTTTAGAAAAGAGAAGAAAAAAATAAACTATACTGAGTTTCTTGCGGCGTTTCTTCTCAGCAAAATCTTCCATTTTTCCAGGCAATTCTCGTGTCAGTAGAGATGAAGTCACACTCGACATATATCAACAAGAGCTGTCAGATCCCCTCAAAATCTGTAATTTTTTGACACATGTCAGAAATGGGGGCCTGGATTGAAACCAGAGGCGTCTTTACCTATGATCAGGGGGTTCCACTCCGCACTGTAGGTACGCTCGACCGGCTTGCCTATGGCATAGGCAAATCGCAGTAGGATGTCGGCTTGCCGCGCGCTGGCTCGCGCCCCCCCTCCGTGTCAGTGTTATTGAAAACGAGTGCCGCGCAACCCTAGCGTGTCGCCGGGAGTAGTGGTGGGAACGGGCGCGGGCGGCGCGTTCCTTTTGACTCGCACCGCCTGGCGCATGATGTATGAAGTAATACGAACTTTTTGAGCGTGTGAATAAAGTTGGAATTCGTTTAGTCGCGGTCGTAAAGAGAAGTTTCTGTATGTTATTTATTCTGTGCTATGGTGCAGGGTGTGCGTTGCACACGGGCGCAGCGGTCCTAGGGAGCGTTGTTGCTTGTACTTTGTACCCATTCCATTTTGACCGCGCGCTTACTAGGGGCGCTAAGTTGATGTTTGCACACGGGCGCTACATGAGGTAGAAACGCTTCTAATTAAAACATAGGATACTATTCATCCCGTAAAAATCCCGTGTGGGCGAACGTACGTAAAAGCTCGCATAAACCATAAAGTATAAATCTCAGTAGTGCAGCAGGGGGGTTCTTCACACTGTAGGAGCGCTCGCTGCATTACCTATGGCATAGGTTAATCGCAGTAGGTTGCCGGCTTGCCGCGCGCGCGCCCGCTCACTCTGTGTCGCGCGTTGTGATAGTATTACAGTAAGCAGCCCAACCCTAGCGGTGCGCCAGGGCATTGCGGGTGGAAGGTGGACACGGGCGGCGTCTTCGTTTTGATACATGCCGCCTGGCGAATGTTTATGAAGTAATACGAACTTTTTGTACCTGATCATAAAGTTGGAATTTGTGTAATGGTGGACGATAAAGATAAGTTTCTGTACGTTAGTACTATTATTTATTCTGTGGTAGTGGGCTACTAATTTGCACCAGTATTCCGTATTACGATGTTTAAACGAACTTCGAAGTACGTATTTCGCGTCAAATATATAAGTGCGTATGTTTTGTAATCTACGTTTGTATGCTCACCGTATCGCCATGTTTAGGAAGCGGGAAGACGATGGCATTGTTAAATTGTTACACAAACAAAAGAACAGATTTGGTAGAAGCCAAGCAAGCTAAGCTAAGGTTAACGTCAGGGTCCAATTTAATAAACGCGACAGGCGACAGGTGACAATTCGCTGTACATTACTGTGTCGACAAGTAACACTACAGACTTACAGACTTAACATCGTAGTGGGCGAGTAATGTATACCGAATTATCACTGTCACCTGTCGCCTGTCACGTTTATGAAGTTGGGCCCTGGTAAATAAAAATATTACTCGTGTTAATGGTATAGAATAAAAACATTTTTCAGTCCTAACGACAGTAATTTTCAAGATGTGGGTAATTTTGGTATCATTGGCGTAATAATGCCAATTTTGCTACAAATAATAGCAATGGCGGTCATTAACATTGCGTAACATATTTTCCATTATTTCCGTTTCGGATATTTTTCATTTATTTTAATCGGTGCTCAAAAAGAATAACAGCGAAACCCGCTAATGTAAAATAAAATGAGGAACGGTGTACGGAACCCTTGGCACGCGAGGCCGACACGCACTTGGCCGGTTTTTTTAAATAGTAAAGTGTACATTATGTGCGTGTTAATGGTGGGAAGACATTGCAAACCGGTCTATGGTAACCATCACCAGGTGGAGTAACCGCCATTCAAAGTCAAAGTCAAACTCAAAATATTTTATTCAGATTAGGCTTACAGGTAGCACTTATGAATGTCAAAAATTTACCACCGGTTCGGAAAAACCTCTGATGAGAAGATACCGGCAAGAAACTCAACGAGGTGATCATTTCTCTCTAGCCCCTGCCATGGAACTATGGTAATCAGCAACCCCAAAAGAGTCTGTACGAAACGCAGTAGCAACCTACTACTTAACGCCGGCATTCGTTAAGAGTATCTCATAGTTTGGTACCTACGTTTTTCCCGGTCGAGCCGGCCCATTTGAAGACACCGCAACCAACAACGTTACCACGCCGCCTTATCACTCCCACCATTGCAAGGATGCTGCAAAGATGTCCAAAGATGGCATCAGTAATTTTAGCTTAAATTAGGAGTGTGTCCGCGAGTTAAGACACGTTTTTTTTTGTTACAGCAAAACTGGAATCCCTTCCCCTCAAACAGCGTAAGAGCTCGGTGCCGAAGACCAAACGCCTGCCTTCGGTCAACTCCGCCCCCCACCTGAACAACAATTCGGACGCGCGACAAAATGGCGTCAGCGACGACCCACAAAATGGCGGCGTGACTGTCATGCATTTCGGGGGCCCGAACGATTACAAGGTGGCCGGCATTGAGGGCGGGGATAGTCAGTAAGTTATATATTTTACTGTTATTTCTTCTTCGTTACCAAGAAATAGGATAAAATTAAAGTTCGTGAAAGATATGTATACGTATGGAATACGGGTGTGATATAATAGCTAAGTGCTGCGTTTTTGCGTTTAGTAACGAGATCCGGAGGTCCAGGGGAGGGGGATTGACCTAAAAGCCGGAAACCGATGAACTACTATTTGGGTATCTTATTTCCGTGGGTGGCGGTGATCACGTCCCATTACATAACGGGCATGCTCATTTTTCTCCCTTTTACTAATAAAAATGTTTTTATAAAAGAAATGACAATAGATTTTATCTTTTTTTCAGCGACCACTTACATCATGAGCACAGAAAACTCACAAAGGTATGTAGAGACCAAATCAACACTTTACCAATATGGCCAAAATGTCAACATAAATTTTCTAATTTTTGTTTATAAACGCCAGCAATGTTCTATACCTAATTAATAGATTCAGGCGTTACTTTGCGGAGGTCCATATCAACAAACTGGAACAAATTACCTTGCTACTCCGCGAAACCAGTGCCGGGCTCGGGCAAAATAGCTGCGTCTGTGCGACACATATATGTCCATGCAAAAACCCACCCTCCTCCGCTTCCACACGAAACAACATATATCACACAGACTCAACTACACACCACCACCACTAAACACTAAAACTACACGATCGACGCGCGTAATGTTCTATACCACTTAAATTATAAACTACTAGCGACCGGCCCTGATTTTGCAAAAGTATAAATACAATAATAATGTACACAAAAACATTCCGTAAAAGCATTCTAAATGCAGCGACAAACCAAACCTTAAGAGGAGTGTGAACCCAGCCCGAAAAAGAGCTCCCCATAAAAACGGCGATAACGTTTTCCACTCGCTAAACCTTAACCTATGGCAATGATTTTTTAGTACGTTGTCATTATGCCTTGGAACTAGGTTTGTATGTTTTAATTTTTATAATATTGCGGGTGGTAGGACCTTGTGCAAGGTCCGTCCGGATCGCTACCACCATCTTGCTCTCTAATTCTGCCGCTAAGCAGCAGTGCTTGCACTGTTGTGTTCCGGCGTGGAGAGCAAGAAAGCCGATGTAATTACTGGCACAAGAGGTATTCCATCTTAGCCCTCTGGGTTGGCAACGCATCTGCACTCTCTTTGTTGTTGCAGGTGTCTATAGGCGGTGGTGATCACTTACGATCAGGTGACCCACTTGCTTGTTTGCCTTCCTATGTTGTATAAAAAAAAAACTTCATACATTTGACAATGACAGTTTCATACAAAACAAATAAGCGTCAATATTGTTGAAACCATTAAAAATATTTAAAAAATCAAAACATACAAACCTAGTTCTAGAGCATAATGACAACATACAAAAAATCATAGCTATAGGTTAAGGTTTAGAGGGTGGAAAACGTTATCGTCGTTTGTATGGAGAGCGCTGGGTTCACACTCCTCTCTTAAGTGTAAGTTTGTGTCACAACAAACGTTTCGAACGCGTAAGCGTTAACATCTCAATTACATAGTAACCACTTGGTTGCGGATATGCGCCGCTAGAGGCGCTGTCTATTTCCATAGTAATTGAGAAGTTAACGCTAGCGCGTTTCAGACGTTAATTGTGACTAGATATGAGCGCCGATGGCCAAATCCTCGGCGGCGGCGTGCTCTTAAAATTTATTCGGCGGCGTGGTCTCAAAATTTCTTCAGCGGCCGCGGCGCGCGGCGGCGTGACCTTGTACTTTAGGCTTTTGTCAAGGGTCGATTTCATGTTTTTTTTTTAAAGAAACCCATGTTGGCAAGAAAGCTTTATATTCTTTAATAAAGAAACGGAAGACATAAACGATCGTAACTTTTAACCCCTAGTCAAAATTTACTTTTTTAATCAACTCTTTAAAAGGAAGAGGTTCTCAATTTAACTGAACATGTAATGGTAGTTTTGTATTTGCGTGTATGTTACGCAATATCTCGGCCAATTGTTAACAGATTTCAATGATTCTTTGAATTTTAAATGATGATTCGCTGTCTGCATATAAATTCGAGGAGGAAAGCACATCGCGACGGCGCCGCGTGCCGCGCTCAGCGGCGGCGCGCCGTACTAACTCACGGCGACGACGGCGTGCCGGCGCGGCGCTCATATCTAATTGTGACAAACACTTAGACTAAATGTACTGATATTGAGTATATTTGTTACCAGTGGGAACAGGCGAAGAACTACACGAAGATCACTCTGATGGTGGGCTGCTGGGTCTTCTTCACTGTGGTATTCTGCATGTTCAACGAGAAGGAGACTATCGTAAGGAACTCCGTGCTGGTACCAGGAGAGATCAAAGGTGAGACTACGTTTTATTCTGTTCAGTTGTTTGTCACAATGATTGTCTTAAACGCGTTAGCGGTAACTTGTTAATTACAACAAGTTAATAGTAAAAAACCAACAAACGAGTGACAACAGTAATGGCGGCAATTCGATCCTCCGTCAAGACGAACGTTTGTTTTTTAAGTCATAGACAAACGAATGAAGTCCCTTTCCTCATGTCATTCGAGATCAAATGTCGAGCAGTGTATTTAAAAAATATACTGGATGGACGTTTCGTATCGATAACTGTTTTAATTTCTATGGATAATAGAATAGAGACCCACTCGAATTTTGACAGCTGTTTCGTATTTAAACTCATAACGTTACAAAAATCGGTACTGTAATGACCATTAAAGTACAGATTCACCTACTACCACAGACAATAAAGTTCTCATAATTAAATTTGTTGTAATAATGCTGGTCATTTCCAACGGTTTCTGAACGCATTATAGAGCAGTAATGATATGTGTGTAGATAAAAACATTTACAAGTTGAAACTTAAAGACCATTGGAACTATGATCACACGCATTATCCAGCTAAGTTTAGATGGTTGTTTCTTTCAGACTATGTCATCAACATCCCAAAGAACCAGTTGACTTTATTATTGGAACTTTCTGGACCTTTTTTGCCAGAGCAGGATGAAAGAAAACTGAACCAGACAGAGAAGGACTTAAGCAGTAAAGTGGAAGTTTGGTTAGAACGATGGTCCTTGAAGGGAGAAGCAGGCAGTCAAGTTCAAGAGTCTGACGTCGTTGAAAGAGAGGTAAGTGTATTTAGATAAATTGTTTTAAACTTTCGCGACTTTCACACATATTTATAAAATTAAATGGACTTAAGCGCGATAGAAATATATTGTTGATTTACCTCGACGTTTCGGCCATGTTTCAATGGCCGTGGTTACGAGTAGACTGAAGTGGAGGGTATTACTTCTGTTTAGCCGCGCGAGTTTTACGAACTACCCGCACTTTGTCTTGTTTATTTTCCACCGGCATATCACTACACCGACACACAATGCTCACAATGTCCGACGATTTATCCGAAGATATATCTCGACGCTTACACTTGCTGATTACAGGATTCCATGATGAAGAGAGTTTATATCCGTCTTCCCGGTTGAAATTTTTGTACTTTTTAATTTCAACCGCTTCACGTACTATTCTAGGATAATAATGCCGTTCTGTAGAGAGGATTTTAGGGTTATGAAGCTCAATCCAATGGTTTGGTCCCGATTCCAGCAAAAAAAAAAGTAATAATATAATTGATAATTTTATAAATAAGTGTATTTAGATTTTAAATAATTCACGTGCCTGTCGTACAGAGGGGAAACGCGCGACGATCGTGTTGTTTAGTTTTTAGTGGTGATGGTGTGTGGTTGAGTCTGTGTGATATATGTTGTTTCGTGTGGAAGCGGAGGAGGGTGGGTTTTTGCATGAACATTTATATGTCGCACAGACGCAGCTAACTTGCACGAGCACGGCACTTGTTTCGCGGAGTAGCAAGGTAATTTGTTCCAGTTTGTTTAGATATTAAGATGGCGGAAAATAAAGTTGAGGACTCAGCAATCAAGTTAAAAGTGTGTTTAGATGGTGGAAAATTCAGTTGAGGACACAGCAATCAAGTTATAAGTGTGTTTAGATGGTGGAAAATTAAGTTGAGGACACAACAATCAAGTTATAAGTGTGTTTAGATGGTGGAAAATTAAGTTGAGGAGACAACAATCAAGTTATGAATGTGTTTAGGTATTTAGATGTTGGAAAATAAAATTGAGGATTCAGAAATCAAGTTATGACTGTGTTTAGATGTTTAAATGCTGTAAAATTAAAGGATTCATGGTAAAGGTAGATAGTGACACCAATCTGGGGATCGATATTTGACTTTGAGTGATCGAAACTCGCCAGCCACACGCTTATCACGCGAGCGTATATTTTAGCCGGGGCTGATTGGCTCCCGGCGAGTGACGAGCGCCCGAAACTCAAAAATTACCCCACTGGATTTATTTTTGCCTCTGTATCGAGATTTCTTGCGACAGCCAGCCGGCCACTTGTAATTGCGACATTGAGCTCAATTACCTAGATAATAAGCTTATCTCTGTGTAATAATTTATCTTATTTAATTAACATGTGTGACTGTGGCTAGACTGTAAGTGTTATTGATGAGATTACTGAATAAATAAATATGTTTGATCGTGATATAGGTACGAGTATATTCTAGTACTATTCTGAGGCGAGAGACACTTATATACTTGTCAATTTCGTTGAATATCTAGGCTAATAAGCGGTATTCGAATACGTTGCATGTATGTCTGTCATCTTGACAGGTCAGGAACTTTGTCTCTCCCTTTTTCTGTATGAACCTCCGTCACAGATTAAATAAAAGTAATAAAATAACGTATAAAATCTGCATTACTGTAATTTAGAAATTACACCTGTCATCAAGCTGAGCCTGTTTGCGTTTTTATTTCACTCCATTTTATGTAACCGTCTCCACGCTCGGACTATTCGACGGTGTAGCATCAGATTGTCATGGAAATTCAGACCTTGACGACTCATTGAAATGTAAAAAGTTAATGTCTCCAAATGACATTTCATCATAAAAATGTCTGCCGGCTTTGGTATAGAGCGCTGCTATTTAAAAGAACCTTTTAATTCTAACTGCTGGTACCAATGGCAATTTGCTTAAGGATTCTGATGACAAACATATTATTATAAAAGGATAACAGATAAAAGAGCTTTCTTAGCTTGTTTAAAACGTAACATTTTCATCAAAAACTTAATCAGGAATACCAAATTCAGCGTCGTTAAATCAGAGATCAGATTTAAAAGTGCTGGAAGCTTAGGTATGACCTAAGTATTCTTTAGTTTAGAAAGAGAGGATGTAAGAGTAATACCTATGCGTTTTAAGAGGACTGTGTAACAAGCTTCAAAGAGTTCCTCATACAAACAGCGATAACGTTTTCCACCGTCTAAATATTAACGTATATATATAGTCGTATGTTATTGTTATGCCTTAGAACTAGATTTGTATGTTTTGCTTTTTTAATATTTTTCATGGATTAGACAAAACTACTCATGATTATCGTGAGCCTAATTCAATTCTTATTGACGACACTGACCTGTAAACATTATAATATCATTGACTACATGGATAAAAACTAGCGTCATCTCTTGATAAAACCAGACGCTACACCAGATACTCATTCTATTGTATAGAGCTGATGGTGCTTTTACGTATCCGAAACGTCTAAATACTTCCGTTTTATCACGTTCAATATTACGTACTTTTTATAGAACTCAACGGAACCTGTGATCTTCAAACTTCTAAATACAAGCGACTTGGACTTCAGCATCGCAGAGGAACGGTCGGTCATTTTGGAACACAAATCAAATTTGAACGCAACGGCCGTTTACGTCATTCGGATGAGAAGTGACTCGCCAATGGCGGTGCCGTTTTCGATGAGCTATACGGACGGACCGTTGGACGAAGCTGTTGGCGTGATGTATGCTTGTCTGCTGTTGGTTCTGCTGTATGCTCTGATTATATTTGAGGTGAGTACAAAGCATTGGATCGTTTTTGATAACCTGCCAGACTTAAGTGGCAATTAGTGAAACAGATTTCTCGTAGAACCGATGGTCATTAAGATAGGAAAGTTTTTGAGTGACGACGAACGACTAAGTAGGGAGTAACAAAGCTTGAACTCTGAAGGTGAAATTGAAATTGTGGAGATTGGCAGGGAAGGTTTAGAGTTATTTCAGAGTTGGATATCATTTCCTAATATTGATCACGAGGAATTTTGAAGCTTCATCTGTTTTTTAAAGATTAATTCATAGTACGTATGCCAGAACCGGAGCAAATGGCGTTCTGTGGTCTTTGCCTACCCCAAAGGGAAACGGGCGTGAGCTTATAATAATAATAATTCATAGTGTAGACAAAAATACGCACATTCATCCACCTGTAATAAGCAATATACACGTTGTAACAGTCATGATGAAAATTAAGTATGCAAACTTCGAGCAGCGCAACTTTGATCGAAAACCGTACCGTTTTTGCACCATGACAGTTTCGTTTGCAGTCACTTTACGGGCAATGTTTATTCGCTTTTGAATTCTAGCAAACAAACAGTTGCCGAAGAATGCAGCAGAATGAATGGATGGATGAATGTCGCAGTTTAAGAATGGTATAAATGGAATGGTAAGTGAAGGAAAGGTTGTATGTCTGGATCGTAGCAAATGGAAATCCATGGTCTCTGCCTACCACTCCGGGAAACAGGCGTGACTTTGTGTCTGTAAACAGTTGCCATTAGGAACATTGTTGCCCTTTATTATTATTTCCTCTTTTCCAGATAATCAACCGCACTCTCGCTGCTATCATGGTCTCGACCCTGGCGCTGTCGGTGCTGGCGCTGGTGGGCGAGCGGCCGTCCGTCCCCGAGCTGGTGTCCTGGCTGGACGTGGAGACGCTACTGCTGCTGCTCAGCATGATGCTACTCGTTGCCATCATGGCTGAGACCGGCATGTTTGACTTCCTCGCTGTCTTTACTTTTGAGGTAAGTATTGAAGATAGATATGCAGTTAGATAGATATAAGACATGCAGGTGGTTTGTGAAGGGCAATCAACTGTTTTTAGCTTTAGGCTCTTCTGTACTCACATTCTTGCAAAAAAAAAAATACTTTGACTTTGAGGAATGGCGTATTATAAATTACCAAGATTAACGGCCAAGTGATAAAATCACTTATTATTTATTTATTTCATAGTTCGAAGTTTTTGCCATGTTTTTTAAAAGGAATAAACAGTAGAGACCCTAGAAATGAGCCTTGGAGAACTCCGTATATTTCGTAAGGTTTGATAACGTTTGGATGATTAACTTCCTTGTTGTTTTAGCTTTAAGGTAAATAGCATCACTGAAAAGGATTGATTAAAGTCAATTTTCATTATTTTCTTTACAAGGTCGCTATCCGTTCCTGTCCGTCTTCTTACCTTCAGCCACTTACTCCTTCTATAACCACTGTGGCCCTAACATGACTGGCCAAGGTTAGTTTATCTCTATCTGCGTTTCTTTCATATGACACTAGTTACACAGAGACACAGGGAGGGGTTAAACTAAACCTGGGCTGTCATGTTAGGGTCGCATATCATCTTCGGCCGCTTCATTCTTCTAAACGTAGCACTTCTAAACACAGTGAAAACGATATCAAAATTCGTGGCATACTATAGGAGTAAGTGGTTGAAGATATTATGAGGACGGACATAAACGGATAGCGACTTTTTTATACCACGAAAAGATAAAGATAAATAAGATAATTTAATGATATTACAAGGGTTACGTTTCAAGTTTTGTTTGAGTGTGAGTTTTTCCTTTTGCGTTACGGAAACCTAAAATGTGTAAGGAAAGACTTGTCTAAATAAAAATTATTGCGCTTAAATCTCTAATCGAAATCTTAATGTCATTCCTTGCATCATTAACGTTTTACCGTAACGATTAGCTGCATTCCTAACAGCCAATTTGCCATAGAAATATAAACCTGCCGCTAATTGCCATAGATTGAGCGGCATTTAACATAAATCATTCTATTTTTAGGGTTCAGTACCTCAAAGGGAAAAAGTAAGCTTTATAGGATCATTTCGTTATTTCTCTGTCTGTCAATACCCATTTTCTGAGGAGCACGTCGTGGTATAAAGTTCAAATTTATATCAAATACTCAGGTGCGCAATCATTTAGAGCCGTAAAGAAATCAAACTTCTAAGTCAACGCAATCAAAAGATACGATCGTTTATGCCGCATATTTTGACATTCCCGAGGGAATAAAAACCCATAGGGTGGACAAACCACTAGAATCATGGAATTTAAGGAGCAATGTCTTATAGTACAAGGTCACATTTTTTTTGCTATTATAAACTGTGTGCAGTTGGTAAACTGACCGCGACCTATATCGATGTATGGGGATAACAGTGTTCCAACGGCATGGTTAAGTTTGTCCATTAATCCAATTTATGTTTTCATTAGAACAATGTCCTGTGTCGTGTCTTGTATATTTAAATGTAATTATTCACATACAGTACGGCACGATTAACTGTCGCATAACGACTGACTGTCGAGATAATGGGAGTAGGTAGATGTAAGGAAGGTCATATTAAAAATGTCTTTATTCAGATTAGGCTTATAAAAACCACGTATAATAATTTACCACCGGTTGGGAAAAACCTGTCATGATATGCGGAGTGCGATTTTTCAATCTCACCGGGTGACTAAAGCTCACCAAAATAGCCGTTTTTCATAGAGATTCGGCCATTTTGATGAGCTCTAGTCACCTGGTGAGATTCAAAAATTGCGCCCCTGTAGGCATTCCATCTTAGCCCTCTGGGTTGGCGACGCATCTGCAATCTCCTTGGTGCTACGGGTGTCTATACGCGGTGGCGATCACTTAACATCAGGTGACCCACTTGCTTGTTTGCTTTCCTATTTCATAAAAAAAATGAGAAGTTAACGCTAACTCGTTCGAGACGCTCATTGTTACAAAAATTCACACTAGACGCTCTGAACGACGTATATCAATATGTTTAGTGTCACTTAAATATTAATGTATGGCAGTTACCACATTACTTTTAATTATTTCACATTTGTCTAATTGGTATTCAATATTTCTCAAGGCTTGTAAAGCAATCAAATATGACTTAAATATACTAGTTAATACCCGCGATGCGCCTTAGTCCGCGAAACATCTACAATTTTCTTTAACACAAAACAACCGTGAGACTCGGTCATATTAATACAAACGGATCACTCATGTATTTTAAAGTCGAGAATTGCCCGACATGTTTTGGACCAGTCCGTGGTCTTCAATCATGAGCCACGATTAAGGACCGCGGACTGGAGTGCAATTTTTGAATCTCACCGGGTGACTAAAGCAGGGGGGTTCCACTCCGCACTGTAGGTGCGCTCGTCGCATTACCTATGGCATAGGTTAATCGCAGTAGGTTGCCGGCTTACCGCGCGCGCGCCCGCTCGCTGTGTCGCGCGTTGTGATAGTATTACAGTAAGCAGCCCAACCCTAGCGGTGCGCCAGGGCATTGCGGGTGGAAGGCGGGAGCGGACGGCGCCTTCCTTTTGACGCATGCCGCCTGGCGAATGTTTATGACGTAAAACAAACTTTTTGTGCCTGATCATATAGTTGGAAATCGTTTAATGGTGGTCAAAAAAGAGAAGTTTCTGTACGTTAGTGCTATTATTTATTCTGTGACTAAAGCTCAACAAAATGGCCGTTTTTCTGTGGCTGGTTTTTTTATCAACAGACAAACTTTGGTTTCACATCTATTCTTTAATTTTATGTTAGTAGAGAATAGAACAAACAATGTATGCATTCTTAACATAACAAAGGTTTAGCCTGTCACTTATGGCAGTTTACTTATGATTGCGTAGGCGCATTTCATTGTACTTTATCTTTACATTTATCTGAGGCCTTATTAAGAGGAGTGTGTACCCAGCGCTCTCCATACAAATGGCGATAACGTTTTCCACCCTCTAAACCTTAATCTACAGCCATAATTTTTTTGTACGTTGTCATTATACCCTAGAACTAGGTTTTTATGTTTTAATTTTGACGCTTTTGTGTTTTGCATGAAACTCCTAAAATGCAATCTATGAAGAATATAAAAAAAAATTAAAACATGCAAACCTAGATTTAAGGCATAATGACAAAATACCAAAAAATCATTGCCATTGGTTTAGGTTTAGAGAGCGGAAAACGTTATCGTCGTTGTATGGGGAGCGCTTTTTCGGGCTGGGTTTACACTTCTCTTAAGAGAGCGTTGGTGGCCTAAGCTAGTGGTTGGGGGGGGGGTAAATGACCAAGTTGAATGAGATAACTTGATTAATGAGATAATTTGATTAACGGTAAGACGAAGCACATTGAAAAATTCGCAGGGTATGGTAGTGGTAATGTGGCGAAACTGGCAAACGCAAGGCACGGAATGCTGTGGTTGCCGGTTCGAGTTCAGCCATTACCCTAATTTTTCTTTGTCTCGTGATCGTGAGGTACCGGGTTCGATCCTCGCGGTCGCCAATGTACAAATCAGTTTTTGTAACTTATGTCTAACTTTTAACATTTTTGAAACCGATTTTTTTTAAAGATGTGGATGTCATTTCGACAGTGGAAATCTCAAATGTCGTAAAAGACATTAAGGGACATGCCCCTTACGTCATTTCAGATTTCTAGTATCGATTTATTTTCAACATGGATGTAGCAAAATGAGATATAGACATCGCACGCTTAGAATTAAAGCGACTCAATTCTGAATATGACATTTCCCTAAATTAAACCCTATGTCTTTTAGGTAAGGTTATATTTTGGGACGTGTATAATTCAGAAATGGGTCTCTTTAATTCTAAGCGTGCGACATATAAAACTTTAATTAATACTAAAACTAGAAAAACTAAAGCTAAGTGAGGTCCCCTAGGTCTGATCCCATGATGCGGGCTGCGTTTTCCCTCTGGAATCTCTGGATTGATCTGGGGCACGGCAAGTCGAGCAAAAAAAAAAGCGGCACGGCCGTACCATCCTTTTCTCGAAGCAGTTCAGGCCATTTTCGACCCCCTATAACTTCGTTGTGGATTAAACTAGAACCCTGTATTTTCAGTAACCAAGCAGGCATTGTATAAACACGGTATATTTCAAATTTAATTCAATTTAAATCAGTAGTTTAAGAATTATAACTAGTCAAAGTTTCTTAATTTGTCACTGACTGACTGACTGATCATCAAAACTTTACGGCACTTCTAGTAGACATAGAACCTTCAAATTTAGAATACATTAAACTTAAATGATATACAATGAGAATACAAAGAAAAATCTTGGGCATCTGGCAGGACTTGAAACTGTAACGAATTTTTTTCAACAAAAACTTGTCTTTTTTTACAGGTGACCAAAGGCAAGATGTGGCCGTTGATAAATGTGCTTTGTGCTATCACGGCTGTGCTGTCAACATTCTTGGACAACGTCACTACTGTTCTACTCATTACTCCTGTCACCATCAAGTAAGAGTCATCAGCTGTCATTCTTGGCTGTCATTTAATCATTTTTAGGGTTCCATACCTCAAATAGGAAAAATGGAACCCTTATAGGATGACTTTGTTGTCCGTCTGTCAGTCAATACCATTTTTCTCAAGAACTCGTGAAGGGATTGAGTTGAAATTAATATCAAATACTCAAGTTTGCAGTCCCTTAGAGCCGTGAAAAAATCAAACTTCATTTCATACATTCGTTTCATACATTCGAAAGACACTCAAAAATTTATGGAGTACTTCCCGTTGACCTAGAACTATGAAATTTGGCAAGAAGCAAGGTCTCACAGCACAAATATAACAATAAATCCGAAAACCGTAAATTTGTAGTTCATACATACACAACACAAAAATTTTTTGATCTTGCAATGCAAAAATGCGACACTAGATGTTGTTGATGACGGAACCCTCGGTGCGCGAGTCTGACTCGCACTTGGCCGGTTTTTTTTGTACTCTGCCCGTGTTGTGTTTATGCGTATTATGTTGAATAGTTATAAATAAATGTTTTTCTTTTTTCTTTCTTGCTAGCTATTATTTATTCATTTAATTTTTTTTTATGTACGAAATGTGTGTCTGTTTGTCCACAGGCTATGCGAAGTAATGGAAATGCATCCCATCCCAGTCCTGACTGCTATGGTGTTGTATAGCAACATCGGAGGCACGGCAACACCAGTTGGGGACCCACCTAACGTGATCATAGCTTCCAACAAGATTGTCACACAGTCTGTAAGTGTTTTTACATCACCCCGGGCCGTGACGCTACGCGAGCGAAAATTTCCACTTCCTGGCCAGGGGAAGAAGTAAATTGTATACACACCTCGAGCGGTGATAAAGAAAGCCTCAGGGGAGCAGTTTTTGAATCTCACCAGGTGACTAAAGCTCATCAAAATGGCGTAATCTTTGTGATAAACGACCATCATGGTGAGATTTCATACTCCTGGTCGCATGTTTACCGCCCTCGCTTTTTGCTCGTGCGACAAGCTCCTGCGATCTGATACATTCTTTATTTCACCACCCTCAGGGTGTAATGTACTATATCTTTTTCTTTATCTTTACTTTCTTTTTCTTTAGTATACAGTAAAGTTGCTATCCTTTCCTATCTGACCTTATATGTTCAGCTGTCTACTCCTTCTGAACCACGCAACGGATTTTGATATGGTTTTCACTGTCATTTAGAGAACGTCTAGAAAGCCTTGTGCGCCGCCTGCGCTCGTCTTCCCCCTGTAACTCCCGGCGACACGTTAGACTTGCGCTGCATTCGTTTAAAATTACACTGACACTGCGAGGGCGAGCGAGCGGGCGCGCGGCGAGCCGACAACCTACTGTGATTTGCCTGCTCTGTAGGCAAGGCGGCCGAGCGTACCTACAGTACGGAGTGGAACCAGTGTTGCCAGATCTGCTGATTTTTCGGGGGATTTACTGATTTTTCCATAATTCTACTGATCTACTGATTTTAACTAAAAGTCTACTGATTTTTTCAAATGCTAGCTTATCTTTAAAAGAGGATATGTAATATAAAAATCTGAGTGAAATGACACACAAAATTATCATAGTTTGGTTGGCACTATAAAATTGTCATCGTAAAATGGACTTAATGGGGTGAACACATAGTTATAGTACCCAATATATACTAACTGTTTTTTTTAAATCAAAAATGCAACTACTGATTTTTTGAAAATTTTCTCCATATATCTACTGATTTTTCAAAAATGGACCTGGCAACACTGAGTGGAACCCCACTACGAGTACACAGCGCCATACAACACAAAACAAAAGTTTGAAAATTCGAACGAAACTCTCCGGTACATGCAAGAAGGCAGCGGTGTACATGACGTTGACTCTCGTTGCGTTATCTGTAACTGAAATGAATGGTTACAGGGCATCAATTTCGCGAACTTCACTCTGCACATGACGCTGGGCATTCTACTCGTGTGTGTACAGACCTACCTCCAACTACGTTTCATCTACCGAGACGTCAAAAAACTGAAGCAGAGCGAACCGTCAGAGGTAAAAGGTAAAACATTTTTTTATCATCGTTTGCTCCTTTCAACTCTTGTCCATCCTCTGTGGAGCAGGGCCCGGATAATCTGGGTTTGCGGTTGGTAGGGACCATGTGCAAGGCCCCTCCGGATCGCTACGATCTTGCTAGCTAATCTTACCGCTATGCAGTGCTTTCACTGTTGTGTTCCGACGTGGAGAGCAAGACAGCCGGTGCAATTACTGGCACAAGAGATATTCCATCTTAGCCCTCTAGGTTGGCAACGCATCTGGAATCTCTTCGATGTTGCGGGTGTCTATAGGCGGTGGTGTACACTTACCATCAGGTGACCCACTTGCTTGTTTACCATCCTATTTCATAAAAATACTCGTTCTGTTCACTCATCTGGTATTTTATTGCTGAAATCCTAAAGAGACATCTTAATTTCAGATCTAAGACGACAACTGAACGTGTGGCGCCGTGCTGCGGACTCCCTCCCTCACATGAGCAAAGATGAATTAGTTGTTAAGGTAATATTCTTCTTTTCATATTCTTAACCCTTTGAACGCTTTCAGATGAATGAAGTGATCACTCACACGCCAAGCACTGTTAATTGATGTAATGTTTAAATCAATAAAAACAATTCATAATAGATTTTATTCATGATCAAAGCACACCTTCACTCCGACCTTTTTAGTTGGTTGTTGGCGCGGTGGGCACGACGACACACGACCAATTTGTAGGTTTTTGGCGTTCAAATGTTTAACATAGGCACTCTTAGGGACATCTTCGATGGTGGTGTGTATCAAACCGTGATTAGAATGCAATTGTATGGTAACGTCAGCACACTGTCATTTCATAGACTTGCGTCAAGCTTCATTCCTATATGTATGAAATGACATTGTGCTGACGTTACTCTCCAATAATCACGGTTGGATGTATTTGGGGATATGTGTTAGTTTGTAAAGTCTATGAGCATTTTGTAGCCTGGTGATAAATGATATTTTATTTGATTTATGATTACTTTTATCTACACACATTATTAGTGCTCTATAATGCGTTCAAAAACCGTAGGTAATGACCAGCATTATTACAACCAATTTTATTATGGGAACTTTCTTAGTCTGTGGTAGTGAATCTAAACTTTAATGGTCATTACATACCGATTTCTGTAAAAATTCAAGTGGGTTTTTATTTTAGTATCCATAGATAATAAAACAGTTATCGATACGAAACGTCAATCCAGTGTGTTTTTTAATATAAACTCGAATGACATGAGAATAGGAACTTCATTCGTTTGTCTATGATTTTAAAAAAACGTTCGTCTTGACGGATGGATCGAATTGCCGCCATTTCTGTTTTTATTCGTTTGTTGGTTTTTTTCTGTTACGATTTTTTGCAGTTATGATACGTGTGTATATAAAGTAATGTATGCAACTGTATATAATTAGGCCTTAAAACGCTCGTGTTTTCCTATTCTTCGTGTTTTAAGGCCTGTCATTATATAGCACTTGCATAAAGTACTATTAATTTGCAGGAGAGGCTGGAACGTAAAGTCCAGAAGATCACGACACAGCTGCATGTGATAATCAAAGAGAACAGAAACAGAGCCTGCCCCAAGGATACCTTCCAGCGGACGCTCTCTGAACTCAAGCAGAAGGTAAATTTGATGACGAACTAGCCAAGTGCGAGTTACATTCGCGCACCGAGGGTTTCTTACCCCAATACAAATGTCTGTTCCTGTAGTAAAACGGGGTACGAGGATGTCTATTTTTACGATTGTCATTATTTAGTCTAAGTACTGCTAGAATGTGTAAATGAAGCTCTTTCGTATGATGCCCTACTCGTCCCTGTTTGAACCATTTCTCCTCTTCGTGGGTTGGGTTAGTTTTATTCAAAACAATTGGACCGAGTCGAAGTTTCTTATTGACCTTATAGCTAGCAACGACCTTCTAAACTTTGAACTATGCACTCTATACAATATCCAAACTCAAACGTGGCACACGCCTCTAATGCATCGAAGTGAGTAAACTATAGAACTGTGTACAACGCAGTGACAGAGTAGCCGACCATAGTCTATTTGGTAGACTATGTTGGATAGCCTGAATAAAACTGTCTGTGCCAATTGTCAAGTAAACAGCTCTGCGTTTTGTACGTTTTAAATTGGCGTCATATTTTTAGTTCTGCTATCCGACGCCTGTGTCGCTGCTAGTTAGAAAACTTAGAAGCACTTTATTCACTTACGATAAGATTCAAAGTTGAACCAATGGCTAAATATTGAAAGCCCCTCTTCACCTGCTTCACCCCGTCGCAAAGTGGTGACGCTAGGCTTGTAACAATCCGAACAATTAAGCAGATCTATTGTCTTCTTATATCGATGCTCTAATGTGACAAAGTCCGCCATGGCTACGTTATCATTGTGTATGGATTATCCATTGGTGTAGTTGATCGAAGACTTTTAGATACAAAACCCAAAGAGTAAGGCATATTATTTCACAAAGATATTACTTAGAGACCTTCAAGAAACGAGCCTATTCCTTTCTTAATGGCCGACAACACGCTTGCGATTCTCTTGATATTGCAGGTGTCTATGGGCGGCGGTGATTGCTTACCGTCACGTGACCCGTCTGCCCGTTTTCCCCCTATACTATTAAAAAAAAAACTTTTTTTTTTCAGTACAAAATACGCGACAAGAAGCTCCTGATCAAGTCTTGCATTTCTATCGGCTTTGTTGTTGTCATGTTCTTCCTGCACGCTTTCCCGGAATTCAGTAAGTACCTCTTTTTTATTCTTGGGCAGCGGTAATCACTTACTACCACTTGACCCGCTTGCCTGTAAAACTATACATTATTAAAGTAACTTATAGTGATTAACCCCCTTATTCATGAACGCTTCGTAAACGTTTGTTAGTTAGCATTTTTTTTATCTTAACCTGTCATTGTGACGTTTGCCTTGAACAAAACATTTGTTAGCTTAAAAATATTGTTAAATTTTTATGAATAAGCGGGTAAGTCCGGAAGCGTACCGGAAGACGCGGCGTGGGCAGACCCGCCACAAGGTGGACCGATGACCTGGTGATCATTGCGGGAACCCGCTGGATGCAAGCAGCACAAGACCGGTCGTTGTGGCGATCCTTGGGAGAGGCCTATGTCCAGCAGTGGACGTCTTTCGGCCAAAATGATGACGATTATGATGATAGTGATTAAGAAAATTGCGTTTTTAACCATCACTTTCTGCCAGGCCGTGTGTCTCTGGGTTGGACGGCGCTGCTCGGCGCCATTTTGCTTCTGGTGCTCGCTGACCGGGAAGACTTGGAGTCGATCCTGCACCGAGTGGAGTGGTCCACGCTGCTGTTCTTCGCAGCGCTGTTTGTGCTGATGGAGGTTAGTGTTGTGATCCCCGTGGGTCAGAAGGATGAGCTAAAGTCAGTCCTGGAGTGCGATTTTTGAATCTTACCGGGTGACTAAAGCCCGCCAAAATGGCCTTTTTTCATAGAGATTCGGCCGTTTTGGTGAGCTCTAGTCACCTGGTGAGATTCAAAAATTGCACCCCAGCTCCGAGTAGAGTCCATGCTAAAGTTCTTAGCGATACTGTTCTTGCTGACGTAGGTAAGCCTTCAAACGACTGAGGAGTATGCTATGTAGATATTGGGTGGCGGCAAGCCTTCGAAATTCTCTGTCCTTGAAATACTAAGGCAAAGTCAAAATATCTTTATTCAGATCAGGCTTACAGGAAGCACTTATGAATGTCAGAAAAACCACCGGTTCGGAAAAAGCCTCTGATGAGACGATACCGGCAAGAAACTCAACGAGGTGTTATTTTTTGAATATCAAATTACTATTTTACTGATGAATAAATTCAGGCGTTACTTTGCCGAGGTCCATTTCAACAAACTGGAACAAATTACCTTGCTACTCCGCGAAACTAGTGCCGAGCACGTGCAAGTTAGCTGCGTCTGTGCGACATGTATATATATATGTGTTCATGCAAACATGTAGATGATGATGTGTTTTGCATGAACATTTATATTATATGTCTTACAGACGCAGCTAACTTGTACGAGCACGGCACTAGTTTCGCGGAGTAGCAAGGTAATTTGTTCCAGTTTACTATTTTACTATTACATTGTACTTGTAAATATTTAGAACAGTAGTTGGAGCCAGGGATCATCTCCAAACATCCCTGTCCAAGATAAAGTCTTAGTTTTTATAATAAGCCCAAGATATTAATGTCTTCTTGACAATTGTAGATTTAATTGTAAATGTAAGTTCAATGTATTAAGATTTGAATTTTGTATCATTTTGTTCAGTATTGTTTTTTGGATGGATAAGGATGTGGCAACCATTTAAGATTACGAGTAATTTCAGGCATTAACGAAGCTAGGTCTGATCAGCTACATCGGAGGCCTCACAGAAGCACTCATCATGAAAGTTGATGAAAGTCAGAGGCTTGCTGTGGCGTTGCTGCTGATTTTGTGGGTGAGTTATGATCACAGACATCACCAAATGTCATCGTTAGATATTGTCGCATTGGATTGTCAAAGGCAATATAAACCTCTATTACCTCATTTACATTAGAGGCCGTTTCATCATCATCATCATCATCTCAGCCACAAGAAGTCCACTGCTGAACAAAGGCCTCCTCCATGGATTTCCAAAGCGACCGGTTGGGAGCGGCATGCAACCAGCGCCTTCCTGCCACCTGTATGAGGTCACCGAACCATCTTGTGGCTGGTCGTCCTACGCTGCGCTTGCCCATACGCGGCCGCCATTTGAGAATTTTTCGACCCCATCGGGCATCAGTTCTCCGTGCTATGTGCCCTGCCCACTGCCACTTCGAAATCCAGTCCTATGCCAGTTTGATCCATAGTTTACCAGCTTTTTGTCATGTCTTCTGGTTATTGAACCTAGCGCCATTTTAATTTGTTTGTTCATTTTGCAATTCAATGTTCTCGTGTGCTTCAAATTCGGTATGTTCAGTCGACCAAGAAAGTGCTTCACCACTTTTCGACCGTATTACAATGGGATAAGGTTCCAAGTGGTCAAGCAATTACTTGGTCGACTATACATGTAGTTAAAAGTATCAGCACTTGGCTTTAACAAACTTTTGCACTTTAAAGTTTAAATTCACAAACGGATACATCCATCAAAAAACTGTTCTCACAAACGCACAATCAATCCTTTTCTCGAAGCAGTTCAGGCCATTTTAGACCTCCCTATAACTTCGTTGTGGATTAAACTTGAAGTTCAATTTACAGATATCGGGCGTGACGTCAGCATTCGTGGACAACATCCCGTTGACGACGATGATGGTCAGAGTGGTGACAACTCTTGGCACCAACCCGGACATCAACTTGCCCCTGCACCCCCTCATCTGGGCACTTGCCTTCGGCGCGTGTTTAGGGGGTGAGTGCTGTTTTAGGGTTCCGTATTAAGTTGCCAAATATTTTTATCTACTTTAATCTAATCTAGACACGCGGCAGCGTGTCAAGCCAAGTTCAAGCAAAGGAACTGGCTAGCCAGCGCCGAGTGTAATATTACACGAACAACTTGGTGCCACTTTTGACCCTTCTATAACTCAAAACCTCTTTAACGTAAACACATGAAACTACGTGTGTTTAATTATATCCATAAGGACATCTAGAAGCCCAAATTTCATGAAGCTTGCTCAAACGGTTATAAAGATATGAAGGTCAAAAAGTCGTAAATTTTAGCACTGACTGACTGACTGACTTATAGTACCTAAATCTAACCTACTTCCAGATGACCTAGAAGGATGAAATTTGGAATCCAGCTCGGTAATTGTGTGAGCGTAGGAAAAAAAAAAGTCAAAAAATAGGTGGGGTCCCAAATCTAACCTATTTTAAGATCTCGTATTTTTAAATAACAGCAATTGTTATAGGTATCCAATAAAGCAAAGAAATAGAGTTTAATACTTGTTCATAATGTTATTTTTTTCCTATAAATACATATTTGGATCTTGCATAGAACTTGAGACTCGTTTAGATCTCCATTATTTTTGCGGCGAAGCCCACAGCCAAGCAGAATTTTTGTTTTGAACTTGGCTCTACTTTTTTACATTTATTTTTTTAGTGGGATTAATAGATTCAGGCGTTACTTTGCGGAGGTCCATTTCAAAACTGGAACAAATTACCTTGCTACTCCGCGAAACCCGTGCCGAGCTCGTGCAAGATAGCTGCGTCTGTATGCCATTCGTTCGAATAACAAACGGTCGTACTGTTTGATCCGGATGATGCCTCGTATAGAGGCGAAACGCGCGTCGATCGTGTTGTTTTAGTGTTTAGTGATGGTGTACAGTTGAGTCCGTGTGATAAATTTTGTTTCGTTTGGAAGCTTAGAGGGTGAGTTTTTGCATGAAAAATATATATGTCGCACAGACGCTGCTATCTTGCACAAGCACGGCACTTGTTTCGCGGAGTAGAACATTTTTCTGATTCTGATTCTGAATTTGTTCCAGTTTTTTTTAGGGATATGTACTTTATGTCATCAATAATAGCTGGCGAGCTAGGACGTCTGCTTAGAATCTTTCATGTTCCAGGTAACGGCACCCTCATAGGCGCAAGCGCAAACGTGGTCTGCGCAGGAGTGGCAGAACAGCACGGCTACAAGATAACCTTCGTGGAGTTCTTCAAGGTCGGCTTCCCCATCATGATAGGACACCTCATAGTGGCTTCAGGGTACCTGCTGTTGTGCCATTGCGCGTTCTCGTGGCATTGATGTCAAAGTGGTTGATGTTAAGTACTGATAAAAAAGACATACTGCATTTGGCATTTTAGGACTATGACTTTTACGGGTGGTAGGACCTTGTGCAAGGTCCGTCCGGATCGCTACCATCATCTTGCTTGCTAACCCTGCCGCAAAGCACTGTAATGTTCCGGCGTGGAGAGCAAGACAGCCGGTGTAGTTACTGGCACTAGAGGTATTCCATCTTAGCCCTCTGGGTTGCCAACGCATTGCATTCTTCTTGGTGTTGCGGGTGTCTATAGGCGGTGGTGATTACTTACCATCAGGTGACCCACTTGCTTGTTTGCCGTCCTATGTTGTATAAAAAATAAAAAATGAATATATAGCGATATTATGATGAGTTGGTCTGAAAGAGGACAACAAACTTAGTAGGTACCTATGTTTAAAAAAAAAGTGATTTTGGAAAAAAAATTATCTACACATATATCATAAATGCTCTATAATGCGTTCAGAAACCGTAGGCAATGACCAGCACTATAGCAACTAATATTATTATGAGAATTTTTCTAATTTGTTTCTATATTTGCTCAAATTCATTTCTTATTATATTATTTTAATGTGTGTACACATTCACAGTCTATAGAAATTTAATAGGTACCTAGCACTAGTAGCTAGTAGCAATGCAGGTCATTGCTCTATGGCTTCTGAACCCATCATAGAGTACTTATGATATGTGTGTAGATAAAGTAATGTATGCTGTACATAATTAGGTCTTAAAACACTCGTGTGATCCTATTATGAAACTCGCTGACGCTCGTTTCATAAAACCACACTCGTGTTTTAAGACCCCTCATTATGCAACAGTTGCATAAAATACTAATATGATACATGGTCTTTGCAACAAAATGCTTGGCTTAGTGAGAACCAATGATATTATAATACATGGATGTACAGTGTCATACTAAATGACAGCAGAAACACGACCCGACATGAGAATACAGGTTGACGCCAATGTTACACATGTAAAAAATTATGAGTTTACCATTTATAGTCATTGGATTTACAATTTTACGTCTATAGATAACTACATAAAATAATAATTTTGTAACTTTCGTTGCAAATAGGTTTTTTTTCAAAATAATAGTATTGACAGCAGCGCCGTCGGTCCGACAGACTGACAGCGCGAGCGATTGTCGATTTGTTGTACTTCTGTTCGACTTTTGATGCGGCGAGAACCGACTTTTATATGTCATTTGACATATTGTTGAAATGGTTAAAATAATTAAGTACCACTTTTGTTTATACGTACTTAAATAAATTAGAATTGAGTGATGTAGTTGTGATAATTTGATTAAATTATTCTTATGTAAGGCGTTCAGAATTTTAAGAGATTATGTGAAATAATGTTAGTCACATAACTGAATAGTTTATAATTGTCACAAAAAATGTCGCTATTTAAAATAATAGTTTGTATATATACTCATTTGTTCCGTCCCGTAGGTATTATCATGTTTAATATTATAAAAAATATATTGTATTTTCTCTTTTAATTACAATTTTATTTTGTCAAGGGTTAGACAGCGATTGCAATGTTATGGTTTAGGGTTAATCCGCTTGCCTGTTGTTTTTTTAGAGTAAAAAAAAACATTAATTATAGGAGCATGCAAATTTTAAATTTTACCAGTATATCAGTCGATAGACATTTTACAATTTTATTAATTAACAAGTTATATTTATTATAATAATGCTTTTATGCTGGAGCATTTGTTTATGAGTAAGGTTAATTTTATTACAGATTTTTATGTTTAAATTTAAATACTAACCCCCTTTTTTATTAAAAAAATACTTTTATTTTAATAAAACGAAAAAAATGCATATGAGTCGCTTAGGCTCTTTTATAAGTCTGAGTGTACTAAAATGTTTTATTCCTTTCATTAAAAGCAAACATCATAATGACAGATGAAGACGACATGTGTTAGCTAATGTTAGTTTACGGAGCGTTTGTAAAGATTTTTTTAGCATATTAAATTAACAGCTATTTACTTTTTATAATCGAATTTTTAATTATTTTTTTTTGTATTTATTTTTATACATTCAAATTATATTTAAAATGCTATATGAATGACAACACAAAAAACATCAGGGTAATGGCAGGGTATGGTAGCGGTAATGTGGCGAAACTAACTGATGTTGCAGGTTCGAGTCCTGCCAGTACCCTAATTTTTCTTTGTGTTGTCATTGATTATATGTATAGCATTTTAAATTTAATTTGAAGCTATTTATTTCTAACTTCAAGTCCAATTGATTCTTGTTAACATTCCATTCTTTAAATAACTCGCTATTTATTTTGTTCCATTACTGATTTTAACTTAGAGCTTTAAGAACGGGAGTAGCCTTGTGTGATTATTTGCTTACATAAAATTCTACTGTTTCTCGAGGCTCTACACTCTAGCAAACTATTTATTTTTGACTCGGTTTGGCATGTCATCAAAAGCATTTCAAAGATTAATGTTTTAGCTACATAATATGAGTAGAAAAATAACTTACAAATAAAATCTGCTGCCCTCCTTTTCTAAATTTAATGTATTAGAACAAATTATACAGGTGCTTTAACACATGAAGGCATTTTTGGTGAGCTGTTATCTCTTCGGTGGCGATTTAGCGACTGACAAAACAATCGATTGTAAATTAGTTTTTACGTCGCGTAGGCACATTGTGCCTATACCAGGGGGGTTCCACTCCGCACTGTAGGTGCGCTCGCTGCATTACCTATGGCATAGGTTAATCGCCGTAGGTTGCCGGCTTGCCGCGCGCGCGCCCGCTCACTCTCTGTCGCGCGTTGTGATAGTATTACAGTAAGCAGCCCAACCCTAGCGGTGCGCCAGGGCATTGCGGGGGGAAGGCGGACGCGGGCGGCGCCTTCCTTTTGACGCATGCCGCCTGGCGAACGTTTAAAGTAATACGAACTTTTTGTGCCTGATCATAAAGTCGGAATTTGTTTAATGGTGGTCGAAAACGAGAAGTTTCTGTACGTTAGTACTATTATTTATTCTGTGCCTTTGGCAGAGGGGTAAGTCGTTGAATGGCTTCTTCCGTACTTAATGCTCTAAGGTTTTTAACCTTTCCAACGCCCCGTCAAATACAAATGTCGTAACTTACACGTCGAGACTTTTTTTAAGGAACGAAGTTGAACCTTATGCGAATGCATGTAGGTTGCTCTCATATTGCACGCGTTGACGGATATATCCATCGTAGTTGAAGCTATAGTGGCGGATATATTCATCGTTGGCGTTCAAAAGGTTAAAATATTGATAAGTTTAGTTATCGATGTGTGTATAATGTATATTATTATAACATATTTAGGTCATATTTCAAGTTATTTTAAAGTTATATTGTCACAATTATGATTAAAAATAAATAATTGTATATAATGCAATAATTATTAAGGGATTGTTATTAAAAGTTTTTGTATATTGTTAAATAACATTGTGATGCAAAGTATTATACGGAGCAATATTTTTTAATTTAAGTATAACGTTAAATCACAAACGACGTAATTATTTAAGTTAAATAAACTATTAATATGATTATGGTATTTTATTTGTGAAATTCATAAAAAATTTGAAAGGGCACGAAAATTAATATATAATTTTCAGGTACAGTCAAGGAATTAAATTTTCAACCCACCTAAGGTTCAATAGCATATAGCGAACTGTCACCATAAGAGCTATAGAGCAAGACGTTAGTTTGACATATCGACCTTAATGCATTGCGAATGTCAGACGACATTTCAACGAAATGGGTAGGGAATTAAATTTCTTGACTGATCTAAAAAAGCAAAAGTTCCTAGACGATTGCCTTGCCCGCTTCAGAATTGGACTTAAAATATAATAACCAGTTTAATTTTCACTAAAAAACATTAAAGGTCAAAAGGTTATAATAAAAAACATCGTTTACATACGATTTCATGTATTTCTTACTCAAAATAATCATCTACACCTTAAGTTACCTACTAAGCATTTTTTAAACAATTTCTTACAGTATCAACCATTTGGAATAAGGCTTTAATAATCGTATTTTAAACCCTGGCAGAAAAACCGACTCGCGCGCCGAGGGTTCCGTACAATATTTGTAATAGTCCCAGTCGCAATACCATATAACATTTAATTTAAGTTATTTATAATTTGATGGGTTTCTATTCTGAGGTGCAATTTTTGAATCTCACCAGGTGACTAGAGCTCACCAAAATGGCCGAATCTCTATGAAAAACGGCTATTTTGGTGAGCTTTAGTTACCCGGTGAGATTCAAAAATCAAACTCCGGATTTTTCAAAAGGAAATCTCTTTTCAGTTATTTGTATTTTACGCAGGCGGGATTTCTTTTCTGTAAGTTTCATTAGTCTGATCAAAAATCACTTAAGCTTTCAAAAACATTTCACCTATAAGACGACGACATTGCTTTTTACATCTAGATTAAAGGATGAAAACATATCGCACGCTTAGAATTAAAGCGACCCATTTCTGAATTATACACATCCCAAAATATCACCTTAACTAAAAGACATAGGGTTTAATTTTGGGAAATGTCATATTCAGAATTGAGTCGCTTTAATTCTAAACGTGCGATATATGCTATCAAACATGTAAAAGCATTACTACTATTTTAGCGGTTTCGCATTACGTCCGATCCGAATCCGTGAAAACATGGTCCGTAGTAGCCGTAGAACTATTTCTATGGTAACTTACGCACTAGATCCGATCTCCGTCAACCGATTTCCTTCCGTCATTCTAGAATCTCCATTCCGGAGAAGATTTTTGACGGACCGCAGTAGCATAGTATTATTTGTATAAACGATCGCGCACTGCGTCCGAGTTAAGAGGAGTGTAAACCCAGCCCCAAAAAAGCGCTTCCCATACAAACGGCGATAAGGTTTTCCACCCTCTAAACCTTAACCTATGGCAATGATTTTTTGGTATGTTTTATGCCTTAGAACTAGGTTTGTATGTTTTGATTTTTTAAATAGGTATTCTTCATAGATTTGTCAATATTTGCATTTTAGGAGTTTCATACAAAACAATAAAGCGTGAATATTTTTTAAACTATTAAGAATATCCAAAAATTCAAAACATAAAAACCTAGTTCTAGGGCATACAGACAACATACGAAAAAATCACGGCTATAGGTTAAGGTTTAGAGGATGGAAAACATCGCCGTTTGTATGGAGAGCGCTGGGTTCACGCTCCTTTTAAAGCCGAGCTGCGTACGAGCAGAGAGGTAGCGGGGCGGGCGGGGTACGCGGCTGCGTGACGTGAAGCGGCAGGCATTCAGTTTATTAGTTCAGTGTGCGCACGCGCATGCGCACGTTGTTATTTGCATTATGTTTCCCTACGATGTTTTCACTTTAATTGATAATGTTGAAAATAAGCCCTGTATATGGGACAAATCTATAGATTCGGATCAGACTAGTGCGTAAGCAATATCCGAATTCGGTCCAAGTATTTTAGAGCCATGTTTTCACGGGTTCAGATCGGATTCGGATCGGGCGTAGTGCGAAACCGCTCTTACAGTTACTTTGTTGCAAAATCGTGGAAGCAATTTGAACTACATGAATCACTAGACGCCATCAGACGATTTTTCAACACCGACGACGAATATATCCATCGCGCGTGCATATATCCTACTATCGCACAAGGTTCAACTTCGCTTCCAAAAAAGCATGGAATATATTAGTCGTGGCTTTCAAAAGGTTAATTTAAATTGTTTTAAACTTTCGCGATTATCACAAATATTAATAACCGGGACTTTAACGCGATAAAAACGTTTCGGCCATGTTTCAATGGCAGTGTTGAGTCTACTCGTGACCACGGCTGTTGAAACATGGCCGAAACGTCGCGGTAAATTAACAAAGTTTTTATCGTGTTAAAGTCCCTATGACGTTATTATTAAAATCAGTTTAGTTTTATAAAAGGGAGAGCTCATAAAACAGATCAGATTTGTTTCTCACTTAATTTTTCGCTACAACATTTATTATTTTTATTGCTGTCTTTAAGTATATTTGGAATAACATAATTAAGTTTCCATAAAAATGCGTCTCTCTTGCATTTTTTAAAAAGAATATTGAAGTTATTTCACTATGTATTTAATCGCCACAATTCAGTGCATACTTATTTATTAGTACGTCTAATTACTAATACTTTATGGTCATAATTTTTTTTTAATGAACACTTTGAAAACTAGTAAAAGCTTAAGTTCCTTTATTTATAAAAAAAGATGGCTTTAAGATTAATTAAAAAACATGACCCTTCCTTCTGATGACAGTAGGGTAAATACGGGGATTTTTTTTTATACAACATAGGAAGGCAAACAAGCAAGTGGGTCACCTGATGGTAAGTGATCACCACCGCCTATAGACACCTGCTACAACAAAGAGAGTGCAGATGCGTTGCCAACCCAGAGGGCTAAGATGAATACCTCTTGTGCCAGTAATTACACCGGCTGTCTTGCTCTCCACGCCGGAACACATCAGTGCAAGCACTGCTGTTTAGCGGCAGGATTAGCGAGCAAGATGGTGGTAGCGATCCGGACGGACCTTGCACAAGGTCCTACCACCCGCAAGGGGATAAGTTTTTCATAGTAACTTATTAAAATTGTTGCCAGGTTTTATCATAACCTGATTATAATGTTGCCAGTACGATCAGGGGGGTTCCACTCCGCACTGTAGGTGCGCTCGCCGCATTACCTATGGCATAGGTTAAGCGCAGTAGGTTGCCGGCTTGCCGCGCGCGCGCCCGCTCACTCTGTGTCGCGCGTTGTGATAGTATTAAATTTAATTTGAAACTCAAATAAGACGATACGTAATAAAAATCTGCTGAATATTTAAGCTATTAATGTTATGTCCCGCTTTCGACGAATTAGTCCCGCTTTTTATACAAAAGGCTTCGAAATCTCGCTTTGCCTGAACATAAATCTGACAACGCTGTACATGGGGCTGATGTCGCCAATGAATATCACTACGAACTGAGATGTTTACAAATTCACTATCTACAAAACAGCTACTCTTAGGGCATTCTTTTACTGTTTTTCTCCTTTCATTACAAGTTGCGGGTGGTAGGACCTTGTGCAAGGTCCGTCCGGATCGCTACCACCATCTTGCTTGCTAATCCTGCCGCTTAGCAGCAGTGCTTGCACTGTCGTGTTCCGGCGTGGAGAGCAAGACAGCCGGTGCAATTAATGGCACAAGAGGTATTCCTTAGCCCTCTGGGTTGCCAAAGCATCTGCAATCTCTTTGGTGTTGCAAGTGGTGGTGTTCACTTACCATCAGGTGACCGGCTTGCTTGTTTGCCTTCCTATTTCATAAAAAAAAATTAGGTTTATAATGTGATAGACGGACGTGTAACTTCACGTGCTTATGAATTGACAACCATTATCATCTGTAAAGCTAAATACGCGAAAAAGCGACCAATTTTGTCGGTAAAAGTGTCTTTGAGCCATAAATCAAAAAGAAATAACAAGTCGAGTGAATGCAGTGGAAATTGTATTTTCGACATTTTCACATTTTCTAGACTTATTTCTAGACATTTTGTTTTTTATTATTTTGTTTAACTTTTCGTTGTTTTGTTTTTGTTTCATTTTCATTTTATTTTTTGCTTTTTTGTGGCATATATTTATTGATTTTTATTTTTGACATTTTGACATTTCCTAGACTTATTTCTAGACATTTTTGTTTTGTATTATTTTGTTTACCTTTTTGACGATCTTATTGTGAATTTTTTATCTTTGACATTCTAAATTTAATGTAATATCCGATAAGAAATAAATGAATCTATCTAATCTATCTATCTTAATAGGGTAACCAATTCTGAGAACTCATTTTACAGGACATACGTTCTAAAATTAGAGAATTCATAAAAAAATACGGGATCAAGTTGTTTTTGTATGTTCCAGTATTATTCTTATTAAAATACAGCACACGGCCAAAATGATAGCTGAAAAACGGGACGTCCTGTCTGATACAGGACAGTTGGCTATCCTAAGTGGAAATGAGAGCGTTGAGAAGTATGTGGTGTGACTTTAAGAGAGAGAGCGAGGAATGAGGTGATAAGAGAGAAGTGGGAAGTGAAGGAAGATGTAGTAACAAGAATTGAGAAAGGTATGTTAAGATGGTTTGGGCATGTATAGAGGATGGATGATAGAAGATTAACGAAAACGCAGAAGGGTGAGTGGATGGTAAAATGGGAAGGGGAAGACCTCGGCGAACGTACTCCGACCAAATCGGAGACATTCTGGAGAAAGGCCAGGTCAAGAGTACCTTAAACCGACGAGCATGTTTGAAGGATGGTATGAGAGTAAGTGAACAAAGGTTGTATGTCAGGATCGTAGCAAGTGGAAAATACGTGGTCTCTGCCTACCCCTCAGCCTCACTCGTCCGTCTATCACTGATAACCTTTTTTGCTTTTGACCGCGTTATGTGATTTCAAAATCGATAACGTATAGAACCGAATGGTGTCGTAAAGGTTAATTGTAGTTTCATGCATGCAAAATCATATATGTAATACATTGAGCTATGTTCCTTGTGCTAGTATTTATCTAAACGACCGAATCTGCTTCAGGGTGGTCGACTGCCCATCGAATTTGATTTCAACATCACAATCACTCAGAGGATGCGAAATGACTGATGATGTATCATCCTTCTTGTCTGGACTCATTGGTGTTACAAAACCGCTGTCATTCAACTTTGGCTCTAAAGTCTTCTTCTCAGGGCCCAAATTTAACGACATGCTTTTTCTACTCTGGAATATACTCAAATCGTCATCCTTGGGTGTTAGTTTTACGTCTAGTTTCTTTAGGTTTTCGTCGAAATCGTGTTTCAGCTGTTGTTCGAACAGCCTCTCTTGTCGGATTTGTTCATGTGTGCTCGCAAAATACCCAGTATTTTTTCTACCTAGTTCCTTTAGAGACTCGTTTAAGGAGTTATTGTTCCTAAAGCTTTCCGTCCTCTTCATGTCTTCAGACCTTTCTTCTAGAACTTTCAGAGGGTACGGTTTGAGATTGTTAACTGATTGAGATTTTTTAGATAGGAAGTGTTTCTTATCTGACTCAGGCGAAGTTTCTTTTTTCCTATTTTCTCTAGCAGCATTATAAACGTCTTCTCTTGTTATTTTGGCGAATAGATTCGGCGCACTGATGCCAGTTTTGAAGTTCTTCTTGGGATCTTCTTCGTCGTCGTTTGAGGTGAATTTTGATGAGAATATCTTTGAGCCAAAAGAGATTTTCTTGCTGTGATTTTGTACTATTTTCTTTATTTCCGCTGGCATGTCTTGTCTATGGTGTGCGGAGATGTACCGGCTCAGGAGGGTCAGTTGCTGTTCCATGGATTTGTTTATGGATTCCAGTCTCGCTTGGCTGTTCTGGTAACTTGTCATGGCGTCCATTGCAGACTGTGGGAACAAAATTATCATTACATTATTAAATACTTTTGCGGATAACAGGACCTTGTGCAAAGTCCGTTAGGATCACTGTCATTTTGTTTGCTAATCCGGAACACAGCAGTGCTTGCACTGTTGTGTTCCGGCGTGGAGAGCAAGACAGCCGATGACATTACTGGCACAAGAGGAATTCCAATTTAGCTCTCTGGGTTGGCAAACAGTCTCCTTGGTGTTGCGGGTGTATATGGGCGGTGGTGATCACTTACTACCAGGTAACTCACTTGCTCGTTTGCGTTCCTATTTATAAAAAGAAAGTATGTCCAATAATACATCAATATCTTAGGTGGATTTGAAATAAATTAAGGTAGGATACCTATACTGTAAACTGCATTGACTCCTCATTTTAATAGAATAGAGAGAAAAACAAAATTTCAAATGCTCGTATAGGCCCTAAGGTGACTGGACAAATTTAGTTTATCTAAGTTTATGTGCGTCCTTTTCTTAGGACACTAGTTAGACAAAGACGCAGGGAGAGATAAGCTAAACCTGAGCTGGTCATCGGTAACTCTCCGGCGCTTTCATTGTTGTTTATTACCGTTCCTCAATTAATTGACGAAACACCTAACGTTTAGCACCAATTTCTGCTAAAACTAGTTTCAACTCCGAGCACGGCTTCTGTTCTTGCCTGATGTCCATGTTTGTAGACCTGTATTCCAATGATTAATGAAGGAACGGTAATAAGCAGCGGTGAAAACGCTGGTGAAATACCGTCATATTAGAGCTAGTTAGGTGTAGAACTCACGTCTAGCTCGGCGGACATCCGGGTGGCATCAGCGATAAGGCGCCGGTTGTCTTCGGTCAGAGTGGCGAGACGAGGCATCTCTTCCCTCAGCACGGCGTACTCCACGGCGTAGTCGCACAGCTGCCGGCTGATGTCCAGAGTGATGACCTGCACGAGACAAACCATTCATCATTCTCCTAGCGCCATTCCCCGTTACCTTCGGGGTACGGTTTGACCATGATTCCAGATTTGGCAGGTCAAGTTATTACAATGAAGTGACTCCCATTTGACCTCTGTCACAGGGAAACTGGATCCAGGTTTCCTCGCGAAGTGTTCCCTCACAGTAAGAGCATTGGTTCTTAGTTGAAGTGGCAGTGGGCAGGGCACATAGCACGGAGAACTGATGGCCGAAAGGGTCGAAATGTTTTCGAATAGCGGCCGCGTATTGGCAAGCGCAGCGTAGGACGGTCGTCCTACGCTGCGCTTGCCACAAGATGGTCCGATGACCTCATACAGGTGGCAGGAAGGCGCTGGTTGCATGCCACTTCCAACCCGTCACTTTAGAAATCCATGGAGGAGGCCTATGTTCAACAGTGGACTTCTTCTGGCTGAGATGATGATGATGATGATGAAGAGCGTTGGTTACATACACATACATAAGGTAGACGAATTGGTACATAGCGACCGCTGGGAATCGAACTCGGTACCTCACAATCATGAGTCTACCCCCCTAGCTACTAGGCTATCAACGCTCTCTCGCTCTCAAGACCTGTATGAGAGAAATGAAACCTTTATTCTGCAAGTAGACCACATAGGCTCCATTACTTGTTTGAGTCTACCAGCCTTTGGGATTGAAGATTCTGCTGAGAGAGCTGTGGGTGGTAGGACCTTGTGCAAGGTCCGTCCGGATCGCTACCACCATCTTGGTCGCTAATCCCGCCGCTAAGCAGCAGTGCTTGCACTGTTGTGTTCCGGCGTGAAGAGCAAGATAGCCGGTGCAATTACTGGCACAAGAGGTATTCCATCTTAGCCCTCTGGCTTGGCAACGCATCTGCAATCTTCTTGGTGTTGCGGATGTCTATAGGCGGTGGTGATCACTTACCATCAGGTGACCCACTTACTTGTGTGCCTTTCTATTTCATAAAAAAAGAAGCTCTGTAAGAAACTCTGCGAAATGTCTTACCTTCTTCATGACTTTGTCATACAGCCCCCTGTTCATGTCGGGCAGTTTGTGCTTCAAGTACTCCGCAGCCTCTTCGCAACTCTCGCAGAGCATCAGGCCGTCCCTGTGCGCCGAGAGCAGAGCGAGCGAGACCGAGAATACTATGTCAAGTGACTCTAGGAAGATTAGATCTGGAATAGAAAGCAGTTTAAAGATTATAGTGAAGCCTAGTGGTAAAGTAACGTATTAAGTAAGTAATTTGGTAATTTTCTACTGTTATTGCCATCAACATAAGGAAACGTTAGAACTGTGTACAACGCAATGGCAGAGTCAACGACCATAGTCTATTTGGTAGACTATGTTGGATAGCCTGAATAAAACTGTATGTGCCAATTGTCAAGTAAACAGCTCTGCGTTTTGTACGTTTTAAATTGGCGTCATGTTTCTAGCTCTGCTATCCGACGCCGTGTGCCGCTGCTAGAAGCACTTTATTCACTTACGATAAGATTCAAAATTGAACCAATGGCTAAATATTGCAAGCCCTTCTTCACCTGCTTCACCCCGTCGCAAAGTGGTGACGCTAGGCTTGTAACAATCCGAACAAGTAGGCAGATCTATTGTCTTCTTAAATCGATGGTTATTTCTATACTCTGCTCTTTGTCTGTCCCTACTATGAAACTTCTTTTATCCACTCAAAGTTTAACTGGAAGAGATCCCTTAAAAGGATAAGTTTGTCTTTGTACATCACTGTATCCCTTTTCGCCATTAACGAATTCACATACATGCATAAAATGAAGTTTTGTTTGGTTTGGACAGTGTTTATTAGATTTATTACCGAATAACGGGAACTAGACATAATTTTCTGGTACCTTTATAGAGCCACACTGCAGCCAGTTGCTGGTTGCAGTACAAAAAGGCTGGCTCGACCGGGGTAGTAAGTATAGTCGACCAAGAAATTGCTTGACCACTTTTGAACCTTATCCCTTTGTAATACGGGTGAAAAGTGGTCAAGCAATTTCTTGGTCGACCATACCACACTCTTACAGCTTATAAGCATGAAGCTTACTACTGCGATTTATACGATGGGTAGAAGATCCTAAGGTTAATTTTCAACGGATCAGCAGTTCTCTTGGAGGCGCTGGTTCCCGCGTCCTTGTTTACCCTACGATGCACTACAATTGTTTGCTCAACAATGTTTTTTTATAATACAGGAAGGCCAATGAGTAAACGGACCGCCCATAGACACCCGCAACGCCGTGGAGACTGCAGATGCGTTGCCAACTAATCCAGAGGGCTAAGATGGAATACCTCTTGTGCCAGTAACGTCACCGGCTGTCTTACTTTTCACGCTGGAACATCATTGCAAGCACTGCTGCTTAGCCGCTGGAGCGAGCAAGTTGGTGGTAGCGATCCGGACGGGCCTTGCAAAAGGTTCTACTACCCGAACGGTGAAGAATTCAACTTACCAAACACCCTCACCACAAATCCAAGAGGGAATTGGCTGGTGAACAGTGTCAGCATCCACGGCGCTGCGTACAACGCTGGCGAGATGTCCAGTGACTCCAGTTTTGCGTGTAACTCCGGTTCGTGGTCACGGAGGAGACGTGACAGCTGGTACAGCTGGAATTATTATTTTTATTTATTTAATACTCATAGCTGAATAAGATGACCACAGTGTAATTTAACATATTTTTGACTGTATTATTCTGTGCAAATAAAGAAGTTTGAAGTTAAAGTTTTTATGTTAAGAAAGTCATTTTTGACACAATTTTTTTTTGTTAATGGTCGAATGGCATAAAAGTGCAAAATTGTTCTAGACTATTCAGTTTTGATACGATTTTCAACGCATCTGCAAGTTCTTCGATTGTGCACCCACTTGCTTCTTTTCCTTCATAGTAAAAAACATCATTTAGAGAATGTTTTACAAAAGTTTTTTTATGTATAGTCGACCAAGTAATTGCTTGATCACTTTTGGACCTTACCCCTTTGTAATAAGGTCGAAAAGTGGTCAAGCAATTTCTTGGTCGCTGTACATCCGTTCCTGTCTGTTCCCATACCTTCCGCCTGATACGGTTTCCAGTATAATTTAGAGATTTTTTTACAAAAGGTTTCTATGTACATTACAATCTAATTAAAACCGTGAGAAACCAGGACGGGCCACTAGTCTATTAATAGTGTAGCGACTCTAGCGCCATCTAGTGTAGAATACAGGAAACCAACTGGCAGGCGCTACATCACGCTAACGAAGTTTCGTAGCACGGACGCATATATACAACCTCCAACTTTCATCCTTCGGACTTCGGTCCCCAGGCATAACTCCCGCCTGGAGAGAATTTCTCTATTGTGACTTTTTTTTATGAAATAGGAAGGCAAACAAGCAAGTAGGTCACCTGATGGTAAGTGTACACCACCGGCTATAGACACCCGCAACACCAAAGTGATTGCAGATGCGTACCAACCCAGAGGGCTAAGATGGACTCTTGTGTCAGTTATTGCACCGGCTGTCTTGCTCTTCACGCCGGAACACAACAGTGCAAGCACGGCAGGATTAGCGAGCAAGATGGTGGTAGCGATCCGGACGGACCTTGCACAAGGTCCTACCCGCGAAACTTACTTCAATAGTGCCAACTGTTACCTGTACTTGTAGTGCGCTCATATCTGGGAGGTATTGTTTTCGTAAACCACGACGGAACATCAGATGACGAAGAAGTATGAACGCCTCGGCTTCCTCCGTCTGTAACATATTAAATTATTATAAAGGAATTGATTATTTGAAATTAATTTCAATTCGATACCTACACGCGTTCCTGAGAAAAAGGATCTTGACAGACGGAAAGATCCTATAGACCCATCACAACGTCAATCCTGTTTCCCGAAGGGGTAGGCAGAGACCGATGCCCGTTTGCTACGATCTGACAACCTTTGCTTACTATACAGTGATCTTAGAAGCAGGAGTGCGATTTTTGAATCTCACCAGGTGACTAAAGCTCGCCAATATTACCGTTTTTCATAGAAATGCGGCCATTTTGGTGAGCTTTAGTCACCTGGTGAGATTCAAAAATTGCATTTGAATCTTACCGGGTAACTATAGCTCACCAAAATAGCCAAATTTCATAGAGATTCGGTCATTTTGGTGAGCTCTAGTCACCTGTGGCCCGTTTCACGAAGCTACAAGTTACAATTTTACAAGTCTTAACTGGCAACATTGGTCATTATGCCCATTGCCATTGGTCATTATTGACCTATGTTGCCGGTTAAGACTTGTAAAATTGTAACTTGTAGCTTAGTGAAACGGGCCACTGGTGAGATTCAAAAGTTGCAGCCCCTGTTACGCGTTGTCGTACGGAATCCTAGAAACCTAGAGACTCACGTGAAGCAGCAGTACCCCGGCCACGAAGCTTAACCCCTGGCAGTAGCCCACGTCAGGGTCTAGCAGGGAATACGCCTTCAGGATGTTGTACAGCGCCAGCTGTCCCGGCCCCAGCGCCGAAGCAAAGTAGGAGTGCTGAGGGAATGTGCGACCTGAAACGCGCCATGATACTCAAACTAGCGGCCTGCCCCGACTTCGCATGGTTACAATCGGGGTGTAATGTACATAAAAACCTTCTATTGTTGTAGTGAAATAAAGTTATTGTTTATGGTAGTCTATGGCAAGGTGTCATACTCTCTGTTTTGTTTCCCTTCCAAGTAAGATGGCTGCCAAGCTAAGTTGTATTTCTGTGTAATCTTCTAAAAAAACGCATCAAACTGAGCAACAAACTGCTTTTATTGAAGTCCTAACAGGTTATGGGCCCAGGTGGCTCCATGATGCTGTTTTAGGTGAAGATAACAAGTTTGCTGGAAAAACCGCGTTTGTGAGGTTACCAAAAAAAAAATCTCCAAGTAACAGTGAAAACCGTATCAAAATCAGTTGGGTGTTTAGAAGGAGAAGACGTTCGAACATACACTGTAAATATTTAGGACAGACAGGAACGGATAGCGACTTTACTTTATAGTTTGTAAAGATAAAGATTCTGATAGCTTTATGCATTAGTTCTAGTTTTTTATCTTTAGTAATTAGATTTTTAGTTATTTGCAATTTGTATGTACTTATTATTAACACCCTTTGTACCCGTTTCCATACAATAAATGAATATGAATTATGTACAGTCAAGGAATTAAATTTCCAACCCACCTAAGGTTCAATAGCATGTAGCAAACTGTCACCATTAGAGATATAGAGCAAGACGTTAGTTTGACATATCGACCTTAATGCATTGCGAATGTCAGACGACATTTCATCTAAATGGGTAGGGAATTAAATTCCTTGACTGTATGTATCTCATGTTTTGTAAACTACTAGATGTTATTTATAATCAACACTTTTAGAATTGGCAGTCACGTAGCATGTAATTTGAGTTACAATTATATCTAGTTCACGACGCACACGACTTCGTTTGCGTGAAATTAGTAGCCTATGTTCGTCAGGGATAGTGTAGGTTTCTATTAGTAAAAAATTTTTTGGAATCAGTTCAGTCGTTCCAAAGATTACCTCCTACATACAAACAAACAAAGTTTACCTCTTCATTATATTAGCGTAGATGTAGATGTTATTGGTTCTTGAGTTAAAGGCGACTAATATGTCTATATCTATTGAAAATCATCGAAGATTGAGCAAAAAAATCTAGCTTATCTGTTGGTTTAAACTCACCCAAATCAATAAGTATTGCGTGCTGGTGTTTCGTCAGTCCAGCCAGCAGTGCCTTATACGACATCTGGTAATTCGGGAAGAGCTTAGAATCGGGTGGCGGTGAACGTAGGCATGCTTGCTCCGCTAGGAAGTACCAAACTCCTCCACGCGTCATGCGTGGCACGCCTGGAGTCAACATATAAGAAATAATGTAAGTAAGAAAGCAAGGGGTTACTTTATTTTTTTAAAACACGCTTATACGACATTACAATGAATGCCTGTGAGGGATCTCTTAAAGCTAACCGAGGAAGATTTCTAATTCAAGCATAAATCAACCAATCAACACTAGATGTAAGAACTGGAAGATAATTTCCCTTGTGGTATCCTTACTTCGGAGGCATGTGGGAGTTAGGTATCATGATCGTTAAAACTGTCTTATAAGTCATTTTATTTTTGGTTTTACACCAGATTTTTGTAAGGGACAGGTTGACCAATGATGGGGAAGTACAAAACTTGTCCGTCTGTCATGCGCGGCGCATCTAGAGTCAGCATAGGGGAAATATAAGGATATGCAGTTTAAGCCTAAATCAACTAATTACCTATAGAATATGGAATGGAAGACAATTTCCCCCTGCGTCGTCCTTACTTCGGTGGCGTGTAGGAGTTAGGTGTCATGAATGTTAAGGTTACCTTTTAAAGTTTTTTTACTTCACGCCAGAGTTTAAAGAGGAAAACAATCCCTAATGATATTGCATTAAATGTCAGCATATGGAAAATATGGATTATGCCATTTATGCCCTGATCAATTACAATTTTCAAATTCTAATTCATTCGTTTCAGATATCACTGATATTGTCTGTCTGTACGAATGAAAGTTCACGAAGCGCCTTACCTAAATGGTCAACCTGTAAAATAGAGCATTTATACCACAGTGCCTTGTTTTTGTTCACCCACTAACCTTGTATGACAGCTTGCGTGAGCATATGCCGATCAGCTTTACTGGCTACTGGGTGTAACCTGTCCCTTGAAGCTAGGAGAGAATCCCACATAAGTACGACGCCCGCATCGCAAACTCCTAGTTCAGTATATTCCAGCTTTATTCTACGTACAGCTGAAGATTCTTCGCTCTCTGAAAAAGTAATGTAACCATAAATTCAAAACGGCCAGCCGAGGATATCCTAATGAAAAGCCAACCTCTCTATTCGGCGTTTATTGGAAAAGTAAAACGAAATCAATTCATCCCAGTCATTGAGTTCAATGACAGCGCCACCTGATAGCACGACCGAGAACTTTTACAATACTAATTAGCTAATCAGGTGGCACCTCAGTGTTTAAGCCATCTAGTTTGTATTGGGAAGCAGAGATGGCGTTGTCATGCATATTGATACACGGATAGTCATACTTTAACCCCCAAAGAAACCCAAAGAGCGATAAAATAAGTTCGCAGTCTGATCGGGTCTCTTTGTGGCCTTCGCTCTAAGACAGATAAACTAATGTCAACGTAGTTTTTGTTTGACAGTTAAATTAACATTTTTGGTGGCAAATAAATCAGCGATAATTGAGGTATTTTATTTTAAAAACGAGTTCAAAGTTTTAAACACAGATACAGAGAGGAAAACGTAGGTTTAAAACTTATAGTACATGTTTTGCGTTTAGGATTCAAATAAAGTCAACAAGGTTAAACAGATTACCTACTCACGTATGATCCTAACCTAATATGACCGGCCCAAGTGCAATTTATCACATCTTGCGTCTCTGACAAACTAATGTCATAAGAAAGAGACACAGTATAGAGATAAACTAAGATAAACTGAACTTGGCTAGTCACGGTAGAGCCACTAGTAAATTATAGTAGACGGGTTTAGTGTTAAGCTAAAGAATTAATGGTCTGTGCCCAAAAGCAAAAACAACAATATTGCGCAGCAATTGGAAACTTTAATATGGGGTTTCTGCTGGTTCCATGCAAATTTTTGAGCATTTGCTCATATGAATCGGCTATAGAAATTACAGTGGAAGGGTACTCGGTGTGACAAGTGGTACTCACGTTTTAATTTAGCGTTCTCCCTCTCCATCCGTACCAGCAGAATAGTCTGTTCTATGGCCATTTTCCATAGCTGCCGTAACTCTTCTCGACCCCTCTTGCCAGGCCGAGTGGTGGGCAGATTGAGCAGACTCTGGGGTGTGAGGTCACCAGCTGGTGAAAGTTAAAGAATTAGACCCTGTTTCAGCACTCTCTGACAAGTTCTCGATATAATATCAAGAACATCTTTAAAAAGGAGAGTAAATAGGCTTTTTTCTGGGTAATCGCGTCCCACCTTCGGCCTCGTCAACACTTTCTGTCAAGTGTGACTGTGGTCAAACGAGAACCCATCATCAATAGAAAAAATATATCTAACAGATAATCTGTAATACCGTCTCTATTCGTGTCCATAGAAAAAACAAAGACCGTATCACAAATATATATTGGACATCAGGGACTAGGTCAATTGGTGTTCATTGTCCCAAAATATTTCTTTATTTATTATTATTCGAGTTGCTTATTCGTCTTCACTTTCTATCAAGTGACCTCCTGACTGTTTATTTGTTTTTACTCTACATATCTTATCAGCATCCCTAAAGTTGCTGACCTACTTCAAGTTATCCCTCAATGCATCCCTTAGCATTGCATTAAGGAAGAAATAATCCTTATGTCAGGCATATTAGGACCGCTACTAAACTTCTTTGAGCTTAACATTTTGCGTAGTACCTTCGCATTGCACGTCGGTCGGTTGCAACACTTTTTCATAGATGGCTTGACGCCAGGTGGCATCGGGTTCGATTCCCGGCTCTGTCGGGGCCGGCCGGTTGTCGCTCACCTTTAAGAAACTGGAAGAAAAAGTAGAAGTTAACAAACTGGAACAAATTATAGTAATCTTTTTTTTTTTATTTTTCCGATTTTCTTTTTGTATTTTTTATACATTCAAATTAAATTTAAAATGCTATATAATGAATGACAACATAAAGAAAAATTAGGCTAATGGCAGGAGTCAAGGCACGGAATGCTGATGTTGCAGGTTCGAGTCCTGCCATTACCCTAATTTTTCTTTGTGTTGTCATTCATTATATACACATTAAATTTAATTGGAACAAATTGCCTTGCTGCCACAAGATGGTCCGATGACCTCATACAGGTGGCAGGAAGGCGCTAGTTGCATGCCGCTCCAAACCGGTCGCTTTGGAAATCCATGGAGGAGGCCTATGTTTAACAGTGGACTTCTTGTGGCTGAGATGATGATGATGATGATGAGAAAAGAAGACTCAGAATCTGTCTTTGTTAAAGGACCATAGATATTACTTACATATCCATCATGGGTGAGTTGACGACTTCTTCTTTCATCTCTTCCTCCTCTTCTTCGGCTGGTGGGGTCATGTTTGACAGCTTCGGGGAGGGGGGTGGATCTGAAATAAGGCATTGTATGTCATATATAATATATCATTCGTTCGTACAATCAATCAATCAATCAATCAATCAATCAAAATATTTGTTGCTTGGTCATGAGTTATACAGATGTTATATAAGGTGATTTTGGCGTTTTGGCGAGGCACGTCATTTTCGTCTTTTGTCATATTTTTTTTATGAAATAGGAAGGCAAACAAGCAAGACGGTTACCTGATGGTAAGTGATCACCACCGCCTATAGACACCCGCAACACCAAGAAGATTTCAGATGCGTTGCCAACCCAGAGGGGTAAGATGGAATACCTCTTGTGCCAGTAATTACACCAGCTGTCTTGTTCTTCACGCCGGAACACAACAGTCCAAGCACTGCTACTTAGCGGTGGGATTAGCGAGCAAGATGGTGGTAGCGATCCGGACGGACGTTGCACAAGGTCCTATCACCCGCATACCCGCTTTTGTCATATTCTGAGAATATGACAAAAGCGAGATGATGAGAGAGAAATAAGTCAAGCGTAGTAAGCGCGGGTGGTAGGACCTTGTGCAAGGTCCGTCCGGATCGCTACCACCAACTCGCTAATCCAGTAGCTAAGCAGCAGTGCTTGCGCTGTTGTATTCCGGCGTGGGGAGCAAGACAGACGGTGACATTACTGGCACAAGAGGTATTCCATCTTAGCCCTCTGAGTGGATAACATATTTGCATTCTCGTTGGTGTTTCGGGTGTATGAGCGTTGGTGGTCACTTGCCCTGGAGACCCAGTTACTCGTTTTCCTTAATATATTGTGAAAAAAAATGACATGTCTGAAGTTTTTGTATTTGTTCTGTATGGTATGAAGCACTTACCGCTGCTACCGTTTCCATATACAGCTGGTGACAACGATTTGCATCTCCCAGAATCAGGCGACAGCATCTCTGGGCCTGAGGTTTCTGATGAGGTGTCCAACACTGGAGTGGGCAGGGGAGACAGCTCCTGGAATACGGTTGTGAATTGGATTCATCATCATCATATCAGCCGGAAGACGCCCACTGCTGGGCATAGGCCTTCCCCAAGGATTTCCGGCGGTCGTGCTGCTCGCATCCACCGGTTCCCAGTGATCCTCACCAGATCGTCCACCTTTTGGGAGGCCTACCAACACTTCGTTTTCCGGTACGTGGTCTCCACTCGAGAACCTTTCCGCCCCAACGGCCATCGGTTCTACGAGCAATGTGTCCCGCCCACTGCTGAATTTGAATATCCACTACTATTTTGGGATCCAGGACAGGCTCATCAGTGAGATTACAACATTGACAGTGATTGAGTGTTGATTGACATGAACAGTGACATTACCAGTGCCGACTTGGACCCAGCCCAGGGGTCATTACCCGTATGACCCCTCCCCCCTGGATCCGCGATTGGTTCCGTATCTTAAAAGGAACCTTTCGCTGTCTGTCTGTCTATCTCTCAAGCGCAAATAATCCAAAAGTTTTTTTTTATGAAATAGGAAGGCAAACAAGCAAATGGGTCACCTGATGGTAAGTGATCACTACCGCCTATAGACATCCGCAACACCAAGGAGATTGCAGATGCGTTGCCAACCCAGAGGGCTAAGATGGAATACCTCTTGTGCCAGTAATTACACCGGCTGTCTTGATCTCCACGTCGGAACACAACAGTGCAAACACTGCTGCTTAGCAGCTGGATTAGCGAGCAAGATGGTGGTAGCGATCCGGACGGACCTTGCACAAGGTCCTACCACCCGCAAAATCATGCACGCGTCTGATTCAGGTCAATAGGAAATACCTGTGGAGAGCAAGACAGCCGGTGCAATTACTGGCACAAGAGGTATTCCATCTTAGCCCTCTGGGTTGGCACTTGGCAACCAGTATCCTTGGTATTATAGGTGTCTAATGGGAGGTCTATGGGAGGTGGTGATCACTAACCATCAGATGACCTGCTTGCTACTTTGCCTTCTTATTTTATAGAAAAAATAAGGAGATTAGTACCGAATCGAAATCGAAATCAATCTAAGCTGACATAAAGCGTAATTTAATCTAATTTTGACATAATTCTTGACATCTACGCGTCTAATTTTAAGCTTAAGAATGCAATGAATTTCAATTTGAATCTGACTAAACTAAAATTTCATTTAATGTGACATAATTTTTTGACATTTTGCAATTTAATTGAATTCCCGGAATGACATGAAGTTTAATGTCTGACATAAATACGAAATTAATATACTTTAAATATGTTAAATATTATTAGTGTTCAAATATTTTATGTACACGTAGCATGAACTAGCGAAAATTGCAACGCTAGAGTTTCATGTACCGACCAACTACTAACCACTAACACCTTATGTAATGAACATGACAGCAATAACCGAATATGAATATGAATAGGAAAATGAATATGATTATGAATTTGAATATGAATACGAATATGAATATGAATACCTTCTTTAAGTGTGGTATTATGCCATCATCGCGACTGGCTTTCCTCTTAAGGAGCTGATCGAAGCCGCTGGTGAGAGACCTTCGTGCCTTCATGAATATCGTACTGCCTCCTAAGTATTGGTTCAGGAATTCAGACCTGGAAATTAAACCACTTGGTAAAAAACAGACAGACAGACACCGAAGTGATCCTATAAGGGTTTACCCGACTACGGCAAAGCTAATAGGAAGGGTTATGTTGTTAGCAGTCTATGTATACATATATATGGATGTTTATATTTACGTATGTTATATTGTAGTGCCTAAATGACTGAACCGATTTTGATGAATGAGGAGACAATTGATTTGGTATTGTAGTCTGGGTGCCATCATAATATATAGGCTACATTTTACTCCTTTTAAGGTACAGTCAGCGTCAAATATACCAGAGCGGGCAAGGTGGTCAAAAATATCTGAACACGCCCGAGCGTTTTTGACAATAGAGTCGAGTTCAGATATTTTTGACACCTTGCCTGCTCTGGTATATTTGACGCCGACTGTACGAAACCCAAAAATTTGATACATATTACTTTGCTTCTCCACGAAATCAGTGTCGTGTAATCATATACAAAACAGCTGCGAACGTGTGACATAATTTTTTTCATGCAAACAACCACCCTCATCCGCATGACCTACGCGTGTTTTGATACTACATGAAGCATCATCAGGATCTTTAAGGATACGAAGGGTAGGGAAGAGTGTTAATTATTTGAAAAAAATGCTTAGAAGAGTTACACCCCTCCCCCCCCTACCTGTTCTCTGCAGTGTCGTGAACGTGTCTCGCCTGCTTTGCCTCGCAGTGGGCTCGCAGTAACATCATCAGGAAGGCGTTGTGCTCATTAACCTAAAAAAAATAATTATACACGCTTTTTACGGCCCTTTAATATTGAACTCTCACTGGGTGTTGATAAGGATCAATTTATTAAAACTATTTCTTTTAAACCAGATTGAGTGATCGTAGACAAAAACTAAAAATACAGTTTTTCTTCTTTCAATTATGAGAATCGATTTTTTTTATGAAACAGGAAGGCAAACAAGCAAGAGTGTCACCTGATGGTAAGTGATCACCACCGCCTATAGACACCCGCAAAACCACAGACATTGCAGATGCGTTGCCAACCGAGCTAAGAAGGAATACCTCTTGTGCTAGTTATTACACCAGCTGTCTTGCTCTCCACGCGAACACAACAGTGCAAGCACTGCTGCTTAGCGGCTAGATTAGCGAGCAAGATGGTGGTAGCGATCCGGACGGACCTTGCACAAGGTCCTACCACCCGTAAAAGAATTGTAGTCATCATACCCATTATAAGAATAACAACAAAACTATCCGCCATTTTACGTAATGATTTTGTGAGCGAAGTATAGTCGACCAAGTAATCCCTTGACCACTTTTGAACCTTATTTCTTTGTAATACGGTCGAAAAGTGGTCAAGCAATTTCTTTGTCGACTATACTACACCGGTCCCCCGAGCTTTCATACTGCAACCAGCAACAAATAAAATATGTTATATGTACGTTTGTATGTCAGTCTGTCTCACCTCGTACATATGGTTGGTGCCTCCTTGATATTTGGTAATGATGAGGTCCTGCTCATCATCTGGTAACTGTTCTATGCGCCGGAGTATGAACGCGTGAGTTTTCTTTTCATTCATACCTGAAATTTATTTAGGTCTGGTTATGTGATCTATTGCGGTTTTTAAATGTTAAAATGGATAATAGAACACTTGCTAACCATATTAAATTTCTGGCTACTGTGCGGTTTAGCAGTAGTGAAACTACTGCTAAACCGCTGATTTTAAGGGTAGTTGTACCCTTAAAGTCAATAATGTAATGACCGTAAGACGAAGCACATTGAAAAATTCGCAGGGTAGGGCAGCGGCAGTGTGGCGAAACTGGAAAACGCAAGGCACGGAATGCTGATGTTGCAGGTTCAAGTCCTGCCATTGCCCTAATTTTTCTTTGTGTTGTCATTACAATTTTAATTTAATAATTTGAATGTTAAAAACATTTAAAATAAAAATCGAAAGAAATTTCGGTTACAAAAATTTAGTTGCTATACAAACTGGTGAAAAAATTGGTGATGTGATATTTATGTGACAAATCATTATGCTTTTATTTTTATAATTTTTATTTTACTTTTTAATTTCTCAAATTTATTAACAGTTTATGCATCCAATTAATTGATTGACATTATTATTTTACTGATTGACATCACATTTACATATTAATCTTTTCATGACATGAAAATGATGTTCTGGTATTCTTTGTTTTAAGTATTACTTAGCATTAAGGACTTTAATATTGTACACCGGATGTCGGTTGATTGTGACGCACTCCAAATTTGTACTAACTTTTACCAACTCGCAATCTGACAATAAATCATTTCATTTCATTTCATTTCATTTCATTTAATTTCATTTAATTTCATTTCATTTCATTTAATTTCATTTTATTTCATTTCATTTCAAACCTGGGGTATTTGAAGCATATTTGATGTAAATTGTTAAGTCCATTTTCCATTTTCGTTTGTGTCGTTTTTGCCTAATAGTTTTTAGTTTTGTATTAGTTTAGTAATAGGAATCTCAGGGGTCCCACTGAAAATCAGCGTCTCGGTTTACCGAGGCAGTATGCTGAGTGGGGCCCTCTTTGATTCTGTTCAACATAATGATTTTTTTTTATTCTGTCCGTGTTGTGTGTATTTGTATGTTTTATATTGAATAGTTTTAAATAAATGTTTTTCTTTCTTTCTTTCTTTCAAAAATGATTTTTTTTTACAGTTTTTATTTACATTACATACAATTTGTACTCGAGGGAAGCTGTAGTGAGTGGCTAGTTAATAATATGAAGTTTAATTTAGCTTCGATTTTTATAACATAAGGAGTTGTACCTTCGACGTCATGGCACAGCCTATGATACCACAGCATTGGACAATGTTCACAGGTCATGTTGGGTGATTTTTCTCTGGATTTCTTCAGGATTTCTGCATGAGCCACGAACGCCTGTTTGATTGCTGAAACAAGGTCTGGAGTTAGGCATTTTCTTTTATGAGGAGACAACTTGCAGATCACTGCGGGCAGGACCTTGTGCAGAATCCGGATCGCTACCACCATCTTGCTTTCTAATCCAGCCGTTAAGCAGTGCTTGCACTGTTGTGTTCGCGTGGAGAGCAAGACAGCCGGTGACATTACTGGCACAAGACATTCCATCTTAGTTATCGGGGTTGGCAACGCATTTGCTTTTAGGTGTTGCGGGTTTCTATGGTGGTGGTGATCACTTACCATCAGGTGACCCACTTGCTCGTTTGGCATCGTATGTTGCATAAAAAGAAAACCTAAAATAAACGCTAAATTAAATCTCAATTGGCTCCCGTAGCATGGTGCTCAAAAGGCTGGCTGAGTTCCCTCGTTGTATCGCAATACTAATGCTTCGGAATACGTAGCTATAGCAGGGGGGTTCCACTCCGCACTGTAGGTGCGCTCGCCGCATCACCTACGGCATAGGTTAATCGCAGTAGGTTGCCGGCTTGCCGCGCGCGCGCCTGCTCACTGTGTCGCGCGTTGTGATAGTATTACAGTAAGCAGCCCAACCCTAGCGGTGCGCCAGGGCATTGCGGGTGGAAAGCGGGCGCGGGCGGCGCCTTCCTTTTGACGCATGCCGCCTGGCGAATGTTTATGAAGTAATACGAACTTTTTGTGTCTGATCATAAAGTTGGAATTCGGTTAATGGTGATCGAAAAAGAGAAGTTTCTGTACGTCAGTACTATTATTTATTCTGTGGCTATACATAGTCACCTATATCATTAATGTGTTCCTTACCATTAACTACTTCAGTAGCCACTGAGTCGCTCTCGCATTTGAAGACGTAAGCAGCGTAAGACTCATTGGTCTCCCGACAGACGAAGCCAAAGTGGTCCTTGTTGAAACGGCCCAGGACACAACTAGCAACGTCTTTAAAGGCACGATGCAGCAGGATCTGCTTTCTGTCTGGACTTATCAGGCGGAGTTCAGAACGGCCGACCTTTAAAAGAATGTAGACAATTGTAAAACCTCTGATTACAGTGAAGTTAACTTAGTACTTTAAACTGTGGTGTTAACATGACCGACTTAGGTTTAATGTATCCCTTCCTGCGTTTCTGTAAAACTAGGCTCATAAGTAGAGACCGGATTATATAATCCGGTTGCATATGCAACATAAAAAGCTTGTTATATGCATACAAATATGCATGAAAAATGCTTGAATGGTACATTTTAGGAACTAAAAAAGGAAGAAAAGTAAGTTTTCATTTCTTTATTTCAAAATCAGCATCAATTAGTAAATTATCCTTTGATAGGCGATAATAGGTACAGTACCATTACATGACATTAAAATTATTTAATGTTTTTGAAAACGTTAACGACCAAGTATTTATTGTTCTAAATGTTCAGTGGTAAGATTGTGTCTTCGATCATTTAAAATGTTTTTATAAGTTGAAAAGGTCGAAAAAAAAGAAAAATATTGTAAATGTACCGATAATATGCATCATTACTGAAGTAAAATCTGCTATTACCACCGAAGATGGCTTAAATATGCAAATGCATATAATCCGGTCTCTAGTCATAAGAAAGGGACGCATATAGAGAAAAATGAGATATACTAAACTTAGTCGGTGATGTTAGGGTCACGGAAGACGTAATAAATGCAAAATTGACTTATACAGCAATAGAGATTTTTAGAAGCTTGACCAAGATTGAAAACTATCTCCGCCGACAATACTTTATACCATAAAGTTATGTTTAAAATGCTTTGAATTAGTTTCTATCTACAATGCTCAAACAAATTATCTTTCGGTTATAGCATTTGCCTATTCTCTCTCCGTCTCTTCAGGGTTTTGTTTTTTGTAGGCAGTCGCTTTCTCTTACATAATTTATTAGTGATATCATCATCTGTATTAATAACTTTCGGTCAAACGTAATTTGCTTCTAACCCAAGAATGGCGGAAGCAAAGATTCCTTCACTGACTTTAAACTAATCAGCTTAACTCACCTGAAACAGCATGGTCCTGTTTTGTTCACCTATCACTTGTGCTATAGGAGTTTTCAGATTTATAGTACCTATAGATGCTGATCTGTCTCTAAGAAAAGACTTATTCTCAGGCATCGACGGTCTCCTATTCTCCATACCCTCCATTGCTTTACTTTTTAGAGTTTTATTTTCCTCAAAACTTATATTAGTTGAACTATCCGCTTTCGCTATAGTAGCTTTCTCATTTAAATTTAACTTCAAATCTAATTTGTTTCTATAATTCTCTTTAAATATCAACGGATCTATAGGTTCTGAGAAAGGATTCTTAACTTCAGGAGATGGGGGCTCGTTTGACTCGTTCTTGTCGGACAGGAAATTCGTTTGACAAAACTGTGTGATCGAGGAAGCTGTTTCGGATATAATAGATCTGATTTCTTCATTTTTCTCCTCGTCCTCTTTAACTGTGCCTAGATTAGGCATGTTAAGCACAACATCAGCTGTGTTTTTTCTACCGTTAACTCTTTCTTTGGTGAATTTCTCGAATTCTTGATCTAATTCTGCGTTATCGGTCTTCACTATGTCTGGAAGATTCTCAGTACTTTTCCAGGGGTTTTTATCCGGTTCCAGAGGAGTGTTGGAGATGGAGACGCTTATTTTCTTCTCCGGAGATTCAGTCTTTTTGTCGGTTGTCAGGTTTTCTGTTGAGTCAGTGCTATAGATTGAGGTCTGAAAATAAATTAAAATAAATGACGATCACATCGTATAGTCGACTTAGTAATTGCTTAGCCATTTTTGAACCTTATCCCCTTTTAATACGATCGAAAAGTGGAAAAGCAATTTCTGATCAGACTCAACATATTCATGCCAAGGGGGCCTTCTTTTTTTGATATATTTTAATTATAGATTTAGTATTAATGTTTAGTATTTAGTTTTTATGTAGTTTAATTGTTTTAAATTTATGTTAGTTAATTAATTTAGTTTTATAGTTTAAGTTTTATGAATAGTAATGTTTGTGTCAATAAAATTTAATAGTATTCATAAAGAAGTTATGACAAATCTGATGTTCTACCAATTAACATGTTCATAATATGGACAATAGACAGTGGAATACTAGGATTTCAAAAGACAACAATACACAAATTAGTATAATATTATTATAGTCTGTCAGAATCAGAATGAATTATTTGAGAAACATAGATTTACATATAGGTGTTTAATTTATAAAAGTTTAATTATGTTTTGCCATTCAACATAGCTTACAAATAACTATAAATCATGCAGCATGCATATTTACACACTAGAAATATATTTTTCTTTATTAAATTATGTTGTTTTAATATCTAAATATTATCTAAATATTCTTGTATGGAATAGAAATACATTTTTGCTAAGAAGTTATTCAGCTTTTTTGAACTGAGATAAGTAGTCTTTCAGTTGCAGAATTGCGTTCGGTAATTTATTAAAAATCTTGGTCACCCGGTGACATACGAAAATCGCACTCCTGGTTTGTGTTGCTTTTCAGATATATTGCAGTCTCGTAGATGTAGAGGGGTGGAAAGGTCAAAATATTAAATTTTATAAAATAAGGCCTGCAAGATTCCGATGGTCGTAGACCACAGATAGACCGTATGCATTTTTTTCTGTGATATATATGTATCACAAATGCATATGTATCATTTCAATAAGCAAGCAAATGATATAAACAGTGATATCCCCGGGGTCCAATTTTTAAATCTTACCAGGTGACTAGAGCTCACCAAAATAGCCGAATCTCTATGAAAACGGCTATTTTGGTGAGCTTTAGTTACCCGGTGAGATTCAAGTGTAATTTTTGAATCTCACCAGGTGAATAAAGCTCACCAAATTGGCCGCATTTCTATGAAAAACGGCCATTTTGGCGAGCCTTAGTCAACAGGTGAGATTCTAAAATCGCACTTCTGGGTTTTTAAAGGATGAAAATGATGATACAGATGAAATGTACAGCGGAATCCCAGGATGTTAAAGGATGAATACTGATGCAGATGATCCTTACGCCAGTGGAAGACAATAGGCTGTGCCGTCGTAGATTCTTCACTTTATCCGCTTCGTGCTGTGCGAATTTGATTAAAGCGTCATCTATGAGGGATTCTGGAACCTTCCGTTGAGATATACGGACTTTTCCGATATAGAGCACCTGAAAGGAAAAATGTTTGCTATAGACTTTCTGTGTGGCCTTAGCATGATCGGCTCAGGTTTATTTATCTCTCCCTGCGTCTTTGTCAATCAAGTTTCATAAGAAAGAGAGATAAGATATGACAGACAGACGGACGGACAACGAAGTGATCATATAAGGGTTTAGTTTTTTCTCTTGGTACGGAACCCTAAAAGTCATCATCATCATCATCATCATCTCAGCCACAAGAAGTCCACTGTTGGACATAGGCCTCCTCCATGGATTTCCAAAGTGACCGGTTGGAAGCAGCATGCAACCAGTGCCTTCCTGCCACCTGTATGAGGTCATCGGACCATCTTGTGGCTGGTCGACCCTAAAAGTAGAAATTTCTTATTGTTTATTTTTTAAAGAGGCACCGAAACCTCAACGCTGTTGTTACCTCAAAGAAGTGGGAGTCTGAGGGCGAGAGGTCGGCGCAGAGAGAAGTGAGAGCCGAAGCGTTGCTGGTACTCCTGACCAGCGGAGACTGTTCGCCTGCTCTGGAAATAAAAAGAAGCTGTTGAATTTATCTGAAAACTTAAAAAAAGAAACGTGATCGCTACCTCCATCTTCCTCGCTAATCCTGTCGCTAAGCAGCAGTGCTTAAACTGTTGTGTTCCGGCGCGGAGAGCTAGACAGCTGGTGCAATTACTGGTACAAGAGGTATTCCATCTTAGCCCTCTGGGTTGGCAACGCATCTGCAATCCCTTTGGTGTTGCTTACCATCAGGTGGCCCACTTGTTTGTTGGCCTTCCTGTTTTGTATATAAAAAAATGTTTATTTTGAACTGAATCCCGTGTTAAAATATTTAAAACTTTACCATCCATGCTTTATTCTTTTGTATGAAACTTCTAAAATACAAATACTAATAAATCTATGAAGAATTAAAAGAAATTAAAACATACAAACCTAGTTCTAAGGCTTAAAGTCAACATACCAAAAAATCATTGCCATAGGTTAAGGTTTAGGGGGTTTAAAACCTTATCGCCGTTTGTATATGGGAGCGCTTATTTTGTCTGGGTTCACACTCCTCTTAACTGGCTACGTAATTCAGTGTGCCCTGTTCTAACCAGCCCAATGGAAGAGAGACGGACTGAGTTACGCAGCGAGTTAACGAGTAACGAGAAGATTCGTGCTAGCTGCACCGATATTCGTTTTTAGTGTACCTAAATGAATAGGTACTGGTAAGTAATGGAAAAATTCCGTTCGGAAAATAAAAGACATGTATTTTTTTCCAATAGTTGTAAATTTTTTCCAATATTTTTCTGATATTTTTCTTAATCTAAAAAAAGTACTTGCTTATAAATAAAGATAATTATACCGGAATAAAATCTACATTTATTCTTCACCGATTAAAAATACTTAAGTATACATTTGGAAATGATAAAATCAGATGAAAATACTTCTCTTGTCTTTATGAGATAGTGTTATTTCAATAAAACTTTTTTTTATTTAGTTTTGTCTAAATTTTACGCTCAAAAACATTTTTCCATTTATTTATTTTTCCGATAAATAAAAGGAAAAAATTCCATGATTTGAAAATTTTCGGAAAATTACCCATCACCATAAATGAATACGACATCTACATCACACATACACCACGTCATAAAATGACTACATGATTGTTTTAGAACGTTTCAAACAATGCGTTTTGTTTGACGAGTCGCTTTTGTGCCAAGCACAGAGAAAAGCATGGAGTCGTGAATAACAGAAATCTGTTGAAATTCTAAGGGAGTGTATGTCTTATAGTGTAAGTTTTGTTGCAATAAACGCAACGAACGCATTAGAGTTAACGTTTCAATTACTATGAAAGCAAAGACAGCGCCTCTTGCGGCGCGTATTTGCAACAAAATGTTTCCATACAATTTAGAAGTTAACGCTAACGTGTTCGAAACGTTTTTTGTGACAGAAAACTTACACCAAGGGTTCTGACCACATGACCATGGGTTACTGACAAAAGGACGCTTCAGGAAGGAATGCTACGTGGACGAAGTCGCGGGCAACAGCTAGTCTATTACAAAGATACAGAGGGGAATAAAAAGTGCTCTGAATTTTGTGGAACCGATGCATTTGAGCAAATGCTTGTATGTTTCTATGGTCCCCCTGCCACTGTCACACACCACATTTAGGATACGAAAAAAAACTTAATTTATCGCAACTTTGAATATTTCACTGTTCGTTAATTATATTTAGCTTTGTGTTCTGAATCCGGTTCCCAAACGAAATGCATTAAAAATCACCTTGAACTTGTAAAACGACAAGACTGTAAACATTCAAGTTTTTTACATGTTTTTAAACTTTCATACATCATAACGTATTCATGTAATCTGTGGTTTTCGTTATTTTTCCCTTTATTTGTGCTGCGAGACTTTGCTTCTTGCCAAATTTCATGGTTCTAGGTCAACGGGAAGTACCCCATAGGTTTTTGATTCCCTTACAGCGTATGAAACATGCGGCATAAACGGCCGTATCTTTTGATTGCGTTGACTTAGAAGTTTGATTTTTTCACAGCTCTAAGGGACTGAAGACTAGAGTATCTGATATTGATTTCAACTCGATACCTTTGCGCATCCCTGAGAAAAAGGGTCTCGATAGACAGACAGTACTGCACTGCACTAGCGCATTATGTATATATAATACGTAATTATAAGTATATATCGCACGCTTAGTATTAAAGTGACTCAATTCTGAATTTGATATTTCCCAAAATTAAACCCTATGTCTTTTAATTAAGGTGATATTTTGGGATGTGTATTATTCAGAAATGGGTCACTTTAATACTAAGCGTGCGATATGCTGTATTCTATAGTCTTAGTTTGTTTTTACAATAAATAATATGTAAAGTTGACTATTTAGTCTGAATGTTCCAATTCTATAAATACCAACAAACTGACATTGGATAGTCGCCAAATAACGATGACTTTGGACCAACTCGTGTCTAAATACATCGATATAACACGTAAAAGGGTTTTGGATTCACAGACCGGCTTGACCGGGGCAGTACGACGCTCCCATAACCGGCTTGAAGTATTAGCTTGCTACGATTCGCATGATTGACAAGATCCCCAGGCGCAAGAACTGGCTGATGACCGGCAACGGTTTAACGTATCTCTTGGGGTTGCTGGTTCACTTGAGTGGTGGTTATTACTTCCCATTGGGTTAATAGAGGCAGCTGCAGCAAGAGCTTATTAAAATGCTGTTAAATTATTAAGATGAACGTTGTTTATTCAAGTGAGAAAATCTATCTATTATTTACTAAAAATATGCGGGTCATAGGTCCTTGTGTAAGGTCCGGATCGCTCCCACGATCTCGCTTGCCAATCGTGCGAAGCAGCAGTGCTTGCGCTGTTGTGATCCGGCGTGGAGAGCAAGAGAGCCGGTGACATTACTGGCACAAGATGTATTCCATCTTAGCCTCCTGAGCTGGCAATCTGCAGTCTCCTTGGTGTTGCTTTATGGGCTGTGGTGATCATTGGCCATAAGGTGACCCACTTACTCGTTAAAAAGTAACTGAATACTTGAAGAGGTCAATCTTGCACATGCTCTTACTCTATTGCAGATAAAGCCTTGTATTGTGTCTATAGTTTTTCTTGCGCTCTTGGACTGTATAGAAATAATATAGCTGTGGCCGACTGTTCTGTAACAGCGTAATTTTTTCGTCAGAAATCTTTCGCACAAACATTTTGTACGATTAATTCCCTCGCTGTTTACATTACATGTCAGTTCTCGTTTGCGGTAAAGAAGCCATGAATCATACTGCTAACTAATAACTTCACGAGATTGAGGAAGAATATTTAAAACGGGAGGCTATTTTAAGACTCGAATATTGAAACTGCTGCTCAACTTACTATGGTGAGAGCTATGCTTGAAGTTTCTCTATTTTGATAATGAGAAATGAGGAAATTCGTATCAGAAAGTCGTCAACATATATAGCTCTTCAAGATGCAAGCTAAAGTAGCAATCAGCTGGGCACATAGCTCAGAGAATTTATGGCCAGTGGAGAGTTCTAGATAAGATAGACCAAGGTCTTGGTGGCGATCGCTGGACACCTGTAGATTCAAAAGACGTTCGACCGTTTCTTGAGGAAGTCTTTGGAGCAGATCTACGTTCAGCAGTGGATATCTCCGGGTTGAAAAGAAAAGTAGAGAATAGGGTTAGTTTAAAGCCTTAATTAACCTCTTTACGGATTAACCTACGCCAGTACTACAAGGTGGACCGCTAATTCGGTTAGGATCGCAGGGAACTGTAGTATAATATCCTAAGGAAAGGCCTTCGAAAGAAAATAACTAATGAAAGAAGTTAATTTACACTTGGAACATAAATCAAACAAAATACTGAAATGCCTAGTTAAAATAAACTTATATTTAACACAAAAAAGAAAAGGAAAGTTGTGCCGTAAAATGGGCCCCTCTCAGCATAATGCTACAGCTGATAGCTGCAACACTGTTCCAGCTATCGCTATATTACTGTGTGCTTTGTCCAGCTGTGAACGTTTTCCAGGTGATATGACGAAGATGATGATGATGATTACTAAATAAATGTTTTGTTCAACTTACAAGTTGCTACTGCAGTTGCCAGGCAGGGATATAGCAGGCGTCTGCCAGGGCATCTCCTGGGCGGTCTGCTGCTGGAAGCCTGCGTTCCTGGTGACGTGGAGAGAGCTGGTCGAGGACCTGGGGCTCGGAGCCCCGGGGGACGGCTCCCGCATTTGCGTGAACAGATCTGTCACCTGAAGAGAAGAGGGTAAGTCAGTCAGGGGTAGAATTATTCAGCATCATGCTTCTAGGGCTTTTTTCACGGGTCTTAGTTAAGGGTACACTTTGACCATGCTCCAAGATTTGGTAGGTCAGGTTATTGCATTGGAGCGACTGTCATCTGACCTCCATATCCCTGTCACAGGGAAACCAGACCGATAGGATCATAGTTACACTTCATTTTACATTAATGTGTAGGTTTTCCTCATGATGATTTCTCTCACAGTAAGAGCGTTGGATAGGGTTACAAAATTATTAAAGTTTGAATATTCTGTGTGTGTTTTGTCTATGGCATCGTAATTTTCGACGGGGAGGGGGCGTTGTCAAACTATGAACCCTTACAGATTTGAAACGTATAAACGAGAGCGAAGTTAGCACAGCCATTTAGGAATTTCAAAAATCCAAAGGTAGGTATATCTTTATTCACTTCATTTTAATCAACGCTGAACAGAAACACCGCTAAAGGCGACCAGCATACTCATAAATACCATTTTAAAAAGCTTGAGATTTGTCTATGACAGTTCTCTCATTCTGATTGCTCGATCATTGCTCCTTAAATTATCCTTTGCGGTCATCGAAGGTCGGTAAATAAATGGTAAACAAAAACAATTAATGGTAGTGCGTCAACACTGTTCAAGCGACATCTATTGGTGACGCGTGGAGTCAAGGTGAGGTCGCCAATCATAGACAATTGAATGTTGACATTGGTTAATATTAATGAACAGTGTTTATTTTTGTTATATGAACGCCGTATGATGCCTCAGAGGAATCACTGAAGCGATGGAGTTTTAGAATTGAACGCATTTGAAATATTTTTTGGGGTTTTTGTATGGTCTATGTTAATAAATAGCTATATTATCTGTAACCATACTCGTACAAACACACTATAAAATCACTGATTATATCTGTAACCAAAGGGTAAAACGGGAACCTATTAGTGAGACTCCGCTGTCCATCCGTCCGTCTGTCACCAGGCTGTATCTCAAGAACCGTAATAGACACTTGAAATTTTCACAGATGATGCATATTTCTGTTGCCGCTATAACAACAAATACTAAAAATCAGAATAAAATAAATATTGAACATGGTACTGGAATGGTAATGGTAATGGTATGGTGGTTGGGAAGGGGAAGACCTCGGCGAACGTACTCCGACCAAATCGGAGACATTCTGGAGAAAGGCCAGGTCAGGAGTACCCTAAACCGACGAGCATGCATGAAGAATGTCATGAAAGTAAGTGAAGCGAAAGTTGTATGTCAGGATCGTAGCAAATGGAAATCCGTGGTCTCTGCCTAACCCTCTGGGAAACAGGCGTGATTTTATGTATGTATGTATGTATGAAAATGATACAGAACCCTTCGTGCGCGCGTCCGACCTGCACTTGGCCGGTGTTTTTAAACTATAAACTTTTTTTCTTATCGACTGCGTGTTGCAAACCGTAGTCTTTGCAAGAGGCACGGTTAGTTTGTATTACATAATAATTCCATACGTTACTTTATGAGGTTATCAGCTGTCGTGCTAATCATAGAAAAATACGCAAACTTGTCATAGTAAACAAACAACTTCTTCATAAGGATCCGTACCTACAGCCTCGTTCTAGATACCTAGTTGATTATAATTATAAGATCCGAGATTCTGCGTACCTACATCTAGGTAAACTTAAACTGTGTGCTCATACAGTACAGTCAAGGAATTTAACTTCCAACCCACTTAAGGTTCAATAGCATATAGCAAACTGTCACCATAAGAGCTATAGAGCAAGACGTTAGTTTGACATATCGACCTTAATGCATTGCGAATGTCAGACGACATTTCAACGAAATGGGTAGGGAATTAAATTCCTTGACTGTACATGCCATTTAAAATTACTGGACTAAGGAAAAATACGGAAGAACGCGTTATGGTACGGCATTTTTTTTTTATACAACACAGGAAGGAAAACAAGCAAGTGGGTCACCTGATGGTAAGTGATCACCACCGCCTATATACACCTGCAACAATAAAGAGAGTGCAGATGCGTTGCCAACCCAGAGGGCTAAGATGGAATACCTCTTGTGCCAGTAATTACACCGGCTGTCTTGCTCTCCACGCCGGAACACAACAGTGCAAGCACTGCTGCTTAGCGGCAGGATTAGCGAGCAAGATGGTGGTAGCGATCCGGGCGGACCTTGCACAAGGTCCTACCACCGCACAAAATAGGCATGGTCCTGCATTTTTAAGGTTCCGTACCTCAAAAGGAAAAACGGAACCCTTATAGGGTCACTTTGTTGTCCATCTGTCTGTCTGTCAAGACTCTTTTTCTCAAGAACGCGTGGAGGTATCGAGTTGAAAATAATATCAAATACTCAAGCCTGCATTCCCTTAGAGCCGTGATGAAATCAAACTTCTAAGTCAACGCAATCAAAAGATACGGCCGTTTAAGTATGTCGTATATTTCATAAACTCACAAGGCACTCAGAAACCTATGGGGTACTTCCCGTTGACCTAGAACTATGAAATTTGGCAAGAAGCAAGGTCTCACAAAACAAATAAAGGTAAAAATCCGAAAGCTGTAAATTTGTAGTTACAACTATGATATCTAAATCCGTGCACACTCGAACGAAAGCTAGGGAAACAGCTCCGTTGCTTACTAAGCGCAACAGCGTCGAGCTCGACGACGAAGCATCGATCGATCCGCCTCGGTCACTCGAGCAACCCAGGGCGCTGCCTCAGCGTCAAACTCAACGCTGTTCACAGCACTGAACTCGGCGATGTTACAGAGAATTACGCCACTGCAGTTTAATAGCTACCTACGAACAGACAGACCTTGCGGAAAACAACGTATATTGTTAACAGTACGACACGTGTTTAGAAATAACAGACCGCGGTGAACAATTCAATTTGTGGCAGGGCTGTCACATAAACATCCTACTAATATTATAAATGTGAAAGTTTGTATGTTTGGATGTTTGGATGTTTGTTACTCAATCACGAAAAAACAACTGAATGGATTTGGATGAAATTTGGCACACATATAGTTATAACCTGGATTAACACATTGGATACTTTTCATCCCGTAAAAATGCATAGTTCCCACGGGATAGCGATAAGTGAGTTATACGCCGCCGTGACGTCATGAGCATCAAGAATCAGAATCAGAATCCGAATCGTTTATTGCATATCACATTACAGACATATTAGCAACTAATCAAAGCAACTAATTCTCATTAAGTGTCCAGGAAATATTGCAGATTGCATGTTGGGTGCACGTTTGCTTGATTCAATTAAACAAGTCTACGCGGACGAAGTCGCGGGCAAAAGCTAGTAATAAATAAATCTTTATCTTTCTCTTAACATAGTATTAAAACAAAGTCCCTGTCAAGTCCTGTCTGTCTCATATCTTCGGTCGCTTACTCCTAAACCTCGCAACAAATTTTGACACCAACTGTCACTTAAAGTTTTTTCTTACAGATTTTTTGCTGAACTATCGATAGTTGACCTCGAGAAATAGTCACAATATCGATATTGTGACTATTTTTCGAGGTCACGATACTATCAACAATACTATCAATAGTTCGATATATTGCCGCAACGCTACGTATAGTCGACCAAGTAATTGCTTGACCACTTTTGAACCTTATCCCTATGTAATACGATTGAAAATTGGTCAAGCAATGTCTTGGTCGACTATACATTATATCCTAATTGTACGCATGCTAAGACGGGACAGGCCGCTAGTAATTTAATAATTTATAAAATCTACTAGCTTTTGCCCGCGACTTCGTCCGTGTAGACTTGTTTAATTGAATCAAGCAGACGTGCACCCAACATGCAATCTGCAACATTTCCTGGACAAATTAATGAGAATTAGTTGCTTTGCTGCTCATGACGTCACGGCGGCGTATAACTCACTTATCGCTATCCCGTGGGAACAATGCATTTTACGGGATAAAAAGTATCCTATTTGTTAATACAGGTTATAAACTATATGTGTGCTAAATTTCATCCAAATCCATTTAGTTGTTTTTGCGTGATTGAGTAACAAACATTCAAACATATAAACTTTCACATTTATAAATAAATAAATAAATAAATATCTCGGGACAATTTACACCAATTGACCTAGTCCCAAACTAAGCAAAGCTTGTACTATGGATACTAGACAACGGATAAACATACATATATAGATAAATACATACTTAAATACAAATAACATCCATGACTCAGGTACAAACATTCATATTCGTCACACAAATATTTGCCCATACCAGGATTTGAACCCGGGACCTCTTGCACAGTAGGCAGACACATGTGCCACTGTGCCATACAGGTCGTCAAATAATGTTAGTAGGATTATTTATAATTTACTAGTGATCCGCCCTTGCCTAGCACGGGTTCAATTATCATGTAATGTATGTATTTAAAACCCTCCGTAAAAAAATCGAAGTGACCGTGAAAATTGTATCAAAATTCGTTGGGAGGTTTAGGAGGAAGCGGCCGAAGAAATGAAGACAGATAGAAACGGCTATCCGTATAACGACTTTACTTTATACTAGCGGACGCGCGCGACTTCGTTCACGTACAATTAGTAGCCTATGTCCGTTAGGAATAGTTTAGCTTTCTATCTGTGAAAGAAATTTTGAAATCGGTTCAGTAGTTCCAGAGATTACCCCCTACATACGAACAAACTAACAAAAAAACAAACAAACAAAGGTTTCCTCTTTATTATTTTAGTGTAGATGTAGACTATAGGTACTAGCACCCCGCCCCGACTTCGCACGCACCCAAACGGGATGAAATGTGTAGGAGCTTGTCCCAGGTTCTTTATTTCTAGTGGACTGTATTTAATTGAAAGGCCGGTTCTTTATCTTCAAGTTTAATTACAAGCACTCGCACAACACCATACAGAGTTTTTGACAGAGAGAAAACAGACTAAAAAAACCACAGATATTAAAAGTGCTTATTAAACTATTAATGTTGGCTGTATTGCCAACAAAATGTACATAAAAACTTTCCCTATAAACATCTCTAAATAACAGTGGAAACCGCATCAAAATCCGTTGCGTGGTTTAGAAGAAGACGGCCGGAGATATATAAGAATTTCGGACAGATCGGGAAAAAAAGCGACTATTCCTTAATACTATAATGTCAAGATAAATCTAAATATACAGATAGTTATAGTGGTATTGCCTGTTTTTGTTATTTTATCTACACATATATTATAAATGCCCTATAATGCGTTCAGAAACCGTAGGCAATGACCAGCATTATAACAACCAATATTATTATGAGAATGTTTCTAATTTGTTACTATATTTGTTCAAATTCATCTTTTATTACATTATTTTAATGTGTACAGTCTATAGATATTTAATAGGTACCTAGCACTAGTAGCTAGTAGCAATGCAGGTCATTGCCTTATGGCTTCTGAACCCATCATAGAGTACTTATGATATGTGTGTAGATAAAGTAATGTATGCAACTGTACATAATTAGGTCTTAAAACACTCGTGTGATCCTATTATGAAACTCGCTGACGCTCGTTCCATAAAACCACACTCGTGTTTTAAGACCTAATTATGTACAGTTGCATACATTACTTTATCTACACACATATCATAAGTACTCTATGATGGTTTCAGAAGCCATAAGGCAATGACCTGCATTGCTACTAGCTACTAGTGCTAGGTACCTATTAAATATCTATAGACTGTACACATTCAAATAATGTAATAAAAAAAGAATTTGAACAAATATAGAAACAAATTACAACAATTCTCATAATAATATTGGTTGTTATAATGCTGGTCATTGCCTACGGTTTCTGAACGCATTATAGAGCATTTATGATATATGTGTAGATAAAATACTATAACGTAGTAACTGCTTAAATTTAAATTGGATAACTAGTGTCGTGGCAACCCTGAGAGGCTCGTTAAACGATGCCACCACCGCGTAATGAATACGCTGATAAAATAACCGGTCGTGTCTATCTGTCATTGCGTGCGTGCGCGCATACGAGCTAGGGAACTAATCAATAGCAGATTACCTCAATATGAGTAATTGACATTTCTATTAAACCCAGGTCAAGTCAAATCAAAGTCTCTGTTTTTAGGGTTCCACGTACTTCAAAAGAAAAGAACCCTAAGACCGGCCATACACGGGCAGCTAGAAGCAGTCAGGATGGACTGCTACTAGCTGCGACTGCATAGTAAACTATGCGACTGCAAACGAACAGCCTGAGCGGTTCGTGTATTGAGAATGAAAATGTTGTATTTAAACTGCAGATCACCCAACAGTGACCGCTTGAAGCTGTTGGCACCGACTGCTTTAAGCGGTCCGTCTATAGAGGCCGGATCACTTCGCTGTCCGTCTATCTGTCAAGACACATTTTCTCAAGAACGCGTGGAGGTATCGAGTTGAAATTAATATCAAATACTCAAGCCTGCAGTCCCTTAAAGTCGTGAAAAAATCAAGTCGACGCAATGAAAAGATACGGCCGTTATGGTGTGCCGTATATTTCACACACTCGCAAGGCACTCAAAAACCTATGGGGTACTTCGTTGTCTGTCTGTCTGTCAAGACCCTTTTTCTCAGGAACGCGTGGAGGTATCAAACTGAAATTAATATCAAGTAGGTACTCTAGTATGGTGAGGATTCTGGAAACCCGGTGGATGCGAGCAGCACAAGACCGACCGTCGTGGAGATCCTTGGGAAAGGCCTATGCCCAGCAGTGGCGTCTTCCGGCTGTTACGATGATGGTGACTCTAGTCTACAGTTCTTTAGAGCTGTAAAAAATCAACCTTCTAAGTCAACGCAATCAAAAGATACAGCCGTTTATGTCGCATATTTCATACTTTCGCAAGGAATCAAGAACCTATAGGGTACTTTCTGTTGACTTAGAACAATGAAATTTAGCAAGAAGCAAGGCCTCACAGCACAAATAAAGGATAAAATCCGAAAAGTGTAAATTTGTAGTTTATTGGTCTAATTATAATTATTTCTGTTATTTATTATTTCTAAAGTGTGGAATTGGACACGTCTTCGTTTAATGAAAAAACGTGTGTAATATTGGAGGTTAAAACTGTACTAGTAAGTATAAAAAATGAAGTAAATAGATAGATTCATTTATTTCTTATTGGAAATTACATTAAATTTAAAATGTCACAAGCATAACAAATTCACAACAAGATCGTGAAAAAGGTAAACAAAAGAGTATAAAATAAAATATCTAGAAATAAGTCCAGAAAATGTCGAAATGTCAAAAATAAAAAATCAATATACCACAATAAAAATATAAATATAAACACACAAAGGGTGATTATGTTATAATAAGAAAAAAATAAAGATAAAATGAAAATAGAATATACTGTTGGGTTGACGAAAACAGAATGTCACCTCGTCTAAACCCTTGGAATGAAGTAAGTCAGACAGAGCATTGCTTTTAAAATATAAAAGCTTTTTTTGTGCGATACAATAAATAACTAGAAGAGGTGTTGATTGATCACAAAAAAACCGGTTGTCTTTGTCATTCAAAAACAAATTACTGATCATAAAAGCAATACAACTCCAAGAATCATAAAAACGAAATGACGAAAAAGACGCGCGTATGAATGAAGTCACTCATTTGAATATTGCGTATATTAATAAAAAAAGGTTTTCAGCCAAATACGTGATAGTCAAGATCAGACGTCATCTTTTTATGTTGACGATCTCTTTGTCAATAGTCATGACGTGTCGTACGTAAAATGTACCATAGACACCACCATAAAATATAGATGTTATTGCACCACCCGCTCGTATCTGTTCTGTTCTCTTCTTTCTAACAGTTGTCTGTAATAGATCGCTTAGAACGATAAGACCGTTTACTGTGTGCCTTATATTTTCTCTCAAAATTGTACCTTTCTGTGCTGTTTTGAGGTGATCAATAAAGTTAATCCTACAATATAATACAATAATTTGTATTGTATTATAGACACTGATCTCTGTTATTCTGCTGTTGTCCATACAAATCAGGAGTTTGCTGTGTGACGTCATCCGCGTTGTATGCAGCACGATATAACGTTTTCACGACTCACCCGTTGTCATATTATTACTCGTGATATTTCGGAAAATAATGATCTTGGAAGAAATGTAAAAACACAGTTTTTCTTCTTATAACCAATTATATCAATTTTTGAAATTAAATAGTCATTAGAATACCGTATTGTAAACCTTAAGACCGTGGGACATTGCTCATAGAACAGTTGGCTGTTGGACAGAAGGCAGAAAGGCTCGCTCGAAGACCGCCTACTGGAAGACGAAGTGTTGGTAGGCCTCCCACAGGGTGGACCGAGGATCTGGTGAAGATCGCTGAAAACCGGATGCGAGCAGCACAAGACCGACCGTCGTGGAGATCCTTGGGGAAAGCCTATGCGTAGCAGTGGGCGTCTTCCGGCTGATATGATGATGATGATGATGATGACTGTTCTGCCCCCGTGTGAAACCAGCATAACTTTTTCTCTCAACGAACTTAGTGCGGCAGTGCTAACACAGTATTATTATGTTAAAATCAAACACACACATAAATACTGAAACACAAGAATGCCAACGTCAAACGTTAATAAGTGTTAATTAAAAAGTTAAACTGTCAGAAGAATCAACATGGCGGCGTGTTAATGGTAAAACGTCAAACAAAATTCCATATCTTTTTTGAAATGAAACTAATTTATCTTTCCATCTGTTTTGTATGACTTCACGCCTAATAGACAACATACCAAAAAATCATGGCCATAGGTTAAGGTTTAGAGGGTGGAAAACGTTATCGCCGTTTGTATGGGGAGCGCTTTTTGTGGCTGGGTTCAAACTCCTCTTAAGGCTAAAGGCTAATTAATAATTAACGATATTTTAATACAATATGATATTAAATATAGCTGAATAACAGCTAAAAAACAAAAGTTCGTTCTTATTTTAGAAAAAGTTCAGTAGTTATGAACTTCGACGGATCGCGGTTGAATTAGTTTCATTTCAATAAAAAAGTCGCGAAAATAACTTATTACCATATGTTTTATTTTGATTGCTGATGTGTCAGAGTGAGAGCCAAATAATGGCTTCTCTCTCGTATTCATGATTTGTCTGTGAAGGAAATACAAAAGTTAATTGCTATGGTAACAAAAACATACAAAAAGGGTGTTTTAAAAAGTCCTTATCTATCTGCCCCTTAAAATTATAATAGAGCACAATCATATAAGCCAATTTTAATTCCGAACATTTTATCTACACTCGGATCATAAATGCTCAATAACGCTTTCAAAAACCATAGAAAATGACCAGCATTATTACAACCAATGTTATTATAAGAATTTTCTTGTCTGTGGTAGTAGGTAAATCTGTTCTTTATTGGGTTATTACCCAACTCTCTTAGTAGTCTGTGTTTATTGGTGATCACATTACCGATATCTCTGACGTTATGAATTTAAATTTGGAACAGCTGTCAAAATTCAAGTTAGTCTCTATTCTAGTATTCATAGATATTAAAACAGTTATCGATACGAAACGTCAACTCAGTATGATTTTTTTTAATTTAAACTCACGACATTTGATCGCGAGTGACATGACAATAGGGACTTCATTCGTTGGTCTATGATATTAAAAAAAATTTCGTCTTGACGGATAGATCGAATTGCCGCCATACTTGTTGCGACTCGTTTGTTGGTTTTTTGCTGTTACGGTTTTTTGCAGTTATGATATATGTGTGTAGATAAAGTAATTTATGCAACTGTATATAATTAGGCCTTAAAACACTCGTGTGATCCTATTATGAAACTCGCTGACGCTCGTTTCATAAAACCACACTCGTGTTTTAAAGCCTCTCATTATATAGCAGTTGCATAAAATACTATTATTTTAAAACCATTATTTCAAAGAAAGTTGTTTAAAAGATATCCAACTTTTTAGATAGGTAAAAATTCAAACTAATACAGGTCTTTAATAACTTGTGCATACCAAAGAGAAACACGAACTGAAAAGTATTTAAAACACGAAACTTAAAACCAAATGTACAACATAATGTTACCAATTATATTTTGCTTATTTTTTGTTAAAAAAAGATTAAAAAAAGAAAATCAGAGGTTGGCATTCTCGTGAAGAATACACAAGTATATGTATGCGATAAATAAATCATTAACCTCACAGTCGCTCGCAGAGAAACGTTGTGAGATGTATTTAAATAATTATGAAACAATGTTAACACGTCAATATTTGATCATCTGTTTAGCATAATCGTCAGCCAGTGGCTTGGAAGTTATATGTTGATGATTTTGACTTGTTTTTGTTGAACCATGTGTCGAAAGGAATTACTTACTGTGGGATACGCAATCTATGCAAATGAAGTTGTAACGGGTCTATATGTACATCTTCTTTATCTTTTTTTTATACAACATAGGAAGGCAATCACCCACTTACTCAAGTGGGTCACCCGATGGTAAGTGATCACCACTGCCCATTGACACCCGAAAGCGTTTACATTTATTATATTCTTTACTACTCTACTCCATTCTAGCTACTACTCATACTTTTCTTTACTGCCACTACTCTTTTTTTATGAAATAGGAAGGCAAACAAGCAAGTAGGTCACCTGATGGTAAGTGATCACCACCGCCTATAGACACCGGGAACACTAAAGGGATTACAGATACGTGGTCCACTCAGAGGTCTAAGATGGAATACCTCCTATGCCAGTGATACCACCGGCTGTCTTGCTCTCCACGCTGGAACACAACAGTGCAAGCACTGCGGCTTAGCGGCAGGATTAGCGAGCAAGATGGTGGAAGCAATGCGGGCAGACCTTGCACAAGGTCTTACCACCCGTGAAGTATAGTCGACCAAGAAATTGTTTGACCACTTTTCGACCGTATGACATAGGGATAAGGTTCAAAAGTGGTCAAGCAATTACTTGGTCGACTATACATACATAGTACAACAAAGTCGTTGTCCGCTTGTCTGTCCTCATTCCTTCGGACGCTTACTTCGGAACAACGCAACGGAATTTAATACGGTTTTCATTGCCATTCGGAGATTTTTGCGGAAGTTTTGCATCCTAATAGGCTGTTAAGTAGACTACATTAAAAGTATTTTACAGATTGTTTTCCTAACAAATTGAAGGACAAAAAATTATAACTTTGCCGTTGGTAAACCATTGTCCCCATACATCGACATAAGACGCAATCGTTTTAACAACTGCAAATAAGATTACAATAGCAAAAAAATATTTTTTTCTGTGATGTTACTACAAATTTATGGCTTTCGTACTTTTCTCTTTGCTTATGTTTTAAGACAATACTTCTATCAAATTTTATAATTCTAGGTCATCGGGAACTACCCTATAGGTTTTTATTTCCTTTGCGAGTGTCTAAATATGCAGCATAAACGGTCGTATCTGCTAATTGCGTTGACGTAGGAGTTTGATTTTTTCATGGCTCTAGGGAAAACATATTTAATTAATAAAGCCTTTTACAACATCCAGGAATTCATGGAAGAAAACTAGTACCATGTAATTGACATTCATTATCATTATTTATTTATTTAATTTTAGTAAAAAAAAATCTAACAATTAAGTTAAAGTTAGTATATTCACTTAATTAATGTTATGTGATAACAATATAAGCTAGCTTTAAGAATACTATGATGGTATCATTATCATCTATCAGTAAACCTTACAGGGTTTATGTTGAAGCCATACATTATTTTTAAGAACTCTTGTACAGTCAGCGTCAAATATACCACAGCGGGCAAAGTGGTCAAAAATATCTGAACACGCCCGAGCGTAATTGACAATAGAGTCGAGTTCAGATATTGTTGACTCCTTGCCCGCTCTGGTATATTTGACGCTGCCTGTACAACGTAAATTTGCAATAAAGATAATTTGAATTTGAATTTAAAGAATGCAGACATGAGAATTTGGTAATATTTTCAACTCGATACCTATACTCCTCGATACAGCGTTCCTGAATAAAAGGGGGCTTTACCGACATACTGACAATGAAGTGATTCTATAAGAGTTCCTCTTTTCCTTTTGAGGTACGGAACCCTAAAAACAAGATTAAGTACTGTCGTTCTACTATTTTGTGGGCAGCCATGTTATGTCACGCGACCCACGGTGAACGGGTTCTAATTCCGGTCAAAAAGTATAATCTATGCGAATACCAGTCCGGTAGAACGAGTGGCGGCTGAGGTCTTGACCTTAGGAAGTTTCTACCTGGTTCAACAAACATACATAATTTCGTTGGAAATATTTTTTCTGACACCAGAGTTTTCTTAGGAGCTCAAGTTATTTTCCATAGATACTCGTAACTTAGGTAACCATTTGAGACAACTCAAAGATAAATAAAAATACAAAAAAAAACAACTGGGGTATTTGATGTTAATTGTTTAGTCCACTCATTAGTCTTTAGTTTAGTAATAGGAATCCCAGGGGTCCCACTTAATTTCAACTCAATACCTCCACGCGTTATTGACAAAAATGGTCTTAACAGAGATACAGACAGACAGACGGACAACAAAGTGATCCTATAAGGATTCCGTTTTTCCTTTTTTAGGTACGGAACCCTAAAAATCGGAGATTGCATACAATTTGTAAGTTTATTACTTAGATAGATAGATAGATAGATAGATAAAACGTTTATTTGTTTGTTACTGCAAGTACACACAATCAAAAATTACATACAATTTAGGAGAGAGAAAAAAAAACGAAAGTTAACACATTTGTTGAGTACTTGTTGTCTGTGTGCGCTGCAGCAGTACAAAAGGGCCATGGCTCAGTGGGCAACATTGCTCTTAGCTATAATGACAATTGTTCATGACCTTCAAAAAGCCATTAACCTGGTTACGTTAGCTGGCAAACACCCAAAGAATCTATGAAGACATAGAAAGCCGCTTCTAGTGCCGCAAGAGGCTCTGTCTTTCCTTCCATAGTAATTAAGAATTAGTATGGAATAGTAATTCGTTGCGTTTATTGTAATAACAACTTAAACTAGACGCTCAGAAGACTCACTGAGGGTTAAGTTAAACCTGAACCAGTGGTGTTAGGGCAGGGGGGTTCCACTCCGCACTGTAGGTACGCTCGGCCGCCTGCCTATAGCTTAGGCAAATCGAAGTAGATTGTCGGCTCGGCGCGCGCCCGCTCGCTCGTCTTCGCTGTGTTAGTGTAATTGAAAACGAATGCAGCGCAACCCTAACGTGTCGCCGGGAGTCACGGGGAAGGCGGACGCGGGCAGTGCGTTCCTTTTAACTCGAGCCGCCTGGCGAATGTGTATAAAGTGATAACGAACTTTTTGTTCATAACAATAAAGTTGGAATTCGTTTAATCGCGTTCGTAATAGAGAAATTTCTGTTCGTGAGTACTATTTTTTATTCTGTGGTTAGGGCTGGTTAATAAAAAGTCCTTAAAATAAATTACTCTTCACAAGACAAGTATACATTAGTATATTTTGGTAATAAGCCAAACGTTTACCAAGAAACTACGATAGTTTTGGCTCGCAATTTCTTCCTCAAACAACGAATTTAGAACAACAAAAAATTGCCCTTGAAATTTCGCTAACCTTTCTTTCAGCTGAGCGTCTAGTGTCAGTTTTTGTCACAATAAATCGCACCCTTAGAATTAAAGCGACTCAATTCTGAATATGATATTACCCAAAATTAAACCTTATGTCTTTTAATTAAGGTGATATTTTGGGACGTGTATTATTCAGAAATGGGTCACTTTAATTCTAAGCGTGCGAAATGTCTCGAACGCATTAGCGTTAACTTCTCAATTACTATGAAAGCAAAGACAGCGCCTCTAGCGGCGCGTAGTGGCAACAGAATATTTCCATAGGTACATCGAAATGAGAAAACTATAGAACTGTGTACAACGCAGTGGCAGAGTAGCCGACCATAGTCTATTTGGTAGACTATGTTGGATAGCCTGAATGAAACTGTCTGTGCCAATTGTCAAGTAAACAGCTCTGCGTTTTGTACGATTTTAAATTGGCATCATATTTTTAGTTCTGCTATCCGACGCCTGTGTCGCTGCTAGTTAGAAAACTTAGAAGCTTATTCACTTACGATAAGATTCAAAGTTGAACCAATGGCTAAATATTGAAAGCCCCTCTTCACCTGTTTCACCCCGTCGCAAAGTGGTGACGCTAGGCTTGTAACAATCCGAACAAGTAGGCAGATCTATTGTCTTCTTATATCGATGTTTCCATACAATTTAGAAGTTAACGCTAACGTGTTCGAAACGTTTTTGTGACTGGAAACTTACACTAAAAGCTTCGTAAACCAATGAAGCCATATATTGGTCGTAATCTTACTAAGTACTTTACAAAAACTTTCCTCTTATGCGACTTCTTTTTCTTTATTTGTATCTTCTTTCTTACCTTTATCTCCTTTTCTTTATCTTAATTTACATCTACATCTACACTAATATAATAAAGAGGAAAACTTTGTTTTTTTGTTTGGTTGTATGTAGGAGTAATCTCTGGAACTACTGAACCGATTTCAAAAATTCTTTCACAGATAGAAAGCTACACTATCCCTGACGGACATAGGCTACTAATTTCATGCGAACAAAGTCGCGGGCGTCCGCTAGTAGTATATAAAGTAAAGTCGGTGTTCGTCCTTCTCTGTCCTAAATCTATAGTGTATGTTCGGCCGCCTTCTCCTTCTAAACCACGCAACGGAATTTGATACGGTTTTCACCGTCATTTAGAGTTTTTTTAAGGAAGGTTTTTGTATACATTACATCCTGTAGCATCCATGCGAAGCCGGGGCGGGTCGCTAGTTAATAAAAAGTCAAAAATTAACTTCAGTCATCACTGGCCTGCTGTCACTCATCAAAAGCGTGCCGTGTAAAAACGGAGCCAAGTTTCATGACTCCAACCGACGAAAGTAAGCAGAGCCAAATCTCGAAGTTGCAATATTAAATAACTATTTTTACGACTTGGCAACAATAAACACAAATATATAAACAACGATTATAAACAAACTGTACCGGGAACTTAGGTGGCTAGAATTGCAGATATGACTTTTTTTAACAAAGATTTATCTGAGTTTTGATTAGAAATTACATGATAATTATTTAAAGAAATCAATTAAAATAATCTACATTAACACTAAATAAGTAGAGTACTTATATTAATAAGGTTCAATTCAGATGGCGGTACTCCTGGACACGTCACGAATAGTCAGGAGACTCCTCACTCTGCAGCCCTAACCACCGGTAGCTTGAACCCTGCCCCGCTGCCGGCGGCACTCTAGGTTAGGTTTTTGTGTTTCTACATTTTGTATTGATATTGTTTTATTACTTTTTTGAAAATATTGTATAACCTATCCTGAGACATTAAATTAAATAAATAAATAAAAAATCCAACACTTTAATGCTATTAATGCTTTTGGTAAAGGCCGGTCGCGAACCACAGAGAAAAACGAGCATTGCCCTATTTCTATTTGACCCTGTCGCACGCGCACAGTAATACTTCCCTCACACTCGCACAGTCACCTTGATCGCCGGCGGCAGACATTGTAAACCTTACGTACGGGAATTTACTAACATAACCACAACGCGCGACACAGAGTGAGCGGGCGCGCGCGCGGCAAGCCGGCAACCTACAGCGATTAACCTATGCCATAGGTAATGCGGCGAGCGCACCTACATTGCGGAGTGGAACCCCCCTGCTAAAGGGCCCCACAAGTTGGCTTCGGCTCCGCGCACGCCTCCCAAAGGCCAGGGACACTATTGTCTCGTGAATTTGAAAAACATACGTAATTAATAAATACTACCGTATAATTTAAAGAAAACGAAGGCACCGCAAGTATCAAAGAGTGGTCTAAAGAGGCAATATTTTACATCGAAAACCAGGGTGGCAATTTTAAAATCATATTAACTACTGCACCCAATGTTGTCTAATGTCAAAAACAACGAGTAAATAATAAACGATGATAGGTTTAACCTTCATTTTAAATCATTAAATGCAATGTTAACATAATGACATCGCCATATCGACAAAGTGTTTTTTTTTTTAAATAAGAAGGAAAACAAAGCAAGTGTGTCACCTGATGGCAAGTGATCACCGTCTGTGGACATCCGCAATATCAAGGAGACTGCAGATGCGACCAACCCAGAGGGCTAAGATGGAAAACCTCTTGTGCCAGTAATGTCACCGGCTGTCTTGCTCTCCACGCCGGAACAACAGTGCAAGCAATGCTGCTTAGCAGCTGTATTAGATGTGTTTTGCTTTGTTTATCCTCAATCTGTTATCAGTAAGCAACCGCACATGTTAGAAAATTAACTGTTATCAGCCTGTGTTCTAGATAAATACCATAATTATTCTCTTATTAATAAGGCTGGCTCTGCTTTTTGCTAGCGACATTGTCCGCGTGGACTTAAGGCCTCCGCTAAGTCGCGCGGGCGCACGGAGCGGGTGCACGCCCATAGAAAAATAGTACCTATGAGAGAAAGCATCATCTTTATCTTAGCCCTGTGGGTTGGCAACGCATCTGCAATCTCCTTGGTGTTGCTGGTGTCTATAGGCGGTGGTGATCACTTACCATCAGGTGACCCATTTGCTTGTTTGCCTTGTTATTTCATTAAAAAAAGAAAAACATTTTAAGGGGAAAACGGATAAAATGGTAACATTAGTACGTGTCACTTTTTCAATGGCTGTCGTTTACTTAACTATTTACTTACCTACTTAAATTTATTGTTATTGTCAAGCGTAAGGAAATAGAATACAAGTATCACTTAGTACTTACAAGTCAATTTGAGTACTGCAGCTAAAACAAGTTCGTCACACACCACAATTAACACGTTAAATAACTAATTAAATTCATTTCACAGTTTAATCGCGTTACACGCACTAATTTCGTTATCAAAACTTAAAACAGCACTTAATTTTGAAACAAGTATCCGAACGTTTTTACGAACACAAAATAACGCGGCGGTATTTACGCGCCAAAATTTTGTTTACACAATGTTGGCACCATTCACTATGTTTTTCTTACGAAGTTGACGATGGTCGTTTGCCATGCAGCCTAGTTTTTCTATTACGACACTTTCATTCCGAAATCCAGTTTAATGAAGTATTTTATCGATTTATTAACTAAACCACTCACGTATTAATTTATTTTTCGAAAAATAGGCGATGATAAAAGACCGCACAGCCTAGTTCATCATTATAGAGTCGAATAATAAGCATGAAATTTTGTGTTACGGAAAATATTGTCCAAGTCTTATTTAGTCCATTTTTTCACTTTTTTTTAAAGTCTCACAGTAAGGCTGTTTAAGATGTGAAAGTAGATCAAGTCCAGTTCACACGCGATCAAAATTAAAAAAACACCGAGCCAGAATTCCAAATTCGAAATCTGCGAGACTGATCGGTACACGGCCGTTTGTCGGTAGAGAGGTGTGCACACTGAATTCAACATGGCTTCTTGGCACTCTGCCGGACAGCTGATTTATCACTTTCCAATGGATTTGTATTTAAATAACAATAGTTTATGGAGTGTTTTGTGAAAAAAAAAAGCTAGAGTTAATTTGAGGAGTATAAAGTCACTTTTTGGTGATGAAACCGTCTCTTTAACCAAGTTTGAGCTGTTATTAGTTTCTGTAACGCGTTTAAATTATTTTAGTTCCACTTTCGCTATCTTTAATTATTTTTAAACACATAAAAAAACTATAAATCAGGACCACTTATTACGGGAAACTTTTTAAAACACTGATAAATTGCTTCAAGTACTTTGACTGTAGTTATTTTATCTAACAACGATCCGCTAACGATTTTATGCGTGGCTTTAGAACAACACTTCTAGGGTCGATTAAATAATTAAAAAAAAAAGATTTTACTTTTAATTTCAACCAAATAAAGTGTTACCGTTGACACTGGTCACTTTGGACTAATCAAAAGAGGTCGGCGAATTCTAAATTTAAAATGGCCATGATTTGAAAACGTTCGGCTGTCGATGCTTATGAATATTAAAAAGTTATTGTTTATTTTTTAATTTCAATGTCAAAATGTCAATTATGGAATTATTTATAGAGCCCTGAGATAGAGCCACATTAAATAAATTTTAGCTAGAATTTAGCGCGTCATTTATTATGGACCAGGAGTGCAATTTTTAGGGTTCCGTGCCCAAATGGTAAAACGGGAACCTATAATTAAGACTCCGCTGTCCGTCCGTCTGTCTGTCTGTCCGGCTGTCACCAGGCTGTATCTCATGAACCATGTATTTCTGTTGCCGCTATAACAACAAATACTAAAAAACATAATAAAATAAATATTTAACGGGGCTCCCATAAAACATACGTAATTTTATTGCTAATTTATGAAGGACTAAGGTAATTATGTATTTAATCAGATTCAATTTTTTTTATTAATTATTATTAAATCATTTATTTCAAGTAACTTTGACTCATATAATTTATTAAAAATGTTTTTATTTTTTACAATTATGTGACGTAACTAAAAAAATTGAAATTATTTTGGTTTAATTAGGAAGTTAATTACTTGAAGACACTTTAAGTGTAAAATATCCAAGCACTTTATTTTTATGAAATAGGAAAGCAAACAAGCAAGTAGGTCATCCGATGGTAAGTGATCACCACCGCCTATAGACACCCAACACCAAGAAGATTACAGATGCGTTGCCAACCCAGAGGGCTAAGATGGAATACCTCTTGTGCCAGTAATTGCACCGGCTGTCTTGCTCTCCACGCCGGAACACAGCAGTGCAAGCGCTGCTGCTTAGCGGCAGGATTAGCGAGCAAGATGGTGGTAGCGATCCGGACGGACCTTGCACAAGGTCCTACCACCCGCAAAGAACTTTGCCGGAGTTCCTAGGGAATTCACCCTTCCCCACCCCACCCTTTCTTATACAACAGGAAGGAAAACAAGCAAGTGGGTCACCTGATGGTAAGTGATCACCACCGCCTATAGACACCCAACACCTATAGACACAACGCTCGACACTCGCCAGCCACGCGCCAATCAATGGCGGCTAAAATATACGCTCGCGTATTTGATTGGCCCTGCTGCCGGCAAAAGTCGAGCGCTCCAAAGTCAAAAATCAACCCGGGGGTGCTAATTTCATAATCCTAAAGTGCCAAATGCAGTACCTATGTCTTTTTTGTTAACTTTTTTTAAAATGCAATAGGAAGGCAAACAACCTGGGTCACCTGATGGTAAGTGATCACCACCTCCTATAGACACCCGCAACACCAAGAAGATTACAGATGCATTGCCAACCCAGAGGGCTAAGATGGAATAAGTTTGTTTATTATGAAAAAAAATGTTCTCTACTTCACCAACGGCATGTGAAAATGTGTTAATAAAATTATCGCGTAGTATAAACAATGCTTGAGTAATTCGCGTCCACAGATTATGAACGCAGCGGAGTCACTTTTCTTTATTCTTTATCGTTATTATAACTTTTCGTTATATAGTAAAAAACAAAGTCGCTATCTGCCTGTCTATTTTTACCCCAATCCTCGGCCCGAAGATAACGTATCTCACACGTGAGATGCATCTCACGTGTGAGATACGTTAAAAATGACAATTTAGGGAATCCCACCTTGAAAAGGAAAGTTGTATATAGTCCAAAATCTAGGCAACTTACACTAATACAATAAAGAGGACAACTTTGTTTGTTTGTTTGTTAGTTCTTTGTATGTAGAATAGAATAGAATAGAATACTTTATTTGCATAGAATAAGTCATTTTTACATAAAAACAATGTCAGAATAGGTCGTACAGAGACATAAGGCAGTTTATTCCGCTATTTATATCTTCATACTAGCATGCAAAATGTTTCTTATAGATTACTAGCTTTTGCCCACGACTTCGCCCGCGTAGACTTATTAAATTGAATTAAACAAACGGACACCCAACATGCAATCTTCAATATTTCCTGGACGAAATAATGAGAATTAGTTGCTTTGCTGCTCATGACGTTACGCCGCGGCGTATAACTCACTTATCGCTATCCCGTGGGAACTATGCATTTTTACGGGATAAAAAGTATCCTATGTGTTAATCCAGGTTACAAACTATAGGTGTGCCAAATGTCATCCAAATCCATTCAGTTGTTTTTGCGTGATTGAGTAACAAACATCCAAACATCCAAACATTTAAACTTTCACATTTATTATATTAGTAGGATTTATTATTTATATCATCTAAGAGAAATTCTTTTACATTGTAATAATTTTAATTTAACATTAGTTTATTTAATTTAGTCCTAAAGAGATTCAGTGGAAGCTCCTGCATGCATTTCGGTAGCTTGTTAAATATCTTCATGCACATAATATAACAATTTTTCGAGTATGTAGGGGGTAATCTCTGGAACTACTGAACCGATTTCAAAAATTCTTTCACTAATAGATAACTACACTATTTCTGACCGATATTAAATAAATAAATAAATATCTTGGGACAGTTAACACCAATTGACCTAGTCCCAAAGGAGGGGTACTAATTTCATAATCCTAAAGTGCCAAATGCAATGTCTTTTTTTCTTAACCTTTTTTTTAATGAAATAGGAAGGCAAACAACCTGGGTCACCTGATGGTAAGTGATCACCGCCTCCTATAGACACCCGCAACACCAAGAAGATTACAGATGCATTGCCAACCCAGAGGGCTAAGATGGAATAAGTTTGTTTATTATGAAAAAAAATATGTTCTCTACTTCACCAACGGCATGTGAAAATGTGTTAATAAAATTATCGCGTAGTATAAACAATGCTTAAGTAATTCGCGTCCACAGATTATGAACGCAGCGGAGTCACTTTTCTTTATTCTTTATCGTTATTATAACTTTTCGTTATATAGTAAAAAACAAAGTCGCTATCTGCCTGTCTATTTTTACCCCAATCCTCGGTCCGAGATAACGTATCTCACACGCTAGATGCATCTCACGTGTGAGATACGTTAAAAAATGACAATTTAGGGAATCCCACCTTGAAAAGGAAAGTAGTATATAGTCCAAAATCTAGGCAACTTACACTAATACAATAAAGAGGACAACTTTGTTTGTTTGTTTGTTAGTTCTTTGTATGTAGAATAGAATAGAATAGAATACTTTATTTGCATAGAGTCATTTTTACATAAAAACAACGTCAGAATAGGTGGTACAGAGATATAAGGCAGCTTATTTCGCTATTTATATCTTCATACTAGCATGCAAAATGTTTCTTATAGATTACTAGCTTTTGCCCACGACTTCGTCCGCGTAGACTTATTAAATTGAATTAAAAAAACGGACACCCAACATGCAATCTTCAATATTTCCTGGACGAAATAATGAGACTTAGTTGCTTTGCTGCTCATGACGTTACGCCGCGGCGTATAACTCACTTATCGCTGTCCCGTGGGAACTATGCATTTTTACGGGATAAAAAGTATCCTATGTGTTAATCCAGGTTACAAACTATAGGTGTGCCAAATGTCATCCAAATCCATTCAGTTGTTTTTGCGTGATTGAGTAACAAACATCCAAACATCCAAACATACAAACTTTCACATTTATAATATTAGTAGGATTTATTATTTATATCATCTAAGAGAAATTCTTTTACAATTGTAATAATTTTTATTTAACATTAGTCTATTTAATTTAGTCCTAAAGAGATTCAGTGGAAGCTCCTGCATGCATTTCGGTAGCTTGTTAAATATCTTCATGCACATAATTTAACAATTTTTCGAGTATGTAGGGGGTAATCTCTGGAACTACTGAACCGATTTCAAAAATTCTTTCACTAATAGAAAACTACACTATTTCTGACCGATATTAAATAAATAAATAAATATCTTGGGACAGTTAACACCAATTGACCTAGTCCCAAAGTAAGCAACTAAAGCTGCTTGTGTTATGGGTACTAGACAACGGATATACATACTTATATAGATAAATATATACTTAAATACATATAACATCCACGACTCGGGTACAAACATTCGTATTCATCAAACAAACATTTGCCCCTCCCGGGAATCGAACCCGGAACCTCAAGCTTATTAGTCAGGGCCACTAACCACGAGGCTATCCGGTCGTCGGTTGGGTACTAATTCCACGCGAGCGAAGTCGCGGGCGTCCGCTAGTGCTAGATAAAGTTCCCATGGGACGAAGAAATTAATTCTACACTCGATAAGTCAAGGGTTAATCCGTTTCCGGTATAATCAAGGTAGTACAAACGAACCTATAATGTAGTTGTTTACGGAAGTTTTTAAACAATTACGTCATTTAATGGATATAATGTACTATTGTAATAAGTTAATTATGAAATTAATTAGATAAAAAAAGAAAAATCTTTTTAGGGTAAAACGGGACCCTATTACTAAGACTCCACTGTCCGTCCGTCCGTCTGTCACCAGGCTGTGTCTCAAGGACCGTGATAGATAGACAGTTGAAATTTTCACAGATGATGTATTCCTGTTGCCGCTATAACAACAAATACTAAAAAACTGAATAAAATAAATATTTAAGGGGGCTCCCATACAACAGACATGATTTTTTTGCCGATTTTATAGACATTTGTACGGAACCCTTCGTGCCTGAGTCCGACTCGCACTTGGCCGGTCTTTTTGTACTTAACCAAAATTACTTTTGTTATGTTACGCGATATCACCGCCATTTGTAAACTGATTTCAATTATTCTTTTTTTTTTTATTGAATTGGTCGCCGTTAGGTCCTATTTAAATTTGGAAACAATATGTCATCTCGTGAAGAATAAAGTCTGTTTTTAATTCGAAAAGTGATATTATGCAATTACAAGCAAAGAAAAATCTTGCTTCTGGCGGGACTCGAACCTGTAACTTCTGCATCCGTACAAGGAGGATTCCGTGAGTACCTAAGCACTGTCGTATGACCAACATTTTAACGGTGAGGAAAAACATCGTGAGGAAACAGCACATTCATGTAAATAAATATGTAACCATGATTCTGTCGGGCAGGTTTCCCTGTAACTGGGTTTACGAAGGTCAGATGGCAGTCGCTCCAATGTAACCCGACCTTCTCGCTCGCTAATCCTGCCGCTAAGCAGCAGTGCTTGCGCTGTCGTGTTAGAAAATTTTTTTTACAGGCGTTACTTTGCGGAGGTCCATATCAACAAACTGGAAGAAATTACCTTGCTACTCCGCGATCAAACAGTACGACCGCGGTTGCTACTTGAACGTTGTCAGTTCACCATTCGTTCAAGTAGCGAACGATCGTACTGTTTGATCTTGATGATGCCTCGTACAGAGGCGAAACGCGCGTCGATCGTGTAGTATTAGTGTTTAGTGGTGGTGGTGGTGTGTAGTTTAATATGTTGGAAGCGGAGGAGGGTGGGTTTTTGCATAAATATATATCTACATTATGTGTGTGTCGCACAGACGCAGCTATTTTGCACGAGCCCGGCACTGGTTTCGCGGAGTAGCAAGGTAACTTGTTCCAGTTCGCTGTTGTTTTCCGGCGTGGAGAGTTAGATTACTGGCACAAGAGGTGTTCCATCTTAGCCCTCTGGGTTGGACGCATCTGCACTCTCGGCTTGCGGGGGTGTCTATGGATGGCGATGCTCACAAAAAACCTACCGAATTCAGGATCATGGTCACAGTGTACCCTGAATTTAGAAACGGTAAAAAGCTTATGCTAAAAGGATTATGATGGAGCGTTTTTTTTATACAGGTTGCGCTGTGTTACTCTGTGGCTTGAGGACAATCTGTCACCAGGCGACAATGATGGATGGTGCACAAACACATTTTCGTTGCAGATGCATAATAATAACCAGTACCCTTACCATGAGTACAGTGCACCTAGCCGTAACCATACTCGCTAGCGACAGCGTAAAACGATTCGTATGGGAAATTGCACAGCGCCTCTAGCGCTCACTTAGATAACTAAAGATCGCTAGTATGAGTCCAACGGTAAATTACCTATCGAAATCTGAACGTCAGTGTCTAACGTTTTGTAGCTGTTGCCGTAGAATATTGGTACCATGAGTCTCAAATTTGACACATGTCATCGAAAAATACCGTATCGACTATGGTTAACTCTTTCACTGACAAATGGGAGCGTATTTAACCGCTATCGACTGTAGTAACGTAATACGAATTTTCGATAGAAACTCATGGTAATGGTACAGAACGATAGAAAAACCGGCCAAGTGAACTATTAGTTAAGAATCTAGTAAGTTCGTAGGGTTCCGCAGTCGGAACCTTTACAGTTTCGTAATGTCCGTCCGTCCGTCCGCAGCTTAGCTCAGACTCTTAGTACTAGAACTGGAAAGTTTTAATTTGGCATGGATATTCATATTAGTTACACTGGAAAAAAAACAATGAAAAAAAAATATTGTGGTACCCACCTCCCCTGCACGTAAAGTGGGGATGTTCAATTTCTCGTCTACCCCAAAGTGTGGGGTGACATTGGATAGGTTAAATATTTTTTTTATTAAAGGATCCGTTCGTGAAATATTAAGCTTTGAAGTGAAAATTTTGTTAGAGTCAACTTTTCCCCCTCCCTGCCAGCTAAGTGGTTTTTTTTTTGGATATGCAAAAAAATCACAGTGCTAGCATATGCACATAAGACAGCCGGTGTAATTACTGGCACATTTTTTTTTAAATATAAAATAGGAAGGCAAACAAGCAAGTGGGTCACGTGATGGAAAGTGACTACCACCGCCTATAGACACCCGCAGCACCAAGAAGATTGCAGATGCGTTGCCAACCCAGAGGGCTAAGATGGAATACCTCTTGTGCCAGTAATTACACCGGCTGTCTTGCTCTCCACGCCGGAACACAACAGTGCAAGCACTGCTACTTAGCGGCAGGATTAGCGAGCAAGATGGTGGTAGCGATCCGGACGGACCTTGCACAAGGTCCTACCACCCGCAAAAGGAGGTATTCCATCTTAGCCCTCTAGGTGGGCAACGCATTTGCAATCTCTTTGATGTTGCGGGTGTCTCTAGGCGGTGGTGATCACTTACCATCAGGTGACCCACATGCTTGTTTACCTTCCTATATTATAAAAAAAAAAACGAACGGCCTTTGGGGCGGAAAGGTTCTCGAGTGGAGACCACGTACCGGAAGACGAGGTGTTGGTAGGCCTCCCACAAGTGGACCGACGATCTGGTGAGGATCGCTGGAAACCGGTGGATGCGAGCAGCACAAGACCGACCGTCGTAGAGATCCTTGGGGAAGGCCTATGCCCAGCAGTGGGCGTATTCCGGCTCATATGATGATGATGATGATGATGATGATAACGAAATTAAATGAAATACTATCACGATTAATTAGGCTTTACAAGTTTACGAATAATCAATTAACCATGGAACCCTACACTACGCGTGTCCGCCTCGCACTTGGCCGGTTTTTGTAAATCGTTTATTTACGAAGTCGGGTTTTTGTAAATCGGGTTTGTTTACGAAGTCGGGTTTTTCTAATGTATTTAACCTTTTATATGTCGGGTTTTTTAACGTTAAAGCTTACCTCATGAACACTGGCAGCTCGGAACAAGTAGCAGTGCAGGAGTGCCTCCTTCTCATTGAGGAGTATGTAGAACAGCTCCTCTGGTCTCCCGGGAACTTGGCAGGCCCTGGTGAAGAGTTAACGTGACATAACAACAACAACAACAATAACTACAACAAATAGGTACTCTTACTTGATTTACACAAGTGAACAAAATTACAAAATACACACAAGGAAATGACATACAGAATGATCTTAACCGATTAAAAAGGTTCCGACATTTTTGCGACCGAAATTTCTATCCTTTTATTTTTAAATGTTCGTATAACTTAATAATTAGAATGGTTTTCAGACTTTTAACATAAAACTACCGTGAGACTCGGACATATTAATAAAACGGATCACTCACGTATTCTCGTGAAAAAATACGTGAGTGATCTGTTTTATTAATATGGTTTTCAGACTATTAAGTTTCTCATATACCGATAGTCTTAAATCCTTATAGTGTATTTTCGGCTGCCTTCTTCTAAACCACGCAACGGATTTTGATAAATAAATAAATAAATAAATATCTTGGGACAATTTACACCAATTGACCTAGTCCCAAACTAAGCAAAGCTTGTACTATGGGTACTAGACAACGGATATACATACTTATATATAGATAAATACATACTTAAATACAAATAACATCCATGACTCAGGCACAAACATTCGTGTTCGTCACACAAATATTTGCCCATACCAGGATTTGAACCCGGGACCTCTTGCACAGGAAGCAGACACATGTGCCACTGTGCCATATAGGTCGGTTACGGTTTGCACTGTCATTTAGAGATTTTTACGGAAGGTGTTTGTGTAATTTTTGTATAGTATTTATAAAGTACATCGTAATTGTAAACGTACGAAGCCGGGGCCGGTCGCTAGTACCTTATAATATCCACCAGCCTGTGCACGATGACTGGCTCAAAGTTCCCGTTGTAGGCCTTAAGGCAGCCTTCTTCTATTGTGACGCTTAGCTGCAACGAAACAAGATAAACACATATATATTATGATTTTCATGCGGTCATCTATGACCGCTTTTTATTTATTTATTCAACAAAAATCATACAAGCTTACAGTTTACACCAACACGCTTATAGATAAACTTAACTTAATAGGTTATACAAATACATAAAGGAAATGTCAAATCATCAACTACAATAGTATGTCATAATTATGTCATAACAGTATAAGAAAAATAATAAAATAGCATTACAATTAAATTGTCAAAACGTTATGTCAAATAAAAAAAATTAATCATACAATAATACAAAAATCACATTGAGACATTGTTTATGTTGCATATAGTCCGGTCTTTACTCATTGATTACCCCGTCCTTCCTACTACTCGCCCCCCCTTAATCAAAGTGGATCTGCTCTTGCTTCTACTTAATACCAACCTTATCCTCGATGCCAGTAGCTCTGATTTCCCTCAGCAGCCACGGCAGCATGACATTTGACAGCCGCCGGTCCGTGGCAGTGAAGCCGAGGTATGTCACGGAAGTGAGACGGGTCTTCATTGTAAGACACTATGGACAAAATGAAAAATAAGTCAAAAAAATGCGTCATTCGCTCAAGTAGCGAACGGTCGTACTATTTGGTCCGGATGATGCCTCGTACAGAGGCGAAACGCGCGTCGATCGTGTTGTTTTAGTGTTTAGTGGTGGTGGTGTATAGTTGAGTCTGTGTGATGTATGTTGTTTCGTGTGCAGCGAATCTCTCCAGGTGACTAAAGCTCACCAAAATGGCCGTTTTTCATTGAGATTCGGCCATTTTTGTGAGCTTTAGTCACCTGGTGAGATTCAAAAATTGCACCTCAGGTCACTAAAGCTCATCAAAATGGCCGAATCTCCATGAAAAACGGCCATTTTGGTGAGCTCTAGTCACCCGGTGAGATTTATAAAGTCGCACTCCAGGCTGTTAGATATATACAAAAGGTCACGTCTGTTTCCCGAAGGGGTAGGCAGAGACCACGGATATCCTTTTGCTACAATTCTGACGTACAGCCAGGAGTGCGGTTTTTGAATCTCACCGGGTGACTAAAGCTCGCCAAAATGGCCGTGTTTCATAGAAATGCGGCCATTTTGGTGAGCTTTAGTCAACTGGTGAGATTCAAAAATTGCATTTGAATCTCACCGGGTAACTAAAGCTCACCAAAATAGCCGTTTTCCATAGAGATTCGGCCATTTAGGTGAGCTCTAGTCACCTGATGAGATTCAAAACTTGCACCCCTGGCTATTATTTATTCCAAAGAAAAATAAAGATGCGTACCTAGTTCTAAACTTCACGTGTAAGAAATCGCGGACAAAAGCTAGTATTTAAATATTTATTCAAGAATACATTATTGTTAGAAGACGGAAACGTTTTGAAGCAAACAAAAACATATTTACGAAATGGTACAGTCAAGGAAATTGAAACACGTACCACCGTAGAACCTAGTCGAAGAGACATACGCATGGCATTTGTATGACATAGCCTGGCGTTTAACGCGTCGCGTCATTGCGATAGGGTTCTAAGTGGTACGTGAATATATTTCCCCTACTGTACCTACTCACTCGTATGTACTCGATAAATAGTTTTTTACATCACCTGTGTAAACATAAATCTATGTTAATTTATTGTTAGCTAGTACCGAAATAAAATAACCCTATGACGGCTTCCGTCTGTTTGTCTATCATAAGAAAACCGGCCAAGTGCGAGTCGGTCTCGCGCACGAAGGGTTCCGTACCATTATCCCCCTGGGCCCCATAAATATTAATTTTATTCTGGTTTTTAGTATTTGTTGTTATAGCGGCAACAGAAATACATCATTTGTGAAATTTTCAACTGTCTATCTATCACGGTTCTTGAGATACAGCCTGGTGACAGACGGACGGACTGACAGGGGAGTCTTAGTGACAGGATCCCGTTTTACCCTTTGGGTACGGAACCTTAAAAAGGATAAACTGCTGAGTTTCTTGCGGCGTTTCTTCTCAAGAGAATCTTCCATTTTCCGAAGCGCTAGTAGATTCAGACATGTAAAAGAGTCTATAATATGGAACATGCAATATTTTTTTTTCATTTTCACAGCGATGTATCTTAAAAAAAAACCGCTTTCGATTTAAATTGGAGAATAGTTTGAAACATTGCTTATCTAAATTTAAGTTACTTTCAACAGGTTCTTTACTTACAGGCAAAGAATGTAAAAATATTTATGAGTCAGTTTTCATTTGATTCCGAAACTTAGATTTTTTTTATTGGTACGTAGTTTTTTTTATTTGTGACAAAATACCCCTCTAAGTTTAATAAATCTGTAATTAACAATATTTATAAATTTGAATGGCAACACAAAGAAAATCTTGGTAATCTGGCAGGACTCGAAGCAGCATCTTCAGCTTTTTAAATACAAATAAGCCTGCGGGTCGCCTTATGGGAAGTAATTGCCGACGCCTATAGGATCCAGGATTAAATTCCCATCGTTTAAACAATTAGGTAAGTAAATAAAAAATTGTTTGTGCTTACCTGTCGCGTTACATAAACCAGAAAAATATATATTAGTATTCTTCACAACACTAGGTGAGTAAGCCACTAAAAGATCAAACCATTTTATTTAGGTAACTAAAATAATTATTATTCATTCACAATTAAGGCAAACACTAACCGCATACGACCGATCGATAACAAACACAAAGTTATTAAGTTTTATTCTACACTAAACATTGGTAACACTGCACTTTTAACGCTCATTTTCAAGTATTTAACCATATTTGAGATATTATTTCTTTTAAACACAATGGAAAACTGTATTCACTCGTCGTATTTTACGGAAGTCTTTGGTGTAACACAACCATAACAAAGATGGATCGAAATAACAACTGAAGGTGCCGAAAGGAAAATTTCCTCCCATCCTTTTCATGCATGTCAAGTATGTTTTGATAATAGCGCCATCTAACGTAGGAAAGTAACACTAAGGAAGCAGCTAGAAGCCTAAAATTAAAAAGACGTTCGAGTGTCCATTTTCAAAAGTAAAAAAATTATGCATGATTCGTGTTAATATAGCAAAACAGAATAAAGTATACAGCAAAAATATCGTGTTACAGTCTTATATTTTATTTTATGCCGTCGTGATTTTATCCGTGTAAACGTTAAAAAGCCTCGATTATTATTTTGATTATAGCGCCATCTACCAGCGACTAGCGGAATGAGATCAACAAATCACGTTCTTAAAGCGGAGTATAACAGTTAGTTTAGGCATTTGATGTAAGGTGGCGCTGAAATCAAAACTACAATTTTTTTAAAGGAAAAATAAAAAAATATGTCATTATTGAGTGTGTATTGTTAAGATTTTGAGTTCAGTTTAAAATTTGTTTTGTTGCAGTCCATTTTATTATATTTGAGGGCAAACTGTTGAGAATACAATGGTAGTTCAAACTTGATTTCATAGATGTCGTTAGCATGACTAATTCTTATTAACTTAATTTTTGTTGGAATTGTACTGATAAAACACCTTCCAACAAAAAAATATTAACATGTTTGCTTTTGTTGTTTTTTATACAACTTTTGTGTGCTTGCAAGCCGAAGTAACCTTTATTTGACAGGAATCTTAATTAAATTAATATAATTGGCGACAAATACTTTCTCTCGTCATTATCACGTCATTATCGAAGCATACTTATTTTTTAAACGTGTGGGTGGGTACTTAGAATCGCCATCGCCATAATGCCAAAGTCTACTTTTATGATACATTTTCTGTACAGTTCAAATTGTTTAATAATGTTTTAAACTTATAATAATTGTGTTACGGTCAGACTCAATAGAAGGTTAGTATAATTTGTTTTTGATAATCGTTGTTTTGTAGCGTTTTGTACGCATCATTGAATTGAAGTAAGATTAAATCGAATTATTATACCCAGATTCAGCGTAAATTATACCTTTTGTACCAAACTCGACAGTTGATTTCGGTTTTATCACGCTTTTCGGTATTTACCAAAACAAAATAGTTGATGTTGGTGTTGTGTGGTAAATCTGTAAAAAAAAAATCTAAAATTGCTACACTCTTTATACATAAATGTTAGTTTCCTATAACTCAAGAAGGAATGAAGGCATAATTTGATGGTGGCTCTTTACCTCCACACAAAAGTAAGGCTTAGGTAGGTACAGTAGATTAACACATAGGTTGTTAATAGATTCAGGCGTTGCTATGCGGAGGTTCCTATCAAGTTGTACCTCACTACTTGATTGCTTTAACCTCTCATGCTGCAGGATATCACCAACATGCCGAGTCACCTTTCCTCGAACTCGGGTTCCAGCGTGGAGGAGCGCCGGGGGCCCAAGAACGGCCTGAAGCCGGTGACGGGGTCCAGCTGTGAAGCTGACGTCTCCAACGCTGAGGGCGACCGGTATGTTTTCTACACTATAATAATTTAATAAAGAGAAAAACTTTGTTTGTTTGTTTGTTTTTTTGTTTGTATGTAGGGGGTAATCTCTGGAACTACTGAACCGATTTAAAAATTCTTTCACAGATAGAAAGCTACACTATTCCTGACGGACATAGGCTAATTTTATGTGAATGAAGTCGCACGCGTCCGCTAGTCTTAAATAAAATAGGAAACCAAACGCAAACAACTGCGTCACCTGTGGCCCGTTTCACTAAGCTACAAGTTACAATTTTACAAGTCTAAGCCGGCAACATTGGTCATTATGCCCATTGCCATTGGTCATTATTGAACAATGTTGCCGGTTTAGACTTGTAAAATTGTAATTTGTAGCTTAGTGAAACGGGCCACTTTGGTGAAATTTTTGAATCTCACCAGGGGGCCTAGCACGCTAGCTTTTATCGATGACATAAAGCATTTATCCCGTTCTAACCAGTATGTGTGTGCGAAAGGGACGAATACTTTATGTCAGCGATAAACGCTAGTGTGCTAGAGGGGCAGGTGACTAGAGCTCACCAAAATGGCCTAATCTCAATGAAAAACGGCCATTTTGGTGAGCTTTAGTCACCCGGTGAGATTCAAAAATCGCACTCCTGATCGTAAACTAATCGCCACCGTCAATAGACACCCGCAACACCAAGGAGATTGTAGTACGTTGCCAACCCAGAGGGCTAAGATGGAATACCTCTTGTGCCAGTAATGTCACCGGCTGTCTTGCTCTCCACGTCGGAACACAACAGTGCAAGCACTGCTGCATAGCGCCAGAATTAACGAGTAAGGCTCTACTGTTTTTTTTTTGACAAACATACAATACTATTTACATACAGAAAACAGCGGGTGGCAGGACCTTGTGCAAGGTCCGTCCGGATCGCTACCACCATCTTGCTCGCTAATCCTGCCGCTAAGGAGTAGTGCTTGCCCTGTTGTGTTCCGGCGTCGAGAGCAAGACAGCCGGTGTAATTACTGGCACAATAGGTATTCCATCTTAGCGCTCTGGGTTGGCAACGCATCTGCAATCTCTTTTATGCTGCAGGTGTCTATTGGCGGTGGTAATCAGTTACCATCAAGTGACCCACTTGCTTGTTTGCCTTCCTAATTCATAAAAAAAAATACAGAAAACAACATAAACATCGTTGAACACGCCGCTGCCCCAGTGTCGAGCTCGCCGCTGTTACCTATGCTTAAAGAATCACTATGCACGCGCGTGTGTACGGAGCAGTGCCGTATACGCATCCAGTGTAGCCTGGCCTTTAGTACGAAGTAGTTTAAGGTGGATTATGAATGGCCGCGCGGCCGTCGCGTTTAATCTATTTGATCTACCTGTAAATAATCTAGCCAAGGCCAAACCTCGCCAATTGGGAAACCTTGCAGTGGAGCTTTATTTAGGTTTTTTACTATCCAAGTATCCATTAGATTTTTTTTTAGCTGTTTCGCACTGACCTATAAATAATGGACTTCTATTCAGCATTTGAAAAATAGCCTCAAAAGTCAAACAAAAAGTACAACAAATCGACAATCGCTCGCGCTGTCAGTCTGTCGGACCGACGGCGCTACCGTCAATACTATTATTTTGTAAAAAACCTATTTGCAACGGAACTTAATAAATTATTACTTTATGCAGTTAGACGTAAAGTTGTAAATCCAATGACTATAAATGGTGATGGTGGTGGTGGTGGTGGTGGTGGTGGTGGTGGTGGTGGTGAATAATTAGCATTTGTAAGATTGGCGTCAACCTGTATTCTCATGTCGGGTCGTTTTTCCACTGTCATTTAGTATGACACTGTACATCCATGCATTATACTTAATATCATTGCTGTTTCGTAATTAATTATTTAAAAAAATAGTTGGTACAATCGAAGACACATATAAGTCACCATTAAAGACCAAACTGCGAGAATGTGTAATTTTCCGAAAGGGAGGCATATAGTATGCACTATGAAATTGATATATCTATCCCTTTCGACCATAGACAATTTCTCTCAGTCCCCTCTTTAATGGTCGGTTAAGTTTGTTGTTGTTTGTACCCGACACCCTACGCCTGACAGTTTAACTGCGGCTCGAGATCACCTATCGGGGGGGTTCCACTCCGCACTGTAGGTACACTCGACCGCCTTGCCTACAGCGCAGGCAAATCGCAGTAGGTTGTCGGCTCGCCGCGCGCTCGCTCGCCCTCGCCGTGTCAGTGTAATTGAAAACGAATGCAGCGTAACCCTAACGTGTCGCCGGGAGTTGCGGAAGGCGGGCGCGGGTGGGGTCGCGTTTTGACGCGAGCCGCCTGGCGAATGTGTATGAAGTAATTAATACTGACTCGGCGGATTCGTTGAGTTTCTTGCCGGTATCTTCTCATCAGAGGTTTTTTCCGAACCGGTGGTAAATTTTATGACATTCATAAGTGCTTCCTGTAAGCCTGATCTGAATAAAGATATTTTGACTTTCGACTTGACTTTTGAAACTTATCACCTATTTTCGTAAGGGATTAAAAAAAAAAATTTATATTTTCAGTGTCTTTTTTATGAAATAGGAAAGCAAAAAAGCAACTGGGTCACCTACTGGCAAGTGATCACCACCGCCTATAGACACCCGTAACACCAAAGAGATTGCAGATGCATTGCCAACCCAGAGGGCTAAGATGGAATACCTCTTGTGCCAGTAATTACACCGGCTGTCTTGCTCTCCACGCCGGAACACAGCAGTGCAAGCACTACTACTTAGTGGCAGGATTAGCGAGCAAGATGGTGGTAGCGATCCGGACGGACCTTGCACAAGGTCCTACCACCCGCAAAATTTTCTGTAAATCAGCTACATATCACTTGTACAGAACAACCGCAGCTGTTCCTGTTATCCAGACATAAAATATGTTAATAAATACGTTTGAAAGCTACAGTTACTCGGAATACAGATTAGCTTGGCGGAAGAATGTTCACTTCGGAATAAAACGCTCGTTGTTTACACAATAGGCACTTAACCCAATAACGCCGTTGATTTTAGCCAGTCACTAATCCAAGCCATATAAATTTGCATACCTATTTCTTTTAACTGAAATAGGTGTGTCTTGACAAAAAAGACTGATTAACTGAAGTAGCTTAAGTAAACGTTTACCAATAAGTAAGTATTTGTTATAGGTACCTAGAAAGGCGAGTTAGAAAGAACCAGCCAGGTGCGAGCGTGACTCGTATTCCGTATCTGCATAATATTCTGTTATGTACTTATGTAATTCCCAAAACAATCCGCGAACAAAGCAGACCATAATATTTTTTTTTTATGAAATAGGAAGGCAAACAAGCAAGTGGGTCACCTGATGGTAAGTCATCACCACCGCGACACCAAAGAGATTGCAGATGCGTTGCCAACCCAGAGGGCTAAGATGGAATACCTCTTGTGCCAGTAATTACACCGGCTATCTTGCTCTCTACGCCGGAACACAACAGTGCAAGCACTGCTGCTTAACAGCAGGATTAGCGAGCAAGATGGTAGTAGCGATCCGGACGGACCTTGCACAAGGTCCTACCACCAGCAAAAATTCCGAATACGAATTCTGAATTTCGTACCATTCTCAAGCAATCACGAAAACTCGGGTAACGTGAAGGACATTATCCGTAAAAGCCTCCCAGTAGTCGCTGTCTCGGTTTTGACATAATTAGGTAGGTACTAATAGGCAATGCAAAGTGAATCATATTAGCATGGCGTTTGTTTGCAGTGTGTTCTCTGTTTCACACCGTTGTAAGTTGTAACGTTCACTGATAAACCATGCCATGGATTTGAGAGCAGTACACCGCGGGCACTCGGACCGAGGCGACGCCATCTTGGTCGGCCATTTTGAAAAAGTTTAAAAATCGAAAGTGTTCGATATTCGATATCCGTTGTTAGTATTATTGTTTAGGAAAGTGTTCGTTGAACAGAAGCGGGATTCCATTTGAGTTTAATGCATGCAAATTTATTGGCGTTTTTTGTGGATATATTTAAATGAAAATGCTAAAGGAAGTTACCCACGAATAAATATAGCGGGTTTATTGTTATTCTGTTCCAGGCAACTAGTAGAAAAAAGTGTTTTCTTTTTATTGAATTGCGTTGTTGTGACGAGAAATACAATTTTCATACTGAGGGTTTGAACATCAGCTAAAGTAGGCTAAAGGTCTTAATTCATTTGAATATGAATTGCAGTTCGGTTGTTGTTTATAAAGTTTTTACTATAATTACAAAAAAAACGCAAAAAACAATTCACAACTTTTTAAAGTTTTACAACATGCTTAATAAGTTTTTGTTGAAAAATTATATATCTTTATTTGATTAAGTATAGATACTTTATAACTGTATTGTCATCGTACCTGTCTACATACATTTACCAAATTTCATATCAATCCGAACACTGAAAGTGGGTTAAATCAATTTTAGTGTTTATATTGTCTTGTATAGCCTTTTTTCTTTTGTGTATAATAAAAATAAGTAAATAATAATCAACTGAAAAGATAAAATAAGTCAAATCAAAATCCGATTGCACAATTTTATCTGAACGAACGGCAAACCCACAACTATCTCTGCCTTGCCTAAAGGTTGACTGGTAGAGAATGCCTTAAGGCATTAAATTCGCCTTTTGTACATTTTATTGCTAATTTTGTGCAATTAAGATTAGATAAATAAATAAACCCACAAACAAAATTAACATTTGCTGTGTTAAAGAAAGGTTATGAAAAAATAGGTGATCTTATACCTGCAAAGTGATCTTTTCCAGACAAACACTGGTTAGTGGAGACAAAGAAAGTAACAGGTGACAAATGCTATGTTTATTTTATTTTATGTTATTCGAATTTGAAACTTATATTCTAAGCAAATAAGGCTGTGAACACACTCATTTCCAACCAACTTTTTTTTTACACCAGACAAAGTAGTATCTATTCATAATTTTTAGGGTTCTGTATTGCAAAAGGAACCCTGTAGGCTCACATCGTTGTCCGTCTGTCTGTTTGTTTGTCAAGCACAAATAAATCAAAACAAAACCTATAGCACAGAATAAATAACATACAAAAACTTCTCTTTTACGACCGCGATTAAACGAATTCCAACTTTATTCATACGCTCAAAAAGTTCGTATTACTTCATACACCATGCGCCAGGCGGCGCGAGTCAAAAGGAACGCGCCGCCTGCGCCCGCCTTCCCCCGCTACTTCCGGCAACATGCTAGGGTTGCGCGGCATTCGTTTTCAATTGCACTGAAACGGCGGGGGCGAGCGAGCGAGCGCGCGGCAAGCCGACAGCCTACAGCGATTTGCCTATGCCATAGGCAAGGCGGTCGAGCGTACCTACAGGGCGGAGTGGAACCCCCCTGCCTAAAGGTTATTTCCCGTTGACCTAGATTCATGAATTTTGGCAAGAAGCAAGGTCTCACAGCACAAGTAAAGGGAATAATGCGAAAATTGACAATTTGTAGTTACATCACATAAAGACATATAAACGAGGAAAAATCCTCGAGTCATGATTTCTTCATTTTCATTTTCCTGATTGACGAACTATTCTTACATATACATACCATATATTATTATATTAATATAAAATAGGAAGACAACCGTGCAAATAGGTAACCTGTGCACCTAGCACGAATATTCTCGATACGCGTTAACTCGCTACGTAACTCAGTGCGTCTCTTTCTTACTCGCCCTGTTGGAGAGAGATGCACTGAGTTACGTAGCGAGTTAACGCGTGTCGAGAAGATTCATGCTAGGTACAGTCAAGGAACTTAATTCCCTACCCATTTCGTTGAAATGTCGTCTGACATACGCAGTGCATTAAGGTCGATATGTCAAACTAACGTCTTGCTCTATAGCTCTTATGGTGACAGTTTGCTATATGCTATTGAACCTTAGGTGGGTTGGAAATTTAATTCCTTGACTGTACACTGATGGTAAGACTCGCCGCCGCCCATGAACAACCACAACACAAAGGAAAGGTGCATTCCAACCCAGAGGACTAACATGGAACACCTCTTGTGCCAGTTATGTCACCGGCTGTAGCTTTCCACGCCGGAACACAAAAGTGCAAGCACTGCTGCTTAGCGGCTGATAAGCGAGCAAGACGGAACCCTCTTTTGTAAGGAACCCTCAGTGCGCGAGTCAGACTCGCACTTGTCCTGTTTTTATAAAGCTACGGCGCGTTCTAAAAACCAGCTGATGCGAAAACAAAAATATAAGGTCACATCTATAAATAAACCTAGTTTCCAGTTTTTAAAAACCTACTCTATTACTTGGGGATAGGGTTGCTGTTAAAAGTATCTAATAGCTATAATTGTGATACCTTATTCTCAGAATACCTATACACTAGCTTTTGCCCGCGACTTCGCCCGCTTTTTTAAGGTAAACCAGCAAGTAGGTCACCTAAAGGTAAGTGATCACCACCGCTTAAAGACACCCGCAACATCAAAGGGATTGTAGATGCGTTGCAAACCCAGAGGGCTAAGATGGAACCTCTTGTGCCAGTAATGTCATCGGCTGTCTTGCTCTCCACGCCGGAACACAACAGTGCGAGCACTGCTGTCACGCTGCTTCGCGGCAGGATTAGCGAGCAAGATAGTGGTAGCGATCCGGACGGACCTTTCACAAGGTCCTACCACCCGCTTAGAACTTGTTTGCATGAAGCATGAATAAAATTTGCAAAAATACATCAATTGTCGTTTTGGGGGTGGTAGGACCTTGTGCAAGGTCCGTCCGGATCGCTACCACCAACTTGCTCGCTAATCCTGCCGCTAAGCAACAGTGCTTGAACTGTTGTGTTCCGGCGTGGAGAGCAAGACAGCCGGTGTAATTACTGGCACAAGAGGTATTCTATCTTAGCCCTCTGGGTTGGCTACGCATCTGCACTCTCTTTGTTGTTGCAGGTGTCTATAGGCGGTGGTGATCACTTACTATCAGGTGACCCACTTGCTTGTTTGCCGTCCTATGTTGTATAAAAAAAAAACTATGTAATTTTTTTGCTGTTCAAAAAAACATAAGTATATGTCAAAAAGAGATTCAGTGATGTACCAACGCGAACTTATCCCTTTAAGTATCTCCAGGGGGGTTCCACTCCGCACTGTAGGTACGCTCGACCGGCTTGCCTGCGGCATAGGCAAATCGCAGTAGGCTGTCGGCTTGCTGCGCGCTCGCTCGCCCGCCCCCACTGCGTCAGTGTAATTGAAAACGAATGCCGCGCAACCCTAGCGCGTCGCCGGGAGTAGCGGGGGGAAGGCGGGCGCGGGCGGCGCGTTCCTTTTGACTCGCGCCGCCTGGCGCATGGTGTACGAAGTAATACGAACTTTTTGTGCGTGTGAATAAAGTTGGAATTAGTTTAATCGCGGTCGTAAAGAGAAGTTTCTGTTCGTTATTTATTCTGTGGTATCTCTTCTAGTTAAACTTGAAGTGAATGAAAGAAATATATAATAAGTATTAAGAACAGGCAAAAAGCAAAACGCATTCAGTATATTTTTCCTCCTTAAGTTTATACCTATTACCACTGGTATTTATGTTATATTCTTTATTACGGTATGACATACTAATCAACAAAATGATTTCTAAGAGCGAAATTTAATTTAAAGGTCATTCATCCTTCTAGGACCTTTTCCCGTTGCTTAAGAGGAGTGTGAACCCAGCTCCAAAAAAACGCTCTCCATACAAACGGCGATAACGTTTTCCACCCTCTAAACCTTAACCTATGGCAATGATTTTTTGGTATGTTGTCATTATGCCTTGGAACTAGGTTTGTATGTTTTGTTTCTTTAAATATTCTTCATAGATTTGACAATATATCCATTTTAAGAGTTTCATACAAAACATAAAAGCGTCAATATTTTTGAAACTATTAAGAATATTAAAAATCAAACTTACAAACCTAGTTCTAAGGCATAATGACTACATACCAAAAAATCATTGCCATAGGTAAGGTTTAGAGGGTGGAAAACGTTATCGCCGTTTGTATGAGGAGCGCTTTTTGGGGATGGACACAGCAGGGCACGGAAAGCTGTTGAGGCAGGTTCGAGTCCTGTGGCCCGTTTCACTAAGCTACAAGTTACAATACAAGTCTAAACCGGCAACATTGGTCAATAATGACCAATGGCAATGGGCATAATGTCCAATGTTGCCGGTTTAGACTTGTAAAATTGTAACTTGTAGCTTCGTGACACGGGCCACTGTTGGATAACCGAGATTGTTCTTTGTGTTTTCAGTTCATTCATTTAGTTTCTTGAAACTATAGTTTCATCCTGTATGTAAACTATAGTGTAGTAGTTAATTACTAATCATGAACTCATGATTTTCACACATAACTATTTGATGACACTGTTATTAAGTCATCTTATTTTGCATGTCTGCGTTGTTTAGTTACAATGACTATTGTTATTGTTGAGCAAGCAAGTTAAATCATCACTTTAGTATTTTTATTGCCTAATGGCTAAGAAGTGGACTAGTGAATGCGGGGTACCGAGTTCGATTCCCAGCGTTCGCCTTGCTTTCACCAACGCTCTTACGGCGAGGGAAAACATCGTGAGGAAACCAGCGCATTCGTGTAACATGAATGTGTAACCATTATTCTGTCCTTTAGTTCGTTTTTGTAATTTTGTTTTCGTAATTGGCTATGAAAGAAGATTTTTTAATTATTAAACAAGAATTTATTTGCCGTTTTAGTAATTAAGTTTCGTATTCAACTTCGATAGAGGATAGTTTTTTCTTGATGACGGCAGTTAAAACTAACTGGAACAAATTGCCTTGCTACTCCGCCAAACCAGTGCTGCCTCTTCGTAATATGGTCGAACAGTGATCAAACAATTTCTTGGTCGACTATATACATGCAAAACGACTGCGTGCTGCGCGTGGAAGAGGGTGAGTTTACATGAAAAAAAAACGCACGGAAGAAGCTGTTTTACACGTTCAGCACTGGTTTCGCGGAATAGCAAGGTCGTTTGTTCCAGTTTGTTGATATGTACAGTCAAGGAATTTAATTCCCTACCCATTTCGTTGAAATGTCGTCTGACATTCGCAATGCATTAAGGTCGATATGTCAAACTAACGTCTTGCTCTATAGCTCTTATGGTGACAGTTTGCTATATGCTATTTAACCTTAGGTGGGTTGGAAATTTAATTCCTTGACTGTACTTTTATATAATGTATGTGTTAAATTCTTTATTGTACAACAAAAACATAAATGACAAAAAGAGATTCAGTGATGTACAAAGGCGAACATATCCCTTTAAGGGATCTCTTCCAGTTAACCTTTGAGTGGATGAAAGGAGTATCAGCAGGGGCAGACAAAGACCAACTCCTTTATTCGTAAATGCTTCGTAAACGTTTGTTAGTTAACATTTTATATGTCTTTATCTGTCATTGTGACGTTTGCCTTCAAAGAAAGGGACAAAACATTTGTTAGCTTAAAAAGATTGTTAAGTTTTTACGAATAATGGGGCAAAAGTTTATCAAAAACAGTGGAAAATTACCACACAATTTACCTATAAACACATTACATACTAATAATAAATATAATACTCAAATACTGAATACTTAATACATATACTTAGATATAAATAAATACTCAGAAGTTAAAGGAGTAGAAGGCAAAGAACTTAAGGCCATGGTGTCAGCTATACATATTTTCTTTAAGTTCTCTCTAAGGCTGCGTTTCCACCAGATATGTGCGAGGATGCGTAGCGAGATGTGTTTGTAAAGAACCAACGAGCCGTTTCCACCAGAGCTGTGCTAACCGAGGCGAGGTAAATGAAGCGATTCTATTGGTTCTTACAAACACATCCCTCGCTACGCATCCTCGCACATCTCTGGTGGTAACGCAGCCTAAAGGAGACCACGGTAGGATTCCACATCCTAGCAGAGTGCACTGAAAAATATTCATCATCAGATTCAGATTCCTTTATAATTTTATAAATAGAATTTTGCCATTATATTCACCCGCGTACCCCACTTGGGTAACCTTGATAACTGCTCCCACACCGCCCCCAGTTATGGCGTGTAATTAGCCAATGAAAACAGCTGAATAGAGCAGACACGAAAATCAGGGCAGTCATGAATTGAGATTGTAAGCTGACATCATTCAAAACTCTTCGGGTTTGTGGGTCAACTATACTCAAAGGGCTTACAATGCTTTGCGCATCCAGTACAACGAGGCATTCCGGGTGCTTTTGCGGCTGCCTCGGTTTTGCAGTGCCTCCTCAATGTTCGCCAAAGCGCGTGTACGGACAGTTTCGACGCTGTCTGGCGCAAGAAAACTGCTTCAATAATACATAGAGTGAGAGGGAGCAGCAACAGCATCTTGAAGGTTATAGCTAACAAACATGACTGTCCTCTGATGTGGAGGCTCAGTCAGAGAATTAAATCTGCGCTTATAATTAACGTAGGAATAAGATTTACTAATAATGTGGCCCTCTTTGTTGTCTGAATAAAGATGTTTATTTATTTATTTATTTATTATAATCTTTCTTTACATAGTTAGTTTGAAACAAACCCGTTTCCGTTCCTGGAGTGCGATTTTTGAATCTCACCGGGTGACTAAACCTCACCAAAACAACCGTTTTTCATAGACATTCGGCCATTTTGGTGTGCTTTTGTCACCTGGAGTGCGATTTTTGAATCTCACCGGGAGACTAAAGCTCACCAAAGTGGCCGAATCTCTATGAAAAACGGCCATCTTGGTGAGCTCTAGTCACCCGGTGAGATTCAAAAATTTTACCTCAATGAAACGTTTTTTTATTTATTTTTGTCTAAATTTGACACTCAACAATATTTTTCCGAACAATAAACTGAAAAATTTCCATGATTTGAAAAATTTCGGTAAATTACCCACCACTAAACAAGCCGCAAGCTCGTTTGCCACCGCGGTGTAACAAAATAAGGCTTAACGCATCAGTAAGCTGACCAACGCTGTCTGTTCAATGCGTTTAACAAACAAATGATACCTAATGACTCACTGATTGATTGACAGCCGCAAGTAGTGGAAAAATACTGGTTTTATCTGGAAAAAACCGGCTCTCAAACGCTGTATCGGTTAATCGCGCTGATAAGATAGCATCGATATCGGATTAGCTTTTCGTTGCTGCGCTTTAACTAACTTTGACAGAAAAATAGTTTAATAATTCAACTATTAACTAGGAACCCCTGGTATCCCTAATCCCTATGGTCTGTGTTTGTTTCTCTGTATGTAACAGTCAGGTTTTTAAGGTTCCGTACCTCAAGAGAAAAAACGGAACCCTTAAAGGATCACTTCGTTGTCCGTCTGTCTGTCTGTCTGTCAAGACCCTTTTTCTCAGGAACGCCTGAAGGTATCGAGTTGAAATTAATACCAAATACACAAATCCCTTAGAGCCGTGAAAAAATCAAACTTCTAAGTCAACGCAATCAAAAGATTATATTTATAAATCAGATAATAAATAAGATAATTTATGTCGCATGTTTCATACATTCGCAAGGTACTTGAAAACCTATGGGGTACTTCCAGTTGACCTAGAACTATGAAATTTGGCAAGGTCTCACAGCACAAATAAAACGATAAATCCGAAAACCGTAAATTTGTAGTAAGCAAACAAAAAAACATTTTTTTGGTCTTACAAAGCAAAGTGCAATACTAGATGTTGTTGATGACGGAACCCTCGGTGCGCGAGTCTTACTTGCACTTGGCCGGTTTTTTTCAAAACTAATAGTCAAAAAGTGAAAATTTTACACTCTCACTTTAAGCATTTTTTTTATTGCGTATGGAATCTATTATTTATTCTGTAGCTTGGTACACAGCCCATTCAATAAATATTAAAATTTAAGTGTTTGAACAAGAGTTCGAAATTTTACACTTTAATAAAAATATGTCCTTGCTGCCTTGTTTTCCAGTCAGTTTGTCCGTCATGATCTCTTTATTAACAGTTTCCGTAAGTACACAATTTAGCTCAATAATTATATTTTGCATAACGTACTATAAAAGCCCATCTCTATCTGTATGAAACTTCAATTGTAGACTTTATTATCAACCAACTTGATCCAAATTTGCATGTGAACGCAGTGTAAATAAGTAACACCTTTTCATAGTTAGCGTGTCTGTTTGTCGTTTTAATAACTAAGTGGAGTTGCTATGTATAAAAAAACTAAAAAATAAATATATGTACTTAATCATAAACATCTATTCTCGGAGTTTCTCTGCGAGATCGAATCAGGAATGAGGAGGTCCGCAGAAGAACCAAAGTCACCGACATAGCTCTACGAATTGCAAACCTTAAGTGACAGTGGGCGCACATTGCTCGCAGAACCGATGGCCGTTGGGGCGGAAAGTTTCTCGAGTGGAGACCACGTACCGGAAGACGAGGTGTTGGTTGGCCTCCCACAAGGTGGACTGACGATCTGGTGAGCAGCACAAGACCAACCGTCGAGGAGATCCTTGAGGAAGGCATATGCCCAGCAGTGGGCGTCTTCCGGCTGATATGATGATAATGTTAAATATCTATGGACATTTTACAGCAACTGACCTAATCCAAACTGAACCAATTAAATTAATATTTAATTATCGTTTATTTCAAGTAACTGGTTAGGGCATTCATTCATAATTTTTTTTGATTAAATAGTAATAATGGAAACTTATTCCATTAACTTTATTTCTTTAACGGACGTTTGTTTTTTTATTAAATATAAAATAGGGAGGCAAACCATCAAGTGGGTCACCACCATCTTGCTCGCTAATCCTGCCGCTAAGCAGCAGTGCTTGCTCTGTTGTGTTCCGGCGTGGAGAGCAAAAGAGTTGGTGCAATTACTGGCACAAGAGTTATTCCATCTTAGCCCTCTGGGTTGGCAACGCATCTGCAGCACCCTTGGTGTTGCATGGTGACAATCAAATACCCACTTGCTAGTTTGCCTTCTTATCTTATATTTAAAAACTTGCCTCGTGTGGGAATCGATCCCACTACCTCTAGCTTCTTAGTTCGGATCACTAACCATTTAATAAAGACTATTGTTAAACAACTAAAACTTAGTTTTAAAAACCCAAGTTACGGTTTTAAAAACTGGACAAGTGCGAGCCGGACTCGCGCACGGAAGATTCCGTACAAACTTTATAAACATCGAACATTGCTCTAACGAAAACATAAACTGATTTCAGGGACAAACTTAACTTTGCCAACGGAAAACTCTTGTCTCTATACATCAATATATGCCGCAATCGAAAAAACATGGAAATAATTAACAATGTAAACAATTAAGCTGTCTTATCGCTCCAAAACGTTCGCTCCCAGACAACCGTTGATCTTCGAAACTGGTCAAAATATTGCAGTCTGCAGCCAGACTTGGAAAAAATGAATTAGTTATAATTCGGTAGAGCATTCGCAAAAAAATATGTTGTTAGCGCTAGCCAAAACGACGAAACTCGGTGAGATCCAAGATGGCCGCTAACTGGTTGCGACCGGTCTCCGCCGGTTCTTACCAGACATAACCGGTCATTGAACCTAAGTGTGCAGGAATGCCACAAGCTTTATGACTTAGGTTTTCTTGTTACTGTTAAGCTAAAGACAGCAACATTTTCACAACTACGACTCTTTGTTCTTACAACCTTTGGCTAAGCCCTACTCCCCCACACACACTCAATATATATATGACTACATAATATCTTTACATAGTCTACATCTACACTAATATAATTAAGAGAAAAACTTTGTTTGTTTGTTTTTTTGTTAGTTTGTTTGTATGTAGGGAGTAATCTCTGGAACTACTGAACCGATTTCAAAAATTCTTTCGCAGATAGAAAGCTACACTATTCCTGACGGACATAGGCTACTAATTTTACGTGAACGACGTCGCGCGCGTCCGCTAGTATAAAATAAAGTAGCTATTTTCCTGTCCGCCCAGAACTTTTATAGTGTATCTTCGGCCGTTTTCTCTTCCTAAACCACGCAATGGATTTTGATACGGTTTTCAATGTTATTTGAGATTTTTCTGGGAAGGTTTTTGTATACATTACATCCCAATTGTACCCATGCAAAGCTGGGCTGCATCGCTAGTTTTGTATAAAATAGGAAGACAAACGAGCAAGTGGGTTATCTGATGGTCAAAGACCGCAACACCAAGGATATTGCAGATGTGTTGCCAAACCAGAGGGCTAATATGAAATGCCTCGTGCCAGTAATGTCACCGGCTGTGGCTCTCCACGCCGGAACACAACAGTGCAAGCGCTGCTTAGCGGCTGGATTACCAAGCAAGATGGCGTAGAGATCGCAATTCGATACTGATTGGTCGGAGCGGAGATACCGGACCCTTTATGTCACTCCGTTATGTCTGTGTAACGCAAACCGGCAAGATGTTGTGTGTTACTGTTGAAAACATGTTGCACATCCTGCAGAGGTACCTGCGGGGACTGTGAGTAAACAGAACTTGCACGTAGCGGCAATAAAAAGTAGAGATGCCACGAATAGTGAATTGGCCGAATACCGAATACCGAATATTCGGCAGCCGAATATTCGGCGCGAAGTACATGCTTGGTGGGGGCGCGTTAGCTGGAATAAGACAAGTCACAACCTGTTTTTCTCGTTGCGTCGCGTCACGGAGCGTTACAAGTGGTGGTCAGCAAACGAAAAACAATACCCGAACCTTTCGAAATTTGCAAAAGTTTATCTTTCTTCGCCTGGAAGTAGCGTTTATAGTGAGAGGTTATTTTCTGAGGCTGATAACGTATACGATGAAAAGCGCAATCGTTTGCTACCAAAAAATGCTGAAAAACTCGTTTTTATCCATCACAACTTACCACTGATTAATTTTAACTACTAAAATGTTGTAATTTGGAAATAAATACATAATTTTGAGTAAAACAACATGTCTCTTTTTACATGATTTGCTATTCGGTATTCGGCCGAATAGTACGCACTATTCGGCCGAATACCGAATAGCAAAAAAGTGGCCGAATAGGCCGAATACCGAATAGTTGCCGAATATTCGTGGCATCTCTAATTAAAAGTGTAAATCAAACACGTTGACATCTGCGTAACAATAACGTTTTATATTGCTCGTTATTACCATCTGAAGGCTATCGAATGTCCCAATGAACATAGTTGGATCATCTTTTTTTTTTTATGAAATAAGAAGGCAAACAAGCAAGTGGGCCACCTGATGGTAAGTGATCACCACCGCCTGCAACAACAAAGAGAGTGCAGATGCGTTGCGAACCCAGAGGGCTAAGATGGAATGCCTCTTGTGCCAGTAATTACACCGGCTGTCTGCTCTCCACGCCGGAACACAACAGTGCAAGCACTGCTGCTTAGCGGCAGGGTTAGCGAGCAAGATGGTGGTAGCGATCCGGACGGACCTTGCACAAAGTCCTACCACCCGCTGTAACGTGTTTCTCAACCTTGTCCAAGGGCGGACCCCTAGCGCAATGTTACCATGATCCGTGGACACCTCAAAACCGAACAAAAAACCGCTTAGATTCTTGTAGATATATGGCATACTCACTTAACCTCGTAAAGCCCACGTCAAATTTCGTTCTATGAATTTTGAACCATATCGTTTCAGACAGTGAGTTCTACGTCAGTTTGACATTTGTACTATATTTAGGACTTGGGGCCTTACGAGGATAAACAAACTGGAAGAAATTACCTTGCTACTCCGCGAAACCATATCAATTACTCAAAGGATCTGGAAGAGATCACTTCGAAGGCTTTAAAACTTTTTGCGGCTTGTCAATTGTGACTCAGTTGCATGCAATAATAAAGTGCCGTTTAAGTAGCTTGTTTAAATTTTTTTTTTAGAACTAGAAAAACAACGGTTTAGGTACCGAGGCAGTATGCCGAGTGGGGCCTTTTTTGATTCTGTTCAAAGTAATGTTTTTTTTTGTTTGTCTTGTTTATTTGTATGTTTTATGTAGATTTTTTTTTCTTTCTTACTTACAAAAACCTACCTAAGTATAAAAAAAGTTGTGAATTGTTTTTTGTGTGCAAAAACACACAAATCTATAACCGTCGGACGCTGTTTTAGAGCCTTCCTATTCTACAGTATTAGATCATCAAAGTACAATGCAAGAGTCATGACAGATATTATCGCCAAACTAAAAAAGCGTATAGGCAAGGATGCAGATGACAAGATGGACAAACGAAGTGTTTACAGTAGTGTGTATTCCATGGTGTCCTGCAGTGATCTGACGCCGGGGAGCCTGGAGGTCTGGCTGGACCTCCCTGATGAGATCAAGTTCGACCCCTCTCTTGCGCCCTTCAAGCAGCTGTACGAGCAACATCATGGTGAGATCCTTTGTGACATTTACATTTGAATCTAAGACAGAATAAGATCCTGGAAAACTGGAGACCAAAATGGCTGGCGTGTTTCAAAGAAATGCGGCCATTTTTGTGAGCTTTCGTCACCTGGAGTGCGATTTTTGAATCTCACCGGGTGACTAAAGCTCGCCAAAATGGCCGTGTTTCATAGAAATGCGGCCATTTTGGTGAGCTTTAGTCACCTGGTGAGATTCAAAAATTGCATTTGAATCTCACCGGGTAACTAAAGCTCACCAAAATAGCCGTTATTCACAGAGATTCGGCAATTTTGGTGAGCTCTGGTCACCTGGTGAGATTCAAAAATTGCATCCCTGGTGAGATTCAAAAATTGCATCTCTGAAGTGCGATTTTTGAATCTCACCGGGTGATTAAAGCTCACCGAAATGGCCGTTTTTCATAGAGACTCGGCCATTTTTGTGAGCTTTCGTCACCTGGTGAGATTAAAAAATTGCACCTCTGGAGACGTCTGTTGTGGCAAAAGTACAATTACCATTTTTGTCACAACCAATGCTTCGGAAGCGTTTACTCTATTTTATTTATTACCTATAAGTATAGTTTTGCAGAAATTACTCCCAGTCTAATCGAGAACGAATGGAGCCAGTCAATTATCTTAGAATACCCTCTGAAACCATAGAAAAGTTGAACGTATAGTTTCCATTTTCGTCCATGAGAAGGGCGATAACTTGTGTAGCTAAAACTTATACCTATTAGCCTAATAGGCTATTTTAACAACGATACTTTATTTCTTTAGTACTTAAAATAAGTTAAACAAAATAGTCACATGTCGAGACCTAAAAGATTGATTTGATTGGTTGATTTGCCGAGTGACGTGACTTTTTTTGTTTACCCTAAAGAATTAAACTAACAACATTAACATTCTGCGGGTGGTAGGACCTTGTGCAAGGTCCGTCCGGATCGCTACCACCATCTTGCTCGCTAATACTGCCGCTAAGCAACAGTGCTTGCACTGTTGTGTTCCGGCGTGGAGAGCAAGACAGCCGGTGTAATTACTGGCACAAGAGGTATTCCATTTTAGCCCTCTGGGTTGGCAACGCATCTGCACTCTCTTTGTTGTTGCAGGTGTCTATAAGCGGTGGTGATCACTTACCATCAGGTGATACACTTGCTTGTTTGTCGTCTTATGTTGTATAAAAAAAAGAACTTTACGTCCTTTCTATGGCCACAACGTTACCGAACGATTTAGTTTTCTGACTCTATGTGTAACGTTGCCAGGCATCCGGATAAAGCAGGGCATAGGTAGGCTTTTTGAATGCATGTCCGGCCAAATTAGACGGTGTTCGGCCAGTCCGGCTTTTGCTAGGCTGTTTGCATTCGACCAGTGACGTAGTCGGTCCCGCTCCCTCTGCCTCGCGTTGCATCGCCACTAATACAAAAATCCTTAAGAGGAAACACAAGGGCCGTTTTTCCATACAAACGTCGTCCCCAGTTCCCTCTCTGGATAATGCCAATAGAGCAATATTTTTTTTCCAAAAACTCGATGGTTACTATTATGCATGTCCCTATGTTTACCTTTTTTCAATAAATTAATTATTAAAATAGATATGAACATTCAAAAACTTAAAAAGTTGTCCAGATTTTCGGCTGCGTTCATACATTCAGAAAACAAATTTTACTAGATTTTTTAAAAAAGGAAAAAAATAGGAACACTGCCAAAGCCTTTCTTTAATTTTTAATGTAAAAAGTATTTAAATCGGTTAAGTTTTAGAGAAGGAATCAGGGGTCTACGAATCGTTGATTTTGTGTACTTTAAATAGGTATTTTTAGTCTAAGCGGCAGCTGTCTCTATTGCGCTCTGCGGGGGGAGGCTTGATAGATGGAGGCATCAATAGATTTCACAAATACCTATTTTTAATTCTCTAGGCCTTGAGGTTTCCTCTTAATAGTTGAGTATGTCCGGCCTTTTTACTAAGTTTCCGGCTCGAAATTTCTCGAAAACGGTAAGATTTTTACTAAGGTATTTAATTTTTTATATTTGGTAGGTCACCTGTCCACCTGCATCCTCCTTAAGTTTGTCGTACTCTAAGGGACACTCTGTATATGTATATACGATGTTTGTTTAATGGGAAATTAAACGGTTTCAGGAAAATTGGAAGGGACGGAAAATCACGAAGGGGATAAAAGTATTTTCAATAAAATAGCTAAGGAAATCAGCAAGAGCAGAGAACATGTCGGGAAGAACGATGCAAAAGGTGACCATAGGTAAGTGTCTTTTTTAAAACAATTAATTATTTGACGACCTGTATGGCACAGTGGCACATGTGTCTGCTTACTGTGCAAGAGGTCCCGGGTTCAAATCCTGGTATGGGCAAATATTTGTATGACGAATACAAATGTTTTTACCTGAGTCATGGATGTTATTTGTATTTAAGTATGTATTTATCTATATAAGTACGTATATCCGTTGTCCAGTACTCATAGTACAAGCTTTGCTTAGTTTGGGACTAGGTCAATTGGTGTAAATTGTCCCAAGATATTTATTTATTGTAATTTAGATAAAAAGATTTTATTTTAAAGAATACAATTGCCTACTCGGGATGGACAACTGTCGATATAGTTTGTTTATTTACCGTATTTTGTACACAGTGAAGAATTAGTTAATATTTACTTACTTATGTACAGAGCTTTTTTTAAATTGGATTATTTATTATTTAACAATACGAATGTAAGTAAAATGTTAATTATTTACTTACTTAGTAACTAAGATGAAAATACAGACAGAAAGCTTAAGTATTGATGCTTACTTACTTACTCATCCCCTTACTTACTTACCTTAAATTAGATTTGCGTCTGTTTTGTTTTCAGGTTAATGGAACCATTGCACACGGATGATGTCAAGAAAGTGAAATCAGTTCGAAAGAAACAGGTAACTTCATCAGCGAGTTGATCTTTAAAGTTTTATAAATAGTTATTTCCTTGAAACGATAAGCTGTTCTTTCTTTATACACAGCGTCGGCGGCACACAAACATGCTCGCCTCCTATGACTAAGTTTATCCGCACCTAGTAAGTTTATTCATGCCTGCGACTAAGTTTATCCATGCCTATGACTAAATTTATCCATACCTATAAATTTATCCATGCCTATGACTACGTTTATTCATACCTATTAAGTTTATCCATGCTTATGACTAAGTTTATCCATACCTATGACTAAGTTTATCAACACCTATGACTGAGTTTATCCATACCTATGACTAAGTTTATCAACACCTATGACTAAGTTTACCCATACCTATGACTAAGTTTATCAACCTATGACTAAGTTCATCCTTACTGACTGTTTATTTTTCAACGCTCTTCCAGCTCGATCGTGCCCTCCACACCTTGAAGCTGAGTGTCCTCGTGGCAGGATGGCTGTTCTTGACAGTGGCACTGCTCCTGAACAGAGAGAGGACGGACGTGGTGCTGCATACTGCTGTGCAGGCTGGAGAGGTCAAAGGTAAACAAACTGGAACAAATTACCTTGCTACTCCGCGAAACCAGTGCCGGGCTCGTGCAAAATAGCTGCGTCTGTGCGACACATATATGTTCATGCAAAAACCCACCCTCCTCCGCTTCCACACGAAACAACATATATCACACAGACTCAACTACACACCACCACCACTAAACACTAAAACTACACGATCGACGCGCGTTTCGCCTCTATACGAGGCATCATCAAGATCGACGACCACGAAATACACGAGCCCGGCACTGGTTTCGCGGAGTAGCAAGGTAATTTGTTCCAGTTTGTTGATATGGACCGCAAAGTGACGCCTGAATCTATTAATTATTTGAGGTCAAAGGTACCAAACCGGTAGCATCTATACATTTATCCTCTGTCTTTATCTTCACATAGTATAACAACGTCGCTATACGTTGCTATCTGTCCTTGTACAGTCAAGGAATTTAATTCCCTACCCATTTCGTTGAAATGTCGTCTGACATTCGCAATGCATTAAGGTCGATATGTCAAACTAACGTCTTACTCTATAGCTCTTATGGTGACAGTTTGCTATATGATATTGAACCTTAGATGGGTTGGAAATTTAATTCCTTGACTGTACCTTCGGTCGTTTACTCCTTTTAAAGCACGCAACGGATTTTGATACGATTTTCTGTACATGCAGACTATTTATGAGAGCAGTAGAGAAGCCAAAACAATTGGGATGTTGACTAAAAAATAATAATTAGTCCATCTTTTAGAACGCCAGAAAATAGTAGATACGTATTTTTTCTTTTGCTTCTAAAACTTAAAATAACAAAGTTACAGAGCGGCGAAAGTTCGCGCTACGTCATTATATCGTAAAATTTTTACGGAAGAGTGACGTCACGAGCCCCTACTCCTGAATTTGAATGTGCTGTATCTTTGTCAATATTATTCGTATGGACAAATAAAAAAATACGTATCGAGTATTTTTCTATAATCTAACTGACGGACTAATTAGAATCTTGTTGTTTTAACCCAGGAGACATCCCTATTATCTTTAGAATTATTTTCTGCCTAAGTATATGTTAGAACGCGCATCAAAAGTTAACCCATGAGCTTGCTTTCAGCCGTTCCGGGGAAAAGAATGATGGACAAACGACAGACGGTCAAAGTGACAACGAAGTGATAGTGTTACAGTAAAGTTAAATCCTAAAGTATAGGCGACCAAGTAATTGAGCTACTTTAGAACCTTATCCTTGTAATGTGATCGAAAAGTGCCCAAAGCCAAGTCCAATTACACATAAATGCAAACACCGAAATTCCTCAAAGAATTTTCTAAAAATTTATTAAGTACTTGTTGTTTCCAGAATACCTCCTGAACTCTACAAGCGACAGAGTGACCCTGAAGGTGACACTGACCGGACCCTTCGATCAGTCCACTGGGAACGGCAGCGAGCACCAGCTGTTATTATGGCTGCAGAGGATAAATGGAGACGTCGCTGAGGTATTTGGGACATACATACACAGGGACCAAAAACTGAAGCCCTGGTTTCAGACCATTATCACAGAATAATAGTACTAAACGAACAGAAACGTCTTTTACGACCGCGGTTAAACGAATTCCAACTTTATTAACATGTCGGGACCCAGTATTGGGAAGATTTGAGCCGGTCTACATTTTTAATGGGTCCCGACTGTTGAAGTTCATAAAAATATTGCAATGGTGTAGGTATTCAACATTACTTTACAGAACTCCAGACTACTGGACTTGTTTTAGTCTTTTCAGTTTTGATTCACTTTTTGCGCAGTTGGGTTTTTGTTTTTTTATTAATTTTACTTTCTATTTTACACTTTTTAGTTCGGATTAAGTGAGAATGGTTGCTAACCAACTTTAAATCGTTATAGATCCTAAACGGTCATTCAAAATGAAAAATGATGTAAGAAACCTAATGATTGATGATTTTCAAAGACCTATCTAATGATACTCCACTCAACATAGTTCGTCTACTTTCATTTTTTTCTTTTTTACAATATGGCGTCTAGTTGTCGCCATATTAAATTTTGATTATTGTCATGTCTTTAGTGGCACTCGCAAGATAAAGACGAATCGATTGACGTAAGAATTATTAAAATAGGCTAACGCGTTTGGTCTCTAGACCGCCACAAAGGAACAAACATACATAATTAAATAGGCTGATAAACACATTACCCTCCTTTACGACGCGCAGTCAGGTAAAAAAATACAAAAGCAATATTGTATTTACTTGTCCTGTTTAACAGAACGTTGGACGCGATACATTGTGTATTTTAATAGGGGAAATATTATTCTTCAGTTTCTCGGAAAATAGCCATTAAGTCTAATTCGACAGCAACCAACGACTATAATATATTATAGCTGTAGTTGTAGTTATTGCAACAGTGTAGATCTACCGCTATGTGCCTGGAAGCACAGATGGTTTACTTTTTTGATCCTTTCTTTTGATCTTATCCTATCTCTACAATCAGAAATATCATAATTTTTTATCACACTCTTGATGTCTGTCATCCGGTTGATACTAGATAAAACCACTTCTTCTCTTCAAGTGGTTTATATAAGGTGATTTAGATAAATATACCTACCTGCTTGAATGACCTTTGGTCGCCTTAGGCTCCGTTTCCACCAGAGATGTGCGGGGATGCGCAGCGAGGGATGTGTTTGTAAAAACCCAATGAGCCGTTTCCACCAGAGCTGTGCTGACCGAGGCGAGGTATATGAAACGATTTTATTGGTTCTTACGAACACATCCCTCGCTACGCATCCTCGCACATCTCTGGTGGAAAAGCAGCCTTAACCTCGTGGCGTGCCAAGACCAATGACCACAGAGTGCCAAAACTGTTTTTCAGAGCTCACAGCCCTGGTCGGTGAAGCTTCTGTCTGATGACGTCATAGACTTCGCAGCCAGCGCCACGGACTTCACGACCCTAGTGCTGGAAGGAAAGGCACTATCTGAAGCCTCAAAGAATGAGACAGACGTAGAACAAGCCAGAAGTCTGGACGCAAATGGTAAAGAAATCTTAGTATGCCTGTTTGCTCCCTTTTCCATAAAATAGTTTTTTTTTTATACAACATAGAAGGCAAACTACGAGCAAGTGGGTCACCTGATGGTTAGTGATCACCACCGCCCATAAACACCTGCAACACCAAGGAGATTGCAGATGTGTTGACAACCCAGAGGGCTAAAATGGAATACCTCATGTGCCAGTAATTGCACCAGCTGTCTTGCATCATCCTCTTACCGCTTTCTCCCGTTTCTTAGTTCGGGGTACGCTTTGACCATGATCCCAGATTTGGCAGGTCGGTTACATTGGAGCGACTTGCTATCTGACCTCCATAACCCCTGTTACCGGAAATCTGAATAGGATCATGGTTATACATTCTTTCACATGGGTGGAGGTTTCCTTGTCCGCTAGTATCTTTATTTTTCTTCTTCTTCAACCCTTATCTACCCACTGCTGAGTATAGGCCTCTTCTAATGTCCTCCACGTTGTGCGATCGTGTGTTTTCCGCAACCAGTCTCTCCCTGCCACTCGTGACAAATCGCCAGTCCATCTTGCGGGCTGCCTTCCCACATTTATTGAGCACTATCCTCCCACATCTTCCGTCATACCTACGGCAGTTTTTGCCGCCCACTTCCGCTATCTTTAGGCTAGCTTAATCTTTTTTTATCATGTTAATTAGTAAAGTGTTGTCTTCTTCTAGCGACGTTTGCGCTCCGAATGAAGACTACCGGAAACTCAACTGTCCCTCTCACAGTCAGCTACCTACAGAGTCCTCTGGATGAGAAGCACGGACTCATTTATGCCTCAATGTTACTCTTTGTCCTGTATGTCCTCATCATATTTGAGGTAAGTTAAAGAAAAGTGTAACAGGGTTGGTAGACCATTTAATGGCTATGGGTAGAATCGTAGATCGTACTCAAGTCACAGTTTGGTACTGAGCCAGTACTCAAGTAGACTATACTCAAGTTCCAGTTTGGTACGGGATCAGTACTCAAGTAGACCGTACTCAAGGCACAGTTTGGTACTGGATCAGTACTCAAGTAGACCGTACTCAAGTTACAGTTTGGTACTGGATCAGTACTCTAGTAGATCGACTCAAGTTACAGTTTTTCCAGCACCAACCTGGAATTTGAGTACGATCTACTATTACCCTACCACCCGCCCCCGTCACCCTCTAGGATGGTAAGTTCATGATTACAAAGTAGGCAGTGTTTTGATTGATTCAATCTTTATTTTTTTCTTAAATTCTTTTAATTTAAAAATTTCATTTGGCTTTAACTTCCGCTTTGGCATTACAGGTAGTGAACCGAACAATAGCCGCCCTCCTCTCCTCCTCTCTCTCAGTGGGGGTGCTGGCGCTCACCGGCTCCAGACCCTCACTCCCCGAGCTGGTGTCCTGGCTGGACGTGGAAACCTTGCTGCTGCTGCTCAGCATGATGCTCCTCGTCGCCATATTGGCTGAGACAGGGCTGCTGGACTATTTGGCACTGCTGGCTTTTGAGGTGAGGATGTGACTGGCTAGGTGGGTCATAGGGCCCACCTATTCTACAAGATGGTAGAACCGTTTGGGCGTAATGGTTCTCAAGCGAAGACAGCATACCGGAAGACGAAGTGTTGGTAGACCCACAAGTCAGAACGACTAAATTTTCGACTTTCATTACTCAATCAGCTTAGGTTAACCTTTATCTTTACATAGTCTTTATCCTTATTGTTACAGAGTATAAAGTCGCTATCCGGTCCTATCTGTCTTCATCTTTAGCCGCTGCTTTTAAGCCACGCAATGGATTTTGATACGGTTTTCACTGTCAGTCTGTCATTTAGCGATTTTTTTACGAAAATTTTTACTAATTGCACCTGTACGAAGACGGCCAGGTTGCTAGTTTTGAGTAAAAGCATATCTGGTGTGACAGGTGACAGGAGGTCGGACCTGGCCGCTCATCAACTGCCTCTGCCTCTTCACTGCCGTGTTCTCCACTTTCCTGGACAACGTCACCACCGTGCTGCTCATGACACCGGTCACCATAAGGTAACTCAGACTCATCAACAATCTGGAACAAATTGCATTGCTACTCCGCGAAACCAGTGCTGTGCACGTGCAAAATAGCTGCGTCTTTGCGATATATATATTTAAAATCCTCCTCCGCTTCCACATGAAACAACATCACACTATAAAGTACCATCATTATAAACTTAAACTACGATTGACGCGCTTTTCGCCTCTGTAGGAGGCATCGACGGGATCTTAAATGGTATGACCGTTCGTGTATGGTGGTGGTTGTTTATAGTTAAATGTGCGAGTCAGACTCACACTGTTTTAATTAACATTATTCGTTTGTAGTCACTATGCTCCTTAAGCTGATTTCACACGGAAACAGATGATCGATCAAATTGTGTCAGATTAGTCTGTTCCCTTGCGAAGTCAACATTAGTTCTGTCAACTCAAATGCTTACGAATAGCAACTCATTAGAAAAACTAAAATGTTTCTGGGGTGTTTTTGTTTGCGAGTGTTAGGACCTTTGCAAGGTCCGTCCGGATCGCTATCACCATCTTGCTCACTAATCCTGCCGGTAAGCAGCAGTGCTTGCACTGTTGTGTTCCGGCGTGAAGAGCAAGACAGCCGGTGCAATTACTGGCACAAGACGTATTTTATCTTAGCCCTCTGGACAATGCATCTGCAATCTCCTCGTTGTTGCGGTGTCTATGGAAAGTGGTGCTCACTGACCATCAGGGGACACACTTGCTTGTTTACCTTCCTTTGTTGTAAAAAAAGAATATCCTCAAATTTCTCATGTTATAGGTTATGCGAAGTCATGCAGCTCAACCCAGTGCCAGTTCTTATGTCGATGGTGGTATTTAGCAATGTGGGTGGCGCGGCTACGCCCGTGGGGGACCCACCCAATGTCATCATTGCCAGCCACCCCGCGGTGTTGCAACAGGTAAGACTGTAGAAGACTTGGGGGTATCCATTCACATTTAAAGCTTATTTGGACGGGTGTAAGGTCTCAACATATCTACCTTGGTCGTCAATCCAGCTGCGCAGCAATGCTTGCGCTGTTGTGTTCTGACGTGGAGAGCAAGACAGCCGGTGCAATTACTGGCACAAGAGGCCATTTTAGCCCTCTGGGATGGCAAGGCATTTCATTAGTATTACAGGTGTCTGTGGGCAGTGGCAATCACTTACCATCAGGTGATTTTTTTTCGCTGACCCCCTTGGAAGTTAAATCGACATTTCGGGATCGTTATGGACCACCTTTGGTATCACTGTCTTTAAATCGCATGCTTAGTATTAAAGTGACCCATTTCTGAATAATACACGTCCCAAAATATCACCTTAATTAAAAGACATAGGGTTTAATTTTGGGAAATATCATTTTCAGAATTGAGTCGGTTTAATTCTGAGGGTGCGAAATATTAGTAGTCGAAGAGGTTTATTTGTGGCAGTAATTACCATCGTCATGGGAGCCTATTAGATCCCCTAAATATTATAATCATTTCAGAAACAAACTGGAACAAATTACCTTGCTACTCCGCAAATAATAATAAATAATTAATTAATTTGTTCCAGTTTGTTGATAACCTCCGCAAAGTAACGCCTCTATTAATTAACATTTCAGAACATAAACTTCACATCGTTCACGCTTCACATGGGCCTGGGGATACTCCTGGTGTGTGTTCAGACATACATCCAACTGCGCTTCATGTTCCGAGACATGAGCAAGCTGCGACATGACGTACCGAGGGAGATACAAGGTGTGTACGTTCACAGGAGCCAACGCGACCAGTCTGTTGAAACTTAATGCACCTGTCATTTTCTGTAAGATCGACGGAGCCCAGCCGAACCTCTTGAGTTTTCTCTTTAGACACAACACACCTATCGAAACCGAAGTCGGGTCCACGCTTGTTTCTTAGCGGCATATCAACTGCGTTCCTATATGTACTGGGTATCTTCTGGCAACTTCTGTTGCCAATTCATGAAGGAAAAAAGCATACGAGTAGATATTTAAAAAATGAACAGTTTAACCTGCTAGTCGTCAAATTTTTTGCTAGTCGACAGATTTTTCGTTGCAAATGTGTCAAAATTTACTGTTGTTATAAACACTGTTAATGCTAACTGTTAACTATCTGTCACACGCCTGTTATTTTTTTAATTATAATTTCAACGGAGCCCCGCCTTACGTCTTGACAGTTTGCCCTTTCGGCATAAGACGCAACCCATTGAAGAGAAAGTCGCGTCCACGCTTGCATCTTCAAAGCATATCGTACTTGTATCCCCGTCGCGATCACCTGTAGTGTGTAGTAAGTGTATGTGTGCGTAGCTAAGTATATAACAAAGTATGTAACCATTTATATCCAGTAATAAAGTACATCTATTCGGAAACGGTTGTTTAACTTACTCACTTCAGGTTGCCCCCGTACATGGCGACCTTGCCTTGCGCGGAGCGCACTCCGCGACCTTTTTAGGCTGTCACGATGTGTGCTGCATCGGATAATAGTGCAGTAATGCAAAAAGTCGAAGAATTCTGTGCTAATCTATCGTATGCGTCAGTAATTACCTTCAGTTTAATCGGACTGGCAGTGTTGGTGTATTTATTTTGCCGCCGTGCAAACGCATTGAGATTTTGAAAATGGGTGGCCAAAACACGAAAGAAGAAAAAGATGAAATTATCATAGCACAGAATGCAGCCGGCGGAAATAATTCAGGGTCAATAGAAGAACTGAAGTTCCACGCATCCACTACTAACATAATTTTGGGAGTAATCATCGTTTTGATGCTTATTGGAGGAGCAGTAGCTGCCTACAGGCTGTACCGGCGCTGCCATAAGAAGTGGATGCAGCGAGAAATTGATGTCTACGGTGGCCGTCGCTACCAAATGAGTTTTCGGCGACGTGACGTGCGCGAACCAGTTTTTCCACCGGGAAAAATAGAAGCAGTGTAGTTTAGATCAGTAAAGTGCGCGAGTTTTCATTAGAACGCGAGTTTTAGTATGCTTAGTCACGGAAATCATCAGCATGCATAACGTCTGATTTTAAATATGAACTAACTAACTATAATCTACTAACAATAAGTTAATTTTAATTAAAGGTACATATGGAATAGAGGTGAGTTGTCCTCGAGCTATGTACTTATTGTCTATTTTTTTTATGCCTCTGGAATGGAAAGACAGTTCATCGATATACATGATAAACTAAATGCGATTAAAACTTACTTAATTAAGATAGGACCAAGTAGGAGAGTTGGAAAAATATTGCAGGAGAAACATTTACAGGCTTACAATGTATACGAAGAGTATCAGGTTCTCCAAAGCGAATTAGAATTTAGCAAAGAATGTGAAAAATTTCAGACAAATAAAATTTTAGACTTATATAACCTGTGTGATAGGATTGATAGCCTTTACGATAAAATCGAGGAACTCTGTTCAGTAGGTACAGTGGCAAAGACAAGAGAAAACACAATGGAGAAATTTGACTTGAAAACAGCTATCTCATTACTACCAATAATGACTGGTGATGAAGACGTCACCAAACAGCTCATTGCGAACATCGAAATGTATACAGCAATGTTAGATGATGCCGGAAACAAGTCATTAATCAATTTTGTTCTAAAATCAAGGCTGTCAGAGAGTGCCAAAATGCGCTTATCTCAAAATTATACAAATGTAAAAGACCTAGTTAAAGATATGAAAATGACCCTTTTGTCCAGAAAATCAGACACAGCAATCCAGCAGCAGCTTCAGCGCGCCAGACAACACCAACTCACCATTGAAGAATTCGGTAAGTCCATTGAAAAAATGTTTGTGGAACTAACTATTTCTCAAGCCAACGGCGACTCGGCAAAATATGACATTTTAAAGCCAATTAATGAAAGGAATGCAATCAAGAGATTCTCTGATGGGTTGAGAAATACTCGTATTAGTACTATTGTAGCTGCCCGTAACTACGACTCGCTGAAGGATGCCATACGAGGAGCATTGGATGAGGAGATGTCATCTGTCTCTTCAGAAGGACTTGTGATGACGTATGATCACAATAGAGGTAGATTTCGGGGTAGGACTCGATTTAGGGGGTCCAATTGTAACTATAATCATGGTTACTATCAGTCAAGGGACAGGATAAGTACTTATCCTAATCGTGATAATTCTTCACAACAAAATTATCAGCCTAGAGGCAGTACCTATAGTCGAATTTTTCGAGGTCGCTCAAATAGGAACCAAATAAATTTGGTCCAAGACCAATCCGAAAATCAGACTGATAACACCCAACACACTGAATCTGAAGCAATTCAGTTTTTTCGTTCATAATAATGATCATGAACATTTAATTTGTGCGTGCAATAATGCAAACTCAACCATATTTAGCGTGTTAGGCACGCCGTACTCGTGGCTAATTGACACCGGCGCCTCTTTGTCAGTCGTTCGATACGAAGAATTAGTGCGATGCAACATTCCTTACCAAATTGAGAGAATACGTATTAACGGTATAGGAGGCGAAATATACTCGGAAGGATTTGTGTACCTAGATTTACAGTACGATAATCACACGTTTAGAAGCAAATTTTACGTACTTAAAAATTTACGGTGCAATACGAATGGTATTTTAGGTCAAGATTTCCTTGTTAAGTACAAATGTATATTGAATTTCGAATTGAATACAATAACTTTAGAATCAAAAAATAAGGACGTAACGTTACCATTACAAATGGGGCAAACGGGTCAAAATAACTTCATCGTACTGCCACCGCGATGTGAATCTGTACATTACATCGATTCACAATTTTTGGAAGAAGGCATTATACACCCTAAACAGCTATGCGAAGGTGTATTCTTGGCCAGTATTATAGTTACACCGCGAAACGGAAAAATACCTATAAAAATTTTGAATACAAGAGATAGCGAAGTACGATTGAGTTATTTTACACCAGAAATAAATTCGTTCAATGACTATGAAATCTGTACCTTTGAAAATGCTTCTATAAACGCAAACAGAGTAAAACAATTGTTTTCGAAATTGACATTAAAGCACTTAAACTTAGAAGAGCAAATTTCAATTGAGAATATTTGTGCGAAATATTCTGACGTATTTTATATAGAAGGAGATAAATTAGGTGTGACAAATGTGTATAAACAGTCAATACAGCTAAAAGAAAATGCGGAACCCGTATACGTAAAGCCTTACCGCTTGCCAAATGCTCAGAAATCTGAAATACAGAGGCAAATTCAAAATATGGTGAAGGATGGAATAATTGAAGAGACGCAGAGTGAATGGTCTAGTCCACTTCTAATCGTACCAAAGAAAACCGATAGTTCTGGTGAGAAAAAATGGCGAGTTGTGATAGATTACAGAAAGTTGAATGAGCGGATAAAAGATGACAAGTTTCCTTTACCGAACATCACCGACATACTAGACTCACTATCAGGATCCATTTATTTCACTCATTTAGACTTAAATCAATCTTATTATCAAGTTGATCTTGATCCAGACAGCAGAAAATACACCGCATTCACTACAAACAAACAATTCCAAATGAAACGATTACCCATGGGGTTAAAAATTAGTCCCAGTGCATTTAGCAGAGTCATGACTGTTGCTATGTCCGGTTTAAATCACGAAAAATGCTTAGTATATCTAGACGACCTTATTTGTTTCGGACGAAATTTAGAACAACATAACAAAAACCTCATAGAGATATTTGAAAGATTACGAAAAGTAAATTTAAAACTGAACCCTGCAAAGTGCCAATTCTTAAAAAAACAAATTTTGTATTTAGGACATGTCGTTTCATCGGAGGGCATACAGCCAGATCCAGAAAAATCTCAAACTATTCGAAATTACCCACGTCCTTGTAATAGCAACGAAGTTAAACGCTTTGTTGCCTTTGCCAACTACTATAGGAAATTCATTCCAAATTTTGCAGAGATAACAATACCACTTAATAAATTATGTCGTAAAGGAGCAATATTTGAATGGTCGAATGAATGCGAAAAAGCATTTTCACAATTAAAAAGAGCGTTAGCGTCACCCCCTATACTACAATATCCAAATTTTTCACAAGACAATGAATTCGTTTTACATTGTGACGCATCTGGTCTAGCCATTGGATCAATGCTTTGTAATAAAAATAATTTACCTATAGCATACGCAAGCCGTGCTTTAAATAAAGCCGAACTAAATTACCCGACGATAGAAAAGGAGTTGTTGTCAATCGTTTGGTCGACGCGCTATTTCAGACCTTATCTATATGGCAAGAGGTTTGTTATTAAAACCGATCACAAACCATTGATATATTTATTCAACATAAACAATCCGTCGAGTAGGTTATTGAAATTTAGACTCAGTATGGAAGAGTATGATTACAAGATTGAATATGTAAAAGGAGCGGATAATGTAGCTGCAGACGCGTTATCTCGCATAATAATGACATCGGAAGAATTGAAAGAAATGAATAGGCATGTCGTGAATGTAATGACTAGAAGTAAGACTAGAAAATTAAATGAAGCCGAAACTACCAACATTTCGGCCGATAAGCATTTTCCACTTGACCAATGGACTGATCACCCAAAAGTCGTAGAAATGCTTAAAAAACCAAAAAATTGCGTAGAGTTCGTGTTTACAAAGTGTAGCACCAAGAAAAACATAACTGAAAAATATAATGGTTTTTCGTACTGTCCAGATAATACAACGATTTACATAGACCCATTATCCCGATCATGTTCTGCGCGAGACGCGTTCGTGAGAGATGTGGGGTTATTTTGTAAAAAAATAAAAGTCGACGAAGTATATATAATTAAAAATACACATATTTAGAATGGTTAACCAATGGAATACGAAATAATTCAAAGTGGTCCGGACCACGACTATGTATAATAAGTGACGTCATCAACATAGACAATGCTGACGACAAAAAAGTTATCCTTAATGACTTTCACATACTCCCTACGAGCGGCCATGCCGGCATTAGGCGTATGTTAAACAATATAAAGAGAAGATATTTTTGGCCAAACATGGAACGTGACGTTAAGGATTTCGTGAAAAAGTGCTCTAAATGCCAAAAACAGAAATACTCGTTGCCCACGAAACAACCAATGCAAGTTACTACAACATCAAACTCTGCATTTGAGAAAGTATTTCTGGATATAGTAGGTCCTTTAGATAGGGATTATTATGATTATAGTTACATTTTGACCCTACAGTGTGAGCTTACAAAATACGTTGAAGCTTACCCTATACAGTCAAAGGATAGTGTTAGTGTTGCAAGAGCGTTTGTTCAGAATTTTGTCCTTAGGTACGGGATACCAGCTGAAATTGCGACTGATCGAGGATCTGAATTTATCAACACAACAATGACAGAGGTATGTAAACTGTTAAATATTAACCAAATTTCTTCTACAGCCTACCACCACGAATCCATAGGGGCACTTGAAAATTCCCATAAATTATTGAATGCTTTCCTTAGAATTCAGACAGATAATAATTCGAGAAATTGGAGCGAATGGTTACCTTTTTGGTGTTTCTCTTACAACACCACGGTACATACTGAAACAGAGTACACTCCATACGAACTTGTGTTTGGTAAAATATGTAACATACCATGTAATTTAAAAAGAAATGAAATTGAACCGTTATATAATTGTGAAAATTATGCTCTAGAATTAAAGTACCGTTTGCAAAAATCGCAACAAGATGCTCGCAACAATTTAGTTAATAGTAAAATTGTAAGAAAAGTCAGATATGACACATATATTAACCCAACTGAGTACAAGAAGGGAGATTTGTTATTAATTAAGAACGAAATAGGTAATAAAATGCAATGTTTATATTCAGGTCCATTTGAGGTTATTGAAGATATGTCACCTAATGTCAAGATAATGAAAAATGGAAAACCTGAAATTATTCATAAAAATCGTACAAAAATGTATTATTCGTAAACAAAAAAAAATGCATTTTACTTAATGTCATTTTTTTTTCGCTCTGATGGGGCATGTAGTGTGTAGTAAGTGTATGTGTGCGTAGCTAAGTATATAACAAAGTATGTAACCATTTATATCCAGTAATAAAGTACATCTATTCGGAAACGGTTGTTTAACTTACTCACTTCAGGTTGCCCCCGTACACACCGACGCGTGTCACAATCACGATCGTTAATATGGACGCGATATCGATACTATGATCGGGCTTTGGCGGACAATTGTTAAGTTAACTAACTAACTTGCGAGGACTACGATTTGAGACATTCAGGTCACAAAAAAAAAAAAAAAAAAAACTATGCAGTCGAACACAATAGCTTAATTTAATGCACATCGATAAAGAAGTGAAGGAGGCAATTTCAGCTCATTTTCGGGGACAAACGAAATCGATCGTTTTTGATGATTTTATAATTGATTCACATAATTATCTAAAGACTGTATCGAAGTCGAGGGAGGGATGTAGAAAACAAACAATTGTTTCATTTAATTCACAACCCTCTCATTTCACGGTTTTTTTTATACCCTAAAGCTCCCCGAAATGGCCGTTTTTTCTTAGAAATGCGGCCATTGTGGTGAGTCACCTGGTGAGATTCAAAAATTGCATTTGAATCGCCCCGGGTAACTATAGCTCACCAAAATAGCCGTTTTTCATAGAGATTCGGCCACTTTGGTGAGCTCTATCCACCTGGTGAGATTCAGAAATTGCACCTCTGGTCCACGAATAAAGACGAATAAAATAAACCAAATATTTGTCAGAAATGCGCCAAGAGATTGCAGTGTGGAAGCGAGCAGCCGGGTCCTTGTCGTCCTACTCCAGAGACGAGGACATCGTGAGGAAAGCCCTTGAAAAGAAGGTAGTATCAACAATGTACTATTGTTTGCCACGAAATTATTAAGACCCATAAACTTACTCTAGCTTTATTATTTTTACTTTAAAAATTGTACTTGCACCACCTGTGGCCCGTTTCACTAAGCTACAAGTTACAATTTTATAAGTCTAAACCGGCAACATAGGTCAATAATGACCAATGGCAATGGGCATAATGACCAATGTTGCCAGTTAAGACTTGTAAAATTGTAACTTGTAGCTTCGTGAAACGGGCCACTGCTCAACATTGTAATTTTTTCGTGTCTCCCATGCTAAATGGTTGTCTGGAAGAGATCGCTTTTAAGCGATAAGACCGCCAATTGTTTACTTTGTAAATTGTTTTTTAAGTAATGTTTGTTAACTATTTTCCGTGTGGTTTTCAATAAAGAGTATTTGTCTTGTCTTGTCTTGTCTTGTCTTGTCTTGTCTTGTCTTGTCTTGTCTTGTCTTGTCTAGCGCATTATTAACGAAGATAATTGAGATGTTATTGTTTTGATCTGTCAAAGTGTGCTTAATGCTAAAAGCGTTACTGATATTACAAACGGGAAAGCGGGATGTTTGTTTGTTATACTTTCACAGCCTAACTACAGCACCAACTGTTCTGAAATTCTGCATGGACATAGCTGAGATCACGGAGACAGACATTCAGTTCTCCCGGTTTAATGACATTGGGCTTGCTATCTTTTCTTAGTTGTATAACTGCCAAAATTCAGTTCTTTCTCAGTCGTATAGTCGACCAATTAATTGCTTGGCCACTTTTGAACCTTATCCCATTGTAATACGGTCGAAAAGTGGTCAAGCACTTTCTTGGTCGACTATACACCCAGGACGTCTTGTCTTTACATAGTTAAAACAAAGTAGCTATTCATTCCTGTCTGCTTTCATATCTTCGGTCGTCTACTGCTTCTAAACCACGCAACGGATTTTGATACGGTGTTTACGGTAATTTAGAGAATTTCTTAAGGAAAGTTTTATGTACATTACATTATAATTGTATCCGTGCAAAACCGGGGCGAGTCGCTAGTATATTATAAGTTTATGATTTAGACATACGATCAGGTAAATGACTAAATGTATATCATGACAATTAAATTATCATCAGGTTGAAAGACTGAATGCAGCATTGCTGAAACGGGAGGCGGGAGGAGGGAGCTCTAAGACTGATCCAAAGTTCTGCTCGACCCTTGCTCAGATGAAGCAGAAGGTAAGTTGCCATGTCATCATCTATACCAGTAATTCCCAAACTTATTTTTCTCGTGGACCACTTTCAAAATTTTACTGGTTTCGGTGGACCCCCTGCTGCTACATTTCTACCACATTCTTCTCTCCCGTGGACCCCTAGGGGTCCACCTGGACCACTTTGGGAATCACTGATCTATACCATCCTGGCGATGATTATGAGTAGCTACGACTGCCTGTACAGTCAAGGAAATTGAAACACGTACTACCGTAGAACCTAGTCGAAGAGACATACGCATGACATTTGTATGACATAGCCTGGCGTTTAACGCGTCGCGTCATTGCGATAGGGTTCTAATATGGTACGTGAATATATTTCCCCTACTGTTCATTCAGCACCGTTGTGTACTCTATAATCCCGCCTACACATGCTAAATGCCGAGGCGTCTTTACCTATGGTGCAGGGTGTGCGTTGCACACGGGCGCAGCGGTCCTAGGGGGCGCCGAGCGCCGCGCGCTACGGAGCCCCACTCGGCGCCCACTTGGCCCTCTAGGGGGCGCCAGGGTAATGTTTGCACACGGGCGCTACATGCGCTAGAGACGCCTCTGGCTAAATGTAGCGGTATATATCTTTGATTAAGCCCAGCTCGTGAACGGGAGATCTGAAAAGTGCTTAAAATGTTTGGAATTAGATTCGTTACAATCCACGCCATATAAGCAGTTTAAATAATTCTTAATATTGGTCTTTATTATGTTTACAGTATCGCATCAGAGACAAGTCACTGCTGATCAAGTCAGTGATCTGTGTCTCATTCGTCGTCGTCGTGTTCTTTCTGCACGCATTCCCTGTTTTACGTAAGTACCTTTACTATAAAAGTCGCGACGTCACTTTTATCTTCTCGGCGTCCATACTCATAGTCCCTGTCACGATCAATGGTCGCGTCCACACTTGTATCATCTCCCTGGTAGTAGCACGCTGGCGTTTATTGCGCACATTACCGCTTCCATCCCTTTCGCACATGCCTACTGGTTAGAAACGGTGAGCGAGATGACACCGAGGGTAGTCACACCTTAAAATCAATAATGTTATGACCGTGAAAACGAAGCACATTGAAAAAAATTTACGGTCTGGACTGTAGTGGAACTGATTAACGCACGGCACGGAATGCTGAGGTTACAGGTTCGAGATCTGCCAGTGCCCAAGGTTTTTTTTGTGATGTCGTTGTAGTTATTTTTGTTTCGTATTTCAACCTGCAGAACGGCTATCACTCGGCTGGACGGCGTTGCTCGGCGCACTCCTGTTACTCTTGCTGGCTGATATCCAAGACCTGGAGCCGATCCTGGCCAGGGTTGAGTGGTCCACGCTGCTGTTCTTCGCTGCCTTGTTCGTTTTGATGGAGGTAATGGCGTTGACGACCTGTATGGCACAGTGGCACATGTGTCTGCTTACTTTGCAAGAGGTCCCGAGTTCAAATCCTGGTATGGGCAAATATTTGTGTGACGAATACGAATGTTTGTACCTGAGTCATGGATGTTATTTGTTTTTAATTATGTATTTATCTATTTAAGTATGTTTATCCGTTGTCTGGTACCCATAATACAAGCTTAGGTTAGTTTGGGACTAGGTCAATTGGTGTGAATTGTCCCAAGAGATATATATCTATATCAGCATCAGAAAGGCTTGGTGAGGGTGTGGTATCTGTACTTATTTATGTATGTAGATTTCTTCAATGTACAGTCAACCCATCAACTTATATTCTAGAAATGTGTCAAGCAAGCTTTTTACCCGACTGCGCGACGCAAAGGCGGGTAATGTGTTTATCAGCCTATATATGTATGTATGTATGTTTGTTCCTTTGTGGCGATCTAGAGACCCAAACGCGTGGGCCGATGTTGATGATTCTTACGTCAATCGATTTGTCTTAATCTTGCGAGTGTCACTAAAGACATGACAATAATCAAAATTCAATATGGCGACCACCAGACGCCATATTGTGAAAAAGATAAAAATGAAAGTCAACGAACTATGTTAAGTGGGGTATCATTGGATAGGTAATTGAAAATCATTACTAGGTTTCTGAAATCTTTTTCCATTTTGAATGGCCGTTTAGGATCTATAACGATTTAAAGTTGGTTAGCAACCATTCTCACTTAATCCGAACTAAAAAGTGTAAAATAAAAAAAGTAAATTTAAAAAATCAAAAAACCCAACTGCGTAAAAATTAAATCAAAACTGAAAAGACTAAAACAAGAGCAGTAGTCTGAAGTTCTTTTAAGTAATATTAAATACCTACACCATTGCAATTGTTTCATGAACTTCAACAGTCGGGACCCATTACTGGGAAGATTTGAGCCGGTCTACATTTTTAATGGGTCCCGACTGTTGAAGTTCATGAAACTATTGCAATGGTGTAGGTATTTAATATTACTTAAAAGAACTTCAGACTACTGGTCTTGTTTTAGTCTTTCCAGTTTTGATTTACTTTTTACGCAGTTGGGTTTTTTGATTTATTAATTTAATTTTTTTATTTTTTGCAAATAAAAACATTCAATACAATATGAGAATGCAGTTATAGTATTTTATGCAACTGCTATATAATGAGAGGCCTTAAAACACGAGTGTGGTTTTATGAAACGAGCGTCAGCGAGTTTCATAATAGGATCACACGAGTGTTTTAAGGCCTAATTATATACAGTTGCATACATTACTTTATCTACACACATATCATAACTGCAAAAAACCGTAACAGCAAAAAACCAACAAACGTATGACAACTAATGGCGGCCATGTATATTAAAAAGGTACTCTGTGATTCGATCTATCCGTCAAGGCGAACGTTTTTTTTAAACCATAGACGGACGAATGAAGTCGCTATTTTCATGTCACTCGAGATCAAATGTCGTGCGTTTAAATTAAAAAAACATACTGAGTTGACGTTTCGTATCGATAACTGTTTTAATATCTGTGGATACTAGAATAGAGACCAACTTGAATTTTGACAGCTGTTCCAAATTTAAATTCATAACGTCACGAGCCGTCACGAGATATCGGTAATGTGATGACCAATAAAGAACAGATTTACCTACTACCACAGACAAGAAAATTCTTATAATAACATTGGTTGTAATAATGCTGGTCATTTCCTAGGGTTTTTGAACGCGTTATTTAGCCTTTATGATATGTGTGTAGATAAAATACTTTAAGAGTGTGAACCCATCGCTCCCCATACAAACAGCGATAACGTTTTCACCCTCTAAACCTTAACCTATAGCCATGATTTTTTTGTATGTTGTCGTTATGCCCTAGAACTAGGTTAGGTATATTTTGATTTTTTTTAAATTCCTAATAGTTTCAAAAATATTGACGCTTTTTTGTTTTGTATGAAACTGCTAAAATGCAAATATTGTCAAATTTATGAACAACATTTTAAAAATCAACATCTACTAACCTAGTTCTAAGGCATAATGACAACATACCAAAAAATCATTGCCATAGGTTAAGGTTTAGAGGGTGGAAAACGTTATCGCCGTTTGTATGGGGAGCACTTTTTGGGGCTGGGTACACACTCCTCTTAAACACAGGTTGTAGTATAAGTGTTGGTATAAGTTTTGTTTGCTTTCAGGCGCTTTCAAAACTAGGCCTTATCGACTGGATCGGTCACATGACGGAAACACTAATACTGCTAGTCGGCGAGGAGTCCCGCCTTACTGTCGCCTTGATGCTCATATTATGGGTAAGTTTGACCACAGACAAAATTTGTCAAAAAATGTTTTTTTCAATGAAATAGGAAGACAAACAAGCAAGTGGGCCACCTGATGGTAAGTGATAACCACCGCCTATAGACACCCGCAACACCAAAGAGATTGCAGATGCTTTGCCAACCCAGGGGATGGAATACCTCTTGTGCCAGTAATTGCCCCAGCTGTCTTGGTAGCCACGCAGGAACACAACAGTGCAAGCACTGTTGGTCAGCGGCAAACGAGCAAGATGGTGGTAGCGATCCGGGCGAACCTTGCACAAGGTTCTAGTACCCCTATAATGTTTTTCTTCTCCAATGATACTTATTTACTCCAATGGCAAAGCGACCCGAAGTTGATTTTGGCCTCCGATACCCGATACAAAGCACGACATTCTGCTCTAGGTGATCTTATAGTTTTGAGCATTTGGAGCACACAAGTCCTTCTCCACCTAAATTGTTAGGTGATAATACGGCTAGCCATCTCCTTTGGTTAAATACTCAAAGGATAAAGTCAATTGGTAATTAATAGATTCAGGCTTTACTTTGCGGAGGTCCATATCAACAAACTGGAACAAATTACCTTGCTACTCCGCGAAACCAGTGCCGGGCTCGTGCAAAATAGCTGCTTCTGTGCGACACATATATGTTCATGCAAAAACCCACCCTCCTCCGCTTCCACACGAAACAACATATATCACACAGACTCAACTACACACCACCACCACTAAACACTAAAACTACACGATCGACGCGCGTTTCGCCTCTATACGAGGCATCATCAAGATCGACTCGTACGACCGTTCGCTACTTGAACGAATGGCGTACTGACAAACTAAAACATTTTTCTTTAATCCCCCCTACCGCTATCGCGGTTTTTGCATGAACATATATGTGTCGCACAAACGCAGCTATTTTGCACGAGCCCGGCACTGGTTTCGCGGAGCAGCAAGGTAATTTGTTCCAGTTTGTTAAGTCAATTGGTGTTAATTGTCCCAAAAATATTTATATATTTATTTTTATTTACATACTTATCTATAAACGGCATCAGGCGAATAAAATCTTTTCTGTTTAGCACAACTTTACAAGAATTGACGAGAATCAAGGACCTTAAGGTTACCTGACGCCTCACCAACTGCTATTTCAATTTTTTATACTTTTCCAGGTGTCAGGTCTGGCTTCAGCGTTCGTGGACAACATCCCGCTTACGACCATGATGATCCGCGTCGTGGCCAAGCTGGCGGCGCCCGGCGGGCTGGCCCTGCCACTGGCGCCGCTGGCTTGGGCCTTGAGCTTCGGTGCTTGCCTAGGAGGTACCTTGAAAACACAAGTTTTTTTATGAAATAGGAAGGCAAACAAGCAAGTGGGTCACCTGATGGTAAGTGATCACCACCGCCTATAGACAACCGCAACACCAAAGAGATTGCAGATGCGTTGCCAACCCAAAGGGCAAAGATGGAATACCTCTAGTGCCAGTAATGTCACCGGCTATCTTGTTTTCCACGCCGGAACACAACAGTGCAAGCACTGCTGCTTAGCGGCAGGATTAGCGAGCAAGATGGTGGTAGCGATCCGGACGGACCTAGCACAATGTCCTACCACCCGACAGCCGGTGTAATTACTGGCACAAGAGGTATTCCATCTTAGCCCTCTGGGTTGGCAACGCATCTGCACTCTCTTTGTTGTTGCAGGTGTCTATAGGCGGTGGTGATCACTTACCATCAGGTGACCCACTTGCTTGTTTGCCTTCCTATGTTGAATAAGAATAGAATATAAAAGTTCCACATCGGCAGTGCGGAAACAATCAATGAAACTTTTAAAACTTTTTTTTTTCAGGTAACGGCACACTCATTGGTGCGAGTGCGAACGTGGTGTGCGCAGGAGTGGCAGAACAGCACGGCTACCGGTTCACGTTCCTCCAATACTTAAAGATCGGGTTTCCTATAATGATAGGGAATTTACTAGTCGCTTCTGTGTACTTACTGTTTTGCCATAGCTTGTTGGAGTGGCACTGATTAATAATCATAAGCTGCGTCCACACTTGTATCACGGCGTATCGTATCCCAGTCGCGATTAGTGGTGGGCGTTTTTAGAATAACGATGCGCGTTATCGATGCCAGGTTTGGATGCGAGCATCGGATGCCATGTGGTACCGATGACTGATGCCGATGCCATCTAGTTTTTGTCAACGTAACTGTCGATCGTTAGTGCGCATCGTATCATACTGTCAAATATCGCTGGTGAACCCCCGCAGTAGTAAAGTAGTCGACGTGCCTTCGCAACTCTCGTAGGTGTGAGCGAGATGAGACTATCATGGGGGAATCCTATTTCATTTACCAATAACGAAACGAAAACACACACCACAAAACGCGCATCTAGGGGTTTCGCCATCCTGTGATACTTGGGTGCCATTCACTTTGCATCGATGCCGGTATCGATGCGCGCATCGGATGCGATTTTTCTGATACGGATGCGCATCGATATCAAAAATATCTGAAAACGCCCAAGACTAGTCGCGATCATCAACACGTGCAATGATCGGGAAAAATAGCGTCCATACTAGCGACGCGTGACACGCGTCTCTGATGCAATGGGCACACAGTACAAGTCGTGATGATACAAGTGTGGACTCAGCTTAAAACTATAGATACATAATGTCACAAAACTATTCGGAAGCGGATCTTAGAGAGACGACATTAACTTTTAGATGGGTCATTATTTCCGAATTGTTCACCGCGATAATTAGAGAAAATGTATGGAAAACTTAACTTGGCACTCGTGGTTTTTTAATACTGATACACTCATCTAAAGTGTCTTGAGATAGTTTATCTCTTACACAGTTTTTAATATATCATATCATTGAAGCCTAAAAGAAGCCGAATAATGAAGGGTGCATTCAGACCTAACGCTGCCGTAAAGACATTGTTGCCACATCGAAATGCAGCCTAGAGCTGTTTTCATGTTCTATCTTTTCATCTTATTGTATCCCTGTCGCGACCACTGAAGCGTACCCAGATTGCAAAAGGGTATGAACTCTAAATTCTCCCGATCATTAGCGTTCATACTAGCGATCATAATTCGTGTCAGTGATCGCGACGTAGATACAATAGAGGTAGCTAAAAGACATTTTTTATGTTAATAGGAATAATATTTAATCTCTATTTCTTAAGTTTTGAGCATGTTTGGAGTCACCGTTGTAAGCGCTACCTTACCAGCCTTAAGGCGCGTCCACAATTGTATCATCATAATGTATTGTATCTGGTATCCCCGTCACGATCACCGATGCATAATTTGGTCGCCTTTGGCCGATCATTCCAATGGCGTAGTGTCCATACGTAAGACGCTCGTCGATGATCGCGGCGAGGATACCTAAGTCGTGAAGATACAAGCGTAGACGCGACTTAAAGGCATTATTGCGACTTTAGGTCGGCAAGCTGACTCGTACACGACCAAGCACACATCTTCCTTAAAGGGACTCCCTACTGTATTGTTATGAATATTTTTAATTCTTGAATGATATCACAAACTGTATTACTAACTTAATTAAACAGAATTTTATTTTTGTTACGAATTGAAATGTAAATAGTTTAGTCTATTTTTTATTATATAAGAAAATATATTTTATGAATTGAATTATAATATAAGAAAAAAATATGTCATTTTATTTTGGACCCCTAATATTCTGACTTGTCACAGGACAATTCACACCAATTGACCTAGTCCCAAACCAAGCGAAGCTTGTATAGCCGACCAAGTAATTGCTTGACCACTTTTGAACCTTATCCCTTTGAAATACGGTCGAAAAATGGTCAAGCAAATTCTTGGTCGACTATACTATGGATACTAGACAACCGGATATACATACTTATATGAATAAATATACACTTAAATACATATAACATCCAAGAATCGAGTACAAATATTCATATTCACCTTTAAAACATTTCCCCTTCCGGGAATCGATCCCGGAACCTCTAGCTTCATAGTCAGGGTCACTAACCACTACGCTATCCGGTCGTCTACGTAAACGTAAGTACGTTTTTAAAGAAAAAACAACAACAGACTTCAATACACTTAAAAAACACAAAATGTATACGCACTGGTGCAATTTACTAACTAAATCAACTCTTCAGTTTAATTTATCATTCCACAGGTACAATTCCCTTCAACTTGAGGAGTGACATTAGGGCTGCAACCGAAAATTCCGTATAGCACATTATTTTTATCTCACTTTTATCACAGAATAAGTAACACAAGTGCAAAAGTTCACTTTGAACAAAAACGGCGTTTCGGTAAAAGAAGCGCCCTATTGTATGTCTCTGTCAATTGTATAACTCGTAATCACTGGCACGCGCGGCAACCCTATTGAGGTGGCCCCAGTGCAGTGGTTAGCCAATCTCTTGATATCCACAAAATAAAACTACAGTAATAAGCTTCGAGGAAAACGTTATCACTTATTTAAAATACCACTGACTCATCTGCCCACTCATTACGTTATTTTCAGCGCACTGACAAATGTCAAATCGAAGCCAAACAAAAAACAACTGCTATAAATAATTTACTAAGAAGAGAAAAGCAAGCCCTATAATCTAAATATATTATACTAGCATACGCGCGCGACTTCGTTCGCGTAAAATTAGTAGCCTATGTCCGTCAGGGTTAGTGTAGCTTTTTATCTGTGAAAGAATTTTTGAAATCGGTTCAGGAGTTCCAGAGATTACCCCTACATGCAAACAAACTAACAAACAAAGTTTACCTCTTTATTATATTAGTGTAGAAGTATAGATTAGTGTAGATATATATATATATAACATAGAGGGTAAACGAGCAAGTGGGTCACCTGATGGTAAGTGATCACCACCTCCCATAAACACCCGCAACACTGGTGTTAGTAATTGCACCGGCTGTCTTGCTCTCCACGCTGGAACACAACAGTGCAAGCACTGCTTAGCGGCAGGATTAGCGAGCAAGATGGTGGTAGCGAACCTGCAAAACAGATGAACCGTTAAATCATTCTTTAACTATGTCTCTTTCGGAGAGGTAATTATGACGTTCTAAATATATTAATAACTCGTCATTAGGTACACTTATAAGGAAAAAACGAATGTTATCCCTCAGTCATTGTTTAACAGTGTAAAAGAGTATGTATCACTGAAACAGTGCAATAGTCAAAATAATAATGAAGCAGTTTGTGTGGCTACTACTATTTTCTTCAATAACCTTAGGAAATTCTGGTATGTATGAAGGCAACTTAAGGCGCGTCCAAACTCAATCCATTCGCTGATCTGAGATGCAATTTTTGAATCTCACCAGGTGACTAGAGCTCACCAAAATGGCCGTATTTCTATGAACAACGGCCATTTTGGCGAGCTTTAGTCACACTGAGATTCAAAAATCGCGCTCCTGATCCTAGTCGCGAGCACTCCCGTGATCCTGTCGCGATCCCGTGATCGTGACACGGGCGGGGATCAAGTCACTGTCAGCGTCATCGTAGGTAACGCAACTAGTGTTATGGTCACACATGACATTTCCATATATTATTGTGATTGTTTAATTTTATTCTACATATATTATTACCTAATTTGACATTTTATATTTGTGAACATATATTTTTTGTTATTATTAAATCTTGACATCTGATTCTCTATTTGACATTCTCTATCTTCTCGACTTTTATTTTTCCGCGATTAAACGAAATTCAATTTTATTAACACGTCTTAAAAGCTAGTATTACTTCATACACTATGCGCCAGGCGGCGCGAGTCAAAAGGAACGCGCCGCCTTCGCCCGCCTTCCCCCCGCTACTCCCGGCGACACGCTAGGGTTGCGCGGCATTCGTTTTCAATTACACTAACACGGCGGGGGCGAGCGAGCGCGCGGCAAGCTGACAGCCTATTGCGATTTGCCTATGCCATGCAAGGCGGTCGAGCGCGCGTACCTACAGTGCGGAGTGAAACCCCCTTGATTTAGGTGGCAAAAAGTGAAATTTTTGGTTAGAATTCTGTTTACATGATAAGAAAAGTATGGATGAATACACTTTATAAAGTGATTTGTTTATCTTTCAGCGGCTGACGTTGCTGTGCTATTTATTGTTATCTTTTTTTTGTGTATTTGTGTATGTCATGTACTATTCTGATAATTATGTATTGCACTGTACTTAATCTGTTTTGAAAAGAGAAGAAAAAAATTTTTACTGCTGAGTTTCTTGCGGCGTTTCTTCTCAGTAGTATCTTCCATTTTCCGAAGCGCTAGTAGACTCAGACATGTCAAAGAGCCTATATGGCCTACTTGGACAATATTTTTTTAATTTTCATTTTCATTTTCGTTGCAGAATACGCCAGAACTATTAAAATGGATATAAAACTAACCGACAATGACAAGCGAGTAGAATGTCACAGTCGTGCAGTAAATGAGAAGCTCATAGATGGGGAAGAAGTGGTCCTGGATATACACGCTCCGATCGCAGCAGATTTCATGTGGTAAATATTTTTTATGAGTAAAGAAATGTTTTATTATTAAAAACATTGTGCAAGGTCCGTCCGGATCGCTACCACCATCTTGCTCGCTAATCCTGTCGCTAAGCAGCAGTGCTTGCACTGTTGTATTCCGGCGTGGAAAGAAAGACAGCCGTGCAATTACTGGCACTCTGGGTTGGCAACGCATCTGTAATCTTCTTGGTGTTGCGGGTGTCTATAGGCGGTGGTGATCACTTGCCATCAGGCGACCCACTTGCTTGTTTGCCTTCCTATTTCATTAAAAAAACCGCCCCAAATGCGAGTCGGACTCGTGCACCGAGGGATCCGTACCAACTTACCAGAACCAAGTGCCATCTATTCTATGCCAGAACAAAAATAACTCCCTTAAGACATTAAGTCTACCTTCTCTACATTTAAATCTATTATTTTTAAGCAATTACATTAACAAAATGAGTATATCTACTCATTATTAATGATATCACAATCACCCCCACAATCTTCTACTTAAAGTTGTCAATAGTCAAAGGGCAAACCGCTTTTTGGTGGTGATCCTTACGCGTCTACGGAACCACTCCTGTGTACGCGTAAAGTTCTCTCAGACCCATGATAGGCATGCCTTTTGACTATAGTTAAATTTACCTATCTGTGTTGAAATAAATTGTCATTTGTTAAGAGGAGTGTGATGTGAACCCACCGCTCTCCATACAAAAGGCGATAACGTTTTCCACCCTCTAAACCTTGACCGACGAAAAAATATTGCCATAGGTTAAGGTTTAGAGGGTGGAAAACGTTATCGCCGTTTGTATGGGGAGCGCTTTTTAGGGCTTTTCACACTCGTCTTAAGCAATCGTAGCCGCCCGGCCTTCGCGAGGACTACGATCAGCAAAAATTAAGGTTATTATAAAAAAAAACTCATTATTCATCATGTATCATTATTTATTATTACAAAAATCACAAACCCAAAAAAGAAAGTTAATTTCCTACATGTCATGTAAAATAATTAGGACTTTAAATAACTAATAGATTCAGGCGTTACTTCGCGTAAGTCCATATCAATAAACTGAAAACTTATTGTATGCACGAAAGCACTTTATCAACACCCCAAAAAAAAGTGACTACCATAACTTTTCTACTAGAAGAAAAGATAGGCTCTGTCTGCCGCGTGTACGATTGTCAAAAACTAAGAAATGTTTTATGTACCAAAGTTTAATAGTATTTTATGCAACTGTTGCATAATGAGGGGTCTTAAAACACGAGTGTGGTTTTATGAAACGAGCGTCAGCGAGTTTCATAATAGGATCACACGAGTGTTTTAAGACCTAATTATGTACAGTTGCATACATTACTTTATCTACACATATCATAAGTACTCTATGATGGGTTCAGAAGCCATAGGGCAATGACCTGCATTGCTACTAGCTACCAGTGCTAGATACCTATTAAATATCTATAGACTGTACACATTAAAATAATGTAATAAAAAATGAATTTAAAAATATAGAAACAAATTAGAAAAAAACCTCATAATAATATTGGTTGTTATAATGCTAGTCATTGCCTACGGTTTCTGAACGCATTATAGAGACTTTATGATATATGTGTAGATAAAAATGTTTAACCATCTACCTGATTCCGTTACTTCATTAAATGACATAAGATTTAAATTATATCTAAAAACAAGATTAACAGAGGAGGCTCTGTATAGTATTAAGGATTAGTTTGACATTCAATTCTAATTTGATTTAAATTGTATAAAATAGCCACGTTTAATGAGTATAACACACTCACTTTACAATGTATGAACCTAATTTTATATTTAAGACATGTTCTAGTGCATAATTTATGTCAATGGAATAAAGAGATATGACTATGACTATGGCTATGAAACAAATTACCTTGCTACTCCGCGAAACGAGACGAGTTTAACCAGGAGTGCAATTTTTGAATCTCACCAGGTGACTAAAGCTCATCAAAATGGCCGCATTTCTATTAAAAACGGCCATTTTGGCGAGCATTAGTCACCTGGTGAGATTCAAAAATTGCACTCCTGGACCCAACGGTCCGTAAAGACGCATTTAAATTTATTTGAATGTTAAATAAAAAAGTAAATTTCGATTACAAAAATGGTAATACCTTGTATATTTTTTTAATTTAAGGTGCACAAATCAACAAGGCAATGAGACAGCAAACACTTGTGGATTTAACGAGGAAAGCCGTAACTGCATCAGTGTAAGTTCTTAGTAATTAATAGATTCAGGCGTTACTTTGCGGAGGTCTATAATTTGTTCCAGTTTGTTAAGTTCTTAGTGCTAAAAACTGAGTACAGTTGCTAAAAACCGGCCAAAAGCAAGTCGGACTCGCGCACCAAGGGTCCCGTACAAACTTAAAGCACCGAACAATGCTGTAACGAAAAGATAAACTGGATTGAGGGACAAACTTAACTTTGCCATTGGGAAACTATTGTCCCTTATATCGACGTAGATCGCAGTCAGTTTACCAAGTGCAAGTATAAATTTGCTATCGCAAATTATTATTTTTTCTACACACATATCTCAATAACGCGTTCAAAAACCATAAAAGTGACCAGCATTATTTCAACCTATGTTATTATAAGAATTTTCTTGTCTGTGGTAGTAGGTAAATCTGTTCTTTATTGGGTAGTATCTCTCGTGACGTTATGAATTTAAATTTGGAACAGCTGTCAAAATTCAAGTTGGTCTCTATTTTAGTATCCACAGATATTAAAACAGTTATCGATACGGAACGTCAACTCAGTATGTTTTTTTAATTTAAACGCATGACATTTGATCTCGAGTGACATGACAATAGGGACTTCATTCGTTTGTCTATGGTTTAAAAGAAACGTTCGTCTTGGCGGACAGATTGAATGGCCGCCATGACTGTTTGTTGGTTTTTTGCTGTTACGGTTTTTTGCAGTTAGGATATGTGTGTAGATAAAGTAATGTATGCAACTGTATAAAATTAGGCCTTAAAACACTCGTGTGATCCTATTATGAAACTCGCTGACGCTCGTTTCATAAAACCACACTCGTGTTTTAAGGCCTCTCATTATATAGCAGTTGCATAAAATACTATTATTTGTGATGTAAAATGAGTGACGGATATCGATATTTTTGCTTTGTAAGAGTAAAACATTTTTTTTTGTGTGTTCTAACTACAAATTTACGGTTTTCGGATTTATTCTTTTATTTGTGCTGTAAGACCTTGCTTCTTGCCAAATTTCATGGTTCTAGGTCATCGGGAAGTATTCCATAGGTTTTTAGTGTTGTTTGTAGTGTAGTATGAAACATGCGGCATAAACGGCCGTATCTTTTAATTGCGTTGACTTAGAAGTTAGATTTTTTCATGGCTCCAAAGGACTACAGATTTGAGTATTTGGTATTAATTTCAACTCGATACCTCCACGCGTTCCTGAGAAAAAGGGTCTTGACAGACAGACAGACAGACGGACAACAAACAGTGCCGGATTAAGCCAGCGCGGGGCCTGTAGCAAATTCTGTCAAGGGGTCTTTGGTTAGCTTTAGGTTCTCAAGGTTAGGGTACTAAATAAATTTTTATTACGGTCAGACAGGCGTCGGAGCGTGGGGCCACCAAATTCGAAGGGCCCGTAGCATTTGCTACTCTTGCTACGTGGCTAATCCGGCACTGACTACAAAGTAATCCTATAAGGGTTCTGTTTTTCCTTTTGAGGTACGGAACCCTAAAAATCAATAAGCTACCGTTACAGGGTGACTTTTAATTTCCGAGCGCTCGATACAACGCACGTTTAGAATTAATGCGACCCATTTCTGAATTATATACGTCCCAAAATATCACCTTAACAAAAAGACATAGGGTTTAATTTTGGGAAATGTCATATTCAGAATTGAGTCGCTTTAATTCTAAACGTGCGACAATACAATACAATAAAATATTTTGATTTTGATACTTTCCAGCAAAAATACTTAAGCTCTCGGATTGGCCCTCAGTAGCTCAACGCTTGACAGTCAAAAATTTACGAATGTCTGGTTAGCTACCGAATGGCTACGCATAACGCACGCTTAGAATTAAAGTGACCCATTTCTTAATAATACACGTCCCAAAATATCACCTTAATTAAAAGACATAGGGTTTAATTTTGGGAAATATCATATTCAGAATTGAGTCGCTTTAATTCTAAGGGTGTGATAAGTGCGGTAAATAACAGTTTATTATCTGTCTGCGACCCAACGAATTGACGAAATATACGTTTAGCACCAATTTCTGCTAAAACCAGTATCAAATCCGAGTACAGCTTCTGTTCTTGCCTGAAGTCCGTGTTTGTAGATCTGTGGCCCGTTTCACTAAGCTACAAATTACAATTTTACAAGTCTAAACCGGCAACATTGGTCAATAATGACCAATGGCAATGGGCATAATGATCAATGTTGCCGGTTTAGACTTGTAAAATTGTAACTTGTAGCTTCATGAAACGGGCTACTGGGGTGCGATTTATGAATCTCACTAGGTGACTAAAGCTCACTAAAATGACCGATATTCTATGAAAAACGGCCATCTTGGTGAGCTTTAGTCAGCCCGTGAGATTGGGGTGTAAACGCTGGAGAATTACCGTTAAACTGTGCTCGGCTCTAAATCATACATACATAAAGTCACGCCTGTTTCCCGGAGCGGTAGGCAGAGACCGCGGATTTCCAGTTGCTACGATCCTGACATACAATTTTCGCTTCACTTACTCTCATAACATTCTTCATGCATGCTCGTCGGTTCAGGGTACTCCTGACCTGGCCTTTCTCCAGAATGTCTCCGATTTGGTCGGAGTACGTTCGCCGAGGTCTTCTCCTACCCATTTTTCCACTCTCCCTTCATACAGCCTTTTTGTAAATCTTCTTTCATTCATCCTCTCTACATGCCCAAACCATCTCAACATACCTAAATCCAAGCGGATTAAGGTTGTTTCATTTAATTTTCACGTGTTTTTTTGTGTGTTTTTTGGTTGTCATCAGTCTCTGGAGTGCGATTTTTTAATCTCACCAGGTGACTAGAGCTCACCAAAATGGCCGAATCTCTATGAAAAACGACTAGTTTGGTGAGCTTTAGTTACCCGGTGAGATTCAAATGCAATTTTTGAATCTCTCCAGGTGACTAAAGCTCACCAAAATGGCCGCATTTCTGTAAAAACTTATCTTGTAGTTATTGTCTCTTGGCAAATTGCTTGGTTCTCACGACACAGGCTCGACCTAGTGTGGGACCCGCTGGTAAACTTTATACATATATATGGTGTAAGTTAAATAACTCTGTATGCAAATCTTTAAGAGGAGTGTGAACCCAGCTTGAAAAAGCGCTCCCCATTCATACTACGATAACGTTTTTCACCCTCTAAACCTTAACCTATGGCAATGATTTTTTGGTATGTTATCATTATGTCTTGGAACTAGGTTTGTATGTTTTGATTGTTTTAATATTCCTAATAGATTTGACGATATTTGCATTTTAGCAGTTTCATACAAAACAAAAAAGCGTCAATATTTTTGAAACTATTAAGAATATTTAAAAAATCAAAACATTCAAAAACTTTATGGCTATAGATTGAGGTTTAGAGGGTGGAAAACGTTATCGCCGTTTGTATGGGGAGCGCTGGGTTCACACTCCTCTTAAGGAATGTACCTACCTTTCATTTTGGCAAAATAAAATATTCTTATTCTTCTTACGTTCATATCATTTCTAAAATCTTAACCGTTTTTGTTTCTCCCTGGTTACAGCGTTCGTTGTTTACCAAAGCCGGCCAGGGTAACTGGGCCTGCACGTATTTAATGATGTACAACGGCAATGTTAGTCCTACAATAAAACGTGATAATAGAAATTATACTGAAGCAAAATGCAACTTTCACATTGCGGCTGTAGGTAAGTTTTTCTAGGCAGTGAAATCGCCTGTTATGTCCGTATTCGAAAGCCTAAAACGCTATAGTAGAGGAGACTTGGAGTGCGATTCTTGAACCTCACCGGCTGACTAAAGCCTGCCGAAATGGCCGTTTTTCATAGAAATGCGACAATTTTGGTCAGCTTTAGTCACCTGGTGAATGGTGATTCAAAAATTGCATTTGAATCTTCTTCTTTTAATACTAATATAATAAAGAGGCTCCAGTTACAATTTCGTAGCAGTCGGCGTCGAGACCCTCGGTCCATGGGGTCCAGGCGCTCATAACCTTATTAAAGAACTGCAAAGGCGTCTAGTCGACGTGACAGGTGATCAAAAGGCTGGCAGCTACCTATCGCAAAGGATTAGCATTGCGATACAACGTGGGAACGCTGCCAGCCTTTTGGGCACCATGCCACGGGGGCCATATTTAGATCTAAGTTAGCCTTTATTTTAGTTTCATTTAGATATTAAGTGTGTTTTCTTTAGTTTTTTTTGTATATGTTGTATTTATTTTAGTTTAGTTATATATTATTGTTTGTATTGTTTTTGTTCATAAAGAGGTAAACTGCTTGTATGTAGGGGGAAATCTATGGAACTACTGAACCGATTCCAAAAAATATTTCACTGATAGAAAGCTAACCAATTCCATGCGAGCGAAGTCGCGGACGTCCGCTAGTATTATGTAAATTGTGTAATGACGTTACAAGTTGATAGTAAATAAGACGTCGGTTACACGCTAATTCTGGCGTCAGTTCAGTCCATCATTCCGGTATAGTTTTGACTGATGCCATGATGTTTTGAATGATGACCAACGGACACGGTTACGATCAGTTCAGACTGACACGACACGAGACAGGTTACACCACTGACCTATAAGTAATGTCAAAGTCAAAGTCAAAGTCAAAATATTTTATTCAGATTAGGCTTACAGGTAGCACTTATGAATGTCAAAAAATTTACCACCGGTTCGGAAAAACCTCTGATGAGAAGATACCGGCAAGAAACTCAACGAGGTGTAATTTTTTAAATAAATCAAAATTACAATGTTATTTTACATCTCAAATATTCAAAATTTTTACAATTTAACAATTTAACACAGCAGGTGTACAATCTTTGGAGCCAGGGATCGCCAATACAGATCGGGATCATTTCCAAACATCCTTGTCCAAGATATAGTCATTGATTTTATAATACGCTCGAGAAATTAATGTCTTCTTGACAATAGATTTAAATTTTGTATCATTTAGTTCAGTTATGTTTTTTGGAATTTTGTTGTAAAATCTTACACAATTTCCCATGAACGACTTATTGGTTTTAGCCAGTCTGTAAGTTGGAACTTTAAGCTTTCCTGTATTTCTAGTAGCCTTTGGCTTATCGACGTTGGTAGGGAAATGGAGGAAATGGACTTCTAGTCAGTGTTTAAAAAATGGCCTTATCGAAAGAAGAGTAAAAAGAGGAGTAATTCGCACCTTTAGAATTAAAGCGACTTAATTCTGAATATGACATTTCCCAAAATTAAACCCTATGTCTTTTAGTTAAGGTGAAATTTTGGGACGTGTATCAATGTCAATGTTTTTTTTATAAGTTGCCAGACATATTTTTAGAAATGCAATAATAAAAAAACCTATTTGCGACAAAACTTTATAAATGATAATTTTATACAGTATGGCGACGTAGTAAGGTTGAAATTAAAGTAAATATAAAAAATCAATTAAGAGTGTACATTTTGAATATTGGCGTCAACCTATTCTCATTTGTCGGGCCATTTTTCGGCTGACATTTAGTATGACATTGTACATCCATGCATTATAATATCGTTGGGTTACACGTCGATAATTCTCTCGTCATTCTGACTAGAATGATGGACTGAACTAACGACAGAATGAGCGGGTAACCGATGTCTAAAAGTTTGAAAGGAAAAGTTATTTTCTTAAATTTAAAGCTGGTTTTTAAAAAAGTTTTTTACTTTTAATTTACCTTTGGGTTTCAGAAACGCTGTGGTTTACGGGCTTAAAGCCTGACCACAGAACAATACATTTAAATTCAAATCGCGGAGCCAGTTATACCTATCGCTATAAAATAGGAGAAAATTTGAACATAAGATGCAAGGCCGACAAGAACAACGAGATCACGAAATACGAATTTTACGGTAAGTTTTTTTCGTAAAAAAATTTAGATACTTTTCTGCTGTCTCAAAATGCACAGTATATGTATAAGCAGTAAGAAATCTACGTACTAACGCTCGAAACCGACGCACGCACACAGACGCACGCTCAACACGGCCGCTAAGGAGTTTTCACGGTCGGTCAGTCGCGGCTGCCGCGTCGAGACGGGTTCATCGTTATTGCGCACGTTCGAAACAGTGCGCGATCTTTTTAAAGATGCCACAAAAGTATTGCGTCGTATAGAGGCGTATTTAAAGATTTGGCGCCCCGGGATACGCCCCTGCTTGAACTCGAGTTCTTCAAAACCGGAGCTTACATTTTTTCGTACCTCTTAAAATGTTGAATGTTTTTTAATTGCCCAATTTTATTTCAAAACTCGTTAATTCATTTCCTTTTTTAATCATTATAGAACCCAAGTAAACCGTTGTTATAAATAACAAAAATATAACTTTAAAATTTTACTAAAATTAAGAGGACAACCCTAACGCTCCGCCGGGGCGTAGGTATCATTCTCAACAAATAGGTCTAGTTTCGGTACTGCCCCGTATTTATATACGGTGCCTATGGCACAGTATAGATATAACCAGTAAGGAATCTACGTACAAACGCTCGGAACCGACGCACGCACACAGACGCACGCTCAACAATGCCGCTAAGGCTGCTAAGGCGGCCGTCAGTCGCGGCTGCCGCGCCGCGTCGAGACGGGTAAACGCCGTATGTGTTTGTTTATCACGTCGCATGCGCGTGCGCCCCAGACAGTCCGCGAGCTTATTAAAGATGCCAGGAAAGTATTGCGTTGTACATGGCTGTTTAAACTCGACTTTTTCAAAGCCAGAGCTTTCATTTTTTAGACTCCCTGGTGATGTTAAACGGTAACAATGATTTATAATAATTAAATAATAGGTAGTTATTTCCTTAACACGTTTTTATTAGATCGAGATGTAATATTTATTAAATCTAAGAAGCCGAATTTCGCCCACTTCTAATTCTTGTAATATCACGAAACTTGTCATGTATGACGTTTACATGTATGATGTTTACATGACGATACAATAATATGGTACCATCGACCTGTTCTGGTAATGGAACTCGAAGGTGGGAGAATACTATTGTGAACATATGGAGAAAATTTGTGTTTATTAGATTTAGCGTAACGAGACCTTATTTAACCTGACGATGAGTACCTGATGATGGAACTGGAAGGTGGCTGACGGAAGCCTGGGATACCTACTAGGAAACACATCGAGTTTGGGTTCATTTGGTTTGAATTTCCGAGTCCTATTGGTCCGTTATAGGTACAATTGGTAAAGCGTGTTTTTAGGTGTTTTTTTTACTATTTATTGTTAATAAAACCTTTGGCTCTTTTGGTGAGGTACCTAATCGCCGTAATTTTTTTTTTGCGAGCGTTTTAATAGTGAAAAATGATATAAAAATAATACGGAACTTTCATCGTTATGAAGCTTGTATCAATAATGTACCTACTATTATTGAGTAGGATGTATTGTAATATTATCAAATGACGCACCGATTGCTTTCAAAATCGATATCAGGGGATCTATGTAGTCTTTGATAACGAATCCGTTAAGAAAATAAGAGAAAGCAGCCGCAATTTTGAACTTTTTAGCTATTAGACCGATTGCTTTCAAAATCGATACCTATCTAAGGAACTTTGTGGTTTCCGACAAAAAATCCGTTTACAGAATGAGAAAATATGGCCGCCATCTTGAAATTTTTTGTTGTTCGACCGATTGCTTTCAAAATCGATATCTAAGAAACTTTGTGGTCTCCGACAACAAATCCGTTGACAGAATGAGAAAATATAGCCGCCATCTTGAAGTGTTTTTATTTGACCGATTGCTTTCAAAATCGATATCTAAGGAACTTTGTGGTCTCCGACAGCAAATCCGTTAACAGAATGAGAAAATAAAGCCGCCATCTTGAAATTTTTAGTTACTCGACCGATTGCTTTGAAAATCGATATCTATGGAACTTTGTCGTCTCTAACAACAAATCCGTTAAGAAAATAAATAAAAGTAGCCGCCATCTTGAAATTTTTAGTTATTCAACCGATTACTTTCAAAATCGATATCTAAGGAACTTTGTGGTTTCCGACAAAAAATCCGTTTACAGAATGAGAAAATATAGCCGCCATCTTGAAATTTTTAGTTATTCGACCGATTGCTTTCAAAATCGATGTCTAAGGAACTTTGTGGTCTCCGACAACAAATCTGTTAACAGAATGAGAAAATAGAGCCGCCATCTTAAAATCTTCTAATTTAGATTTTTTTATAATTTTGAAATTCTATTTGTAATCTAGTTAATCATTATACGTAGGTAAAACCCAAATAAACGTTTTAATTTAAAAAACTTTTAAATTTTACAAAAGTTAAGAGCGACCCCTAATGTACCTACTTATGAAGAGTATCTAGTTTTCGCATAAAAGGCCTTACTAGTTGAGATAAACAAAAAAAAACAATTTTATAAAAAATAAGGGGACAACCCTAACGCTCTATTGGAGCGTAGGTATCTAACTCCACAAACAGGCCTAGTTTAGGTACTGTTATATTTATGTACTGTGGTAATTAGTTCCAGTTTGTTGATTTTATTATCTGTTTCAGACGCCATCAGTAAAACACCATCGCTGCTGGTATCACAGTTTCGGCGGAATGCTGATCATCTCAAAAATGGTTCTTGGTTGCTCTGTCACTCTAAAAATAAGAGTCGCAGAACAGAATACAAGATACGACTTGATTTATATGGTAATGATTTTGTTATAAAAGTCTTCAACCAGTGTGTGTTGCTAGTAATGACATATGGCACTGAAACGTGGTCTTACAGTGGGCCTCATAAGAAGGCTCAAAGTCACCCAAAGGGCAATGGAAAGAGCTATGCTCGGAGTTTCTCTGCGAGATCGAATCAGGAATGAGGAGGTCCGCAGAAGAACCAAAGTCACCGACATAGCTCTACGAATTGCAAACCTTAAGTGGCAGTGGGTGCACATTGCTCGTAGAACCGATGGCCGTTGACGAGCGAAGACAAAGTGTTGGTAGGCCTCCCACAAGGTGAACCGATGATCTGGTGAGGATCGCTTGAAACCGGTGGATGCGAGCAGCACAAGACCGACCGTCGTGGAGATCCTTGGGTAAGGCCTATGCCCAGCAGTGGGTGTCTTCCGGCTGATATGATGATGATTATGATTTTTTTTTCAAATATAAAAGGGAGCATGCAAGGTGACATTCTGTTTGTCACTACAAATGACATGTATGGAGTCGACGCAGGGAGCGAACGCAAATGTCAAACCTAGAATATATCTGTCGTTTACACTAGCGCAAATGTTTCTCTAGAATAATGACTCACGTAAAATTGTCTGTAGGGTAAAACATCCAGTAACTGAACACTGGCCAGGCCCCCAATTCTCGCCTAAATCGAGATTCATTTCACATTCGAGATAAGTCAAAAAATTACAGATTATGAAGGGGTCTGACAGCTCCTTTGGGCGTATCTCGATTGTGCCTTCCTCCCTACTGACGCCAGAATTGCCCCATTGTATCAGTGAACCTAACACGAATCTTATCGATACGCGCTACCCCGCTACGTAACTCAGTGCGTCTCTCTTTTACTGAGCTAGTTTTTTTTTTTTTTATACAACATAGGAAGGCAAACAAGCAAGTGGGTCACCTGATGGTAAGTGATCTCCACCGCCTATAGACACCCGCAACACCAAGAAGATTGCAGATGCGTTGCCAACCCAGAGGGCTAAGATGGAATACCTCTTGTGCCAGTAATTATACCGGCTGTCTTGCTCTCCACGCCGGAACACAACAGTGCAAGCACTGCTACTTAGCGGCGGGATTAGCGAGCAAGATGGTGGTAGCGATCCGGACGGACCTTGCACAAGGTCCTACCACCCGCAAAAATAGTTAGAAAGAGATACACTGAGTTACGTAGGGAGTTAACGAGTGTTGAGAAGATTCGTATCAGCGGCCCTAACATGACAGCCCAGGTTTAGTTTAACCCCTCCCTGTGTCTCTGTCTAACTAGTGTCATAAGAAAGGGACGCAGATAGAGATAAACTAAACTTGGTCAGTCATGTTAGGGACACTGGTGCACAGAAGTTGATTGTTTTGACAGCAATCTCCCAAAAAAAGAATACTGAGTAAGAGCATGTCAGATCATGCTCAGTAGGGTTCTGCAGCCAAAAACAACGATTTTGTCGCGATTTTTCAAGGTAAGTTTTCTGTTAAAGTTATTGGGTGCGGTTTCATCGAGAAGATTTATTTTTAGTTGCCTATTTATTACTCGACAACCTACTTAAATGGAGCGTACTCAATCGTGACAGTTGTTTTGGGCTATAGAGGCTTGGGCAACTAACTGTCAAAAATTACCCTAAGAATCCATGAAAGAAAGCTCATGAAACTTTTCTTTCAAATAAATTTAAATGCTACATAATGACAACACAAAGAAAAGTTAGGGTAAAGGCAAAGGCACGAAATGCTGATGTTGCAGGTTCGAGTCCTGCCATTACCCTAGTTTTTCTTTGTGTTGTCATTGTAATATAGCATTTAAATTTATTTCAATGTTTAAAAAAGATCGATATGTAGTAAATTTCGATTACAAAAATTTTACTTTTCTTTTTTTACCCAAAGTAACAGGAAACACAGTAGGCATTTACACAAACATGGTTTTAGCCTTTTTTTGTAATTACCCGACTGCGCGACGCAAAGGAGGGTAATGTGTTTACCAGCCTATGTAGGCGCATTTGTTCTTTTGTGGCGATCTAGAGACCAAATACGTGGGCAGATTTTGATGATTCTAACGTCAATCGATTCATCTTAATCTTGCAAGTGTCACTAAAGACATGACTGTAATCAAAATTCAACATGGCGACCACCAGACGCCATATTGTGGAAAAGAAAAAAATGAAAGTCGACGAACTATATTGAGTGGGGTATCATTCGATAGGTATTTGAAAATGATTTGATTGATTAGGTTTCTCACATCATTTTTCATTTTGAATGGCCGGTTAGGATCTATAATGACTTAAAGTTTGTTAGCAACCATTCTCACTTAATCCGAACTAAAAAGTGTAAAATTAAAAAAAAAAAACATAAACCTAACTGCGTAAAAGGTAAATCAAAACTGAAAAGACTAAAAAACAAGACCAGTAGTCTCAAATTCTGTTAAGTAATGTTGAAGGGTACCCACCATTGCAACAGTTTCATAAACTTCAACAGCCGCGACCCATTACTGGGAAGATTTGAGCCGTTCTACATTTTTAATGGGTCCCGACTGTTCTGTTTTGATTTACTGTTTACGCAGTTGGGTTTTTGATTTTTTTAAATTACTTTTTTTTCTATACGCTTGCCAAAACTTAATAAACTACTTCTATCAATTTCTGACCCAAACGGATGAAGAAAATACATTATTAGTCCAAAAAATGATATTCTGACAGTGGTGCGACCAACTATGCATAAAAAACAGACACTTATCAACCAAATTGTTGTATCATTTCGAACAATGCGGTCTTGACTCATCTCGCATATTGTAATCCTCTGTCCTGCTATTGGGCGTTTTACCCTATCAAAGTGTCATTTACCAAACATGGCGGTACAGGATATTTTTATTTATAACCACTTATCCTGTAATGATACATTATTGGGTTTTAAACATTCTGTCAAAGGAGACTGTTATAGTGCATTTTGTTAATACAAAAATTAAGTGTTGAAAATGTCTAGTGCTTGGTTATTAATTGTTATAGCCTTTCTTGGAACTGGTAAGTAAGCTATCCTTAGTTCCTTACTAATCCTTACTAATATTATAAATGTGAAAGTAACTCTGTTTGTCTGTCTGTCGCGCTTTCACGCGAAAACTACTGAACCGATTTTAATGAAATTTGGTACACAGATAATCTAGAGCCTGAGAAAAGACATAGGCTACTTTAATGCGAAAAAAGGGTTGTAAGAGGTTGAAAGGGGGGGATGAAAACTTGTATGAAAGTATCGTCATTTTTAGAGCTAGGAGCTTGAAACTTATTTTTTAGGCTGCTGATTGGATATAAATAAATAACACATTCAAAGTTTGTAAAATTTTGAGCGTCAAGGGTGTAAAATAACAATAGGGAATAGGGGATGAAAGTTTGTATGGAAAATGTAAGGTTTATGTGAATGTTTTATGAATTTTCGACCAGAGACAAAATTTTAGAGCTACTTATTCTAATGTAACAGAGTAAATTACCAAGCACTTAAATACTTAAATAATTTAACAAGCTCTTTTCAGTGAAACACTGCAAATAGCTCATTAAAGTATTTATACGTATGTGTCTTATTTGTAAAATAATTAGTCTAAATAATTAAAAATGCTACCCAAAGACACTATTCCACGCGGACGAAGTCGCGGGCACAGCTAGTTGACTAATAACCTGATGACGTAAAACGGGTCACCCAGTTTGAAGAAATGGGCTACTGCGATAGTTATAAAATCAATTCAACCCCTAAGCAAGGTTGTCTCGCCTAGATAACTACCAACATGTAGACGTCAACTGTGGCCCTAACATGACTGGCCAATTTCAGTTTATCTCTATCTCTGCATCCCTTTCTTATGACACTAGTTAGACAGAGACACAGGGAGGGGTTAAACTAAACCTGGGCTGTCATGTTAGGGCCGCTGGTATTAAAAAAAATCACGTATTTGTTTTATGCATAGGAGCCCCCTTGAATATTTATTTTATTCTGTTTTTTAGTATTTGTTGTTATAGCGGCAACAGAAATACATTATCAGTGAAAATTTCAACTGTCTAACTATCACGGTTCTTAAGATACAGCCTGGGCTACGTCGGTTACTTTTGTTCGTCTGCGGATCTCCTCATTTCTGATTCGATCACGCAGAGAAACTTCAAGCATAGTCCTCTCCATAGCACGTTGCGTGACTTTGAGCTTTCTTATAAGGCCCATAGCAAACGGCCACATGAAATATTATTAATGAAATTTTATTGTTTGTTCCAGTTTCGACTGAGCCGTCTCTTGAAATAAACGACCTGACGGCAAACAAAACCGAAGTTAAAAACAATACTCGCACTACAATATACTATTATCAATTCAAAGAACAAGGAGAATTGAAAATCAATTGTGTTTTCAAGAAAACTCCCACGCGTACAAAATGGGATTTGGAATTATTAGAAGATACAGGCAACCGCATGCTTTCCGTTGATTATGGTAACTAACGCCTTAAATAAATAACATCTACATATTACGTTGTGTAGTTTTTTTAAATTTACTTTTAGAGTTACTGCAATTATTTTACTTAAAATTGTACTTGCACCACCTGCTCAACTTTGTAATTGTTTCGTGTCTTCCATGCCAAAGGGATTTCGGGATGAGATCCCTTAAAGGGATAGGGTCGTCTTTTTACATGCTTTTTTGTCATCTATGATTCTTGTAAATAAAGAATTTACATACAGTCAAGGAATTTAATTCCCTACCCATTTCGTTGAAATGTCGTCTGACATTCGCAATGCATTAAGGTCGATATGTCAAACTAACGTCTTGCTCTATAGCTCTTATGGTGACAGTTTGCTATATGCTATTGAACCTTAGGTGGGTTGGAAATTTAATTCCTTGACTGTACATACATGCATATAACGCTTTATGTTTTCAGTAACATCTATCAATTCCGATGGTATTGTATCGTATACATTCAAGTACGATTTTCGGAATAAAACAATTATTTGCATAGCGACTGAAGCCTCCAAATATAATGAAAGAAACAAATTAATAAATAAAGTGTACCTGATATATGAACCTAAAAATGAGGACAGCATTGCATATTGTAAGTAGATTTTTAGCAGAAATTACCTTGCTACTCCGCGAAAAATGTACCGGCAAGTAATAAGGCTAATCTTATGTTGATTAAATTGAATATTTTTGATTTTATTATAAATATTATTTAGCTAGGCTTTATTATCCGACAGGCCATTACCCGCGGGTAACTTATTTCGCGGAGTTGCAAGGTAACGTTCCATTTGTTGATATGGAACTCCGCAAAGTAACGCCTAGCCTGCGGGGCTATTCTCGTTTTATGCGAGACGCATCTCGCACGAAAACAACTGTCAATTCCCTTGGAAATCTGTCACTTTTTGACGGATCCCGCACGTGAGATGCATCTCGCATGAACCGAGAATTGGGGTCCAGTACTGCTCCCGGCAAAGCTTCAGCGTGTGTCAAATAGGACTTCCAATACCGGGATTACTAGCATAACCGGGGGGGGGGGGGGGGGTTCCACTCCGCACTGTAGGTGCGCTCGACCGCCTTGCCTGCAGCGTAGGCAAATCGCAGTAGGTTGTCGGTTCGCCGCGCGCCTGCTCGCTCGCCCACGCTGTGTTAGTGTAATTGAAAACAAATGCAGCGCAACCCTAGCGTGTCGCCGGGAGTTGCGGTGGGAAGGCGGGCGCGGGCGGCGCCTTCATTTTGACTCGCGCCGCCCGGCGAATGCGGATGAAGTAATACGAACTTTTATGCGTGTCAATAAAGTTGGAATTCGTTTATTCGCGGTCGTAAAAGACAAGTTTTTATACGTACTATTATTTATTCTGTGGTATAACCAACCCCGGGATCCCGGTATTGTGCTTATTCTTTGCTTACTATAAATTCCGGTATTGGAAATGGAATGTCAATGCCAATTCCCATCCCTGATTTTTAAATTCTGGTATTTAACAATTGTTGCTGACAACGACGGCTGTACCATTACTCTATGGCGATATTATCTCTTAATTACTAAGTTTCTGGTCGCCACCGAATGTAGTAAGACTTAGTACATTTGGTGGCGACCACTGGGGACCCAGCGCACCCAAGACCATTAAGTCCGAGAGTAGCCTCGTGTGATTATTTGCTTGTACACAAAATTCTGCCGTTTTTCGCGGGGGGGGGGGGGGTTGACATGCTAACATGGATGTATCTGTGCATGCCAAAAATATGACACTAAAGCAATTTCGCTTGCGTCATTATGCACTCACACCTTTAGAACATACAACACATTCTTATTTTCACATATTTTCACGCACACATTGAACACGCATGCTAAGGTTACGTTGAGAACGGTTTATTTTTGACTCGATTTGTGATTAAATTAAAATTAAAAACATTAAAAACAATTTCATAGAAATAATGTTTTAGTTGAGAAATAACTTACAAATTAAATCTTCTACCCCCTTTTCTGAACTTTAGCGAGTGACTAAATAATTGTCGCGTAGCAGCGTTGCCAGATTTATTTTCAGGCAAAGCGGGATTTCGAAGCCTTTTGTATAAAAAAGCGGGACTAATTCGTCGACATTACATAAATAGCTTAAATAATCAGCAGATTATTACGTATCGTCTTATTTGAGTTTCAAATTAAATTTACAGTGATGATAGACAGCTATAGAATATGTTTTTTTATGAAAATACGGTGCTTGGCCAAAAAACGACTACCATCTAGGTTACTGGTCGAGTATCTCCGTAAAACGGGACTGAGCCTGTCCCGTGCGGGACATTTAATTTTAGGCTAAAAAACGGGACGTCCCGCCAAAATCGGGACGTCTGGCAACGCTGTCGCGTAGGCACATTGTGCCTATACCTGTGGCAGAGGGGGAGAGGGGCTTCCGTCCTTAATGCTCTAAGCCCCGGACCAACCGTAGCTTTGTTAGGGTTCCGTAGTCTCAACAAAGGACCCATATCCGTCCATCTGTCCGCAGCTTAGCTCAGAGAATGTTAGTAACAGCCTCAGAAGTAGCGTAACACTTTAAGAACCTTGTCGTAGTATCGTATGAAATGAGAGTTGTTCAAATTTGTCACATTTAAATATGTTAACTAACAAACGTTTACGAAGCGTTTATGAATAAGGGTTAGGATTTGATAGGATACCCAGCTTTAGGCCTGGGTCTCCTATTAAACGCTGACGTCGACGTCAGCGTAAATCACTATAGTGGACTCTTGCAGCCAATATAGCGTGTGAAAAAGACCACTATAGTGATTTACGCTGACGTCGACGTCAGCTTTTAATAGAAGACCTAGGCCTTAGGGATAATTTTTTTGTTTCATCAGCAACTACGCCGCCGGCGACAGCAATAAATAAGCCAACAACGCCATCTTCAGATACGGTTACAGGTAAATGGTTGTTACGATGTTTTGTTTGTTAGGTTCTTGGAGATAACCGAACCATGGTTATAGCCTCAGTACATGTCAAGCGTACAGTCAGCGTCAAATATACCAGAGCGGACAAGGTGGTCAAAAATATCTGAACACGCCCGAGCGTATTTGACAATAGAGTCGAGTTCAGATATTTTTGACACCTTGCCCGCTCTGGTATATTTGACGCTAACTGTACACATTCAAAACTGTCAAAATGGTTACCAGGAGAGCGATTTTTAAATCTCACCGGGTGACTAAAGCTCGCCAAAATGGCCGTGTTTCATAGAAATGCGGCCATTTTGGTGATCTCTAGTCACCTGGTGAGATTCAGAAATTGCACCCCTGGGCTGGGGGCCTAGCACGCTAGCTTTTATCGATGACATAATGCACTTATTCCGTTCTAACCAGTTTGTGTGTGCGAGAGGGACGAAAGCGTTTATGTGCGCTATAAACGCTAGCGTGCTACTATAGCAGAGGTGCAATTTTTGAATCTCACCAGGTGACTGAATCTCACAAAATGGCCGAGTCTTTAGGAAAAACGGCCATTTTGGTTAGCTTTAGTCATACGATGAGATTCAAAAATCGCATTCCTGCGGCCCTAACATGACAGCCCAGGTTTAGTTTAATCCCTCCCTGTGTCTCTGTCTAACTAGTGTCATAAGAAAGGGACGCAGATAGAGATAAACTAAACTTGGCCAGTCATGTTAGGGCCACTGGTGCGTCAAGATAGTAAAACCTGTAAATTAATAAGAAAAACGTCCATTTTGTCTATTTATTGTGTACAAGGTGTCAATTGAAGATGAGGTTTAGAGTATGTGTCATCTCTTTTTGACACATTATATTGCCGTTTAAAGTAAAGAGATCAGCTAATAAAATATCGTTTTCAATTTTAATACTCCTTCTATGCTATACTATTTCTGTGATGGGTACGGTCAGCCTCAAAAGTAGCTGAAAATTTTAGTACCTTGTCGCTGTCAGTATTGTAACACATTCATGCAACTCTTACTTCATACGTTAATACGATAAGGTTCTTAAGTTCTTAAGTGTTCAGCTAATTCTGAGACCGACTGTACTATATGGCTCCCTTTCGGAAAATGACACTTTCTCGCAGTTCCGTCTTTCATGACTAAAACGTCTTTTATGACGACCTGTATGTCACAGTGGCACATGTGTCTGCTTCCTGTGCAAGAGGTCCCGGGCTCAAATCCTGGTATGGGCAAATATTTGTGTGACGAACACGAATGTTTGTACCTGAGTCATGGATGTTATTTGTATTTAAGTATGTATTTATCTACATATAAGTATGTTTATCCGTTGTCTAGTACCCATAACACAAGCTTTGCTTAGTTTGGGACTAGGTCAATTGGTGTAAATTGTCCCAAGATATTATTATTATTTATGTATATTTATTTAAAATCTTAGGTTAAGTTTTTACAATTTTATTATTATTATTATCTTCGATTATATGTGCTTGTTGCAGCTGACGCCGAGAATGAAATCATAACATTTTTAAAACGGAAATGGATACTTGTTGTATTAGGATGCTGTGTCGTCATAACTCTGTGCATAGCAGGCTTTTGTCTTAAGAAAATGTGTCAAAGGAGAAAGTCCAAGGTACAACTTAATTGCACCCTTATCTGATTTTCGCATTCGCATTTGGCCCGCGGACCGCTTTTTACTAATTTATTTTATTTAAACTTTATTGCACAATAAAACAATAATGTACAAATGGCGGACTTAATGCCATAAGGCATTCTCAACCAGTCAAACATCAGGCTAAACAGAAAGTATAAGCGCAGGATCGTGAATAAATAAATACAAGAATAACACAAATCAGCCGGAATATACATACAATACATATCGATAAGCTTACACACATACATGGTATTATACAATATAAATATACAAAATTAAAAGTACCCTCAAGTAAATGACCTCATACAGGTGGCAGGAAGGCGCTGGTTGCATGCTGCTTCCAACCGGTCACTTTGGAAATCCACGGACGAGGCCTATGTCCAACAGTGGACTTCTTGTGGCTGAGATGATGATGTGATGATGATGAAAAGTACCCAGCACAGATACACCAACCAGACACTAAACCTAAAGCTTCTCTGAAAAGTTCAAATTCAAATTCAAAATTATTTATTAAAAGTAACTGAGACTCATACAATAAATATACAATATGTCCTATAAATAAACAGTCAATACAAAATGCATAGGTACTAAAACAATAAAAATGAAACAATACAATAATAATAAATAAGTGGAGCAAGATGTCATAATTTTAAATATTAGAAATGGCAAATTATTAATTACATGCTATTCCAATCGACAATAATAATAACAGCGCATTTACGCACCAAAATAATAATTTTATATATTATAGTGCTTGCGCAACATGCGCTTGAAAGAAAGTTTGGTCTGAGCTTGCTGGCTTTTTGTGCATCTTTGGTCTATATCTATCTATGTGTAACTATTTCAGCCGCCAGAAGATTACACCAGTTTCACTAACGATCGTGTGAACGCGTACCCTACCATGCCGGTACCCAGCCCTCGAACAAGGACCAGAGTTAAAGCTACCTACAGCGATCCAAAGGACTTACAGGTAATAAATAACCTTCTTTCTGGCAGAAGTCAAAGTCAAAGTTTAGCGGGTGGTAGGACCTAATTTTTTTTCTATTTGCTTAAGAAACGTAAAAAAAGAATTATACACAAAATGGGATATCTAGTGGACCTCAAACTCGACTGAGCCGGTATCTTGAGGTCCAGGAGTGCGTTATGAGAATACAATTCTTATAAACATTTTAAACATGTAAAAATACCTTATACCTACTAACATTTTAAAATACTACAAAAAGACACAGGAGCAAGCGCACATGCTATATGGCGTATGAGTGTGTGTGTGCGTGTTCGTGTGCGTGAGTGCGTGTGTGTGTGTAAGTGTGTGCGTGTGTATGTGAATATGAGTGCTGGCAGGAGTAAGAATTAGCTAGTAAGCAAGACGCAGGGAGGGGTTAAATTAAACCTGGGCTGTTATGTTAGGGCCACTGGATTGCTACCACCATTTTGCTCGCTAATCTAGCCGTTAAGAAGCAGTGTTTGCACTGTTGTTCCGGCGTGGAGAGCAAGACAGCCGGTGTAATTACTGGCACAAGAGGTGTTCCATCTTAGCCCTCTGGTTTGGCAACATATCTGCAATATCCTTGGTGTTGCGGTTGTCTAAAGGCGGCGGTGATCACTTACCATCAGGTGACACACTTGCTTGTTTTCCTTCCTATTTCATAAAAAAAAACCACGATACCACGCAACGAGGTCAGGAAATCTGGTAAGAAAAATCATTTAAAACCAAAATTGTATGTTTTAGGGACCCCCAGGCAAAAACAATGTGGAACCTAACTACAGTGAACCGAAGGAGCCGCAGGTAAAATAAATTTTTGTTTTGTTAAAGAAAACATATTTTAATATCTGCAACCTCATTGGTGATGCGGATGTTGGGTAGTGTTCACTTACCATCAGGTGACCGACTTGCTTGTTCCCTTCCTTTGTTATTACGAAAAAACTAACAAACTAACGGCTGAAATAAAAGCTTGTACCGTCAGCCTCGGAAGTAGCTAAACACTTAAGAACCTTGCCATAGTAACGTATGATATTTTTTTTTTGTACAGGGCATAGGGGAGTGCCTGTATGCGGAGCTGACCCTACCTGAAGACACCTACGCCGAGCCCTACATCAACAAAGCGGATCTGTACGCCCGGCCCATTCCGAAGGCTGAGCGGAAACCCAAGGCGAGGGACGACCCTAACTATAGCAATGTGTTCGGACAAGATTATGTCAATAAATAGTATAAGCAATACATAGATAACTACTGTTAGCCATTATTATGATAAAATTTTTAAATAAAATTAATGCTCTTAAATATTATTTCAATTTAAAAAAAAGTTTTTTTTTTGCATAATTTTGTGAGCCGAAGTTTTATTTACATGTTTACATGTCTTAATTTCTTTTTATTTTAACAACGGGATCCTTAAAACTACCAACCATTAAATGACAAATACCTCACAAATACAAATGTAGAGAAAAAACCGCGGGAAAACCACAGAGAAAACCACTGAAATATACGGCGGAAATGTATGTAGTTATAGAACTGGAACGTTTACTGTTAGTAGCGAATTCGCGCTAAGCAGGAAATAACGAGGTATACCTATCCTTATCTAAGACTGTCAAGTGAAAATATTTATGAACGTAGAAATGTAGGAAGTTCAGAGGGGCGATTCTCGATTTATGCGAGCTTAATCTCGCACGGAAACACCTATCAATTCCCTTGGAAATCTGTCATTAATTGACGTATCTTGCATGAACTGAGAATCGGGGTCCAGGAATTTTGAGCTCTTTATAGATATTCTCTAAGCTTTCTCTTTCTGCGTGGCCCCCACTACTGTGGTAACCATTCCAGTAAGATTCCAACTCTACATACATTTCAGTGGCCCGTTTCACGAAGCTACAAGTTACAATTTTACAAGTCTAAACCGGCAACATTGGTCATTATGCCCATAGCCATTGGTCATTATTGACCAGTATTGCCGGTTTAGACTTGTAAAATTGTAACTTGTAGCTTAGTGAAACGGGCCACAGGTGGAAAAACCGGTAGTTGTGGACAGTGTTACCAGCTAATAAATATATCGACCACCGATTAGTGTGAACCATTCTTTACAGTTTGCTTTGGTGATCACCACAGAGCTATTAAAACAACCTCCTTGGTGATCACGGGAAAAGGTTTTACCTAGCAGTAGATTTTTTTTTATCTACAGCAACACTGTTATCCATGAATGAGTGAATGAGCGAGTGGGAGAAACGTTGTTTAACTGATTCATTCATTAAGTCAACATTCATTTCATGACGTGAAGCAAGCAGTGAAGTGTTAAGTTTCTGTTCTGTGGCCGCTGTGCCCTGAGTGTTTGTCATCAGTACGAAATTAGATAAAAATTTACTATAACACAAATAGTATTTCAAATAAATACGCGCGTGAGTGTAGTGAACAAGTGGAAAACCCTAACAGTGACAGACGAAGAACTATTGCATTTACGAAATCACGTATGACGAGTGGATTTGAGTTGTGTGTGAAATAAGCTAAAAACATGAGTAACAGTTCTAGGCAGCCAAAAACCACACCGATTACCGACGATTATGACATATCCAACACCGTCCTTGGTCTGGGGATCAACGGCAAGGTAACCTGTTCACTTTTAACGTGTTTTAACTCGGAAAATGCAAGTTCAAAAGTCTTTTTTCATTGTTTACCCTAAGACTATGACGTAAATGCATAAATTTAGACTTGGTTTTTTACCGAGTTCTTGTAGACGCGCTGGGTTCAAGCAGACCACAAGTTGACTTTTCTTATCTTGTACTATTAAAAGCGTTTATTTTCCTTGATTTTGTTTGGAATTGTGGTACAATTTCATACAATGGCGGTTGGGCAACTTTATGAAACTTTATTATGCCATAATATTAAACAAATTTTAATTGGAATTTGTGGCGATATTTGAATGATTTCTTTACAATTTACTTTTAATTGAAATGGGCATCCGAGTTGAGTTCACACACAATGCAGCCTGTCTCATAAGTAGCGGATTGTTTTGTTCCAATTTCAAAATTATTGTTTTGTTTGGTGTGGACTGTGTAGTTGTGTGTTATCTTTCATTCATCTCAATTCTCGTTGCTTTACTTACAAAGGAGGGAAAGTTTCAAATGTTGTTTTAGTATCTTTTTTTTTAATTCTTTATTTATTTAGGGGCTTTGATCAGAATTGAACATGTCAGCCCCATTAGAAAACAATACAATTATATACAAAAACACATCAAAAATCCACAACACAAAAAAAAACTATTTTATCAAACATTTGTACAAACACCTAGCTGCATTGCTAGTTGGTTCAGCTAATTCAGTTTTAGTATCTTGAAATAATGTTTTGGTTGAAAGTATTACAACAACAAGCAACAACAGATAGTGAAATAATAAAAAACAAGTCTATTTAAAAAATCAAAACATATAAACCTAGTTCTAAGGCATAATGACAACATACCAAAAAATCATAGCCATAGGTTAAGGTTTAGAGCAGTAGTTCCCAAACTTATTTTTCTCGTTTCACAATTTTACTGGTTTCGGTGGACCCCCTGCTGCTACATTTCTACCCCCAGCAAGTCTCCCGTGGACTCCTAGGGGTCCACCTGGACCACTTTGGGAATCACTGGTTTAGAGGGTGGAAAATATTATCGCCGTTTGTATGGGGAGCGCTTTTTGGGGCTGGGTTCACACTCCTCTTAATGACCTTGCTGATTAATAATTTGAATCAGTCATCAGTTATTTATTTAGTTTGGCTGTGAATGCAGATAATTAGTTTTAATCGGTGATTAAACTAATTATTATAACTAATTAAAATTGCAACATCACAGTGATTAATAGAGAAACCTCTTGGAATGTTAATAGATAATTTGTTTTGTAAATATTTAGAAATTTTGTGGGTTTTTATTTCTATTTATTTATTTAAAACTAACTGACGCCAGCAACTTTATTTGTGTAAAATTAGTAGCCTATGTCCATCAGGGATAATATAGTTTTCTATTGGTAAAATAATTTTTAAAATCGGTTCAGTATGTAACACTTGGCAGTGTACATGTCTAGCACTCACCTTGTTTCTTGAATAATAAGTTCCGGCAAAACATTAACGGAGACATCTCATACATATTGTTTGGTCTTTTCCCATGACGTACGGACAATATCAGCCTTAATACTTATGTTTCCATACTTGTTCCTTCAGTATTTACACACATATATCTTTGAAGTAACTTAGTTGCTTAGTAAAACTTAATATTAGTTCGAATGGAGAAACTGTTGACCCAATTCGATCTATAATTGATTGTTTGTTTGGCATTGTGACACTGACAGCTACGGTGCGTTTCGTTCCTGCTGCACAACCTTGTATCCGTGTAGTTTCTCGGCATTAAATAATTAAAATTTGGTATTTTAACTACGAAAAGCTTATAATAGACAAAAGTATAGTCCTCTCCAGTCTAACTAGACATTGTTACACCCTAAAAGGTATTAAATTTTAATAATAAATTCATCTCTTGTCATATTTAGCATAAACAAAACACGTTCCAATACTTCGTCTATTTACATACGCCTGTCATCGAGTGTGGTTTGTTTATGTGGAAAATTAATCTTAATACATACTAGTGTTTCCTAAATTGAGGAAAATGAGTGGTTTCGTCTTTTCGTTGAATAAGGTCCATCTTCTTATGGAATTAAATTAATTTTAATTTCATCATTTCACTTGACTTTCCCTGTCCTATGTGACGGAGATAGTGTTTCGAACGTGCCATGATCAAGCAAGTTCGGTGACTTCCTAAGGTTATTCACTTCACGGTCACGGTCCCATTATGTGAACACCGAACAACATCCTTTCGGTCTTATTAAATGCCAGGATGGGTAAGAACCTTCGCCGTTGCTTAATTTCTGTCGATCTTACGTTTCCGCGCTAACCGAAGTGTTTCTTTTCAGTGCTTCGCACCAACCTTGTTCTAACTTAAAATCAATTAAATCAAAATTAGTTAAGACGACGCTTCCCACACATTCATCCACCGGTAAGCATACCTTGGTGTTTCTTCGCCAATGAGCTATACAGCCTCAATGTTTAGTTTAGTCTGATTTTTTTTTTAAATTGTGTTGTGATTTTTTAGCACCAATCTACACAAATCATCTTTAATGTCCTACCCGGTTTACTAATGCCGTAATACGCTGCCGCTCCGCATCTTGCTGTCTAAACCCCCAATTACGGGTAAGTTTCCATATTTTTTTTTCAACATTTGAACTCGCCGTCACTTTCACTTTCTTCATGATAAACTCTAATACTGTGAATCTCTTGTTCACAGGGGAGTTTAGAGCGGTCCGAGTTTAGAGCGGTCTGAGTTTAGAGTCGTCTGAGTTTAGAGCGGTCTGAGTTTAGAGCGGTCTGATTGTAGAATTTACTTTCCTCGAGTTTAGAACGTCCTACCAAATGTACTCTTCGCGAGTGTAAAGCGGTTTGAGTTGGGAACGGCCTTGGTTTGATCCGGTTTCCAACAACTTAATATTATCTTCATCTCGGAACCACTACTGTTTGTATGGTAACTTCATATGGAACTCATTACAAGTAAGGCAGAACAATTTATAATTTTAAAGCGTTCACGGTGATTTCAACTAATTTACACTAGGGTAAATGCTCCGTTTCACTCTATGTTCCTACCCGGTTAATTCTCAAGAAAACCATATATAAGCTGGTTCGATGACTTTTACCTAGTATCACTGCCTGTAATAATTTCACTTCTAGAAGCATTCTTTCTTTGCTGATAATCTGTTAGCACTTTTAATTATTACATTTAAATGGAGTGAATTAGCCTTTCTGCTTCACCTAATAGCTGTTAAATACTACTGACTTTTACTGTTAAAAAAAATAGGAAGGGTAGTTTTACTTTCTGGAAGCTGACCTTCAAATACCTGTTTAAAAATATATAATTGCCTATCTACACTGTATTTTGATAGGAAGTGAGGAATATTAACACAAAGTGTATATGTATTATTATAAGACCTACAGTAATCTTGTAATTTAGTGGTGGACTTTTAAAATAAAGCTGTTGTTACTAAATGTAATATGTATTTCATTTCAACCACATCATTCGTTTGTCGATGAAAGTATCTGGCGCCTAGATAAATAAATTCGATACTTTTATTGCTCTGGGAATAAGCCGACCTACACCCTGTAAACTAGTCTCTTTCCTTTTAGCCGAGTACTACTTAACATATTTCATAATATACCTACTATGGGACATTTCAGTGGCGCCCAACGTGGGGCCCGGAGAATGATGTGATTGAATGAATACATTTAAATATTTTAATCTTAAGTTGACAACTGTCAATTCTTGTTAATTATATGGTAACTACATACTATATACTTACTTACGACCTAAGCGGATAAGGTTTTGAATGTGTGGATTTTGTGTAATAATAGATCTTAAGTTTTCTATAACGCAATTTATTGTGTAACTTAGATTTAAACAATAATTTAAATCTTAAACGGAAACTTATTCCTAAACTTATAGTATACTTACTCGAACTTATACTTAAACTTATACTTACTGAAACTTATACTTACTTAAACTGTGCTTTCTCACAGTTTCATCTGACTTAACCTGTACCTTGTTACAGTTACTTTTAACTTTATAAAATTTTAACTGTAAGTTAATACAGTTAACCTTTTTTTATAAAACTGAACTTCATTAAACTGTGTTTTAACACAAACCTTAAACTGGACGCAAACTTATTGGTGTTTTATGACCTACCTTTTTTTATTTTTATTTTTTTCTAGTGGTTGCTGAGAAAAAAATTCTTCTTAATTTTGTGTACACACTTTTGGAACTACACTTGCGACACTTTTAATACTTCCTTTGAGTTTTGGTTTCTTTGGTAACTACTGATTTCGGATTTTACTTTAAACTTTAAACATGGATTTTCTTAAAGCTGGTTGTAAAATTACACACTTACACAAAGATGAAATAGCACACGAACTTACTATTCGGAAGCTTTCAGTTAATCCTCTTTCTCGTCGTACTAGCTTGCAAAAGGTGTTAAAACAAACAGCACAATTAGCTCGTAGAGGTAGTTTAAAATTTGATTCTTTGGAAGAAGTCAGTACTTCTACTGAACTTGAAATTTGCCAGCGTAAAGCTGAAGAAATTGAAGTAGAGCTTCAAGAGGAACTTTCTAGTGCTGCTACTGATAGATTAAACTCTCGGTGCAAATACCTTCTTTGTCGTCTCTCTCGCTTGCCTGCTGAAGCTGAAGAGGCACAATTGCTCATAGCTATGTTGACAACTATACTGGATCGTTTAAAGAACAGCAATACTGTACATTCTAGCTCAGATAGTGATGGAAGCCTGTCTGATGAATCGGCTAAGGTTGTCAGGGAAATTGTTCACAAAACTGAACAAAGCTGTAACATTAACTCACTTAATTTAAAATATAGAGGCGATACTTGTCCTCGTATTTTTCTGACGCGTTTAGAAGAACTTCGTGTTGCCAGAAACATTCCTGAAAACCGGATTTTCCGCGGGTTTCCCGAGATTTTAGATGGACCTGCGTTATCGTGGTTCAGATCTAATCGTGCTGAATTATTTTCGTATCGTGAAGTGGTAAAAGCTCTTAAAGAGGATTTTGACATTCCGGATTTAAACAATCAACTGTTACAGGAAATTCGTGCAAGGACTCAGGCTAAAAATGAAACTATAGTGTTCTTTGTTTCAATAGTGCTTGGTATGTTTGAGCGTTTAGGTAAAGACATACCCGAAGCCGAAAAACTTGACATTATAAGTCGTAACATACGTCCTGAATATAGCAAGGAACTAGCCTTACATGACATAACTTCTATAAAGCAGTTAAAATCCTTATGCAAACGTCTTGAACTGGCACAAGTAAGGGCTAGTCAATTTCGCGAACCTAATACAGCTAGACCTGTTAATCCCTCTACTTCTACAGGTTTTTCTCCTATGCCTAAACCCTACTTACGGGATAACGCTAAGCTATCTTGCTCATCTCCGAACTCTAAGACTTATGTAGCTGCTGTTAATCAATCTACTTCTCGGCCGCCATGCTTTCGTTGCGGTATGACTAATCATTTAACTAATGCTTGTAGAAAGTCAAGGGAGATTGTTTGCTTCAAGTGTGGTGAGAAAGGCGTGCGCACTCCTGAATGTCCTAAATGTAGTACTCATTCAAAAAACTAAAAAGTCTTGTCTTTTCTAATAAATCATCTAATTTACACTCTACTCCCTCTCGCGTAGAAAAGACAACGTATTTTGAACCTCCACAGGGAGATACTAGACTTTACATCGCCGTGGATATTCTTGACTTAAAGGTTAAAGGTTTACTAGATTGTGGTGCAAGTTGTTCCATATTGGGAATGGACAGCCATCTGATATTTACTGCTGTCGGTATACCTACTTTTTCTTATGCTAAGCCGGTAAAACTTCGCGTAGCTAATGGTCAAGAACTCCTGTGCACTGAATATATGTCATTACCAGTTAACTATAAGGGTACTATTCAAATCATTCATTTCAATATTCAACCTAAAATAACTACTTCTATTATATTTGGCTTGAACTTTTGGAAGGCTTTCAAATTGGCTCCTGAAATTATTTCTAGTTTGACCACTGATGAAAACGTAGCTAGTATGTCAGCCGTTCCTATGGAATCTGGTTTAAATGATTTTGACTCTTTATCTGTACAGCAGAAAACTCAATTAGATGCCATTAAACTTTCTTTTGATAAAATAAATACTGATAAAGTCGGTCTTGGGAAGACACACTTGATTAAACATGTAATAAACACTGGAGACTGTGTTCCCATAAAACAAAAATACTACCGTCTCAGTCCTGGTAAACAGACTGCCTTAGAAAAAGAACTTGATCGTATGCTAGAAATTGGAATTGTAGAACCTTCACACTCTCCTTGGAATTCTCCCGTTGTAATGGTAGAAAAGCCTAACGGTGACCTAAGACTTTGTTTAGATAGTAGAAAGGTGAATTCTGTTTCGAAAACTGATGCATATCCTCTGCCATATGTAAATTATATCTTAGACAACTTGCGTGACGCTAAATATCTAACTTCACTTGATTTAAGCGCAGCCTACCATCAAATTCCACTAAGTGACGAATCTAAAGAAAAAACAGCATTCACTGTACCTGGTCGAGGTTTATTTCATTATAATCGGATGTGTTTTGGTCTTGTCGGTGCATCTGCAACTATGCAACGTCTCATGGACAATTTGTTTACTGCAGAATTTGATAACAAAGTATTTTGCTACATAGATGACATAATTATCTGCACATCTGACTTTGATGAACATGTTCGATTACTAAAAGCTGTCTTTGAAAAACTAAAAGCTGCAAATCTTACGATCAACATGAAGAAATCTTTATTCTGTAGAAGTGAACTCAAATATTTGGGTTATGTGGTAGATCGTTATGGCTTAAGAACAGATCCTTCTAAGGTAAATGTAATTCTAAACTTTCCTACTCCTGAAGATGCGAAAGGCATCAAAAGATTTCTTGGTATGGCAGGATGGTACCGCCGTTTTATTCAAAATTTCTCACAAATAGCTCGTCCTTTATCTCGGTTAACTAGTAAAAAAGTTAAATTTATTTGGACTGACGAAGCTAACGAATCCTTTAACTTACTTAAAGCTGCTCTGGTTTCGGCTCCTATACTAAAATGTCCTAACTTCAATGAACCTTTCTATATACACACAGACGCTTCTTCTTTTGCCATAGGTGCTGTGTTAACACAAAGAATTAACAATTGCGATCATCCTATTGCCTATTGCAGTCGTACTTTGAATACTCCTGAAACTAACTACTCGGCTACAGAAAGGGAATTATTAGCCGTAATTTATGCCTTAGAGCAATATCGTGCGTACGTTGATGGAAGGAAATGCTATATTATCACGGACCACGCCTCCCTTAAATGGTTTTCCAATCTTAAAAATCCTACTGGTCGTCTAAATAGATGGGCTTGTCGCCTCAGCCAGTTTGATTTTGAACTTGTTCACCGAAAAGGTAAAGAACATATTATTCCTGACTGCTTATCTCGAATTCAAATTGATTCTATAGATATACTCTCGACGCAAGACCCTTGGTACATAGATATCTTCAAAAAGGTATCAGATAATCCTACTCTTTTTCCAAATTTCAAAATTGAAAACAATAAACTCTTTCGTCTCTCTAAGAACAAATATCGCCTAACACCTCAATTCGACTGGAAGTTGGTTGTTCCGTATGAGGATAGAAAGGAAATTTTAAATAAGTGTCATGACGATGCAACAGCTGGACACTTTGGCGTAGCTAAGACACACCTTAAAATAGCTAACCTTTACTTTTGGCCAACTCTTTTTCAAGATGTTCAGGATTATGTAGATGCTTGTGAAATTTGTAAAACTTACAAACCAGTTAATTTGGCTCGTCCTGGTCTTATGGGTAATCCAAGACGTATAACTGTACCAGGTGAAGCTATATCTTGCGATATACTAGGTCCTTTCCCACCATCTTATCAAAGAAATCAATATCTTTTTGTATGCGTGGACTACTTCAGCAAGTATGTCACAACTTTTCCGTTGCGTAATGTTACTGCACAAGCGATAGTTAAATGCATGGAGAAAGGCATATTTCTTGTCCACGGCACTCCTAAGTATGTGTGTGTAGATAATGGACCCCAATTTGTATCTAAAGCTTTCAGAGACCTCATGACTAAATACAATGTTCCTCATGTATTTTATAACCCTCGATATCATCCGCAGACCAATCAAACAGAAAGAGCGAACCGCGAATTAGTGAGGACTATTGCGTCTTATGTGCGTTCCGACCACAGAAATTGGGATAGGAACATATCTGAAATTCAATGCGCTTTAAATACCGTCGTTCACGAAGGCACAAAGTTCACTCCATACTTCCTAACTCATGGTCGTGAAATGATTATCGATGGCTCCTTTTATAATGCTGAAAACCCTGTTGATAAAGATGCCCTAACTCTAGATAATAGCTTTACTTTTGCTAATAGTCTTAAAGAGTTACAAACTATATTTCAAAAAGTACGCCAATCTCTACTGTCTTCTCATACACGTAATGCTAAGTATTACAATTTGAGAAAACGTCCTGTACAATTGGAAGAAGGGCAAATCGTTTATAAAAGGTGTTTTCCACTCTCTAATGCTGCAAAACATTTCTCTGCTAAACTATCTCCTCGGTATGAGAAATGTATTATCCATAAAAAACTTGGACCTCTTGTTTACACTTTAAGATCCTTAGAGGGAAAACCTCTTGGTGATTTTCACATCAAAGATATTGTTCGACCTGGTGAAGCCCCACATCCAACTACGTAGTGTGGTTTCTTCGGTTTAGTCGACCTTACTTACTACTTTTCGTCCACAATACTAAATTTAGTGGATATTTCTATTCATAACTATAGGTTTTGTTGATGCGCTAAGACTTAACCATAGTTTCTACTTATAATTCACTACTAACCGATCGTAACGCCTAGTTAGGTTGGTCATCAAGAAGACTTTTACTGAAAGAAGTACAATAGATTTTTTCAATAAAGCTTACTTTCAGAGCGTAACTTTAAAGTTACTTGTACATGTGACGGGTATTTCATTAATGTATTAAAATGTTGCACCCCACAAACATATAGGTTAAGTGATGTTTTTGGTTATAGGAAACCACATGTTTGTACACCTACTCAGAAAATTGCTGTTACAATTAGTGTTTTCGGTAGCGTTACATTTAGCTTATTAAACTAAGCTCAAGGCAATCTTTAATAAAGAGAAAGTCATTTGCCCTAGCTATTGCTAGACTGTATCTGATAAGGCTTCCTTTAGTTTAAATAAGGCATATCTCAATGCCATATAGTATAGTAATAGTTTAAAAGAACCGGTTCACATTAGTTAAGTCACCCCAGAGGGGTTCACATTAGTTAAGTCACCCCAGAGGGGTTCCCATAAGTTAAGTTACCCCAGGTGGATTCATATTAGTTAAGTTACTCTTGAGGTGTTATCATTAGTTAAGCCACCCAGGTGGATTCACATTAGTTAAGTTGCCATCGCTGTAAGCGATTCCTATTTAGATAAGTTGCTGTTGGTAAGTACTAACAGTTAAGTTTTGTTACCACGTAGGTTAGTATTCTTGGCTTGGTTAGTGATTATGCAGTGATTTGCATTAATTTCACTCCACAATAATTTACTTGGAGTGCGCTAATTCCATTTCTTTTTCTTTACACTTTAGGAGTTAATGAATTTAACGTAACCTAACCTAAACTAAACTAGCTTATCTTACACTACAGGCTACTTGCTAAAGTTCATTCCTTAATACTATACTTAATAATATACTAAAACACACTATATACACTCCAGTCAATATTCCTCGATACTTGATGTTGGACCGTCCTTTGAAACAGTCCCACTCTAACAAAAATCTCTTCCTTTTGCTACTCCACTCCTGGAAATAGGTATTAACATTTTTTGAGGCAACCTTTTATAAAAAAAAAAATTAAAAATTTCATTTTTAATTTTTTTTAACCCAACTAAAGATGAACTGTAACACTTGGCAGTGTACATGTCTAGCACTCACCTTGTTTCTTGAATAATAAGTTCCGGCAAAACATTAACGGAGACATCTCATACATATTGTTTGGTCTTTTCCCATGACGTACGGACAATATCAGCCTTAATACTTATGTTTCCATACTTGTTCCTTCAGTATTTACACACATATATCTTTGAAGTAACTTAGTTGCTTAGTAAAACTTAATATTAGTTCGAATGGAGAAACTGTTGACCCAATTCGATCTATAATTGATTGTTTGTTTGGCATTGTGACACTGACAGCTACGGTGCGTTTCGTTCCTGCTGCACAACCTTGTATCCGTGTAGTTTCTCGGCATTAAATAATTAAAATTTGGTATTTTAACTACGAAAAGCTTATAATAGACAAAAGTATAGTCCTCTCCAGTCTAACTAGACATTGTTACACCCTAAAAGGTATTAAATTTTAATAATAAATTCATCTCTTGTCATATTTAGCATAAACAAAACACGTTCCAATACTTCGTCTATTTACATACGCCTGTCATCGAGTGTGGTTTGTTTATGTGGAAAATTAATCTTAATACATACTAGTGTTTCCTAAATTGAGGAAAATGAGTGGTTTCGTCTTTTCGTTGAATAAGGTCCATCTTCTTATGGAATTAAATTAATTTTAATTTCATCATTTCACTTGACTTTCCCTGTCCTATGTGACGGAGATAGTGTTTCGAACGTGCCATGATCAAGCAAGTTCGGTGACTTCCTAAGGTTATTCACTTCACGGTCACGGTCCCATTATGTGAACACCGAACAACATCCTTTCGGTCTTATTAAATGCCAGGATGGGTAAGAACCTTCGCCGTTGCTTAATTTCTGTCGATCTTACGTTTCCGCGCTAACCGAAGTGTTTCTTTTCAGTGCTTCGCACCAACCTTGTTCTAACTTAAAATCAATTAAATCAAAATTAGTTAAGACGACGCTTCCCACACATTCATCCACCGGTAAGCATACCTTGGTGTTTCTTCGCCAATGAGCTATACAGCCTCAATGTTTAGTTTAGTCTGATTTTTTTTTTAAATTGTGTTGTGATTTTTTAGCACCAATCTACACAAATCATCTTTAATGTCCTACCCGGTTTACTAATGCCGTAATACGCTGCCGCTCCGCATCTTGCTGTCTAAACCCCCAATTACGGGTAAGTTTCCATATTTTTTTTTCAACATTTGAACTCGCCGTCACTTTCACTTTCTTCATGATAAACTCTAATACTGTGAATCTCTTGTTCACAGGGGAGTTTAGAGCGGTCCGAGTTTAGAGCGGTCTGAGTTTAGAGTCGTCTGAGTTTAGAGCGGTCTGAGTTTAGAGCGGTCTGATTGTAGAATTTACTTTCCTCGAGTTTAGAACGTCCTACCAAATGTACTCTTCGCGAGTGTAAAGCGGTTTGAGTTGGGAACGGCCTTGGTTTGATCCGGTTTCCAACAACTTAATATTATCTTCATCTCGGAACCACTACTGTTTGTATGGTAACTTCATATGGAACTCATTACAAGTAAGGCAGAACAATTTATAATTTTAAAGCGTTCACGGTGATTTCAACTAATTTACACTAGGGTAAATGCTCCGTTTCACTCTATGTTCCTACCCGGTTAATTCTCAAGAAAACCATATATAAGCTGGTTCGATGACTTTTACCTAGTATCACTGCCTGTAATAATTTCACTTCTAGAAGCATTCTTTCTTTGCTGATAATCTGTTAGCACTTTTAATTATTACATTTAAATGGAGTGAATTAGCCTTTCTGCTTCACCTAATAGCTGTTAAATACTACTGACTTTTACTGTTAAAAAAAATAGGAAGGGTAGTTTTACTTTCTGGAAGCTGACCTTCAAATACCTGTTTAAAAATATATAATTGCCTATCTACACTGTATTTTGATAGGAAGTGAGGAATATTAACACAAAGTGTATATGTATTATTATAAGACCTACAGTAATCTTGTAATTTAGTGGTGGACTTTTAAAATAAAGCTGTTGTTACTAAATGTAATATGTATTTCATTTCAACCACATCATTCGTTTGTCGATGAAAGTATCTGGCGCCTAGATAAATAAATTCGATACTTTTATTGCTCTGGGAATAAGCCGACCTACACCCTGTAAACTAGTCTCTTTCCTTTTAGCCGAGTACTACTTAACATATTTCATAATATACCTACTATGGGACATTTCAAGTAGTTCCAGAGATTACCCCCTACATACAAACAAACAAACAAACTTTACCTCTTTATTATATTAGTGTATATCAATGTCATACATTTATTGCACAACACAAAAATGTCATGTACAAATGGCGGACTTAATGCCTTAAGGCTTAAACAATTATCAACCAGTCAGCCATCAGGTTAAACAGAAAATAAAATGGTGCAGAATCGTGACTAAAGAAAACAAGGAGTTTTTAGTACTTATTTATTTCAAAATAAGTGATAGTGGTACATCTAACCATGACAATGTGTTTAGTGACAGTTGAATGACATATAATAATACACATACATTGCAAAATATTATGCAAATTATTATCTTGAATATCGCTTGAATATGATCATGCATTTTCACTGACAAGCATTTGACAGATACTTAATTTGTATGTTGGCCAAATGCGAGTCGGATTAGCGCGCCGAGTGTTCCGTTGCTACTTTCACCACACTATTGAAGTTAAACTATGACAGCAGTATGGACGCCAAATGCAGATCTGCCGCGTGGCAGATCGACAATAGTTCTGTTGCCCCGTGCACAGAATAAATAACGTACAGAAACTTTACTTTTACGACCGGGATTAAACGAATTCTAACTTTATTTACACGCTCAAAAATTTCGTATTTCTTCATACACCATGCGCCAGGCGGCAGGAGTCAAACGCGCCGCCCGCGCCTGCCTTCCCCCCGCTAAACCCGGCGACACGCTAGGGTTGCGCGGCATTCGTTTTCAATTACACTGACACGGCGGGGGCGAGCGAGCGAGCGCGCGGCAAGCCGACAGCCTACTGCGATTTGCCTATGCCATAGGCAAGCCAGTCGAGCGTACCTACAGTGTGGAGTGGAACCCCCCTGGTAGCGGGCGCTCTAAATCCATCGTTTAGATCGCAAAATATTACGATTTCATTTCACACTTTTACGATCACTCATCCCACAAGTAGGTACCCAGGTGGTTTCCACCGATTAATGACGCGATAAGCGCACCCACTCAACTGATAATGATGAGCAGTGACTCACCATTCACCGTCATGAATAATTTCTAGTTGCGATTCGTTGTAAAACGGTTGACGGACTTTGGTCGGGGTCAGGGGTCACGCGGCGTGGAGATTTCGGTAGATTCAGCTTTGTTATTGTTTTTTCTTGATTACTCAAGTAGGCAGCATACATAGCGCCAGTACCCTTACCATGGGCTTACCCAGCTCCTGGCCCAGGAGGGGGGGAGGGCAAGTCAGGTGCTAGATTCGGTAATCTTCGTCCGCCATCGTCGCCCGTGGTTTTTTGGCAATTGCACCGTGCTTTTTGTCAGTGGCTACTGCGCGATTTATTTAAAAGTTAAAGCATAAGGCCCCGTTTACACTTTGATTAGTAATTAGGCGAGTTCATTCATGTTCTGCGAGATTTCCAGGGGGGGGCAGCTGCCCCCCCCCCCCTGCCCCCCCGGGTACGCCCATGACCCTTACCATCGCTACTACCATCTTGCTCGCTAATCCTTCGCTAAGCAGTGCTTGCACTGTTGCGTTCCGGCAGGGGAGTTCCACTCCGCACTGTAGGTACGCTCGGCCGTCTTGCCTACAGAGTAGGCAAATCGCAGTAGGTTGTCGGCTCGCCGCGCGGTGTCAGTGTAAATGAAAACGAATGCCGCGCAACCCTAGCGTGTCGCCGGGAGTAGCGGGGGTAAGGCGGGCGCGGGCGGCGCGTTCCTTTTGACTCGCGCCGCCTGGTGCATGGTGTATGAAGTAATACGAACTTTTGTGCGTGTGAATAAAGTTGGAATTCGTTTAATCGCGGCCGTAAAAGAGAAGTTTCTGTATGTTATTTATACTGTGCTCAAAGCTATGTTGCTACACTATATTCTGTGAAGTCATTCCGTGACATTCAATGTTACGTGTTTTCCAAGAAAGATACATTCACAAAGAAACGTGTCGTCACATATCGCAATTTGGCGCCAACATATTTGTGATAGATAACGTGAATACCCAGACCTAGGGTTGCCAGGCCCAAAAATATAGAAAAACCGGACACCTTATTATATTTGGCCGGACACACAGACTTTATAGGGTTCCGTAGTCAACGAGGAACCATTATAGTATCGCCATGTCCGTCCGTTCGTCTGTCCGCAGCCAATGCTAAATGCCAAATTAGAGCTTTCTAGTATTAAGAGTCGCTGACAATTTGGCATGGATATACATATTAGTCACGCCGAAAAAATGGTAAAATAAAATCTTTTTACCTTTATCGGGACTTAAACGCGATAAAAGTAATAAAGTATATGTAAAAATCGCGAAATTTTAAAACAAATAAAATCTTAAATATATATTTTTAGGGTACATCCCCTACGTAACGTCGGGATGTTTTTTTTCTAGTTTACCCCATGGTGCGGTCTGTCGTTGGATAGGTCTTCTCCACCCCCCCCCCCCTGCCAACTGAATGGTTGTTTTTGGATATATGAAAACAAAAAAAAACAGTTCTCGGAAAACTTCTTGAGCACTGATCTTGACTGCGCAGTAGCCATTTCTAGTACAGTCAAGAAATTTAATTTCCAACCCACCTAAGGTTCAATATCATATAGCAAACTGTCACCATAAGAGCTAACTAGAGCAAGACGTTAGTTTGACATAGCGTGCGTCCTTAATGCATTGCGAATGTCAGACGACATTTCAGCGAAATGGGTAGGGAATTAAATTCTTTGACTGTACAAATGTATATGCGCAAACATACCCCCTCAACTAGATTTATGCTCAAGATGTTTGCCTGTAACTATAGTAGTGTATATAACGAAGTTAAAAGGCAAACTATTACTATGTCAGGGGGGTTCCACTTCGCACTGTAGGTGCGCTCGCCGCATGTCTATGGCATAGGTTAATCGCAGTAGGTTGCCGGCTTGCCCGCTCACTCTGTGTCGCGCGTTGATAGTATTACAGTAAGCCAACCCTAGCGGTGCGTCAAGGTATTGCGGGTGGAAGGTCGGCGCGGGCGGCGCCTTCCTTTTGACACATGCCGCCTGGCGAATGTTTATGAAGTAATACGAACTTTATGTGCCTGATTATAAAGTTGGATTTCGTTTAATGGTGGTCGAAAAAGAGAAGTTTCTGTACGTTAGTACTATTATTTATTCTGTGACTATGTAAAGATAAAGAAGAAGATAAAGATTCTACTGCTGACTGTACTAAATTGCATAGCATGGATCTAGCTAGGAACATAAGTATACATACATATGTTGACACGTAGTTGACACAAAACGTCAACGCTATGCCTCTACGTATGATGTGATGATAAGATAGTTGTGTCAATAATGATAGTGATAGTGAAAAATCGGCCACTCTGGAACTGATCGTAGCAAGGCAATCAGATCACTATCTATGTTCAGAAACATGGGCGTACCCAGGGGGGGCAGGGAGGGGCAGCTGCCCCCCCCCCCTGGAAATCTCGCAGAACATGTATGAACTCGCCTAATTACTAATCAAAGTGTACACGGGGCCTTATGCTCTAACTTTCAAATAAACCGCGCAGTAAACACTGGCAAAATGCACGGTGCAATTGCCAAAAAACCGCGCGCGACGATGGCGGACGAAGATTACCGAATCTAGCATCTGACTTGCCCTCCCCCCCTGGGCCAGAAGCTGGGTACGCCCATGTTCAGAAAAAAAAACTGTCATACATAAAGTCACGCCTCTTTCCCGGAGGGGTCGGCAGAGACCGTGGATTTTCACTAGCTTTGATCCTTACATACAACGTTGGCTTTACTTACTCAGGACAATGCAAACCCGGTAATTATCTTAAGGAATAACCGGTTAAAACCGGTTTCGTCTTAGAGAAAATTACCGGGTTTGCATTCTCTACTATAAACCCCTACCTGCCGTCCATAGAAACCTCATTTTGATTTGATCCGATAGTTTTCAATTTAGAAACGTCACCAGGCTTCCAGGGTTGTCTGTCAGATCAGAAGTACATGCATCATTCTCATATTCATCCTTCTATAGCTCTTTTTACCTTTTTCTTAGGTATGTACCTAATCTTTGGCACAGAATAAATAATAGTACTAACGTACAGAAACTTCTCTTTTTCGACCACCATTAAACGAATTCCAACTTTATGATCAGGCACAAAAAGTTCGCATTACTTCATAAACATTCGCCAGGCGGCATGCGTCAAAAGGAAGGCGCCGCTCTCGCCCGCCTTCCACCCGTAATGCCCTGGCGCACCGCTAGGGTTGGGCTGCTTACTGTAATACTATCACAACGCGCGACACCGAGTGAGCGGGCGCGCGCGCGGCAAGCCGGCAACCTACTGCGATTAACCTATGCCATAGGTAATGCGGCGAGCGCGCCTACAGTGCGGAGTGGAACCCCCTGTCTTTGGTACCTTTGGTATACGGCGACCGCTGGTAATCGAACTGGGTACCTCACGATCACGCTTCCACCCCCCAACCCAAGCCACTAGGCCACTGTACCTTCGGATCAAATCGGGACTTCGGACGTGCAACAATTGCAATCAATGATATTATAATGCATGGATGTACAATGTCACATTAAATGACAGCAGAAAAACAGCCCGACAAAAGAATATAGGTTGGCGCCAATGTTACAAATGCAAATGATTAGTTTACCATTTATAGTCATTGGATTTACAACTTTACGTCTAACTAAATAAAATAATAATTTATTAAGTTTCGTTGCAAATAGGATTTTTTTACAAAATAATAACATTGACAGCAGCGCCGTCCGTCCGACAGACTGACAGCGCGAACGATCGTCGATTTAGTGTACTTTTCTTACTTTTCTCCTACTTTTGATGCGGCCATTTTTTAAACGCTGACTAGAAGTCCATTACTTATAGGTCAGTGATTGCAATACAACTGTCGATCGGTGTCATAAGTTATTGCAATTTGGTCCACGAATATAAACGGATGTCAGTGAATTCATTGATAGTAAAAGCATTGCTTTATATTTAAAGTCATTGTGAAATCATGTAATGATAAATGATAACGGAACATTTCTTATCCGATTGTGGCGCTAAGAGTAATTAGATTACATAAATCCTTACTGATATTAAAAATGGTGAAATGAGTCTGTCTGCTAGACAGATAGATACTCCAACTCGTCTTAGTGCAGGGCGCAATTTTCAACTTGTTTTTTTTTTAATAAAATAGGAAAGAAAACGAGCAAGTGGATCACCTGATGGTCGGTAATCACCACCGCCCATAGACACAACACCAAGGAGACTGCAGATGTATTGTCTACCCAGAGGGCTAAGATGGAAAACCTCTTGTGCCAGTAATGTCACCGGCTGTAGCTCTCCACGCCGGAACACAACAGTGCAAGAACTGCTGCTTAGCGGCTGGATTAGCGAGCAAGATGGTGGTAGCGATCTGTACGAACCCTGCACACGGTCCTACCACGCGTTATTTTTGTAGACTGGCCCTGGTATCTTGTGAGATATTAATGGAATCAATTACTTTGCTACTCCGCGAACCCAGTGTCAGCAATCGTGAAAAATAACACAACCACCAACACCAAAAATGCAACTCGACACGTATTTCAGAGAGACCTCTCTAAGAGGCATCATGAGGAGCTGTTGACTTCTTGACGCTCAGTCGACAAATGAGGTCGTTCAGAACGGTATCCATATCGGCAAAGTAACGCCTGAATCTGTGTAATTATTCTGTGAGATATCCAGCTATGAGCAAAACGTCCGTTCAGTAGTGAAGAGGCCACTCATCCTCTGGACACTCTAAATTTAAGAGCTTTACTTTATCATCGTCCGAGGAATCGATAAGCTTCTCTATTCCCTGCTTTCCCTAAACATGGGGACTGCTCGGACGATGAGAGAGTATATCTCTTAAGATTTAGGCTGCTTTTCCACCAGAGATGTGCGAGGATGCGTAGCGAGGGATGTGTTTGTAAGAACCAATATAATCGCTTCATTTACCTCGCCTCGGTCAGCACAGCTCTGGTGGAAACGGCTCATTGGTTCTTTACAAACACATCCCTCGCTACGCATCCTCGCACATTTCTCATCTCTGGTGGAAACGCAGCCTTAGAGTGTCCTCGGGTACAGCTGTCCACAGTTAGACGTGTCATACAGTCTCACTTTCGCATTTTTATTATTAGTATACATACATTACTGATATGTAATGATAACAAATACATATGGCTTATCTCAACCGGAACTTAATACGAAACGAAATACTTATGTACGAGGATACGAGATATGACCATTTTCAACTTGTAAATACAACAATACAACAATAGACGAATAAACTAAAAGCGGAGTAATAAATAAAAACTTTATGTTGACGTTTGTGAAGAAACATAGGTTTTTGTTAAGAATGTAATGTTTAATTAAAGGGTTTGGCTGACGATACTTCGTTAGTCCATTGTCATCATTCAAAGTCAAAGTCAAAATATTTTATTCAGATTAGGCTCACAGGTAGCACTTATGAATGTCAAAAAATTTACCACCGGTTCGGAAAAACCTCTGATGAGAAGATACCGGCAAGAAACTCAACGAGGTGTAATTTTTTAAATAAATATAAATTACAATGTTATTTTACATCTGAAATATTTAATTTTTTTACAATTTAACAACATAACATTAACGTTAGGTTCTTTGCGGAGGCCCAAATTAACAAATTGTTACAAATTGCCTTGCAACTCTGCGAAACCGGTGCTGAACACTGATTTCGTGGAGTAGTAAGGCGAGTTCCAATTTGTTTAATTATTCAATCATTTATTTTCAGTTCAATTTTGTTTTCATTTAGTTTAATGTCATCGATCTATACACACATACCAAAATTCAAGCTAACGAGACCACTGGAAGTTGTTCAAACTTTTCATGCAAGGTTCACTTTGAACAACATACGAAGAAGTTCAAACATACGTCTGAAGTCAAATATAGGCTTTAAAATAAGTTTTTTTTTTGTTGATTTGTTCACGGCACTTTATTTTTATTGCATTATTATCGGAACTACATACACAAACCAAAATTGGAAACAATCTGACCAATACTAGTGAGTTTGTTTATATATAAGACTAGCGGACGCGCGGATTCGTTCACGTAAAATTAGTAGCCTATGTCCGTCAGGAATAGTGTAGCTTTCTACTTGTGAAAGAGTTTTTGAAATCGGCTCAGTAGTTCCAGAGATTACCCCCTACATACAAACAAACAAACAAACAAAGTTTACCTCTTTATCATATTAGTGTAGATAGGACACCAAACAAGCCAGTGGGTCACCTGATGTTAAGTGATTACGACACCCGCAAAACCAAGGAGTCGCGTTGCTAACCCAGAGGGCTAAGATGGAATGCCCCTTGTGCCAGTAACGTCACCGGCTGTCTTGTTCTCCACGCCGGAATACAACAGTGCAAGCACTGCTGCTTAGCGGCAAGATTAGCTAACAAGATGGTAGAATGGTGGTGAATCAAAATTGACTTGGAAGATTTGAAGGCGCTTGCGCAAGCAACTGCCGGCTTCAGTCTTGACGTCATCAATGTCCAGGGCCGACTGATAAATCCTTTCCTCAAAGTCATTGCCTTTGTGACAATTACTTATCTATGACGAATCGGTGTCAACGTGTTTAATATTGTATAGATTTTCCCAGCGTATCCGCGGTGGGAAGTTTCCTTGGGAATTTTATGAAATATGAGCATTGTGTATTAAAATCACGGCAGGGCACATAGCACGGAGAACTGATGGCCGATGGGGTCGAAAAGTTCTCGAATGGCGGCCGCGTATTGGCAAGCGCATCGTAGGACGACCAGCCGCAAGATGGTCCGATGACCTCATACAGGTGGCAGGAAGGCGCTGGTTGCATGCCACTTCCAACCGGTCACTTTGGAAATCCATGGAGGAGGCCTATGTTCAGCAGTGGACTTCTTGTGGCTGAACTGATGATGATGTATTAAAATCAATGACTGTATCTTAGATCTTGGGTTGGTATGTTTGGATTGGTTTGGGTTGGATGATCCCGAGTCCCGCCGCATTAGCAGCAGTCATGAAACAGTAATTCTGACCGAAGAGAGTCGCTTTCCGTCGTTTTCGCGGACGGTTGCTGGACACCCCGAAACTACTTAGGTCAAACGTTGCCGAAGTAACGTGCTAATTTTAATTGTCCAACGCCCAAACCACGCAACGGATTTTGATACGGTATTCACTGTCATTGAAAGAATTCTTTACGGAAGATTTTTTGTACATTATATCCCGATTCTACCCGTGCGAAGCTGCGGGGCAATGCGCGTCAGTAGAGATGAAGTTACACTCGAGATAAGCCAAAAAGAGCTGTCAAATCCCTTCAAAATCTGTATTATTTTGACACATCTCGAACGTCAGATGAATCTCGATGAGCGCCAGAATTGGGGGCCTGGGACGGGATGCTAGTGTGAATATAAAGATGATATGTAAAGTATGTAAAGATAAATTAATCCTTTCAGTAGTGGAGTATTGTTTTTAGCTGCTGTATGTGTGACGATCAATAGTTTGTAGGTATTTTTAACGTAAAACTACCGTGAGATTCTGTCATATTAATACAAACGGATCACTCACATATTTTAAAGTCGACAATTGCCCGTCATGTTTCGGACCAGATGGTCTTTAATCATGTGCCATGAGTGGCGAGACGACGACGCGGCGGCTCATGATTAAGAACCACCTGGGTCCGAAACACGTCAGGCATTTCTCGACTTTAAAACACGTGAGTGATCCGTTTGTATTAACAGGTTAGTAGGTATTTATTGTATTGTATTTAGTACGGTAAGTACTCGTCATCATGACATTTGACCTTTTCTCTACCGATGCCTAGTTATATCATTAATTTATGCAAAATCAACTTCGGTTGTTTAACGTGCGCAGTAATTGGGGATTCATAATATTGTTGTAACTAAACGAAGCCTCCGACCGAATTATACAGAAAGCTTGGGGGAATTTATAAAAATATTATTGCTATTTCTCGTTGCCCACTTCTTGGAATCGCCGTTTATCTATATTATTTATCTACACATATATCATAAATGCTCTATAATGCGCTCAGAAACCGTAGGCAATGGCCAGCATTATAACAACCAATATTATTATGAGAGTTTTTCTAATTTGTTTCTATATTTGTTCAAATTCATTTTTTATTACATTATTTTAATGTGTACAGTCTATAGATATTTAATAGGTACCTAGCACTAGTAGCTAGTAGCAATGCAGGTCATTGCCCTATGACTTCTGAACCCATCATAGAGTACTTATGATATGTGTGTAGATAAAGTAATGTATGCAACTGTACATAATTAGGTCTTAAAACACTCGTTTCATAAAACCACACTCGTGTTTTAAGACCCCTCATTATGCAACAGTTGCATAAAATACTATTATTTATCTATACTATTATTTAGTATGAAATAAAGTCGCTATCCGTTCCTGTCTGTCCTAAATCCTTTTGTCGCCTTCTAAACCACGCAACGGATTTTGATACAGTTTTCACTGTCACCTACACTAATCTACACTAATATAAAAAAGTTTAAAAACTGTTACCCGACTACGGAAATTGACTTTCTGTAGCTTGGTATACTTTAGTATTGAAATATATTTATGTTTTTGAGCTCAGAATTTACTCTTCTTTCATTTGATATCCATGACGATATGATAGCCAAAAAATTTTTTTTTTGATTCCCTCTTTTTTGAATATAAAAAAATAAAAAATAAAATAAAATTCATTTATTTCAGACATCATAAAAGGTCCATAGATTGGTTAGTAACAATGTGGCCCTTAAAAAAACTATATTAGTGTAAATCATAGGAAATAGGTTTAGGTTTAGCCGCGAAATTGACAATTATTACAATTATACATTATGTCCGAATTATTATACATTAATCAAAACTTTTATGTCAGGTTGTACAATACATATTCACAACTATTAAACATCATTATTATAAAATATACAAAAATTCAAATTGGTTACACATTGAGTGGGTGAGAGGTTTATGTGCCAATACAGGTCGGCCAATCCTACCACCAAAAAAAAAAAAAAAAAAAAAAAAAAAAAAGTCACCCTTTACTGACATGCACCCCTACAAGATGGCGCATGATGTGCGAGTCATACCTACCGGCTATGGTCATCAGGATAGAGTTGGAACTGGCGCGCAATCTGCAAAGCAAAGAGGCGGCCTTTTTGCGCACGATGGCGTAAAAATCATCTGTGCTCGCCAGCGCAAACATGCCAGATGCGCTACAATAGCGCGGCAGTCCCATCAGCATCCTGAAGCCATTATTGTATTGGACACGGAAAGCGCTGATGGCCTTATGCGTGTAGCTAGTCCAAAGGCCGCACGTGTAGTATACCTGACAGTAAGCTTTAAACAACGATATTTTGGCTTCTATACTACAACGCGAAAACCGACGAACCAACATATTGCATCTGACCGCCAGCGCCCTCCGTTCCCGTTCTATATCCAAATGATCCTTAAGGTCGTCAGCTACATAGTGTCCGAGATATTTAAATTGATAAACTCGATTAATGAATTCACCATTTAGTTTAATGGGAGGCACAGACTCGGGACCCTTGCTGCCAACAGCCCTAAAGATCATGTACTCGCTCTTCTTGATGTTATATGTCAGGCCGTGCGACAGAGCGTACCTCTCACACGAGGCAAGCAGTTCCCTGAGCGCCCTGACCGACGGGCTCAGCAGCACCATATCATCCGCATAGCTGATGTTATTAACGCTGACGTCATCTATGCTGCATCCGATGCGCTTGCTGCTGAGCTCGACGATCAAATCATTCACGTACAGGTTGAAGAGCTTCGGTGATGTGATACCCCCCTGCCTCACCCCGCACTCCAACCTATACGAGGCTGACAGCTTATCGGCCCATCTTACGCCACACACTTGGTTCTGGTACCAATACTGGAAGATCCGCAACAGTTCTGCTGGCACGTTTCTACTCCTCAGCTTTTCCCACAGGACATCATAAGATACGAGGTCGAACGCCTTGGACAGGTCCAGAAAACAAGCGTACACAGGTGTCCGACGCTCCGTGTAATACTGGACCGTGTGTTTCAAGCTGAGGATAGCACTTTCAGTGGACAGACCGGGCCTAAACCCGAACTGTGCGTCGTGCAGACATAGGTAATCGCTAAGACAAATGTCCAGCAGGCTGTCGAGCACCTTCGCCAAAACCGTGGCTAGAGAGATAGGCCGATAATTACATTTATCAGCTAGATCACCCGTCTTATTCTTTACAATGGGAACTACTACTGTTCTCATAAGGTCATGGGGCAGATAGGAATGCGCCATGCACAGCGAGAAGAACATTGACAGAACCCGGGGCAGGTGGACTCCAGCATGCTGCAGGTGCTCGACGCTGAGACCGTCGTGACCCGGTGACTTGCCACTCGTCATCGTTCTGATAACTTTTCGTACTTGTTTAGCAGAAAAACGAACCAAGTCCGAGCCACCACAGATCCCATCGTCGACCCCCTGCCGTGCAGACCCCAGCGGCGACCCCACCGCAAAATGCTCCGAGAACAAGTTCGCGATCGCTTCTGGCTCACTCGCGTCACCAATACTCACTGGCAACCCAGGCCTCAGGTTCAGCCTGTTTGTCGCCTTCCAGAACTTTCGGAAGTCCTTCGAAGTGCGGTGTGAGGCAATGATGTCCAGTTTGATTTGCTCTTGATGGTTTTGACACCATTTAAGTTTGCTCTTAAATATTTTACGACTTAGACACATTGCCTCGTATGCAACACCCGAGCTCGGCTTGTTCAGCGACGCCCAGTGCTGATACCTGAGCCTGGCCTGCCCGTGAGCGTCTCGTACATGCCTGTTCCAACCCACCAGCTGGTTCGCGCTGCCCGACCGACGGACAACGTAGCTATTTATGGCAGCATCAGTAAGGGCAGAAACGATATCTTTGTACATGTCATCGAGTACCCGCCCATGATCCAAGTTATGACAGTGACCATCGCTACACATCGCAAATTCCTGAGGGAAATCAATAAGCCTTAGTCCCGCGTTGCACAACTCATGGTAACTGGTCATTTGACAAGTATCCCTCTCTCCCCAAATTACCCTATTACAACTTGCCATTGTTGTTGATATTTTCGACTTAACAAAATCAAGGTTACAAGTTATAAACATTGGACAATGATCAGAATAATAAACATCGTATGCAACACTTACATCAGTAATGGTGCGCAGCGCGGACTGCGTCGTAACACAGTGGTCAAGCCATCGGCGGCAGCCGTGTGCATCACTGACGTAAGTATAGCTACCAGAGTCTACTCCGAGCTTAACAATATCCGCGCACTGCCACGTGTGGTCACTACAAAACTCAAAAAGTTCAGTGGCAAAAGGCTCACCAGGATGAGCGTTAAAGTCCCCTAGCATGTACACAGCCTCTACATCACTGCCCTCCACGATGGCGTACAACTTACTTAAACAGTCAGTAAACTCAGGCATATTGTCTCTCGTGTCGGTCGGCATATAAACACTGCACACTATAATATACCTATCACCTAGTGAAACCTTTATGGCCGTTATACGCGCACTGTCACAGTTTATAACCGAAACCGATTTAAAGGCGCGCTTGCGCCACAGGATAGCCACGCCACCGTAAGGCCGCCCCCTCAGGATTCCCTCTGACGTATCCACAGCCGACTTTCCGGTGTACTCGAAATCTTTATGTATACCACTCAGAAAGGGCAGGTCGTGGGGCAGCAGCCAGGTCTCCTGCAGGGCCACTATATCAGCTGATTCACACAGCTGTCTTACTGCGTCGACAGAGCGCTTCACGGACTTACAGTTGAAAGTCACGAATTTATTTTTAGTGTTGCTCGTAGTTTCCATTATAATATAACTGTATTAAATTACTGACCATCTAGCGGCATACCGCCATTTTTCTCAGTTGTTCTTTCCTTAAAGTCATAAAACCGTCTATATGCGATTCCATCCGGCCAAAAGTCGTCCCGCATAAATAACTCCACTTTATGCTTAGGAATAAACACTTTGAAGGCATTATAATCTTTTTGAGTCTTCATAATGGTCTTGGACACTGTAACGTTAGTGTTTGACTTGTTTTTAATGTACTCAATAATATCTGACATTGTTACCTCTTTAGCCACGTTATATATGTAAATAGGTAATTTAATTTCTGCTGCCTTAAACTTATCATTAATATCTACAAAGGCATTCCCTTTATTGCCTACAAACCGGTTCCTATGTCTTCTCTTCTGCACCACTTTCCATTCCTCGTCGTTTTTTTGCGACTTAAAATCGCCACCCTTCACAATATCTGCCAATGATTTATTAATAGCAGCAATATTATTGCAACTCTGACGGGCAGGCTCAATAGACAAAACGGTTCCCGGCTCTGCGCCAGCCGGCCGCTCGCTAACGATTTTCTGAGTCATCACTACACTACTACTCGACAATTCACTGCCTACCGCGGTGTTTGCGCTAATCACAACAGAGTCATCATTCTCGAGTGTTTGCTGGTCAACTGACGTTAAATTGCATGAGTTAATAGTTGGTGAATTGCGAGGCAGAATAATACGCCGGTACTGGGGGTCACCGTTATTAAGTGGTGATAACTGTGACGAGTGTAGTCTATTATACTCAGGCGCGCTGTTATTGTTTACGGGCGATAATCCCATGGGTCCACTATCGTATTCAAAGTTGTTTACAAACGCACCCCGCTTTAAATTAACGTTCAGATAGGAGGATGACTCATTTTGTACCGGTAATGTTCGTTTCAGCGAATCTACCTCCGACTTAAGCAACACGTTGACCTGCTCAACAGTGGCGTATTGCTCCTTAACTTGGCTAACATCATGCTGTAGCTTGACAATGTCTTTAAGAAGCCGCGTTACATCCACATGATCAAAATGAACAGGCGGCAGTCTATGCAAATCCCGAGCCACAAATACAGGAAATGCTTCCGGATCACATTCCTTAAAAACACAGATGATGTCGTCTATATCACGTAACGACTTGCCATTTCTTTTCCGTATCTTCTTACGTTTTGATGTTGAGATGGAATCAAACAATAGGTTTTTAGCACTTAGTATGTCGGCCTCTGAAAAAGCACTTAAACATATGCGACTGATGCTGTCCTCGTCCATTACATCAATCCTGTTGTTCACAAAAGCTAACAGTTCATTAATCACAATGTTACAAGTATTACATTTTATCAAATCAGAGGGCATTTTGCCTCATTACAACGACCCGCAGTCAAGCACTTAAAAACACAGCCGCTCGCGGGGGCGCGCGGTACGAGACTGATATATATAACTGACTGATATAACATTCGTCATTTTCATTTGTTCTCAAAAAATATAGCCTATGTCACCCAGACTACAATTATGAACCGATTGACACCTCATTCATCAAAATCGGCTCAGTCGTTTAGGCACTACAGTGGAACATACGTAAATACAAACATACATACATAGGCTGCTAAAAACATAACCCTTCCTTTTGGCTTTGCCGTAGTCGGGTAATAAAGAGGTAAACTTTGTTTGTTTGTATGTATGGGGTAATCTCTGGAACTGCTGAACCGATTTCAAAAATTCTTTCACTAATAGAAAGCTACACTATCCCTGACGGACATAATTTTATGGCAACAAAGTCACGCGTGTCCGCTAGTTTAGGATATTTTACGGAAGGTACATTACCTACATCCTTATTGTACTAGTCACCAGTGATTCCCAAAGTGGTCCAGGTGGACCCCTAGGGGTCCACGGGAGACTTGCTGGGGGTAGAAATGTAGCAGCAGGGGGTCCACCGAAACCAGTAAAATTTTGAAAGTGGTCCACGAGAAAAATAAGTTTGGGAACTACTGCACTAGTGTAAAGCCGAGCGGGTCTCTAGTCTTGTCTTTACATAGCATAAAGTTAATATTTTTTCCTGTCTGCCCTAAATCCTTATAGTGTATGTTCGGCCGCCTTCTCCTTCTAAACCACGCAACGGATTTTCATACAGTTTTCACTGTCATTTGGAATATTTTACGAAAGGTTTTTATGTAGACTAGTACATAACAATAGACGCCCCCCCCCCCCCCCCAAATATGATGCTGTATACACCTAAGATATGAGCAGTCAACTCGCATTAATTTTACATGAATTTTGCATGAGCTAGACAGTAGACAGCCGGTGCAATTACTGGCGCAAGAGGTACTCCATCTTAGCCCTCTGGTTTGGCAACGCATCTGCAATCTCTTTGGTGTTGCGGGTGTCTATAGGCGGTGGTGATCACTTACCATCAGGTAACCCATTTGCTTGTTTGCCTTCCTATTTCATAAAAAAAAAATAAGGTGTTTATATTTGCAAAATTTTCAGTTACTAGGTAATGCTATAAAATGGCACGGAAATTCATTTGAAAACTGATTGCTCGCGGTTTCCATATAGCCCGTAAAAGAGGTCATAAAAGTACGCACGGTAGTGCTTAGGCAAGTCTTGGCTTATTGTTATCTATTTTTCCTTAATTCTTACCCTGTTATTCATGAACGATGCGTAAACTTATGTTAAATAACATGTGTCAAGACATATCTTTATGTCATTGTGACGTTTGCCCTCAAATCAAAGGCACAAAACAACGAATAATTATTCTTTATGTTAATTAAGTATCTAAGCTTGTTTTCAAAAGATAAGGGAAAAGAAGGTTAAGCCGCTAAGTTTCTTGCGAAGCTTCTCAGCAGTCTTCTATTTTCCGAAGCGCTGGTAGAATCAGACTACTTGCAAAATACAATTTTTTCGAACTTCCAGCAGTCGGATTGTTTCCAAAGATGTGTCAGATGTGTGTATAGTTCCGATAACAATTCCCTAAAACCGTCAACAGTAATCCTCGCCATTCACGCGTTACTTTGCGGAGGTCCATATCAACAAATCGGACCAAATTACCTTGCTATTCCGCGAAATTGATGTGTATCTGAATGAAAATAGAAAGGAAATGTTTAATTCAGCAAATAATAAGAAACAGACAGAATACAGATGCAAAATAACACGGTTGATGCTGTAAAGGACCCCACTCAGCATATGCTGCTGCCAGCAGCAGCGCTGATTTTCAGTGGGGCCCTAAACTTAAAAACTAAAAATTACCTTAAACCTAATCCTAACGGGTGACGCTACGCTCACCATGACCGTATGGTCCTGAATTGCTTCGCCTCTCTGACAGAATAATTAAAAAAGACTAATGTCTGTAGTGTGTGTGTGGTGTGAAATTAGTGACGCAGCAGTTTTGCACGTGCACGATACTAATTTCGCGGATTAGCAAGGTAATTTGTTCCAATTTCTTACCATAATCATAATTTACCTCAAACGTGGAGAGAGAGGGCGCCATTATCAAGTTTCTGCCCCGTTGCAAAAAAAACCCTAAATCCTGACCGTGGGATTCGAGCGTCCTTGAGTTAAGCCTCTTTTTTTACATAAAATAGGAAGGATAACAAGCAAGTGGGTCACCTGATGGTAAGTGATCACCACTGCCCATAGACACTCGCAACACTAAAGGGATTGAAGATGCGTTGCAACCCACAGGGATTAAGATGGAATACCTCTTGTGCCAGTAATTGCACCGGCTGTCTTGCTCTCCACGCCGGAACGCAACAGCGCAAGCTGTTAAGCGGCTGGATTAACGAGCAAGATGGTAGTAGCTATTCGGACGGACCTCTCTCTCTTTGCACAAGGTCCTCTCGCCCGCTTTCTGTCAAGCGCGATCAAGTCGTCGCACGCGTCAAAACTTGGCTCGTTTTCACATTAGCGTTTCGAGCGAGATTTATAATTATGTGCGTTATAAACAATGGTTTTTAGAATGCTCTTCAATTTCCTTCTGGTGTGTATTCTAGGTACCTAGCGCATGACAAATTTATCTTTGCGGTCCGCAGCTGCGTTGTTATCGCACACCGCTTGGTGTTTAGTACTAGGCAAATTTAGTTCCGGTTTTGTCAGCGCTCGCCCAACTTTGTAGACTTGAGCATTATACTTATCTATGAAACGCGCAGTATTCCCAGTAAGTAAATATTTGTTTTAGCGCTGTATCCGCGATTCTTGCGTTTTACGCGGATGTTGTTTAAAAAGATATTTTTATTAGTCAGTCGGGCCAAAATTCTTTTTGATGCCTATAAAAACGTCCCTTGTACATTTTAACGCATATTTCTTACTTATTCTGATATTCTTAAAAGAACATTTTATCTTTAAATTCAGAATGACGTACGCATACCCGAATGATGACTGTTATAGAAATATTTGGGCTCAGAATAAGAAAAAAGCTATTATTTGGTAACGCAGTGGACACTATTTTTGAGGGGTCGTGGGGACTGGTAACGCAGTGGTAATTTGGGTACCAAATGAAACTTTTCTGTAATAAAAAACCCAGAATGGTGGGAAAATTCATAATAGAAATAGGGGCCCGGTTGAGAACTAACGTAATATTATTAGGAAAATATTTCGAAGCATCTACAATTTTGTAAAAGTGTTTATACATTTTCATCTTTATTTTAGGCACTAAAAAGAATGTTGGACCAGTCACATACATCCAGACTTAGGGGTCCATAGTGGAGCACGTTCCAGGTCCCACGACGCCTGCTAGTAAGCCGGTTTGAGGGTGACGCCGTGGTGGGTTTTAGTTAGGGTATGCCCCCACTTTGGGGGGAGAGCCCCACATATCCCCCGAGCCGCTCCAGGCAGGGGGACGCATAAAGCATTCCCACCACGTAAAAAAAAGGGGGTCATCCATTAATCATTTGTGATATTTTTTAGAAATCTTCCCCCCCTGGTGTTTTTTTTATAAAATAGGAAGGTAAATTAGTGGGTCACTTGATGGTAAGTGATCACCACCGCCTATAGACACTCGCAATATCAAAGAGATTGCAGATGCGTTACCAACCCAGAGGGCTAAGATGGAATACCGCTTGTGCCAGTAATTACACCGGCTGTCTTGCTCTCTGCGCCGGAACACAGCAGTGCAAGCACTGCTGCTTAGCGGCAGGATTAGCGAGCAACCACCCATAAAAGTATAATTAAGCAATCCCATCTTAACCTTGCAGCTTAACTAACTACGAGTAGATCAGACCATTTTATCTATTTCTATGCCGATATAAAATGGGTACCTGACTAACACTTATAATCATTATTTTTTTATACTTACACATATTAACCCTTATCGCATCAATGAGATTAAATTTAGCATAATCATTATTACAATCCATAAATAAGAAGGCAACTAACATGTGTTTTTATATAAAAAATCGTTAATAAACGATCGGCACTAGTTTTGCGGAGTAGCAAGGTAATTTGTTCCAGTTTGTTGATATGGACCTCCGCAAAGTAACGCCTGAATCTATTAATTATAAAAAAATCGTTTTTAGGGTTCCGCACCCAAATGGTCATTCATGAGCAGTGATCGGCACCATGCGTGCAACACCGCGGGATTCCGAGTAGAAATCTTAATATGGACATGATTATAATCCCGTGATCGTATTCGTAAAAATAATTGTATTGAGTGTTATATAAAAGCTAAGCTAGTTAAGCTCCAACAGCCTTCTGAGCGCAGTAGCTGAAGCCGCAGACAGCCTGATAATGTGTCACTGGGGGAAGACGCATATGACACAAGTAGCCTACGAATTTTGACATGCATTTCAGTATTGACATAGTTTAGTTTTTAATTTTATTATTATATAATCTTAAATTGTTACTCGTTACTAATATAGCACATAAGTTCTTTGTTACTAACGCATATGGAGAATATCCGAAATAAATGACTTATTATTATTATTATATGTTTGTAAATAGACGTTTGAATATTTAATAAACTCATAAATTGTATCATTTCATTATCCATTATAGAAAATATTGATATACTTTGAATTTTGATTATTTATATTTTACACTAGCTGACCCGGCGAACTTCGTACCGCCTAATTATTGGAGGCATATTTGCTCACCGTTTAGACCTACCCTGGACTACGACAAACATTTTAAAACCAAAATCAGCTCAATCGGCCCAGCCGTTCTCGAGTTTTAATCAGACTAACGAACAACAATTCATTTTTATTTATATAGATAGATTTACTTTTTGCACTCGTATAAAATATGTTTGTAAATGCTAAAATGTAATCATTTGAAGTGCAACAAAACCCTTTGCCAGACTACATGGCTTGTCAAAAGTCACTTTCGGAATTTCTAATGTTTACGTTTATGACCAAACGTATAGTTGAAACTGGTGCGAAAAAGACTGCTAATAGTAATATTCACATAAAGAGTTGATGCCATCCTTTTCTGATTTACTGATAAGGATTAAAATCATAAATGTTGATTTTCTTTTACGACTCGAATCCCGGAATCCCGGGGCATATCCATATTAACATACTGATTGAAGTCATTGACACCGTGTTGCACGGACGGTGCCGATCACTGTTCATGAGCCAAGGCAGAGAGGTACTGTTTCCTAATATTTTGATACTAGCTGTAGTGTTATTTCTCTGCGTGGATCCTTTGTGTAAGCAAGTTAATGACTATCTTAAATCCTTGCCAAATGATAAGAATCAGGTCACTTATTATTATAAGCGGTGCTATAATAGTACTGTAGCTATGTAGTAGTCCTACCTAAATATCATGACTCAGGACTATTTGTTTTATTTTAAACTAACGCCCGCTACTTCGTTCACATGTAATTAGTAGCTTATCTCCGTCAGGGATAGTGTAGTTTTCTATTAGTGAAAGAATTTTTGGAATCAATTCAGTAGTTCCAGAGATTACCCTACACACAAACAAACAGAAGCTTACCTCGTTATTATATTAGTGTAGATGTAGCTAGCGATCCGCCACGGATGCGATCGATATGATCGAATCGACTCGGCTCTATTCGGATCGACTGAATAAAACATGTGACATAACAAACATTTTTTTTTTACTGGCCTTATTGAAATTATTGATATGACAACATTATATTAGATACTTATAAGTAATTGGTGATTGACATTTTCTTGTATATTTGTAGGCCATAAACATACATTCTTGCATGCCAGATGCTGGCGGAATATGTGGAACTCTAGTTATTAAGTCATCTTATTGTATACCATATTTAGAAGCAACATAAAAACTATTCTGTTCTATTCTAAAAAGAAAAATAAAAGTTGAAAACTTTTATTTGCACGACCTATTGGTTTTATCCTGTAGGAACTACAAGCTTATCCCTAATTCTAATTGCCATAGGCTTATCGATGTTAGTAGGATAATTGCATATAATTTTTTATTTATAGTGACGGTAGGATGTCTGTTTCCTTGAATAATTCCCTTAAGTGGAAACACAAGGGCCGTTTTTCTATACAAACGTCGTCCCCTGTTTCCTCTCTGGATAATGCCAGTAGAGCCAGATTTTCGGCTGCGTTCATACATTCAGAAAACAAATTTTACTAGATTATATAAAAAAAGAAAAACATAGTAACACTGCCAAAGCCTTTCTTTAATTTTTAATGAAAAAAGTAGTTAAATCGGATAAGTTTTGGAGAAGGAATCAGGGGTCTACGAATCGTTGATTTTGTGTACTTTTAATAGGTATTTTCAGTCCAAGCTGCGGCTGTCTCTATTGCGCTCTGCGGGGGGAGGCTTGTTAGATGGAGGCAGCAATAGATTTTACAAATACCTATTTTTCAATTCTCTAGACCTTGGTGTTTCCTCTTAATGACTCCAGTGGCCCTAACATGACCGGCCAAGGTTAGTTTATCTCTATCTGCGTGCCTTTCTTATGACACTAGTTAGACAGAGACGCAGGGAGGGGTTAAACTAAACCTGGGCTGTCATGTTAGGGCAGCTGAGTACCCATATTATAAATTGCTCTAATTGCCGTCTTTTGCGAAAGAAACATTGACTACAGGTGGTAGGACCTTGTACAGGGTCCATCCAGATATCTACCACCATCTTGCTCGCTAATCCAGCCGCTAAGCAGCATTGCTTGCACTGTTATGTTTCGGCGAGGAGAGCAAGATAGCAGGTGCAATTACTGGCTCAAAAGGTATTCCATCTTAGCCCTCTGGGTTGGCAACGCGTCTGCAATCTTCTTTGTGTTGCGGGTATCTATAGGCGGTGGTGATGACTTACCATCAGGTGACCCACTTGTTTGCCTTCCTATTTCATGAAAAAATAAATAAAAAATAAACAAATCCCTATAAAATAAACCCCAACGAAATAATACTATTAAAGTCAAAGTGAAAATATCTTTATTCAGATCAGGCTTACAGGAAGCACTTATGAATGTTAAAAAATTTACCAACGGTTCGGGAAACCTATGATCAGAAAATACCGGCAAGAAACTCCACGACGTATCATTTAAAAAAACTTACAATCAATGTTACAATTGTATTTTTTTATTCTGACGTATTTTGGTAGAATTAGCATTGTCTGATTGTCCAACTAGTCCTTGACCCTAAGTCGTACGTCTGTATGTAAATGACACACCAACGTCTAAACGGCCTCCGGTGTTCAGGCAGTGACCATCGAAATGAGAAAACTATAGAACTGTGTACAACGCAGTGGCAGAGTAGCCGACCATAGTCTATTTGGTAGACTATGTTGGATAGCCTGAATAAAACTGTATGTGCCAATTGTCAAGTCAACAGCTCTGCGTTTTGTACGTTTTACATTGACGTCATATTTTTAGTTCTGCTATCCGACGCCTGTGTCGCTGCTAGTTAGAAAACTTAGAAGCACTTTATTCACTTACGGTAAGATTCAAAGTTGAACCAATGGCTAAATATTGAAAGCCCCTCTTCACCTGCTTCACCCCGTCGCAAAGTGGTGACGCAAGGCTTGTAACAATCCGAACAAGTAAGCAGATCTATTGTTTTCTTATATCGATGGCTGTGACCAAGCGAAATCGCGACGCGGTATAAAATCGATTAGCGACGTGTTTCTTTGGAATTAGAGTCCATTAACAACAGGTGATTAAATGGTTGGTCATGACACTCATAAGTACTTCTTGCTTTTTTTATAAAATAGGAAGGCATACAAGCAAGTGGGTCACCTGATGGTAAGGGATCACTACCGCCTATAGACACCCGCAACACCAAAGAGATTGCAGATGGGTTGCCTCTCAGAGGGCTAAGATGGAATACCTCTTGTACCAGTAATGTCACCGGCTGTCTTGCTCCGGAACACAACAGTGCAAGCGCTGCTGCTTAGTGGCTGGATTAGCGACCCAAGATCCAAGTTAAAATGACAATTTACTTTTTTTTGCTAGTAGGCAATATAGGCTCTTTTATATGTCTGAGTTTACCAGCGCTTCTCCGTGGTTTCGTCTCCAACTCGTGTCCTTCAGGTTACTCATCTTTGGAATGCTCTTTTCCTTAGCACTAAACCAGCCCCTGAAAAACGCTCATTCAAGAAGTTAGTCCGTCATCATCTCTCTAAGCAGAATTCTTAGCTCTTTCCTGGACATTGAATATGCATAATTATGTATGTATTTTATACTTATAAAGTGTGCATCTATGTATTGACAGGGAGGTTCCACTCCGCACTGTAGGTACGCTCGACCGGCTTGCCTATGGCATAGGTAAATCGCAGTAGGTTGTCGGCTTGCCGCGCGCTCGCTCGCGCGCCCCTGCCGTGTCAGTGTAAGTGAATACGAATACCGCGCAACCCTAGCGTGTCGCCGGGAGTAGTGGGGGGAAGGCAGACGCGGGCGGCGCGTTCCTTTTGACTCGCACCGCCTGGCGCATGATGGAGTAATACAAACTTTTTTGGCGTGTGAATAAAGTTGGAACTCGTTTAATCGCGGTCGTAAATAGAAGTTTCTGTACGTTATTTATTTCGTGGTATTGAGTAGCATTTATAATTGTGCTTCTGTTACCCGTTGTCCATATGCATTGTCTATTTTGACTTGCAGAGAATTCCTTAAGGCATTAAGGCAGCCTTTTGTACCTTGGCCTTTGTTTGGCAGGTGGTAGAATGCAGAGAGAAGCGCACGGGCATGAAGAGGGCCCTCAAAGTGCTTCACGACAACGTGAAGGCGCGGAGGGAGGTCGAACTGCACTGGAGGGCCAGCGGGTGTATACACATCGTTGAGGTAAATATGAGGCAGACTGTACATCCCATAGACAGCGAGACGTTTACAGTCGAAAATCAAATGAGTCCAAACTCTAGGGGTAGTTTAGTCTAGTTGTTTGTTTATTCAGTGAATATAAAATTAGTTTAAAGATTCAGGCGTTACTTTGCATAAGTCCATATTGATACCAATGGAAACAATTTCTTTGCTAATCCGCGAACCCAGTGTCAGCAATCGAGAAAAAGACAACGCCTGTGCTGAATACCTTGTAAAAGAAATAAAACAAACAACACAAAACGCGACCACAACCCAACCACCAACACCAAAAAATACACTCGACCATTCTGGGCAACCTCATTCGTCGACTGACAGTCGAGAGGTCAATAGCTAATGATGATGCCTCGTGAAGAGGTGAAACAAATTGTCGCCCACTCGGGGCAACGAGGTGGCAACATTGGTGTGACCGGCTAAGGGTGCAGAGGTGTTCCTGGACTTTAAACTACCATCACTTGATCCATTAAGGTCTCATCAGGTGCCCACTCGCCACTTACGCAAACACGTCCACTCTTCGAGCATATACTGGATTCTCTCGCGCTCCACTCTAGGCGGCCAACTAAGGCAATCTAGAGGCAGGGGAGGTGTGTAACTGTGTGTTAGTGTGTGTGTAAGCGCATGTGCGTGTGTGTTCCCCTTGGCGGTCTCAGGTCCGTGGTGTCGCTACGCACCAACAGCTCGCCACAAGCCGCCCTGCGTGACTGACTGCACTGGTGACACCTCAGCACCAGTGGGCGATGGGGTCGTCACATCCCGACGCCGTTTATTATAATTATTATTATAACACTAGCGGACGCCCGCGATTTCGTTCGCGTGAAATTAGTAGCCTATGTCCGTCAGGGATAGTGTAGCTTTGTATTAGTGAAATAATTTTTGAAATCGGTTTAGTAGTTCCAGAGATTATCCCCTACATACAAACGAACAAAGTTTACCTCTTTATTATATTAGTGTAGATTAGTGTAGATTAAAGAGTCCCACTATGCATCATCAAACCTGCGTCATCAAGGGTCGCGAAAACGGTTTGAAGATGCATATGCATTTGAGTACCTTAACTGTGTTGGAAAGGTTAAAACAAACCAATTATGCCAAAACTTAAGGGATTTATTAGTATCATTGAAGGGTACCGCGTCATCAGACAATCGTCACCAGGAGTGCGATTTTTTAATTCTCACCGGGTGACTAAAGCTAGCCAAAATGGCCGTTGTTCATAGAAATTCGGCCAATTTGGTGAGGTCTAGTCACCAGGTGTGATTCAAAAATTGCACTCCTGTAAGTTTTACGTTCATAGCTAATGTTTTCCTTTCCCTCTCGCAGATAATCGACGTGTACGACAACACGTATAGCGGGAAACGGTGTCTCCTCGTCGTGATGGAGTGCATGGATGGCGGGGAGCTGTTCCAGCGCATCCAGGACAACAGGGACGGCGCGTTCACCGAGCGGCAGGCGGCCGAGGTTAGTCGACGGCGGAAGTAGCGCGTTACACGATCGCCGTAAATGTTTAAGAGGAAACACAAGGGCCGTTTTTCCATACAAACGTCGTCCCCTGTTTCCTCTCTGGATAATGCCAGTAGAGCAATATTTTTTTTTTCCAAAAAATCGATGGCCACTATTATGCATGTCCCTATGTTTTCCTTTTTTTAATAAATTAATTATTAAAAGAGATATGGACATTCAAAAACCTAAAAAATTGGCCAGATTTTCGGCTGCGTTCATGCACTCAGAAAACAAATTTTACTAGATTATATAAAAAAAGGAAAACATAGGAACACTGCCAAAGCCTTTCTTTAATTTTTAATGAAAAAAGTAGTTAAATCGGATAAGTTTTGGAGAAGGAATCAGGGGTCTACGAATCGTTGATTTTGTGTACTTTTAATAGGTATTTTCAGTCCAAGCTGCGGCTGTCTCTATTGCACTCTGCGGGGGGAGGCTTGATAGATGGAGGCAGCAATAGATTTGACAAATACCTATTTTTCAATTCTCTAGACCTTGGTGTTTCCTCTTAACGGCAGAGGCTGACATCAACAACTCTGGTAAAAGGGGCGGCCAATCCTACCTGACCTAAGTACTGATTTATAAGAAAATAGCTGTGCCCGCGACTTCGTCCGCGTGGTATAGCGTTTTTGGGTAGCATTTTTAATTATTTTACAAATAAGATATACGTATAAATACGTATTAATAAGCTATTTGCAGTGTATTTGCCCTCATGTGTCTGCCCGTTCGGATAAGCACACATAGGCATATTTCCCTACCTATACCGCGCCGTACCACGCCACGCTCCCTCCCCCCCCCCCCGCTATAAGGACTCCGTAAATGTTACATCAGAATAACTCTAATATTATAGAACATTCCCATAAACCTTACATATTTCCATACAAACTTTCATCCCCTATGCCTACTGTTTTTTTTACACCCTGGAGGGTAAATGTTTTACAAACTATCAATGTCATATTTATTTATTAATCAACAGCCTAAAAAATAAGTTTCAAGCTTCTAGGTCTAAAAATGACGGTACTTCCATACAATTTTTCATCCCCCCTTTCAACCCTTTTATCGCAATAAAAAGTAGCCTATGTCCCTTTCTCAGGCTCTAGACTATCTGTGTACCAAATTTCATTTAAATTGGTTCAGTAGTTTTGGCGTGAAAGCGCGACAGACAGACAGAGTTATTTTCGCATCTCGTGGACATAATTAAGTATCTATAAGTACGAAGTAAGTTTCCATAAAATGGAATGGAAACGGAGGTTATAGAGAGTTTTAAATTGGATAACGTTTTGAAAGTTTCTCAATTTAGCAATTTTCCTGTCCGCTCACTGCTGGCACAGGTCCGGACAAAGTTGAACAAGTTCAATTACTTGTGAGCATTTTATAGATAGCGGTTTGTTTTTGATTAGATACCAGATTGCTGAGATTAACCTTCGGTACGGAAAAACATATCATACTAAAGTTCAGATGGTTTACTTTGAACAAAAACGGCGTTCAGGCACAGAATAAATAATAGTACTAACGTACAGAAACTTCTCTTTTTCGGCCACCATTAAACTAAATCCAACTTTATAATTAGGCCTATAAAGTTCGTATTACTTCATAAACATTGGCAAGGCGGCATGTGTCAAAAGGAAGGCGCCGCCCGCGCCCGCCTTCCACCCGCAATGTCCTATCGCACCGCTAGGGTTGGGCTGCTTACTGTAATACTATCACAACGCGCGACACAGAGTGAGCGGGCGCGCGCGTGGCAAGCCGGCAACCTACTGCGATTAACCTATGCCGTAGCTAATGCGGCGAGCGCACCTACAGTGCGGAGTGGAACCCCCCTGGTTCAGGTTTGAAGTGTCCCACTACATGCCTCTCTGTATATTATATAACTCGGTTTCATTCGCACGCGCCGCAATTCAACTGGGTGGATGACTGCTTTTTTAATTTTATTTTTATGAAATAGGAAGGCAAACAAGCAAGTGGGTCACCTGATGGTAAGTGATCACCACCGCCTATAGACACCAAAGAGAGTGCAGATGCGTTGCCAACCCAGAGGGCTAAGATAGAATACCTCTTGTGCCAGTAATTACACCGGCTGTCTTGCTCTCTACGTCGGAATTTAATAACTATTAATTATTATTATTATAAACAACCATCATAATTTTACCCGTCCGAAGCCGAGGCGGGTCGCTTGTATATACTTATAAAAAGCCTTTTCCATTACCTAGAAAAAAAAAAGATTTTTTTGAAAAAATATCCCCAGTCGCGCTGTATCTATTCAACATCTTACTTATTCCCAGATAATGCACTCCATATGCGTCGCCGTCCGCCACCTGCACGACACTAACATTGCGCATCGCGACATCAAGCCAGAGAACTTGCTGTACACGACCACAGCGCCCAGCGGGGTGCTCAAGCTGACGGACTTTGGGTTCGCCAAGGAAACCCTGACGCCTGCGGACACGCTTCAGACGCCGTGCTATACGCCGTACTACGTCGCGCCTGAGGTAAGTTATGCTGATGTTGCAGGTTCGAGTCCTGCCATTACCCTATTTTTTCTTTGTGTTGTCATTCATTATATGGCATTTTAAATTTAATAAGATATATAATATAATACTATAATACGATGCGTCACTGACGCACAAATCGTTAAACCACAAAAATAGCGGGTGGAAAGACCTTGTGCAAGTCCGTCTGTATCGCTACCACCATCTTACTCGCTAATTCAACCCAACCTCATCTACCTATACGCTTTTTGTAATCGATTTTTTTTCACATTCGATTTTTTTCAACCAACAAAATCAATAATGTAATGACCGTAAAGACGAAACACATTGAAAAAATTGTCAGCGTATGGTAACGGTAATGTGGCGAAACTGGAAAACGCAAGGCACGGAATGCTGATGTTGCAGGTTCGAGTCCTGCCATTACCCTATTTTTTCTTTGTGTTGTCATTCATTATAATATATGGCTTTTTAAATTTAATTTGTACCTATACACTAATCTAATACGATGCGTCACTGACGCACTTATCGTCAAACCTCAAAAGTAGCGGGTGGTAAGACTTTGTACAGGGTCCGTCCGTATTGCTACCACCATCTTACGCGCTAATCCAGCCCAGCCTCATCTGCAACAACAAATAATAAATCTTTTGAAAAGAGAAAAAAAAAGCTGCCAGGGTTCTTGCGGCGTTTCTTCTCAGTAGTATCTTCCATTTTCCGAAGCGCTAGTAGATTCAGACATATAAAAGAGCCTGTATGGCCTACTTGCAAAATAAATTGTTCATTTTCATTTTCAATGTAATTAGACGCATCACAGACGCATAAATCGTCAAACCGTCCGTCTCGCTACCACCATCTCGCACGCTGACCCAGCCGTACTTGCACTGTTGTGTTCCGGCATGAAGAGCAAGACAGCCGGTGACATTACTGGCACAAGAGGTATTCCATCTTAGCCCTCTGGGTTGCCAACGCATCTGCAATCTCCTTGATGTTGCGAGTGTCTATAGGCGGCGGTGATCACTTACCATCCGGTGACCCACTTGCTTGTGTTTTATATTAAAAAAAAAGATATTTTGACTTTGACTTTGAAAAGTAGTTCTATATCGGGATTTAATTTAATAATGGTTGTGCCTAAAACTTTGAATTATCGTATATTTTATTATTGCTGTGGCCGCATCTGGTTCGAACCGGATAATGGATCAGTAATTTAATCACCAGGCTTGATGGCGATATAATGATCATTATGTCACTCTTAATTATTATAACTACGTTTATTTACTTTAATTTTGTTTAGTCTATTTATGTTAAGGCTTAGTAAGTAAGCAAATCTGCATCTACACTAATCTACACTAATATAATAAAGAGGTAAACTTTGTTTGTTAGTTTGTTTGTATGTAGGGGTAATCTCTGGAACTACTGCACCAATTTCAAAAATTCTTTCACAGATAGAAAGCTACATTATTCCTGACGGACATAGGCTACTAATTTTACGTGAACGAAGTCGCGCGCGTCCGCTAGTTATATATATCAGTCCATCAATCTCATCATCATCATCTCAGCCACAAGAAGTCCACTGTTGAGCATAGGCCTCCTCCATGGATTTCCAAAGTGACCGGTTGGAAGCGGCATGCAGCCAGCGCCTTCCTGCCACCTGAATGAGGTCATCGGACCATCTTGTGGCTGGTCGTCCTACGCTGCGCTTGCCAATACGCGGCCGCCATTCGAGAACTTTTCGACCCCATCGGCCATCAGTTCTCCGTGCTATGTGCCATCAATCTACATCTACCCTAATACAATTAATAGATTCAGGCGTTACTTTGCGGAGGTCCATATCACCAAACTGGAACAAATTACCTTGCTACTCCGCGAAACCAGTGTCGGGCTCGTGAAAAATAGCTGCGTCTGTGCGACATATTTGTAATATATGTTCATGCAAGAACCCACCCTCCTCCGCTTCCACACGATACAACAAATATCACACAGACTCAACTACACACCACCACTAAACACTAAAACTACACGATCGACGCGCGTTTCGCCTCTGTACGAGGCATCATCAAGATCAAACAGTACGACCGTTCGCTACTTGAACGAATGGCGTACATTGATTGTTGATATGGACCTCCGCAAAGTAACGCCTGAATCTATTAATTATTATGTTAACGTACTTTAATTTCGTTTACTATATGTATTTTAGTTAAGGCTTAGTAGGTAAGTAAGCAAATTCTATCTATCTGTCCATCAATCTACATCTACCCTAATACAATAAACTAGCGAACGCCCGCGACTTCGTTCGCGTGGAATTAGTAGCCTATGTCCGTCAGGGATAGTGTAGCTTTCTAATACTGAAAGAATTTTTGAAATCGGCTCAGTAGTTCCAGAGATTACCCCCTACATACAAACAAAGTTTACCTCTTTAATATATTAGTGTAGATAGGTAACCTTGTTTGTATGTATGTAGGGGGTAATCTCTGGAACTACTGAACCGATCCCAAAAAATTACTGGCACAATAGGTATTCCATCTTAGCCCTCTGGGTTGACAATGCATCTGCAATTTTCTTGGTGTTGCGGGTGTCTATAGGCGATGGTGAACACTTACCATCAGGTGACCTACTTGCTTGTTTGCCTTCCTATTTCATAAAAAAAAAGTATGAGTTTGTATTTATCTGCTGTGATGATGTTTGATATAAGAGTATTTAGGTGAATTATCGATAAATTTTGTATAAACGGATTAATAAATAAGTAATATAAAATACTAATATAATAAAGAGAAAAACTATGTTTGTTTGTTTTTTTGTTAGTTTGTTTGTATGTAGGGGGTAATCTCTGGAACTACTGAACCGATTTCAAAAATTCTTTCACAGATAGAAAGCTACACTATTCCTGACGGACATAGGCTACTAATTTTACGTGAACGAAGTCGCGCGCGTCCGCTAGTATAAAATATAAAATCGTAACATCATAAGGAAGTTTCTGCAGTAAGGAACAGGGTAAGACTTTGGAAATGACGGGCATTTATCCGAATTGTCAAGGGGGTTCCACTCCGCACCGTAGGTACGATAGGCAAATCGCAGTAGGCTGTCGGCTTGCCGCGCACCCGCAGTGTCAGTGTAATTGAAAACGAATGCCGCGCAACCCTAGCGTGTCGCCGGGAGTAGCGGGGGGAAGGCGGACGCGGGCGGCGCATTCCTTCTTACTCGCGCCGCCTGGCGCATGATGTATGAAGTAATACGAACTTTTTATTCGTGTCAATAAAGCTGAAATTCGTTTAATCGCGGTCGTAAAGAAAAGTTTCTGTACTTGTACATACGTACTATTATTTATTAAGTTAGGGCGACATGTATTGGTAACAAATGCTAATATATTTATTTATTTATTCGCAGGTTCTCGGTCCGGAGAAGTACGACAAGTCGTGCGACATCTGGTCGCTGGGCGTTGTGATGTACATCCTGCTGTGCGGCTTCCCGCCGTTCTACTCGAACCACGGCCTCGCCATATCGCCCGGCATGAAAAAGGTAAAAATAAATAACGAACGACGTTTTTATTTATTTATTTAATCTTTATTGCACAAAATTAACGTATTGTTAATTTTGTACAGTCAAGGAATTTAATTTCCAACCCATCTAAGGTTCAATATCATATAGCAAACTGTCACCATAAGAGCTATAGAGCAAGACGTTAGTTTGACATATCGGCCTTAATGCATTGCGAATGTCAGACGACATTTTAACAAAATGGGTAGGGAATTAAGTTCCTTGACTGTACAAAAGTGTACAAAAGGCGGACTCAATGCCTTAAGGCGTTCTCTACCAGTCAACCTTTAGGCAAGGCGGAGTTTTTGTGACTAATTTATATTTTATTCTTGTACAGTCAGCGTCAAATATACCAGTGCAAGGTGGTCAAAAATATCTGAACACGCCCGAGCGTATTTGACAATAGAGTCGAGTTCAGATATTTTTGACACCTTGCCCGCTCTGGTATATTTGACGCTGACTGTACTTTGTCTACCTGTTTACCATCGTTTGTACCACGTTTTTAAACAGAATAACTTACAAAATTTTTGTAACCGAAATTTCTTTCGATTTTTATTTTAAATGGTTTTAACATTCAAATTATTAAATTAAAATGCTATGTAATGACAACACAAAGAAAAATTGGGGTAATGGCAGGACTTGAACCTGCAACATCAGCATCAGCAAACGCAAGGCACGGAATGCTGACGTTGTAGTTTCAAGTCCTGCCATTACCCTATTTTTTTTTGTGTTGTCATTACAACAACAACAACAAATATCTTATTATTGTACACCATATAAAAATACAAATAAACGAATTAGAAAGGTAGACAATAGGTAGGTCTTATCGCTCAAGAGCGATCTCTTCCAGACAACCGGTTTAACAATAAACAATAACAGATTAAAGTAGGTGGTGCAATAAACAAAACAGGAGACAACACGTAGTCTATATATACATAAATACACATATCGCACGCTTAGTATTAAAGTGACCCATTTCTGAATAATACACGTCCCAAAATATCATCTTAATTAAAAGACATAGGGTTTAATTTTGGGAAATATCATATTCAGAATTGAGTCACTTTAATACTAAGCGTGCGATATACCTCTATGCACATCGCACCCTTAGAATTAAAGCGACTCAATTCTGAATATGATATTACCCAAAATTAAACCCTATGTCTTTTAATTAAGATGATATTTTGGGACGTGTATTATTCAGAAATGGGTCACTTTAATACTAAGCGTGCGATATATGAACAAATAAAAATATAAACATAGCATACATAGCATTTTAATAGAATAAATGACTTTTGCTTTGACTTTGACTTTGTATTTCAGCGCATTCGGCTAGGACAGTACGACTTCCCCGAACCGGAGTGGTCGAACGTGTCAACGGAGGCGAAGAATCTGATCCGAGGGATGCTTTGCGTGGACAGCGGCCAGCGGCTCACCATACACCAGGTCAGTGTTGCCAACTGTTCACCTTAGCGTTGCGGCAATACATCGAACTATCGATAGTATTGTTGACAGTATCGTGACCTCGAAAAATAGTCACAATATCGATAGGCATATCGATAGTTTCCATAGTATCGATACTATCGATAGTCATCAAATCCAATACTATTGATAGGCAGCAATACTATCAATATTATCGATAGTATCGACACTATCGCTACTATCGATAGGTCTATCGAATAGTCAAACTATGGATAGTTCAGCAACGCTAGTTAACATTAGCATCCTATTCAACTTCTAAAACCACCAGAATACCACTAATAAAAAACCGGCCAAGTGCGAGTCGGACTCGCGCACCGAGGGTTCCGTCATCAACAACATCTAGACAAACTGGAACAAATTACCTTGCTACTCCGCGAAACCAGTGCCGGGCTCGTGCAAAATAGCTGCGTCTGTGCGACTCATATATGTTCATGCAAAAACCCACCCGGCAAGCCGGCAACCTACTGCGATTAACCTATGCCATGGGTCATGCGGCGAGCGCACCTACAGTGCGGAGTGGAACCCCCCTAGCATAGCGTGAGGTCAAAATATCGATATCGATATTCTGCTGCATTACACATTTCTAAGTTATTTAGACTAAGTATTTGATTGTTAATTTTTTAGGGACCATATACATCCCTATCTAATTTCTTTGATCTGGGGATCCTATACATCTCCTGATCATTCTTAACTAGTGCCAGTACGTTCAATATGCTTAAAGCTTGCTGTGCTATTTACTGTTTTTTTTTTTATTTTTTTTTTTATGTAACTTGTATATGCCATGTACTATTGTGATAAATTGCACTGTAATCCGTTTTGAAAAGAGAGGGAAAAAAAATAAACTGCTGAGTTTCTTGCGGCGTTTCTTCTCAGTAGTATCTTCCATTTTCCGAAGCGCTAGTAGATTCAGACATGTAAAAGAGCCTATACGGCCTACTTGCAAAAATATTTTTTTTCATTTTCACTAAATAGCAATGTATGTGCCCCAGGTGATGGCGAGCCCGTGGATCCGGCAGTTCACGCAGGTGCCGCAGACGCCGCTGTACACCAACGCGCTGCTGCGCGAGACCGGCGACGCGTGGGCCGACGTGCAGGACGAGATGACGCGCTCGCTGGCCACCATGCGGGTCGACTACGACCAGGTCGGTACGCGGGATGGGCGGACGGACGGAAAATATCGAAAGTTATCGATAAAAAATATCGATATATCGATATAAAAATTTGTGTGTCTATGTATATCTGCAATCTCTTTGGTGTTTCGGATGTCTATAGGCGGTGGTGATCACTTACCATCAGGTGACCGACTTGCTTGTTTGCTTTCCTAATATATAAAAAAAAGGATGTAGATATTTGAGACAACAGTCCAAAGAGATTGCAGATGCGTTTCCAACTTATATTAAAATAGGAAGGCAAACAAGCAAGTGGGTCACCTGATGGTAAGTGATCACCACCGCCTATAGACACCTGCAACAACAAAGAGAGTGCAGATGCGTTGCCAACCCAAAGGGCTAAGACGGAATACCTCTAGTGCCAGTAATTACACCGGCTGTCTTGCTCTCCACGCCGGAACACAACAGTGCAAGCACTGTTGCTAGCGGCTGGATTAGCGAGCAAGATGGTGGTAGCTATCCGGACGGACCTTGCACAAGGTCCTACCACCCGCGACTTAATTTTAATTTTAAATTAAATCATTTTGTGTTTTTTTCTCAATTTCCTACTTTTCCCACTATCTTCACTATCCACACTAGATTCCACTTTTATCACTAGTAAGCTCATTAAATCATAGACAAAATCAATCTGCCGGTTTGTTTACAATGTCCACAACGCACGCTTAGTATTAAAGTGACTCAATTCTGAATTTGATATTCCCCAAAATTAAACCCTATGTCTTTTGATTAAGGTGATATTTTGGGACGTGTATTATTCAGAAATGGGTCACTTTAATACTAAGCGTGCGACAACTTCCAATGACACGACTGTCGTCTCATACATCAAAATATTTAAATTTGGAATATTAAAAAAAACGTTTTTTTTTTCCAGGTCCAAATCAAAGCCCTGGAGCAGAGCAACAACTCGTTACTGAACAAGCGACGGAACAAAGTAGGAGCTTGAAAAACTCAAAACATACTTAATTTAGCACAAACTTGTTATTAAGTCATATTGTCGAAATAAGAAAATCCTGTCTCTTTTGCTCCCAAAAAACTGCGTTTAAATAACCTAACCTTCTTCTATGTGTGGGTGAATTTCAGTTGATTTTACATGCTAGAAAAAATTACATTAATGGTAGACGAATAGACGACCTAGAGGTAACTTGTTCAATTTTGGAAACTGGCTTTTATTCTGAAATACTGTCAGAATAAAAACTAGTTTCCAAACTTGAACTAGTTTTAATAAAAAAATAATTTCACCCCTCCTTCTCTTATTTTCACTAATTTCTGTAATAACTGGAAATATCAACGTTTAACTAGCTTTTGTCTGCGACCTCGTTCGCGTAAATTTTGAATTATATATTATCTTATACCCCCCTTTTGAACCCCTAAATGGAGTAATTTCAAAAATCCTTTATTAGTGCACTTCTACATCCCCTTAAGAGGATTGAGTACCCAGCGCTCTCCATACAAACAGCGATAATATTTTCCACCCTCTAAACCTTAACATATAGCCATGATTTTTTTGTATGTTATCATTATGCTTTAGAACTAGGTTTGTATGTTTTATTTTTAAAATATTCTGAATAATTTCAAAAATATTGACGTTTTTGTTTTTTGTATAAAACTGCTAAAATGCAAATATTCTCAAATCTTTGTAGAATATTAAAAAAATCAAAACATACAAACCTAGTTCTAGGGCATTATGACAACATAACACCAAAAAAGCATTGCCATCGGTTAAGGTTTAGAGGGTGGAAAACGTTATTTGTATGGAGAGCGCGTTTTGGGGCTGGGTTCACACTCCTCTTAAGAACACTTGTTCTAAATTTCATGTTTCTGTCTTCAGCCGTTTAGGCTGTGTGCTGTCAGTCAGTCAGTAACTGAACTCTCTTGTATTTTATGACTATAGTATATTTCTCGTCAACCACTAATAACACCTTTTTCGAGCGTTACAAATGATCTGAAATTCGCCCGTTTACGAAAAAAGTAGGTTAAAAATTATGGGAGCAAACGGGCATAGGTCGAGAAATTCTGAACCTATCTCTGTGTATGACCAATTGTCGGTGGGTTTCTAGTTAAATTATAGAACGATGCTAGTTTGAAGAAAAAACAATGTGATGGCAAAACTAACTGCCGTACATAACGCACGCTTAGTATTAAAGTGACACAATTCTGAATTTGATATTTCCCAAAATTAAACCCTATGTCTTTTAATTAAGGTGATATTTTGGGACGTGTATTATTCAGAAATGGGTCACTTTAATACTAAGCGTGCGATAAGTGGTTAGTGACACTGGTTAGGAAGCTGAAGGTTGTGGGTTCGAACCCTGCCAGGGGCTGACATTTTTATGGTGATCATTGATTTTTGTAGTCGAGTCATGGATTTCATGTGCAAGTATTATTTATCTAGTACCCATAGCACAAGCAACTTTAATTGTTTACATTCGTGCATGCATAAACGTTGATATTCATCATCATCATACAAACATTTGACTCTCATGGGAATTGAACTCAGCACCTCTAGCTTCGCAGCCATTGTTACATATTTATACTTATACACGGCGCTTTTTGTGCCTAAATTTTTATTTACGCACGAAAAAATAAAATGAAAATATGCCCCAATGTTTAGAAACTAATAATTTCAAACGGCATCAGTTGTAAATTTCGCCACCGGCATAAAATATCCTAAGGAAAATCGCTAAACCCTTTCAACGCTGTCCACGTTAAAAGTTTAAGCGATTTTGAACCTTACGCAACGTGTACAGTAGGGGAAATATATTCATGTACCACCTTAGAACCCTATTGCAATGACGCGACGCGTTAAACGCCACGCTACGTCATACAGATGTCATGCGTATGTCTCTTCGACTAGGTTCTACAGTGGTACGTGTTTCAATTTCCTTGACTGTACCAACACCAACAAACTTTATTGACCATGAAAGAGGGAACTGACAGACATCGACTTCATAGTGCATTTTATATGCTTCCCTTTCAAAAGATGACCTGTCAGATTCGACTTTAATGATCACTTATCGACAGTGGATACCTCAAATGTCGTAAAGGACACTAAGGGACATGTCCCTTACGACATTTCAGATTTCTGGCATCATTATGTCTGATTGTACAACATGTAAATCCGTCGCAAGTGTTGAATAGGTTATGTCTACTTAAATAGTATTTTTCGGGTTTAATGTACGAAATAAAATGTTTATTTTCATAGTTCTGTATAGATTTATTCGTTTTGTATCTAGAAGCAAAGGTGATTAACATTGTAACATCTAATATTATTGCTAACGTTTTGTAACTTCAATTTCTGAGCAGTTTCGAAATAGGATCACGTTTTCCAGATTCGAAACTTTCTGGTTGCTTTAAATTATTCTAAAAGTTGCGAAGTTATTAAAAATAATATCACCCCATTGATTTATTAAAGAGAAATATTTTAAATCAAGATGGCGCTAGATGCCCTTTTTGGTGATCTTCTATATCTATAATAACAATAACGACGGTGGAAATCTCAAATGTCGTAAGGGACATTAAAAGCCATGTCCCTTACGACATTTGAGATTTCCACCGTCGATAAATTCTTTATTTCACACCAGCAATCCATTTCCGTCAAACCTTAGTCTATTTTGCTAAATTAATAAGATATTTTCCTGCTATTTTTATTCTGCTTTTTTATGTGGTAAACATTTGAAAGTGCACTCGCTTCGGTCTTATACTACCAGAGCCCCTAGCACGTCATGACGCGACTCGTTTTGTCCCTCAGTGCGTCTATTTCTAACTAGCAGAGTAAGAGAGAGACGTAAGGAGCGACTAACGTGAGAACGAACACGCGGGCTAGCCGGAACGTAGGTTCTTCTCCCATGCAGAGGCGTATTTAATGATTTGGCGCCCCGGGCCAATTAGCTTTGGCGCCCCATTAAGCCGATAAAGTATTTAATTTTAGGGGCGGTTGCCGCCCCTCGCAGCCTGGCGCCACAGGCCGTGGCCCGGATGGCCCTAGGGTAAATAAGCCCCTGCTCCCTTGTCAAATGACTGTTCTATCGCTTAAAAAAAATGTTTATAAAATATAAAAGTAGCTTCTACGAAATCTGTTAGGAAATTAAGTTACAAGATGTCTAGTTTATTGAACACTGGATATGTATAGTCGACAAAGAAATTGCTTGACCACTTTTCGACTGTATCACAAAGGGATAAGGTTCAAAAGTGGTCAAGCAATTACTTGGTAGACTATACAATTCACAGCAGAAGTAGCTGAACACTGAAAGAGGTCTTTTTGTTGGTAAGCGTTGAATCAAACCTGAAAGAGTCCGGTTTTTTCAATATCTATGGTGCATTTCTAAGTTTCATTCGATGTAATGTTTCATTTGGGTAACTTTTCATGGTTTCAAGATTAAAACCGGAAAAGAGACTTATTTTTCTTATTTCGTCGTTTTGTTATTTCGTTATAACAAGTTTTTTTATTAAATATGTCTTGATAAAAACAAAACAAAAAGAACAGGTTTTTTCGAGCATTTTCTACGCTACTCTTGGCAATACCTCTTCAGCTGTGCAATTACGTCTGCTGCATAATGTGCTTTATGGTAGTCTATACTGACATTTGTCGTTTTTTTATAAACGAAACTCCTACTGTTTGTTTATGGTTGGTTTTACGGCCTGAATACTTCCGTCAATGTGAAAGGGACGTGTGATCGTTTGTACCTGCAGGTACTATTATACACATATGTTATCGTCAAAGTATGAAATCCTGTATACTATAGAATCTCTAGGCATTCTAAAAAATGCCATAAACCTCAAGACAATTTTTGAAATATACATGCCAAGATTGCCACCGATGTATAAAATGAAATAATCATTTGTTCATTGTCAATGAGCGATTGACAACTGTTAAGACAAGGTCGACGGAGCTCCGGTTCAAGGTAGTTACGGAACTCCGTGCCTTTGCAACTCTAACCTAAACTGTTTAGGTGCCCCATTTGATCTAAAGTTAGTAATCTAGGAGGAATAATATTAGCTTCATACAAATTATGTCAAACCTGTAAACTTTGGAATGAAAAAGACAAAAAATTTACACATTTCTTAGACATACCCGGCGTTATACGAAAGGTGTTCTTAAAATTCCATAACTTTAAAGTATTAAAAGAGCCCACAGAAAGACAAGACGTGACATGTTTTCTTGACAGTGCTTGTTTACTTTATCATTTATTTTTCTTTCCTTATTTAATACTGAATGTAAAACTAAACTAAACTCTTATGTACTTACTCATAATCATCATCATCTCAGCCACAAGAAGTCCTGCTGCTGAGCATAGGCCTCCTCCATGGATTTCCAAAGTGACCGGTTGGAAGCGGCATGCAGCCAGCGCCTTCCTGCCACCTGTGTGAGGTCACCGGACCATCTTGTGGCTGGTCGTCCTACGCTGCGCTTGCCAATACGCGGCCGCCATTCGAGAACTTTTCGACCCCATCGGCCATCAGTTCTCATGTACTTATTAAATTCACAGAATTCACTATCTACAAAGTCATGCATTTGGAAACCCATGTTTCTTTTACTATTTTTGTTCTTTCGTTATAAGAATTACAGTGTAAAGTTATGGAATTTCAAAATAAAATATTTTGAAAAATGCCTAGAGATACTATATGTAGTATGCCCGCAGTTCATACATTTTCGGTAAACTTACTTAAGTATTAAGTATTTTCGCGCTTTAACCCTTTAAATGTCACGTGCGGTTAAAAATAAACCTAAAAGTAACACGAACGCTCGTTGACGTTTGAAAGGTTAAACAAAGGCGCGAGCGTCCTGTAAAATAAAATGTTTAAAAAAAATGTCATAGATTAAGTAGTTTGTAATAAAAAGGACATCACTTTTTGATTAGTATTAAGTATAGTTTATTGACTAAAAAAAAATACGCCGCCACACAAAGGTATAAAAAAATGTACATTTTTGTATTATGAATGTTACTTTTAATACGCCTGCATTTTGCTTCCCAAATATAGCTCTAGTAATACAGTTATTTCGTTATGAATTATTTACAATGCGTATCTCACTTTAAATATACAATTATGTTATAGTAAAAATATACAATTATCACAACTTGCTTAAGATCGTATAATTTTGTTTAGTACGTTCGAGACCTCTTTAATTCTGTTCACCAAGGCAGTGTAAGTCTGAAATACATTATATACCTCGTTGGACCGATTTTGGGACTAAATTACGTAACCAACTTTGATGGGAGGAATTTGAAGGGTTAGGATATGACTGGTCGAAACTGGTTTCAGTTACGAAATAGAATAGCTTGTTCTCGCGAAGTTTGCTCCAATTTATTTAAAAAAATCGCCTTAGGAGTGTTTTCCCTCTTCGAAACTGGTTTAGAAACCATGTTATATAAACAATGGAAGGAGATAAATAAAAAGTGGTGGGTTGGGGATGTTAACTTTGGAAACTGGTTACGAAATGGGAACTGGAGGGAATGTTCAAAGTGAATTAAGTTACTTTGAAGATTCCCGCTGCTGTTCCTATTTCGTAACCAGTTACCAAAATTGATTAACATCTATTCCACCATTTTTTTCTTAGTCATATTAATAAGTATACTTATAGCCCATGTCAAAATTAAACTAACTAGTTCAAAATCACAGAAAAAAACTATAATTGTCTCTCCTGTGGTCAAAAACTACCAATTTATGTTTTCTTTGAATAGGCCGAAACTACCCTATACAAAGTGAAACTGTAAGCCATTTATTAATAAATAATAAATAAGCCTATTTTAGCAAAGTCACAACTACATGAGCAAGAGACCTATTTTAACTAAAACTGGTTTAGTGAACGTTTATAATTTACCATAAACCTTTTTTAACTAAAACTGGTTTAGTGAATGTTTATAATTTTCCGTAAACCTATTTTAACTAAAACTGGTTTAGTGAGCGTTTATAATTTACCAATAAGGTTTTTAAAGGAAACAATGCGCTTTACGAAAGACGGATACGTTATTGTCAATTTACTTGATCTTAGGTGCTGTAGTTTCGAAAGCTTTCAATATGGAAGTTGTTATTAAACCTAAGTATATACTGGCCGTGAATATATAAGAAAATAAATATATAAGTGTCTAGAATAATTTTGCGGGTGGTAGGACTTTGTGCAAGGTCCGTCCGAACCGCTACCACCGTCTTGCTCGCTAATCCAGCCGCTAAGCAGCAGTGCTTGCACTGTTGTGTTCCAGCATGGAGAGCAAGACAGCCAGTGTAATTACTGGTACAAGAGGTATTCCATTTTACCCCTTTGGGTTGGCAACGCATCTGCACTCTCTTTGTTTTTGCAGGTGTCTATAGGCGGCTGTGAACCACTTGCTCGTTTGCCTTCCTATTTTATAAAAAAAATATAGTAAATAGCCGTCAATAGTTCGGAATATTCATCCAATCAAACCGTCTAAAATATAAGCGTAAATGAGGGATCTACAAACGGAAATGGTCTAGTCCATTAGGTGTGATTTAGCATGATAAACAAAGCGTTTCTATTGGCTGCCCATACAACCAAATCTGATCGTGGCGAATGAAATTTCGGTAACAAAATGGCGACCGCCGTCTGACCTCCGTAACCCTACAGGGAAACCGGACCGACAGGATCATGGTTACACATTCAATTAAATTAATGTGCACGTTTCGTCACAAAACGTCACAATGACAAAGACAAAACGTGTTTTAACACTTAACTATTGGAGGTTTACTGAGCGTTTATTAGGCGGTTAATTCTAAGTGCTTCTTAGATATTAGTTGCAGTTAATACCTAGGTGTGTTTGTGTTCATGTTCTAATTTTGCCGTCCATACGAGAGAGACAAAAAATATTGTTTTCTATAATAGCGTAGGACCTTTTTGCAAGGTTTGTCCAGATCTATTAGTTTTACCATTTCACGACCGCGATTAAATGAATTCCGGCTTTATTAACACGCTTAAAGAGTTCGTATTACTATATACACCATGCGCCAGGAGGCGTGAGTCAAAAGGAACGCGCCGCCCGCGCCCGCCTTCCCCCCGCTACTCCCGGCGACACGCTAGGGTTGCGCGGCATTCGCTTTCAATTGCACTGACACGGCGGGGGCGAGCGAGCGAGCGCGCGGCAAGCCGACAGCCTACTGCGATTTACCTATGCCATAGGCAAGGCGGGCGAGCGTACCTACAGTGCGGAGTGGAATCCCCTGGTATAGTGAAGTAGTATTTGTCATTCGCGCCCCGAAAAATTCAATGTTTATTGTATGAAATAATGTATTAACTCGAAAGTATGTTTGTGTGTAAAAGCTATAACTGTACCTAGTTATAACAGACTTAATTATTGTTTATAAGCCGAGTGATTTATTAATACAAATCTAGACTTACTTTTTTGTTTCATTTTAAACATAAGTATAAAAGTTTTATAATCGAAAGCGATATTTTAATAGCTGGTATGCAATTTTTGACTCTCACCTGGTGACGAGCTCACCAAAATGGCCGAATCTATGAAAAACGGCGATTCTGGTGAGCTTTAGTTACCCGGTGAGATTCAAATGCAATTTTTGAATTTCACCAGGTAACTAAAGCTCGCGAAAATGGCCGCATTTCCATGAATAAGGGCCAATTTGGCGAGCTCTAGTCACCTGGTGAGATTCAACAATTGCACCCCTGATCTCTTTACATTAATTCAAAGTCAAAATATCTTTATTCAGATCAGGTTTACAGGAAGCACTTATGAATGTCATAAAATTTACCACCGGTTCGGAAAAACCTCTGATGAGAAGATACCGACAAGAAACTCAACGAGGTGTCATTTTTTCAATAAATCAAAATTCCAATTGTATTTTTACATCTTAAATATTTTTAATAATTGGCAATACAACGTGCCAAAAAGAGACGACAACATACACCCTCCTCTTTAATTGACACCCTAAGGTAATGTGGCGAAACTGGCAAACGCAAAGCGCGGAATGCTAACGTTGCAGGTTCAAGTCCTGCCATTACGCTAATTTTTCTTTGTATTGTTATTATATAGCATTTACATTAAGGTACAGTATAATTTACGTTCTATTAATATACAGGTTTTATTACCTTGACGCACACCAAAGGTTACCATTTGGACTGTTTCGGGTGTGTATAATAAATGGAAGGCAAAGCAGTAAGTGGGTCACCTGATGGTAAGTGATCACCACCGCCTATAGACATCTGCAACCCCAAAGAATTTGCAGATGCATTGCCAACCCAGAGGGCTTAGACGGAACACCTCTTGTGCCAGTAATTACACCGGCTGTCTTGCTCTCCACGGAGCACAACAGTGCAAGCACTGCTTAGCGGCAGGATTAACATGCAAGATGGTGGTAGCGATCCGGACCTTGCAGTAAAATAAATTACAAAATGCATTTAAACTTATATTTTATTGCACATTCAATAAATTACATAATCGCAAATATACATTATATTATCACGGAAGAACATATTACTCCTAATATAAAATGCGCTTTTACAAACATATAAACTTATTCTCATACGTTGTCAACCGTTTTGATACATAGGCCACTGTAGAACCTTTTCACAAGAAACGTCATAATGACTTCTAGTTAAACGTCAATATTGCGACAGTTCTATAGTAGCCTATGAATCAAATTGCTTGACTCTACGTTACATTGTAAAGGCTTTGAAGGTGTTTCTATCTACATTGCTCAAATTTCTTTAGATCCATCATATCAGCGAGAAGGTGCCCACTGCGGGGCATAAGCTTCCCCAGGGATCTCCACGACGGTCGGTCGGTCGGTGTATGTGTTTGGGGGGACACTCGACTCTAGCAAAAACTAGCACTTTAAACACTGACCTATAAGTAATGGACTTCTAGTCAGCGTTTAAATATGGCCGCATCAAAAGTCGAACAAAAATACAACAAATCGACAATCGCTCGCGCCGTCAGTCAGTCGGACCGACGGCGCTGCTGTCAATGCTATTATTTTGTAAAAAAAACCTATTCGCAACGAAACTGACTAAATTATTATTTTATGCAGTTAGACGTAAAGTTGTAAATCCAATGACTATAAACGGTGAACTAATAATTAGCATTTGTAACATTGGCTTCAACCTGTATTCTCATGTCAAGCCGTTTTTCTGCTGTCATTTAGTATGACACTGTACATCTATGTATTATAATTATAATATCATTGACTTTAAAGCTTAACATTTCAGAAACAGAAAAAAATGCAATATGTTATTTTACCACTTTATCTACACACATATCATAATTTCTCAATAACGCGTTCAAAAACCATAGAAAATGACCAGCATTATTACAACCAATGTTATTTTAAGAATTTTCTTGTCTGTGGTAGTAGGTAAATCTGTTCTTTATTGGGTAGTATCTCTTAGAAGTCTGTGTTTATTGGTGATTACATTAACGATATCTCGTGACGTTATGAATTCAAATTTGGAACAGCTGTCAAAATTCAAGTTGGTCTCTATTCTAGTATCCACAGATATTAAAACAGTTATCGATACGAAACGTCAATTCAGTAGGATTTTTTAATTTAAACGAACGACATTTGATCTCGAGCGACATGACAATAGGGACTTCATTCTTTTGTCTATGATTTAAAAAAAACGTTCGTCTTGACGGATAGATCGAATTGCCGCCATACTTGTTTGTTGGTTTTTTGCTGTTACGGTTTTTTGCAGTTATGATATGTGTGTAGATAAAGTAATGTATGCAACTGTATATAATTAGGCCTTAAAACACTCGTGTGATCCTATTATGAAACTCGCTGACGCTCGTTTCATAAAACCACACTCGTGTTTTAAGGCCTCTCATTATATAGCAGTTGCATAAAATACTATTATCTTCGTGACAAATGTACTCAAATTAAAATAGGGCCCACTTGACTTTTTTCAGTAAAACAAAAAATATAAAAATGTGTATGTTTCAAAACATATTTTTATAGTAGGGTTTTATTAATTGTTTATACATGAAATTAGTTAAATAAAACCTTACTTTCAAGACTTGTATGTATTTGACGCTAATATAATAAAGAGGTAAACTTTGTTTGTATGTTTGTATGTAGGGGGTAATCTCTGGAACTACTGAACCGATTCCAAAAATTCTTCCACAGATAGAAAGCTACACTGTCCCTGACGGACATAGGCTACTCATTCCACGCGAACGGAATCGCGGGCGTCCGCTATAGTAGATATTCATATTTATTTTTATGTTTGAATTTTACTGAGAAAGGTCAAGGTATTTTGTTTTGGGTAGTATATATTTATCCATGCCAAATTACAGCTTTCCAGTACCAAGAGAGTTCTGAGCTAAACTGCGGACAGACGGACGGACACGGCGAATCTATAAAGGTTGGATATTGAGATCGCGGAACCCCAAAAAAGGAGTTAATTGGGCCATAATACCTTTTGATGCCTATAAAAACGTCCCTTGTACATTTTAACGCATATTTTTTACTTATTCTGATATTCTTAAAATAACATTTTATCTTTAAATTCAGAATGGCATACTCATACCCGAACAATGACTGATATAGAAATATTTGGGGTCAGAATAAGAAAAAAAACTATTGTTTGGTAACGCAGTGGACACTATTTTTGAGGAGCCGCGAGGACTGGTAACGCAGTGGTAATTTGGGTACCAAATGAGAATTTTCTGTAATAAAAAACCCAGGATGGTGGGAAAATTCATAATAAAAATTGGGGTCCGGTTGAGAACTAACGTAATATTACTAGGAAAATATTTCGAGACATCTACAATTTTGTAAAAGTGTTTATACATTTTCATCTTTATTTCAGGCACTAAAAAGTATTTTGGCCCAATTAATCTGATCAGTTGCAACTAACAACTGGTGTCACTAACAACTATATCCTATGTGGTGGCCCTGTCCAATTGTGCTAGCTGGTGAGCTAGCCTCTCCTCCCGGGCCCGCCTGGCCTGCCCGAGGGCTCGTTTCTCAGCAAACTGCGATATAAACGTCTCCACCGACACATTGCCTGTAAAAAACGTTTTTGTTAGCCTTTACAACACCAAAAATCACCTTGTTGAGTTTTTTTATTAAATAGGAAGGCAAACAAGCAAGTGGATCACCTTATGGTAAGTGTACACCAAAGAGATTGCAGATGCGTTGCCAACCCAGTGGCTAAGGTGGAATACCTCTAGTGCCAGCAATTACACCGGCTGTCTAGACTTTATGCACTGCACCAACCTAGTAAAAACTGTTCCGCGATGGCCTCAGCATCTTCATCAGCCTTCAGCGCGGCTCCCTTTAGGCTGTCCCGGATCCTGTGAGGGTCGTAGCTCTCCGACAGCTTCTGGTGCCTGCCGACACACGGACAGACATCGTGGGCTGCTACATACTAACACAGAATACATAATAGTACTAACGTACAGAAACTTCTCTTTTTCGACCACCATTAAACGAATTCCAACTTTATAATCAGCGACAAAAAGTTCGTATTACTTCATAAACATTCGCCAGGCGGCATGCGTCAAAAGGAAGGCGTCGCCCGCGTCCGCCCTCCACCCGCAATGCCCTGGCGCACCGCTAGGGTTGGGCTGCTTACTGTAATACTATCACAACGCGCGGCACAGAGTGAGCGGGCGCGCGCGGCAAGGTGGCAACCTACTGCGATTAACCTATGCCATGGGTAATGCGGCGAGCGCACCTACAGTGCGGAGTGGAACCACTCTACTACTACCATCATCAATCCCCCCCCTCCCCCGCTTCGCTCGGCTATGCCCGTGCGAAGCCGGGGCAGCGGGGCTATTCTATGGCCGTCAGGGATAGTGTAGCTTTCTATTAGTGAAACAATTTTTGGAATCGGTTCAGTAGTTCCAGAGATTACCCCCTAGATACAAACAAACAAACTTTACCTCTAATCGCAGAATCAACAACGTACAGAAACATCTCTTTTACGTGCGCGATTAAACGAATTCCAACTTCAATCACACGCACAAAAAGATCGTATTAGTTCATATACCATGCGCCAGGCGGCGCGAGTTAAAAGGAACGCGCCGCGCGCGCCCACCTTCCCCCCGCAACTCCCGGCGACACGCTAGGGTTGCGCGGCATTCGTTTTCAATTACACTGACACAGCGGGCGCGCGGCAAGCCGACAGCCTACTGCGATTTGCCTATGCTATAGTCAAGGCGGTCGAGCGTACCTACAGTGCGGAGTGGAACCCCCCTGCTCTAGTGTAGACAGGTTACCAGCCTCTAGCGCATAAACAACATCCCCTAATTGAATTAGTTGCAATCCGACTGGCAATGGTTTCCCTCCCGTTGACATGAGAGAAACCAACCTCCTATGCAGTTCCTCATAGTTCATCTTCATCTGCACTATGGTTGATATCCTGTCGATGACATCGGTCTTCAAGTCGTCGAGGCTCTGCTGCTTGGCGATGTTGTCCTGGGCTATCTTCTCGATGTTGAGCATCAACTCCTCCGTCTCCATGTCCAGCTCGAGGAGTTGGGGACTGCTCTCCAAGAGTTTATCCTGAAAAATGTATAATTCAATGACTTAATTTTGTAACCGAAATTTCTCTTGATTTTTATTTTTTACTAGCTGTTGCCCGCTACTTCGTCCGTCGATTGCGTATGTGCCACAGACAGACCGCGTAGACTTGTTTAATTGAATCAAGCAAACGTGCACCCAACATGCAATCTGCAATATTTCCTGAACAAATTAATGAGAATTAGTTGCTTTGCTCGTCACGGCGGCAAATAACTCACTTATAGCTTCCCGTGGGAACTATGCATTTTTAAGAGATTGCAGATGCATTGCCAACCCAGAGGGCTAAGATGGATTTCAAATAAATGTCGCAACACTTTAGCAATTGTTTAGAAATTAACAACAGAAATAAAGTTTTTTATGGTAAGGTTACCTGTAAATCTGTGTTCTCCAAAATCTCGTGCAACTCATCAGCGGTCAGCTCACTGAGCTCCGGGAACATCAACATCTGGCTGCTGACACGGGAGGAGGGGCTGCCCTGGAAACAGAGACAGGAATATATTGGCATATTTATGGAGGCTATGACTTATTGGTGTGATGCTAAAAATACAGTGTTATGCAAATAAATTAAAGTCCGATATATAAGCAATTTTACTGTAAAGTTTCATTGAAATTCATTGGGAAATTTTTACGTAAAAGAGTTTCAAACATCCGCCCATATTAAAAACTTAAATGTTTATAATATTAGTAGGATATTAAATGGAACATTTAATGACAGACAGGCGAAGCATCAGTGATTGTTGTAGTTGATGGTTTTCCTCTTTTTTCCATAAAAAAAGGGACATATAAGGCTGCTTTTCCACCAGAGATGTGCGAGGATGCGTAGTGAGGGATGTGTTTGTAAGAACCAATAGAATCGCTTCATTTACCTCGCCTCGGTCAGCATCAGCGGCTCGTTGGTTCTTTACAAACGCATTCCTTGCTACGCATCCTTGAAACGCAGCCTCAAGATGAATAAAAATGCTAACTGTACAGACATACCTGGTTTGATTTCTCATCATCACTGCTAACAGCAACCGATCTCTGGAATTCTCGGATAATTGCGTGGACAACTCTGCCTAAATCCGAGTGTATAGTAAATTGAATGAGCCCTGGAGCGCCAACAATATGGTTCGAATTCTCAGCAACCCACGGATGCGAAATACACGGGTTTATCAGGATAACTGGCTTCTCATTTGGGAATTCAGGGCTCAGTAGCACGCTTAGACTGAAACTCTTGCCGTTAATGGTAAAATCTATTTTGTATTCCGCATTTTCCTGTAACTCGACAACGTTGTCGTTGAAGATTTTCAGTGTGTCTATTTGCCGTTTCCTTAGGTCTTGCTCATTGTAATATTGTCGCGGCAGCATTATTATGTTTCTGATGCACTGGAAAATAGACGGAAAGTTAAACATTTCGCTTTATTTGGGATGAAAAATTTGAAGTTTTATTCACAATAATTTCATCAATTCAATCATGATTTAAAAATTGTAATGGATAACATAACGCGTTGTCACTTACCAGGTCTTTTTCTTATTGTCAAACAAAAGAAAACAAAACAAATTTTGGTATATTTATAAAATTAAACTCCAAATACAACAAAAACTCAAAGGCACAGCACGGATCAATAAGAAACTTTTCTTAAATTCCCAGAAAAACAAAGAATTATTAGTCCATACATCCAAGATATAATTCATGTGAGTAAAGCAAAGTTCACATTTTCAAAAATATTCTAATTAATCCATGTTGTTAAGCATTCCCTGGTATTTATTATAACTTAATTGACTATATTATATAATAAGTATTAGTAGATTAGACTAACATGCTGTAGGTAAGCTAACATATCGTACAAAATGTTAATGTTTTTGTTGTTTGTATAGTCTAGCAACTGGCAACACTAAGCGAAACTTGTCAAAAAGTCATAAATGAAAAAAAAAATTCACTGTCATAATAAACGTTTACGAAAAGTGAATACTGTATGGAAAAGTGATCTAATATCAAACTATTATACACTTATTTCTGAGACTGGAATGCTAAATCTTTCGTAAGCGACGTGTGATTGTTGGTTGAGCTGCCTTTCAAACCAAATGTATCATGGCTGTAAGAAAATAAACCCTTTGCCTTGCACGGAGGAGTAAACTAAAAAAAGAAACATCAAACAAGTAAAAAAAAGTGGCTTCCCTTGCTTTCGCAGCAGTTTGCCCTGTTTGCTTTTAATTTCTATTAAACAATAATGGATAGTTAATTAGTTAAACAGTTTTATATGGCCGGAGATGAGCCAAAGCGCGGCTCTGACCCGCAGTCGGGTGAGCAGCGAGCAACTTGAGCTGTTACTGTCGTTTATGGAAGAGCACCCAGAGTTCGCCGCTAGCAAACAGTCGGTGTATTCTAGACTCAGTTCGTGTAAGCTTTGGCGTCTGTTAGCTGAAAGACTGAACGCTGCTGCCCAGGACAGTGGTGGCGCAAGGAAGTCCCCTGACAAGTGGTGCAGGGTAAGTTGCTGACGGGTACCATTATTTCGCTGTTCGCCGACATACTATTCGCAGAATGTAGCTATTCGCAGATTATTCGTGTCCCGGAACGATAATTTTGAAATACTCGTGTGTTGCCAAGCTGGGCTAGTAGTATAATAAACGTAATATAATTAACATTTGGTTCATACTGTTTAAAACACACGCACACACACATACACAAAAACACAACACGTACACACGCGCGCACACACACACACACACAGAAGCTCATACATAAATGTTATAATAGTTGTAATTGTAATAATCAATACTTAATAAAGTCTAGAAGTAGATTTTAAGTACCTAACTGTAATATATTGCTATACCCTAACATCCATGTTCTAGCATACAAGTTTTATTTGTTATTTTATGCATGCACTAAATAAAGAATAAACTTCTGCTCCAGTACTGGGCGGACATAAAATACAAGGCGCGTAAGAAGACAGCGGCAGGCGGTGCCCTCGGAGACCTGTCCAGCGTCGAGGAGCGTCTGGAGAAGATAATTGGTAGCGGTGCTTGTGAGTATTCAAGTCAAAAGTTGCTGTGCCCGACAGGGTCCACGATGAACACATAGCTTAAGTTAACACCTGTAACATACACATTGTGGAAAAGCAATAAAATATTGAGTATTGAGTATTGAGTATGGGTTTCAAACCCAGCGATGAAAGAAAGAAAATACATTTATATGACGCATAGGACAACAACATTACATAAAATTGATAACTGAACAAAAGAAGTAGAATATAATTTACACATCGCCAATTCCACATAGTCTAAAGACGAAAGTCTTCAATCAGTGCGTCCTGCCCGTCATGACATACGGTGCCGAAACGTGGACACTCACTGTAGGGCTAGTCCACAAATTTAAAGTTGCTCAACGTGCTATGGAAAGGGCTATGCTCGGAGTTTCTCTAAAAGATCGAATTAGAAACGAAGTGATCCGACAGAGAACCAAAGTTATCGACATAGCCCACTGCATTAGCACGCTGAAGTGGCAGTGGGCCGGCCATATAACCCGAAGAACCGATAACCGTTGGGGTAGACGAGTTCTTGAGTGGAGACCACGGATCGGCAAACGTAGCGTGGGACGTCCTTAGACTCGGTGGAGCGATGATCTTCGCAGGGCGGCTGGCAAGAGCTGGATGAGAGTGGCCGAGGATCGTGCTCAGTGGCGTGCCATGGGAGAGGCCTATGTCCAGCAGTGGACGAATATAGGCTGATGATGATGATGATGATGATAATTTACAAAAAGGAGCCAATCTGAAAATTGGCACAGGGTGCTTCCACCCCGCACATGCTCAAACTCAAACTCAAAATATTTATTTGCTTTCATAAAGAAACATATTATGAAACTCTGTAAGGGCACAACAAACTATAGATTATATACTAAAGTAAAAATTAACTTAAAAACTGAACCGAAACATTGTCACGAAACATTGGCTATCGTGTCATATGTGTAACAGGATACACTTTTTATTTTTATTTAATAGACATATGGTTAAACTAAAGCTGTGAGCTTTAGTCACCTGGTCAGATTCATAAATAAATAGCATTTGAATCTCATCGGGTAGCTAAAGCTTACCAAAATAGCCGTTTTTCATAGAGATTCGGCCATTTTGGTGAGCTCTAGTCACATGGTGAGATTCAACAATTGCACCCCTAGAAGTGGTATCTGAGCTATGGGTGGTTATGTGCAAGTGTGTTGAAAAATCTTAAAAGTAACTCTTGCTCCCATAGCTACGGCGTCCAGTGTACGACGGCAGAGCCACTCGGACGACGAGCGCAAGCCGACTATCGACGACGACATGTGCTCAGAGGGCTCTGCGGGGCAGGCCACGCCAGGTGAGGGCGGGCGGCTGAGCACCGAAGAACTGCTGGCCGAGGTAGAACACATTTCTAGTTTCAGGGGAATCATATTTAAGAATCATTGTATGGTAGACTGAATTGAAAGTTTCCTCAATTCCTCACGTAATTAGTATTAAAAATGGGATAACCTGTGTTAATTTCACTTTCGTTCGTGTCATCAATTTGACGACCGGATAGCCTAGTGGTTAGTGACCCTGACTATGAAGCTAGAGGTTCCGGGTTCGATTCCCGGGAAGGGGAAAATGTGTGTATGATGGATATGAATTTGTACCTGAGTCTTGGATGTTATATGTATTTAAGTATGTATATCCGTGGTCTAGTACCCATAACACAAGGTTTACCTAGCTTGGGACTAGGTCAATTGGTGTGAATTGTCCTGAGATATTTATTTATTATTTATCACTGAGTTAGGTTAGTTTGGTATTGAGAATCCCAGGGGTCCCACTGAAAATCAGCGTCTCGGTTTACCGAGGCAGTATGCTGAGTGGGACCCTTTTTGTTTCTATTCAACACAAACGTTGCTGTGTTTGTTATAATTGTACTCTATGTAATGTGTGTATGTGTGTGTTTTGTGTTGAATAGTCTTAAATAAATGTTTTTCTCTTTCTTTATAACTTAGAAGCATATTCTTTAAAACAAAATTTCCAAATCGGTTTATAAATGACGGAATTCTGAAGTTGTCATCTCAATTCGGTTGTATTTTTGTTTGTTGTCAAAATAAATACAATTAAATTTAAAACCTAGTCCTTTTTTTTAAATTGGTTATGAACAACACAAGCTGGCGCTGGCAAGTTTGTAATATGACTATATGACCGTTTGTCCAAAGGCGGCCATGCGGAGTGCGCTAGCGGCAGAGAAGCAAGCCGAAGCAGTCGCACAGGGCGTGGAGTTGCTCCGCGACCTGGTTACCATATTGCGCGAGCGCCCGCTCACTGCGCCCGCGCTGCCGCCCGATCATCTGATGCACCACCACCATCGACTCTGAGAGGTCGCCAATATTCGGCTGAAAACTACGAGCATGTTCGGTTTAAGAGCAAACGAATATTTGGTTCCGGGCCATCATGTTGGATTTGGTAGTCGGCTGAATATTTGGCTGTGAACTAAGGATACGTTCGGTTTAAGAGCACACATATATTTGGTTCCGGACCATGATCATGAACAAGTCGGCTAAATATTCGGCTGTAAACTAGAGACCTATTCGCTTTAAGAGCAGATGAATGTTTGGTTCCGGGCCATTATGTTGGATTTGGTAGTCGGCTGAATATTTGGCTGTAAACTAAGGATATGTTCGGTTTACGGGAAGACAAATATTTGGTTCCGGACCATCATCATGGACAAATCGGCTAAATATTCGGCTGTAAACTAGAGACATTTTCGCTTTAAGAGCAGTTGAATGTTTGGTTCCGGACCATCATGTTTTATTTGGAAGTTGGCTGAATATTTGGCTGTAAACTAGGGATATGTTCGGTTTAAGAGCAGAATGAATGTTTGGTTTGGGACCATCATCTTTGACTCTTGAGAAGTTGGCTGAATATGTGACAAAATTTCACTTATTGTTTACTGAAAATTCGTCTAATGTTCAGTGGACAAGTAGAGGCATGTTCGGTTTAAGAGCAGACGAATATTTCATTCTAAACCATCACCACTTTAGACTCTGAGAAGTCGGCTAACTATTCGGAAAATTTCCTAGTTTAGACGAATATTTGGTATAAAAATATTCGGTATACGAATATTGGCGTTATATTTGAATATATTATTATTATTCAGATCGGACCGAAGACGAATTCTTACTATTAAAATAAGTATTTAGTATTTTTTTTGTTCACAATATAAAAAATAATGTAGGCAGTAACTATAACAAAGGATGGATAATCTTTATCTTTACACAGTATAAAACAAAGTCCCTATTTGTTCCTATCTGTCTTCTTGTCTTTGGCTGTTTACTCCTTCTAAACCACGCAACGGAGTTTGATGCAGTTTTCACTGTCATTTACAGATTTTTTTTAAGGAAGGTTTTTATGCACATACGAGCCCGGGGGGGTAGTATAAAATAAAGGCCGTTTTCATTCGTTTATTTATACTTTATTAGAACTGTAAAGTGTAATTAACAAACTGGAACAAATTACCTTGCCACTCCGCGAAACCAGAGCCTGGCTCGTGCAAAATAGCTGCGTCTGTGCGACACATATATGTTCATGCAAAAACCCACCAAAGCAAGGAGTAGCAAGGTAATTTGTTCCAGTTTGTTGATATGGACCTCCGCAAAGTAACGCCTGAATCTATTAATTATTTAAAATGTAATTATTAGAAAACAATATATGAACAACTTAACCTAATAAGAAATACAAAAACTTAATTATATGTACAAATATCTCCCAAGTCTGTCCCCTGCGGTAAAGTGCCCATAAGGCTGGCTGCATTTCCACGTTGGATCGCAACGCCAAAGCGTTGGCCAAGAAATGCACCAGCCCTATGGTCATGTGAAATTTCAATCAATTTTGTTTTAGTTGTTAAGTTAAATTCCTGTTTTAACTTTAATATGGATTGGATAATGCTAATTTTTAATTTTTATTCTTGTAACTTGTAGACTTTGAAATAAAACAATTTAAACAGTTTATAAAGCGATATAAGCTGTTTAAATTATTTTGTTTTAAGGATAATATTCTTATTAATGGGTTTATTATACATAGTTGTATTTTTAAGTTATTAGGTAGAGCTTGGTGATGTTTATTCGAATACCAATTGCTTTTCTTAACTTCAGCCAAGTGCCAATCGAACTCGCGCACGAAGGGTTCCGTACAAAAACCACCGAATAAACGACGTTTTTTTGATGAGGACCCCTTCGACTTTTGTTGTTTTAGCGGCCATTGTAACACTTTTCTGTAAAAACTTCAAATGTGTAATTTCCATTCAAAAGATAAAGATAAGTAAGAATCCTTAAACGGACGGACGGACAGTTTGGAACCCTAAAAACAACTATGTGAACATAAGGTTCTGTTTTTTGAAACCACATAATTCGGTAAGATTTGAAGTAACTGAAATAACCCAAATGCATTTTTTTATTTTATTATATTTTTATTATTAATGAACCTAGTTTTTAAGAAAAAGTTTGTAATGAAATCGTAATACAGTGACTGTTATTCTGTTTTATCGTTTTATTTTTAAGCCCTGGGGTGCAATTTTTAATCTCACTAATTGACTAAAGCTCGCCAAAATGGCCGATTCTCTATGAAAAACTGCCATTTTGTTGAGGTTTAGTCACCCGGTGAGATTCAAAAAATCGTACTCCTGTGGCCCGTTTCACTAAGCTACAAGTTTCAATTTTACAAGTCTAAACCGGCAATATTGGTCATTATGCCCATTGCCATTGGTCGTTATTGACCAATGTTGCCGGTTTAGACTTGTAAAATTGTAACTTGTAGGTTAGTGAAACGGGCCACTGGTAGTCAGCGTATTTATCTTCTTGTGACCTATTGGAGTATGAAGACACTTAAGATCTTGTAGATGCCTCGTATAGAGGCGAAACGTACGTAGATCGTGTAGTTTACTTAATAGGAACTTAACTAAAATTCTCTAACGAGAGCGACCTCTTACGAATTACAGAACTAACTAAAACCCGCCAGACGTTAAATAAGCTCATTAGAGCACTACTTGGTTTGCAAAGTTAACGTTAGATGGCGCTAAAACAGATTATATTAATTAATTAAAACGCCATCTCGTGGATTGTATACGCACTTTTTATAACACAAGGTAACTGAAATATCTCATAGTTTAGCTAGTCGCCGCTAGATGACAAGTATATCAAGAATGGCTTCGAAAATTTAGTTTCAATGGTTCCAATGCTTTTATGGATCTATAAAGATACCAAAATAAATCATTTAGGATTAAAAAAAGGGCAAGAGCATGTCGGGCCCTAGAATAAAATTTTACAACAAAAATTAAATATTACATATTCGGTAATAATTCGTGAATTGGTGACGGTCGATAATTCGTGAATTGGTGACGCACATGCGTCACCAATTCACGAATTATCCGTTCATTAACATAATATAACCAGTTTATATTTATTGTTTACCTATATAATAGATACTACCGGTTTCGCACGTATACAATACGACGAAATGTACAAAAAATCTTTAAATGACAATGAAAACAGTATCAAAATCCGTTGCGTGGGTTCAAAGGAGCTAGGCCCCTATTCTGGGTTCATGCGAGATTCATCTCGCACGAGAATAACTGTCAAATCCCAAGGAAATCTGTCATTTTTCACGTATGTGGCGTGCGAGATAGCGTCTCGCATGACCCGAGAATTGGGGTCCTAGTGAGCGGCCGAAGATACAATGAGAACACACACTGGAAGGGGTATCGACTTTTTTTATACGTATAGTCGACCAAGAAATTGCTTGACCACTTTTCGACCGTATTACAAAGGGATAAGGTCCAAAAGTGGTCAAGCAGATACTTGGTCGACTATACAGTCAAAGAATTCAATTCCCTACCCATTTCGTTGAAATGTCGTCAGACATTCGCAATGCATTAAGGTCGATATGTCAAACTAACGTCTTGCTCTAGTTAGCTCTTATGGTGACAGTTTGCTATTTGATATTGAACCTTAGGTAGGTTGGAAATTAAATTCCTTGACTGTACCTACTATGTAAAAATCAAAACGTACTTGCGGGCGGTAGGACCTTGTGCAAGGTCCGGATCGCTACCACCATCTTGCTAGCTAATCCTGCCGCTAAGCAACAGTGCTTGCACTGTTGTGTTCCGGTGTGGTGAGTAAGGCAGCCGGTGTAATTACTGGCACAAGAGGTATTCTATCTTAGTCCTCTGGGTTGGCAACGCATCTGCAATCTTCTTGATGCAAGCACTGCTGATTAGCGGTTGGATTAGCAAGCTAGATGGTGGTAGCGATCCGGACGGACCTTGCACAAGGTGCTACCACCCGGCACCCGCTGTGCTAGCACCCGTGTTGTTTATAGATACATTGTTTTCTAATAAAGCTGACATGTTCAGCATTGATTGAAGCCTTTAAAAACATAACCCTTCCTTTTGGTTTTGCCGTAGTCAGGTAAAAAGGCCTCTTGTCTCAACAGTTTAGCAACACCGCTAATTATTTAGTTTACTTCAAGATTTTCAAATTATGATTACATTTCACAATACAAAGCAGGCGCAGCGCGACTGAGCCACGCAAACTTATGAATAAAATCATCTTGAAATCATTGCGTCAATAATGCTGTTAAATATGCTAAGAACTTGGCTCTATTTTATCGTCCAGGTGGTATACAAGCGGAGCGTAAACCAGATGCTGTGTCTCACTCTGACGCATTACACTTAATGAGCAAGAGTGAGATATATCGTCCGGTTTGCGTTCCACTTCTATGTCACTGCGAAGGTGAGGCGTCGGAATAGACGCCTTGTGGATTCTTCATCCCACTACGGCAACCACTCTCCATTGACCCACCGCCCCCCCTTACTTTCCCCTGGGCAGAGGGGGGGCTCGGACACGAGAGATCTTTCAACAATAGCGGTCAACCATCTTTAACTCTACATAATGCATTATACGTCCACAACTGTCATTACTTTCATTGAAGATTGACGTTTGTAAAAAAACCGAAACGACTTCGAAGTTTGAAAACTCGCGCGAAAATCCCAGCGTTATAACCTAGAAATCCGTGAGAAATTCGACTGTTCTTTGCATAATACGAGCCAACGGCGATTTTTATGTAATACGCTGTAATAAATTGTTATGTAACAATCATTTTGACCTCATATTTTGGCGGGCTGCGGGCAGTCAGCCGCCATGTTCGATCTCGTTCGCGCGCTTTCCCATTGACAGTTCAGTGCGTTCCAATTTTGAAATTGTGCGTGCCAGTGACATATTAAACAGTGCAGTGGCAGAGGATTTTGCAAAGTAAGTGTGTGTTTTTTTTTCTAATCGTGTCTGTGGTTGCGAAACTTTTTTCTTGTTTACGGTTGTGAAAGTCGACTATGGCTCGCGGAATTGTCGGCCCGTTATCTTTTTTATGAAGTGTATGTAGGTATGTATGTTGAAATATCGCAACATAGAATTACATAGTGTTGCTCAATAAACTGAGGCTACTTCCGTAACCTCGATTTTATCTCGTAATTTGCACGGTATTTAGCCATTTTGAAACATCGGTAGATATCAAATGGCGTAAGGGACGAAATACTATGTACCAACATTAGGGTCCGAAATATAATTAACCTTATTTATTTATGGAAATGGTTAATATTTATTTCAAATATTTTTAAGAAAAAATTTTGCTAAATAAATGCATTTTAGGGTTTACATACCTATTTTTTCATTTACTTAGATAAATCATTTTGTAACAAGCTCTGTCAGTGAAATAAACATTTCCATTTCATTTTTTCCCAATAATAAAACAAAACATCACTATTTTAAACACTTCTCGAAATCAAAGCCTAGCATCTATAATATCGAAACAGAATCCTCTAAAAAAGAACGGAGATGAAGAAAATTAAAAAAATCAAAACATGCAAACCTAGTTTTAAGGCATAATGACAACATACCAAAAAATCATTGCCATAGGTTAAGGTTTAGAGGGTGGAAAACGTTATCGCCGTTTGTATGAGGAGCGCTTTTTGGGGCTTGGTTCACACTCCTCTTATGAATGTCATAAAATTTACCACCGGTCCGGAAAAACTCTGACGTGAAGATACCGGCAAGAAACTCAACGAGGTGTAACTTAACACTTAAACGAAATTTTGTCTTTTTATTAAGCAAATAAAATAATTCGATCGCCTTAGCGGGTTATCAATACTGTGTTTCGTTAGTGACGCAAAACATTTAAGTAAATGATTCTAAACTAACGGTTGTTCTACACCGGTTAGTTTAAGCATATGTCTATTAAATAAAAAAATTATCCTTTTAATATCCGTTCATTTGTACTTAAGTATATAATGTATACTTTGCAGTGCCCTTACAGGTTTCGTAATATGTTTCTTTATGAAAGCAAATGAATATTTTCAGTTTGAGTTTCAAGTAGTAAGATTCGGAGGTCCTTACATAAAAAAATCGGCAACAGATCAGCGATTCTCTTAGGGTCGCTTGTTCCAGCGGCGTTGACCCTTTAGGGTTTTTTTTTTTTATAAAAAAGGGAAGCAAATAAGCGGGTCACCTGATGATAAGTGATCACCACCGACCATAGACACCCGCAACACCAAGGAGATTGCAGATGCGTTGCCAACTCAGATAGCTAAGATGGAATACCTCTTGTGCCAGTAATTGCACCGGCTGTCTTGCTCTCCGCGCCGGAACACAACAGTGCAAGCGCACTGTTTAGCGGCAGGATTAGCAAGCAAGGTGGTGGTAGCTATCCGGACAGACCTTGGAACGTGAAACTGCGCATCTTCCTAAAACCAGTCTATAGGTAAAAGCCAGCCAAGTGCGACTCGGACTCGCGCAACGAGGGTTCCGTCATCAACAACATCTAGTATCGCATTTTTGCTTTGTATGGCCGATTTTTTTTGTGTTTATTAATCAAAAAAACACGGTTTTCGGATTTATGATTTCATTTGTGCTGTGAGACTTTGCCTCTTGCCAAATTTCATAGTTCTAGGTCAACGGGAAGTACCCCATAGGTTTTTGAGGGCCTTGCAAATGTATGAAACATGCGGCATAAACGGCCGTATCTTTTGATTCCATTGACTTAAAATAAAAGTTTGATTTATACGGCTCTAAGGGACTGCAGACTTGAGTATTTGATATTAATTTCAACTCAATACCTCTACGCGTTCTTGAGAAAAATGGTCTTGACAGACAGACAGACAGACAGACAGACGGACAACAGAGTGATCCTATAAGGGTTCCGTTTTCCTAAAGAGGTACGGAACCCTAAAAACGCCAAAATGTACTTCGACCTGTTATGGAACTATGTCAAATAGACGTACAGTCGGTATAGATCAATGGGCAAGACTATAACCGATCGAAATATGGATGAGGTTTTTAATCGACGATTAAAGTTTTTTTTTATTTATTTATTTATGTATGATCTCCTGAAGTATGTGAACTTTTCACGGTTCACAGTTTCATTTTGTTGACAATAGACTCACAAAAGTCCAGAAGAAATAATGAATGTTTATTCGCAGATAAATATAATCATTACAGTCAGTGACCAGGCGCCATAAATCTTAAACTAAACTAAATTAAAATTCAATAACAAACGATATTTAACAAATAACACTATAAAAATTTACATGTATAATTAATACACAAATTATGTTTGCACACTCGACTGCCGTACGTCCATTCTCTCAAAGAACAAGAACCTCAAACATTCCGAATATACAGCTGTCCATCGCCACGCAAACAAGTCATAACCTACCTCTATAATAGCACGCCAGCGTTTATCGCGCACATAAACGCTTTGGTCCCTCTCGCACACGCATACTGGTTAGAACGGGATAAATGCTCTATGTCATCGATTAAAATCTAGCGTGCTAGGCCCCCAGCCCAGGGGTGCAATTTTTGAATCTCACCAGCTGATTAGAGCTCACCAAAATGGCCGAATCTCTATGAAAAACTGCTTTTTTGGTGAGCTTTAGTTACCCGGTGAGATTCAAATGGAATTTTTGAATCTCACCGGGTGACTAAAGCATGCCAAAATGGCCGTTTTTCATAGAGATTCGGCCATTTTGGTGAGCTCTAGTCACCTGGTGAGATTCAAAAATTGCACTCCTGATGCCAAAAGCGCGTTGAGCAGTGTTAGGGCGCGGACCGTTCGAAAGTTCCCATTGGATTTCAGAATTTCCGTATTTAATTTTAATTATTAAGTTTATTAAATCAGTTATCAAAAGCCAGTGTCCCATTTTAAAGACCTTGACCAAACGCGGTGCCAAAGCAGGTTGGCTGGTTACATAACGCGACGCGTACGTTTTAATAACGTACTGTTACATAGTTCGAACGGGCGGCGATGTTTAATAGCCTTGCCTCAGAACTTAAGATAACTTTTCTCAAACTAAGAACGCAATTCATACGTAGTTTTGCGGGTGGTAGGACCTTGTGCAAGATCCGTCCAGATCGCTACCACCATCTTGCTCGCTAATCCTGCCGCTAAGCAGCAATGCTTGCACTGTTGTGTTCCGGCGTGGAGAGCAAGACAGCCGGTGCAATTACTGGCACAAGAGGTATTCCATCTTAGCCCTCTGGGTTGGCAACGCATCTGCATCTGCAATCTCTTCGATGTTGCGGGTGTCTATAGGCGGTAGTGTACACCTCCCATCAGGTGGCCCACTTGCTTGTTTGCCTTCCTATTTCATAAAAAAGTAGGCCTTTTTTTTAATATAAAGGCAAACGAGCAAGACAGGATAACAGGAGTATATCTTAATAAATAAATAATAATAAAAAAGACACGCGTGACACCAAGGAGATTGCAGATGCGTTGCCAACCCAGAGGGCTAAGATGGCATACCTCTTGTGCCAGTAATGTCACCGACTGTCTTGCTCTCCACGCCGGAACAACAGTGCAGGCATTGCTGCTTAGCGGCAGGATTAGCGAGCAAGGTGGTGGTAGCTATCCGGACGGACCTTGATAGCATCAGAACGCAAAAAGTTATTTTTAAATTTTTGATCTCTCTGTCTTTGTCTGTACGAAAAATATACTACACCAAATTGGATGCGACATTCACAGTTTTTTTTAGTTTTTTTTAAACCTAATTAAACTAAAGAAATCAATGAGGATGCTCTTAACCAGCCGAAGATGTCCAAGTCAGCATGGCATTTAGCTATTTCATTATATATATTATTACTAGCTGACCCGGCGAACTTTGTTCCGCCTTAGACGCCATAAATGAGCAGATTTTTGATTTTTTCTTTCATAAGAACCTTCTCCTGATAATAACGAACAGAACAAAAAAAGAATTACCGAAATCGGTCCAGCCGTTCAGGCGTGATGTCGTGACCAAGGGAAATAGGGATTCATTTTTATATATATAGATATTCGCGCGGCAACCCTATTGCGGTGGCCTCAGTGCAGTGGTACGCTGAACAACTCATAGCTACACATAGTGCGCCACTCATCGAGATTCATCTCGCATTCGACATGTGTCAAAAAATTACAGATTTTAAAAGGATCTGACAGCTCTTTTTGGCATATGTCGAGTGTGACTTCATCTCTACTGACGCCAGAATTGCCCCGCTGCTCTAGCTACCGAAGTCTTAAAGACTGGGAGAGAAGAAGCGGCAATTAATTCAGCCAGTGTGCCGGCGGCGTCTGGTTATCAGACCGGAACGGTCAGACCGGTTTACTACATAACTGAATCCATTTTAGGAGCTTAGGTGGGGGTCATGGTTAGTGTTCGCGGGAGGTAGGACCTTGTGCAAGGTCCGTCCGTATCGCTACCACCATCTTGCTCGCTAATCCAGCCGCTAAGCTAAAAGTTGTCGCACTACCCACAACTTTTTCTGCTTTGCCTAAAGGCCTTTTGTACATATTATATAGAAGAATATATGTAAGACCCAATATTTGAGACTTGTTCATTGATGTTTATAGTGATGAGGCTAAGGCGTGGCGATTAACGTATCTACCGATTACTAAGGGTAGCAGATTATTGCAATCGATTATAGTGACGATTTAAAAAAATATTTTTATCTGAGTTAAGGCGATAGAACTTCGTGCAGGTTCCGCCCGGACTGGTACCATAATCTGATATTGTTTCGTTCAAAAATCTATGCTTTGAAAATTCAAAATTCGATGAATAAAACCATTTCTCTCTTTTTAGTGAGTCTGGTTGTTTATCTAAGTTACACGGTTATGTCAATTGCTCATCACCCTTTACAAAATATTGCTTTTCCCAATGCAGGGACGTTAATTCTTGAGGAGTTCTCCTGGAGTGCGATTTTTGAATCTCACCGGGTGGCTAAAGCTCATCAACAAACTGGCCGTTTTCCATAGAGGTTCGGCTATTTTTGTGAGCTTTAGTCAACTGATGAGATTCAAAAATTGCACCTCTTCACCGTCAGCCTCACTTGACCAAATGCATTGCAATTAGCATAAATTGCTTAGCAACTATATTAAAATAGCCGCGCGTATCGCCACCCGTGAAATACCTACTTATTATTGAGTAGTTTCAGAGGCCGTCTGTATTCACTATCAGTTCCAGTTTTCCGAGAACAAAAGTACAAGTTACTATAAAAAAAATATCCAAATCGCTACAGGTGTGCATTTTTTAAAGATTTCCCTCGATTTCTCCAGGATCCCACCACCAGATCGTGACCTGATGAAAATGGAACCAACTTGGAAGTATACCCTTTCAATCAAAACAAGAATTTTTCAAATCGGTCCAGCCGTCTTCGAGTAATCGCAAAACATATTCCTCCTTTTTTTTTGAAGTCGGTTAAAAAGGGCACGTTCTTAGCCATAGGGATTTTTTTGGTTCATTTTAATGTTTGATTTAATGATTTGATATCTTTTTGATTTTGTAATAAATTAATCGATTTCAACAAATTTACGAAAATTTCATTTGAATCGAAACGAAGAACTTGGTCACTACACTAAGTTTAAGAAAAAAAATACTTAATATGTAACTGTTTACGTGTTGAGTTTTTAGTATGAAATACTTTATTATTACGATAGAAATAAATGTAATAACCACTTAGTTGCACCTTAAAAGAGCATATACATAGCTTTTAGGTTTCTGTGAAGCTCAAAAGTTGTTGAATATTTTATTTATAATTTCAATGGATAATGCACATTTACATTATATGGGTGTTGTCATGTGTCAAATGATGGGTCTTACATATATACTTCTGTAGTTAAGTTTGCGCAATAAAGATTAAATAAATAAATAATTTACTATTTCTACACACGTATCATTAGTGCTTGCTCGATAATGCATGCAGAAGTGCGATTTGAATCTCATTCTCATTTGAATCTCACCGGGTAACTAAAGCTCACCAAAATAGCAGTTTTTCATAGAGATTCGGCCATTTTGGTGAGCTCTAGTCACCTGGTGAGATTCAAAAATTGCACCCCAGAAACCGTAGGAAATGACCAGCATTATTACATCCAATTTTATTATGAGAATTTTCTTATCTGTGGTAGTAGTAGGTAAATCCGTACTTTAATGGTCATTAAAGTACCGATTTTTGTAACATTATGAGTTTAAATTTGGAACAACTGTCAAATTCAAGTGGGTCTCTATTCTAGTATCCATAGATATTAAAACAGTTATCGATACGAAACGTCAGTTCAGTATGTGTTTTTAATATAAACTGCACGAATGATCTCGAATGACTAAGAATAGGGACTTCATTCGTTTGACTATGATTTTTAAAAAAACATTCGTCTTGACGGAGGATCGAATTGCCGCCATTACTATTGTCATTCGTTTGTTGGTTTTTCTGTTACGGTTTTTTGCTGTAATGATATGTGTGTAGATAAAGTAGTGTATGCAACTGTATATAGCAGTGGCATAAACTACTATTTAAATTCTTGCTGAGCTGTTCGGTATATAACGGTGTAGAATTAGTGCTAAAGGTTACGATGTATCTAGGTCGAGCTGTCCTCATCATAACAACGCAAATTTCTCCGAGGTGACCTCCTTTGTCAACTAGCGACGTACAATCGGACAACGGACAACTGATGTTATATACATACATAAAGTCACGCCTGTTTCCCGGTGGGGTAGGCAGAGACCACGGATTTCCACTTGCTACGATCCTGACATACAACCTTTGCTCGTCGGTTTAGGGTACTCCTGACCTGAGGTGCGATATTTGAATCACACCGGGTGACTAAAGCTCATCAAAATGGCCGTTTTTCATAGAGTTTCGGCCGTATATCGCTGAAGATCAAAACATGTGGATCATTTTTTGCGTATGGTAGGACCTTGTGTCCGTCCGGATCGCTACCACCATCTTGCCGCTAAGCAGCAGCGCTTGCACTGTTGTGTTCCAGCGTAGAGAGCAAGACAGCCGGTGACATTACTAGCGCAATACCTTATCCCTCTGGGTTGGCAACGCATCTGCAGGCTCCTCTGTACTCTCTCTGTACTCAGTACCACGAATTGTACCTGTCACCTGTCGCCTGTCGCGTTTATGAAATAGGGCCCAGGGGTGCAATTTTTGAATCTCACCAGTGGCCCGTTTCACGAAGCTACAAGTTACAATTTTACAAGTCTAAACTGGCAACATTGGTCACTATGCCCATTGCCATTAGTAATTATTGACCAATGTTGCCGGTTTAGACTTGTAAAAGTGTAACTTGTAGCTTAGTGAAACGAGCCACAGGTGACTAGAGCTCACCAAAATGGCCGAATCTCTATGAAAAACGGCTATTTTGATGAGCTTTAGTTGGTTAGTATAATTGACCTGGAGTGCGTTTTTTGGATTTTTGAATCTCACCAGGTGACTAGAGCTCACTAAAATGGCCGCATTTCTTTGAAACACGGCCAATTTGACGAACTTTAGTCACCCGGTGAGATTCAAAAATCGCACTCCAGGTCAATTATACAGGATGAATTATAAATGCAAACGCACGCAATACACTGAAATAAGTTATTTACATATTTCCTCCTTTCTTTGTCAGTAATGAAATCATTTCAATAATATGGTGAAGGTGAAATCGCTGAAAGGAAATTATTGTATACTAGCGGACGCTCGCGACTTCGTTCGCGTGGAGTTAGTAGCCTATGTCCGTCAGGGATAGTGTAGCTTTCTATTGGTGAAAGAATTTTTTGAATCGGTTCAGTAGTTCCAAAGATTACCCCATACATACAAACAAACAAAGTTTACCTCTTTATTATATTAGTGTAGATGCAGACTAGCGAACCGCACTGGCTTCGTTCGCCTTCAACGAATTAAACGAATTCCAACTTTATTCACACGTACAAAAAGTTCATATCACTTCATACACTATGCGCCAGGCGGCGCGAGTCAAAAGGAACGCGCCGCCCGCGCCCGTCTTCCCTCCGCTACTCCCGGCGACGCGCTAGGGTTGCGCAGCATTCGTTTTCAATTACACTGACACGGCGGGGGCGAGCAAGCGAGCGCGCGGCAAGCCCACAGCCTGCTGCGATTTGCCTATGCCATAGGCAAGGCGGTCGAGCGTACCTACAGTGCGCAGTGGAACCCCCCAGTATAGCGTATTTCGCCTGCCTTCTCCTCCTGAACCACGTAACGGATTTTGATATGGTTTTCACTGTCATTTAGAAATTTTTTGTTTGTATGTACATTACATCTCGATTGTAGTCGTGCGAAGCCGGGGCAGGTCACTAGTATGTGAATACCTACTCGACGACTCGCGTCCGAGTTGGCATGCTTTGTATTGTTTGACTCGCACTTGACCTAAAAGAGTACTTAATTTTACTTGCTTGCTATTAATATTGTACACGCGTTTGATTTTCAACTGCGGAATTTATACGTTTTTTTGAACTGTTTTGCATCTTGCGCGTGCGTCTGTCGACGACATTAACAAAATACAAGTTATTTGGTATATATTAGGTAGGTACCTATGATTTGATTGTTTTGGTGTGGTTTATTCTTGAAGATAAATTAAAATACCTACCATGTTATAACAAACTAGCGGACGCGCGCGACTTCGTTCACGTAGAATTAGTACCCTATGTTCGTCAGGGATAGTGTACTTAGCTTCTATCGGTTTTTAAAACCGGTTCAGTAGTTCCAGAGATTACCCTTTACATACATACAAACAAACAAAGTGTACCTCTTCATTATATTATTAATAATTAATAAGAAAGCCTGAATTCCGAGTTTCATGATTCTAGAACAATCTATAACTTTTACCTACACTTTTCCATACAAACTTCACCCCCCATTTTCCCCTTTTTTCCAATTTCTTATAGTCTAAGTCCTATTCTGAACTTATTTAAATAGATCTGTGAAAATTTCATCCAAATCCGTTCAGCGGTTTTTACGTGATGTGCGTACAAACATTTATGTCTCAACGATTTTATTATATTTATAGTTTTATAGATATTTATAGATTGTGTGGATACCCTGGCACAGACCCATCTTCCATGCACCAAAAATAATGCTGGCTCTGCCGCAGCCTCAGCGGAAGACCTCAAACGTCGCAAGTATACGCCTTGGTGACAGCTATATATTTGAGGCGTTTGTGGTCGAAACTCTGGGGCCCTGGGGGCCAAGTGCGCGCCGTCTACACAAAGACTTATCGGCGCGCCTTATAGAGGCCTCCTGTGACCAGAAGGCTGGGCAATACTTTGCCGAAAGAATCAGCATTGCCATCCAACGTGGCAATACTGCCAGCCTTCTGGGCACCCTCCCTATTGGCGGCGATTTGAGACAAATTTTTACCTTTAAGCTTGGAATGAAATTTTATTGCTGTTTTTTTTTCCTTATTTAGAATTTGATTAAATGCAACATTCTTATTTAAAAAAGGGCTCAAGTTATAATAGATGTTGACGCCCTGACACTCCTACCCTCATAGCGAAATATTGAGTAATCAATAGCATATCTAGTTAGAACAAATTATTTGAAGATATAAAAAAACAAGATTTAAAACCGGGCAAGTGACAGTCGGACTTACACACAAAAGGCCTCTGCTATCGCTAATTTTGTTAAAGGCCGATATATTTGTAATATTGTACCTAATGTATAATAAATCAATTATTATTGAGAATGTCAGAAGTGTTAATAAATCATGTAAATATTCCTTGACACTGAACAAAAAACATTTCTCCATTAAATATCTTGTTAATTAACCTTTAAACACGTGTTCAGACAGCTTTTTTTAAATCTTTTGATAAATTGTTATGAATTATGAACACGTATTTGTGTAATTTTGTTACTAGTGAGGATTTTTTGCGGGCGGTAGAACCTTGTGCGAGGTCCGTCCGGATCGCTACCACCATCTTGCTCGCTAATCCTGCCGCTAAGCAGCAGTGCTCGCACTGTTGTGTTCCGGCGTGGAGAGCAAGACAGCTAGTGTAATTACTGGCACAAGAGGTAATTCATCTTAGCCCTCTGGGTTGGCAACGCATCTGCAATCTCTTTGGAGTTGCACAAGGTCCTACCACCTGCGGACACACAGACGAACATCGTGAAACTATAAGGGTTCTTTGTTAAGACTACGGAACCTTAAGATAAGGATCTCCACACGACTGCATTATGCTCATGCGCATGCCACCAGCATTTCACTTTCATCGAGAAACTAACGGTTGGGTGGTTGCAAACGAAAGTATACCGTAACTAGTAGACATGAAGGATTATATTTCTTCAAGCATCGATATACTACGATATGGTTATATATATCTATCATTCATCATTTATTTTGCGGGTCCGTCCGGATCGCTACCACGCTAATCCTGCCGCTAAGCAGAAGTGCTTGCACTGTTGTGTTCCGGCGTGGAGAGCAAGACAGCCGGTGCAATTACTGGCACAAGAGGTTTTCCATCTTAGCCCTCTGGGTTGGCAACGCAACTGCAATGAATTGATTCCCAAAGAATTGAGGGTGTCCAGCGTACTAAGCTTCTTAGAATTTTGTGCTATCGTCACAGCTTAGGAAAATCACGTTGGGGATATAAACAGAGACTTAATAAAATGAGTATGACATCACTTGAAGTCCGTCGTAAACAGTATAGTCTTGTTTATTTGCATACATTCTTCACGCCAATATTAATTCACCACCACTCTTGTCACTTCTAAATATTAATATTCTATACAGAATCCGTAAACCGAAAACTTTTTGCCTTGCGGTCTACAAAAATAATACCTCGTCCTATAATCCTATAGTTAGAAAGTGTCGGAATACAATGATTTGGCTAGTGTCTATGAAGATCTTGACATATCCAGCTCGAGACTCAACGTTCTTGTAAGCAAATTGAGGTCTATACTTAATTGTCTTTAAAAGTACTGTAAGGACCCCCAATTCTCGGTTCATGCGAGATGCATCTCACGTGCGAGATCCGTCAAAAAGTGGCATATTTCCAAGGGAATTGACAGTTGTTTTCGTGCGAGATGTATCTCGCATAAACCGAGAATAGCCCCGCTGACGTTTGAAATTTCTCTGTCAAATTGTATCAAATTGTATATTACTTATTTATTATTGTGCCAGTGTCATCGAGTGTCGACTTGACAGATGCTCTTTTTGTGGTGTTATCAGTAGAGTCCGACCGAAACTGGTTTTCCGGCCGAAACCGAAACCGAATATTCGGCCGTCGCTTCAGTTTCGGCCGAAACCGAAACAGAAACTTACGTGGTCAAGTAAAAAATTCCTTAAAATACTGAAATTCGGTGCATTTTACCCATTATTTTATTAAGTTGTGTGCTACAGAGCTATCCGAATGGCGCACGACAATTCCCGAACAGGGCCGCCAGCGTCCGCCAAATCGTTGCCGCGAGAAACGAAGTTAGGCGAGCGTGCACGACAACTTCTTAAATCAGTTTCGGTTTCGGCACAAAATTGGCCGAAACCGAAACTGCCGCCGAAACTTGATTTTTGGCCGAAACTCGGCCGAAACCGAAACCGAAACCGAACTTTCGGTCGGACTCTGCTTACCAGATAGATTACTTGTAAACTTCTATAGTAGCTATTGTCTTTAAATTCTTTTTGCTTTAAATTTTAACTGATTCACTTAATGATGTATACACATAGTTTTGGATTGTAAATTATTTTTGGTCTTGATAATAATTATTGTGCTATTTTACTGTTTAAAATCCGTTTTGTGTTCCAAATACATTTTAAAAAAAATGTCCTTGGTGTTGCGGGTGTCTATGGGCGATGGTGATCACTTACCATCAGGTGACCCACTTGCTCGTTTGCCTTCCTATGTTGTACAAACAAAAACATATCACGCTTCTTGAGATACAGCCTGGTGACAGACGGACGGACGGACAGCGGAGTCTTAGTAATAGGGTCCCGTTTTACCCTTTGGGTACGGAACCCTAAAAAAGACAACGAAAACAGATAAAATATTTAGTAAAGTAGACAATAGGCGGTCTTATCGCTTAAGAGCGATCTCTTCCAGACAACAGTTTTAAAATTGAACAATAACAATAGCAGGTTAAAGTACGTTGCCCAAAATAAACTGAACTGAGGGATACACTTAACTTTGCTATTGAAAAACTCTTGCTCCCATACATACCAAGTGTAAATATAAGTTGGTAGTTGTTTAAGATTCAACTAAGGTATTTTTCTTTTATTTGTGCTGTTAGACCTTGCTTTTCGCCAAATTTCATGATTCTAGGTCAACGGGAAGTATCCTATAGGTTTTTGAGTGCCTTGCGAGTGTATGAAACATGCGGCATAAACGGCCGTATCTTTTGATTGCGTTGACTTCTTCTTCTTCCTTAACATTTCATATCAATTTCAACTCTATAGCTAAAGCCGAAGAAAAGGGATCTTGACAGACAGACGGACGGACGGACGGATACTTTTATTCCATAATGTCCATAGTCCCTGTGGGATAGCGATAAACGAATTCTAAGCGGAAGAATTCGCCAGCAACAGAGAGGTAAAAAAACGAAAATTGAAAATGAAGAATGAATGAATGAATGAAGATACCCATAAAAAAATAATGAAAAAACAGCGACAGGTTACGAAAAATTACGAAAAAATCGTACTTTTTTTACAGCGCCATCTAACGGGACTTTGTTTGAGAGCGACTCTAGTTGGTCCCCCTTAAACCTCCTAAGGCCCACGTCAAATTTTGTTCTATGAATTTTGAAGCATATCGTTTGAGACGTTTGAGACAGTGAGATCAATGTCAGTTTGACATTAGTCTTATTTTGTTGACTTGGGCCTTACGAGGTTTTTTTTGTCATGAAGTAGGCAGGCAGACAAGCAAGTGGGTCACCTGATGGTAAGTGATCACCACCGCCTATAGACACCCGCAATACCGAATAGATTGCAGATGCGTTGCCAACCCAGAGGGCTAAGATGGAATACCTATTTTGCCAGTTATTGCACCGGCTGTCTTGCTCTCCACGCCGGAACACAACAGTGGAAGCACGGCTGCTTACCGGCAGGATTAGCGAGCAAGATGGTGATAGCGATCCGGACGGACCCTGCACAAGGCCCTACCACCCGCAAAATCATTTAGGTACAAAAATTGTTGACAAACACAAAGACGTCATCAGGGGTGCAATCTTTGAATCTCACCAGGTGACTAAGAGCTCACCAAAATGGCCGAATCTCTATGAAAAACGGCTATTTTGGTGAGCTTTAGTTACCCGGTGAGATTCAAATGCAATTTTTAAATCTCACCAGGTCACTAAAACTCACCAAAATGGCCGTGTTTCATAGAAATGCGGCGTCGGGGCATTTTGGCGAGCTTTAGTCACCCGGTGAGATTCAAAAATGGCACTCCAGATCATGCATCGGATGCACAATTAGTTGTTGAGATTTATAATGTAATGGTACGAGATTAAAAATCGCAATGATGGTCACCACACAAATAATAATTTGGGGTTTTGTATGTATGTTTACAATACCATGTATGTGTGTGAGTTTATCGATATGTGTTTATCGAAACTGCAAACGCAAGGCACGGTATGCTGAGGTTGCAGGTTCGACCTGGCATTACCCTAATTTTTCTTTGTGTTGTCATTCATTACATAGCATTTTTATGTTTAATTCCTTTGTTGTATAAATAAAACTATTATGGGTTCCTTGATAAGTACGGGACCCTAAAAAACAAGATCCCGCTATAAAACCTTGATGACTCTGGCGCATGATTCATTCAGATCTTGTGCGCTAATAACAAAAGTTGTCTGTCCTGTCATTTTTTTTTAAATTCAAAATTTTAAATTAAATTAAAAATCTGTTGAATTGAGAACCTCCTATTTTGGAAGCGTTAAGAGGTAAAGGTAATTTGCGGGTGGTAGGACCTTGGGCAAGGTCCGTCCGGATCGCTACCACCATCTTGCTCGTTAATCATACCGCTAAGCAGTCGGGGCTTGCTTTAGGGAGCGCAATCGGGGCTACAGCCCCGGGCTCTCCACAAAAGAGGGGCCCTCACAATAGTGACTCCGGATTTTTTTTTATTGGAAAGCGCGACCGAAAAAAAATTGCATATTTTATTTGGAAAATAATTTGGGGCCAGGGGGCCAATCCTTTGTTGCTCCGACGCCTCCAGGGCCCAATTTCATAAACGCGACAGGCGACAGGTGACAGTGACAATTTACTGTATATTACTGTGTCGACAATTAACTCAACAGACTTACAGATTTAACATCATAGTGGGGAAGCAATGTATACCGAATTGTCACTTTCACAGGTCGCCTGTCGCGTTTATGAAATTGAGCCCTGGGGTGCAATTTTTGAATCTCACCAGGTGACTAGAGCTCAACAAAATGGCCGAATCTCTATGAAAAATGGCTATTTTGGTGAGCTTTAGTTACCCGGTGAGATTCAAATGCAATTTTTAAATCTCACCAGATGACTAAAGCTCACCAAAATGGCCGCATTTCTATGGAAAACGGCTATTTTGGTGAGTTTTAGTTACCCGGTGAGATTCAAAAATTGCACTCCTGAGCTCTAAATCCGGCGTTGAGCAGTGCTTGCACTGTTGTGTTCCGGCGTGGAGAGCAAGACAGCCGGTGACATTACTGGCACAAGAGGTATTCCATCTTAGCCCTCTGGATTGACAACACACCTGCAATATCCTTGGGGTTGCGGGTGTCTATAGGCGGTGGTGATCACTAACCATCAGGTGACCCACTTGCTCTTTTTCCTCCCTATGTTGTAGATTAAAAAAAAATATTTTACGGGCGGATGAAAGGACTTTACTAGCGACCCGCCGCGAGTTTGCTCGGGTACGATTAAGACGTATTCATAAAAAGCTTACTTAAAAATTGTCTAAATGACAGTGAAAACCGTATTAAAATCCATTGCGTGGTTTAAAAGGATTAAAAAGCCATTTTGATATTTTAAGAGGAGTGTGAACTCAGCCCCAAAAACCGCTCCCCATACAAACGGCGAGAACGTTTTCCACCCTCCAAACCTTAACCTATGGCAATCATTTTTTGGTATGTTATCGTTATGCTTTAGAACTAGGTTTATACGTTTTGATTTTTTAAATATTCTTCATAGATTTAACAGTATTTGCATTTTAGGAGTTTCATACAAAACAAAAAGCGTCACTATTGTTGAAACTATTAAGAATATTTAAAAAATCAAATCACATAAACTTAGTTCTAAGGCATAATGACAGCATACCAAAAAATCATGGCTATAGGTTAAAGTTTAGAGGGTGGAAAACGTTATCGACGTTTGTATGGAAAGCGATAGGCTCTTAAATTATCAGAAAAAAAGAGTATAAACAATAAAATAAGCGGTATACGAGTATTCTTACTTGGCAATGTTAACTATCGTGACCCAGTGCCCCACTATTGGGCAAGCTGTTATGTGGAGTTTGATTAGTTGAGTTTGGGCGTTCAACAATGATTGGGACATTCGTGAGTTTGAAACGCTACTGCCTTAATTGCCTACAGAGTAGGCAAATCGCAGTCGGTTGTCAGCTTGCCGCGTGCCCGCTTGCTTGCTCGCTGTGTCAGTGTAATTGAGAACGAATGCAGCGCAACCCTAGCGTGTCGCCGGGAATTTTGAGGGCGAAGGCGGACGCGGGCGGCGCGTTCCTTTTGACGCGAGCCGCCTGGCGAATGTGTATGAAGTACTATAAACTTTAAGTGCGTGTCCATAAAATTTGAATTCGTTTAATCGCGGTCGTAAGGAGAAGTTTCTGTACGTTATATAGTTATATTATTATTTATTTTGTGCTACTACCAACCGTCTTGTCATGTCAGTGTGCCCGTCAACACGATGAGGTGACGGTCCCAGTAATTGACAGTACCTAACCCAATGAGTAACGGGAAGATGCGGTAGCATTTAAGAACGTGAGACAATGCAGGTGGTAAATAGGACTTTGTGCAAACCCGTATCGCTACCACCATCTCGCTCGCTAATCCAGCCGCTAGCAGTGCTTGCACTGCTATGTTCCGGCGTGGAGAGCAAGACAGCCGGTGACATTACTGGCAGATGCGTTGCCAACCCAAAGGGCTAAGCTAGCTAGCTAGCTTAAAAGCGATCTCTTCCATACAGCCATTTAGCATGGGAGACACGAAAAAATTACAATGTTACATGACATTATGATGTTATGTGAAATGCTACGCGATAAGAATATATTTCCTAAAATTTCATTTTGTCCGCAGGAAAATGTACTGAATCCAAAATGGCGGCCAACCTGGATACGAACCGCAACATTCTGCGCCTGGAGGAGATAAACACACAGAACATGAAGCAGCAGTACCCCTCTGAGCTAGGGGCGGTCATAGGGGAGGTTTGTGCGGAGTGCAATGACCACAGACTGTCGGAGGTCCAGAGGTTTTATAACGGGAAAAATGTCATGATCACCGGAGCTACTGGTAAGACTCATAGGGTTCGAAACTTACTTAAATTTCGAGAAAGTTTCCTGAAATTTATAATTGTAGAGGGCGGCTGGTAGGACCATCTACTTCGCTACCACCATCTTGCTCGCTAATCCCGCCGCTAAGCAATTTTTAATTTTCGATTTTTGTTTTGTATTTTTTTTTATACATTCAAATTTAATTTAAAATGCTATACAATGAATGACAACACAAAGAAAAATTAGGGTAGTGGCAGGACTCGAACCTGCAACATCAGTATTCCGTGCCTTGCGTTTGCCAGTTTTAATTCCCAAACAAAAATCAATAACGTACCTAATGACCGTAAGAACGAAACACATTGAAAAATTCGCAGGGTATGGTAGCGGTCAATGTGGCGAAACTGGAATCCTGCCATTACCCTAATTTTTCTTGGTGTTGTCATTCTTTATATAGCAATTTAAATTTAATTAATATTACCTGTTTAAATATCAAATATGCTATGTGTATACTAGACACAGTAGACACGCTGTGTTGTTGTGTGTTGTTGCTGTCGTGTTGTTCAATTGATTATTTTTTGCAGGTTTCCTCGGCAAAGTTCTGATGGAAAAACTGCTTAGATCGTGTCATGGCGTCGAAAACCTGTACTTGCTTGTAAGACAGAAACGCGGGAAGGACATATACACTCGGGTAGAGGAAATATTTGACGATCCGGTAAGTTAATCTTTATTTTCTTCTTTATCTTTTATCACATCAGCCGAAGGAATGCTGGACTTCTCCCAAAGATCGCTACAACCCCCGGTCCCATGCTGGTCGCACCCATTGGGTTCCCGCAACCAGCACAAGGGGGGGTCTTATGACTTCCATTTGTGGTTCCACTCCGCACTGTAGGTACGCTCGCCCGCCCTGCCTATGGCATAGGCAAATCGGAGTAGGCTGTCAGCTTGCCGCGCGCTCGCTCGCCCTCGCTGTGTCAGTGTAATTGAAAACGAATGCCGCGCAACCCTAGCGTGTCGCCGGGAGTAGCGGGGGGAAGGCGGGCGCAAACGGCGCGTTCTTTTTGACTCGCTCCGCCTGGCGCATGGTGTATGAAGTAATACGAACTTTTTGTGCGTGTTAATAAAGTTGGAATTCGTTTAATCGCGGTCGTAAAGGAGAAGTTTCTGTTCGTTATTTATTCTGTGCTTCCATGACCCCCCCTGGATCCACTAGTGCCCCTGTTAGGCAACAGCTAGTACTTAATAGCATAATGGTTCTTCGCAATGCAGTTACAGCGTTAAGTGTCAACGGACACATTAGTATGGTCCTCACGTTTGCTTGTGCCAGTAATGGCACATGGCACATGACGCAATTATTTACGGTATGGATTGCATTGAGCCGGAAAAATCTAGATTAAGTACATACATATATAACTGGAACGAACGAACGAAAGTAACCGACGTAGCCCAGCGGATTAGCAAGTTGAAGTGGCAGTGGGCAGGGCACATAGCACGGAGAACTGATGGCCGATGGGGTCGGAAAGTTCTCGAATGGCGGCCGCGTATTGGCAAGCGCAGCGTAGGACGACCAGCCACAAGATGGTCCGATGACCTCATACAGGTGGCAGGAAGGCGCTGGCTGCATGCCGCTTCCAACCGGTCACGTTGGAAATCCATGGAGGAAGCCTATGTTCAACAGTGGACTTCTTGTGGCTGAGATGATGATGATGATATATAACTGGATTGGCATCTCAATCCAGAGGGGACCCTACCGCAGGGATCAGACCTGGGGGGGGGGGGGGACCTCACCTAGTTTTAGTTTCCCTAGTCTTAGTGTTCGTTTCAGTTTTATATGTCTATGTACAGTCAAGGAAATTGAAACACGTACCACCGTAGAACCTAGTCGAAGAGACATACGCATGACATTTGTATGACATAGCCTGGCGTTTAACGCGTCGCGTCATTGCGATAGGGGATATTTCCCCTACTGTATGTCTAGTTTAGAATTTTTAAATGTATTATTGTTGTATAATTAAAGAAATATTAACTTACATAAAGTTCTTTATCTTTGTCTTGACATAATATAAAACAAAGTCGCTTTCCGTTCCTATCTGTCCCCATTTGGTCGGCTACTTACTCCTTCTAAACCACGCAACTATTTTTTTTATGAAATAGGAACCCAAACAAGCAAGTGGGTCACCTGATGGTAACTGTACACCACCGCCTATAGACACCCGCAATATCGAAGAGATTTCAGATGCATTGTCAACCCAGAGGGCTAAGATGGAACACCTCTTGTGCCAGTAATTACACCGGCTGTCTTGCTCTCCACGCTGGAACACAACAGTGCAAGCACTGCTGCTTAGCGGGATTAGCGAGCAAGATGGTGGTAGCGATCCGGACGGAAACCTTTACATTTTGTAAATAATCTCTAAATGACAGTGACATCGTATTAAAATCCGTTGTTTGGTTTAGAATTAGAACGACTAAGCGGCCAGATGGAATCTGATTTATACTATATAATTTTATTAATATATTGCAGAATGTAAAAAATCCAAAAAACCCATATAAATGTATTCAAACGCGGTGTTTTTTTGTCATAACTTAATAATTCTAAACATGTATTCTTCCACATTTAAATAAAAGTTTAAAAATATCCAAACTCATCCTATAAATTAAGACGATGCTTAATATAACTTGAGAAACGAGTCAAGTGTGAGACGTACTCGCGCGCCGAGGGCTCCGTACCGCAACATAATTAACCCCAACGTATGTATTCACCAAAATAACCCATGAAGAGCCAAACTGACCGACATAACCAGCTGCGCGGGCCAATCAAAGACGCAAGCGCATATTAAGAGGAGTGTGAACCCAGCGCTCTCTATACAAAGGGCGATAACGTTTTCCACCCTCTAAACCTTAACCTATGGTCATGATTTTTTTGTATGTTATTATTATGCCCTAGAACTAGGTTTGTATGTTTTGATTTTTCTAATATTCTTAATAGTTTCCAAAATATTGACGCTTTTGTGTTTTGTATGAAACTCCTAAAATGCAAATATTGTCAAATCTATGAAGAATATTGAAAAACCAAAACATACAAACCTAGTTCTAAGGCATAATGATATCATACAAAAAAATCGTTGCCATAGGTTACGGTTTAGGGGGTGGAAAACATTATCGCTGTTTGTATGGGGAGCGCTTTTTCGGGCTGGGTTCACACTCCTCTTATTGACCATCGGCGCTTCTTGTCCATTGCTGCGGAACCCCAAAAATCATGATTTATCATTGAAAATATATTAAGAAATGTATTTTTTTAAACTTGTTCAAAAAGTCAAAAGTCAACTATTATTCATATTTTTATTGTTTTTATTGTTAACAGATAAGGTCTTAAGACAAAATTAATGCTTTCTGCACAATTAGCCGCATCTGGCATTTATTATCTCATTAAGTTCGCCAACTTGAGAACTTTGTGAAATTCCCGAAGATGTCTATCATTTGGTCATTTTTTTTTTTATTTATAAAAGTTCTTGTTCACTTACAGCGGCAGCCAAAGCGTGCAACAAGATAACTTAAACTAAGAATAACACGTAAATATTTTACTTAACCACTAGTTACCCAAGAAAATAAAAAAAAACAATATAAATACATTACATCTTACAAAAATTACTTATATCCTTAAATTAACAAAGCGACTTAGGGCCGCTAAGAGCACATGCCAATTGTCCGCAAACACATCGGCATCCTGGATCCGAGCAAGAAACTCGTTGAGTAGCGCGACAGCTCATGGAGTATGTCCTGACGAAGCCTATTAGAGACAGGTTGTTTGTGTAATTGGTGTTTGATTCCTTCAATGTGGGATCATTGTTATCCGAACCAACTAGCGATGTAGCTAGATGTTTGTACAAATGTTTGATAAAATAGTTTCTTTTGTTGTTGTGTTGTAGATCTTTGATGTGGATGTTTTTGTATATAATTGTATTGTTTTTTGGGGTTGACATGTTCAATTCTGATCAAAGCTCCTAAATAAATAAAGATTAAAAAAATCTTATCTTATCTACTAGGGGTCCTTTCGAATACACTTCGACCCAGTAGGATCAATATACTATAGTGTAAGCACTATAGTATATTGATCCTACTGGGTCGAAGTGTATTCGAAAGGACCCCTCGAATTTTACAGCGGTCTCTTAAGACCGCTGTAAAATTCTGCACCTATCTGTTTTTTGTTCGAAATATGATTGAAACAAAAGGTTACAAGTGGAGTCATACAACGCTACAGGGTTGCCTAGCAAAATCTTGCCGTAATAAGTATAGTAAAGTAGCAATAGATTACGCGGCCGAAGATATCAGGGTTAGGGTTGCCACCTTTTTTAGGGCGAATAATAGTATTTTATGCAACTGTTGCATAATGAGGGGTCTTAAAACACGAGTGTGGTATTATGAAACGAGCGTCAGCGAGTTTCATAATAGGATCACACGAGTGTTTTAAGACCTAATTATGTACAGTTGCATACAATACTTTATCTACACACATATCATAAATGCAAAAAACCGTAACAGCAAAAAAGCAACAAACGAATAACTACAGTAATGACGGCCATTCGATCCATCCGTCAAGCCAAACGTTTTTTTTAAATCATAGACAAACGCATGAAGTCCCTATCCTCATGTCACTCGAGATCATATAATGACCATTACAGTACAGAAATCAGTACTGTAATGACCATTACAGTACAGAAATCGGTACTGTAATGACCATTACAGTACAGATTTGCCTACTACCACAGACAAATTCTCATAATAACATTGGTTGTAATAATGCTGGTCATTTCCTATGGTTTCTGAACGCATTATAGAGCATTTAATAATATATGTGTAGATAAAGTATTTTTTCATTTTGGTAGAACAAAAATAAAGTACACATAAAAAAAAAGTGTATTGTTTTAAACTTTCGCGACTTTCACACATATTTATAACATTATCGGGACTTAAGCGCGATAGAAATATATTGTTGATTTACCTCGACGTTTCGGCCATGTTTCAATGGCCGTGGTCACGAGTAGACTCTAGGCTAGTAGGCCATTGAAACATGGCCGAAACGTCGAGGTAAATCAACAATATATTTCTATCGCGCTTAAGTCCCGATAATGTTATAAATAAAAAACAGTGTTTATTATTTTTTTCCATTATTTGTCCGTAACGAGCCATTAACAATCAGTTTTACGCACATATAAATTTTAGCGGAGTTTATTGGTGTCGTAGATTATAAAGTACCTACGCCTGCATGAAAACGAGGACAATACTCTATTTTAGAGTACGGGTGGCAAACCTAATTAGGACAGACAGGAATGGATAGCGACTTTAGTTTATACAATGACTAGGGACTCGCCCCGACTTCCCTATGAAAAATTCTAAACAGTGTTGCCAGATCTCCTGATTTTTCGGGGGATTCACTGATTTTTCCATAATTATACTGATCTACTGATTTTAACTAAAAGTCTACTGATTTTTTCAAATGCTAGCTTATTTTTAAAAGAGGATATGTAATATAAAAATCTATGTGAAATGACACACAAAATTATCATAGTTTGGTTGGCACTATAAAATTGTCATCGTAAAATGGACCCCATTAAGGGATGAACACATAGTTAATCTTGCTCCGCAGTCAGCGAAATAAACTGGTTTGAACACACTACGCCAACATGATTACTTGATTATGATGAGAAAGCAATACCATCTCTATTTCAGTTATGCGTATTTGTACCTAATATATACAAACTGTTTTTTTTTTAAATCAAAAATGCATCTACTGATTTTTTGAAAGTTTTCCCCATACATCTACTGATTTTTTCTAGTTACATCTACTGATTTTTCAAAAATGGACCTGGCAACACTGATTCTAAATGACCAGTGAAAACCGCATCAAAATCCGTTGCGTGGTTTAGGAGGAGAAGGCGGCCAAAGATAAAGATTCATCTTAGCCCTCTGGGTTGGCAACGCATCTGCACTCTCTTTGTTGTTGCAGGTGTCTATAGGCGGTGGCGATCACTTACCATCAGGTGACCCACCTGCTTGTTTGCCTTCCTATGTTAAAAAAAAAAAGATAGACTATAAGAATTTCGGATAAGACAGGAAAAATAGCGACCTAACTTAACATTATGTAAAGTCTATTTCATACAAATGTCTTGCGTATGTCTCTTCGACTAGGTTCTACGGTGGTACGTGTTTCAATTTCCTTGACTGTACGTATGAAAAGATCACTTCAGCGCTTTTATTTGCACAAATATGACCTCAACCCTTATTGACTGACACATCCCAGCAACAAACAACACGTCAGTGTCAAGACATACAAAGTTATGTCAATTATGTCAAGGTGCGATCCAATTGACACAACACTTGTAGATTCCAGCGAAGTGCAGTGAACAAACAATGAATGCAAATACAATAAAATGCAAATACGGATGTAGGATTTTGTGCAAATACTCGGCGAATCCTGAAAAGCAATTTGTATTGAAAAAATAATATTTTCTAGCATTTTTGGGATAAAAGTATCGTATGTTTTAACCCGGGACATGATCTATCTGTCTGCCAAATTTCATCTAAATCCGTTCAGCTGTTAATGCGTGATTGAGGAACAAACATCCAAACATCCAAATTATGAAAAAAATGTTGATACATACCTCTGGTGACCCAAGGGCTGGTTCGTTCCTCGCCCAACGTATTGGCATTGCCATTCAGACAGGTAACGCCGCCAGCCTTCTGGGCACTCTACCAAGAAACAGCGGCTTGGGCGATATTTTTAATTTTAACTTTAATTATAATTTTAACTTTTCTATTTGTTTTTCTGTAATAAATTACTCTGTTTCTTTTTCTAAATAAATTTCAATATCCAAATATTTAAATTATTACTTTTGCATTTATAATATTAGTAGGATTTCATTCCTGTTCCGTCGTATAATTTACAAAAACAAATACAATTGTCGGACTTAATGCCAGTAAGCACTTTCTACCAGTAAACCAAAACATAAATCAGAAAATTACATACGATTTATTTTGTATGAAACTCCTAAAATGCAAATATTGTCAAACTTATAAAAAATATTGTAAAAATCGAAACATGCAAACCTACTTCTAAGGCGTACAACATTAAAAAATCATTCCCATAGGTTAAGGTTTAGAGGGTGGAAAACGTTATCGCCATTTGTATCGACAGCGCTTTTCAGGCTGGGTACACAGTCCTCTTAATTTCTCTATTGATTGATTGATTGATTGATTGAAACTTTATTTTTTTTCCACAACACAATAATACACAAAACAAGGTAGTAATAATAACGAATAAAAAAAAACAACAACATCTTAAAAAATAAAAACCTTAAAATATAAAGAAAAGAAAAACACAAATCAAACTAACGCTAAAAGTTAGAATGCTAAAGTGTTGTGGAAAAAGAAGGCGCTGACTCAGCATAAATGCTGCGAGGTTCGCAGCGCTGGTATTCTGTCAGAACCGTTTTGAGACAGATCTGTGGCGATGGTATACGCGAAAGTGGTGTTCTATAAAATATACTAAATAAGGGATCTCAAAGAAAAGGCAGGCTACGAAGTTATGGTATGTGCCAGAGTGAAAGTTCATTCAGTTACTCATATTTTACTCAGAATATCGACATCTACATCTATCTACACTTCTACACTAATATTATAAAGAGGAAAGATTTGTACCTATTTTTGTATGTTTGTAATGTATAGGCTCAGAAAGTACTGGGCCGATTTAAAAAATTCTTTCACCAATAGAATGCTACATTCTTCCAATTTGACATAGGCTACATTTCATTTTGAAAAAAATTAGGGATCCTTGGTAAAATTTGAACAATGTAACCGTAGGTGTAGAAAAATGAGTCTTAAAATTGATTGTACCCGTGCGAAGCCGGGGCGGGTCGCTAGTAGGGTATATAGAAGTTGTTTAGAAGGCCACATAATTGTGAACAACACGGTTAACCGCAAAAATGTGATTACCCCACACTGGGGTAATTTGCTGATTTTAAATTATTCCAAGACCCATGACCTAGATTTGCTTGGTTTCTTGTAAATTTACGTGACAGTGCGCATTTTTAGCTGAATCGATTTTATTTATAAATTAAGAATAATTCTGAACGTGACTGCGGCGCGTTTATTAGTTCATTTTAAATGATATAAATACATCTCAGAATTTTTAACAAAAACTGGCCAAGTTTGTGTCGGACTTGCGCAGCGTAGGGTTCCGTTGACCGATTACTCGTAATCTCGAAAACCTTTTCCTTTCAATTTCGTTATACATACACTACTACAGTTATTTTTTTTCACATACACCAAAAGAATCATTTAGCAGGGGGGGGGGGGGGACACACACTTGACTCTAATAAAAGTTAGCACTTTAAAGCTTAATATTTCAAAAACGGATCCCTTGATCGAAAAATTGTTTGCAACTGCGCAATTGTTTTTTAAAGACCTATCCAACGACACCCCACAATATGGGGCAGACGAGAAAAAATCCCCACTTTAAGTGTATGGGAGGTAACCAAAACTTTTTTTTTCAAGATTTTATTTTACCACTTTGTCGTCTTGACTAATTTGTATATCCAAATTACATCGCCTCTTAAGAGTCTTAGGGCTAAGCTGCAGACAGACGGACGTACGGACATGATCGATGAAACTATAAGGGTGGTAGGACCCTGTGCAAGGTCCGCCCGGATCGCTACCACCATCTTGCTAGTTAATCCTGGCGCTAAGCAGCAGTGCTTGCACTGTTGTGTTCCGGTGTAAAGAGCAAGACAGCCGGTGTAGTTACTGGCACAAGAGTTATTCCATCTTAGCCCTCTGGGTTGGCAACGCATCTGCAATCTTCTTAGTGTTGCAGGTGTCTATAGGCGGTGGTGATCACTTACCATCAGGTGACCCACTTGCTTGTTTGCTTTCCTTGTTCATAAAAAAAGGGGTTTCTTGTCGAGATTGCGAAACCCTAAAAGCCGTCAAGTGCGAGTCCGACTTGCATACAAAAGGTTTTGAACCATCGTATAAAATACCACTATCAAATATTCCGAAATTTATACAGCTATTATATCTATATAATATCTAGATGACGGAGTTTCAGGAGAGCGATTTTTGAATCTCACCGGGTGACTAAAGCTCACCAAAATGGCCGTTTTTCATAGAAATGCGGCCATGTCGGTGAGCTTTAGTCACCTGATGAGATTCAAAAATTCCATTGGAATCTCACCGGGTAACTAAAGCTCACCAAAATAGCCGTTTTTCATAGAAATGCGGCCACTTTGGTGAGCTCTAGTCACCTGGTGAGATTCAAAAATTCCATTGGAATCTCACCGGGTAACTAAAGCTCACCAAAATGGCCGTTTTTCATAGAAATGCGGCCATGTCGGTGAGCTTTAGACACCTGGTGAGATTCAAAAATTCCATTACAATCTCACTGGGTAACTAAAGCTCACCAAAATGGCCGTTTTTCATAGAAATGCGGCCATGTCGGTGAGCTTTAGACACCTGGTGAGATTCAAAAATTCCATTACAATCTTACTGGGTAACTAAAGCTCACCAAAATGGCCGTTTTTCATAGAAATGCAGCCATGTCGGTGAGCTTTAGTCACCTGATGAGATTCAAAAATTCCATTGGAATCTCACCGGGTAAATAAAGCTCACCAAAATAGCCGTTTTTCATACAAATGCGGCCACTTTGGTGTGCTCTAGTCACCTGGTGAGATTCAAAAATACCACCAGCAAATAACTGAAAACTGGTACCGGTAAAACTCACTGTTATCTATTCAAGGTATTCGACCGTCTCAAAGTGGACGCCCCTAAGTTCCGGCATAAGGTAGTCGTGATACCTGGCGACTGCGAGGCGGCGGGGCTCGGGCTGTCACTCTCTGACCGGCAGATGCTGACGGAAAAGGTGAGTCCTCGGTACCGGTAAGAAAAAACCGGTATGAAAATTACCGGTATGAAAATTACCGGTATGAAAATTACCGGTATGAAAATTACCGGTATGGGAAATACTGGCACAATTTTTTTTAGGCAATTACAATTTACCCATTTGAGTACAGTTTCATGTAAATTAATTATACGTACTAATTGCACAGCTACTTAAAGGCAAACACCACTTGTAAGAAGAAATTTAACTTAGGTTAACATTAAGAGAAAAGCAAATTGTACACAAAAAAAAAGAAACATTTAGTTTGAAGGTTTCAGGTCCTTCCTTAAACAGGTTCTAAATTCCTTGATTTTTATAGAAAATCTTTTAGCAAGTGGTTGATTTATTCAGTAAGAGTAGTCTTGGATTTTTCATTATCCGTACGAAACGCAGTAGTAAAGTCAAAGTCAAAGTCAAAGTCAAAGTCAAAGTCAAAGTCAAAGTCAAAATATTTTATTCAGATTAGGCTTACAGGTAGCACTTATGAATGTCAAAAAAATTACCTAGTAAACTACTACGCCGGTTTTTTGTGAGATGTTAGTCAAGTGTTTATAATTATTTTCAGGTGAACATCATATTCCACTCGGCAGCGACGGTAAAATTCGACGAGCATCTCCGAGCGGCGCTAGCGACGAATGTTCGCGCGCCGTTACACCTGCTGCGGCTGGCGCGAGATATGAAGGACCTTAATGTGAGTGGGGGGGTTAAGTCCGGCAAAGGATCAGCGACTCTCTAAGGGTTGGTGGTACTGGCAGCGTATTTTGAGCAGCGGTTTGGTCGAACTTTATAATCCAGTTTATATTTTCGTTAGAGCTATACGTTCGGTATTAATTTTGTAACCGAAATTTCTTTCGGTTTTTATTTTAAATGTTTACAACATTCAAATTATTAAATTAAAATGCTATGTAATGACAACACAAAGAAAAATTAGGATAATGGCAGGACTTGAACCTGCAACATCAGCATTCCGTCAGCTGACGGTAGCTGTAAAGGTACCCAGTTGAATATGATAACTTGTTAAAAAGTTTCATATAGATGACACCGAGGGTAGTTGTACCCTTAAAATCAATAATGTAATGACCGTAAGACGAAGCATATTGAAAAATCCGCAGGGTATGGCAGCGGTAACGTGGCGAAACTGCAAACGCAAGGCACGGAATGCTGATGTTGCAGGTTCAAGTCCTGCCATTATCCTAATTTTTCTTTGTGTTGTCATTACATAGCATTTTAATATACGTTCGGTGTTTATTAGTTTAGTAAGGATCCCTCGGTGCAAAACATCAACTCTCACTTGGCTTGTTTTGATAAAAAAAAAATTTTTTTTTCAGGTTTTTATGCACGTCTCGACTGCGTACTCCAACTCCCACCTCTTTAGGGTGGAGGAACGTTTTTACCCCTGCGAAGCTAGTTGCGACGCTCTGGAGACAGCGATAGACAAACTGACAGACGAACAGATCAACAAAATGCTTCCGACGTAAGTCGTCCTCTACCAGCGTTTCTTAACCTTTTTTGTCCACGGACCCCTTAGGAAATCAAGCACAATTTTATGGATCCCCTTAATAAAAAAAGCAGCAATAAATTTCGGACCATTTATTTTAGTACTACAAATTACAAAAAAATATGCGTGCATACCGATGACGAGACTTTTGGTGGCATTTATTTATGATTGTTAAATGGTTCATAGATAAGACTGCGGACCCCCATACATATGCTCGCGGACTCCCAGGGGTCCGCGGACCACAGGTTAAGGAACACTGCTCTATTTTTTTTATACAACATAGGAAGGCAAACAAGCATGTAAGTCACCTGATGTTAAGTGATCACCACCGTCTATAGACACCTGCAACAACAAAGAGAGTGCAGATGCGTTGCCAACCCAGAGGACTAACTAACTAACTGACTAACTAAGATGGAATACCTCTTGTGCCAGTAATAACACCGGCTGTCTTGCTCTCCACGCCGGAACACAACAGTGCAAGCACTGGTGCTTAGCGGCAGGATTAGCGAACAAGATGGTGGTAGCGATCCGGACGGACCTTGCACAAGGTCCTACCACCCGCATTATTGTTACAGCATAACTTTACCATCAGGGTCACTTAGGGCGGCCAGCTGTCCTGTATTTTACAGGACGTCCCGTTTTTCAGCTATCATTTTGACCGTGTCCTGTATTTTAATAAGCAAAATACAGGACCATACCATTCTGTAAACGCGTTGTCCTGTATTTTTTCCATGAATCCTGTAATTTAAGATCACATGTCCTGTAAAATGAGCACACAGGGTTGGTCGCCCTGATGGTAAGCGATCACCACCGCTTATAGACACCTACAACACCAAGGAGTTTGTAGATGCGTTGACAGCCCAGAGGGCTAAGATGGTATACTTCTTGTACCAGTAATGTCAGCGGCTGTCTTGCTCTCCACGCCGGAACATAACAGCGCAAGCACTGCTGCTTAGCGGCAGGATTAGCGAGCAAGATGGTGGTAGCGATCCGGACGGACCTTGCACAAGGTCCTACTACCCGCAAAAGTTTCGTTTTAGTTCCATTTTTGGCGGAAACCTGCCGAAAAATTGTATAAAAAATGGCGTTTTTAACAAGATTTTTTTTTCAGTATTCTCGGCTCTTGGCCCAATACCTACACGTTTACCAAAGCCCTGGCCGAGAAGGAGCTGCGAGCCTGTGCCGGTAACATGCCCCTGGGCATATTCAGGCCTGCCATAGGTGCGTGAGAATAACCTATAATACCTAACCATAGAAATACGCATTAAAAACACAACATGTTATTTAATAGTACATTACACTCCGGACGGTAAAGTAAACAATATTTCATATCTTAGTAGGTAGCCTCAGGAGAGAGCAATAAACAGGCGATCTTTATCACCGCTCGAGGTGTGTGCACAGTTTTAAGTCTTTCTGCTCTTCCTGGCAACAAAGTGGGCACTTTCTGCCCGCGTAGAAATGGTGAATGCTACTTACAATCTCACTTATAGTGACGTAAAAAGTAAAACACCTCATAAATCGCATATACTATCGCCAATTAACTTAAATTTGTGGGACAAAAATATATATAGTTTAGAACGCTATTGCTTCAGTAAGTACAAATAGATATTGTATGAATGTAACTATCATTACCTTTACATGGTGTAAGTCGCTATTTTTTCCTGTCTGTCCGAAATTCTTATAGTGTATGTTCGGCCGCCTTCTCCTTCTAAACCACGCAACGGATTTTGATACGGTTTGCACTGTCATTTAGAGTTTTTTTACGTAATTTTTTATGTATAGTCGACCAAGAAACTGCTTGACCACTTTTCGACTGTATTATAGAGGGATAAGGTTCAAAAGTGGTCAAGCAGTTTCTTGGTCGACTATATATTACATTTTTATTGCGCCCATGGAAAACCAGAGCGTTGGTTATTTTTATTTTATTTATTTAAACTTTATTGCACAAAAAATACAAAATGTACAAAAGGCGGACTTAATGCCTTAAGGCATTCTCTGCCAGTCAACCTTTGGGCATAAACAGAAAGGTTGCGGGCGGTGCGGATAGAGAACGAGTAATAGAAACACAATGACAAAATGCTACTACATACATACAAAGCCTATAATACAATACATAGATATAAAGATATACACATATTAATATGTATACTATACATAAACTACATAAAAAATACATAAATAATAAATAAATATACATATAATCTGTCCAGAAGAAAGCTAAAAGGAGTTCTGCTTAGGGTTGCCAACCGTACTATATTATAAAGTATTGTACTATATTTCGGCTCTCCGTACTATATACTGTTGAACTAATATATAGTACGCAAATATACTATATTTCGAGCACTGGTCATGTTATTAAAATAGATAGAATATGGAGATAGATAGATAACTTACCCCTTTATTCGTAAACGCTTCGTAAACGTTTGTTAGTTAACATGTTTTATGTCTTTATCTGTCATCCTGACGTTTACCCTCAAATGAAAGGGACAAAATGTTAGCTTAAAAATATTGTTAGGTTTTATGAGGGGTTACACTATTGCCTTTTTTTCATCTTTCCAAAAAATACTATATTTTTTTGAAGCGTACTATATATTTTTTAGCGTAATCTCAAAAATACTATATTCAACCGAATAAATGTTGGCAACCCTAGTTCTGCTTAGTGAGATGCAGACGAACTAACTTTTTGAAAGAGAGTATAGATATAACAATATGTATTTGTGGATTAGCTAGTGTTAGGTTGTTTGCTCCAATTTGTTTAGTGTTTCAATTCGCAGTAACATCAACTGCCAAGGAGCCTCTGGTGTGTTGGCTGGACAACATGTACGGACCGACGGGCGTCGCCGTCGGAACTGGTATGTCAAAGATGGTACAGTCAGTCCATGCATCACTATTATAAATGCTGTATAGCAGCTGTATAAAGATCGGCTTCATCGGCAACTGCTACCTGTAGACAGCTGTATCTGTGGACACTCTAAATCTTAGAGCTGTACTCTCTCATCGTCCGAGCAATACCCATGTTTCTCTATTCCCTGCCTTCAGGTCAAAGAGAAGGCAGGAGATAGAGAAGGATATCGGTTGCTCGGACGATGAGAGAGTATCGCTAACGTTGTGGCAATATATCGAACTATCGATAGTATTGTTGATAGTATCGTTACCTCGAAAAATAGTCACAATATCGATAGGCCTATCGATAGTTTAGATAGTATCACCTCTTAGTCAGTTAATTCATTTCAATTTTGCTCCACTTGACTACATATTTATTAATTTTCCTACCACAACTAGTTTTGCAAATAAAACAGCTCAATAATAACCAATAACAAGACAAAAGGTTATTTCCTGCCATTGTATTTTTTTTAATTTTCAGCGTGATATTTTTAGCTTGGGTCGCGATACTGCCGAGTCATACGTTGATTTTGTAATATTTTTGTTAATAAGTAATATTTGTTTTTACAAGTTTATTAAGTATTTCTTTTTTGTTCGATATAACATAGAAGTCAAATAAATTAAAGAAAATATATTAAAAAACAAGTACATTTAATGCAGTCACCTCGTCTGGCTGTAAGGCTTAATTGTCTTAGTCTAGATGACAACACTTTTATGCCCTAGTGCGTAAAATGCGAATTTATGCCCTAGTGCATAAAATGCAATCTTATGCAGCCTACTCCCATGAATTTACTAGCATGAGAAGTGAAAAAGTAACTGATCGATGGATCGTTTTGCCAGTAACGGGTATCCTGCGCACGCTGCAGTGCGACGGCGCGGTGACCGCCGACATCGTGCCGGTGGACATGGTGGTCAACTGCCTCATGGTGTCCGCGGCGAGTGTGCACAAGGCGTACAAGCAGAGGTACGTACTACGGTCCAAATGAGATTCCTTTTTAGGGTTCCGTACCTCGAAAGTAAAAATCAGTCAAGTGCGAGTTGTACTCGCGCACCGCAGGTTCGGTACAAACCCCCGCATGCAGATGACTATGTACATCACTTTATCTCTTTTTTACAATAAAGAATTTACATTCATACATACGATGACGATGGCGATGGCGATGACGATATCGATGGTGATGACGATGGCGATGACGATGACGACGATGTTGACGATGATGACGATGATGACGATGATGACGATGATGACGATGATGACGATGATGACGATGATGACGATGATGACGATGGTGACGTTGGTGACGATGGTGACGATGGTGACGATGGTGACGATGATGACGATGATGACGATGATGACGATGATGACGATGATGACGATGATGACGATGATGACGCCGATGTCTAATCGATTGCACGGAGGCATAATGTTACCTCGTTACATCGAGAGACAGCGCCATCCGTGCGTCCCATTTGAGTTAGCACATATCAGTTGGTTTTCTTCGTTCTAACACTTCTAAACTAGATGGCGCTAGGAGTCGCTGTAATGCAACACATTAATAAAAAAAATTGTGCGGCTTTTTGCTTTTATTTGTGCTATAAGACCTTGCTTCTTGCAATATTTCATGGTTTTTTCAGGATTCGATATCGTCAGTGACCTTCAAATCATAGCCTTAATAAATGAATGCACTCTCTTCCAGCACACCTCCGCCTGAACCGCCGATCTTCAACTACGTGAGTTCGGTCGAAAACCGGATCACTTGGGGGGAGTTCATGCATCACAACTTGAGTGCCATCGACAACAATCCATTTTCCAATGCTGTATGGTGAGTAATAGTACATTACAATCCAAGGGGCATATAAAGAATATTTTTTTAAAACACATATATGTCAAATCGGCATCTAGCAGGATTTGAACATGCAACCTTTTCTTGCATATCATTCAAATACCTACACTTACCTTTTAGGGTTCCGTACCCCAAAAGGAAAAACACAGAACCCTCATAGGACCACCCACGAGTCTGTCCATCCGTCTTTCACATCGAATTTGCTCCGAAACTGCTGGAACCATTGAATTGAAAATTGATACAACAAAGTATGTAACAAATAATGTATGTCTGTGACCCAAAGATGGATGTGTAACGTAATAAATGAATTTTAACAAACTGGAACAAATTACCTTGCTTCTCCGCGAAACCAGTGCCGGGCTCGTGCAAAATAGCTGCGTCTGTGCGACACATATATGTTCAAGCAAAAACCCACCCTCCTCCGCTTCCACACGAAACAACATATATCACACAGACTCAACTACACACCACCACCACTAAACACTAAAACTACACGATCGACGCGCGTTTCGCCTCTATACGAGGCATCATCAAGATCGAACAGTACGACCGTCCGCTACTTGAACGAATGGCGTACCGGCGTAATGGCGAGTGGCGTAAATGAATTTTAAACATGGAAGCCATTTCTGGGGGTTAAATAAAAAAAAAGTTTTACAAACCATATCGTGTACGTATCAAATACTTTCATTGGCTTCTTGTAAGAATCTCAATTCTTAAATATCATTTTAAGATAAATAGTTTTGAAGTTCGAGGCAACTGCTTTAAATACGCTCTAAATTTTAGAGCTACACTCTCTCATTGTTAAAGCAATCGATGTGCTTCTCTATTCGTTGCCTTCTCTTTGACATCCTGAGGGCAGACAATAGAACATGGGGATCGCTCGAACGATGAGGGAGCATAGGTCTAAGATTTAGTTCTTTGGTTCGCTTTCATAATTTGGTTTTCGTAATTGGCTACGGAAGAAGTTTTTTTATCGCTGTTTCGTAATTAATTATTAAACGAGAATTATTTTGCCGTTTTAGTAATCAAATTCCGTAATCAACTTTGATAGAAGTTTTTTTTTTCTGTTTCGTAATTAATTATTAAAGGAGAATTTATTTGCCGTTTTAGTAATCCAATTTTCCGCCTTTTCTAAATATCTTTAAAGAATATATTCATTTCAATTCATTTATTCATTTTTAGTCATGTTCATTACAGTTTACAGATGTTAAGTATAAGGTGGTCGTTGGTACATGAAACCGCAACGGTATTAATGTCAAATTTTAACCTATGAAACATATTAATAAATGCTTACATTCTACGTTAACCAATAAGCTACAATGTCACAAACAATATAATTGTACAATAAATAATAAATAACAATAATTCAATTTTCTAATGTCAAAAATTACAAGTATTTCTACGGATATAAAAATTCTTCAATTTGTGTTACAATAATAAAATAGAATATAAATTAAACATTTCGTTATTAGTATATCTTATTTCCTTTGAAAATAAACCAAATGTTAATATTTTCTTGCAATTGACAAGGACAGCGAAATATTGAATTCACAATTCGCACGTTTAGAATTAAAGCGACTCAATTCTGAATATGACATTTCCCAAAATTAAACCCTATGTCTTTTAGTTAAGGTGATATTTTGGGACGTGTGTAATTCAGAAATGGGTCGCTTTAATTCTAAACGTGAGAATTCTATTACTTAAAGCCGTAAAGCTTACTAAAACGGCAAATAAATTCTTGTTTGATAATTAATTACGAACTAGGAAAAAATATCCTCTACCGAAGTTGATTACGAAACTCGATTACTAAAAGGACAAAATAATTCTCGTTTAATAATTAATTACGAAACAGCGAAAAAAAATCTTCTTCCGTAGCCAATTACGAAAACCAAATAACGAAAACGAACCAAAGGGATTTAGAGTGTCCAAGGGTACAGCAGTTGCCCTTATTTAGAAGAAGAAGAAGAAGAATATTTATTAAAACAGTTAATTTACATTAAGTACCAATACATAATTACAAAGTTTATAATTAACACTGAAGAAGATTTAGTTTAGATTTGGTTTAGTTTAGTTTAGTTTAGATTTAGTTTTTGTATGTCTCTCTTTCAGGTACGTGTCGCTCACATTGCACAGGTCAGCGTTCATGAACCAACTGTACATACTCTTCTTGCATTTACTACCGGGAGCCCTGGTGGACGGGCTGGCGTTGTGTTTGGGAAGGAAACCAAAGTAAGTTGACGACTTTTTCTCGATTTTTTATCCTACTATAATATTATAAATGTGAAAGTTTGTATGTTTGGATGTTTGTATGTTTGGATGTTGGGATGTTTGGATGTTTGGATGTTTGGATGTTTGTTACTCAATCACGCAAAAACAACTGAATGGATTTGGATGAAATTTGGCACACATATAGTTTATAACCTGGATTAACACATAGGATACTTTTTATCCCGTAAAAATGCATAGTTCCCACGGGATAGCGATAAGTGAGTTATACGCCGCCGTGACGTCATGAGCAGCAAAGCAACTAATTCTCATTAATTTGTCTAGGAAAAATTGCAGATTGCATGTTTCAATTAAACAAGTCTACGCGGACGAAGTCGCGGGCAAAAGCTAGTATAAAATACTAGTGATCCGCCCCAGCTTTGCACGGGTACAATCAGGATGTAATGCAAATAAAAACCTTTCGTAAAAAAATCTTTAAATGACTGTAAAAACCGTATCCAAGTCAGTTGCGTGGTTTAGAAGGAGAAGTCGGCTGGACATACCAAATAAGGATTCAAGACCGATAAGAAGGCTAGCGACTTTATAATTTGTAAAGGAGTTAAAGAAGATTAAAACAACGAGCAAGTGATAAGTGGTCATGGTCACCACTGCTCATAGGGTTAAAATGGAACCTCTTGTGCCAGATGTCACCGGTTATAGCTCTCCACGCCGGAACAACAGTGCAACCACTGCTTAGCGACAGGATTAGCGAGCGAGATGGTAGTAGCGATCCGGACGGACCTTACACTTGGTCCTACCACTAACAATTTACGCAGTACTTAAGACTAACTCTACATCTCGTAGTGTCTCGTCAACTAGTAAAGATTGGCAGTTAACTCTGCGTATTTTCTTCGGTCTTTTGCGAGGTTGAAAAGCTTAAATTGACACTTGAAATTCCTGTCCCTTTCACCTGACTATACAGGCGTTTTGTTCTATGTTTTATGATTATTATGATTTTCTATTTCAGAATGTTGAAGGTGTACAGGAAGATTCACAAGTTCTCTTCGGTCTTGTCGTACTTCTGCACGCGAGAGATTAAGTTCTGCAACAAGAATATCAGGGACTTATGGGACAGCACAACCGAGCAAGATAAACAGGTAATAAATACAAATAGAAATCGTCTTTATTAATTAATAGATTCAGGTGTTAGTTTGCGGAGGTCTAAATCAAGAAACTGGAATAAATTAGCGCGAAACCAGTGCCGCACATGTCTTTAGTCTTTTTTTTATGAAATAGGAAAGCAAACAAGCAAGTGAGTCACGTGATGATAAGTGATCACCATCACTTAAAGACTCCCGCAACACCGAGGAGATTACAAATGCGTTGCCAACACAGAAGGCTAAGATGGAATACCTCTTGTGCCAGTAATTGCACCGGCTGTCATGCTCTCCACGCCGGAACACAACAGTGCAAGCTTTGAGGCATGATTAGCAAACAAGATGGTGGTAGCGATCCGGATGGATCTAGCACAAGGTGGTAACACCCGCAATATCTCTCTCTCTATTATTATCCTTATGTTTTCTTTAAATGTTTTCAGCTGTTCCCCTTCAGCATGGCGGAGGTAAGCTGGGAGGCATACTTCAAGGAATACCTGGTCGGCATCCGGCGCTACCTGTTCAAGGACAGTGACGACACCCTGCCACATGCCAGGATCAAGTGGAAAAGGTGAGTTGGACGCGTATAAGCGTCATATAGTTGCAGGCAAACAACTTGAGCACAAATCGAGTGAAGGGGGTATGTTTGCGCATACACATTTGTACTAGAAACGGCTACTGCGTCAAGGTCAGTGCTCAAGTTGTTTGCTGTGAACTGTACCACGGACAGAGAATAAATAATAGCTGGGGGGTTCCACTTCGCACTGTAGGTGCACTCACTGCATTACCTATGGCATAGGTTAATCGCAGTAGGTTGCCGGCTTGCCGCGCGTTGTGATAGTATTACAGTAAGCAGCCCAACCCTAGCGTGCGCTAGGGCATTGCGGGTGGAAGGCGGGCGCGGGCGGCGCCTTCCTTTTGACACATGCCGCCTGGCGAATGTTTATGAAGTAATACGAGCTTTTTGTGCCTGATCATGAAGTTGGAATTCGTTTAATGGTGTTCGAAAAAGAGAAGTTTCTGTACGTTAGTACTATTATTTATTCTGTGATAATAGTACTAACACCAACTAATTGGTTATCATACCTATTGAAATACGGCTTTGGCTGCGATTACACAAAATGTCGCTTCTATTTTTGTTTTAAATTAAACCCTTGCCAGCGGGGCTGGTCTGAAAACCAGCGCTGGATTTTAACCAGCATACGCTGAACTGGTACCCATTGCCAAGTGTAGACCGCCCGTTTTACTTTATTTTTGCAGTTTTTTTTTGTGTACCTAACCTTCCTTGTAATTGATTTCTGTTGTTTACTTTGGCAATAAAGAGTTTTTAATTTTAATTTAATTTTTTAGAATTTAATTTAATTTTAAAATAATGTTTTGTTTCAGACTGTACTACCTTCATCAGTTAGTGAGACTACTTTTCTGCGTTCTAGCTTTCTACATTCTATGGTTAATTCTGTCTTCTCTATGGTAAACCACAAACTAGTATAGTTGCACCCTGAGTGACCGTCCCAGGACCCCAATTCTCGGGTCATGCGAGACGCTATCTCGCGTGCCACATACGTCAAAAATGACAATAGTCACAATATCGATAGTATCGATAGAATCGATAATCATTTAAATCAATACTACCGATAGGCATCAATACTACTGCTACTATCGATAGTATTGCTTTTCAATGGCATCGATAGTATTGATAGTCTTAACTTAATTTTAATGAATATCGATAGGCATATCGATATTGTGTCTATTTTTCGAGGTCAACTATCGATAGTTCAGCAACGCTACTGGCATGCTAAGGGCTCTGGACTCCAATTTATAAAACATTCGAGTTACGTCAAAAGTGACAGACGTCAGCGGTATTTGACAGTTGTTTACATCTCGAATGCGACTTCTAGCGGACGCAAAGATGACTAAGGTAAAACAATGGCTGAAAATAAGATATAAGTAGGTAATTCAACTTATTAAGACGCGCGGACGTGCTTGTGAGCTTAGTAAACATAAACATTGATTGTGGCAGTGATAGACGCGGCAGCCGACATCCGAGCAACAGACAAATCAAAGCAAATATTTACAAGATTACGCACACAACACCGCGCGCCAGACTGAGTTGAAGTATCTATATTAAGGTAATACAGACAGATAATGATACTGTCGCAATGTTAAATATGTTCCAAGTTGAACAATGAATACCAAACTAAATAGTAATCACAGATATTGTAAATAGAAGAGTTTCTGACATTCAACACTTTAATGGATCACTCACGTATATAAAGTCTAGTTTTGCTCTTCATACGCTGACATACGCTCTTAATTCGAGAAGCGTTGTCTATTAATTAACGCTCTACTTGTGAACAGCTGTATCTGTGGACACTCTAAATCTTAGAGCTATACTCTCTTATCGCTGGAGCTATCGACATGCATCTCTATTCCCAGGAGTGCGATTTTTGAATCTCACCAGATGACTAGAGCTCACCAAAATAGCCGCTTTTCATAGAAATGCGACCATTTTGCTGAGCTTTAGTCACCTGGTGAGATTCAAAAATTGCATTTTAATCTCACCGGGTAACTAAAGCTCACCAAAATGGCCGTTTTTCATAGAGATTCGGCCATTTTGATTCTAGCACAGTCACCTGGTGAGATTCAAAAATTGCACTCCGATTCATCAAACATTCGAGATAGGTACGTCAAAAGTGGCAGATGTCAGAGCGATTTGAGTTCTTTACATCTCGAATGCGACTTCTAGCGGACGCGGTGAGATTCAAAAATCGCACTCCGCTCTAAGATTTAGTGTCCACAGGTGCAGGAGCAGTTGCCTCTAACATTTTGTTTGTACTATAGTTTAAACTATTAATGATGATTTTTTTTGCAAATAAAACCTTAATTTTTTTTAACATAGAGTTTTCTCTAAGCACAGCTTTAAAACTTTATCTACAACGCCATCTGTGATTAATATTTAGTACTAATTATATTTTGTATGTTGACTTGGGACTCCCATGTTTATATTTAGAAAAATTATACCAAAATATATTAGTACAGACAAATTGTTGCTATATTTCAATGGTTAAATTGAGTTTACTTAATTGATATAATATAATTAGAACAGATATTTGTATAAAAGTATTTTAAGTACCTACATACGTAGATTATGTTTTTATAAGCATTTATGTTGTTATTAGTAAGTATAACTGATTTTTTTATTATAAAGTTGTAAGAAGTTTAAGTAAATAAAAGTTTTTTTATCAGAAAGAAAAGTTTTGTAAATAAAAAAGGTAACAACGTAAAACGATGTTGTTATTTTTTATGATACCTACAGTAAGATTTAAAACGCCCATCCGTCCGGATTTCTGCCACCATCTTGCTCGCTAATCCAGCCCCTAAGCAGCAGTTTTAATGTTTTGTCTTATAAATTTGTAGGTTACATGCAAGCGTAAAATGACGCCGCCGTGGACAGTAAGCCTTAGTCTTTATGGTATATTTTTCTATGGGCCTATGCAGCCTGAAATATGTAAATGGTTCTATTCTATAGATAAAACACTACGTCATACAAGTTCTATGCAAGAAACAAATAAGCAGTTTTCTATTTTCTATGAGCAATACTTTACATTAAAAAAAAAACAGTACACAAGACGGTATCAGAGAGAAGGTACGACAGAAAAACCTATACTCTGACGACTTTCAAAACATAACTCTTAATTTAGGGGGCAGTTGGCTAGTACATTAATGTTTAAACAAACTAGTTGCTAGTGCTGCCATCTTTTATTTCATTAATCAGTAATAGAACTAAAATGCAATCTTGAAATAAGTGCCATCTAGCGGCGAATAGCCGAACTAAAGCGATTCTCACTCGGTTGGTTACAGACAGAATCGCTTTAGTTCGGCTATTCGCCGCTAGATGGCCCAATCTAGCAATCCGTCGTTCCGCGCAACCTAGCGCAGACGTTAGTGTAAGATCCCACCATTAAATTATGCACCTATCGGTTTTTGATGAGAATGTGATTTCAATTAAAGGTTACGCGGGGTCATACAACATCGCAAGGTTGCCTAGCAAAATCTTTACGCAAGTACCCTCGGTCACCAAAATGGCCGGATCTCTATGAAAAGCGGCAATTTTGGTGAGCTTTAGTTACCCGGTGAGATTCAAATGCAATTTTTTGAATCTCACCATAATGGCCGCATTTCTATGAAAAACGGCCATTTTTGCGAGCTTTAGTCACCCGGTGAGATTCAAAAATCGCACTCCAGATCCCTCTTTACGGCAGCTCGGCAGATCCGTACGAACCTAAGGGTTGACAGCACATCTGCGAGTCTCTTGGGCCGCGGTCCGAACAACGTTTACATCGTCGAGCACTCCAACGGGCGACATAAACCACGCCCACATCGCTTTCAAGGCATACCGTGACGCCGTTGACGTCATAGATTTGGCTTAGGGCCTCCACAAGCCGCGCGGGCGCACGGAGCGGGTGCACGCCTATTAAAATAGTATGAGAGCGTCCGCTAACTCGCGCGGGTGCGGGTACGGCTCATACTATATGTTTGATAGGCGTGCACCCGCTCCGTGCGCCCGCGCGACGTACCGGACGCTCTTGGACTCCCTGCTTCCCATGGGCGGCAGTGATAACTTGTAACCCACAAGCTCGTTTACTTCCTATTTCCTTGAAAAAGTCGAAAGCGCAGTAGTTCGAAGTGAAAAAACCATATTCATAATACATTTTTATTAAAAAACAAAATTTGCACTAAAAATACAAGGCAGAGATTCAGATTGTGAGATTCAATACAAAATACACAGCTAGAAAATAAATTAATCACGAAAATATCTTTTTTACTTAAGAAAATTGTGAAGAAAAAAAATCACACGAAAAATAAAGCTAAGCGACATCTGTAATACCAGAAAAAATATCAAACGGTCAGGTTCCCTTTACCAAAAACGGCTCAGTTACACACTAAAAACTAGTGTAAATGCGACGTCAGCCTCCCGGATATACTTAAGACTGATGCGACCACAGGCGACTGACACGTGTAATTGAGCCATCCGACGAAATGTTCATGAAAAGATTTTAATCACTCTTAGAAAATAAATATCACTTTTTAGGCCTGTAGAGGGTGACGCGACGTAGCGCACGCTACAGTATTACCAAAAATATATTGTGCCAAGATGTACCTGCGCAGTAGACCAATTTTAGTAGCGCGAGAAATTTCGATCTACCAATGATAAAGTAGAATTTTACGCGCGCTAAACTCTTGCGCTTTTATTGGTCTATCGATTTCGGAGCAACATGGCGGCAGCCCGTGCGCCACATTGTACGAATTGTGTAAGCGGGACAAAGCTAAGAATGCATAGCAAGCAATACTCTGCCAGTTGCGCTTGCAAATAAAGTACAATATGGATTATTCACACGTTCGGCTACTGACGGAAACCGGTCTGCGCTTCTCCGTGCAAACGAATACTGCCGGTGTACAATATATTTTTGGTAAAACTGTATAATACGATCAATGCGTGCGCATTTGTGCAAAATGCATAAACGCCACGCCGACAGCGAATGTGTCAAATGGAGAAAATACAAAAAAGACAAAAATGACAACACCAAAACACTTAAAACTATAGTCTTTGCAATTGGATGGAATCAATTAAATTACAGTCAGATACAAATTACAATTCTATGTAATGACAACACAAAAAAAAATCGAAAGAAATTTCGGTTACAAAAATATCAGATACAAAATGTTTAACCTCGTAAGGCCCACGTCTAATTATGTTCTGATGAATTTTGAACCATATCGTTTCAGACAGTGAGTTCAACGTCGGTTTGACATTTGTCCTATATGTAGGATTTGGGCCTTACGAGGTTAAATTATGTCTTGAAAACAGCTGAAGGCTTTTTTATATCCATTACATTTTTTATAATACAAATCATCATCTTAAGAGGAGTGTGTACCCAGTCTCAACAAGCGCTCCTCATACAAACGGCGATATCCTTTTCCACCCCCTAAACCATAGCACAGAATAAATAAAAGTACTAAAGTACAGAAACTTCTCTTTTACGACCGCGATTAAACGAATTCAAACTTTATTAACACGCACATAAAGTTCGTACTAGTTTATACACACTAGCCAGGCGGCTCGCGTCACAAGGAACGCGCCGCCCGCGTCCTCCTTCCCCCGCTACTCCCGGCGACACGTTAGGGTTGCACTGCATTCGTTTGCTATTACACTGACGCGGCGAGCAACCTACTGCGATTTGTCTACTCTGTAGGCAAGGCGGCCGAGCGTGCTTACAATGCGGAGTGGAACCTCCCTGACAATACTTACAATTTTGTTGTATCTTCTTTAAATTTTCTTCATACATTTGATAATATTTGCATTCATATAAAGTAAAAGTGTTAATATTTTCAAAATTACAAAGAATATTTAATAAATCAAAACATACAAACCTAGTTCTAAGGCACAACGACAGCATATTAAAAACCCTGGCTGTATGTAGGTTAAGTTTTAGAGCAGTGATTCCCAAAGTGGTCCAGGTGGACCCCTATGGGTCCACGGGAAACTTGCTGGGGGTAGAAATGTAGCAGCAGGGGGTCCACCGAAACCAGTAAAATTTTGAAAGCGGTCCACGAGAAAAATAAGTTTGGGATCTACTGGTATAGAGGGTGTAAAATGTTATTGCCGTTTGTATGGAGAGCGCTGGACACACAATTGTTCTAAAAACAAATCAGGTACAGTCAACATTAGGCGATTTCATACTTCCCTCGATTAAGTCGGGTTCAACAGAAATGGCCAATATTGTAAACAAACCAATTTACCACTATCACTCCGTTATCACTAAGGTCCGGATCTGTGTGCGGCTATTGAAAGGTTGTAGGGAGAGAGCACCGCTTTTTTTGGATATTATCAGACCATTAATCAATGTGGTTTATTTCTGTTATTAAAACAACACTTGCAAGCAAATGCCTAATCACCCTTTTAACTCTTTATAGTTATTTAATATGTATTAACTGGTGTTAAGGTATTCGTAATTACAGTAATTTCAATAAAGCAATTTAGACGATATAAACTTTCCGATATTTCGAACTTTCTTCACCATTGAAAGCTGAAAAGAACGTATCATCGGAAATTTTGAGGTTTTATTTAATAATAACATATATTTAATAAACTATCGATTTGTCGATAACATCGATGAAAAGCGGTGCTATCCCTAATCACGCATTTTAGAACGAGCATGGTCCCATTACCGATTTATACACTTTATCCTTGTATTAACATTCGTTTTAAGTCAAAAATTGTGTATTAATTATTTGTTTTTCAATAAACGCTTTCGTTGAAAATTGAAGGTTATGTCATGTGTCAAAGCTAGCCATGTTTGTTTACAAAATTGGACATTTCTTTCGAACCCGACTTTAGAGTAGTCTGCGTTTGCCGCTAGCTGGTACCGAATGAAGTGACGTGGGTCCAATTTCATAAACGCGACATGCGACAGGTGACAGCGACCATTCGCCGTACATTACTGTGTCGACAAGTAACGCTACAGAATACAGACTTAACATCCTAGTGGGCAAGGAATGTATACCGAATCACGGTCACACAATAGTCACGGTCACCTGTCGCCTGTTGCGCTTATAAAATTGGGCCCTGGAGTGCTATTGGGTCGGGGTGACTAAAGCTCAACAAAATGGCCGAATCTCTTTGAAAAACGGCCATTTTGGTGAGCTCTAGTCACCTGGAGGGCGATTTTTGAATGTCACCGGTGACTAAAGCTCGCCAAAATGGCCGTTTTTCATAGAAATGCTGCCATTTTGGTGAGCTTTAGTCACCAGGGGAGATTCAAAAATTGCATTTAAATTAGTCGTTTTTCACAGAGATTCGGCCATTCTGGTGAGCTCTAGTCATCTGGTGAGATTCAAAAATTGCAACCCTGGTGAGATTCAGAAATTGCACCCCTGGTCATATTGCATGCAAAGTATTAAATTGACCGGTCGTTGGATACAAAAAACGACATTATTCTTAGAACTAAAATTACAAAATATACAATTAATTCATCACGGTATGCCATTCGGGATTTACAAAAACCATCTGGGGTAAAAAAAATAGTGTAAAAAAAAGTGCTCATCTTTTTTACAAAATTACAAAATTACAATTAAGTTTTGGTCATAAAACTTAACAAAACACCTTGAAAAGCTAACCTTAGTAATATTAGAGACGACAGAAAAATAAAATGCCTTGTCTTTGAAATAAAAAAAGTTATTAAAAATGTCATTATAAAAAATCTACTATTAAGAATGAATCAACTTTTCTCTAGTACATAAGAATACAATCAATCAATCAAATCAAGAATAAATCAATGTCATAAAAAACTTTTTTTTTGTTAGTTATCTCGTCGCTATATTGTTTTTGAGTTTATCAAGGTACAAAATACACCTAAAATTTTTTTTTTTAAATACAAAATTAAGTAACTGTAGACGCCAATAAACAGATTTTACAAAAAGTAAGTTCGTTGTATTTAGAGAATTTACCAAAAATGAGAAACGCACAAAAAAAGTTGATCCAAACATTTCAAGTTATCATCTAGTCAGCATTATTTTTATAATTATATAGAATGAAGAGCTGGTCGCGTCATTATCTAACGAATGAGTTTTATTGCGTTCGGGAGATGTTGGGGTTGAAATCTCGTGAAATTCAACGAAATTACAATATTTTCTAAAGGTTTAATTTTATGGTTTAGAATTAGTACCGTAAACAATCACACATAAGTGTTGCCAGATTTACTGCTTGTTAAGTTAGTGCCAGACTGGTTTAAAGTTTTTCAAACCTAAATTCAACAAAGATTCAATGAACTCAGCAGCCAGACAGCCCTAATTATAGTCTAGAACCACGCCAGAAAACGACTAGAGTAAATAAATCATTTTGGGACAATTCACACCAATTAACCTAGTCCCAAAGTAAGCTACTAAAGCTTATGTTATGGGTACTGGACAACGGATATACATACTTATATAGATAAATAAAAACTTAAATACATAGACCAAGACTCGAGTACAAACATTCATATTATTATATAAAAATTTGCCCCTCCTGGGATTCGAAACCGGAACCTCAAGCTAGTCAGGGTCACTAATCACTAACCGGTCGTCAGTAGAGTAATATCATTCGTTAGAAAATGACGTCTGATTTACGCTCCTAGCTCCTGCTCTAACACTATAGAAAAGCTAGAGAAAGCGCGTGTACTGCTAAACTTCTATAATATCAGTCAAGTTGTAGTCAAGACTGACTTATCACCTAAACACCGTGAAACGACAAACATTTGGCACCCTTTTGCATTTAAACTGGCGCCCCGGGTGCCTTCCCTTAAAGACGGTGCTGCCTTTACCGTTTTTTGACGTCACGATGCAAAGGTTCAAGTCTGACTTAGTACAGTCAGCCAGTTTGATTCATAGGCCACTGTAGAACGTTGTCGTAATAAACCTCGTAATGAGTTCATAGTAAATGTCATAGTATCTCAGCGATGACATATTGCGACAACATTTTTACATAAAAGTTACATTATTTTCAAGTTTCAGTATCAAAATTAAAAAGTTTTTTTTTAATTTCCAAAACTAAAAAAATCAAGTGATCACCACTGCCCGTAGACACCCGCAACACCAAGGATATTGCAGATGCGTTGTCAATCCAGAGGGCTAAGATGGAACCTCTTGTGCCAGTAATGTCACCGGCTGTAGCTCTCCATGCCGGAACACAACAGTGCAAGCACTGCTGCTTAGCGGCTGGATTAGCGAGCGAGATGGGTGATCTACACTAATATAATAAAGAGGTAAACTTTGTCTGTTTGTATGTAGGGGGTAATCTTTGGAACTACTGAACCGATTTCAAAAATTCTTTCACAGGTAGGAAGCTACACTATTCCTGACGGACATAGGCTACTAATTTCACGCGAACGAAGTCGCGCGCGTCTGCTAGTACATTATACGCCTCCCTTTCTAAACATTACACTTTCTCTCGGTTATATAATGGACTTGCGTCTTTTAGTTATTAAATTATTTCTTTGAAAATGGCACTTTTTTTGGTGTTTTCAAGTTATTTGTGCGATTTTAATCTACACTAATATAATAAAGAGGTAAACTTTGTTTGTATGTAGGGGGTAATCTCTGGAACTACTGAACCGATTTCAAAAATTCTTTCACAGATAGAAAGCTACACTATCCCTGACGGACATAGGCTACTAATTTCACGCGAACGAAGTTGCGCGCGTCCGCTAGTAAGATATTATTTAGAATGTGATACAGAAGTAGTGATAACCATAGAAATATCCTGGTTTTCGCTAAGTTTCTATATCACTTTGGGCAGGGCAAGGCCAACCTGACTATCTAGGCATATAGTGTGCCACTAAACTCGCCATACATGTAGGGTTCGATATAATAATTATTAAAAATAATTATCAATTATGAATAAAATTACAGAGATAATTATCCAAAATATTTTTTCGATTATGCGAAATAATTATCAAAGTAATAATAATTAATTATCTATGTATAATATTTTTCTAGATAATTAATAGAAATAAGTTTGGTATAAGTGTTTTTAAGTTAGGCATAAGTTTTTCTCCTTAGTTAAAAATGTTTAAATAAAGGTCCTTTTGATAATAATCATCCAATAATTATTAAGGAATATATAATCTTGATACTTTCGAACCCTGAAATGAATTCTTATGATTTTTTTTTCTGAATTGGAATGTGGTATTGAATAAAGCATATTGTATTGTAACCCTGGATATTGTCGTATTAGGCTGCGTTTCCACCAGAGATGTGCGAGGATGCGTAGCGAGGGATGTGTTTGTAAGAACCAATAGAATCGCTCCATTTACCTCGCCTCGGTCAGCACAGCTCTGGTGGAAACGGCTCGTTGGTTCTTACAAACACATCCCTCGCTACGCATCCTCGCACATCTCTGGTGGAAACGCAGCCTTAAGCAGCTAAGCGTGCCACCACTCCCCTATACCATTAACCTTACAAATGTAAAGCAAATAATTGTAAAGTTTTCCATACAAAGTTTTATGGTACATACCTTAGCTTTGGAGCATGTCTTAACCGTTTGTGCCGAATAGATAACTAAATTAAGTAGTTACCAAACTAAATGTCAACTTGGAAGTACAATCGATGATACATACAAGCTACCTTTAGGCTACGTTTCCACCAGAGATGTGCGAGGATGCGTAGCGAGGGATGCGCTTGTAAAGCCAACCAATGAGCCGTTTCCACAAGAGCTGTGCTGACCGAGGCGAGGTAAATGAAGCGATTCTATTGGTTCTTACAAACACATCCCTCGCTACGCATCCTCGCACATCTCTGGTGGAAAAGCAGCCTAAAGGTCGGCTAAGTTTGTTGCTGTTTGTACGACGGTTATCTGGTTATCTACACGGTACAAACCATTTTGACAGTTGTCAAAAAAACTGAAAACCCCCTACAAATTCCCCCCAAAGTACACGTGAATTAGTTTCTTACAATATAAATCAAATATATGAATACGGATATGTAGATGTCTGTCTGTGTGTTCGTAGCTGCGTTGTATATACCATACACGAGCGGGTCGGGCCGCAGGCCGGGGTAGTTAATGTCTGGTACTGGAGATTCTGAAAAAAATAAAAACAATTTAGGTTCAAATAATTAATAAATTCTGGCGTTAGGTACTTTGTGGAGGTCAATTTCAACAAACTGGAACAAATTACCTGGCTACTCCGCGAAACCAGTGTCGTGCTCATACAAGGTAGCTGCGTCTGTGCGACATATATATATGCTCATGCAAAAACCCACCCTCCTCCGCTTCCACACGAAACAACATAAATCACACAGACTCAACTACACACCACCACCACTAAACACTAAACAACACCATCGACGCGCGTTTCGCCTATGTACGAGGCATCATCGGGAACTAATTTAGTTCCAGTTTTCCAGTTGTTCCAGTTTGTTAATTTAGGGTTCAGTTTTTTAAGTGGTATAAATATTTTGGTACAATTCACACCAATTGACCTAGTCCCAAAGTAAGCAACTAAAGTTGCTTGTGTTATGGGTACTGGACAACGGATATACATACTTATATAATTCTATTCTAATTTTCTTTTTTTTTTCATTCTATTGTAATTTTGTATCAAATATCGTGTTATTAATATTTTTTAGTTGATTTTAATTTTTCTAATTATAAAATTTTGACGATCTCAGTATAAGTTCCTGTAATTTGACATGCAATGCAATTTAAAATGTAACTTTATATTGACTAAATAAATTAAACTAAACTAAACTAAACTATAGATAAACATATACTCAAATACATATATATAACATCCACGACTCAGGCAATTTCTCTCAGTTCGCTCTTTAACCCTTTGAACGCTTTCATATTTGAATGAAGTGATCACTCACACGCCAAGCACTGTTAATTGATGTAACGTTTAAACCAATAAAAACAATTCATAATAGATTTTATTCATGATCAAAGGACATTGACATGACATGACATCACTCCGACCATTTTAGTGGTTGTTGGCGCGGTGAGCACCACAACACACGACCACTTTATCTTTTTTTATTTTTTTATTATTTATTCAGATAATGACACAGTATTACAGTATAAACTGAAACTGAGACAATTCATGACACATAATATACATAGAGTAGAGCATGACAAACAAAAACAGGTTATTAAATATTTTAAGAATTAACATAAACAGAAGAAGGACGGTCATCCATCGCCTCGCAGAACGTCAGGCATTCTCCACATACTAACATCCAGTTACTCGCAAAGACATCGCAGTCCGGTGCAGATGCGAGAAGCGCATTGAGATAGTGCAGTGCGCGTACAAGTGGCGACTTGCCGCGAGACACGGCAACTTTATAGGTTCTTGGCGTTTAAAGGGTTGAGAGGACTGAACCCAGCGCTCCCCATACAAACGGCGATAACGTTTTCCACCCCCTAACCCTTAACCTATTGCCATGATTTTTTGGTATGTTGTCATTAAGCCCTAGAACTAGGTCTATGTTTTGATTTTTTAAATATTCTTAATAGTTTCAAAAATATTGACGTTTTTTCTGTTCTGTATGAAACTGCTAAAATGCAAATATTGTCAAATCTATGAAGAATATTTAAAAAATCAAAACATACAAACCTAGTTCCTAGACATAACGAAATCATTACGAAAAATCATTGCCATAGGTTAAGGTTTAGAGGGTGGAAAACGTTATCGCCGTTTGTATGGGGAGCGCTTTTTCGGGCTGGGTTCACACTCTTCTTAATGGTCGGCTAAGTTTGGAGCTAATTAATAGATTCAGGCGTTACTTTGCTGAGGAACATATCAACAAACCGGAACAAATTACCTTGCTACTCCGCGAAACAAGCAAGTGTTTCGTGGAGTAGCAAGGTAATTTGTTCCAGTTTGTTAAGCTTGGAGCTGTTCGTACCTCCGGAGGGCGCGGCACGCGTGCAGGCCGAGCAACGCCAGCAGCGTGGCGGCCGAGGGCGCGAGCGCGGCCGCGCCGCCGCCGTAGCGAGTCTGCCCGCAGGCCGGCGGGCACACGGGGATTATCGTCTCTACGGGGCACAACGCATGCGCATGCGGTTCAACAGACAATAAACGGAACAAGCAGAAGGGATTTTTTTTGGCATTCATAAACATAAACTTACTAAGCTCTAGTTACTGAGCTACTTAACATGTACAGTTTTACCAAAAATATATTGAGCATCGGCAGTATTCGTTTGCGCAGAGAAGCGCGGACCGGTTTCCGACAGTAGCCGAACGTGTGAATAATCCATATTGTACTTTATTCGCAAGCGCAACTGACAGAGTATTGCTTGCTGTGCATTCTTAGCTTTGTCCCGCTTACACAATTCGTACACTGTGGCGCACTGGCTGCCGCCATTAAAAGCGCAAGAGTTTAGCGCGCGTAAAATTCTACTTTATCATTGGTAGATCGAAATTTCTCGCGCTACAAAAATTGGTCTACTGCGCAGGTACATCGTGGCACAATATATTTTTGGTAATTACTGTAACATGATCCTTCTTGTTGGTTCCGACGCAGTCCGGTAGAAACGATCAAAAATACTATTCAAGCGGCGAGATACCAAGTCACTCCTGACAGCTATATACTGGCATCAAACAAGCAAGTGGGCCACCTGATGGTAAGTGATCACCACCGCCTATAGACACCCGCAACACCAAAGAGATTGCATTTGCGTTGCTAACCCAGAGGGCTAAGATGGAATACCTCTTGTGCCAGTAATTACACCGGCTATATTGCTCTCCTCGCCAACAGTGCAAGCACTGCTGCTAGCAAGATGCAACGAGCAAGATGGTGGTAGCGATCCGGACGGACCTTGCACAAGGTCCTACCACATTTGAACTCTTCATTAATTGTTGAAATACAGGTCTACAAACATGGACTTCAGGCAAGAACAGAGGCTGCACTCGGAGCTGATACTAGTTTTAGCAGAAATTGATGCTAAACGTTAAGTATTTCGTCAATTAATTAAGGTACGGTAATGAAAACGCTGGAGAATTACCGTAGAAGACTGACAGCTGTCAGGAGTGACCTGATATCTTTCCGCTTTTCTAAGATTTGTATACAAAAATCGGCATCAACCCAAGCTCTTACTCAGTTTTACTAGATTAGAATAATAAAAGTCAAACTAGCACACTTTTAAAAAGTAAAATGAACATAAGGGCTAGTCAACTTTTTCTTGTCAATCGTTGCCATGGTTACGTCTCTTAAGTTACTTTGCAAAAGTGACCAAAAAAGTTGCAAGGGTATATTTTCAAACTCCAGACCTTTCATGTAATTTATATGGCACTGTTTTGGTAAAAAAAAAACATGGAAACGGTGATAATTTACGAGTGTACCTGCCGGTACACGCTTAAAGAACACACATTTTCGCAGATGCGCTTACCCTCTATCATCGCTACCAACATTTAGTAAACAAAAGATGCGCCATACAAATTACACCGATGTTGACCAAAGGTCTATATTTTGAAAATATACCCTGCAAATTTTATCAATAATGGACGTATTCTTTTATGAGTATATTATTGCCATGGCCTCGATAGAAACAATACGGTATTACATACACTCACTCACTGAATCGAATGGTATAAAAGTGCAAAATTGTAGTATTTGTAGTAGACGACTATTACAAATATAGTTCTTTCCAAAGAACCAGTTAAATAAATCCAAAATTTAAGTGCGACAGCGATACAAAGTTACAAAAACGACTGAGAAAAAAAAAGTTCTTTTTTTTGTTCTGAAAATAGTATAGTATGAGATTAATTAGTACCAAGCTGACAGTACTAAAATAGACGCGATTTAGCGTTGGCTCCATACAATTCACGCAAGTGACGTCACTAGCGCTGTATGCTACGCGATAGAGCGTTTCGCGACGCACGCCCGTCGTCGTTCTATTTTTCATGATATTTCGAAAAATAATGATCGTAGAAGAAAAGTAAAAACACAGTTTTTCTTCTTTTAAAAAATTCTATCAATTTTATAAATAAAAAAATCATTAGAATACCGTATTATTACAATCCCTATTTAAACAAACTCTATCATAGCGTCTCTTGTGTGACGGGCCAGAACAAACAAACAAGAAAAAGTTGATTCGCCCGTAAAGTCTTTCTACGTCTATACGCTATAACTTTTTACTCTACTCTCTGTAGTAATGACGTCACTCACCGAACAGCTCGACGTTGCCCTCGTCGCTGCCGAGCTTGTTCTGGGCCTTGCAAGTGAACATGCCGTACTGGCGCTTCTCTATCGTGATCACGCGCAGCGTCGTGTCCGTGAACTCGTCGGCGGTCGCGAAGTGAGAGATCCTGAGAAATGGTTGGTGTAAGTTAAAATACAATCATCATCATCACGTCAGCCGGAAGACGCCCACTGGTGGGCATAAGCCTTCCCCAGGAATCTCCACAACTTGTCTTGTGCTGCTCGCATCCACCGGTTCCAAGACGGTATAGTCAAGAATTGCCCGACATGTTTCGGACCAGTCCGTGGTCCTAAGCCCCCGCGGCGGTGTCATGTCGGACAATTCTCGGCCTAAAAATACGTGAGTGATCCTTTTTTCATTAATATGTCCGAGTCTCACGGTAGTTTAATGTTTAACATTATGGTGATAGTTAATTATTTGATAATAATCGATTAATTATTTGATAATTATCTCATAATTATCGGAATAATTATTTGATAATTGTCCCATAATTATCGGAATAATCATTTGATAATCAAATTTTGTAGCCGAAATTACTTTCGATTTTTATTTTTAAATGTTTAACATTCAAATTATTATAGAAAAATTAGGGTAATGTCCTGCCATTACCCTAATTTTTCTTTGTGTTGTCATTACATAGCATTTTTTTGATAATTATCCCATAATTACCGGAATAATTATCAAGACGCGCATATAGTAATTATCTTGATACTTTTGAACTATCATCTCTAAATTTACCTGTAGTGCTGGTTGTTGGAGAGCTGAAACTCTCCCTTCAGCCAGGTGATGGCTGGCGGCGGGTACGCCTCCACGTGGCACTCGAGATCCATGTCGTATTGCAGAGCCTGACAAAATGGAACCAATAAAATACATACACTTAGGGGTCATCCATAAATGACGTCACGCTCATGCAGGGGGGGGTAACCAAACGTGACAGCCTGTGTCAAAGAGGGAGGGGGGGGGTAATTGAAAGACGACCCCTAGGGTCTAATTCCCCGATCACCTTGAGCTTCCCTGATTCTCCCTGACTTTCTAGAATGTCACCCTGAGTATGGTTGGAAACCGCATGCCCGTTTACTATATATTACGGAGGGAAGGGGGGGGGGGGGGGGGTTCGCCAAACGCGATAGCCCATGTCAGAGATACAAAAAAGTGTAACAAGAGGGTCTTGAAATCTTAAAAATTGGGTGACGTCATTTATGTTTTTTTTTCTATATAATAACATAGGCAGGCGAACGAGCCATTATCACCTGATGATAAGATGATAATTGATCATCATCGCCCATACGCACCCGCAAGACTAAGGATATTGCAGATGCGTTGCCAACCCCGAGGTCCAAGATGGAACATCTCTTGTGCCTGTATTTTCGACGGCTGTCTTGCTCTCCACGCCGGAACACAACAGTGGAAGCTGAATTACCGAGCAAGATGGTGGTAGCGATCCGGGCGGGCCTCTCAGGCAAGACAAACGTGACAGAACGTGTTTAAAAAGTTCAAAGTTCCAACTCACAGACTGGCTAAAACCAATAAGTCGTTCATGGGAAATTGTGTAAGATTTTACAACAAAATTCCAAAAAACATAACTGAACTAAATGATACAAAATTTAAATCTATTGTCAAGAAGACATTAATTTCTCGGGCGTATTATAAAATCAATGACTATATCTTGGACCGGGATGTTTGGAAATGATCCCGATCTGTATTGGCGATCCCTGGCTCCAAAGATTGTACACCTGCTGTGTTAAATTGTTAAATTGTAAAAAATTTGAATATTTGAGATGTAAAATAACATTGTAATTTTGATTTATTTAAAAAATTACACCTCGTTGAGTTTCTTGCCGGTATCTTCTCATCAGAGGTTTTTCCGAACCGGTGGTAAATTTTTTTGACATTCATAAGTGCTACCTGTAAGCCTAATCTGAATAAAATATTTTGACTTTGACTTTGACTTTGAAAAGTGGATTGTCTTAAAAGGAATGCATCGAGCTTCCCACCTTGCATACTCTCTGCTTCTACAGTCTTCATCGTCCGCATGACATTCATAAGTGCTTCCTGTGCGCCTAATCTGAATAAAGATATTTCTACTTTGACTTTGAAGAGACTGACCTGCCCCAGCCTGGGCCTAGGCACGGTGACCACGGGCGCGAACTCCACCTCCAGGTTGATGTTCCGTCTGGCGCCCTTGCCGACGCCGTTCTCTGCCACGCAGTAGTAAGTCCCGCGGTCCTCCTTGTGCACTGACGCTATTTTCAGGAGGTTACCTCTGCGAATGACGAATAAATCAATCAATCTTAGGATAATTTCCATCAATAAACCTAGTTCTAGATTAAGCGAAGCTTGTTATGGGTGTTAGACAACGGATAAACATCCATAGATTTGAATGAAATTTTAAATGGAGATAGTTTTTATTTTACCTTGAATTATCACATAGGATACTTTATGTTCCGTAAAATGCTTTGTCTTTTAATTATTTTGGACAATTCACACCAATTGACCTAGTTCTAAAGTAAGCAACTAAAGCTGCTTGTGTTATGGGTACTGGGCAACGGATATTCATCATACTTATATAGATAAATAGATACTTAAATACATGTAACTTCCAAGACTCGAGTACAATCATTTGGCGCTCCGGGGAATCGAACCCGGCACCTCAAGCTTTGTAATCAGGGTGACTAACCACTAGGGTTGAAACGGACGCAGCTTTGTTTTGGAAGAAGTTGTGAAGCGAGTTCACATTATGTCGTAATTTACATTTAACAATCAAGATTTGAGTGTACAGCGGAAATATTAATATTTTTTTAAATCAAAATACATATTTTCGTCTTCGGCTGAAAATTAGTCGAAAACTGACGCTCCTTTTTCGTTTTTGGCTGAAAAATTTCTACCGGACCACAGAATAAATAACGCAAGTACAGAAACTTCTCTTTACGACCGCGATTAAACGAATTCCAACTTTATTCACACGCTCAAAAAGTTCGTATTACTTCATACACCATGCGCCAGGCGGCGCGAGTCAAAAGGAACGCGCCGCCCGCGCCCGCCTTCCCCAGCGACACGTTAGGGTTGCGTGGCATTCGTTCTCAATTACACTGACAGCCTACTGCGATTTGCCTGTCATAGGTCGAGCGTACGTACAGTGCGGAGTGGAGCCCCCCTGACCGGACGCTAGTTCTGGCTGCATACCTGTAAATAGATCCTCCGGTTGGCAGTATAGCGTTGTTCTCGCGGCGCCAGGATATCTTCGGGGGCGGGAACCCACCGGCATAGCATTCCATCTGGGCACCTTAGAAGAACAAATCTATAAATATTGGCATAACATATACCAATGGCGTGGGAACTCGCCATTTGTACGGTCGAAATTAAACTCACAGGCCACTGTAGAACTCTTTCACAATAAATGTCATAATAATCCAGCGATGACACATTGGGACGACGTTCTACAGTGGCTTACGAATCAAATTGGTTGACTGTATGTAACTCTTCATCACTATGTTTGCAATAGACCGCTTTGAATTGTCAGAGATGAGGACTTGGCAATGAAGGCTATAATGTAGGCAGTGGTGATGATTTGGAATATTGTATCTAGTGATGGTATACTCACTCTCGCCCTCGCTGGCCACGACGGACCGCGTGGAATTGTCAGAGATAATGGGCGGCCGGCGCACCTGCAGCTCCACTTCAGCAGTGATCTTGTTGCTCACCGAGATGATGACTTGACACTGGTACCAACCCGCGTCCGTTTCTTGGATGTCTTTTATCTAAAAAAAAATTCACTTTTTTTTACATAGTTATAAATAGAGACCGGATTATATGCAACATAAAAAGCTTGTTATATACATGCAAAATGCTTGAAATATGCACGAAAATTGGCAGAATATGCGAAAATAAATGATACATTTTAGGAACTAAAAAAGGAAGAAACGTAAGTTTTCATTTCTTTATTTCAAAATCAGCATACAATTAGTAAATTATCCTTTGATAGGCGATAGTAGGTACAGTACCATTACATGAAATTAAAATTATTTAATGTTTTTGAAAACGTTAACAATCAAGTATTTATTGTTCCAAATGTTCAGTGGTAAAATTGTGTCGTCGATCATTTAAAATGTTTTTATAAATGGAAAAAGGTGAAAAAAAGGGAAGAATATTGTAAATTTACCGATAATATGCATCATAATTAGATCTTAGGTAAAATATGCTATTACCGCTGAAGATGGCTTAAATATGCAAATGCATATGCAAATATGCAAATGCAAATAATCCGGTTTCTAGTTATAATACACCTATTCCAACTTCTCAAGAATAGCTTAAGTCTCGACATAGTTTAGAGGTTGGAGACAATTAAAATGAAGTATTTTGCGTCGACGTAGATGACGACGATGTTGATGTGTATAAACAAACACAATTAGGTAGTATCCAAAACGTTAACAATTTATTAAAACCTGGTTTAAATCCTGGTATGGGCAAATGTTTGTGTGACGAATACGAATGTTTGTACCTGAGTCATGGATGTTATTTGTATTTAAGTATGTATTTAATCTATATAAGTATGTATATTCGTTGTCTAGTACCCATAACACAAGGTTTTCTTAGCTTGGGTCTAGATCAATTGGTGTAAATTGTCCCAAGATATTACTATTTCTGCAATTAAATTCCTTCCTTATACCTACTCAGAAGCTGTTATTTCGATACTACTGTCATTTAAGTATAATATAATTGGTTCTTCTCAGCCCAATCTGAATAAAGATATATTGACTTTGATAGTAAATATCAAGATAATTATTTTGAATTGATAATTAACGTGATAATGATAACTATAATTTGCTAACTCTCTAATAATTATCCGATCCCTATCAATAAGAATGATCACGACAGAAAATAATGGAACCATCAATTATAATGAACAAAATGATTATATAGGAATAACTGTCAATAATTATATTATAATAATAATCTAATAGCTTTCTTAAGATTATCATGACAATTATCAAGAAGTGAATTTATTAAATGATTAATTTTCAATGTCAATTACTAAGACAACATATCAAGCAGTAATAAATAATAATTATAAAGATAATTATATTGACAATTATATTGATAATTATCTCTATAGTTATCATAATAATTATCAAGTATTTTTTTTATTTTGAACAAATCAGGCGGTAATAAATTATAATTATTAAGATAATTATATTGACAAGTGTATTGATAATTATCTCGATAGTTATGATAATAATTATCAAGTTATTTTTAAATTTTCTCGCTTTACTCACCGAAAGTGTGTACGTGGCGGAAGCTGCGTCGAATCTGAGAGAGAATCTAGAGTCACGGATGATCAGACCAGAGTTGGTGGAGAGCGGCAGGGCTTCAGTGGTCTTGTGACGGTCGTATTTCAGCTGAAACCAATGTATTACTTGAAAATCGATCCCAATAGAATTTTAATCAATGAAGAATTAACTTATTTACGTGAATCAAACTTTTCCTTTTTTATAACATAGGAAGAGAAACGAGCAAGTGTGTAACATGATGGGAAGTGATCACCTAAGGATGCAGATGCGTTGCCAACCCAGAGGGCTAAGATGGATCACCTCTTGTGCCAGTAATGTCACCGGCTGTCTTGCTCTCCACGCCGGAACACAACAGTGCAAGCACTGCTGCTTAGCGGTTGGATTAGCGAGCAATAAGCGAGCATGACTTTGAAAAAAAATATGAGATGAGATCACAAGTCGTGGCTTAGAGATGATATCTGATGCCTGAAGTGGTCAGGCCTTGGTCTGTCTTGTCCTTGCTTTTTGCCAAATTTCATGGTTTTAGGTCAATACTTTATACTCAATACTTTATGAAAATTTTAATTAGAAAAAGAAACAAAGTTATCACAGAAAAGATGATAGAAAAGTTGAAATTTTAATTAAAATAAATACATTAATATTATTGCGGGTGGTAGGACCTTGTGCAAGGTCCGTCCGGATCGCTACCACCATCTTGCTCGCTAATCCCCTCGCTAAGCAGCAGTGATTGCAGTATTGTGTTCCGGCGTGGAGAGCAAGACAGCCGGTGTAATTACTGGCACAAGAGGTATTCCATCTTAGCCCTCTGGGTTGGCAACGTTACAGATGTTAACTTTAGCTATGGGTTTATCGTTGACCCTGTCGGGTACAGCAACTTATCACTTTTGAGGTCAACGGGAAGTACCCTATGAGTTTATGATTTCCTTGCGAATGTACTAAATATGCGACATAAATGACATACATTGACTTAGAAGTTAAGATTTTTTTCAGACAGACGGACAACGAAGTGATCAAATGACGGTTCCTTCCTTTTGAGATACGGAACCCTAAAAAGTTGTATCAAAAGTCCCTTTGTGAAAACGCCCCGACGCTTTTAACCAAAATTAAACAACAATGACCAGTTTTTTCTAAAAATAAACAAGATCACAGGAAACTGTCAATTTGAATCAGTGCAGTTGGCGTGTACGACGACCATGATATTGTTAGTTTTCTTCTACGACAATAAATAAAATATCTGTATTCATTTCCTTACTTATGGGTTACCGCGCGTGGCCCATCGACAACTCATGAGTAAGGAATATGTTTTCTTTTATACAAAAAAAGGAAGGAAAACGAGCAAGTGGGTCACCTGATGGTAATGATCACCACCGCCCATAGACACTCGCAACACCAAGGGCACGAATGCGTTGGCAACTTCAACATTTTAAGAAGTAAGAAAAAATTAAAGCTTCGGTTTTGAAGAACTCTAGTTCAAGCAGCCATATTGCGACGCAATACTTTTGTGGCATCTTTAAAACGATCACGAACTGCCGCGGGCGCACGCAATAACGACCAACGCAAAGCGCGTCCACCCGTCTCGACGCGACAGCCGCGACTGACAGCACCGCAAAAACCCCTTAGCGGCCGTGTTGAGCGTGCGTCTGTGTGAGTGCGCCGGTTTCGAGCGTTTGTACGTAGATTCCTTACTGTTTATATGTATACTGTGGCTAAGATGGCAGCAACCTCTTGTGCCAGTAATTTCACGAAGTAGTTGTCGAGAAATAACTTCGCTCTAAATGCTTGAGTTATCATTATCAGTTTATTTTGATACAGTCGCTAGTCGCTATTCGTTCCTGTCTGTCCTTTTTTCTTCGACCGATTACTGCTTTTAAACCACGCAACGGATTTCGATACAGCTTCCACTGTGATTTAAATAGAGGTATTTGTACAGATTTGTATGTACAGTAGGGGAAATATATTCACGTACCAACGTAGAACCCTATCGCAACGCAACGCGTTAAACGCCAGGCTATGTCATACAAATGTCATGCGTATGTCTCTTCAACTAGGTTCTACGGCGGTACGTGTTTCAATTTCCTTGACTGTACAATACATTCTAATTTTTTTTTTTGTAAATATAGCAGCCGTGCGAAGCCGTGACGGGTCGCTAATCTTTATAAAATAGTCTTCATAGTATAAAACGAAGTCGCTATCCATTACAGTCTGTCCTTATATCTTTAGCCGCTTCCTTCTAAACCACGCAACAGATTTTGATACGTTTTTCACTGTCAGTTAGAGATTTTTCACGTAAGGTTTTTTAAGTACACCGTGTAGAGTAGGTAAATAACATTCAAATATATTAAAGTATCACATTTAAGATCAGGGAAAACATTACCATAAAAGTATTTTCTTATGTTTTCGCGACTTGTAGACATTGAAATAAAACAATTTATACGGTTTATATCGCGTGTATTGTAACGAATCTAATTCCCGACGTTTCGAGCCCTTTACAGGTCCATGTTCACGGGCAGACTGACAAAAATTTTTAGAATACAAACTAACCAATTTTGAAAAAATAATTGAAAAAATTTAAAAAACTAGATATGAAATCGTTCCAATTAACGCAATAAGACTACAGACTCTACCAGCGCTTCGGAAGTGGCATCTGCTGAGAAGAATGCGCCGCAAGATGTCAGTCTGCCCGTGAACATGGGACCTGTAAAGGGCTCGAAACGTCGGGAATTAGATTCGTTACAATACACGCGATATAAACCGTATAAATTGTTTTATTTCAATTACCATAAAAGGTTGATAATAATATTAATAATATGAAACTGTTATTGTACCTAAATGTAAAGATGGTCATTCAACACCCGCGCCGACCCCCCATTAGAATATGACTAATATTGTTAGTATATAAGGGCATTTTATTATTAATCAATCTTTACTCAACCGTCGCGCATTTCAATCCTCCCCGTTCGCCCAACATCACAACCAACCCCTAACTGTACCCGCCCGAAAACTGGGCAGGACGCTAGTTTTTCTTGAATAGGAAACTTAAGAAAAGGTCCCTCTTGGTCATTCTACAGGTAATGTTTACGCCCACCTATGCCTAGCTTCATGGAGTCATTTAAAAGGGTTAGAGTTAGATACAGTTGTGACCTCAACTGGATTGGACCTCACAGGTAAGTTCGTTATATTATATCTACAAAGGTGGTACGACCTTGTGTATAGTCGATCCGGATCGCTACCCCCATCTCGCTCGCTAACACCAGGGTTTGAAATTATCCAGATTAATATGTCCTTTGAAAATTATCGCCATAATTATGACGATAATTATCAGATAATTATCTTCATAATTATTTTTAACTGATATAACATATCAACATTTACGTTGGAAGCAAGTAGTTTAGTAAATAAATTATACACATTTTACAATCAATCAATTTAAGTTCTCCTTTAATCAACTACATACCACCCAATTAAATTGATGACTGGAATATCATCCTCAGCCTCACTCATTACACTTATCAAAGATAATTATCAACCTATATTTATCTTGATAATTATCAGTGATAATCACTTAGAACCCTGACTAATACAGCCGCTAAGCAGCAGTGTTTGCGCTTTTGTCTTCCGGCGTGGCGAGCAAGACGGCCGGTGACATTACTGGCACAAGAGGTATTCCATCTTAGCCCTTTGGGGTGGTAACACTTTTGGAGCCTGCTTAGTGTTGCCAGGGGGGTTCCACTCCGCACTGTAGGTGCGCTCGCCGCATTACCTATGACATAGGTTAATCGCAGTAGGTTGCCGGCCTGTCGCGCGCGCGCCCGCTCGCTCTGTGTCGCACGTTGTGATAGTACTACAGTAAGCAGCCCAACCCTAGCGGTGCGCCAGGACATTGCGGGTGGAAGGCGGACGCGGGCGGCGCCTTCCTTTTGACGCATGCCGCCTGGCGAATGTTTATGAAGTAATACGAACTTTTTGTGCCTGATCATAAAGTTGGAATTCGTTTAATGGTGGTTGAAAAAGAGAAGTTTCTGTACGTTAGTACTATTATTTATTCTGTGGTGTTGCGTGTGTCTGTAGGCGGTGGAGAGCACTTACCATCGGGTGACCCACTTGCTCGTTTGCCTTCCTATTTTATAAACAACACGGGCGTAGCCGCGGGCGGAATCCTATATGATTCACCCAAGTTCATCTCACTTAAATACTAATAACACAATCGATAGACAAACACACTTAAGTTTATGACAGTCAATGCCCCCATGTCACATTGAACGCTCCACTGACTCACGATTTAAATAGGGGGTCACAAATTACACTATTGAATTTTGATAATAGCATAGTTGGTTAGTTTTATGGGTACCGGCGACGCTTCAGTGGTCGTTGTATTAAAAAGCCATTTGGTTATTTTAAGAGGAGTATAAACCCAGCCCCAAAAAGCGCTCCCCATACAAACGGCGATAACGTTTTCCACCCTCTAAACCTTAACTTGTGGCAATGATTTTTTGGTATGTTCTCATTATGCCTTAGAACTAGGTTTGTATGCTTTGATTTTTTTAATATTCTTCAGAGATTTGACAATATTTGCATTTTAGGAGTTTCATACAAAACAAAAAAGCGTCAATATTTTTGAAACTATTAAGAATATTTCAAAAATCAAAACATACAAACCTAGTTCTAGGGCATAATGACATTATACCAAAAAATCGTGGCTATAGGTTAAGGCTTAGAGGGTGGAAAATGTTATCGCCGTTTGTATGGAGAGCGCTGGGTTCACACTCTTAATAGATTGATTAGTAAATGCTAGAAACTTATTTTATGTTTTAGTAACTTAAGGGTTGCTTGGAACCTGCAGTTCACAGCATCGCCTCATATAAGGACAGTCCACCCTGTCCGCTATCATCCAAAGGATGGCGTTGACGCAGGGATGCGCATCGTTTGCGCATGATGGTATAGAAGCTATGCGCGATTATAGAATAGAATAGAACCATTTATTTCAGGCTGCATAGGCCCATAGAAAAAATACCTTAAAGGTTAACATACATATTTATTTATGAACATACATATTTATTTATATTTTTATCTAAACTAATCTACATCTACACACTTTGTTTGTTTGTTAGTTTGTTTGTATGTAGGGGGTAATCTCTGGAACTACTGAACCGATTTCAAAAATTCTTTCACAGATAGAAAGCTACACTATTCCTGACGGACATAGGCTACTAATTTTACGTGAACGAAGTCGCGCGCGTCCGCTAGATTATTATAATTGGACTCACCCATAGCACGGGGTAGTCCTGTCCGTAGTGCACGGAGCAGTCCAGGTCCACTTGGCTGCCGATGTCTCGGATCTGTTCCTGGGTTATATGAGAGATAGTCGGTGTTCGTTGACCCCATACTGGAAAAAGCAATTTATTGGTCAATCAACTTTTACGCATGCAACTTCTTTCTCTTTTCTTTACATTTATGATATAGGAAGGCAAACAAGCAAGTGGGTCACCTGATGGTAAGTGTACACCACCGCCTATAGACACCCGCAACACCAAAGAAATTGCAGATGCGTTGCCAACCCAGAGGGCTAAGATGGAATACCTCTTGTGCCAGTAATTACACTGGCAGTCTTGCTCTCCACGCCGGAACACGACAGTGCAAGCACTGCTGCTTAGCGGCAGGATTAGCGAGCAAGATGGTGGTAGCTATCCGGACAGACCTTGCACAAGGTCCTATTACTTGAAATACATAGTATAAACAAACTCGCTATTCATTCCTATCTGTCTTCATTCGTTTGACCTCTTACCCCTTCTAAACCATGCAACGGATTTATGGGTTTGACTGTCATTTACAGAGCTTTTAAAGAAGGTTTTTAATTTTAAGTACATAACATCCTAATTGTACATGAGCAAACTCAGTGTGAAACAAAAAATATTCAATCATATTTTTTAATATTATTAAGAACAAAATATCTGTAGGTCTGTATGCGGTCCATATCATTAAATTGAACATTGCATCATGCAGAGTAAGTGGCATGGTATTTTGTTTCATATGGAGGGTGGAGGAGGGTGGGCTTTTGCATGAAAAAAAAAAGTTGCACAAACGCAGCTGTTACGCCTGTGTGGTAAACTGGTTTCTACAGCAAGGTAATTGTTCTAATTATTATTGTTCAATGCGAATTTTAAAGTCAGATAAGTTAGTATAGCAATTTGTTTCTGTGATAAACTATAACCTCAGATAAGGATTAATAACAGCTTCATTATATATATGTAATAAAATTGTTATAATAATAATAACTAGGGATGGGCCGAATATGGTTTGAAGCAAATACGAAAATCAGCCAAACATTTGGTAAAAATTCAAAATTTGGCTGAATTTCAACCCAACATTGGTTCTTTTCAGTGTTTTCTTGAACAAAAGCACATTGTTAATTACTAATAAATAATTTACAATGAAACTAAATAATAATATAAATTTTGGGAGAAAATTTTGGTAAAACTACATAATTTTCTGTTCTTTCAACAGGTAATTATAAATTATGTTTAGAGGAATATCAGTTTAATTTTACTTGCTTTTGGAAAAAAAAAATAGAACTTAAATAAGTAGCAATTACAAACAAACAAAGGACTTTGATTATGAAGTGTTGTTTTATTATTTTAGCCACAATTGATGAGTTATGCCACTATTTTCTTGATCAGAATGTTCGGTATTTAGAATGTCAGCCGAATGCCGAAATTTGGTTGACCTGAATGTGAAACAAATTTCAGCCCATCCTTAATAATATCTAAGTACATTCCTGGTCCATTCCATACTAATTTCACATAACTTTTTTGTTCAAATAATTTAAAAGTTGGTACCACTGCCAACCCTATCAATTCGATGAAAAAAATACAAAACAAACAATATGTGAAAATGAAAAAACATTTCGCTTCTTTCTTTTAACCAAAACCTCAAGATCATTTGAGGTTTTTAAGTGCCAGTGCTATTAAATAGAAATGAATGTACTTCAAAACTAACCATCACACTGGCAACTTATAAAATTTGACAATCAAAAGATTAAATGGCTTGCACCCAAGCCTTACCAAATTACAAAAAACAATAAACATTTTTTTTTAAACTGACGTTCTTTTAGGAAAGCTAGGTTTAAGATAATTAGAATCCTATAAAAGCAAATTTACCTGCTAGGCACTATAAACAAAATTCGATCAAAAATCTAAAAAAGTTAACACAACTACAAAAAATGCCCCCAAACTTTGATTATTACAATTAATAGAATGGAGATAGCATCAAAAAATCATGCGACGAAACGTTTGACACCCTAATTGTTGCTATTATTCAACAAGCTTGATTTAAAAGCTTACTACTGGTAATTTATTATACCCTTTATCGATATTCGAATCACCCCTGCATCCTGTTTCAATGCAATGAAGCGAAACTGGTCGATATTTTGGAGGGTGACCGGCCGATCTGATCACGTTCGCATTTACGACGGCAATTTCGAGTGGTAAAACCATTAATAAGCTGTAAATTTAATTGCTAACTAGAATACAATACGTTTTGACAGCAAAATGACCGTTAAAAGATGTTCCTAACAGATAATTTTAATGTGCATAATTTTTGGTAGCATTTTAGTGTTAACATAGCTTTTAAAGCAAAAGTAGGTCGTCAAATCAGCGTTAAATACTATAATTAACTAAGAAACGTGCTAAAAGGGTGTGTCTGTACTGAAATTACGTGTCCAGAACACAAACAATTGGAGACCGAAGACTCGTTTAAGAAAGTACGTCAACCGAGTAGCGTCGACCTGAAATGTTTGCGATCAGTGTTATTATGGTGTTTACTCACCGTCTGCTGTTAAGCATAATAATAACGTAAAATATCCGTAAGCTGCCATTTCACAAACACGCTTCACCACACCTCAAACGTACTTAAACAAAACAAAGTTTACTTTCTTGGTTCGTTAAGCCGCTATACTAAGCCGCTCCCAACGACCGAATGAATTGAATGGATCGCGACACGACCGAATTACCGAATGGAATAAAAAATGGCAGGTGTGACAGTGGGTTGCCAGTTGAAGATTTTATTTCTCGGATATATCATTTCTATTTATTAACCACTTAGAAAAAAAAAAATGCTTTATCTGAACCTTTGCCCAGACACAATATGTAGTTTTATTGCTATAATGACTACTATAAATATAGCCGTTTACAGTCCGCGAAAATCAGAACTGAATAATTTACAAACTATTTGTTATTTCTACATATTAATCAGTTTGTTCTGTTTTATATTATTACTACTGAAGTATTTTTAATGATTACATGTATGGCAATAAGGATAATAAATATAAAATAAAATATAATATCAGTGGTGACGCTACTCTTAAAAGTTTCCAATTAATAATGATTTTTGCGAGTGGTAGGACCTTGTGCAAGGTCCGTCCGGATCGCTACCACCGTCTTGCTCGCTAATCCTGCCGCTAAGCAGCAGTGCTTGCACTGTTGTGTTCCGGCGTGCAGAGCAAGACAGCCGGTGTAATTACTGGTACAAGAGGTATTCCATCTTAGCCCTCTGGGTTGGCAACGCATCTGCACTCTCTTTGTTGTTGCAGGTGTCTATAGGTGGTGGTGATCACTTACCATCAGGTGACCCACTTGCTTGTTTGCCTTACTATGTTGTATAAAAAAAAATCCAATAATACAGATACTTTCTTTCCCCTGGTAGCATTATTGCAATGTACTGACGGATCCATTCGTTCACGTCACCAGACGTCATCTATGCACCACCTTCATTCAAGTTATTTATTTAATACGTAGTAGTGCTACTTGACGCTAGATGGCTCTGTTCACCTAGCCGTAACTTACTTTTTAGTTTTTAAAATCGTCACTAGATGTCACTATTATAAGTAGTTTGAGTTTTGGATTACGGCATTTTTTTTGAAAATAGTATGCGAATTCTCGTAAATTTAGTATTAAATTCAATACTAGCGTATAGATGAACAAAGCTCTTATTGGCCAGTAACCATTTTTGATCAAATTGCTTACTTAAAAGCGGCTTGACTTGGACTTAATTTTTGTGTTATTTAAAACAAATGAAAATCGCGCAGTTGTAGGAATAGATTACTGTCTCCCTTAACTCTATGCACCTAGAGTGCGATTTTTGAATCTCACTGGGTGACTAAAGCTCGCCAAAATGACCGTTTTCCATAGTAATGCGGCCATTTTGGTGAGTTTTAGTCACCTGGTGAGATTTAAAAATTGCATTTGAATCTCACCGGGTACCTAAAGCTCACCAAAATAACCGTTTTTCAAAGAGATTAGGCCATTTTGGTGAGCTCTAGTCACAACAAAATTGCACCCCTAGCACGAATCTTCTCGATACTCGTTAACTCGCTACGTGACTCAGTGCGTCTTTTTCCTACTGCTACAAATAGCACGCTAGCATTTATCGCGCACATAAACGCTTTGGTCCCTCTCGCACAGGCATACTGGTTATAACGGGGTTAATGCTTTATGTCATCGATAAAACCCATGTTTGTTACTTTCTTATTTATAGTCTGGTTGACTGGTAGAGAATGCCTACTGGCATTAAGTCCGCCGATTGTATTTGTTTCGTAAACTGTGCAATGAAGCTTAAATAAATAATTAAATAAATAAAAGCTAGCATGCTAGTATTAAGGCATGAAGCCTTTATTGAGATTATACTCTATGATTGTATGCCTACCATAGACTGAGTTTGGTTACCATAGTATCCTATCTCTGAAGTTGTCACTCAATAAATAAACATACTTATATTCTGCATACAATTTGTGTTCCTATAAATCCAATTCGATCCTCAAAGATATAAATCTTTAATAGCTAGGCCCCCTGGGCTATGTAGAAAGAGACGCAGAGTTAAGTAGCGAGTTAACGCGTATCGAGAAGATTCGTGCTAGGTGCACTGAACGTTTAGTACACTACAGTTTCATGGGAATTTTGTATCTTTTGTAAATTTTATGACATTCATAAGTGCTACCTGTAAATCTATCCTGAATAAAAATATTTTGACTTTGACTTAATTTTTGCTTACATATTAGGTATATTACTATTTTTACCTTTACATAGATAGGTAGTATAAAATACCCTCACCAGGGGGTCTAGCACGCTAGCTTTTATCGATGACATAAAGCATTTATCCCGTTCTAACCAGTCTGCGTGTGCGAAAGGGACGAATGCTTTATGTCAGCGATAAACGCTAGTGTGCTAGAGGGGCAGGTGACTAAAGCTCACCAAAATGGCGGACCTTCTATGAAAATCGGCCATTTTGGTGAGCTTTAGTCACCCGGTGAGATTCAAAATCGCACTACTGCTAAAGTAGTACGATAGCGTTTTTCGCGCACATAAACGCTTTGGGCCCTCTCGCAAGTGTATTGGTAAGAGCGGGATGAATGCTTTATGTCATCGATAAAAGCTAGCGTGCTAGGCCCCCTGGGTAACAACGTTCTAGGCGTGTCAATCGAAGACACTGCGAGAAAGTGTCATTTTCCGAAAGGGAGGGATATAGTATGCTCTGTGAAGTTGATATATCTGCCCCTTTCGAGCGTAGACGATTTCTCTCAATTCCCTCTTTAATGGTCGGCTAATAAGTTTGTTGCTGTTTTTTAAAAAAGTGCAATTTTAGAATCTCACCCGGTGACTAGAGCTTATTAAAATGGCCGCTTTTCATAGAAATGCAGCCATTCTGGCGAACGGCCGCTTTGGCGAGCTTAAGTCACGCGGTGAGATTAAAATATCGCTTTCCTGGGGTGCAATTTTTGAATCTCACCGGGTGACTAGAGCTCACCAAAATAACCGGATCTCTATGAAAAACGGCTATTTTGGTGAGCTTTAGTTACCCGATGAGATTTAAATGCAATTTTCGAATCTCACCCGGTGACTAGAGCTCACTAAAATGGCCGCTTTTCATAGAAACGTTCTGGCGAACGGCCGTTTTGGCGAGCTTTAGTCACGCGGTGAGATTAAAAAATCGCTCTCCTGGTATTGTTATTTAATATTTTATGTTCAAAGATTATGTAGGTATGCATTAAACGATAAGGTTCTGTTATTATCATAATATTATTAAACTAATGATGGAATGTTCTGACTTATGATGAATTCGCAGTTATGATTATGAAATTACATTTATCATGATTAATGACTCACACGCAGATTAAGAATGTACCTAATTTGCTTATAGCAACAAGTCAAGCCTACAAGTCGAAAAAAAAAGGAAAGTAATACCAAATGTAATACAAAACGGCGGGAATGCAATTTTAAAATCTCACAGGGTACCTAAAGCTTACCAAAATGGCCGTTTTTCATAGAGATTCGGCCATTTTTGTGAGCTTTAGTCATCTAGTGCCATTCAAAAATTATATCCCTGGGGTGCAATTTTTGAATCTCACCTGGTGACTAGAGCTCACCAAAATGGCCAAATATCTATGAAAAACGGCTATTTCGGTGAGCTTTAGTTACCCGGTGAGATTCAAATGCAATTTTTGAATCTCACCAGGTGACTAAAGCTCTCCAAAATGGCCGAATTTCTATGAAACACGGCCATTTTGGCGAGCTTTAGTCACTCCAAAAATCGCACTCCTGCCCCGGCGTACAAATGGGTTGCCAGTTAAGCATTTTATTTGTCGTGATTGTCTACAAAAATAAATAAGATGCTATCAAAAACAAAACTTGTAAAAAAAACCAAGTCTCGCAACTCAGTTCTTCTACCGTAAAAAGTTGTGAGATCCATGTAATACCAAGTCGGTTTGTTTATTCAGTCCCTACTTAATGGACCTTCTATCTTAAGTTATTACGTAATTAGCTAGTCTAACAACATTTTATAATGACCACAATAATATTTAAAATCGTTTATGTTTAAATAAAATAGATTGACTTGGCCATTGCATTAAAACACAATGTAACTCACAAGCAATACATATTATAGTAAATATGTAAGATTGTTTAGCGCAACCTTGTGCAAGATCCGTCCGGATCGCTACCACCATCTTGCTCGCTAACCCTGCCGTTAAGCAGCAGCGCTTGCACTGTTGTGTTCCGGCATGGAGAGCAGACAGCCGGTGTAATTACTGGCACAAGAGGTATTCCATCTTAGCCCTCTGGGTTGGCAACGCATCTGCAATCTTCTTGGTGTTGCGAGTGAGGCGGTGGTGATCACTTACCATCAGATGACCAACTTGCTTGTTTTCCTTCCTATTTCATAAAAAAAGAATAACCGGTTTTTTTAGAATAACCGGTTTTGCATTCTCTACTCTTAGGCTTGGGCTGCCGGTTAGTCGTCGTGGTAGAGCATTATCCAGGTCCTACAGCGCCTGGTTGCAAAGCTCCAAGAGGCATAATTCTTTGCTCCTTCAAGATGTTCGATGTTCGGAACAGCGATAGTGTTTCCGAGAAACATAGCGTTTTGTGCCGGCGCCGTCGTGGCCACCGATGGAGGCGAGGAGTTTTCCGTAGCTCCCTTAGCACTAATAAAGGGCCATAACCTTCTAATATTAGCAGAGATAAATAAGGCGCAAGGCTTGTTAGACGTATAGTTTTAATGTGACAAAGTCAGTAGTAAAACAGAAAGGAACAATATTTAAATTATAGCAGCCAGAGTGTTTAAGGTTGAGGGTATAAAGCTATGATAGTTTTTAGTTAGGGTATGCCCCTCACCCTGGGGGGAGAATCCCACATACCAGCCGACCCTCTCCAGGCAGGGGGAAGGCATAACTTTCCCACCTAACCAAAAAATGGTGCACTGGCGTTGGTACGAAACGCTCGGCGCGCAAATCGGACTTGTACCTACTGGACCAATATTTATCTCATTTTTTAATAACAGAGTTATGTTTCGTTTTTTTGTGAGTCTTATGGTGTGATTTTATGGTATTTTCCATCACTACTATCTCAGTGATGGATAACCTTAAGCCATGGAATGGTTTGATATAAAATTATCGCAGTCTACTGTTGGTAAATATCTAGGTACCTACGCAAACTATTATCTCTAGGTATTTATTTTACTATTGTAAATTAAGATTGTTTGCGCGCGTGTTTGTAAACAAATCAACTTGTTAGGGGCAACTGCTGTATCTGTGGATACTCTACTCTAAATCTTAGAGCAATACTCTCTCTCGTCGTTAGAGCAATGCTTATGTTTCTCTATTCCCTGCCTTCAGAAGGTCATTGATAGGGCGGGGGATAGAGAAGCCTATCGATTGCTCTAGCTAGGCTATCTGGAGTTAGAATTTTGAATCTCACCGGGTGACTAAAGCTCACCAAAATGGACGAATCTTTATAAAAAGCGGCCATTTCGGTGAGCTTTAGTCACCTGGTGAGATTCAAAAATCGCACTCCAGGGGGCCTAGCACGCTAGCTTTTATCGATGACATAAAACGTTTACCCCGTTCTAACCAGTACGCGTGTGCGTGAGGGCCCAAAGCGTTTATGTGTGCGATAAACGCTAGCATGCTACTATAGCTGGTCGGTTAATAGTAGCATGGCATTTGAGACTATGATTTCGGCGCTCCTACGATGATATTATAAATAGTATGATTCTGCAGAATAGCGCCCCGTGAAACTGCCGCCCGGGGCAGATCCGGTTCGCCCCCGCTAGACCCGGAGCACCAGACCATCGCCATGAGATTCCCATGTTTTCACCTCTAAGGTTTGCAGGGGAATCAGCAAACCTAAGAGACTCTCTGGCGATCAATTATTTAAATCTCACCAAGTGACTAAAGCTCACCATCTGTATGAAATCGGCCATTTTGGTGAGATTGATCCTCCTGGTCCATAACAAGACAGCCGGAGAAATTATTGGCACAAGAGGTATTCCGTCTCAGCCTTCTGGATTGGCAACTGCAATATCCTTAGTGTTGGGAATGTCTTAAGGCAGTGGTGACCACGTACCATCAGGTGACCCACTTGCTTGTTTGCCTTCCTATGTGGTTTTTAAAAAAAAGATAAAAAAATTGATCAGTAAAATCAAGTAGACCGGCAGGGCGCTATCCTAGTTATATTATTACATCATAAAAGCAAGCGCATGTTTATAATTATCTTCTACGTACATTGTTTATAAAAATTCTGGAAGGGTTCTGTTTAATCGACATCGAAATAAATTTAAATAAATTTATTATTTGATGGTTTTCTTCTTAAAACTATCGTGTACCCAGGACCCCAACTCTCGGTTCATGCGAGATGCATCTGACGTGCGAGATCCGTCAATAAATGACAGAATTCCAAGGGATTTGAAAGTTGTTTTCGTGCGAGATGAATCTCGCATAAACCGAGAATAGCCCCGCTGGGCCCAATTTCATAAACGCACAGACGACTATGACCATTCGCCGTGGATTACTTACTGTGTCGACAAGTAAAGCTACAGACTTAAAGACTTATTATAGTAGGCAAGCAATGTATACCGAATTGTATGTATGTATGTACAACACATAAAATAACAGATTACAGGACAAAACAGATGTACAAAGGCGAACTTGTCACTGTCACCAGTCGTATTTATGAAATAGGGGGCGCGCTCTCCATACAAACGGCGATAACGTTTTCCACCCTCTAAACCTTAAGAGGAAACACAAGGGCCGTTTTTCCATACAAACGTCGTCCCCTGTTCCCTCTCTGGATAATGCCAGTAGAGCAATATTTTTTTTCCAAAAAATCGATGGCCACTATTATGCATGTCCCTATGTTTTCCTTTTTTTAATAAACTAATTATTAAAAGAGACATAGACATTCAAAAACCTAAAAAATTGGCCAGATTTTCGGCTGCGTTCATACATTCAGAAAACAAATTTTACTAGATTATATAAAAAAAGAAAAACATAGGAACACTGCCAAAGCCTTTCTTTAATTTTTAATGAAAAAAGTAGTTAAATCGGATAAGTTTTGGAGAAGGAATCAGGGGTCTACGAATCGTTGATTTTGTGTACTTTTAATAGGTATTTTCAGTCCAAGCTGCGGCTGTCTCTATTGCACTCTGCGGGGGGAGGCTTGATAGATGGAGGCAGCAATAGATTTTACAAATACCTATTTTTCAATTCTCTAGACCTTGGTGTTTCCTCTTAAGCTATAGTGGAAAATGTTATCGCCGCGCCGTTTGTATGGGGAGCGCTTTTGGGTGCTGGATTCACACTCTTAACATAATATCGAACAAAGTCGCGTATCCGTGTCTGTCTGTCCTCAAATCTTCGGCCGCTTACTCCTTAGATAGATAGATAGATAGATAAAACGTTTATTTGTTACAGCAAGAACACACAATCAAAAATTACAAACATTTTTTTTTATACAACATAGGAAGGCAAACAAGCAAGTGGGTCACCTGATGGTAAGTGATCACCACCGCCTATAGACACCTGCAACAACAAAGAGAGTGCAGATGCGTTGCCAACCCAGAGGGCTAAGATGGAATACCTCTTGTGCCAGTAATTACACCGGCTGTCTTGCTCTCCACGCCGGAACACAACAGTGCAAGCACTGCTGCTTAGCGGCAGGATTAGCGAACAAGATGGTGGTGGCCACAAAACAATTTAGAACACCACATAGATTTAGATTTAGAAAATATTTACATGTTAAAAACAGACCTCGAGGATATATTTGGGAGATATTTGTACATATAATTAAGTTTTTGTATTTTTTATTAGGTTAAGTTATTATGTTTAATGAAGTGTCATATTATAATTAATCTATTTAGCAATGCAAAGGTAGATTAACTTTGTCTCCTTTGCATACATAGATTTAGATACTTCCCCATTGTACAAACTCGTACAAATCCGAAAGAGCGCCCTCTATGATGTTGAAATGAAACCACTTGTAGGTTGCTAGTTGTGTATTGAAATTAAATTACTCTAACTACTTATAAAAGCTACGTCAGACAAACGTTAGTATGTTTGAGAAACAAATAGCGACATCTGTCGGAAAACAAAATAAACATCTCTTTTGTGCATTCAACACCCATCCAATCCTATCAAAATCCGTTGCGTGGTTTAGACGGAGTAAGCGGCTGATCAAATGAGGACAGACAGCAACGGATAGCGACTTGGTTTTGTCTATAGGCCTTTAGCAGTCTGAAATTTTTTTTTTTTTATTAATTTACTAGCAGACGCCCGCGATTTTGTACGTGTGGAATTAGCAGCCTATGTCCGTTAAGGACAGTGTAGCTTTCTATCTGTGAAAGATTTTTTGGAGTCGGTTCAGTAGTTCCAGAGATTACCCCTACATACAAACAAACTAACAAACAAACAAACAAAAGTTTACCTCTTTATTATATTAATGTAGATAATGTATTATGTCGATTTTAAGTGGGCAGGGCACATAGCACGGAGAACTGATGGCCGATGGGGTCGGAAAGTTCTCGAATGGCGACCGCGTATTGGCAAGCGCAGCGTAGGACGACCAGCCACAAGATGGTCCGATGACCTCATACAGGTGGCAGGAAGGCGCTGGTTGCATGCTGCTTCCAACCGGCCTCTTTGGAAATCCATGGAGGAGGCCTATGTCCAACAGTGGACTTCTTGTGGCTGAGATGATGATGATGATGATGAGATTTTAAGAAATCCTCTTGCGGCAGAAATATTGATATCACGAACAACTTTATACACTTTTAAGCCATTTGGTTTGTTAGCGGACCGCCGTATTATTTCCCACGGTACCCTAACGAGGGTTATCACATGGTGAGTAAATAACAGTAATGAAACCTTATCTATAATACTTAAACCAGTATTATACAACTTACTGGCCTAGTCGAGTAGCATTTGTGGCAAACACCGGACCTGGTGAGTGGTATAGAAATAGCATTTTATGCAACTGATAGATAATGAGAGGCCTTAAAACACGAGTGTGGTTTTACATATAATAGGATCACACGACTGTTTTAAGGCCTAATTCTATCGATCTAAACACATATCATAAGTACTCTAAGATAATTCAACTTTCTTAACTGCAAAAAAAATGACAACAGTAATGGCGGCAGTCAAGACGAATGTTTTTTTTAAATCATAGACAATCTAATGAAGTCCCTATTCTCATGATACTCGAGATCAAATAGCGGTAGAAGATATGAGGCCTGAAGGCAGACAGGACAGTTTTATACTAGCGACTTGACCTGGCTTCGCACAAGTACAAGTATATTCTATACACGCTGTATAGAGCAGAATCATTGTCACAGTGAGGCGCTACATGGCCGAAAGTCAACGCGGCATTTGCGGCTTCAAAAGCCAGCGGCTGTCCTTTGAACGCGAAAAAAGCTTGGTTGTTGAAGAATTTTCACATATTTGGTTAAGTGTGATACAGAGAAGCGTCTGCATCTTACGTTTGCGCACATGAGTTGAGACCAGTAGCGCACCTCAGTGCAACAATGTTTACGGCGTGTCTAGTGTATACGCAAGTTTGTGGTGATGTCGCTGCAATCTTGTATTTTTCCTGATTTCAAAGATAATGTTTTAAGTTTGTTTTAAGTTGCTACAAACTTGTTTTTACCCGACGACGGTGGAGAAAGGGTACCTTAAGTTGTCAGTATGGCAAACACGTGTGAGCACTTGAAAGTAGTTCAAAAAAGTGGTGAAGTGGTCGCCGTGGCCGAAAGCGGTAGGATCACATCATCAACACAGACAAACTTTTATTCATGTTTTTTTTTGTCCACAGCTTGAAACATGGAAGCTGTAGTATTTGACGGTAAAACGCTTACGCTCAAATATGAGAAGAAATTCCCCATCCCGAAGATAGTCGAGGACACTGATGTCATCGTGAAGGTGGAATACTCCGGCATCTGCGGAACTGACCTGCACATCATTCAGGTATGAAAACGGTTCTGGAGTGCGATTTTTGAATCTCACCGGGTGACTAAAGCTCGCCAAAATGGCCGTTTTTCACAAATCAGAAATGCGGCCATTTTAGTGAGCTTCAGTCACCTGGTGAGATTCAAAAATTACATTTGAATCTCACCGGGTAGCTAAAGCTCACCAAAATGGCCGTTTGTCATAGAAATGCTGCCATTTTGGCGAGCTCTAGTCACCTGGTGAGATTCGAAGATTGCACCCCAGGACCAAAACAATTTGGAGTTAATTATAGGTAACGCAATGAGATTTAAGGGGAATGTAAACTCAGCCACAGGTGCTCTCCATAAAAACGGCCACAACGTTTTCCACCCTCTAAAGCTTAACCTATGGCAATGATTTTTCGAAATGACATGCCTTAATACATTGCTACTCAACGAAATCCAGAGTAGATTTCACGGTTGCTATGTTATTATTTTATGTTGATAGCCTTCGCAAAGTATCGCCTGACTATCGCCCGTGAACATGAGACTTGAGGTGCAATTTTTGAATCTCATCAGGTGATTAAAGCTCACAAAATGTCGCTATGAAAAACGGTCATTTTGGTGAGCTCTAGTCACCCAATGAGATTCAAAAATCGCAGTCCTCAAAAGAGCTCGAAAGGTCGAGAATTACGAGTATGTAGATTCGTTACAATGCACACGACTCAGACCGTTTTATGTTTTATAATTCAATGTCTACAAATCACGAAATTATGAGAAATTATTATCTAATTATACACAACTGAACTAGACACTAAAATAAAACTAAAACTTACAAATAGAACAGGGGGCTTAGCACGCTAGCTTTTATCGATGACATAAAGCATTTATCCCGTTCTAACCAGTCGCGTGTGCGAAAGGGACGAATGCTTTATGTCAGCGATTAATACTAGTATGCTAGAGGGGCAGTTGTTGTTCCAAATCGCTACTGGGTGGTAGGGTGCCCATAAGACTGGCAGCATTGCCACGTTGTATGGCAATACTGATTCTTTGGGCAATGACAGGGGCGTAGCGACGTAAAATGACGCCCAGGGCTCGCATCCAAACTGCGCCCCTTTCCCTTTGTAAATTATTTTAAAAACAGATACCTACACATTTTTTATTGTTTTACTAATTTTGTAATGTAATGTATGTAAAACAAACAAAATCCCACAAATATGTCCCCGTCTGGAATTAATGTATCTTCAATAAGGATTAAATGATCCTCAAAAAACTTTTTTTGGCCATGTATACGAATTTATACGAATTGTATTTTTTTTTAATAGGTAGTTAGTATATTTCGTTTTTTGCGCCCCCCCTTATTTGACGCCCAGGGCAGATGCCCTGCCTGCCCCACCCTTGTTACGCCCCTGGGCAATGAATCTAATAACTTTGTTACAGGGAGAGTTCCCCGCCACCAAAGAACGCCCGATAGCCATGGGGCATGAATTCTGCGGTATCATCACCGAGGTCGGCAAAGCTTCCGTGTTCAAGGTCGGCCAGAAAGTCGTCGTGGACCCCAACAGGTAAGGCAAAACATCTGACCCACAAAACTGTTTAGCCTGCTATTAGGTACCGGCCGAGTCGTAGGTCTGTTAGGATCTAAAACAAAGAACCTCTACATAAATCGCAGAAGGTAAACTATTGAACTTTTGTAAGTAAACTTGGACCTACCAGTACCCTTACCATGAGTTTCTATCGAAAATTCGTATTACGTTACTACAGTCGATAGCGGTTTAATACGCTCCCATTTGTCAGTGAAAGAGTTAACCATAGTCGATACGGTATTTTTCGATGACATGTACCAATATTCTACGGCAACAGCTACAAAACGTTCGACACTGACGGTTAGATTTCGATAGGTTGGATACCGTTGGACTCATACTAGCGATCTTTAGTTATCTAAGTGAGCGCTAGAGGCGCTGTGCAATTTCCCATACGAATCGTTTTACGCTGTCGCTAGCGAGTACGGTTACGGCTAGGTGCACTGTACTCATGGTAAGGGTACTGATAATTGAATGTAGACTGCAGTGATCGTTTAAGTTTAGTTTATCCGAGTTTATCTCTATGGGCGTCCCTTTCTTGTGACACTACTTTGACAAAGACGTAGAGAGGAATATACTTAACCTGAGCCTGGTCATGTTAGGGCCATACGAGTATATAGAGGATTCAACTAAAAATGTGCCGGATTGCTACCACCTCTTGCTCGCTCATCCAGCCGCTATGCAACTGTGCAACTGTTGTCTGTGTTGGAGATAAAGACAGTCGGCGGAATGCCTGACACATGAGGTCCATCTTACCCTTCTGGGTTGTTGGGCCTTACCAATCTGTTACAGTTTTACCGAAAATTTATTGAGCATCGGCAGTATTCGTTTGCGCAGAGAAGCGCAGACCGGTTTCCGACAGTAGCCGAACGTGTGAATAATCCATATTGTAATTTATTTGCAAGCGCAACTGGCAGAGTATTGCTTGCTATGCATTCTTAGCTTTGTCCCGCTTACACAATTCGTACACTGTTGCGCACGGGCTGCCGCCATGCTGCTCCGAAATCGATAGACCAATAAAAGCGCAAGAGTTTAGCGCGCGTAAAATTCTACTTTATCATTGGTAGATCGAAATTTCTCGCGCTACTAAAATTGGTCTACTGCGCAGGTACATCGTGGCACAATATATTTTTGGTAATACTGTAATCAATCCTCAGTGTTGCGGGGGTCTATGGGCAGTGGTGATCAATTACAGGTGACCCATTGCTCTTTCGCCTTCCTATATTTATCTTTTTTGTCTTTACGTAATATAAAATAATTCCCTCCGTTCCTGAGCTCATAGTGTAGCTTTCTGTCACAAAAAACGTCTCGAACGCTAAAGAGTAAATCGAGGTAAATTAACAATGATTCTATCGCGTTAAAGCTCTACCAGCGTCATAAATATGTCTGGAAATTTCGAAAGTTACAGAATTATGGATTGTTGTTCCCAGCGCCTGCAACATCTGCGAGTTCTGCCGCAGCGGCAACTACCACTTCTGCCTGACTGCCGGCATCAACAGCACCATCGGCATCTGGAAAGACGGTGGATGGGCAGAGTATGTGCGGTGTCCTCAGACTAACGTTTTTGTCCTGCCTGATGGAATCACTACTGAGCAAGGTACGTAGAATAGACCAATAACTTGGAACAGTAGGGTTTGAAATGAAATGTATCTACAAATGTACTGTTTTCGGATTTATTCCTTTATTTTTTTTGGCACAATGGCACAAGTGTCTGCTTCCTGTGCAAGAGGTCCCGGGTTAAAAACCTGGTATGGGCAAATATTTGTGTGACGAAAACGAATGTTTGTACCTGAGTCATGGATGTTATTTGTATTTAAGTATGTATTTATCTATATATAAGTATGTTTATCCGTTGTCTAGTACCCATAACACAAGGTTTGCTTAGCTTGGGACTAGGGCAATTGGTGTAAATTGTCCCAAGATATTTATTTATTTATTTGTGCTGCGAGACCTTGCTCCTTGCCAAATTGCATGGTTCTAGATCAACGGAGTTTTAATAATTAATTTTTCATAATATGACACTTCATTAAATATAATAACTTAACCTAATAAAAAATACAAAAACTTAATTATATGTACAAATATCTCCCAAGTCTGTCCCCTGCGGTAAAGTGCCCATAAGGCTGGCTGCATTTCCACGTTGGATCGCAATTTCAATGCGTTGACCAAGAAATGCACCAGCCCTATGGTCATGTGAAATTTCGATTAATTTTGTCTTCAGCTGTCCAAATAGTTTATGTGCGTCTGGGCTCCACGGTCCCAACGTTTCAACGGCAAAAGCCGCAAATACGTAGTCTCCTGTGAGCGCTGTGTAAATAAAATTAAAACACGAGAAATAAAATTAAAAATTGTACCTTCGAGTATATCGTTAATATATACTTATAAATAAAATTTCAAAGCAATAATCATTCAATTATAAACTTGGCAAAAACAAAGTATCTATATCTGTTGATTCAATATATTTAATTGCGTATATTACATACATATGACCCCAGGGTTATGAGGAAAAAACGTGATAAACATTCTGTAGTTATGTAATTTGTTACAATAATAATAAACACTTCGGTAATGTACTCCAGCGATTCGTCTAAATACATTTTGGATTAATTTTACATAAACCCCTACTCTACCTCTCTCATCAGAGGTTTTCCGAAACGGTGGTTAATTTTATGACATTCATAAGTGCTTCCTGTAAGCCTAATGTGAATAAATGATTTTTGTATGTTTTAACTACAAATTTACGGTTTTCGGATTTATTATTCTATTTGTGCTATGAGACCTTGCTTCTTGCCAAATTTCATAGTTCTAGGTCAACGGGAAGTACCCCATAGATTTTTAGGTGCGAATGTATGAAACATGCGGCATAAACGGCCGTATCTTTTGATTGTGTTGAGACATTGCCTGTTAAAAAAATGAGTTTTTGTTAACCTTTACAACGCTAAGAAACCCAACGCTCGCTGAGTTTCTTGCCGGTATGTTCTCATCAGAGGTTTTCCGAACCGGTGGTTAATTTTATGACATTCATAAGTGCTTCCTGTAAGCCGGGTCGGAATAAAGATATTTTGACTTTGACTTTGACTTTATCGTACATAACTATACCGTTCTCAGGTGGATTATGCGAGCCTTACTCTTGCGTGGCGCATGGTTTTGATCGCGCGTCCCCTATCCATGTAGGAGCGGAGATACTCATCGTGGGCGCAGGCATCATTGGTAAGTAAATAGTATTTGTATATATAGAATAGAACCATTTATTTCAGGCTGCATAGGCCCATACATATTTTTAAAACAAAAACAATAAAATTAGCACGTTACTTCGGCGACGTGTGACCTAGTTTCGGGGTGTCCAGCAACCGTCCGCGAAAACGACGGAAAGCGACTCCCTTCGGACAGAATTCCTGCTTCATGAAGGTCGACAGGTCAGTCGGCGCCCGCACCACAAAGAAAGAAAGAAGAAAGAAAAACATTTATTTAAAACTATTCAACATAAAACATACAAATACACACAACACGGACAGAATAAAAAAACAAATCATTATGTTGAACAGAATCAAAAAGGACCCCACTCAGCATACTGCCTCGGTAAACCGAGACGCTGATTTTCAGTGGGACCCCTGGGACGTAAAGGACGTAAAGTTGACGTTGACTCAACCCTCAGGCTAAAACTGGTCTTCACTCGGATATACTCTACGATCTTATAAATTTGCATCAGGCAGGTGATAAACCGGCCAAGAGCACACTCATTAGCATTCCCGGAAACAATTACTCACAGTGGCTTAAACCTTGTTGTGAGTATTGTGCAAGATCTGTCCTGATCGCACAACCATCTCGCTCGCTAATCCTGCCGCTGAGCAGCTTGCACTGTTGTTCCGGCGTGGAGAGCAAGACAGCCGGTGACATTACTGCCACAAGAGGCATTCCATCTTAGCCCTCTGGGTTGGCAGTACATCTGCAATCCCTTTGGTATTGCGGGTGTCTATGGGCTATGGTGATCACTTACTATCAGGTGACCCACTTGCTCGTTTGCCTTCATAAGTTGTATAAAAAAGGGGTTTTAAAAGACTTTTCCAGCGCATTTGCATATTTCCCAAAACCATTGCTCGTCCAAGGTTATACGATGTTATGGAATAGGTATCCGGGATCTTTGAACTTTCTGATAACGATGTCTTGGATGATGTAATTTGATACACTTGTAGGTACCAGTATTCATGACGAAAAAACTAATCGAACGCGACACAACCACAGAATAAATAACGTAACCCCCGCTACTCCCAGCGACACGCTAGGGTTACGCGGCATTCGTTTTCAATTACACTGACACAGCGGGGGCGAGCGAGCGAGCGCGCGGCAAGCCGACAGCCTACTGCGATTTGCCTATACCATAGGCAAGGCGGTCGAGCGTACCTACAGTTCTAGGGCATAATGATAACATACAAAAAACATAGCTTTAGGTTAAGGTTTAGAGGGTGGAAAACGTTATCGCCGTTTGTATGGAGAGCGCTGGGTTCACACTCCTTATAAATAATATTTGAAGGGAAGGGAAACCAGAGGAAACTAACATTTGTATGTTTCTTTTCTTTCAAGGGCAAACGTCATAATCATGACAAATAAAGACTAAATTCATGTTAACTAAAGTTAGTTTAGTAAGCGTTTATAAATGGGGGATAACAGCGCAATCGCGTGACAGGCTCAGATAGGGCTGCCACCTTTTTTTAGGGCGAATAAAGTATTTTTTCATTTTGGTAGAACAAAAATAAGAGTACACGTCATAAAAAAAGAGTATTTATTATTTTTTTCTATTATTTTCCCGTAACGAGCCATTAACAATCAGTTTCACGTGCATAGAGTATTTTAGCGTACTTTATTGGTGTCGTAGATTATAAAGTACGCCTACATGAAAAGAGGACAACACTCTATTTTAGAGTACGGGGGGCAACCCTAGGTGCAGATAATAAATTTATCTTCCCAGATAAAAATACATTAAACACTACACATGTCTTGATAATGGCGGATTAGTTAAGAGTATAATATACTTTATAACATGAGGTGTGTTATTAATCTTTATTGTATCTTATCGTTGTTGTTACATATTATTATATTATTAGAAATACGTTAAAGAAGTCAATAGTTTAATTAAGTCTTATAAAAAGTTACAATCGAAGACGCATGTAAGTCGCCATTAAAGACGGCACTGGAGCGCAATTTTCGAATCTCACCAGGTGACCAGAGCTCACCAAAATGGCCGACTCTCTATTAAAACGGCTATTTTGGTGAGCTGTAGTTACACGGTGAGATTCGAATGCAATTTTTGGATCTCAACAGATTTTTGGTTGCGTCATATAATTGTAGAAAATAAAAACATTTTATGACAGCTAGGCAGGGGGTTCCACTCCGCACTGTAGGTACGCTCGACCGCCTTGCCTATGGCATAGGCAAATCGCAGTAGGTTGTCGGTTAGCCCTGCGCTCGCGCGCTCGCCCTCGCCGTGTCAGTGTAATTGAAAACGATGCGCAACCTAGCGTGTCGCCGGGAGTAGCGGGGGGAAGGCGGGCGCGGACGGCGCGTAAAGAGAAGTTTCTGTACGTTATTTATTATAGTGAGCTAGGATAGATTAAATACTGATTACCTTAGTCCATCACATATTAAAAAAAACTATGGCAGGTATGCCGTTGACAGCTTACCTGTCAATGGCGGCGTTCCGAATCACCTCTATAGCGCTCAGAGCGGTCAGACCGGGTCGTCAGCGCTGGCCCTCAGTTCTGGCGCTCATCGAGATTCATCTGACGTTCGAGATGTGTCAAAATATGACTAATTTTGAAGGGATTTGACAGTTCTTTTGGCTTATGTCGAGTGTGACTTCATCTCTACTGACGCGAGGATTGCCCCGGTGTAATCGCGGCGCCTTAAAGGGCGACGCGCCGTCGCTAGGCAACGGACTCGGTTGCTAAGCAACCAAGTAATATGGCATATGGCCGCGAACTATCCAAGAGAGCAGTGGGTTCCGCGCCTTATAAAATTGTAACCACTTCCAGGCAACCTGTGGGTGACGGCGCTTCACCACCAAGGTCACAGGGAGGTGACTGTTTCCGAGATGAACAAGGGAAGACTCGACATCGTCAAGCGACTCAGTAAGACACTATTGGAATTATAAAACTAACTAAAACAAATGTAGGATTCACTTTGTCAATTTTTTAAAGTCAACAGGATTTTTGTGATAAACTCTGGGCCGAAACTTTGGGGCCCTGGGGGCAAAGCGCGTCTTTAGAAAGACCTATCGGCGCGCCTTATGGCCTCCCGTGTCCTGGGTCCAATTTTATAATCTCTACAAGTGACAGTGACAATTCGCCGTACATAACTGTGTCGACACGTAACGCTACAGACTAACAGACTTAAACATCATAGCGGACAAGCAATGTATATCGAATTGTCTCTGTCACCTGTCGCCTGTCTCGCTTATGAAATAGGGCTGGACAATACTTTGCCCAAAGAATCAGCATGCCATCCAACGTGGCAATGCTGCCAGCTTTCTGGGCACTCTCCCTATTGTCGGAGATTTTAGACAAAACCTTTAGATAAGTTTAGAATAAGATTTTATTGTTTTTTAGAATATCAAGAAATAAATAAAAGATAAAAATTGTCCTTTTTGTTGAGGGTAGGTTCTTATAATTGCATTTTCACCGGATCTACACGTCTGTCTGAGAGACTAATAAGTTTATGAAAATTAACATTTTTTAATTTTTTTTTCAGACACCGGCTACAGACTAATTGCCCCGGACGTGCTCGCGAAAGAAGACAAATTGTATGACCTCATTGTGGATTGCACTGGTAAAAAAAATATCTAAAATACGTTAACAAATACTTAGTATGAGCACGCACCTGCGCCCGCGCGAGTTAGCGGACGCTCTCATACTATTTTTCTATAGGCGTTTACACGCTCCGTGCATATTCGTGCATAGGGTTGCCAACATTTTTTTGGTTGAATATAGTATTTTTTTAAATAAGCTTGAAAACTAATAATAGTACGCTTAAAAACGCACGCGGTGTGCAGTGCTTGCACTGTTGTGTTCCGGCGTGGAGAGCAAGACAGCCGGTGCAATTACTGGCACAAGAGGTATTCCATCTTAGCCCTCTGGGTTGGCAACGCATCTGCACTCTCTTTGTTGTTACAGGTGTCTATAGGCGGTGGTGATCACTTAACATCAGGTGACCCACTTGCTTGTTTGCCTTCCTATGTTGTATAAAAAATTAAATAAAAAAAAACGCTTAAAAAAAAGTATTTTTTTGGAAAGATGAAAAAAGGCAATGGTGTATGTTTTTTGTCTATTTATCTGTTCTATCTATTTTAATAACGTGACAAATGCTCGAAATATAGTACAATACTATATAATATAGTACGGTTGGCAACCCTATCTGGCCACCCGCTCCGTGCGCCCGCGCGTCTTAACGAAGGCTTATAATAGTAATAATTATCTTGTTCAGGTGTCGGTAAGGTGATGGAATTGAATTTCAACCACTTGAAACCTGGCGGAAAGTACGTGCTGTTCGGCTGCTGCCCCCCCTCTCACCAAGCTGCGTAAGTCTTTACCGATTTTTAGGGTTCCGTACCTCAAAAGGAAAAACTGAACCCTTATAGGATGATTTTGTTGTCCGTCTGTCAAGACCATTTTTCTCAAGAACGCGTGGAGGTATTGAGTTGAAATTAATATCAATTACTCAAGTCTGTAGTCGCTTATAGCCGTGAAAAAATCAAACTTCTAAGTCAACGCATTTAATAGATACGGCCGTTTATGCCGCATGTTTCATTTTTTCATTTAGTACTAACATTTGACGTGGC